>OX422220.1:57780897-60180897 GCA_949130495.1 Sambucus nigra | reverse complement strand
TACACAAACCAGTGCAAGCCTAGATCACTTCTCTACGAACGAATTCCCCCCAACTCTCAATGTTCAGACCTATGCTGATGAAATAGCGTGAGAAGAAGTTTGGAACTGTCGACAAGGGGTACTCAGGTGGCACCACCATGCGAAATCTCTCTAATAACCACATAAACAACATCACAGGGCTCCCTCTTAGAAATTCAAAACGACCCTCCCGCCAGGCATCCAGGTCATTCAAAGTCTCCGTGAGTATCATCGTCGCAGGATTGCAACGATATAACATTTAGGAAATGATAGTCACCAGTTGGGGGTCCATTCGAGTCTCCCCAGTCACGAACAGAACTTTCAAAATAATGCCTAGGATTACGGCCCTAAAAAATCCTGCATCACCCACATCCTACGAATGCAAGGATCACAACACCGTTAAAAGAGAAATTATGCTTCTTGTAACCAACAATGTGGCTGCTGAAGGCAAAATATGAAGAAGTCAAACTAGCAATTCCCTAGGAGAATGGGAAAACTCAGGCAAAGTCGTAGCAACACTGGGATTTATCCCCAGCAAGACAGATAATTCCTCGTACTTAGGACAAATCGCATCTAACCCGAAGCGAAAGACATGATCCTCATGATATCAAAACTTAATAGCATCCATCATCATGTTCCATTCTATGGGCCGGTTACGCCATAAAGAGACTCGGCGCATGTGGAAAGCATCGTAATCGATATTGTATGAACACATCACCTCCAAGGCTTCGAGGTAGTTGGTGAACTCAATGCTAATAGGGAGAGCCATATTATAAGACTAAGATAAGCAAATGAGAATCTAAGAAGGAAAAGAAATGAAGGTGTGAGGAGAAAGCCCCATCTACACCCCTATTTATACGCAAAAATTAGGAAACCAAAACAAATAAACCTGCAAAACTTGAAGGGGTGCTTACCCTACCAAGTCCCAAACAAGTGCAATCAAAGCCTTAGGTTATTGGATTGGACTTATATGTCGATAGGCAGGACAGGGGTCATGTAGATCAGTAACCCCCTATTCTGGAAAAATTCCCTTTTTCCTTTTTTGTCAGAATCAAAAAACCCAACAAAACTAATTTTCATGTTAAGGAAATTCTGAATTTCTTCTATGCTTATGCTTTTAGTTATCTCCTTTTTAAATAAAATCCTTCTCAAATCAATTTTCAAATCCTTTTTAAGGTCTCAACAGCAAAGTAAAAAGAGCATGTCCATTAATCACTAAATACAGAGAATTAACAAAAACGTCATTTGTATATATTTTTATGTATTATATTGATATTCTAAAGGAAAAACAAAAACATCAAAACAACGGGACTCAGCCCAAACCTAATTATCTTTCTCTCTCTCACCCAACTTTCTCTCTCTCTTTATCTCTCTCTCTCTCTATCTATCTATCTATCTATCTCTCTATCTATCTCTCTATCTATCTATCTATCTATCTATCTCTCTAAGAGCCTCCATCCCTGTGGCTCACCCTCTTCCCTCTGCGACGAGATGATGCGCCTCCACTACCAGAGCTTGGACCTTCCTCGAATGAGGCAGACAAAACCAAGCAAGAAGGAACCGGAACCACCACACGAATATGGGCAGTCATTGAAGAAATCCATTTCCTGATGTCCTTCATCCAAGTGGTCGAAACACAAATATACTGCAAGGAAGAATGGAAAAAATCAAATTAGTCAAGTATGAGGAAAAATAAAGAAATCAAGGAAATCAAAAAAGTATACTGCGGGCCAAAGGACCTCCTCCATCAGCCCAACTCCTCCGGGTCCATCATAGGAGGACGATGTTGTAAACTCATCGACCCCCGTCATCTCTTTTAAGGTTGTAACTATGGGAATGCAGTGGCACAAAATAAGGCCCTAACATCATCATTGCCGCCGCGGATGTGGCCGAACCACCTGCGCTATGAGAGGAACCCACATGTCGACTCGATCCCACCCTAGGAGAGACATCACATCATATATACTGGGTGGAATCATCCAACTCGAGACGAAGTCCATAGAGTCATATATCATCGCTATGTCGGTGTACAGAGAGTATGGCTCTCCCATCATCGCAACCACCCGGGCATCCTCAGACATCTCCCGCATGTGCCTCATGAACATAGGGGGCCTCATCGGCAGCACAACTACCTTGTCCTCCATGATCTATCAGACTACCCTCTACCCAAGATACTAGGAGTAGCCGAACTCATTGCGCCAGTAGGCGCCGCATCTATGCATGTCCCCAGTTACCCCGGTGTGCTTAATGTCCGTCCCCCAGGGATAAAAGGTCACTTAAAATTCCCAGCAAGAGAAAAAGATGAGTATCAATAAAAGATCATCAAAGGAAAAGAACGTTCTAAAGATAAAAGAATGCTTACTCGTTCATTTGTCAGGCCATTCAAGACCTGACGCACTGTCTCAAGAGAAAAATTCTTCTTCGATTGTCGGTCCTTCAGCGAAATCAGTTGGTTGTTTAACCCAATTACCTTATAGAACCACATCTGCAAGGGATAAGGATCAACATTCAAGAAACCAAAAACAAGCGCATGAATGGGAAAATGCTAAGGCATAAAGGAAAATACACAAAATAAAGAATACCTCCAAAAGATACGTGGCCCCGATAAAATTTGATCGGCAGCACTGATTGAATGCATCGAAAGAGTAATAAAGGGTCACCAAAGTCAGGCCCCCCCAATCACAGAAGCGGATGTTCGAAAACACCCTCAGAAAAGGCAAAAACCACAAGTGGACAACGTCGCCACCTGAAAACCTCCTAACACCAACAAAATAAATAAGCGGGACATCTAACGCACCTGCTACCTGTCATTCTCATCAACCCTCCTCCTCATAAAAAATCTACCTCAAAGAATACAAGGGGAGAGAGTCTCTAGAAACTACCCTCTCCACGTTACCGAAAGTCGCTATCACTGCCTCTGGTGTCACCCTTAACGTCCTATCCACCTCACTCTGGGAACCCTCGTAGTCCAGTACCAACAGCTTCTGCACATAAATGGAAGTCACTGTCGTCTCCCCAAAGCCAAAATGAATGGTGAGGGTACTTTCCCACCACCTATCTCACAAAGAACATAGAACTGCAGTAGAGCAAGGAGTCTTATCTGAAGCAGACGTCGGCCTCCCAAAACCAGCAGAGGATACCATCTAGTGTACCACAGGAGGAAGGTTCTCCCAAACATCCCTAAGCCTTGTCGTCCCGTGGGCACAAACAGTCAATATGGAGACGTCAAACTGTTAAAGAAATGAAGAAAACCCTTTTCAGATTCAAGAAATATAGCAATATAGTCAAGAAAATAATAAAAGAATACCTAGAGTCGTGCAATACTTACATATCCACCAGGGTTCGCCACCCTAGAAGAGCGATGATGCGAAGGCTCATGCAGAAGAGTCTAATCATCAAGCACTGGCTCAAACAAGTGAAAAGAATTCTCGCTACCCAATGTGAGGGGCACCCTAGCCCTCCACTCTAGCCCTGCCTAGTCATCGACATTAAGCCATTCCATATGGGTTGCACTCCTGGATAATTCAGCCATTTTGGATGTTAGGATGATTTGTATAAGTTTATAACAGAAGAAAAGAACTCAGAAAGCTGAGCAAAATGAGGAGAACCCGCCCCCTTTTTATAGCAGGCTAAGGGTCATGCTGATTAGCATCTCCTGCCACCCACCGATCGACACTGACCCTTCATCTGCACGAGGTACCCCAAAATATCATGCCACTACCAATTATCACCCCTCCATCTATTCCGGTCAGTACACCCTTTAAAATTTTGGACAAAAATTCTGAAAAAATACCTGAAAATCCTGAAAAATTCTCAAAAATTTCCTAAAAATTACCAAATCCATTATAGAACCTTATTCACTAAGGAAGACATTTTTTTTACATCCCCAATGGAATTATAGAAAATAATTCTCCCCAACAACGCCTCTAGAGGACACCTAAAAATTCAAAAATTTCCCAGCTAAGAAACATCCAACCCTCGGATCTTTTACTCTTCCCTAGTTGAACTTAAAATCCAATATTTCCCCAAATTCCCAGAGGAAGACTACACGTCCCCAGTGGAGTCTCCAAATTCTCGAAGATAAGATAAACCCCTCTTTTAGGTTAGAATTGACCTCGGTCTTGGATTGTCACCTCAGTTAGGTCAGAATAGACCTTGGCCCTCGATCGTTACCTCTTTTAGGTCAAAATTGACCTCGGTCTTAAATCGTCACCTTAGTTAGGTCAAAATTGACGTCAATCCTCGATCATCACCTCTTTTAGGTTAGAATTGGCCTCAGTCTTGGATCGTCACCTCAGTTAGGTTAGAATTGACCTCGATCCTCAGTCATCACCTCTTTTAGGTCAGAATTGACCTCAGTCTTGGATCATCACCTCAGTTAGGTCAGAATTGACCTCGTCCACGGTCGTCACCTCTTTTAGGTCAAAATTGACCTCGATCTTCAATCGTTAGCTCTTCTAGGTTAGAATTGACCTCGATCTTCGATCATCACCTCATTTAGGTCAGAATTGACCTCGCTCCTCGATCGTCACCTCTTTTAGGTCAGAATTGACCTCAGTACTCATTCATCACCTCTTCTAGGTCAAAGTTGACCTCAATCCTGGATCATCATCTTAGTTAGGTCAGAATTTACCTTAGTCCTCGATCGTTACCTGTTTTAGGTAAAAATTGACCTCGATCTAATATCTTCACCTCAGTTAGGTCAGAATTTGCCTCGATCCTCGGGCATCAACTCTTCTAGGTAAGAATTAACCTCGGTCTTCAGTCATCACCTCAATTATGTGAGAATATACATCAGTCCTCGGTCTTGACCTCTTTTAGGTCAAAATTGATCTCGGCCTTGGATCGTTACCTCAGTTAGGTCAGAATTGACCTCGATCCTTAGTCGTCACCTCTTTTAGGTTAGAATTAACTCGGTCCTAAATTATCACCTCAGTTAGGTTAGAATTGACCTCGGTCTTGGATCATCAGCCCAGTTAGGTAAAAATTGACCTCAGTCCTCGGTCATCACCTCTTTTAGGTCAAAATTAACATTAGTCCTCAGTCGTCACCTCTTTTAGGTCAGAATTGACCTCAATCTTGGATTGTCACCTCTGTTAGGTCATAATTAACCTATCTCCTCGGTCATCACCTCTTTTATATCGAAATTAACCTCGGTCTTGGATCGTCACCTTAGTTAGGTCATAAATTACCTCGGTCTTAATTCATCACCTCTTTGAGGTTATAATTGACCTCGACCCTCAGTCGTCACTTCTTTTATCTAAATCAGTCATCCATATTCCTTAGTTCCACAGAACTGACCTCCCTCTATCATGTGGTGTCTATTCGACGGCCATCACTTATTCCAAGCTCACCCGTCAAGGGGTTCGATAGACACCACATTCTAGGACCCCCTACGTCTCTCCTTAGGTCCCTAGCACTTCCCCATTTTACCGCAAACCCTAGTTCGTACTCTGAGTACTGATCTAGAGACCATCGAGCACCCTCGGGCCCTATTTCAATCTAGTCAACTCTATCATCAGAGCAAAAGATCTTTTAATCTATGAATGGTTCTAAATACCATTTCCAATGGTCCACCCCATGCGTAAATCGGCATGACGGTTCGATCAAAGGGATTATTTCACTACTAAAAATCAATTTGGAGGCCATCGGGCACTCCTGGGCCCCGAGTTGACCCCAATCAACTTCACCATTAGAGCAAAAGCTCTTTGAATCTTCAAAGGGAACTGAAACCCCTTTCCATTGGTCTACCCCATGCACGAAATAGCATAACCGTTCAGACAAGTGATCAGTTTTCCCCAAAAAATAGATCCGGAGGCCACCGGGCACTCTCGGGCTCCGTTTGACCAAGGTCAACTCTTCAGCTCAAATAAGACTGAATTATTATTTGAAAGAAACTAAATACCCTTTCTAACGATCCTCCCTATGCACAATTCTGACCTACCGTACGGACAAACGATCCATTTTACTCCAAGAGGTCATTGGGTGCTTCTGGGACCCAGTTGACCAAGGTCAAGCTTCCAAATTGGGCGAAACTCTTTAGAATTTCGAAGTACATATCATAACCTTTCCAACGGTCTACCCCGCACGCGATTCTAACTTACTATGCGGATAAACGATCCTTTTTCGTTCGACGATCTACCGTCCAAAAGATCGACGTGTACTTCGAGCCACATTTGACCCAAAGTCAACTCCCTGACCTGGGAGAGGTCCAAAGGGATATCTAAGTTCTCTAAATTACCTTTCTAACGGTATTCCCCATGCACAATTCGGATTAACGATTTGCATTCTGCGATCATTTTTTTCGAAATGTCTGCACGAGACTGCCAATTGGCAGGTCCTGAACCCTGCCTATCGGCACAGTGTCAAGGGTTACCTGCCGATAGGCATACCCTGTGGTAGGTCAATCATCACCCCCCTTGTCCCTATAAAATAAGGCTATGACCTCACACCCAGATCATCAACAATGAGCAGCAAACACAAGCTATCCATCAACATCAGTGATCTTAGCCATTCGCAAAGTTTCACATGTGAAGTTCCATTCAAGCCTAAATACCCATCCTTTTCATTCTCAATTCCATAAATATCCCTCTCTCTCATCAACATTCATCAATATTCAAGGTAGTTCACTCAAGATCAAATCTCAAGCTCCAAGGAAGGTTCAATTATTTCTCTCTCTCTCTCTTTTAATCTCTTGTTTTTGCATAAGTTATATTAGATTCATAATCTAGTTTTAATTTAGTTCATAAACTTTAACATTCCCACTTTTATTAGTGTATTGCACATACTTTATTCTCTACAAAAAAAAATAATAAAATAGGGTTACACCCATAAATTCCGAATAAAATTCCATTCGGATCTATGGGATAAACCCCACCCCTATGCTACATTCAAACTACGTGAACTAATAGGATACATAGGCATCCTGGATTAATATTCGAGACTCGAGTCCAATTTTTTAAATTTCTAATAATTCTCGTTTCCTCAAAATTCCTCATTTTATAATGACCATATTTTTACACACATATATATATACCATGCTTATTTGCATTTCATCCCACACATATTATCGTTTCCTAATAACGATCAATATTGCGATGAACACCTAAATTCTATTTTCTATGTTTATTATTATCTTGGAAACATTCCTATGGATGACTTCACCCTACCTTGTCCATGGTATGGATTGAACGATTCTGATCTTCATTATATAAACACACAGACACACACACTTCACGCGGATAAAGGAAAATATTAACATTAGCCCATGAGAGACCGAAAGGGCGGGATGGGTGCCTAACACCTTTCCATTCCGTAACTTACCCCTCAGACCTCCGATCTATTGGTTTCGTTTGCATCAATTTTTCCTTGATTCCCCTCTCTCGAAATGGCAACATGTTCTTTTGCGTGTTTTGTGCAAAATTGGTTGGCGACTCCATCTCTTTACATTCAGCCCACACCGACGACGGCTGAAGTAACCTTCCGAGGTAAGGATGTGATACCACAGCAGCGACATCTCCTTCCTGTTCTAAAGAGGGATCCTTCCTTCCTCCCTGCTCACCCCCCACCCACCCCCACCCCGCAGGGGTGTGAAACGCCGCGCGAACCGCCCGGGATGGCCACAGCTAATATGTTATAAAAAATCCTATATAGAATGTTGACCCAACAATATATTTAATTTTAAAGCATGCTCTGATACCAACTTCTCACACCCTACTTTTTGGAATAAATGCATAAGAGAGTATATATAAAGCAATTAATTAAAGTTAAGGAGAAAATACGACTTCATTCATTATAAAAATAGTACACATAGTGTATTACCACCATAAGGGTGAATTACATTTTATTTGTCAACATGCATTATAAAGTAGAAAATTAAAAAGTGCCACTCCTTGCTCCCATATGGCTTAGTCTCTACGCACTTGGTCACGTATGCAAACAAGTGATTGGTATTTGTCTCTAAAGGAGAAGAGATATTATCCTCTTTCTCCTGGACCATCTGGAGTAAAAATGAAATAACACAAATATGTTAATCAGGCTTTACCAATTCTATAACAAATATTTATATATATTAGATGTGGAATGTGTATAGAATTCAGTGTTTGTATAGCAACGCTAAAGAATTAAAGATGATAATCCCATACTTAATAATTTACTAAGGTTCATATAAAGAAAATCAAGGATTTTGAACTAATAATCCCATACTTACCAGCTCATTAGGGTGGTATAGAAATAAGTAAGCCATTAGTAAAATCAAATAATAAATAATCCAAAACCTTTGGATAATAATTGGCAAGGCACGCAATTAAAGTGACATTCATACGTATGTAGCAATAAAATTGTCTCTCAACATCGAAAACCATAGGTCAAGTAGAAAATTATATGGGATAACATGGCAGTCTACTCCATAGTTAATACTAATGCAATTTCAATAAGAATAGTGCACAAAAATGCATCGTAAATTGAATCGTTGCAGTGAATTGTTATGATATATGTTATTAGATGAGAAGGGTTAAACTTAACTCGAATGATCATAATTAAAACAATTAGATGTAACAACATATGTGTATGGTAATTTCTACCCATACTTGGAATCAAATTTGGTTATCATTAAATGATATCAATAGTAGTTACCAAATACCCAAAATTTTCTATTAAAGAGGCAAAAGAAACCTACTTGCTCGGTATTTTGAACTGCTCATGGATCAAAAGAGCATATAGGGAGGAGATGGTACTTGATACCCTATACACAATTTTTGGGTACATAAGTATTTTTTCGTATTGTGGTTAGGTTGTTCATTTTATACCAAAAAAATTGTATCTTTTAAAGTTTTAGGGGTTTAATTGTAAATAAATTAGGATATTAAAATCTTGGACATAAGGTTATATTTGAACTTTGGTGTATAAGAATTGTTGACTTAAAATATTTTAAAGTACTTATAGGCAAAGTTTGGGGTTCAAATTCCTAAGTTGAAAAAGTCTACAGGGGTCAAATTATAATTTAGGAAAAATATTTCAAACTTAAAACCTCATTTTTCCATAACTTAGTTCAGGCTTAACCAAACATGTCCTTACCTTATACCATTTTGACCAGAAAAATATATAAAAATATTGGAAAAAATTTAAGAATAATTTGATTGACCGTGCTCCCTCATGCGAGTGGTCAATGATTTTGTCAAATAGTTCATCTTTAAACCTCTCGATTTTTTACTTTAGGTTTCAATTTTTTTACCGAAGATATCACCTTCATTTCTAATGAACATTCGTAGGATTTGATCATTACAATAGAGTTCCTAAGGTTATACTCAAGATATTCAAATCATTAAACATGATTTCTAAACATTATTTTGAAGTTCACCATTAAATCTCATGCTTTAATGGTGGAATTTTCATATTTTTCACCTAGAGCTTGTTTTATACGTAAAGTTTCTACTGCTTTGATGTATTCTAGCATTTTAATAACACATAAGTTATTTGGAATTTAAAGAACTGAATGTAATGCATAAAATGGTGAGTTATATTTTGAGAGAAAAATCGAGATTTTGAAACTGTTATTGAGGTGAGTTTTTAAGGCTGAACTCATGGGGTTTTAATAGTGTTTGAGCAGGGGAGTTCATTGGTTTAGGTGGCTGGTGGATTTGAAGAGAATTTAAATAGTATTCTAGTTTGGTTTTTGAACCTCACGTTTATGCATGGTTCAAACATGTGATATTTGTCATTTAGTGTTGATGTGGGGGCTTAGGTGGACAAGGAGCTATGTAGATAACAAATATTTGGTTTTCAGCCCTTGGTTGATAATGTTTATACTTATATAGACAAAAAAGTGTAATTTTTGTAATGGTTAGAGGTTTTTTTTAATTTTAAAAAGTGACAGGGGTTGAAATTTTAATTTTTAATGAATTAAAGTCTAGAGTGTAAGGACAAAATTTCCAGTTCAGTCCGTTGTATGTTTATTTGACTTATTTGAAAACACGTTTCAGTCATAGGCAAAGCTTCAAAGATTTATCATGCCGGTTTATGGTGCATATTTTGTCTTCAAATCAAAGTGCATTCAGAGATCACTCAGGTATGAATGCGTAATTTTAATGGGACTTGAAATTTATTCTTAAAATGTTTTTAAAGCGTTTGAAAACGTTTACACTTTGTTTTATCCTAATAAGGATGGATTAGAGTTGTATTTTATACAAAACCTATTTCTCTTTTGTCACTCAAACGACATCAAACAACATCAACAATCGTTCGAGCCAGTTCACCATGTCATTCGAATGACATAGCCATATCATTCGAGCAACAACTACAGTCGTTCGAAAGATGCGTCGCCTCAAGAAATTTATTTAAGGCATTCTTTAGAATTTCGTAGATGTGCAGTCTGAAAAATAGTTTACAAACCAGTACATTTTCTGCATATAGATTTCTAAGGTTTTCTAAGTCCAAAACATCCTTAGAGTTCCAAAGATCTAAGCTTTCATTATTATATGCTATAGTGATCTTGTTTGCACAAAGAAGGAGTTGTTGTACACTTGAACATTATTGGGTTTTGTGGCGGAGAAGTGGAAGATCCGTGTTCAACATCATAGACATTACAAGACACATCAATTGACACCGAGGCATTCGTAGAGGTGAATGTTGTGGACAGGTATCGTGGAATGATTCGCGTGGGCACTATGGAAGGGTTGCTGAATATCAGAAGAGAGTCAAGTCTCATGGGAATCAAGTCATTGAGTAAAACTTGTGTCTGTTCCTTGTAAATCTACATTCATAGGGATTGTCCAGCTTGGGTCGTTCGAGATTTTTTCCCTTTGTGGTTTCCTTGTACATTCAGTGTTGTGAGCATTCTTTTCCTTACTTCACTCGGTTTAATCACTAGATTAATGTTTATGATTAATCAAAATAAAATTTGGTTGAGTTAAAATTATTTCACAATTTGGTGCACGTAAAAGTTTGAAAAAGGGTTTTCAAAAAGAGAAACTTGTTTCATCATCCTTAAAGCAAAATTGATTTGAAAAATAAGGGGCCTACATAGAGGATCAGTTTGATATAAAGTTTGGATTTAGGGGTTAAGTATAGGTTAAGTTTTGATTGTTTGAAGTTTTTAGGGTCTAAATTATAATGATTGAAACTTCAGGGATCCTCAAATAGTTTGGAAATTTTTTAGGTTCTATATATTAGTTTAATCCTTATTTTAAATATATTTAAATTTATATATTCTGGGGGGATTAAATTAATAATTTAGGTCTCAAAATTTGGGCACGAAGTTTACAGTTTGACGAGCCAGCTAAAGTAAATTTTATGGAGACCTTTGAAGACTGGAGGAAACCCTATATTGCGTACCTTAAATATGGAGAGTTTCCAATTGAAAGGAAAAAGAAATATATTTGAAGAAAAGAGTTTCCCGAATCTATTTAGTGGAAAGGGAACTCTAAATAAGTGGATATAATTATAAGGCACTACGGTGCATTGCAGGGGAAGTTGTGGTGAATGTACTCAAGTAAGATTATGAACCTTCAGATATGGGTGGAGCTAAGATAGATGATCAATTACTGACTTTGGCGTATTATTGGCCAGCAAAGGAGGCCGACTCTATTATGTTTGTAAACTAGTGTAGGTCATTTCAAGTATATGGAAATATAGTCCATTCCCCCTCGGTAATCCTACATAGTCTAGCAGTTCCCTACCCCTTCCACACTTGGGCATTTGATTTGGTGAGAAAAATCATCACAGCATCTCATGGAAAAGGTTTCAGCATTGTAGCCACAAAGTTGTATACCAAGTGGGCATAAATGATCCACTTGAGAAGGGTCGCTGCTCAAGTAGTGACACAATTCATCCGAGAGTACATGATTTGCAGGATTATTATCCCTAAGGTCATTCTCACAGACGGGAAGTAATTTTTATGTAAAGAAATGGGGCCCTTTAAAGATAAATATAAGGTCATTCATAACCGTTTTACAATCTATAATACTAAATGTAATGGTCAATAAAAGGTCACCAATAATTCATTGATCAATATTTTGAAAAGGATATTGGAGGATATTTTGGGGGCATGGAATAAAAGTTTTCCATTGGTTTTATGGGCTTACATGACTTCAAAGGAAATCCAATGTGTTTTATCTTTTTTCTCTGGTTTGTGAGACAAAAGTTGTCTTGCCAGTGGAGTTGGGAGTACCCTCTGCCTGGGTGTATCTAAGCCATAACCTTGTGCCAAACTCAAGACAAGTGCACCTATAATCTTTGGATGAGCACCATGATAAATTTAAAGAAAACTTTAAAGTCTACACCCAAAAAATTTCTAGAGCTTATGAAAATTTGGTTAAGCCTAGAGAATCCCAAGTGGGGGACTTAGTTTTGTGGGCATCCACTCATCATCTCAAGAGCAGGTCAGCATAGAAATTTAAACCTAATTTGGAAGGCCCATTTATGATGTGAGAAGTGTAGAGGTCAGGATATTATCAAATCTCAGAGCCAGAAAGTGAGTCCATCCAATCAATTAATTGAAAGTGACTTAAGAAATACTATGACTGAGGTATCCAATTTTTTTTTACTTTCTTGTTTATTAGAAGTCTGTTGTAGAAAGAGAAATATCTCAAATGAAAATATATTAAAAAATATGAAAAAAAGTGAGCAACACACTTTCGTAATAACACACCCAATAAAAATTATATAGTCTTTTTTGAGTGGTTAATGCAATAAAAGTTATCCAGTCATGACTAGTATTATAAAAAAATATTAACGTCAATAACGCTTGCCATTTTACATAGACAATAAGTACATGCATCCACTCGCCAAAATGAGTGGGTGCATCATTATTTTGTTTATTTTCCTCTGATAAATTTTCTTCTTTTTAAGTAAATTTTAGAGCTTTTCAAGTTTCTCATAGTATAAGAGAAAAGAGAAGACAATTTGAGGAGAATTTCTCACCATACTTTGGGGTTATGTGCACCCTAATGACAAAGTATGATGAGCAAAGCACCTCTGCTTACAAAAAAATTTAAAGTTTAAACTCCCAAAATAGTTTTCAAAAAGAGGGGGTTGACCTCAAGTCCTATTTTTTAAAACAAAATATGAATATAGGACAAACATTTCACATACTAGTTAAAAGTTGCATACATTACTCGCCATGTTGTCAGCAGGCACTCCAACAGAAAAAAGGGAGAGATACCAGCTTACGAGGGAACGCTTCTTAGAATATAATATATCCCATAGCATATGTCTACAACAAGTCAATGAAGAAATATATGTAAATAAAAAAAGCAACCAGATAATGGCAAAGAAAAATACCATAATTTTTTTTTCATTTATATAAAGACATGCTCTAAATAGTGCATACTAGCTATCATTAGTAAACTATTCAAAAATCACAACCGTCAACTAGAAAAAAAGAGGTTATCCTTAAGAAGACTTCAAACTATGGGTCAGTCTCTTAAACTAGATATGCATCTAGCATAGACATTCGAGCAGTCTCCTCTGCCTCACTAGCTAAAACCTTGGCCAACTTAGCCTCGAGTGACTTGATTCGATTGCGAAGGCGGTCATCTTCTGAATAGAATCTCTCAGCCTTGGCCCTCTCAAAGGACTTAGCTTTTATCAGTCTCCTAGCAGCTATACAGGATGAGATGGCGAGAGGATACATCGAGACAGTTAAGATTAAAGTGATTGAAGTTCTTTAAGTCCTTGATGGTAGCTAAAAAAGGATAAACCTCACACTGGTAACTTCATAAGGATTAAAATATGTGAACTCACGAACATGGATAGCAAGGGCCTTCAAGTTGTTTATGGTTAAACTATCAACATTGCAGACACTCCTAACCGTGAAAGTCTCAAGGTAGTGCTCAAAGATCAAGTTCAAAACATCGCGACCAGCTAATATAAACTTGTTGGGGTAGTACTTGTGCCACATATTCCTTATATAAATATCCGGAGCATTAATCTCTATTGCATTGACTCTAGTGTTCGGGGATCTAGCCTCACAAGGAGGGGACTTTTCACCAGATTGATCACCCTCAAAGTGAGTGACCCCAGAATCATCATCCCCTGCCTCTTCCTCATCGCCACCCTCAACATCATTTATCTCCTCCTGGAAATAAAAAAGAACAAGAAAGTGAGTAAAATATATACAAATCAAAAAGGGTTTCAGGAACATTTACAAAGGAAAGGGAGGGGTACTTACTCACAATCCTAAAAGAATCAACATACTTCGAGAAAGATGGTGTTGCTCCCTCGGGGAAACCATAGGCTCTTGATAACTAAGCTTTTTGCGTATGGTCGTTGTTGAAAGCCAAGTTAGTCAAAACCTCAAATACCTACAAATAATAATAAACTCAAGTGTAGCGGTAAGTAAGGGTATCAATCCACTTTCTAGGGAGTAAGCTAGAGACAAATTCACATGTAGTTCACTTTTTATTTTCTTTTTGTGCTTTTTCACTTTTCTATTTTTTTTAGCTTTTTTCAATATTAAAACAAAAGGGGTGAGGTGAGATCTAAACTAAAATAAACTAAATGTAAAATGATAATAACTAACTAGAAAGTAACTAAAATGAAAATAAAGTCTAACACTAAAATAAAAGATAAAGTGAGGAAAATAATTGTGAGAACAATCAAGGAGTGGGATTACAGCACAAATTTTAGTTATTCTAATTAATTAATTTAATTATTTGAATTCTCCCAAATTAATATCAAAATTACAAATCAACTCTCGTTGCAAGTGTAATTAGAATAGTAATCTTTTAGAAAATTAAAATTAACACCTCACAACTCTAGAAAATTAGATCAACACTCCTTTTAATTAATCACCCGCTAGGATCGATCAATTAGAATTTATGTCAATCTTAGAAATTAAATTTAGAGTTGAAATTCAAATGATAATACCCCACTTAAGAAACCCCTATCTCTAGTTCGAATCTAAAATGGGTATTATCACTAGAATTTCGATTTTCTCTCGAAAATCATTTACCCTCTCTCGAGGCGTAAATCTAAGGGTGAGGGATCAAAATTAACATTCAAAGGGATATTTCAAGTAAGCAAACTAATTAAACTAAAATAATATCAAATAAGGGTTTCACCCCACCCCTTGAAAGGGGATTTAGCCTAACATGGTATGAAATATGACAAATTAATAATCAAAGGCATAAACAAATAAAATATAAGGGTAAGAGGACAAATCTTCAAACAAGTCTCCTTGATTTGCAAAATTGGACTCTAATCCTCCATTAAAAGTGAGCAACATCCATTCAAAGTGAGCTTTCCATCATATTCAATTACATACAAACACTCATTTGAATCACTCAACAATTAATCTCTCACAAATATCTGAAAAGATAAAAATAAAATTATTTACAAAAATATTCTACCTAATTTATTTTCTAAACTAACCTATCTCTCTCTCTAGAATTTTCTATCTAAAGCTCATTCTCCCTTTTTTATGGCCTTGAGGTCTTCTTTTATATGCAATTGGAGCTAAGGGGTTAAATTGGTAAAATAAGGAAGTGCACATGAGGGGTGTGAGGTCATGTGGGTGAGGGTGGTAACAAATCTGATTTGGTTTAGAGGGGCAATATAGGAAATAAGGGATAAGTGGCTAGTTGGGGTCATTTTTGGAATTTTGGGTTAAAAGAAGTTAAAAGCACATGTGGAGATTTGCTGGTTTGCATTTGGTTTATGGCAGGTCACGTTTTTGGCATTTGGCTTTAGTTTCATGGTTGAAATGGGTATTTGGGTCAAAGAGTTGGTTAATGGTGAAGTGGGTTTGGAATTAAAAGAGTTGGATTGGGTTTGCAGGTGGCGACCGGAGTGGGAAGGGTGCACGCCGGCGGCAGCAGGCGGGAGAGGGTGCGCCGTCGGAGGTTTGAAACAGTGGAGTTAGGGAGTGCCGGCGATGGGCTGGGGTGAGGGGGTTTGGTCGCCGGCGAAGGGTATCGCAGAAGGAGAGAGAGAGGGTCGGAGTTGGGGGCTTGGATCACCCCCGGGCAGGGGTGATGGGGTACTGCTGGGCGACGGGGGGTTAGGTCGTGGGTGGGAGAGAGGGGGTTGGATCGCAGGGATAAGGCTGGGACGCCGCCGGCCGGAGGGAGATAGGTCGGGGTTGTTTGAGGGGTGGTGAGGTATAGAGGTTTGAGTGTGGTGAGGGTTTGTTTTTGTGTGTGTTAATGGAGATGGTGGAAGAGAGAGGAGAGAGAAGGTGAGAGGAAGAAGATGAAGTGTGGGGTATGGTGTGTGTGGGTGTAGGTTAGTAGGATGAGGGTGAGGTGAGAGTTTGGGTAGGATAAGGTTTAGGTGTAATGGGTATTAAGTGTGTGTGTGTATAATTTGAACCCTTATAAAATAAAAAAAATAAAATCTAAGTAATAAAATAAAAACTTATAAAAACTAAAAATCTAAAAATTAAATTTCTATTCTAAAAAAAAAATAACATAAAGACTCAATAAAAAAATAAAAAAATAAAAAGAAATGAAATGAAAATAAAAATATAAATATAAATCAATTAACTTTAAAAACTAAAGTCCTAAAAAAATATAAAATCTAATAAAACTAAATTCCTAAAAACTAATCCTAGTAAAATAAAATAAGATAAAAACTAAAACTAAAAACTAAATAAGATAAAATAAAATTATATTAATAAAAAAAATAGAAATAAAATATAAAAATAGGAAATAAAACCTAAAAATGCTAAAATAATCCTAAAATTAAAATGACTCAAACTAAAAAATCTAAAAAATTAAAATAAAATAAAAAGGGAACAAACCAACACACACGGGGTTCGGGGGTATGTTTAGGCTAGGTTTAGGCTCGGGTAAGGTTACGGGTTTGGTATTTATCTCCGTAAAATGCACAATTGCCTTGAAATACGCGTTTGAACACCGCAACGTACATTAAACCTGCATATTAAACATTTAAGCGCATAAGACCCATATTGTCGAGAAATAGCAACTAAAATACAACTATTCGGGGTATAAAATGTACAGTTTTGGGTGCTTATCACACCACCCCCAAACAGAGCGTTGCTAGTCCTCGAGCAATAAGATAGAGAGAAAGAGAAAGATAAGTAACCAAAAGTGTACCACTTTCGCGGGCACTTGCGATTGCACTTAGCATGTGCAACAAGCCTTTAAACCTATAGGTTGCCCTACAGGACGAGTTGTGTCTCGTGAGGGTTTGCAGGGAATATACCCACAAAATTCTTATTTGCAAAAATTTATTGAAGGGCAGTCAATCTCTTATTAGACATAGAATAATCGCACAATCCATCACATGAGAAATAATTTGAGAAATGCAAGCTAGAATGTGTAAAAAGTTTAACTAAGTAAATACTCAAGGCACATCCTTCCTAGAACTCAACGTGTGTAGTGTGAATCAGTCAAAACGGGTCGAGTATCACAAGAGTAATTCCCAGATTGCCTTATCGGAATCAACGCTTCAACTTCAAATCTCACTAGATATATCACTCTCAAACGAACTCTCGAGACATGGGTCAGTGTATCGCTCTTGTGTGTGAGGAGGTGAGTAAATGTAAGCAAGTTTAAACGTCTCACACACATATAAGAAATAACGAACAATTCAAAGAAAAATTGATCTCATGAAAGAATGCCAACCACTATAGTGAGAACGTCGAGTTATTCACCACGTTGACTTTCATTTGCCCGAACACCAAGGGGAATATGTATGTATATGGGTGAGGGGGAAATGAGATGGGAAGGATGATATAAGGTGATGTGGGTGAATATGGATGGTGATATGAGGGACAGTGATGGATATATGATGGATGGATTGTGGATATGCGGTGTGAAATGGATGAAAAATGGATGCGAAAGAAGAGTGTATACACTTTAGGCACAAATGTCTTTATTTTACAACTAACTACAAACTCTCTTTCTTTTATTTTCTCTCTCTCTTTTTTTTTTCTTGCTATTTTTCTTTTCTTTTCTTCTCTTTTTTTTTCTATTTTTGCTATTTTTCTCTTTTTCTTTTTTCTTTTCTTTTTTTTTTTCTTTTTTCTCTCACTTTTCAAACTAACACTTAAGACATTTACATTTGAAATCACACTCTTTTTCTCAAAAATGAAGGATGATATATGAGTGGAGTGGGGAATGTATGATGTGGGGAATATGGAAAAATGGTAGAATATGGTAATGTATTGGGTGGGTGAATGGTAAATGTGATATGGGGGGAAAGTGGTAGGTGTATGGATGAAAATCTAGTATTCGGGACAAATTTCAAGATACGCGTTTCTTACAACTCGAAAGAGATGTCATTCTCAGTGATCAACCAAAATTTTATGAAAGAAAATGAGATTATACAACAATTAAGTGCGGACCCAAAAGAAGTTGAATCAACTTGTGACTCGGAGATTGCGTAAAACACTCTAAAAGGGTGAAAGGCACAAATCTCACGGGCTAAAGTCTCTACAAGTGATCCTTAAGGTTCTCTTTAGAATTGTAGTACTCCTCAACTCTAAACGTAATGACATGATAAGTGCGCAAATTTTGTTGAGTCTAGGAATTCATGGTGCAAAATGCCTTGTTATGTATTACATAAGCTATTAGGAAAAAAATATTCTCTAGCTTGATTCCTAGACTTTAAAAAGATGGATGATTGAAAATTCACATCAATGAGGGAGATGAAAGAAACTGCACAAAATTTTTAAAAATCAGGTTTAAAACTCAAAATTTTCCAAAAGAGGTACGATTTTGATAAAATTCCCCACCCCCAAACAAAAAGGAACATCGTCCTCGATGTTAGGTAAAATGATTTTTAAAATTGAGAGCATGAGGTAGGAAAGAGATTACCAGAATGAACCGCTCATGAAGTGGAAAGATGTAGCCAACAATAAACCTGAGTAAAATATGTACAAGTCTATAAGCACGATAAAGCATAGGGTGATGGGAAACACCACCCCCAAACAGGATGAGACTAGTACAAGAAATGCGGGCTGCCTCCCGAAAGCGCTAAGTTTAATGTCTTCAGCCAGACCGATGAAATCTCACCCTAAAGATAAGATCTATGATAGTGAGGGGTGGCAGAAAAATGGGTGATGAAAATCACCCCCAAACAAGACTGAAGCGCCAGTCTTGTTGGATAAAGGCTAAATGTGTCAATGCACTTGTATAGCAAAATGCATCACGCGATGTAAAGCATCGGTGGACCATGGGTAGGTGGGTATTAGGGTAAGGGTGAGGGTGAATAGGTATCGGTCACGGGCCTTGTTGAGCGTAAAGGTGAGGGCGACAAGGGCCCTATAAGCATAGTGCTCAAGTTGGTGAGGAAGGAAATATGGTTTGGCAATAGTGATGGGGTGGGTCTCATAAAAATCACACGACCGTTCTATGAATGGACGATGATAATGGTCGCGCCGTGACACACTAGGGAGCTGTTGAGAAAAATCAACACCACAAGAGAGTGGCGGGCATGGAGGAACAAGCTCGGTGTCACGGTGGAGAGTAGCACCATAACTCTCGTGGAAGGTGGATGGTTTTAGGTGAGGATCTAGAAATGTAGATGGAAACTTAAAATATGCAAAATCAAGATCCAAACCAGGTGGTTGGGTGTAAATGATAATGGGTGGGTCGGGTGGGATAAATGGTGGAGGAAGATGATCCAACTCGAGCGTGGGAGACACACACTCCTCATGAGGCGCGGAGTGATCCACAAGGGAACCCGCAGGAGGAAGTGTGGAAATAAACGAGTGAGTGATCAACTTCTCCACAAGAGTAGCATCGGTGAAAGTGGTGGGAAAGGGAAGGTGAACCTCAATGATAGGTTCATTTGGATATGACGGGACTGGATCAGGCTCACTAAGGAAAGGTAAGTCAACACAATTGTCGACTTGGGACCCGGACCATGGAATGGTCTCAACATTGAGATTCTCGGGAGGATAGGGTTGGTCACACTCAAAATCGGTGTCGCAAGAGGACACATCATCAGCACACTCGGGTGCAACAATGGGTGGATACATGGGAATGTCCGACCCTCGCTCACACTCAATTTCATTTAATCTTTGTTCAAGCCGTTGGAGGGCTTCATTTTGAAGTTGAGTGGCTTGCTCTTGCTCGAGAATGAACTTTTGCAAGAGGTTTTCGAGAGCGGAGGTGGATGATGGTGGTGGTGGATGAGGTGGACACAACACGCTATGGTAAGGACTATATGGAGAATACTCAAGTGAAGTGGGTGGGGTGGGGTCAAGTTCATCATACACGAAAGGATTGCTTTCGTGATGGACAATGGGTTGATACTCATGGGTTGCGTAGTGAGGAGACTGATCATGAACGGGTGCACAAGGTTGCCATGACGACTGTTGGAACGTGTGAGGATCCACAACATCGGGTTGGGATTCGTATTGCGTGGAAGGGTGATCAAGCCTCCACGAATAACTCGGGGACTCACACAACTCGGGATGAGGTGTATCGGGATAGTGGGCCGAGGTGGGTTCCGGAACAGTGTCATATGGATACACATGTTCCATGGTGGGTTCGGATGGATATGGAATGTAAGGGCACTCATGGGACATGTGATCGGCATAATAACAGTGGGTGCACAACAAGGTACGCAACACGTCGACACTTGACACCGAGGGTGATGGAAAATGAGATGCGTGAATGGACGGGTCAAGAGTATCAACGGTACTCGTGAGAGAGGTGAAATCATGAAGAATATCATAAAGGGACTGCTCGGGATCACTCTCACACGTGTCACGTGTCAAAGGAAAATGACCAAAGTAGCCCGTAAAGGACGTTCTTCGGCCATGAGGTGAGAAATATTTTTTTGATTTTTTGAAATTTTTTTCAAAAGGAAAGAAAATAATTTTGGGATTTTCTAAAAATTAAAGAAAGAAAATATTTTTGGATTTTTTATAAAAGATAAAAGAAATGGATTTTTTATAAAAAAATAAAAGAAAGAAAATATTTTTGGATTTTTTTTTTTTTTTTTTTTGTAAAAAATAAAGGAAGAAAAAGATTTTTGGATTTTTTTTCTTTTTTTTTTTTTTTTTGGAAGAAAAGGTGGGGAAAAAAAAATATGGACTCTATGAATTGGACGGACTAACTAAAATCAACTACCGAAAAATGGAATTGGACACACACGCAAGTCAAGAAAATATTCCTAACTAGCACATAGCCAATTTTTATCTTCAAATTTAGTGAGAGGGTAGTCAAATTTTAATTAAGTCCGCGGGCGATAAAAAATCACGGAATTATTTGTGATCGCCTTTGCAAAATTTTCTCCTAGTGGGCTACCTAGTTGATTGATTTTAAATTTAGTGATGGCTAGGGTAGCACACAATGATAAGCGAGTGAGTTGGGTGATGAAATCCCTTCTCGTGAGTGACCGGGTGTAGGTCTTAATTAATTAATTCATCACACCATTCAAAAATAAATGCGAGAATAGAATCAAATAAGAGCACACAAGAGCACACAAAAGAATTGACTCGCTAACAGGAGAGGCGCGAGGGTGAGAAATGTACCTCCCACGGTTTTTACGCCGTGGGGTGCCGAAAAATTTGAGTCGACCGGGGGGAGATCACGCCTATCTCAGTCGTCCCCGGGAGTCCTACCGACCCAAGGTAGAGAGGCTTCTAAATCCTCGCCAATGGACGCCCTCTCTCTACCTTGTCCGGTTTCCCTATCACGCTTGGCTTCAATTATTACAATATTAAATGAAAAATAAATGGTGTCCTATGCACCGCAATACAAGCCAAGATAATAAAACGTCCTAATACAAGCCTTCTAAAAATATAAAAATGGTACAAAAAATAATAAAGTGCAAACAATAAATGAAATACAAAATGAAATCCGCTCCGAGCTTCACAATCCCAAGAATGGCAACGGCGCCATTTGATAACTAAGCTTTTTGCGTATGGTCGTTGTTGAAAGCCAAGTTAGTCAAAACCTCAAATACCTACAAATAATAATAAACTCAAGTGTAGCGGTAAGTAAGGGTATCAATCCACTTTCTAGGGAGTAAGCTAGAGACAAATTCACATGTAGTTCACTTTTTATTTTCTTTTTGTGCTTTTTCACTTTTCTATTTTTTTTAGCTTTTTTCAATATTAAAACAAAAGGGGTGAGGTGAGATCTAAACTAAAATAAACTAAATGTAAAATGATAATAACTAACTAGAAAGTAACTAAAATGAAAATAAAGTCTAACACTAAAATAAAAGATAAAGTGAGGAAAATAATTGTGAGAACAATCAAGGAGTGGGATTACAGCACAAATTTTAGTTATTCTAATTAATTAATTTAATTATTTGAATTCTCCCAAATTAATATCAAAATTACAAATCAACTCTCGTTGCAAGTGTAATTAGAATAGTAATCTTTTAGAAAATTAAAATTAACACCTCACAACTCTAGAAAATTAGATCAACACTCCTTTTAATTAATCACCCGCTAGGATCGATCAATTAGAATTTATGTCAATCTTAGAAATTAAATTTAGAGTTGAAATTCAAATGATAATACCCCACTTAAGAAACCCCTATCTCTAGTTCGAATCTAAAATGGGTATTATCACTAGAATTTCGATTTTCTCTCGAAAATCATTTACCCTTTCTCGAGGCGTAAATCTAAGGGTGAGGGATCAAAATTAACATTCAAAGGGATATTTCAAGTAAGCAAACTAATTAAACTAAAATAATATCAAATAAGGGTTTCACCCCACCCCTTGAAAGGGGATTTAGCCTAACATGGTATGAAATATGACAAATTAATAATCAAAGGCATAAACAAATAAAATATAAGGGTAAGAGGACAAATCTTCAAACAAGTCTCCTTGATTTGCAAAATTGGACTCTAATCCTCCATTAAAAGTGAGCAACATCCATTCAAAGTGAGCTTTCCATCATATTCAATTACATACAAACACTCATTTGAATCACTCAACAATTAATCTCTCACAAATATCTGAAAAGATAAAAATAAAATTATTTACAAAAATATTCTACCTAATTTATTTTCTAAACTAACCTATCTCTCTCTCTAGAATTTTCTATCTAAAGCTCATTCTCCCTTTTTTATGGCCTTGAGGTCTTCTTTTATATGCAACTGGAGCTAAGGGGTTAAATTGGTAAAATAAGGATGTGCACATGAGGGGTGTGAGGTCATGTGGGTGAGGGTGGTAACAAATCTGATTTGGTTTAGAGGGGCAATATAGGAAATAAGGGATAAGTGGCTAGTTGGGGTCATTTTTGGAATTTTGGGTTAAAAGAAGTTAAAAGCACATGTGGAGATTTGTTGGTTTGCATTTGGTTTATGGCAGGTCACGTTTTTGGCATTTGGCTTTAGTTTCATGGTTGAAATGGGTATTTGGGTCAAAGAGTTGGTTAATGGTGAAGTGGGTTTGGAATTAAAAGAGTTGGATTGGGTTTGCAGGTGGCGACCGGAGTGGGAAGGGTGCACGCCGACGGCAGCAGGCGGGAGAGGGTGCGTCGTCGGAGGTTTGAAACAGTGGAGTTAGGGAGTGCCGGCGATGGGCTGGGGTGAGGGGGTTTGGTCGCCGGCGAACGGTATCGCAGAAGGAGAGAGAGAGGGTCGGAGTTGGGGGCTTGGATCACCCCCGGGCAGGGGTGATGGGGTACTGCTGGGCGACGGGGGGTTAGGTCGTGGGTGAGAGAGAGGGGGTTGGATCGCAGGGATAAGGCTGGGACGCCGCCGGCCGGAGGGAGATAGGTCGGGGTTGTTTGAGGGGTGGTGAGGTATGGAGGTTTGAGTGTGGTGAGGGTTTGTTTTTGTGTGTGTTAATGGAGATGGTGGAAGAGAGAGGAGAGAGAAGATGAGAGGAAGAAGATGAAGTGTGGGGTATGGTGTGTGTGGGTGTAGGTTAGTAGGATGAGGGTGAGGTGAGAGTTTGGGTAGGATAAGGTTTAGGTGTAATGGGTATTAAGTGTGTGTGTGTATAATTTGAACCCTTATAAAGTAAAAAAAATAAAATCTAAGTAATAAAATAAAAACTTATAAAAACTAAAAATCTAAAAATTAAATTTCTATTCTAAAAAAAAAATAACATAAAGACTCAATAAAAAAATAAAAAAATAAAAAGAAATGAAATGAAAATAAAAATATAAATATAAATCAATTAACTTTAAAAACTAAAGTCCTAAAAAAATATAAAATCTAATATAACTAAATTCCTAAAAACTAATCCTAGTAAAATAAAATAAGATAAAAACTAAAACTAAAAACTAAATAAGATAAAATAAAATTATATTAATAAAAAAATAGAAATAAAATATAAAAATAGGAAATAAAACCTAAAAAATGCTAAAATAATCCTAAAATTAAAATGACTCAAACTAAAAAATCTAAAAAATTAAAATAAAATAAAAAGGGAACAAACCAACACACACGGGGTTCGGGGGTATGTTTAGGCTAGGTTTAGGCTCGGGTAAGGTTACGGGTTTGGTATTTAGCTCCGTAAAATGCACAATTGCCTTGAAATACGCGTTTGAACACCGCAACGTACATTAAACCTGCATATTAAACATTTAAGTGCATAAGACCCATATTGTCGAGAAATAGCAACTAAAATACAACTATTCGGGGTATAAAATGTACAGTTTTGGGTGCTTATCACACCACCCCCAAACAGAGCGTTGTTAGTCCTCGAGCAATAAGATAGAGAGAAAAAGAAAGATAAGTAACCAAAAGTGTACCACTTTCGCGGGCACTTGCGATTGCACTTAGCATGTGCAACAAGCCTTTAAACCTATAGGTTGCCCTACAGGACGAGTTGTGTCTCGTGAGGGTTTGTAGGGAATATACCCACAAAATTCTTATTTGCAAAAATTTATTAAAGGGCAGTCAATCTCTTATTAGACATAGAATAATCGCACAATCCATCACATGAGAAATAATTTGAGAAATGCAAGCTAGAATGTGTAAAAAGTTTAACTAAGTAAATACTCAAGGCACATCCTTCCTAGAACTCAACGTGTGTAGTGTGAATCAGTCAAAACGGGTCGAGTATCACAAGAGTAATTCCCAGATTGCCTTATCGGAATCAACGCTTCAACTTCAAATCTCACTAGATATATCACTCTCAAACGAACTCTCGAGACATGGGTCAGTGTATCGCTCTTGTGTGTGAGGAGGTGAGTAAATGTAAGCAAGTTCAAACGTCTCACACACATATAAGAAAGAACGGACAATTCAAAGAAAAATTGATCTCATGAAAGAATGCCAACCACTATAGTGAGAACGTCGAGTTATTCACCACGTTGACTTTCATTTGCCCGAACACTAAGGGGAATATGTATGTATATGGGTGAGGGGGAAATGAGATGGGAAGGATGATATAAGGTGATGTGGGTGAATATGGATGGTGATATGAGGGACAGTGATGGATATATGATGGATGGATTGTGGATATGCGGTGTGAAATGGATGAAAAATGGATGCGAAAGAAGAGTGTATACACTTTAAGCACAAATGTCTTTATTTTACAACTAACTACAAACTCTCTTTCTTTTATTTTCTCTCTCTCTTTTTTTTTCTTGCTATTTTTCTTTTCTTTTCTTCTCTTTTTTTTTCTATTTTTGCTATTTTTCTCTTTTTCTTTTTTTTTTCTTTTTTCTCTCACTTTTCAAACTAACACTTAAGACATTTACATTTGAAATCACACTCTTTTTCTCAAAAATGAAGGATGATATATGAGTGGAGTGGGGAATGTATGATGTGGGGAATATGGAAAAATGGTAGAATATGGTAATGTATTGGGTGGGTGAATGGTAAATGTGATATGGGGGGAAAGTGGTAGGTGTATGGATGAAAATCTAGTATTCGGGACAAATTTCAAGATACGCGTTTCTTACAACTCGAAAGAGATGTCATTCTCAGTGACAACCAAAATTTTATGAAAGAAAATGAGATCATACAACAATTAAGTGCGGACCCAAAAGAAGTTGAATCAACTTGTGACTCGGAGATTGCGTAAAACACTCTAAAAGGGTGAAAGGCACAAATCTCACGGGCTAAAGTCTCTACAAGTGATCCTTAAGGTTCTCTTTAGAATTGTAGTACTCCTCAACTCTAAACGTAATGACATGATAAGTGCGCAAATTTTGTTGAGTCTAGGAATTCATGGTGCAAAATGCCTTGTTATGTATTACATAAGCTATTAGAAAAAAAATATTCTCTAGCTTGATTCCTAGACTTTAAAAAGATGGATGATTGAAAATTCACATCAATGAGTGAGATGAAAGAAACTGCACGAAATTTTTAAAAATCAGGTTTAAAACTCAAAATTTTCCAAAAGAGGTACGATTTTGATAAAATTCCCCACCCCCAAACAAAAAGGAACATCGTCCTCGATGTTAGGTAAAATGATTTTTAAAATTGAGAGCATGAGGTAGGAAAGAGATTACCAGAATGAACCGCTCATGAAGTGGAAAGATGTAGCCAATAATAAACCTGAGTAAAAGATGTACAAGTCTATAAGCACGATAAAGCATAGGGTGATGGGAAACACCACCCCCAAACAGGATGAGACTAGTACAAGAAATGCGGGCTGCCTCCCGGAAGCGCTAAGTTTAATGTCTTCAGCCAGACCGATGAAATCTCACCCTAAAGATAAGATCTATGATAGTGCGGGGTGGCAGAAAAATGGGTGATGAAAATCACCCCCAAACAAGACTGAAGAGCCAGTCTTGTTGGATAAAGGCTAAATGTGTCAATGCACTTGTATAGCAAAATGCATCACGCGATGTAAAGCATCGGTGGACCATGGGTAGGTGGGTATTAGGGTAAGGGTGAGGGTGAATAGGTATCGGTCACGGGCCTTGTTGAGCGTAAAGGTGAGGGCGACAAGGGCCCTATAAGCATAGTGCTCAAGTTGGTGAGGAAGGAAATATGGTTTGGCAATAGTGATGGGGTGGGTCTCATAAAAATCACACGACCGTTCTATGAATGGACGATGATAATGGTCGCGCCGTGACACACCAGGGAGCTGTTGAGAAAAATCAACACCACAAGAGAGTGGCGGGCATGGAGGAACAAGCTCGGTGTCACGGTGGAGAGTAGCACCATAACTCTCGTGGAAGGTGGATGGTTTTAGGTGAGGATCTAGAAATGTAGATGGAAACTTAAAATATGAAAAATCAAGATCCAAACCAGGTGGTGGGGTGTAAATGATAATGGGTGGATCGGGTGGGATAAATGGTGGAGGAAGATGATCCAACTCGAGCGTGGGAGACACACACTCCTCATGAGGCGCGGAGTGATCCACAAGGGAACCCGCAGGAGGAAGTGTGGAAATAAACGAGTGAGTGATCAACTTCTCCACAAGAGTAGCATCGGTGAAAGTGGTGGGAAAGGGAAGGTGAACCTCAATGATAGGTTCATTTGGATATGACGGGACTGGATCAGGCTCACTAAGGAAAGGTAAGTCAACACAGTTGTCGACTTGGGACCCGGACCATGGAATGGTCTCAACATTGAGATTCTCGGGAGGATAGGGTTGGTCACACTCAAAATCGGTGTCGCAAGAGGACACATCATCAGCACACTCGGGTGCAACAATGGGTGGATACATGGGAATGTCCGACCCTCGCTCACACTCAATTTCATTTAATCTTTGTTCAAGCCGTTGGAGGGCTTCATTTTGAAGTTGAGTGGCTTGCTCTTGCTCGAGAATGAACTTTTGCAAGAGGTTTTCGAGAGCGGAGGTGGATGATGGTGGTGGTGGATGAGGTGGAAACAACACGCTATGGTAAGGACTATATGGAGAATACTCAAGTGAAGTGGGTGGGGTGGGGTCAAGTTCATCATACACGAAAGGATTGCTTTCGTGATGGACAATGGGTTGATACTCATGGGTTGCGTAGTGAGGAGACTGATCATGAACGGGTGCACAAGGTTGCCATGACGACTGTTGGAACGTGTGAGGATCCACAACATCGGGTTGGGATTCGTATTGCGTGGAAGGGTGATCAAGCCTCCACGAATAACTCGGGGACTCACACAACTCGGGATGAGGTGTATCGGGATAGTGGGTCGAGGTGGGTTCCGGAACAGTGTCATATGGATACACATGTTCCATGGTGGGTTCGGATGGATATGGAATGTAAGGGCACTCATGGGACATGTGATCGGCATAATAACAGTGGGTGCACAACAAGGTACGCGACACGTCGACACTTGACACCGAGGGTGATGGAAAATGAGATGCGTGAATGGACGGGTCAAGAGTATCAACGGTACTCGTGAGAGAGGTGAAATCATGAAGAATATCATAAAGGGACCGCTCGGGATCACTCTCACACGTGTCACGTGTCAAAGGAAAATGACCAAAGTAGTCCCGTAAAGGACGTTCTTCGGCCATGAGGTGAGAAATATTTTTTTGATTTTTTGAAATTTTTTTCAAAAGGAAAGAAAATATTTTTGGGATTTTCTAAAAATTAAAGAAAGAAAATATTTTTGGATTTTTTATAAAAAATAAAAGAAATGGATTTTTTATAAAAAAATAAAAGAAAGAAAATATTTTTGGATTTTTTTTTTTTTTTTTTTTGTAAAAAATAAAGGAAGAAAAAGATTTTTGGATTTTTTTTCTTTTTCTTTTTTTTTTTTTTGGAAGAAAAGGTGGGGGAAAAAAAATATGGACTCTATGAATTGGACGGACTAACTAAAATCAACTACCGAAAAATGGAATTGGACACACACACAAGTCAAGAAAAAATTCCTAACTAGCACATAGCCAATTTTTATCTTCAAATTTAGTGAGAGGGTAGTCAAATTTTAATTAAGTCCGCGGGCGATAAAAAATCACGGAATTATTTGTGATCGCCTTTGCAAAATTTTCTCCTAGTGGGCTACCTAGTTGATTGATTTTAAATTTAGTGATGGCTAGGGTAGCACACAATGATAAGCGAGTGAGTTGGGTGATGAAATCCCTTCTCGTGAGTGACCGGGTGTAGGTCTTAATTAATTAATTCATCACACCATTCAAAAATAAATGCGAGAATAGAATCAAATAAGAGCACACAAGAGCACACAAAAGAATTGACTCGCTAACAGGAGAGGCGCGAGGGTGAGAAATGTACCTCCCACGGTTTTTACGCCGTGGGGTGCCGAAAAATTTGAGTCGACCGGGGGGAGATCACGCCTATCTCAGTCGTCCCCGGGAGTCCTACCGACCCAAGGTAGAGAGGCTTCTAAATCCTCGCCAATGGACGCCCTCTCTCTACCTTGTCCGGTTTCCCTATCACGCTTGGCTTCAATTATTACAATATTAAATGAAAAATAAATGGTGTCCTATGCACCGCAATACAAGCCAAGATAATAAAAAGTCCTAATACAAGCCTTCTAAAAATATAAAAATGGTACAAAAAATAATAAAGTGCAAACAATAAATGAAATCCGCTCCGAGCTTCACAATCCCAAGAATGGCAACGGCGCCATTTGATAACTAAGCTTTTTGCGTATGGTCGTTGTTGAAAGCCAAGTTAGTCAAAACCTCAAATACCTACAAATAATAATAAACTCAAGTGTGGCGGTAAGTAAGGGTATCAATCCACTTTCTAGGGAGTAAGCTAGAGACAAATTCACATGTAGTTCACTTTTTATTTTCTTTTTGTGCTTTTTCACTTTTCTATTTTTTTTAGCTTTTTTCAATATTAAAACAAAAGGGGTGAGGTGAGATCTAAACTAAAATAAACTAAATGTAAAATGATAATAACTAACTAGAAAGTAACTAAAATGAAAATAAAGTCTAACACTAAAATAAAAGATAAAGTGAGGAAAATAATTGTGAGAACAATCAAGGAGTGGGATTACACCACAAATTTTAGTTATTCTAATTAATTAATTTAATTATTTGAATTCTCCCAAATTAATATCAAAATTACAAATCAACTCTCGTTGCAAGTGTAATTAGAATAGTAATCTTTTAGAAAATTAAAATTAACACCTCACAACTCTAGAAAATTAGATCAACACTCCTTTTAATTAATCACCCGCTAGGATCGATCAATTAGAATTTATGTCAATCTTAGAAATTAAATTTAGAGTTAAAATTCAAATGATAATACCCCACTTAAGAAACCCCTATCTCTAGTTCGAATCTAAAATGGGTATTATCACTAGAATTTCGATTTTCTCTCGAAAATCATTTACCCTCTCTCGAGGCGTAAATCTAAGGGTGAGGGATCAAAATTAACATTCAAAGGGATATTTCAAGTAAGAAAACTAATTAAACTAAAATAATATCAAATAAGGGTTTCACCCCACCCCTTGAAAGGGGATTTAGCCTAACATGGTATGAAATATGACAAATTAATAATCAAAGGCATAAACAAATAAAATAGAAGGGTAAGAGGACAAATCTTCAAACAAGTCTCCTTGATTTGCAAAATTGGACTCTAATCCTCCATTAAAAGTGAGCAACATCCATTCAAAGTGAGCTTTCCATCATATTCAATTACATACAAACACTCATTTGAATCACTCAACAATTAATCTCTCACAAATATCTAAAAAGATAAAAATAAAATTATTTACAAAAATATTCTACCTAATTTATTTTCTAAACTAACCTATCTCTCTCTCTAGAATTTTCTATCTAAAGCTCATTCTCCCTTTTTTATGGCCTTGAGGTCTTCTTTTATATGCAATTGGAGCTAAGGGGTTAAATTGGTAAAATAAGGATGTGCACATGAGGGGTGTGAGGTCATGTGGGTGAGGGTGGTAACAAATCTGATTTGGTTTAGAGGGGCAATATAGGAAATAAGGGATAAGTGGCTAGTTGGGGTCATTTTTGGAATTTTGGGTTAAAAGAAGTTAAAAGCACATGTGGAGATTTGTTGGTTTGCATTTGGTTTATGGCAGGTCACGTTTTTGGCATTTGGCTTTAGTTTCATGGTTGAAATGGGTATTTGGGTCAAAGAGTTGGTTAATGGTGAAGTGGGTTTGGAATTAAAAGAGTTGGATTGGGTTTGCAGGTGGCGACCGGAGTGGGAAGGGTGCACGCCGGCGGCAGCAGGCGGGAGAGGGTGCGCCGGCGGAGGTTTGAAACAGTGGAGTTAGGGAGTGCCGGCGATGGGCTGGGGTGAGGGGGTTTGGTCGCCGGCGAAGGGTATCGCAGAAGGAGAGAGAGAGGGTCGGAGTTGGGGGCTTGGATCACCCCCGGGCAGGGGTGATGGGGTACTGCTGGGCGACGGTGGGTTAGGTCGTGGGTGAGAGAGAGGGGGTTGGATCGCAGGGATAAGGCTGGGACGCCGCCGGCCGGAGGGAGATAGGTCGGGATTGTTTGAGGGGTGGTGAGGTATGGAGGTTTGAGTGTGGTGAGGGTTTGTTTTTGTGTGTGTTAATGGAGATGGTGGGAGAGAGAAGGTGAGAGGAAGAAGATGAAGTGTGGGGTATGGTGTGTGTGGGTGTAGGTTAGTAGGATGAGGGTGAGGTGAGAGTTTGGGTAGGATAAGGTTTAGGTGTAATGGGTATTAAGTGTGTGTGTGTATAATTTGAACCCTTATAAAGTAAAAAAAATAAAATCTAAGTAATAAAATAAAAACTTATAAAAACTAAAAATCTAAAAATTAAATTTCTATTCTAAAAAAAAATAACATAAAGACTCAATAAAAAAATAAAAAGAAATGAAATGAAAATAAAAATATAAATATAAATTAATTAACTTTAAAAACTAAAGTCCTAAAAAAATATAAAATCTAATAAAACTAAATTCCTAAAAACTAATCCTAGTAAAATAAAATAAGATAAAAACTAAAACTAAAAACTAAATAAGATAAAATAAAATTATATTAATAAAAAAAATAGAAATAAAATATAAAAATAGGAAATAAAACCTAAAAAATGCTAAAATAATCCTAAAATTAAATTGACTCAAACTAAAAAATCTAAAAAATTAAAATAAAATAAAAAGGGAACAAACCAACACACACGGGGTTCGGGGGTATGTTTAGGCTAGGTTTAGGCTCGGGTAAGGTTACGAGTTTGGTATTTAGCTCCGTAAAATGCACAATTGCCTTGAAATACGCGTTTGAACACCGCAACGTACATTAAACGTGCATATTAAACATTTAAGCGCATAAGACCCATATTGTCGAGAAATAGCAACTAAAATACAACTATTCGGGGTATAAAATGTACAGTTTTGGGTGCTTATCAGCTCTATAGAATTGGGAGCACTAGTGATACCAACCTAAAGAGGGAAGGTACTCACTTGAATAGTTACAGAACAAAAAACGAAAAAAAACAAATTAAAAAAAAATATGAAAAAATATGTATGGCAGTATAACAATTAGGGAGTTCTCATAATAGAACTCACAAAATGTTCCATAATGAGAGGAGCGCTCGTGAGATTAACCTAAAAACAAAGAAACAAAAAGTATCAGTTGAGAACTTATGAAGTAAAATAAAGTTTAGAAAAATGAGACGAAAGTCAGGTATGACAGAGTAATACCCGGGAGGCACCTGCCTCCAAGCACACAAAGGGTTCCACACCTAAGGGAATGCTCAGGGAACTAGCCTGAAAAATAGATAAAAAGGTAAGTGCCATTTGAGGACTTGAGCAGTAAAAACAAGTTAAAAAGTTAGTTATGACACAGTAATACCTGGGGAACACAAGCTTCCAAGATAATGGGAAGTTCCACATTATAGGAACACTCATAGCACTGACCTAAAAATAAAGAAATAGGGGTATTATTTGAGCACTTTCATAGAAAGAGCAAGTTATAAAATAATTAGGTATGCCAAAATAATACCAAAGAAGCAACAGGCCAACAGAGTGTACCATAAGAAAATGAACATCGACATTATTAACCTAAAATAGGAGCAACGAAAATGCATAAAAACACTTGTATAGTGGCAGAAAGGTTTGGAAAGCTAAGTATGCCAAAATAATACATGTGCACTCACAGTCATGCTCACAGTAGGAGTGATTGAATATGCAACAGACGAGGGGCGCTAGCAGTGCTCATCCAAACTTACAAGAAGATAGAATAAATAATAGTTCGAACACACAAAACACAAGATGCAAATGTTTTGAATGCAAGTGCCAACTAAAATACGTGAACCCTGGAAGGAGAAGAAACACTCGAATCCATAACAAAAGGTGAACGAACACCTACACTAACCTGTTAAGGAAGAAGATGTTAATATAAAGTTACTCAAAAAAACTTATTATTACAAAGTCATATGACTAGGTACCTATGCTTAGCTAGTGGTCTGAGAAATAGGCACAGTCAAAGCAGTGTTATAAATGGGCTGAGTGGAGAGGTCCTGGACTTGGGGCCTTTTGTCCTAGGGGAGACACGCCTTTAGGATAGATATCCTCCCAGAAAGAGATAACCCAGGGATGACTACCCCCATTTCCAATAATATACCCACACTAGTGAGGGGGCACTAGAAAGAGAATCTTGCAATACGATGGTCATTAATGAAAAGAAAAGGAGTAAAGTCATGTGTTTGTTAGTGACAATGAATGTATGAAAAAATAAGAGGGTGCTCGAATTATACCCCTCTAGATCTAGCCACCATAATATAAGCTGGGGACTAAGAAAAAGAACTGCTTACTACAGAAGAGGTGAGTGACCTAGTAGTGGGTGCGAGAGGGGCCACATACACCTATCAAAAATAGCGTATGAATATAAAGAGAATACAAATAAGGACATATGAAAATAAAAATTAGCTTGGAAGTATCAAATACCTAAACATAGGGAGCAGTCATTGAACAGGTCATCACAGTAGTAGGAAAAATGGTGGAAAGCTGCCAGAAAATAAATTCATAAGTATAGAAGGTCAAGAAAATATAACAAACTTAACAAAAATACGTAAAGTACATTCATTAATTCTAGGTGCAACCTTCTCGAGAGAAACTCAAGAAAGATAACAACATGGAATTCATCTCGCGCTGTAAGTGAGCTCGAGGAATAATAGGAAAACAGGAAGATGGAATCATTTTTGTTTGGATAGTGCCACTTATCCCATTAGAAGGCACCTGCTAAAAAATAAATAATATTGAGGAGAGTTAGTAATTAGAGAAGTTATAACTCTAAAGAAAATATGATATTGAAAAATATGGGCAATGAAAGGAAATACTTATAGGCTCATCACGACGAGCCTGCCCATAAGGAAAAGGCCTTGTGGCAGGGATTGTGGAAGATGGAGAGTAGATCATAGTATTATCGTAACAAGTGCGATGAATCCCCATGCCCATGACCCACCCCCTTGTGGCTAACAAAAAAATCATAAGCATCGAGCGAGTGATCTTTATTGAAACCAAGTAAGCTTGTGTCATTTGAAGAAGAATTATGGTAATCATAAGAAAGGATGCGTTCATAATTAAAAAGTTCCTCTTTAGATGAACATGGTGAAAAGAGGAGTTTGTAATTCCACCACTTATATTTTTACCAAGTAAACAGGGAGTACTTAGAGTACCCTCAACTGACTGAGCAGATGAGGAAGTTGGGGGCTGAGAAAGTGTGGCTTCGAGTGCCTCATAGCCCTACTCATAAATAGATTGGAATGTCTCATTAATCCTTAAAGTATCGGTCTCTAAGCTATGGCCTTTAACAATAGGAAGGTCAAATAGACTTAGTGGATTTCTTATTCTACCTAGCCTCTAGCATTTCGACTGGCAAGGAAGGAGAAGGAAATCCCCCAAATGGAGTAGGAACAAAATTGGAAACATCAGTGTCAGGTTGCTTCATCTTCGGAGGGACTTTGTCCTTGGACTTACCCTTACTTTACCCCTTAGATAGATGGGGTTGGGTCTCTACGTGTTTAGAATAAATACTCTCTAATCGAGAGGATTCACAAATATAGGAACCACCTACTCGAGGGGAAATCTATCGACCTGGTTGTGGTTCCCAACGTCCTTATGTATACACTTAGTCATATACTTACCATGAAAAGAGACATGCTCGACTAAGGACTCATGTGGGGCACTCTGAATGCATTTCTTTGTTAATGAAATTTGACTCTACTATAAATAGAACCATGAGAAGATAGAATGGAAACTATCATAAGTAGGTACCAAGAAGTTCCTAAAATGGGCAGTCCTTCCCAATATACCCTCAATGGAAAAATTGGAAAATGCCTCTAACTATAACTATGGGGGCAAGAGGATGATGGGAAAATCTCGGGTACACGTGCCCTGGTCATATCCAAACTTCCTCTGAACTTTATCAGAGTGGTTAAACTCCACTCCTTGTCCAAGTTCTGTTAGATATGGTAGCATGAATGAAAGTACAAGGTCCATTATAGAAATGTGGGGACAGTCAACTCAGCGTTGGCAAGAGATAAAAAGGTCCCAGGTAAATTAGAGTGAAATCCCCATGAAAATATTCCACCCATGCTCTTGGAGTAAGGGAGACATGAAAATTCATCTATGTCATCCAAGAACAGGCTGAGAGAATGCTTGGGGGATTTATTATTCCACCTACCAAATTTGAGAAGCTTAACAACAAAGATGGCGGGGCTCAGGGTCTAAGTTAAGGAACCACTCAAAAAGAAATCCCATTAATAATAAGGAGTTAACAAAGTTAACCACATCATGAAGGACATGCAAGCGCTCCATGTCAATGTGAATGCAATCTAGCCAAATCTAGATAGATCATAAAGTAAGGGCAGTGAAGGAACTCATTCCACGAGCAAGTCGGATGGCCAATATAAATAGTAACTAATGAGGGGAGTCATTCGATTTCCATTAAAAATGGAACTTACTAAAAAATGTGACAAAAAAGGCAGTCATGTGGTTCCAAGTGGGTCCTCTAATTAATATTTGGACCATCTTGGCTCCTAGGAACTTTGGTTTAACTCCCCTCATTGGGCACCACCTCAAAATCCCTGAACTAGTAATGCTACCGTTTGACAAAAGAATTCTTGGTTTCATCAATTTAGATGAGAGAAACATAATGCGAACATTCTGATAGGGCTTGGTGAAGATCCTCGCACTTTTCCCTATCGAGGGGGTCCTCATACCCATCAGTGGAAACATGGTTTCCAAGACAGGTAAACTAGTTAACTCAAAAATCTCCTACGAAGTGATGGTGAACTCTCCCCAATTTGTGACAAAGGTGTGAGAGCCCACACTCTAGAGAGAGTAAAAAAATATAGGCGTTGGTGTTTTTGGAGATGGTGAAGTTCTTTAGGCTTGTGATCATTCGAGTTAGTCTTAACTCATCTATAATGACACTCTGAGTAGGGACATAAGGAATGTAGTCCACCCATAAATACCATTCCTCAGGAACTCCCCTACATACATCAAGGTTCATATTAATTTTCTACACAAATTCCACTTCGAATTTCTTCGACAAGGACATGAAACTATCATCCTTGGCAAAGAAGGGGGAGAGATGACAAGATGAAAAGTCCTTTTTGGACCAATTCTATATATATTGCTATTTCCCTTTAGGCAAAGCAAAGAAGTCACTTCAAGAGGGACCCTCCCCACTAAAAATACTAGAGACAATGGAAGAAACAAGCAACAAGGTGGTGATAGTGGTGGCACCAGTGGTAGCGCTAATGGAGATGGTGACCTAGATGGGCAAAGAGACCACCAAAACCTCGGTCATGAAGGTAGAAGAAGAGGATGAGATCATTAGAGAAGAAGAAGCCATTGGATCTTGAAAAAGCTTGAAGATAAGATGAAAATAGAAGAACAGGGTTTAAGGAGAAGAAGATAAGTCATCTCTTTTGCTTCTACTGAAGCTTTTAACACCTTAAAGGCAGCTTCCATTAAAGTGGGTCATGCCTCACTAGATTCAGTATATTCATAGACCGCGAGACCACTATCCTCCTACACCCATAAATTATTGCGAATTCATGACCCAAACATTCATCCAATACATTTTTTGGTCTTTGAACCCGATGTATTACCACAAATTCTTATCCCTCTATGATGTTGTAAAGTCTCTAGTTATGCACAGACTCTAGTGTGCCTTCCTTCATCTCTAAAATATAATTTAGGTTCCCATCCTGGACTAGTTCCTCGAGGTGAAACCTAAGTTCCTTGCAATTTTTAGTTTGGTTACTATGAGCTTTATGGCATGCGCACTTCATTGACTGGTTCCTCTTATTGGGATCATTGTGCATCTTCTCAGTCCACTTAAAATATTATCGACCTATAATCTTATAAAAGATAACTATATTAACTACCTTGAAATACTTTCTAGGATCCTTGTTCTTGACTCCTTTCACCTTTATATTTTGCATTCTGCCTCCTTTTTTGTTCGGCTCCCTCTTTTTCCCCATTTTGGACTACTTTTGTTGGTCCCCATCCTGATTAACTTCGATGATCAAATCTTCAACATTGGCATATTTTTTAACATTTCCATCAGGTCATCGATTGTAATGGCCTCTCGCTTAGTGAGGGAATGGTAACCATGAAATTGCTTGGCAGGCCAATTTTGAAGGATGCCATCGCGACTTTATTGGTGCAGTCATTTACTTTCATTGTAGACCTCCCAGTACCTTCTAGCGTATTCATGGAGTGTTTCCTATGGATTTTCCCTCATTGTCAAAAGTGAATCTATTCCCTTGGAATGAGTATTCATCACTAATGAATCAGGTCGTGAAGAACTCGACCAATTACTTGAAGGAGGATATAAATCGATTCGGTAGTTTATCGAACCACTTCTGGGAAGTTTCTCCAAGATTAGAAAGGAATATTTGGCACATCAATCCTTTGTTAATGTTCTATAATGTCATCGTATGGCGATATTACCTAACGTGATCATTTGGATGTGTCTTCCTATAATAGATTTTGAATATTTGGAGATTAAACTTCTTGGGAGGTTCAAAGTCCTCTATAAATTGACTGAAAGGTGATTTCATCTAATAGGCAAGTGATCTTCTAGTGAGATCCTGCATAGTGCGATCCCCTTGATGGTCTGGGTGACCCTCTACCTCTCATCTAATGAAGTCACAGAACTTTTTGTCTCCTCATCATTTATCGAGGCATGAACTCTATCTAAGAGACCTCCAATCATGGGGGGATTCCTTATATCGCTGAGTACTTCTTCCTCGGCTTCGAACTCTGTTCACTTGAGGGCTAGGATTCTCAAACTGTATCCATGCTTGCGCCTCTCTTTGCAGGATTCATTTTCTATCTTCTCTATACACCGTTAGAGTGCGATGTTTTTCTCATTTAGATCATGTAGGTAGCCCTTTCATCTTGTAGGCACTTCTCATAGTTGTTAATGAGCATTAAGATCTGAATAGATCATTCAGGTTCATAATTGTTTAACGTTAAATCCTCCTTAGGATGGTAACGAACACCATAGGAATTGTAATAACTAATATTGAATCTAACCTTCTAAGAGGGAGGGGTTAGTTGGTGACCTTTATGGTCGTTGTGATATCCATGGTCAAGGGGAAAAAACCTTGGGTCCCTTTAACCATATTAGTGATAGCCTCCTGGTTATTGGTATTCATAATATCTTAGTTGGATTAGTGAGACATCCGAGGAATTTATCTAGTGTCAAAGAACTCAGATTATTTCCCACAAACAACGTTAACTCTAGGTGGTAATTTCCTATAGCGTTGTTATTTAATGCAGACATGATAAATTATGAAGTATTAAAGGAGAAGGATAAAAAATACAACACAAGATATACTTGATTCAATAACATTCCTACATATATGGGATTTAGAGTTTGTTCTTTTCTTAACTACGAGAACTATTCGATAGAATTTTACTACTACTCCAAAATATAATATCGCATGACCCTCTTAATAGGGGGAGGGTAGGAGAGTCATAATCTCCATTAACAATTGTTGCTAGAAGTTCGGACCTATCCCTTGTCAGTTTGAACTGTTTTAATTGATGGTAACGTGGGAATCTTCTATAAATTTGACTCTTCATTAATTTTTGGTACATGTCACCTATAATCCCAGTGCCGAGCATGTTCCTTTACAAATCTGGAACCCACAAGAATAGATTTGAATCTTTAAAAAAAGAATTTGACTTGTCTAGATGTTTGAAAATCGAGTCATCTTTTTCTTAAATTGACATATCGAGTGAATGTTCATCACCTGAAATAATTTGATCTTGAAGAAAAAATTAGAAGGAATAAAAAGTGAAAGAGAATGTTCAAATAAAAAAGTAAAATTGATCAAAAAGTTTCAAAGGATCATTCAAAGCCATTCTCTTGATGATTTTGTTACAAGGAAGGACAGTTTGAATATTTTTTCTACAAATTTAAAAACATTAAATGCATGCGTGATTTTAAATCCTCGAGGTTGAAAAGGGAAGAAAAGTTTGTCCCTGAAGATGTCTTAGACATGAAGAATTTTATTAGAATCGAGACCTTTGGCATATGCTCCTACACATTTGCATGACAAAGAGAGTTGAGAATAGAACTCAGGAAGTCAAAAACAATTTGAGAAGGAATATTCCTCTTTCTACCTTGTACTAGATTCAAGGTCACATCAATCGAGCTTGATGGTTCTTAAAGGAGAAAAATCACAGGTTCATGAAAAATAGAAGGCACGTATTCCTTAGGGATCCTATTAGTTAAAGTAGTTGTAAGATTGGTGAGTTGATAAAAATAGTGGATTTCCTAGCTAGGAGTAAATGTGAGGCTAGAAGGGAGATAAATAAACCTAGAGCTCGACCATTTTCACAAATTCCAAGGAATTATAAGAGGTATGTGTCTTGGATACCAAAGTTTGTGAGTGTCTTACATAGGAATGCTCCAAGGAAGAAGATTAAGGTTGATGTTCCAAAAAAAAAGGTTGTCAAAAGAAAAGTTGTCTTCATTCGTATTATTGATTTAAGAGATGGAGCATCCATCACTATCTTGAAGATTATTTTCTTAAGATGCCTAGGGTCTTATTTGTTCTAGGTATCCTCCTAGGTATTCTTGATTTTTTTTTTTTTTTTTGGGGGGGGGGGTAAATATTTATCGGCGAGTTCTGTAAAGTCGCTTGGATCATTTTTAATGTTCTGGTGAGAAATTTCATGCATTTACATGATTTTTTCTATATTCTGTGTTCCTTGCTTGCCATATTGTAAATATGTGCATCATTCTTATGTAAAAATTCCAAAAAGATTTTCCAATTTATTTCTTTTTGTAATTTTGTGCTTAAATCCTTTTATTCATGAGATTTGATGAATAAACTTTACTTGAATGGAAATTGAAATATGTATTTTTAACCTTTTGAATATAAATTTTGATAATGTCAGTCGTAGGTTAAGATTCATTTGAAGAATTGTGATAGTAAAATTCGTTGAAATCTTTGGTGTTGATTTCACACTACTCTAAGCACTTGCATATCACTCGATGTGTATGACTATAATTATGTGTTATTACTTTTAGTGATTGGTTAATCATGATTAAATCTTGATATCTCCTATTGGTTTTGAAAGTTTCCATGGTTCATGTGTGATATTTAAGTTTTTTTTACTTATTGAATTTGAAAAAGGACCGTTTTATATGCGTTGATAAGGGCTACCATTAGACTGGTCACACCCAATTTTGAATTTAGGTATCATTGGGTAGATGAAATATAAGTGTGCAAAAATTCAATTAACAAAAAAGCCAATATGCTAGAAATAGCCATAAGCCAAGTTCTTAACAGATAATAAAAACAAGTTAGGGTCATGTCTTTTTAAATAAAAATTGGTATATTAGTTTGGCATTTAAAAATTCAAAACAACATATTCTTAAGGGAGTTTTATTCTTGGAAACTCCCATTTGAAGAAATATTCAAAAGATACTAATTTCGTGATAAACCTAAGCACAATTTGTAATTTCTTATGACTTGGTTATATGTATTCATTTGATTTTATAACTATATTTGTCACAAATCATACCTTGATTGAAATACAATGTTTATAGAATTGATTTGAAAAAAATTCGAGCCTTATATGTTGAATTTATTGTTGTTTGTGTTGAATGTGTTCTCAATCTACGAATTAGTCAAGATTCAAAGGAAATTTATTGTTCAAGTCAATTTTATCAAGTAATGACGGATCACCATCAAACAATTTCATTTTAAAGATTGCATATGTGGGTATATAGATAGATAGATAGATAGATAGATAGATAGATAGATAGAGAGAGAGAGAGAGAGAGAGAGAGAGAGAGAGAGATACTAGCGAAATGCCCGTGCCTGAAGGCACGAGACGAAAATATCTACACAATCATAAAATGATGAAAATTTTCCAAGTACATAATTGAAAATTGACAAAAAATTCATTCCCCAACAAAAATTTCATTCCAAAATAAATTTTTCATTCCCCCCAAAAATGGCCATAGCCTACTTTATTTAAAGGACTATCCGCCCTCCTTATTAAATAACAAATAGTCCAAGAACATACAAATTGTCTAAATTTGTCATACAAATCCACATATAATTTTGAAAAACCTATAAAAAACACATAGTATAACACTTACTAATTTTAAATAGCTATATACTAGTAAAAAAATAGTAAGTAAATAATATCAAATAAAATAATAAAGAAAAAATGTTATTTCATTAAAATACCAAGTTAATCTCAGTTTCAAAATACTGAAATTCGACCACACCTATCCACATTAGAAAAAAATGATAAATTAATTAGCCAAAAAATAAATGTAAAAATGGATGGATGCGTTAGTCATCATATTATTCATAAAAATTAAGAAAAATCACATTGATGTAAAAAACTAGATTTTATCTAATTATTTTAATCACAGATAAAAATGAATAAATAAATATAAGACAATAGATTTTTAATGTGGTTCAGCCTTGGAGAAATGGCCTACGTCCACTATTCTCGTATTGCTAACTGTTTATCTGGAATTCTCGATAATATGTTTACCAGGAAATCCAGAGTCCCCTTCTAATGAGGAGGTTACAATGTATTTATAGCCTTGAGGTTGTACATGTGAAATAATAATGCGCTGTTATCCAGTAGACATATACATATGTATGATAATAATGCACATTTAATGCGCAATCGTCCTTTAATTCTCTCGATTCATATGCTCTGCAGGCTAAGTTGCTCGGACCGCTTCAGTTGCTCGGTACACTTAGGTTTCTCTGTACGCTTAAGTTTCTCGGGCCGCTTAAGTTGCTCGGGGCGCAAGGAAAGACGTTTGCATTTTTTACGGCTAAAAGAAGAAAAGGGCACAAATATCGAAATGGTCATGAAAATTCAAAATATTTATGAAGCCTGATACTATGCACTTAAAAAGGAGTTACATACAACAAAAATTTTCCTAAAATACAAGAAGATCAATAATCCAAACAGTTTTCAAGCAAAATGTTCCACGCTCCCCTTCAACCTCAACCTTGAAACATTGGGGGCTTCTATTGATACCAAATTTAGTCTGTTGACATGGACCAATCACTTGAAGACACGTGGAGATCTACCTGTCAAATACAAACATTATGGATGAGCAACTCAGGCGCCCTGAGCAACTTAAGCAGCCCGAGCAACTTAAGCGTACCGAGCAACCTAAGTGTACCGAGTGTAACACTCCGCCTAATTAAATACCGGGTGGCCAGTCCCATACCAAATTAAAACAGAATATACAGTTGGCTCATTCTTAGCATCACTGTCGAAAACATTTACAACTCACCCAATACTCAATTAAGCTAGTGTTAAAAACTTTCCAAATTTTAATTCAACAAAATTCATTTCTAGTTTAAGAATAACACAATACATTTTATTCTACAACACTTAACTGAATAGATAACACAAAAGAATTTAAATGCAGTTGAAATAAACATTCCCAAATAATATAAATCCATTACAATAATCCCAACAATATCAAATGTATTAAAAAGACACGAATACAATAGTATTTGACTCCGATAGAAAATAATAACTGAATCCTTTGGGCGACATGACCTACTAAGAGAATACTTTGAATCAAAAAGATGATAGGCGTCTAAGAAAAACTCCATAAATCCATAGCCTGTCATAATCCGCTAAGGTTGGCGTCCCTATTGCTGGACACCTGATATAGAAGATACAATAGAAAAGAAAATATGCAAGGAAACGGGTCAGAGCCCGAATGTGTAAATGATTTTTAAAACAGCAAGTATTTAACAAGTGCAATAAATCTTTTATTATGTACATGTTAGACCCAACTCTCACTTGCCATTCTCACCTCTCAACTAGAGTGCACACTTAACGTTTCCTATTAACCTCCTAGTTACTGGTTCCTCTTTTCTAGTCTCCATATTATAATACCATTCCCATATCATAATCCCCGTATGTCCCATACCATACGTCACATTATTATTCATTTACATTTCTCATCGTTTCTCATTAACATGAATCATTTCTCATTAATATGAATTAAGTTTTTCAATAAACATTCATTAACTTAATTCAATTATCTTTCTCTATTCACCGTTATCTACAATTATCACCGTAGATAATTTAACCACAATAAATCCAATCATTCATTTAATCCATTATATATATATTCATATATAATACGGCACCCCGAGTCACAGCTGCGGTGCAATGCATTACTCTGCTATCATGTCCCAATATCGCTTGTCGCCGAATAAGGGACTAAAGGTTCGTTAAGATTCCTCGAACCACAAACAACAACACAATCATTGGAGGCGAACATAGTTCTCATACCCATGGGTCACGCACATACCTACGTACCCATAGTCAGCGGACTTATCAACTCCCCGATAAGTCTTTCATATACCTATGTTCTCGAGCGACAAATCAAAGATCCCATGGATTCATCAGGATATGACTGCCCTCACGCGCAAACCTCCCACCGATAGCAAGTAAGCTAGGTATGTCATACACATAATTATTAATCAATCAAATAGGTATTATCATACCTATAGTATACTAACAACAAGGTACTCACATTAACCTTAGATTATTACCTTACGTAGCATTATATCTCTTTAAATCCCACGTATTAAAATGTCATATCTTTACTTTATAATTTAATTATCCTCGCATCCTATAACATCTCTCCACTCCCGACGTCGTTAAGGTTCATGCGCGGAGCGTCTCGCAAAGCGAAATCCAAACAAGGAACCCCTCCAATACACTACTACTTAACTTTGTCGATCGAGGAGGTCCGTCAACTTCAAATATGCGATCAGAATAACCTCATCCCCTCTTTCAACCAAATGTGTTCTAAACTCCCATCTCTATCTAGGATCCATACCACTACGCTCTTGTACTACACTCAGCCCTTGCGAAATCAATAATGAGCTTAAACTCAGTCCTTGATGTTTAAATTGTAACCCTAAGGCTACCCAGGTGTTATATTAAATCTCCCCTACTTGAACTATCCTTAATCCTCATACAAACAGATTAGAATCCAACACATGAATCTAGCAACCGAAATATCTTTAACTTTAATTATCATAATTCTAATCAATTAAATCCCAATCAAATTAATTCAAATCTTAACTAGGGCTTACTGATCTTCTCTAAGTCCCATAATATCCAATTAATAATCACCGAAGATCTACAAAAGTTTTGGGATAAGAACCAACATTAAAAAGAAGAAACATCATGAATTCTCATATTTTAAATACTCAGAAAAATCAGATCCAAAAATTATTCAAATCATCAATCCGACTTCAGATTTGGATTCTACACGAAAAATTGAGTCAGGTATGTGTTTTGAGTTTTTCTTAAATCTCATCCAAATGCACTCAAAAAGAAGATCTAAACATTCCGAATTGGCTCTTCTCATTCCACTCGTTTTTGCCTCTTTTTCTAGAAAATTATCAACATATTATCTTCAAGAACACTAAATTATTTTCAGAATTTCTTCCACAGATTGATGAATATTTATTGGATTACTAACTACCTACAACATGAGTTTAATTCCTATATATTTTTAGATCCCAAAAATCCATTAACAACTATATTCTTTCATCTTCCAAGCATGAAAATCATCTCTTTTTATAACTATCCTAACATGGACAATATACGAACTTAAATTGCAAATATCAAACACTTGCCTTTAATGAAGATCTGATCCTTTGGGGTTGAATAACATAGGTGGTTCTCCCTTTTTCCGGCCACTTTCGGTGGTGGTTGGTGATGGTGACCTTTGGTCTTTAGTTCTTCTCCTTTCCAAGCAAGCTTTTCTCTTCCCAAGCAACCTTTCACTCTCTCTAAGAAGATGACCTTTCAATTTTGTGTAGAAGAGATGAATGAACCCACATTCAACTAATCTCCAAATACTTATAATAAGACAAAACCCGAAATCACTATTCATCCCCCTTGTAAAAATAACAAAAATGCCCTTTTGGGTTGTCTTTTCAATTCCAAATGACCCGAGACCCAAATCCAACATCCAAATAGACTTTTCTGACTATTACAACCCTTCCGGACGCAACGACGCAGTCGAAATGACTATAAGGTCGATAGAAAAATAAATTTCCTTTTTAATTTAATAAATTAGTCCCGACACGTCCCATACCGCGTCTGACTAAAAATCCAAATTACCGAAATTATATCACACCGTCATAATAATGACATCATATTCATATATTACCTAAATATATTTAAGTAATATTCAGAATCATCCATTTTAATATCCACAATCCGGATAAAACCCAAATGAATTAATTAATAATAAAATCCAATTAATCCATTAAGTTAAAATATAACCCATTTTAAAAGTCATAAAAATTACGGGGTATTACATACTTCCACCCTTATAACAGAATTTCATCCCGAAATTCAGGAATATAAATCATACCGGTAAGGTCAACTCCGAGTATAAATCTCACATCGTAAGAAATCTAAGATGTACCGCCCATACAGTACATTATCGGAAATCCCCATCGATGTTACACTAAGTCTCACCATATAGTTCCAACTGAATCAAATTTAAATTATACCCAATCTTTCCTATACCGTCCTCGTGACAAAGTTTGGGAAAAAATGATCCTCACTTATCAAGTAAATACATCCTGAAGTCACAACTACTCACTGTTTCACAATAATGAAAACTACTACCATTCAACCATCCAGGGCGCCCATACACCCTATCGTACCACTTTCGTTATAATATTTGTCGCAAAGGTTATAAACTCATATACTAAGGACCTAACTTATTTCGACTCCCAACGGTTATTAGTTTCATGCGTGGGGTGTCTCGCAAGCGAAATCCAAACAAGGAACCACCCCGATACACTACTTCCTAAAGTAGTCGGTCATCGAAACTCCTAAGGTCCTTATACAATAGTGTATAAAAATTTGGTTTATCGAAAAAAAAAATATCAGGTTTATCAATTTAAACAAAAAAAAAAATTTAGGTTTTATTGATTTCAAATAGAGTCTACTCATCTACTCTTCTCTATAAGACAAGATGCTGGTTAATAGTAGTACATACGCTCTCGTATACCACAAGTCAATGCATGCCGATAGTCACATCATGCTCGGACATGCCCAAAGTAAGTAATACCATGATAAAAATCAAACCCACGTGATAACATGTAAGATATAGGTGTCCCACACCCCTCAGTGAGTCTACGTAAATAACGATGCTATAGGCTAAGTTTAGCAACCCTTTTTGCCCACACAATATTAATTGCTACAAAAATCAATACGCCTCATAATTCCTTAGATAGGAAACATACCCTCATTTGCGGGTGATGGTTGTTGAATCCCAATATTATAACTTTGCTCCGATGAGTCAAGAAAAATTTTACACCAAATTTTCCAGTTCTAGTTAACCACACTCCACTATATGCCCAAGCCTTTGAATAGATTGCCTTCGCTAGGTAACACACAAAATTCCCGCATTTCAAGAACTTCTACTGATGACTCTCCTCAATATTTTTTTCCATAATAGGGGTGACCTTGACTACGGTCATCATACTCGAACATACTTCATAACCACCTAAGTACGATCTCCGCTATCCATCCAATGACCCTCATCTGCCATACTTCTTGTACGAACTCGTCCGAACGCAAATAAGATTCAGTAATATATACGGAATCTTACCAAAGAAATCAATAAATCCTAAACATAGGGCTCTACATCAAAGAACGCAAAGCTGAAAACACAGTAAGCCGTACAGATCCTAAAGGACACTAGAACCTGATGCTCTGATACCACCTGTAACACCCCGCCTAATTAAATACCGGGTGGCCAGTCCCATACCAAATTAAAACAGAATATACAGTTGGCTCATTCTTAGCATCACTGTCGAAAACATTTACGACTCACCCAATACTCAATTAAGCTAGTGTTAAAAACTTTCCAAATTTTAATTCAACAAAATTCATTTCTAGTTTAAGAATAACACAATACATTTTATTCTACAACACTTAACTGAATAGATAACACAAAAGAATTTAAATGCAGTTGGAATAAACATTCCCAAATAATATAAATCCATTACAATAATCCTAACAATATCAAATGTATTAAAAAGACACGAATACAATAGTATTTGACTCCGATAGAAAATAATAACTGAATCCTTTGGGTGACATGCCCTACTAAGAGAATACTGTGAATCAAAAAGATGATAGGCGTCTAAGCAAAACTCCATAAATCCATAGCCTGTCATAATCCGCTAAGGTTGGCGTCCCTGTTGCTGGACACCTGATATAGAAGATACAATAGAAAAGAAAATATGCAAGGAAACGGGTCAGAGCCCGAATGTGTAAATGATTTTTAAAACAACAAGTATTTAACAAGTGCAATAAATCTTTTATTATGTACATGTTAGACCCACCTCTCACTTGCCATTCTCACCTCTCAACTAGAGTGCACACTTAACGTTTCCTATTAACCTCCTAGTTAATGGTTCCTCTTTTCTAGTCTCCATATTATAATACCATTCCCATATCATAATCCCCTTATGTCCCATACCATACGTCACACTATTATTCATTTACATTTCTCATCGTTTCTCATTAATATGAATTAAGTTTTTCAATAAACATTCATTAACTTAATTCAATTATCTTTCTCTATTCACCGTTATCTACAATTATCACCGTAGATAATTTAACCACAATAAATCCAATCATTCATTTAATCCATTATATATATATTCATATATAATACGGCACCCCGAGTCACAGTTGCGGTGCAATGCATTACTCTGCTATCATGTCCCAATATCGCTTGTCGCCGAATAAGGGACTAAAGGTTCGTTAAGATTCCTCGAACCACAAACAACAACACAATCATTGGAGGCGAACATAGTTCTCATACCCATGGGTCACGCACATACCTACGTACCCATAGTCAGCGGACTTATCAACTCCCCGATAAGTCTTTCATATACCTATGTTCTCGAGCGACAAATCAAAGATCTCATGGATTCATCAGGATATGACTGCCCTCACGCGCAAACCTCCCACCGATAGCAAGTAAGCTAGGTATGTCATACACATAATCATTAATCAATCAAATAGGTATTATCATACCTATAGTATACTAACAACAAGGTACTCACATTAACCTTAGATTATTACCTTACGTAGCATTATATCTCTTTAAATCCCACGTATTAAAATGTCATATCTTTACTTTATAATTTAATTATCCTCGCATCCTATAACATCTCTCCACTCCCGACGTCGTTAAGGTTCATGCGCGGAGCGTCTCGCAAAGCGAAATCCAAACAAGGAACCCCTCCAATACACTACTACTTAACTTTGTCGATCGAGGAGGTCCGTCAACTTCAAATATGCGATCGGAATAACCTCATCCCCTCTTTCAACCAAATGTGTTCTAAACTCCCATCTCTATCTAGGATCCATACCACTACGCTCTTGTACTACACTCAGCCCTTGCGAAATCAATAATGAGCTTAAACTCAGTCCTTGATGTTTAAATTGTAACCCTAAGGCTACCCAGGTGTTATATTAAATCTCCCCTACTTGAACTATCCTTAATCCTCATACAAACAGATTAGAATCCAATACATGAATCTAGCAACCGAAATATCTTTAACTTTAATTATCATAATTCTAATCAATTAAATCCCAATCAAATTAATTCAAATCTTAACTAGGGCTTACTGATCTTCTCTAAGTCCCATAATATCCAATTAATAATCACCGAAGATCTACAAAAGTTTTGGGATAAGAACCAACATTAAAAAGAAGCAACATCATGAATTCTCATATTTTAAATACTCAGAAAAATCAGATCCAAAAATTATTCAAATCATCAATCCGACTTCAGATTTGGATTCAACACGAAAAATTGAGTCAGGTATGTGTTTTGAGTTTTTCTTAAATCTCATCCAAATGCACTCAAAAAGAAGATCTAAACATTCCAAATTGGCTCTTCTCATTCCACTCGCTTTTGCCTCTTTTTCCAGAAAATTATCAACATATTATCTTCAAGAACACTAAATTATTTTCAGAATTTCTTCCACAGATTGATGAATTTTTATTGGATTACTAACTACCTACAACATGAGTTTAATTCCTATATATTTTTAGATTCCAAAAATCCATTAACAACTATATCCTTTCATCTTCCAAGCATGAAAATCATCTCTTTTTATAACTATCCTAACATGGACAATATACGAACTTAAATTGCAAATATCAAACACTTGCCTTTAATGAAGATCTGATCCTTTGGGGTTGAATAACATAGGTGGTTCTCCCTTTTTCCAGCCACTTTCGGTGGTGGTTGGTGATGGTGACCTTTGGTCTTTAGTTCTTCTCCTTTCCAAGCAAGCTTTTCTCTTCCCAAGCAACCTTTCACTCTCTCTAAGAAGATTACCTTTCAATTTTGTGTAGAAGAGATGAATGAACCCACATTCAACTAATCTCCAAATACTTATAATAAGACAAAACCCAAAATCACTATTCATCCCCCTTGTAAAAATAACCAAAATGCCCTTTTGGGTTGTCTTTTCAATTCCAAATGACCCGAGACCCAAATCCAACATCCAAATAGACTTTTCTGACTATTACAACCCTTCCGGACGCAACGACGCAGTCGAAATGACTATAAGGTCGATAGAAAAATAAATTTCCTTTTTAATTTAATAAATTAGTCCCGACACGTCCCATACCGCGTCTGACTAAAAATCCAAATTACCGAAATTATATCACACCGTCATAATAATGACATCATATTCATATATTACCTAAATATATTTAAGTAATATTCAGAATCATCCATTTTAATATCCACAATCCGGATAAAACCCAAATGAATTAATTAATAATAAAATCCAATTAATCCATTAAGTTAAAATATAACCCATTTTAAAAGTCATAAAAATTACGGGGTATTACACCGAGCAATTTAAGCGGTCCGAGCAACTTAGCGTGCAAAGCATCTGAATCGAGAGAATTAAAGGATGACTGCGCATTAAATGCGCATTATTATCATACAGATGTATATGTCTACTGGATAACAGCGCATTATTCTTTCACATGTACAGCCTCAAGACTATAAATACATTGTAACCTCCTCATTAGAAGGGGACCCTGGATTTCCTGGTAAACATATTATCGAGAATTCCAAATAAACAGTCATCAATAGAAGAACAGTAGATGTAAGCCATTTCTCTAAGACTCAACCACTTTAAAAATCTATTGTCTTATATTTATTTATTCATTTTTATCTGTGATTAAAATAATTAGATCAAATCTAGTTTTTTACATCAACAGATTGGCGCTGTCTGTGGGAAACGACCGTACTTAGCATTTTTCACCAAAACAATTCATCATCAATGGCTGATAATCCGGAATCCAATAATCGAAATGGTGGGAACCCTCCAAACCCTTCTATTCCCCCAAATGTTCAAGATTTGGCTGGCATAATGGCTAATTTAGCCCAAGGGAAAACGACCATGCAGGAAACTATGCTTCAACTTATACAAACTGTTCAGGGTGGAGTGTCGGTCCAATCAGGACAACGAAGCATTCAAAGAAATACTCGTCTACCCTTTTCACAAACTAGGCAAACACTATTCCCAAAGGAATCTCAATCTAGACGCACCGAATCATATCGTACTGAGAGATCTAATGATCCTTCTTATCAACCTGGTCGAACTTCGTCAGTGCGAGCTACAGATTCTCAATGAAAAGTTACTCTATCCCCAAAAAGGACTAGTGCTGTAGAAAGGTTGAGTAGAGTCTCTCCTTTTGATCGTTTGGACCCTAGGAAGAATAGAAGTCCTCCTAGGATTGCGTCGAGGAACTCCCCACGACCATCCGATCTAAGGGAAGGCTCTACCCAATCACGACCAGCAGCTTTATCCCAAGAGGCAAATTCAACTCGATCAGTTGCTCGAACCAATAGGCCCGAGGAGGGAAATGACGCATGGAAGGGCTCTATTCAAAGTTTAGAGGACAGATTAGGAAAAATGCCTAAGGCCAAGAATCCTCTACAAAGAACTTTTGTCTAAGGGACACCATTTGTACAGGCAATTATGGATTTTCTACACCAGCAAAGTTCAAAGCTCCTATGGTGACGCCTAAATATGATGGAAAAACCAATCCTGTCCTTCATATAGAACAATACCAAGCAGCTGTCGATATCTATGCATTTCCAGACGAGATGAGATGCAGGGCATTTTCAGGAACTCTTACAAGATCAGCTCAGATATGGTACAACAATCTTCCTCGGGAGAAAATTGAGACTTTCTTTCAAATGGCAGAGCTTTTTATTGGGAACTTCTATTTTGGAGCGAAGCCAATCAAACGAGTAGCACACTTGCTAAGTGTTAGACAAAAGGCATGTAAAAGCACCAGGGATTATATTACTCGTTTCAATAGCGAGAAACTTGAAGCAATTGATTATGAGGAGAAAACAATAATTACTTCTCTAATGAGTGGACTGTTTCCAAATAAATTATACTACACTTTAGCTAAAGATCCGCCTAGGACCATGGCAGAACTGATGGCAAAAGCAGCCAAAATTATGAATGTCGAGGAAGCTATGGCTGCAAAGAAGAATGCAGACACTAAGGAGACCAAGGTGGAAGATGGTAAAACCGAAAAGAAGGATCAAAAGAATAATAGTGGCAACAGGCAATCAAAAGGAAAGCAAGCACTGGAGCAGATGAAGAAATTTGGAAATTACACTCCTTTAAAGGTAGATATAAATCACATTCTGGAGGAGATCAAGAATAGCGAGGAGCTAGCCTGGCCAATAAAAATGAAGGCAGATCCTGACAGAAGAGATAAGTCCAAATATTACAAATTCCATAAAGACCATGGTCATACGACCAAACAATGCATAACTCTTCAGAATGAAATTAAAGCACTCATCAGACGAGGAAAGTTGGCTAAGTATGTTGATCGCCAAAGTGGTGGAAAGACCAACGACCAAGGAAGGCAAAGATCCAAATCTCCTCGTCAAGCAAAAGAAGAAAAGAAGAGAGACCACAAAGATGATCTAGAAGATGACCCTGATCTCACCAAAAGACCAAGACAGCCAGAGCGTGAGGTATTTTCAATCCATTTTGGATCATTTGAATATGATGTTATTACAGGTGGAGATGCAAGAGGTGGAGATCTGACTGCGGAAAGAAAAGCTTATCTCAATGAGTCTCAAGCTTGCTCGTACAAACAGCGAATAAACTTGACAGAAGATGATCGCCTGAGGAAGGTGAATAAAGACAAACTAGTCATTGGTTTCTCTAAAAATGACCTGGCAGGTGTACTATATCCTTATGACGACCCATTAGTGATCAAGATGAGAATGAAGGAAGTGGTGATTTCACGGGTACTGGTGGATAATGGTAGCTCGGCGGACATCATGTTCTACCCATGTTTTGATAGTTTGAATCTGAAATTAACCCAATTGGAGCCATATCATAGACCCCTCCTCGGCTTTACTGGTGAGAAGGTTTTTCCACTTGGGATGATCAAGTTGGATATGCTTATCGGTTCATGGCCTGCTTGTCGAACATAAAGAGTACGCTTTTTCGTAATGGATAAAAATGTCCAATCAGCTTACAATATCATCATGGGAAGGGTAGGCCTGAAGAAGTTTGAAGCAGTGACATCTACTGTATATCAATGTTTAAAATTCCCAACCAACTTCGGAGTAGGAGTGGTGAAAGGCAACCAGAATGTAGCTCGAGAATGCTATTATTCATCTGTCGAACAAGAGGAACGCGAAGAATCCAGAAAGAAGACTACCACTTATCAAGTGGATGAAATAGAAGACGCAGAGATTGAAACTTTAGACCCTAGAGACGAGTCTCAGCTCGTAAAGGGATAGGTCATGGAGGCTACCGAAAATATCATTCTGAACGACGAGCATCCAGAACGAACAAATTAAATTGGTGCATCACTGGATACATCAATAAAATAGGAATTGATAGCATTTCTAAGACACAGAAACTAGACTTTTGCATGGAGTCATGAAGATATGCCAGGGATAGACCCAAATTTCCTGTGTCACGAGCTCAATGTGAACAAGGAAATCAAGACAGTAAAGCAACGAATAAGGGTGTTCAGTCCTGAAAAGAACCAAGCCATACAGGAAGAAGTAGAGAAACTACAAAAAGCCTCTTTTATTGAGGATGTCAAATATCCTGATTGGCTAGCAAATGTGGTGATGGTAAAGAAGAAAAATAACAAGTGGAGGATGTTTGTGGATTTCACTGATCTTAATAAGGCATGCCCAAAAGATCATTTTCCTTTTCCCCGAATTGATCAACTAGTGGATGCTACCTTGGGGCACGAATTGTTGAGTTTCATGGATGCTTATTCTGGTTATAACCAGATTAAAATGAAGCCTGAAGACAGGGAGAGTACCTCTTTTATCACCCCAGGGGGAACTTATTGCTATAATTTTATACCTTTTGGACTTAAAAATGCAGGTGCAACATATTAGCGGCTGATGAACAAGGTCTTTGTAGAGAAAATCAGTAATAACATGGAGGTTTATGTTGATGATATGCTAACGAAGAGAAAGAAAGCTGTTGATCATCTAGTTGATCTAGGTCAGACCTTTGATCAACTAGATAAATACCAAATGAAGTTAAATCCCAACAAGTGCATATTTGGAGTGCGAGAAGGAATGTTTCTCGGGTACATTGTTAATCAACGAGGTATTAAGGCGAACCATGAAAAGATCAAGGCTCTATTGGAGTTGCGATCTCCAACCACGAAGAAGGAAGTGCAAAGCCTCACAGGGCGAGTTGCAGCACTTAATAGGTTTATGTCACGAGCAACGGGCAAATGCCTCCCATTCTTCAAAACACTTCGAAAAACTTTTGAGTGGAATGATGAGTGCGAGGAGGCCTTTCAAGAGTTGAAAAAATATCTAGAGACACCTCTATTGTTGTCCAAACCAGTGATGGGAGAAAGACTATACTTGTATCTGGAAGTTTCACAGAATGCAGTCAGCTCGACATTAATAAGATTGGAGGATGGAGTGCAGAAACTAGTCTACTACACCAGCAAGGCTTTTCGAGGAGCAGAAATCAGATATCCAAGGTTGGAGAAGTTGGCTCTAGCACTGATTGAAGCAAGCAGAAGAATGAGGTCATACTTCCAAGCCCATACTATAGTGGTGTATACCGATATTCCATTAGGACAAGCTTTACATAAACTGAAGAAATCAGGAAGATTGATGTACTGGGCAGTAGAGCATGGTGAATATGATATAGTCTATGAGCCTAGATCGTCGTTCAAAGGGCAGGCATTAGCATATTTTATAGCAGAGTTTACTCAGGAAGATGCCTCCGAAGAACAGGAGTTGAATACAAACCAACCTGTGGATGTTACAGGATCATGAAATTCAAATCGTGACCAACTTAGGTCGGTAGACGAGCAAGAGAAGATGATCAACGAGCAGTGAGAAGTGCCAGAGGAGGATAAAAGGAAGCACCAAATATTCCACCAAGGAACTCTGTATGATCAAAAATATGATGATGAAGTACCGGTGTGGAATTTTTATGTGGATGGCTCTTCATGCACTACAGGCAGTGGAGCAGAGATTGTTTTAAACAGTTCAGATGAGATTGATGTGGAGTATGCTCTGCGCTTTCAATTCAAGGCCTCTAATAATGAGGTCGAATATGAAGCAATGATTATGGGTCTAAGTCTAGCCAAAACAATGAAGGTAGAGCAGGTCGTTGTGTTCAGTGATTCCCAGTTAATCGTAAATCAAATTCTGGGGGTGTATGCAGAAAAAGGATAATTAATGGTCAAGTATCAGGCCAAAGCAATGGATGTTGTATCGATTTTTACTGCAGTTCAGTTGATTAGAATACCAAGATTGGAGAATGCAAGAGCAGATGCCCTAGCTCAGTTAGCATCAGCCACACGCACCGAGCTACGAAGAACAATCCCAATAGAAATCCTGGCTGGTAAGAGCATAGACGAAGATCAGATGATAAACTTCATTTCCCTCGATTTGGAACCATCTTGGATGGACCCCATCAGGGCCTATATTGAAGAGGAGGATTTGCCAAATGATAAACTCGCAGCCAAAAAACTAAAGCTTAAAGCTGCTTGTTGTGTATTGATCAATGGCATCTTGTATAGACGAGGAATTATAACAGGGCTACAAAGATGTGTACATCCCTCCGAGGTAAAAGATTTGATCGAGGAGGTTCACGAAGGGTCTTGTGGAGCCTATGTAGCAGGTCGGATGCTTTTGCAAAGAATAACAACGCAGTGGTATTACTGGCCAAAGATGAGAGCTGATTGTGTAACTTATGCTAAGAAGTGTGATAAATGACAACGTTTCTCCTCTATCTAAAGAACTCCCCAAGCATAGTTAACACCCATAACGTCCCCTTGGCCGTTTTCCATATGGGGATAGACTTGATAGGACCTCTTCCAATGATCAAAGGAAGATTCAAATACCTCGTGGTTGCTGTGGATTACTTTACCAAATGGGTGGAAGCTGAGCCTCTCATTGATATGACATACAACAAAGTCTATCAATTTATTTGGAAGAATATTATCTGTAGATATGGTCTCCCACATGCATTCATTACTGACCATGGAACCCAATTTGATAACAAAGAGTTTGTTGCATATTGTTATCAATCCAATGTATTGAAGATCCACTCGGCACCAGGCCATCCCCAAAGCAATGGGTAAACTGAGGTGACAAACAGAATGCTACTGAATGGTTTGAAAAAATGACTGGATGATGCAAAGGCAAATTGGATTAACGAGCTACATTCTGTGTTGTGGGCTTATCGTACCACACCACGAACAGCAACAGGAGAATCTCCATACATGCTCGCATTTGGGAGTGAGGCTGTCATACCTACTGAATTGGGTTTACCCACGTATAGGGTGCTTAATTTCAATTCTCCTATTAGTGATTTGATGAGAATATTAGACCTGGATATGCTCGAAGAAGTTAGGGAAGAAGCAGCAATCAGGAATGCAGCATATCAACAACGAATAGCTTTGTTCTATAACAAAAGAGTGAAGAAGTGTGATTTGAAGGAAGGGGATTATGTGCTGAAGAAAGTGATCCAAAAGCATAACAAACTGGAAGCCAACTGGCATGGACCCTACAGAGTAACAAAAGTTGTTCATCCAGGGACATACAGGATTGAAACCTTGGAAGGAGAAGAATTTAAGAATGCATGGAATGCAGCGCATCTGCACAAGTATTATCAATAATTGAAATTCCTATGTAATGCAGTTTCTTCAATATGAATAAAGTGATGTTTCATCCAATTTCTTTCTTTGTTGAATTTTTTTTCGGAGTATTAGTGCTACTACACACCAAATTCATAAGAATTACCACCAACTCCGGTTGGTCGGGAAACAATTACCATCAACTCCGGTTGGTCGGGAATTAATTACCACCAACTCCGGTTGGTCGGGAAATCAATCACCACCAACTCCGATTGGTCAAGAATCAATTACCACCAACTCCGGTTGGTTGGAAAGCAATTACCTCCAACTCCAGTTGGTCGGGAATCAATTACCACTAACTCCGGTTGGTCGGGAAATCAATCACCACCAACTCCGATTGGTCGGGAAATCAATCACCACCAACTTCGGTTGGTCGGGAATCAATTACCACCAACTACGGTATGTCGGGAATCAATTACCACCAACTTCGGTTGGTCGGGAAATCATTCACCACCAACTCCGAGTGGTCGGGAATTAATTACCACCAACTTCGGTTGGTCGAGAAATCAATTACCACCAACTCCGGTTGGTCGAGAATCAATTACCACCAACTTCAGTTGGTCAGGAACTCTATACCACCAAATTCGGTTGGTCGATAAAATAGGCAAGAAGCTGGATGACCTCCAGGGGCATCCACTGTCTAGGCAATAAGGTAATTCATACAAGATTACTACAACTAAGAAAGAACATGGGATGCAAATCATTCCATTGCTTAGGCCCAAAGAGTGACAAGTCACTATAAACAAACAGCAAATGGGATAAGTATAGTATATACATACATATATTTACCAACTAACAAACAAAGACATTCTACAAATTATTTATAAGACAGTGAAATGGCAAAAGAATAAAAATTTCTTCATTCAAATCAAGTAGAATTACATATGATGTGTAAAATATACTTCATTACATAACAGAACCCTATTCTATTGGTTTTTCCCTTCTGCCTTTGAAACAGGTTCTATCCCAGCAGGAGGATCATCCAATGCATAAGGGGAATTTATAAAATTTACATCTCGCAGCATTCTAACATTCATTACAGATGGATGATCAAGCAAATGTTCTGGGCGAGATATCTCAAAGTTGGCATGAAGACTGTAATCGCCGAGATACTTGGAGATCAAGCACTGAGGAATTTCCTGAGCAGGAATCCAACTAATGTCAAGCTTAAAAGGAGGCACGGGCTAATCGAGCACTCCAGGGTCATAATAATCGCATAAGTAATGGCCCTACTCCAATTTTAGCACATATAGTGCATTCAACCACCCTTGCTTGTACCCCTCGTTATTTGACTGCTGGATCCGAGCATCAAGATGGCAAAGGGCTTTATTATACCCAGCCATCCAAAACTCTATGGGTTGTTTATGGAACTGATAGGTTAACCTCTCCAGTTGGTCGTAGAGACTCTTTGCCAGAATTTCCTTATTTTCCAAAGCAGAACTCGGGGAAGAGAGTTGGTCGGTAAAATTTAGAATCCTCTTGGACATTTCTGCCAAAGCTTGATTCTTCGCCATCAGCTGAACTGCCTGATTCTCCAAAGTCGATTGAGTTCTTGCTTCTTCAATAGACATCCGACCAACCCTTGCTTGTCCACGAGAAGAAGATCTTGCTCGTCCATGAGTAGATGTGGAGGTTCCAGCCCTTTTCAAAGTTTCCAACTCATCTCGTAAGTTAGAATTTTCTACCTCTAAGAAAGAAAAACCTTCATCATTAACAGGGATCAAGGCTCCCGAGGAAGATGCAGCAGATTTGAGTTATTTTATCTCTTCTTATAAAGCAATGTTTTCCTGCTCCAACAACTTAGCGATGTGCCTGTGCTCTTCAACTTCAAGCTTCAGAACACTCTCTTTCTTCTCATGAGCAGAGATGAATTTATCATACCCTTTGTCAGCACTCAATTGCTGATATTTCTTCTCGTATCCTTGAAGCAAAAGTGTGGATGATTCTTTGTACTACCGTTGGAGTTCCTCGATCTTTCCTTAGAGATCTTCAATCATCTCATAGTAGGCCACATTGTTGGTAACAGCATGATCGAGTAAGAATTTGAGGTATTGGTAAGCTTTAACTGCTCGGTTCGAAGCACCTGATCCGAGGATATTAATTATCTGGGCCTCATTAAGATCTGCATGACCAGCTTTAAAATAGTCGTTGCATTTCTTCATTAATTATGTGTCATGAGCTAATAGGATCTCCATCCTGGCCATAAACTAGCAAAGCGAAGAAATAAAAAGAATCAATAATGATGTAGACAAAGCAAGTAAAAGAAGAAATTTGAGACGAACAACCAAAGTTCAAAATTTTATTCATCATAAGAAGGTATACATAGTTCCAAGTTACATTCAAGAAAATAGCAAAATAAAAAACCCGAATAACTCTACACCTTCTCCTTGTTTGCTATTATTTCCTCAGAAGGTTTTGATGAAGGAGTTGGTTACTCGAAAGGCAAGGGAATCTGCTCGGTAGAAGTGTTGGTTGGTTGGAGTTGCTCAGATAGCTGAACAACAGGAACAACAAGGACTTGATCTCCAGTCATCATGGATGATTCATCTGAAGCAGCTTCATCTTCTTCTTCTTCTCCAGGAGAGGGAGGAGGGCCATGAGTGTGTTGTTGGAATAACTCAGAATTCTCGGCAACCTTCTACTCCTTTAAGGCTGCCACCCATCCATCTCTAAAATATTTGATGCTGGCATACTCCATTTGGGAAGTTATGAGAGCCAAGCCCTTGTTCCATACTTTATCCCAACTAGCACTGAAAGATTTTTTAACTACATTTTTCCTTTTTGCCTTCTCCGAGGAGGTCCTTTTCCTAAGGAGCTCCTCGGCAGCCTTCAACTTCTCTTCCACCTCCTTTTTCTGTCACTCCACATCTTGAAGAGAAACAACTTCATTTTCAGTAGACTTGAGCTTAGCCTCAAGCTCCTTGTTGCTCAATTCAAAATCCTTGTTGCTCTATTCAAACTCCTTCAACTTCTTCTCCAATTCCTTGGAGGCATTCACGGCTTAATTTCTCTCTAGCTCAATGGATTTGAATTTCTTCTCCCAAGCAACTTTATCTTCCTCATACTTTTGACGAGAATCTTTTAAGGATTGGGTCATCCCAACAAAATCTTCCTCTACTCCACCCGAGGATCTTGAAGTCCTAATAGCTTCATCCTTCTTCAAAATGCTGTTAAAACACGTCACCAGCTGGAAAAAAAAATTTAAGCCAATACATGAACATAATATTAGAAAGTAAAAGACTCAGGTCAACAATACTTAGTGAGGCAATGTGTTGAGTAGCCAGAGTAGTAATTCTCTCACGAGAAAGAGTATCTTCAATGCCTTGGACTTCTGGGACAGTCCAAGATCTTACCAAGCCCACAGCAAAGCTCGGAGGAACAAAAGTTGGAACACCACCTTCAACATTTAAAGGATGAGAGACAGGTTTAGCAGGTCCCTCAGAAGAGCTCTTCTTTAACCTCCTTGAATGAACTGGAACACTTTCAATTAAAGATGTTGTCTTCATTGGTGATATGATAACAACATCACTTGAAGGAGAAACAACAACAGTCTTGCTCGGGCCATAGGGGCTTTTCGACAACCTTCTTGGAAGCAACAGCAGGAGGGGGTACATCAATGGTTTTTATCCCCTCTTCTGGGACATCTTGTTTACTTTTCTTTGCCTCTACAGTGGCAGAGGCAGAGCCAGATTTATCGAAAAAGGCAGGAGCTCTTCTCTTCTTCATTAGATCTCTGATGGGAATATTCGACTCAGAGGAAGAACCTTCCACACTAGTCTCAGAGGCTGGTACTTGGTCAAGATCAACCACCACTGGACGAGGACGAGATGTGAAAGATGAAGTGTAGCTTTTGTATTGCAGCAAGTAAGAAGCAGATCTAATATGCTCCTCAGCAACAGATTGGTGAAAGCTCCAGATAAGTTTTAAGTTCTTTATATTAACCTTAGTTTCCTTGGGAGGTTTCCTTTTACTATCAACTGCAAAAAAAAAAAATCAGTTGTCAATGATGCATTTTATCAAATACAAAGAAAATAAGATTTCAAAAATAAAAACAACCTATACCATTGCCATAAAGTGGACACCTGAGACATTGGTATACATCATCTCCATTTAAAGGAGGGTGTTGCCAATTTTTCATCATAACACCATGATCAAAATAATCCCTATTGGCGTCGGGAAGATTGACAACTAACGCTCTATTCAAAAACCTAGTTTTAAATAGAAAGTACTTTCACTAGTAACCCATCTATAGCAATACATAATCTCTGGAATCCCTAAACGAGTTCCATGAAGTTAATTCAACCTATGTACGCCATTAACTATCCTCCATGTGTTTAGAGAAATTCTTACAGGTACAACATCAAAGTATTGGCAAAACTCCAAACACAAGGGATTTGGCGGGAAAGAATGCCACATTCGGCTACAAAAAGACTGGGGAACCAATGTCCCTCGGCCAAAGAAAAATAATCAGAAGGTTCAGAAAGTTCTTCCAAAATAACCCACGAAGGGATTGAAAACTCAGATCGAAATTTGTCTAACAATTCAACGGGATCAACCATGGCGAATAAAATAAAGAGGAAAGAAGAAAATCTTATAGAGAAAATAGGGATCAGTTGTCAATGAACGATGGAAAGAACGAAGGCACAAGACAGAGAAAAGATGAAGAGTTCAAAGATACAAATTTAAAAAGTGACAGAAGATAGGATTTCTACCGCGTTTAAATACTTTACCTTGGGAATAGAGAAAGGCAATGATTACAAGGAAAGACGTTTGCATTTTTGGCGGCTAAAAGAAGAAAAGGGCACAAATATCGAAGTGGTCATGAATATTCAAAATATTTATGAAGTCTGATACTATGCACTCAAAAAGGAGTTATATATAATGAAAATTTTCCTAAAACCCATGAAGATCAATAATCCAAGCAGTTTTCAAGCAAAATGTTCCATGCTCTCCTTCAACCTCAATTGTGAAACGTTGGGGGCTTCTGTTGATACCAAATTTAGTCTACTGACGTGGACCAATCACTTGAAGACATGTGGAGATCTACTTGTCAAATACAAACATTATGGACGAGTAACTCAGGTGCCCCGACCAACTCAGGCACCCCGACCAACTTAAGCGGCCCGAGCAACTTAAGCGTACCGAGCAACCTAAGCATACTGAGCAACTTAAGCGGTCCGAGCAACTTAGCGTGCAGAGCATCTGAATCGAGATAAGTAAAGGATGACTGCGCATTATTATCATACAGATGTATATGTCTACTGGATAACAGCACATTATTCTTTCACATGTACAGCCTCAAGGCTATAAATACATTGTAACCTCCTCATTAGAAGGGGACTCTGGATTTCCTGGTAAACATATTATCAAGAATTCCAGATAAACAGTCAGCAATACAAGAACAGTGGACGTAGGCCATTTCTCTAAGGCTGAACCACTTTAAAAATCTATTGTCTTATATTTGTTTATTCATTTTTATCTGTGATTAAAATAATTAGATCAAATCTAGTTTTTTACATCAACTATCACAAATACATTTTAAGATTGCAAGGAATTTTTAAAAGTGCCTGCAAATGCACACCACATGACAATTCAAAATAGGATATCTAAATCATTCATATATCAACATGGTTCCTGTAAAACAAACTCATCCGTATACCAATTTAAGGAAATATCTTAATGAATACAAAAACCTTAAATCATGTTTAAGTCTCAACACAATTCGACCAAATTATGATTAGCTAAATTTTATACGTACTACATCCCCCTGTCGCAAACTAGAAAATTAGAGAAATTCAAATTAATTGAGACGACTACAATGAAAACAATGCATTTAAATCCAATTGTAATCGGATACTAAATGCATGTACTTATCTAAGAAAGTAAGAATATCACTTAATACCTGATCCCCTATTATGAAGGCCAAATCTTTTCATAAGTAAATATGTTGTACAAAACCCAACAATGCGTCCTGCAATAAATAAACATATGATTGAATAAGAATGTTCAACAAAAAAGAATAAAAATTAAAGTCAGGAAATATTTATTTACCACTTTTGACCTCCGCCCAATTTCATACATGAAGCTACAAAATTCAACGACGTCTACGCCATAAACATCCTCTCGGTTAATATGTGACCCTACATCGAGGAGAAAATAATGACGGTGATTGACTTGTCAAATTGGTGAATTGTACTCATAAAGAATTTCTCATGTTCAAATTTATTTCACACCCAACATCACTAATAAAAGGTGGTATCATTGTCTATGAAATCATTGATATGGTTCTCTAGAACATAATACCTACAAAACTAAGAAACATTGTATAAGAAATTATTAAGTGAAGTTTAATAATTCAAAATGCACAAAATATAACATAAATAGTTCTAAAAATATATCTCAGTTTTGTACCAAATAACACACAATAAAGCTCATTTACAATTCCAAAACTATAGATTTCAGACTCTAACTATAATTTACAAATTATACTTCACTAAAATTAGTTTAGGGGTCATGGAAGATAGACCTAAAAGAGGAAATGAGTTTTAAGCAGCTATAAACTACTTTGGTAGTGTAATCCTCAAATTAGAAACTGCATCAAAAGGCAGTTATCAAATTAGCCATAATCCTCAATACACACACATAACAGTGTAAAATTTCCTTTAAATTAAACCAAAAGGTAATAACTTAGATTTACATATAATAAGTTTGGACATGCCTATTTAAAACGAAATTAGTGGACATTTTTTTCCTCTTCTTTTAAGTCATTAAAATCAATGGAAGCTAAACAAAAAACTACAGAAACAACCCCAAGATCCATAAAAATATATATTGGATGATAAACAACAAAAAATATCAATACAATAGTTTAAGGCTAAGTGTTTCTAATAACTACCTATTGAACTAACATATTGATTATCTGTCTTGAATCCAAATTACGTTGAGTCGGGGGAACATGAAAGAAAAGAAATTGATACTAAAGCTCTACCAAATGATTAAAGTGTATGAAAACATAATGATTATGTTAAGTGCAAAATATTTTATAAACACATGCTTATGGAATTATTGTTTATAATGACATGCCTACAATATGGACCGCATTTTGTAATGATGTCTCATAGGGTGTCGAAAAAAATTGTGTGTTTTACACAAATAAAATGAGCATTTATAATGATATGTTAATAAATTAATATTAAAAAAATCAATGGTATAAAATCACCATAACAGCCACTGAAACCTCAAGTAAATCACTATTGAAATTGGAGAGTCGTCTATTTCACAATTAATGACCAAAAACAAAATAAAAGGCCAAAACAAAAACAATAATGAACTTCAAGTTGAACCAAAACATTAATGAACTTAAATCAAAAGCCTAAAATAAACTTTGTTAAGATCAAACTTCGTACCGACTTATCAAAGGGCAATGCATGCACTTGAATTAAAACGATAATTAACTGGAAGCATTGTTTGTGCAAACAACAACAGAATAGAAGAATTCCAAATGGTTCAAAGTCTTCAGCTTCGTAGATCCAATGTCAAAATTGTAAGGAAGATGGGAAATGTAAAAAGGTGTTGAAAAAAGGATACCATATTGTCATTCATAGCTTCATTTTTTATACCTATCAGTGGCCTCCTTTATCAAAATCCCAAAAAATCAATTTTTAGCATGAATAGAAGAATTCCAGCAAAATCGAATCTTGTATTTACATTAAAAACGCCATAATCCCATTTAATAAAGAGGATAAAACTCATTTAAACACTAAATCCAAAACATTTCAAAATGCACAAATACAAGACTTGGGTATCTTAACCTCCGGAATCCCGAACTATCAAAACTTGATAAAAATAAGAGACAAAGTTAAACAGAAATATATATAAAGGCAAAGGAAGGTGTAAATAATCATGTCAAATAGAGATAGTAATTGACATAGGTTCTTCAAGCACATATCCTACATAAGCATTTATCCTATATAAGCATGCCAATAAATAACCAAACACTGAAAATATAAGCATGACAATAATTTCATGACCTTGATTGAAACTATAAGCATGCCAATAGTTTGTATACTCTTATTTAGACCAAATAGTACAAAACAAATATTCCTTAGTAAACATGTATCAATACTCATTATTTACAATTAGAAGCTTCGCAACAAACTCTACATTCATTTAGACCAAGTAGTATAAATCATATAATATATATAATATTATTCTCATCTACATATATCAATTTGGTAGAAATCCAATGGAGAAGAAGTCTTCGAGAGTATACAAACAATATTGGCAGAGATCAAATCAGTTTATTGTATACGATTGCCAGAAAACTAACATAAAATAAATTTTACACATTATCAACAAGGTTACCGACATTTTATGCTATGATAGTACATTGGCACTCTTCCAACTCAAATAATTGTTAAAGGATAAAAAACATCACATGTGTTGATCCATTCCCATACAGTAAATATATGAACACGACAAACAACACGGTAGTAGCTCCTCATTTTGTATAAGAAGTGTTCAAGCTTAGGAATTGTATATAATGACACTTTCACTAACAATTTACAAAGAGTGTTCATATATGAAAATATACTCGTGAGATCAAATATTTAAGGTTGGATTGTATACCTGAATGAGAAAAAAAATCTGTGAAATCAAATATTATAGGCTAGATTGTGAAGCCCTTATACTCTTGACTCATTTGAGTCTATATTGTGTAAGTGTTCATCTAGTTTGAAAATTGTGACAAAATTATGTCTATCCTAGAAACCAAAGAACCTCAGAGATTGGTTTGCTATTTCATTCATCTATCTTGTAGTGATCTAGACCAAATTACCAACACTCACACACAGTAGAATGCATCATATACATGTCATATTGCATATTAATGTGTGTACATATGTTGAGTATGTTTAAATCCCTAAATTTGATTTTTAAATATTTTTTTGGGATTTTATAAACATTTTTTAATAAAGGTTTTATTAATTAAAACTTAGTTTTAAAAGTTTGTGGGTTCAATCTACAATTATGGTTTAATGGGTTTATTGGCTTAAAGTTGCTTTGGGGAGAAACCAAAAGAGGCAGAGAATTCCGGGTATGGTTGTAATTATTTTATGACACGCGTTTTATATCTTCTAATTGATCAAACACTTGTTGCTTGCTGATTGGTGCATTTTTTGTTTCTTTACTGAGTATATAATCGCGTATGCTTACAACCGTTGGATCAATCCTTATCAGCGATCTGCATGCTTTCTTTGGTAATCCCTGTGTATCCCTCTTGAACCAATCAGGTGAATTTTAATCACCGCGTACTGTGAGCCCTTGGATCAAAGTCAATCTAGCTTGACTCAATCCTGACCCTTGTTTTTTAACCATCTTCTCGATCCTTCTCTTCGTCCTATAAAAGGAACCCTCCTCTCAATCGTCTAAGACTTTTGGCCAGTTCATTTTTTTAAAGTAAAAAAGAGAGAGTAGAGAGAAGAGAGAGAAAAGAGAGAGAAGAGAGAAACTAGATAGAGTTAGAATCCCTAACCCTAATCCTGGTTCGTCAAGCCTCTTTCAAACCAAACACTCCTCTAAAACTCCTACATATCCAAAACACTACCCTGAGTGTTCTTGAGTTTTTGAGAGATATTTGTGTTGTTGGTTGTGTTGCTGTAACCTCTTGTTCGTTAGATCTTGTTCCCAACTTAAACTGTTTACTTAGATCTATTTTCTTCTTCATAGAAAATTCAGATCTATGTTTTGCATGTTACATCACACTTAGATTTGCATGATTTATTTCTCATCTTGAGAAATATATTGTTGATTCTTTTCTGAAAATCATTTTTAACTTTGAAATCAACAATAAATGTTTTCTGTTTATAGTTCTCTTAAAACTAAACCTTTGACCTAGTTTGGAATCATACTTGGAGGTTTTCAATCTCAAAATTCTTTTCAAAACTCTGAGATTGATTAAGATCTTGATACGTCTTCTGAGCAAGATATCCGTGGATTCTGGGATTGATTTAAAGGTCAAAAAGGGTTAAAGTTTTGTGAGAAGAGAGAAAAAGAAAAATCACTGCATATAGCCTTATATGTAATTTCTTAGGACTGTTTGTACTTAATTAGTGTGTGTGTGTGTGTGTGTGTGTGTGTGTGTGCATGCATGTGTTAGAGAGCACCTCCACAAACACTTTCACCCTACCACACGAAAAGTGTTGGTAATAAGATCTTGTGAACAAGAGTCGACGTAAAGTTCTGGAACAAATCAGAAGTTAACAAACTGGGAGAACAACATCAACAATCAGAACTGCAGAGAAGCTATAAGGACACCAGAGGGTACATTCCTAAACTTATATAGGTATGAGTTGTATGCATGTTAATTATATAGTTTGTCACTGGTAAACTTGTTTTAGTGGATTTTTTTATTTTACTTCGTAGAGGGAGTCGTGGATGTTTCCTCAGTTGGTGAGGTTTTACCACGTAAAAAATCGTGAACTTAATCTTCCTACATCTTCTCATCTCATTCTTGGTTGTGCTGAGTTTAAAGTTTGTTTAAACTGTTTTATAAACCTGTTAGTCAAATCTTGAATAGATCTCGTGCATACTGTTTTATTAAACACACCTTGTGTTCAAATAGTTTTGGTTTTTAAGAAAAGAGTTTCTTCAAAAAACTGTTCGGAGTTACTTAAATAGTTTATTTTTAATAAACGGCTTTAGTAACAGATTGTCAATTGGTATCAGATCTTGTTAAACTTCTTTTAAAGAGATCCTGTGTTTCCGAAATTATTTTCTGAAAATCAAATATGGACGAGAAAAATGAAAGATTTGGTAACTTGACCAAACCTCCTATCTTTGATGGAACCAATTTTGCTTACTGGAAAGTAAGAATGATTGCTTTCATTCAAGGAACTCTGGGAGATGATGTCTGGGACATTGTTGAAAATGATTACACTTTTCCTACAAAATCAGCCACTGAAGGAAGTAATGAAAGGGTTAAGAAAGTATTAAGTGAGTTCACTCAAGAAGAGAAATAAGTTTCTCGAAATAATAACAAAGGAAAGAATGTGATATTTATGTCCATAAATGAACATGAGTTCAAAAGAATCTCATCTTGTACCACTTCTAAGGAAGCTTGGGACACTTTGGTTACTGCTCATGAAGGTGACACTAGAGTTAAGGCTGCTAAAACTCAAATGCTCATTCAACAGTATAATTCCTTAATTATGTCTGAGACTGGGTCATTTGATGACTTCTATATGAACCTGACTGATATTGTGACAAAACTGCATGCTAATGGGATAACTTATGACAGACAAGAAATTGTATCTAAAATTCCGAGATCATTACCACAGAAATTTGATAACAAAAGATATGCTATTGAGGAAATGTGTGATATTAATCTCACTCCTGAACTACTCAGTAGTAAATTAAGAACTGTGGAAATGGAACTGGAATTTAAGAAACAATTGACCCAGTCCCATAGGAAACAGACTAGTTCCAATCTAAGCTTCTCTTCTAAATTGATTAAGCCTGAGTTTAATACTTCCAATGATGACTCTGATGAGGAATGCAATATAGAGAGCTTGGACGATCAGATTGCCTTAATGTCAAAATAGTTTAAGAAAATCATTAAGTTTAGAAACAACATGGTAAATAAACAAGGCAAGTCAAATTATCCAACTCCCTTTAATCACAGACCTCATGAGAAAAGCCATGACAAAAATCACAAGGACTCTCACATTAGACCTAACAGAGACCTTAAGAAGACTGAATGCTATAGATGTGGTAAACTAGTAAACATTGCACAAGACTGTAGAGTTAACTTGAACACTCAAAACAAACACACTAGAGCCAACATTTGCAAAACATGGGATGATTCAAGTGACTCTAAAAATGAGGAACCTGAGTCATCTGATGTTTTTGACCCTTGCATGTCTTTCTTTGCCAAGATTATCTATAATGATGATATGGCTGTGCTTGTTAGTGAGGATGAATCTAGTAATTCTATGTCTGATGTTTTGAATATTGCTGTTACTGGTTTAGATGCTTTGATAACTGAGAATATTGCTATCTCTTCTTCGGGGTGTGTGAGTCAAATGGAAAGCAATAATGACGATGTCAATGGGTGTGTGAGTTCAAAGAATGAAGCCTTAGGGGTCACTTCACACACTACACTTAGTGACTCGGACAATGAAGACCTCCCAGATATTCACACTCTCTACGCTAAAACTCTCAAGAAAAGCACTAGACTAGAAAAAATTGTGAAAGATCTTACCAAAAAGTTGGAAGATCTAAGCCTGATGGTCAAACTAAATGTTGAAGAGTATACTACCCAATGCTTAACTCATGAAAGTGAAATTAAAATGTTTGATCAAAAACTCAAAGATGTGTCTGAAACAAATGAAACTCTGGAGAAAAAATATAAAGGGACATTGTTAGAATTGGAGCAAACCAAAGAAAAGACAGCAACTGTTTTCAAAAAATTTACAAAATTTGAAAATAATTCAAACTGTTTTGATGAATTTGTTGTTGATTCTAAAACCAATTCTAATGATCGAACTGGAATAGGATTTTGCCCCAATTTGAAGACACAAACAAAATTGTTTGAACCTATCAAGTTTGTGTCAGGAGGTAAAAGACCTATTGATACATGCCCAGATTTTCATTCCCTAAAAATTGAGTTTGATTTAAAACATCAAAATTTTAACATTGGGGAATCAAGTTGCCCTAAACGTGTAAGTTCACCTACGGATAAATACGTCTGCCCCTCTATTAGGAATAGTGAATCTACATTCAAACCTGTACTACCTAGGAATAGAGTTCAACCTCAAAATTCCTCAAAACCTTTGTTTAGAGACTTTCCTAAGGAGACCCCAATTTTGAGCAATCTTCATTTCTCCTACTGCGACATATACGGTCACTCATTTGATGGTTGCTATGCTAGGAGAGTAGTTAACCTGTCTGTAATCCTCCTATCTATCAGAATTTTAACTATTCTAGGAGGAGCCGCAATAATTATATACTTCCTAAACAACCAGACAAAAACTCTAATTATAGGAAGAGAAAGACCAAACCTAAAAGAACATTCCCTAGAAGGATGCCTAAAAATCTTCCTAAACCAAATGCTCAAGTCTTTCATAAAATTCAAAATCATGCGCAAAACCATTTTCAACAAAAATCGAATGCTCGTAAATTTTATCAATTGAAAGCTAATAGGCGCAAAATGAAAACTAGAGCAATTTGGTTAGAAAAGATGATCTATTACCCCAGATGAAGTGTAACATTGTTGTTACTGCTTTAAAAGCTGAGCACACATCATCTGGTTGGTATTTAGACTCTGGATGTTCTAAGCACATGACTGGGGATGATACTAAACATTTGAACAAAACCAGCTTCGCTGGTGGTAAAGTCATTTTTAGTGATGGAGTATCATCTCAAATCATAGGCAAAGGAACTATCCAAGAAGGTGGACTTCCTGTTCTTGAAAATATCCTTCTAGTTAAAGGTCTTAAGGCCAATCTACTTAGTATCTCGCAATTTTGTGACTTAGATAATACTGTTACCTTTTCAAAGAACAATTACAAAATTTTAAATGAAAAAGGTGAATGCATAATTACAGGATTCAGGACTCCTGACAATTGTTATAATGTCATGAACAATTCTGAAGCATGTAATGTTGTCAGAATGGATGACAACGAGATATGGCATAACAGAATGGGTCATATAAATTACGATAATCTTAGTAGACTGACCTCTCAGGAAATAGTTAGAGGAGTTCCTAAAATCAAACCCATTCCTAACATTGTCTGTGGTTCCTGTCAGGAAGGTAAAATTGTTAAGGCACCTCATAAGAAAGTTAATGATATTCTTACCTCTAATCCCTTGGAGCTCATCCATATGGACCTAATGGGTCCCTCCCAAACTGTTAGTCTATGTGGACACAGTTATATTTTAGTTATGGTTGATGACTTCACCAGGTTTACTTGGATAGCCTTTTTAAAACAAAAGTCTGACACTTTTCAAACTTTCCTAAAAATAGTTCTTGGGATTGAAAATGAAAAGGACACTCAAGTGAATAGAATCCGTAGTGACAAAGGAGGAGAATTCAAAGATACTGGTATAATAGAGTATTGTGACTATAATGGTTACAAACATGAGTTTAGTGCTCCTAAGACTCCTCAATAAAATGGAATTGTCGAGAGAAAGAATCGTACCCTTCAAGAGATGGCACGTGTTATGTTACGTGCCAAAAATTTTCCTAAATACTTTTGGGTAGAATCTATTCGTACTGCGTGTCACATCATAAATGGGGTTTATCTTAGAAAGAATTCCAAACAGACTCCTTACGAACTTTGGTAGCACTTGTTATGTTTTCAAAGATAGGGAACACTTGTCCAAATTTGAGAGTCGAGGAGATAAACATATTTTTCTACGATACTCGCCTAACAGTAGATCCTATCGGGTGTATAATCTTCGCACTAAAACCTTGATGGAATCCATAAATGTAATTATGAGTGACACTACTGTAGAGAACAAGACTGGTGAATCAACTATTGAGGAAGAGCCTACAAACACTTTAGAAAATGACTCTTCTGAAATAGATAATTCATTACCAATTGAGATACCTGAAGTACCTAACTGGGTTTCTAAAGATCATCCCATAAATAACGTAGTTGGTAACCCTAGTGAGCCAGTATGTACAAGATCCCAACTAAGAAATTATGCACATTATGCATGTTTTGTTTCCCTAGTGGAACCAAAGAATGTAAATGAGGCATTGAATGACTCTCACTGGATTTCTGCTATGCAGGAAGAACTTCTTCAATTTGTCATTCATGATGTTTGGTATCTTGTTCCTCGTTCTGATCATAAAAAGGTTATTAGCACATGTTGGATTTTTAAAAATAAGTCTGATGAAAATGGTATAATCATTAGAAATAAAGCTAGATTAGTTGCTCAAGGATACTCTCAAATTAAAGGAATAGATTTTAACGAGACTTTTTCTCCTGTTACTCGTTTAGAATCTGTTCATCTTCTCTTTGCTATAGCTTGCCACATGCATTTTACACTTTACCAAATGGATGTCAAATTTGCATTCCTTAATGGAATATTGACTGAAGAGACCTATGTAGAACAACCTAAAGGGTTCATTGACCCGCAATATCCAAATCATGTATTTCGTCTTAAAAAGGCTTTGTATGGCCTTAAATAAGCTCCTAGAGCTTGGTATGAGCATCTTTCCAGTTTCCTCTTAGATAAAGGCTTCAAAAGAGGTGGAAATGATCAAACCCTTTTTGTCAAACATTTTGACAAACACATCATTATTGCTCAAGTTTATGTTAACGATATTATCTTTGGATCAACTTCTCCCTCAGAAGTAAAATCCTTTTCTGAAATTATGCATAAGGAATTTCTAATGTCTCTTATGGGGGAGTTGCAATTCTTCTTAGGTCTTCAAGTCAAACAAAATTCATAAGGATTATTTGTCTCGCAATCTAAGTACGCTTTAGAGATAGTAAAGAAATTTGGCCTTGAGAGTGCTAAAGATGCTAGAACACCCATGAGTACAATGATAAAACTTTCTAAAGACGAAACTGGAAAATCCGTAGATCCTACTCTATATCGTAGTATGATAGGAACCTTACTATATCTTACTGCCTCGCGTCCTGATATTATGTATGCTGTGTGTGTATGTGCTCGTTATCAAAATAATCCTAAAGAGAGCCAGCTGAATTCTGTTAAACGTATCATTAAATATGTAAAAGGCACTCTGAATCTAGGACTTTGGTACACTAATGACACACCAAGCACTATAATTGGGTACACTGATGCTGACTGGGTTGGGTGTACTGATGATAGTAAAAGCACATCAGGAGCATGTTATTATATAGGTAATAACTTGGTAGGATGGAGTAGTAAGAAACAAAACTGCACATCACTCTCAACAGCTGAATCTGAATACATAGCCACTGTCAGCTGTTGTGCTCAATTACTGTGGCTTAAACAAATGCTAAGTGATTATGGTATTCAAGAAAATCAATTGCATCTCTATTGTGATAATCAAAGTGCGATTAATATTTCTAAAAACCCTGTTCAACACTCGCGAACAAAGCACATAAGAATAAGACATCACTTTATACGCGAATTGGTTGAAACTAAGGAATTAGAAATCAATTATCTTCCTACTGATTTGCAACTCGCAGATATGTTTACCAAACCTCTAGATTATAATAGATTCATTTCCTTGCGTAAATCTATTGGTATGGTTTTGTTGAGTAATATCTTTGTTGTTTATCCAAGTTTTTTCCCTTTGTCCATTTGAGACAAAATGGGGGAGAAATTTGAGTCTCTATGAATATTTGTATATATGCTAAACAGCATGATCTTAGTGATTCATTGCAGGTTTTTGTACATTTATTCTCAACTGATGTAATAGGGTATTCAATTGTAAATAGTTGAGTTATGTACTTTTGTTTTCTAGGATTTGGGTAGATAGAATCTTTATAGGAATAGGTTTTTCTTATTTTTGTTACCCTATGAGTTCTAGACGACTCAAACGAGATTTTGTCTTATATTTCCAAAGGGGGAGATTGAAGCCCTTATACTCTTGACTCACTTGAGTCTATATTGTATAAGTGTTCATCTAGTTTGGAAATTGTGACAAAATTATGTCTATCCTAGAAACCAAAGAACCTCAGAGATTGGTTTGCTATTTCATTCATCCATCTTGTAGTGATGTAGACAAAATTACCAACACTCACACACGGTAGAATGCATCATATACATGTCATATTGCATATTAATGTTTTTACATATGTTGAGTATGTTTAAATCCCTAAATTTGATTTTTAAATATTTTTTTGGGATTTTATAAACATTTTTTAATAAAGGTTTTATTAATTAAAACTTAGTTTTAAAAGTTTGTGGGTTCAATCTACAATTATGGTTTAATGGGTTTATTGGCTTAAAGTTGCTTTGGGTAGAAACCAAAAGCGGCAAAGAATTTCGGGTATGGTTGTAATTATTTTATGACACGCATTTTATATCGCCTAATTGATCAACACCTGTTGCTTGCTGATTGGTGCATTTTGTGTTTCTTTACTGAGTATATAATCGCGTATGCTTACAACCGTTGGATCAATCCTTATCAGCGATCTGCATGCTTTCTTTGGTAATCCATGTGTATCCCTCTTGAACCAATCAGGTGAATTTTAATCACCGCGTACTGTGAGCCCTTGGATCAAAGTCAATCCAGCTTGACTCAATCCTGACCCTTGTTTTTGAACCATCTTCTCGATCCTTCTCTTCGTCCTATAAAAGGAACCCTCCTCTCAATCGTCTAAGACTTTTGGCCAGTTCATTTTTTGAGAGTAAAAAAGAGAGAGTAGAGAGAAGAGAGAGAAAAGAGAGAGAAGAGAGAAACTAGAGAGAGAGAGAGTTAGAATCCCTAACCCTAATCCTGGTTCGTCAAGCCTCTTTCAAACCAAACACTCCTCTAAAACTCCTACATATCCAAAACACTACCCTGAGTGTTCTTGAATTTTTGAGAGATATTTGTGTTGTTGGTTGTGTTGTAGTAACCTCTTGTTCATTAGATCTTGTTCCCAAATTAAACTGTTTACTTAGATCTATTTTCTTCTTCATAGAAATTTCAGATCTATGTTCTGCATGTTACATCACACTTAGATTTGCATGCTTTATTTCTCATCTTGAGAAATATATTGTTGATTCTTTTCTGAAAATCATTTTTAACTTTGAAATCAATAATAAATGTTTTCTATTTCTAGTTCTCTTAAAACTAAACCTTTGACCTAGTTTGGAATCATACTTGGAGGTTTTCAATCTCAAAATTCTTTTCAAAACTCTGAGATTGATTAAGATCTTGATACGTCTTCTGAGCAAGATATCCGTGGATTCTGGGATTGATTTAAAGGTCAAAAAGGGTTAAAGTTTTGTGAGAAGAGAGAAAAAGAAAAATCACTGCATATAGCCTTATATGTAATTTCTTAGGACTGTTTGTACTTAATAAGTGTGTGTGTGTGTGTGTGTGTGTGTGTGTGTGTGTGTGTGTGTGTGTTAGAGAGCACCTCCACAAACACTTTCACCCTACCACACGAAAAGTGTTGGTAATAAGATCTTGTGAACAAGAGTCGACGTAAAGTGCTGGAACAAATCAGAAGTTAACAAACTGGGAGACCAACATCAACAATCAGAACTACAGAGAAGTTATAAGGACACCAGAGGGTACATTCCTAAACTTATATAGGTCTGAGTTGTATGCATGTTAGTTATATAGTTTGTACCTGGTAAACTTGTTTTAGTGGATTTTTTTTATTTTTCTCCGTAGAGGGAGTCGTGGATGTTTCCTCAGTTGGTGAGGTTTTACCACGTAAAAAATCGTGAACTTAATCTTCCTACATCTTCTCATCTCATTCTTGGTTGTGCTGAGTTTAAAGTTTGTTTAAACTGTTTTATAAACCTGTTAGTCAAATCTTGAATAGATCTCGTGCATACTGTTTTATTAAACACACCTTGTGTTCAAATAGTTTTGGTTTTTAAGAAAAGAGTTTCTTCAAAGAACTGTTCGGAGTTACTTAAATAGTTTATTTTTAATAAACGGCTTTAGTAACTGATTTTCAGATTGGATCTGCAAAAAAAACATTCATTTTAAAACAAAACCCAAATTTGAAACACAAACATATATAATATCACATTTGAAACAAAAATTTCTAATTTTGAAACAAAAACCTAAATTTGAAATAGATCTACATAAGAATCGTACCAAGGATTAGTAAAGAAATAAATGTAGGTATACATGTTGAAACTAAAGGTAAATAAACTAAGAATCCCTAATAATTATATCGTATATTCAGATATACTAAATATTAAGAGAATGAGAATGCAAAACATTAAATATTGATATGCTAAATATTGAGAATGAGATATCATACCTGCTAGCTTCAGGTCAAATGTATCAGATCTGAGAATGAGATATGATACCTGCTAAAACCCATGTTAGATCTAAAAATTAAAACTCCACACTAAAAATTAAAACCCTAAAACACAAATTACGTGGTGAGGTTAGAAATGCGAGTAGATGGGTGGCCTTGGAGCTCAAATGGTGAGAATTATGGTGAAGGAGAAGGGGAGGGCGTATAGTGAGTGCGAGATGGAGATGAGAGCAGCAGTGAAATTAAGAGGAGTAGGTGGAGGTTGATTTGTGAGAGGAAGATATTGAGGAGAGGGGTACGGTATGGAGTAAGCACGGATGAGTGATAGGGAGAGAATGAGAGGTTAGGCAGTTTGTGGGGATCAAGAGTGTTTTCCCTCATTTTTCGTGTCATGACCCTCCTATTATGACATGGCACAACATGACATCCTTAGATAGTAATAAGAGAATCAATCCCAAACCTTAATATTTTGGAATAGTGAAACACCTCCTCTCATATTACATGACTAACGAAATGCCCATGCCTGGAGGCATGAGGCCAAAATATCCAAAGTACATAACCGTAAAAGGGAAAAAAAATTATAAGTAAATAATTGAAAAATGGAAAAAATTTCATTCCCTCAAAAAATTTCCTTCCCTAGAAAAAATTTCATTTCCCAACAAAGTTTCATTCCAATAAAAGAAATTATCATAATCTCCATTATTTAAAGGACTATCTGCCCTGCTTAACAAATAACAAATAGTCCAAGATCAAACAAAATCACATATAATTTTGCTAAAAGCTATAAAAAAAACATATACTACAACTCTTACTAATTGTAAATAGCTATACATCCATAAAAAATCAAAAATCAAAAAATAGAAAGTAAATAATATTAAGTAGAATAGACTAGAAAAATTGTTATTGCATCAAAATACAAAGTTAATCTCAGATTCAAAATATCGAAATTTGACCACACCGATCCACATTAGAATAAAAAGGTGATGAGTTAATTAGCCGAAAAAAATTATAAAAATAGATGGATGTGTTAGTCATCATTTTATGCATAAAAATTAAGAAAAATCACAAATATTTTGTAAGATTGCAAGGAATTTTAAAAGTTCCTGCAAATTCACACCACATGACAATTCAAAATAGGATATCTAAATCATTCATATATCAATATGGTGCCTGTAAAATGAACTCATTCATATAAAAATTAAAGGAAATGTCTTAATGAATAAAAATACCTTAAATCATGTTTAAGGTCTAACACAATTCGATCAAATTATGATCATCTAAATGTTATATGTACTACATCCCCCTGCCGAACACCTAAAAATTAGACAAAATAAAATTAATTGATATGACAACAATGAAAACAATACAATTAAGTACAATTGTAATAGGATACTAAATACATGTACTTATCCAAGCAAACAAGAATATCACTCAATATTCGATCCCATATTGTGAAGGACAAATCTTTTTATAACTACATCTATTGTACAAAACCCAACAATGAGTCCTGCAATAAATAAGCATATAATTGAATAAGAAGGTTCAACAAAAAAATTAAAATTAAAGTCGGACATTATTAATTTACCTCTTTTGACATTTGCCCAATTTTGTACATGAAGATACTAAAACTCAACGATGTCGACACCATCGACATCCTCTCGAATAAAATATGACCCTAAATCGAGGAGAAAACAATGATGGTGATTGACTCGTCAAATTAGTGAGTTGTACTCATAAAGATTTCTCATGTTCATCAAAAAAGTATGACACTAACAACATATGCATTCGAAATAATATAAATCGAACAAATATAAAAAATAATTAATAATATAACAAAATATTAATTAGAACATCATTTAATAATTACAAATATAAATATATGTTGCATATATGTTGATGTTCATATATGCATACATTTGCTGTATATATGCTGCTGCATATATGTTGTTGTATGGATGTACATTGTTATGCATATATACGTACAACTACTATGCATATAATTGTTGGCTCTTGATATGCATATAAGCAGCATATATGCATACATCTGCTCATATTTTAGTATCAAATAATACACTAAAAATTAAAGTTTCATTCCATAACCAAATCTACAACACATTAATGTTAAATGATTTAAAACTAATTTCACACCCAACATCACTAATAAAAGGGAGTATCATTGTACAAGATGTCATTCATTTGGTTATTTGAAACATAATACCTACAAATCTAAGAAACATTGTATAAAAAATTATTTAGTGAAGTTTAATAATTCAAGATGCACAAAATATAACATAAATAGTTCTAAAAATAATTTTTATTTTTATACCAAACAACACAAAATAAATCTCAATTACAGTTCTGAAACTATAAATTTCATACCCAAATTAGAATTTACAAAATAAAGTTCACAAAAACTACTTTAGGGGTCAAGTAAGATAAACCTAAAAGAGGAAATGAATTTGAAGTAGCTATAAACGACTTCGGCAGTGCAGTCCTCCAATTAGCTACTACATCAAAAGCCTGTTGTCGAATTAGCCATAATCCTTAATACACACATTTGAGAATGTAAGATTTAGATATAAATTAAACCAAAAGGTAAAACCTTAGATTTAATAAGTTTGGACATGCTCGTTTAAAACCAAATTAGCGGATTTTTTTTTTTTTGCTCTACTTTTAACTCGTTAAGATCAATAGAAGCTACACAAAAAAAAGGCCCAACTACCCCAAGAACAAGAAAAATATATATTGAATCATAAACAAAAAAAATATCAATACAATAGTTGAAGTCTAATTGTTGCCAATAAGTGCCTCTTAAAATAGCATATTGATTATGTATCTTGAATCCAAATTACGTTGGCTCGGGGGAACCTGAAAGAAAAGAAATTAATAATAAGGCTCGCCAAATGAATAAAGAATATACAAAGATAATTCTTATGTTAAGAGAAAAATGTTTTCTAAACACATGCTTATGGAACTATTGTTTATACTGACATGTCTACAATAAGGCCTGCATTTTTTGACGACGTCTCATAGGGCGTCGATAAAAAATTATTTGTCATTGACAAATGAAATGTGAAATTATAATGATATATTAATAAATTTATATTAGCAGATCGATGGTACAAAATCACCATAGCAACCACTTAAACCTTAAGAAAATCATAATTAAAATTGGAGAGTCCTCTATTTCGCAATTACTACCCAAGAACAAAATAAAAGGCCAGCAAAAAAAACAAAAATGAACTTCAACTTGAACCAAAACAATAATGAACTTTAAATAAAAGACCCAAATAAAATTTGTTAACATCAAACTTTGTACCAACTTATCAAAGGGAAATGCATGAACTTGAATCACAACAGTAATTAATTTGAAGCATTTTGTGTACAAGAAACAATAGAATAGAAGAATTCCAAATGGTTCAAAGTCTTCACCTTCGTAGATCCAAGGTCAAAATAGTAAGTAAGAAGGGAAATGAAAAAAGATGTTGAAAAAATGATGAAACTTACAATCATTTGTAGCTTCCCTGTTTTATACCTATCAGCGGTCTGCATTACAAAATCCACAAAAATCAATTATTTCCTTGAATAGAAAAATTCCAACAAAATTGAATCTTGTATTTATATGGAAAAAAACACCATATGCCTCGTTATTAAGGAGGATAAAACTAAGTTGAAACACTAAATCAAAAATAATTAAAAATGCACAAACATGGGACTATGTTAAAATAACCATTGAAATCCTGAACAATCAAAACTTGATAAAAATAAGAGATGGAGATAAACATAGATAGATGTAAAGGCAAAGAAATGTGTAAATAAGAATGTCCAATAGAGAGTAAATGACATCATTTCCTCAAGCACTTATCCTACATAAGCACTTATCATATATAAGCATGCCAACAAATATCCAAGAAAAATGTTCACTAAGGTTTTTAACACAAAGGTCAATTATTAAGTAATCTTTGAAAACAAACTCTTTTAGGAAACTCATTTTAAAATCATAAAACAAAATATGTGTATAAAACTGATTTAGTCAATTGTTAAGTAATCTTTGAAAACAAACGCTTTTAGGAAACTCCTTTTAAAATCATAAAACAAAAGATGTGTATAAAACTGATTTAGTTGGATATTAGACTTGGTACCTGATTACCTCAGGCTTTAAATCAAAAATCTATACTAGTTCTTTGTATTGAAGAACCATGCAAAATATTATGAACTAAAACAATAAGTTGACACGGTGATTTTTAACATGGTAAAACCTTAATTTGAGGAAATATCCACGGTGACCTCTACGCCAGAACTAAAAAAAATCCACTATAAACAATTTGTACAAGAGTTACAAGAACATAAACAAGCAACACAAGATCATAGGCTAAAGAACAAAAATATAACTAATGAGCGAAAATCTCCTCCATGGTATTCTGATTCTGGCTTTGATTTCCCTGGTTGTTTCTTTGCAAAACCTCTCTAAAGAACCATACTTTTACTAGGTGTTCATGTGCGAGTGTTTGTGACTGTGAAGTGCAAAAACACATGCAATATGCTACTCACGTCTCTCAAGTTATTTATATAGACAGTCCTAATGAATTAAAATTTTCTATATGAAATGGAGAGTTTCACTTTTCATGAAAATCAGACTTTCTGATATAAAAGGAATATTTCAGATCTGAAGAAAATCTTTCAAAAATACAAATGTTTCAAACACTTTATTTATACACAAACTAGTTTCACAAACTATAAAATTTAGTTTTTCAACTCAAAGCTTCAGATATAAAATACGGACTATTTTTGAAGTCTCTTTTTCAAGAAAATTGAAAACGAGAATGGATTTAAAATAATATACAACCACAAACCATATCCAAACAAGATAGGGTAAAATAAACCCTAAATATACATGCAAAATATATCTCAGCTTATATCTCACAATTTTTTTGAAAGAAAAGTGAGATCTACATCGAGATTGGGTTCCTAAGAGAGATCAAGTGTGAAGAGTGATCTTCAGAATTGCAAACACCCGAACCCGCAAGAAACACCTAAGAAATCTAACATTCAACGAATTTTTTCTGGTTTAACTTAACTCTGAATGTATTTGGGTTGGTGTTTAGGAGAAAACGTGTGGATTTAATAATACATAACTCTGGTTTTCTCTTTCTACTCTATCTTCTCTAAATTTTCTCTCTCAAAATGATGACCTTTCCAAAAGGTTTTAAATGTATAACCAAGGGTTCCTATTTATACTAAGCATCGAACATTCTGGATGATCGAATGGAATTGGATGGTTGAGATTAGAACGTATTTTTGAATTCTAATCTAACGGTGTTTAAAGGACCGCACAACTATTTCTTTTTATTGGTCAATATAGACGTCACAAGGATTCATTCAAACGACATGCATATCGGGGATTAATCAAGATCTAATGGTTACCAAACGATCTCATCCGTTATAAAATGCGTGTTTTATAGTTCCAAACAATTCTACGTTCTACCCCAAAAGTCTCTGCTGGTTTGATATTCTACCCTGGGAAGTTTTTAGGAATAAAAAAATAACATTATTTTAGCCCACAACATTTTCAAACCTTGAATTTAAATATTTAAAAATCATTTTAATGTCTATAAATGTTTTAAAAAATCTTAATTTTTTTTTAAACAAATGCACACATACTTACATCAAAATATGCATGATTTGTGTCCTATAGTGTGTTTAGTGCAATATATAACTTCCCTTTTAGGTAGTTATGATGTATTGGACAAGATAAATGTTGTTGAAGCTCTGCAAACCATGGAGAATATTCTCAAAAAGAAATCTAACCTATTTTGTCTTCATATCCAAACTATTTGGAACTCCTATATGCTACAGACTAAAGTAAGTCAACCATATAGTGTGTTCTCATAACCAAATGCTGAAACTATAAGAACAATAATACTTTTATGATCTTAATTGAATCTATACGCATGCCTGTAGTTTTTATACTCTTATTTAGACCAAATAGTATAAAACAAATATTTAATAGTAAACAGGTATCAATACTCATTATTTACAATTAGAAGCTTCACACAGAACTCTATATTCATTTAGACCAAGTAGTACAAAACATATAATATATAGAATATTATTCTCATCTACATATATCAATTTGGCAGAAATCCATCGGCGAAGAAATCTTTGAGAGTATACGAACAATATTTACAGAGATAAAATCAATTTGATGTATATGATTGGAAAAACACTAACATAAAATAAATCTTACACATTATCACCAATCAATAAGGTTGCCAACCTTTTATGCTATTATAATACATTGACACTCTTCTAACTCAAAGAATAGTTAAATGATAAAAAAAATCACATGTATTGATCTATAGCCATATGAAAAATATTTGAACACGATAATCATCACAGTAGTTGCTCCTCATTCTATGTAAAAATTGTTCAAGCTTAGGGATTAAAACTATACTAACATTTTCACAAAATTATTTGTAGAAAGTGTTCAATGCTTAAAAAATACTTGTGAAATCAAATATTTTGAAAAGAAAATATATATTTATGAAATCAAATATTCGGGGCTAGATTGGATCTCCAAAAAAAACACAAACCAAAAATTAATTTCAAATCAAAACACAAATTTGAAACACAACCGTATTTAGCCTCAAATATGAAACCCAAATTTCTAAATTTTAAACAGAACCTAAATTTGAAATAGATCTACATATGAATCATACCAAGGGTCAATAAATAAAGAAATGTAGATATACATGCTGAAACTAAGGGTCAATAAACTAATAATCCCTAAGAACTATATCATATATTTAGATATAGTAAATATTAAGATAATGAGAACCTAAAATTTTATATTGATATACTAAATATTGAGAATTCTATATCATACCTTCTAGCTTCGTATGGCACATATTAGATCTAGGAATGAGATATCATACCTGTTAAAAACCATGTTAGATCTAAAAATTAAAAATCCACACTAAAAATTAAAACCCTAAAACACATAATACTTGAACACGATTAGTGGTGAGGGCAGAAACGTGAGTATATACGATGGCCTTACAGCTCGAAGGGTAAGGAATGGGTAGAGGAGAGGGTGAGGGCGTATGGTGAGTGTGAGATGGAGAAGAAAGGAGGCAGAGGCGTGGAGAGGAGAGGAGGAGGGCGTGACTGATTAGTGAGAGGAAGATATTAAGGAGAGGGGTGGGGTTTGGGGGAAGCATGGATGAATGATAGGTATAGAACAAGAGGTCATGTAGTGTTAGGGGGTTCAAGAGTGTTTTCCCTCATTTTCCATGTCATAACACTCCCATTATGACATGGCACAACATAACACCCTTGGATCGTAATAAGAGAATCAATATCAACCCTTAATATTTTAGAACAGTAAAACACCCCCTCACACACACGCATATATATATATATATATATATATATATATATTGTTGTAAAATAAAGGGGACACAAAGAATTTAGACGGGGGAGTATTTCCCTTTTTTGATATATCATTACAAAAGCTGTATGACCCATATTTATAGTACAAAATAATACAATTCAATAAACACCTTAATAATGTTAGAATATTAGTGGTCTGGAATACAACTTGACATCCACTTAAACACATATTTGGTAACACTCCCCCTTGGATGTACACTATATCCACCATTCAGTGATTGTTGCCTCGCTAAAACCTTAGTAAGGAAAAAACTAGTGGGATTAAATTAAAATAAAGGAAAAAAGTACAACTTTTGTGATTATTGAATCGGTGTTGGACGCGCTTAGTGTTGTCTCGTTAAAACCTTTAACTGGAGACCCAACGGAAAAAAACTAGTTAATGGAAAAATAGTACAACGCGAATATGTCCAAAACATCATGTTCTTAGATTTTCCCCCTGATCAAATCCTCCCCCTGATTATGATATTCCTCTTATGATTGAGTCAATTCATATCAATTTCATACACAACCTTCTGAAATGTTGCATTGACATAGTGAATAGACTTGATTATTTGTTACTTGAATTTCACTTTTCTTCATAAGCTAGACTTCCATAAGACTTGGGTGAAGAGGGATGAACATGTCACTTTATCAAATTTATTTAACTTTAATAATATAACTCTTCTGGAGTTTATGCGTTTCATATATATTCTTGAGTTCATGGGTGTACAAGAACTGAAATGTGTTAGTTATATCCCCCTTGATGTATCCTTTTTTAGTGTGGGATATATAAGAACCATTGCCTTCATAAGTAGTAGGAACATATGTTGTTTGAGGCAAGTCGTAAGTTATTTGACTGTTCCTTGTGAGAAAATATTAGATTTTACCTACATCTATATAACCAACTGGACATATATGGTATATATAAAAGTATCATATGACATGATTGATATAATTACCATGCTATGCAAGTCAGTGGTAACTGTTTCTTGCCAAGATATTGACTGTAATTATAACATCCACTATCATACATTGTGTCATATATATCAATATACCAATAATGAATAATTATGGTGCTTACACACCAAATATTATAATAACATGAACATGCGGTACTTCAGGACCAAATTTATATGATGTATGGATAATTTAATATCCCAATATTAGAGACCATGGGTATACTAAAATTGTACGAGTAATATATTCTAAAGCATTAAAGGACTTTTCAATCCATTTAACTAATGGTTATCGTATAACATATTGTGCTCGATCTGCAGGCCAGGACAATAACTACATACCCCAATGTCATTGATTTTGAATTCCTTATTTGGATATTTTGCATTTTAGTTGAGCTCTTCAAGAGCTCATCCATTTAAGTATTTTTTTCATTTCAATTGAGCTCTTCAGGAGCACATCCATTAGGAATATTCTATTATGGCACATCTGCATATATGATTATTTTTATAACCTTCCTTAGACAAATATTTACTAAGACGGTTGAACCTATATCCACTTGGATTTCTTTTGTACGATGAGTCTCTTAGTGCATTTGAGTACATACTCCTTATCTTTTCTTCTGGAAAAAAAATCCTCCTAGGACTTTCATATGTATTCTTTGATAATCCCATATAAAAAATTAGTTATAATATTCATGAGTCTCATATGATATATTTAAAAAAAAAAGATAATCTAGTCAGATATCTTAAATGTATTAATGGTTGATGGTATGTTATGTTCCTATATAATCAATTTTGGGTTCTTCAAGAAATCTTATACCATAAATCATGCACTTTTTATTGAGTTTTAGCACATCACATTCTTATAAACACCCACTCATAACCTTCGGGGTTAACATATCTTAAGGTTTACTATATGTCAAAATACATCACATATATAAAGAGATTCGAATTATTCCATCATGGCATTTTCTCATTTTCACCAATATATTATTTCTCGACATGCATTCATAATATATGGAATTGTAGTATCATTACCCTTTGAGTTTTGTGTAGCTATAATATATATACCTATATCATCGATGATCATCTTAGTTTATCCCACTTTTCTCTTGTATATGTATAAAATATAGATCTCATTTAATATTAAGTAACTTTGCCAACTTCAGGGGATTTATATTCACTTCATCGACTTATGTCTTTTCATAGACAATAACATCTTTTTGGATTTTAAAGAAAGTGGATCTTTTGTTCATAAACTCTTTTGGAGCGTTATTTGGGGATGATTTTATTTAACCTCCATTTTTGGGGAGTCAAGTAGTTAGGTTCTATAGGTTTGGCACGCTTCTGGCGTTAAATAAATTTATTTGCTCCCAAATTCTGGGATAATGATTTTGTCAAACACATTTGCAACTAGTCCATATGGCATTTGATGCTGCAATTAAACACCCACCTAGTTATATACAAACTTCAAGTTTAAAAAGGGGCAATACTATTTGGAAGTTTAGGCCCAAACTAAAAATAATCATTTTTAAACATTTAATATATTTATCCTTATTATATAAATAATAAAAAAAATAATGTTTGATTACAAAATTATTAGAGCTTCGGGTCCAAATTATAAATAACTATAATGGGAGTTTTAGTATACCTTCACTTCATAGAAATAATCAAAACTTCAAGTTTGATTTTAGGGCATATTTCATTGTCAAGTCCAAAAATTGAACAATAATTGAGAACTTCTTTTCCAATTTTAAAATAATTTGGGAACTTCTGGTCCCAAATAAAAAAATGACATGAAATTTTTTAGTCCCAAATGAAATTTTTACATGGGGACTTCAGGACCCAAACTAAACTAACTATTTGGGTACTTCATGTCCCAAAATGTAGATAACTATTGGAAACTTTAAGTCCCGAACAATAGAAACTGAAAATTTGAGAGCCCAAATGTCAAATAGTATTAGGAACATCAGGTCCCAAAGTTGAATGATAAATAAGAAATTTAGGTCTTAATAAAAAAAATAGAAAACTTCTGATTCCATAATTTAAATAGGTCGGGAACTTCACATCCCAAATTTAAAGGTAACACTGAAACATCAAAATGTTATGTCCCAATCTTTAAATTTTTTCATATATTAAAATTTAGCCTGACATATTAATTTTTCACAATTAAATATTCCAAATATGAATATGTAAAAAATTTATGCATAACTAAAATTATGGGATCAATATAAAATAATTAAAACTATATAAACCTACAATTACCTTTCTAGTTGTGAAACTTACTCATTTGTGTGCATATGGAACCATATCTCACTCCTTCATATTCATAGTAGTTTCTGACCGAATCAACCGTATGAACATTCATGTCATGTTGTCAAACTAAGAAATCTAGTGTTTTCATATTCTTCGTGTTTTCATTAAACAACAAATTTAATAGCACTCGTGTTGATAATGTATTGTAAAATAAAGGGGACATAAATAAAACTTAGAGGGAGGGAGTCTTTCATTTTATTGATATATCATTACTAAAAGGGTATGACCTATATTTTTAGTACAAAATAAGGTAATCTAATAGACATATCAGTGGTCTGGAATAAAAGTGGACATCCACTTAAATACATATTTTATATAATATATGTATATATATATATATATATATATATATATATATATATATATATATGTGTGTGTGTGTGTGTGTGTGTGTGTGTGTGTGTGTGTGTGTGTGTGCGTGTGAGTGTGAGTTTTGATTTTTGTGTATCTAATTCGAAATTGTGCTTTTGCAGTCATATATGAATGATTTTACATGTATGTGCATGCATTTATATCATATTTTTTTTAGAAATTGGATTTTTTGGGTTCCTATACTTAGTCTTTTGTGGATTTGTATTCCCTTACTAGTATGTTGCTTGGATTCTTTTACACGATTGAAAATTAATTCAATTTCATAGTTGTCCATACACGCAATATAATGCCCCGTGCGCAGGATTATCGACATTTGATACGGAGGCTTTATGTTTAGTTGATTATTTCAAACCTCAAGCACTCCATAGCACAAAACTTAGATCAATTTCACCCAAGATAAGATTTTTCTCAGAGCTTGATCTTTTTTACAGACATGTGGATATATTTTAGTGATTTCTGATGTTCAAGCCCTAGCTTTTTAGATTTGGTTGGTTTCTTCTAGGTTTTCCCCATGTAGGTCATCATTCTCTTATTTGAATTTTGATTTACATTGTTTAGATTATATTTAGGTTGGATTTATAGCTCTAGGCATTTGGTTTGTTTTTATGGTTGGTATTTTGGGAATTTTAGATCGTTACACCTTAGCTGTTCCACATGCTATATGGATTTTTATTTTTCTTCTTGTGTGTTGGTTTCCTATCATATTCATGACATTATGGGTAGAGATAAGATACATGGACAGAAGAGAGTGTTGACACGACACCTAATAGTCCCAGAAAGACTTCCTATTCTAGGTAATCACCACCATCACCACCATGCTCATCCTATCATTTGAAGGCCTCGAGATCCTGTATACATGTTCCAGACCTTAATACTTATACAACAGTATTAGGCTCACAAGAGATGGTTTCCCACTTCACTTGAGCTTTATGTTTAAATCTTTTAGGATGGAAAGATAGGTCAGTTTGGATAATTTAGATTGGTGTGAAGAGGGTCAGTTTTTTGTTCCCTTGTGTGGCCATCTCGAGGGGTCAGGTCTCCATAAGTGGATTCCTCCTTCCATCCCTTTTTTCCAACGTGCGCGTGGGATTATTTCCTTTATCAGGGTGCTCGTCTGTCATTGATGTGGGGAGATATGTAGAGATAGATTGGCAAGCCTAATTTTCACAAAATAGGCAAAAAAATATTGCCGATTCGAGATCATGGCACCAAGGACAATACTGATGCTTACGAAATCAATTAGTTCGAAGGTACGGGGAGTAAGTTACATAATGGGAAGGTGTTAGGCACCCATCCCTCCCTTTCGATCTCTCATGGGTATGCGTTAATCTTCTCCTGTAGAACTCCGTGATGTGTGTGCTTATGTGCATAATATAAATGAATGATGGAATTATTCGACTCGCATCATAGATAAAGGAGGAGCTAGGTCATCCTTAGGAGTACTCCCAAAATAATAATAAAAAATATGATGTAAGTGTTTGTCGATTCACAAGTTGTTATGAAAGAACAATTGCGTATATCGGACAAGACAAGGGCAAACAAGCATGTATAATGTATATATCATAAATATATTATGAGAACAAAATAACAAATATATGTCGGAGGAATCAAGTCAAGGGATTCACCAAATATGCCTACGTAGCCCAGAGGGCATCAAAGTCCATTAAGTTCTAAGATAATATGAGGTGGGGTTTAACCCATAAATCCAAGTGGGTAGTTTATTTGTGTAGAAAAAGGCGTTTTAGTGTGAGAAAGTGTAATGACAAATCCCCTTTTGAAATTTACAAGTGAACCCTCTTTTTCTAGTTTTTGGGTTTTTCTATGAAAATAAAGTATGTGTCAATACTAATAATCAAGAGTTTGAAATTAATATTTGTGACGTAAATGAAGCAAAGTACCAAAGAGAAAATGAAGTAACTAATGCAAAATTAAGAGAATTAAAAGATAAAGAGGAATAAATGGACCTCCTTATGGAGACTTAACGTAGATCTTGCTTGTAGATGGGATGATATCAAGACAAAGTGATGGTGGTTTGAGGAGGTGGGTGGGAATTTACTCAAAAAATTATGGAATTGATGGAAAGAGTGTGGGATATGAGGTTTTAAGGAAAGAATAACTCTGTATTCGAGGGAATTTTCTCTAAGTTCCTGAAAGGGATGTTCAGGGGTGTCTTTAAAACTGAGTTCATGGCCTCTATTTATAGTGCCAAAGGGGGGTTCCGGTCGACATAGTCCTAGACATTCCTATCAGCATACAACCCTAGACACACTGTCAATAGGCAAGGTCTTGGGGTTGCCAATTGGCAGTCTGAGGTACGTGTTTCGAAAAAATGGTCGTGAAATGCGAATCATAAGTCAGAATCGTGCAAGGGGAGGACCCTTGGAAAGGGTATTCAGAGCCCTTCAAGAATACATTGAGCCACTCTCGAGTTGGGGAGTTTATCGAGGTTAAACAGGACCCGTAAGCCCTCGTTGGTTACTAGATAGGAAATTCTCAGAGGAAAATAGATCATTCGTCCGAATCGAAAGGCCAATTCATTCATGGGATGGACCGTTAGAAAGAGTATTCAGTTCCCTTCAAAGATTCAATTACTCTCATTTAGTTCGGATAGTTGGCCTTGGTCAAACGGGGCGTAGAAGAACCTGGTGACCTTTTAGAGTAAAATTGGGCATTCTTTTGTACCGTAAGGCTGATTCATGCATGGGGTAGACAATTGGAATTGATATACAGAGATTTTAGAAGATTCATTCAATCTCATTCAATCAAAAGAGTTGACGGAGTCAAACAGAGCCTGAAAGTGCCCGGTGGCCTCTAGATCAATTTTGATAGTAAAATGGGCCATTCGCCTGAATTATAAGGCCTATTTGTGCACGGGGTTGACCATTAGAAAGGGGATTCAGAGACCTTGGAATATTTATTGGGGTTTTGCTCAGGTGGGTTGACATGAGTCAAACGGGGCCCGAGACCTCCCATAGATCGATACTCAGTGTATGGCCTAAGGTTTACAATGGATGAATTAGTAATAGGTATATAAGGAGGTGATTAGGGGGTACTAGGATGGGGTGAATACAAAAATCCCCTCGATGGTCGACATTGGAAAAGAGGTTTTTAGGTCAATTTTAAGGATCTAAAGGATGTCAGTGGGTTAAGGTCAATTATAAAAACCTAAAGAGATGAGTAAAACTGATTTTGTGGGACATGGTCGTTCTAAAGACTTAAGGATACGGGGATGAATGATTGAGCGGTTCAATATGTGTTAAGATTTGTTTTAAGGGGAGAGGGAGACCAATTCCAGGGGCCAAGGTTAATTCTAAAGCTGTGCTAGGGATGACCGATTCTGAGGGTCGAGGTCAATCTTGAGGACCTGAAATTTTTTATGACCAATTCTGAGGGCCAGGGTTAATTATGAGCATGTAAAGTTATAGAGACCAATTTTAAGTGCTGAGGTTAATTATGAGGACCTAAAGTTGCAGCAACCAATTCTGAGGGACGAGAAAAATTCTGAGGACATAAAGTTTTAGCGACCAGTTCTATGGGGGCGAGGTCAAGTCTGAGGACCTTAAATGGTGATGACTGATTCAGAGGGCCAAGTTCAAACCTGAGGACCTTAAGTGATGACAACCGATTATGAGGGAAGAGGTTAATGTAACACCCCGTGCTATCTGGCAAACGAGGTGACTAGCCGCCGCCGCCAAACTACGTCGTGTGTCACTAAATAAGTTATCATTCTTAGCATGTGGCAGGTATATGAAACATATAAAATTCATTCCATAAGATAATAATCAAATTAATCCAATAATAATAACCATTCATGCAATAATAAATCCTTCACCATGCTCATCTCCAAAATAAATCAAATCTATAATAAATATAAACTCAATTTAAAATGATACGACTATAAATATATGAATAAAATCGTAAACAACGGTGGAACCGATTGGCCCACCAAATCCATAAATTAAGTCTCATACAATGATACGATGGAGTGAAAAATAATACAACTACTAAGCATCTAAAATAAACGGCATCTACACCTCCAAAATATCTCGAATTACTCCTATCCAGCTACTCCAGCGCTATGCACGAAATGTTAGTCAATGCAATGGGTCGGATCCCACCGCATGAATACAAGTTACTCTCCCCAATTAAGGTCCATGAACCCAGACAATGGAATTATACATGATAAACACCACAATAGAGTATTTTAAATTAAACGAGAAAATTATTAACATGCGAGTAAAATAACTGTCACTAACTACCCACATAACTAAGACACCCCATTATTTCAATCCAATTTTCATGTGAGAATATTTAACTAACTTTTAAATTTTAATTTTTTTAATTTCTCATATTTAATTTGTGCGACACCAGTATAGATAACTCACCCTCTCTCGGGTCATCAACATATTACTGGCACACCCACAGTTCCACACCACACCATCCCCTCACTATTGCGAATTCTCCCATATTCTTTCAGCCTTGCACATATCGGTGAGGTTCCACAGACAACACATCACTATATCCAGTTCGGCTGTATTCTGTCAGCACTACACATATTGGTGACACCAACGCACACCCACGTTGCTATAGCCAGCTCGCCCGTAATGTTATTTATGTGGCTTGTGGATAGGTTTCTCTTGGTAGCCCCTCATGAGTAACCTTTGGTGGTTGGGCCCAATTTCTTTGTTCAACCTTTCTTTAGCTTCATCCCATCAAAGGCAAGTTGGGTAAACTGCCTTGTAGAGCATGAAGCCCGATGACTTCGCTGGTAAGTGCCATGGTGGGGGGACTTATTACATGTCTTGCATCTTGGAGACTATCGATTTGTACGGTTGATGGGCCTTCGACAAACTTCTTTATATTTCCCCTTATGGATCTTACATCAAGTCGGGTGGGAACAAATTGTGCCCCCTCGCATAACAAACTTCTTCCCAGTGGAGAATTTGACTGAATCTCTACGGATGATGTTGGGCTCTTTATGGCAGCTCCATCGGCCATCTATCCGCCCATCATAGTCTATGGTAAGGGTCTGGCATGTATCTGGGTACTTCCTGAAATGGCTATGGAAGCAGGTAGTATAGAAGGTTTTAGTGGAAGAGACCGATAAAAGGTAGTTCATATCTTTTGATGCCATGGAAGAGGGTGTTGTGGTTCTTTCCAAGTTTGGCAAGGCGTACTACTCCATGGGGCACATACGAAATGTCAATAAAGAATGGGAAACATAGGGACCTCCAGGGGCTGGCAACAATTATGAAGTAGGGCCATTCGGCAGTTGAAGGTAGTGTCTTGTGCAACTTTTGGTTATTTTTGTGAAGTTATGGTGATTGGGTGTTTTTATATATGAGATTAGGGGACAATTATTGTGTAGTTTGGTTAGGGTTTTTTAGGAACAGTTTGGTCAGTGGAGGGGTGGTTGGTTTGACTCCTTTCATTGATACTTCATAAAACAGTGCCATTTGTCCTTAATCAGAAATAAAACGTTATTTTAAACATATTATTTTATGCCTCTTAATGAGTTTTGGCAATTGAGTTATCTATACTGATCGCTAAGCCATGGATAATCATTTTTTTCGTGTAAATGATAAGATGGACCCCCATTTTTGGAGGTTCGAAAAGAATAGCATTTTGGGAAAAAGAAGGGGACTGAACCCATGTATGACGTATGGGATACCTACGTACCTCCGGGTGTTTTAAAAATTCTCATGAGTTTCATTTTAAAAATATGTTTTTGAGAGGATCAGGTCCCACGTAGTTCTGGGTAGGGGAAATGAAGATTTTTTTTATAATAGAAATGGATGAGAAGATTCGTAACACACCGAGATTTTGGGTTAAGCATAAATTTCTTGAGATGGTACAAGTTGACTGGACGTGACATATGCTTCTCTATCGAGGTCCATGAGCATAGCGGGGCCTCCCAAGAAAATTTTCTTCACAATGTAGGGGCGCTCCAATTCGGCTTGAATTCCCCTTTGGGGTTATGTCTTTGAGGGCAAGGTGTCATTTTTGGACACCATAGTCCTTGACTTTTCAATTGAATGATCGCCCTATCCGGCAATGGTACCCCTGTATGTGGTACAGAACCTTCAGTCTCTTTTCATCCAAGATTGATAGTTCATCAAAGAGTCTTTGATGCCGTTATTCTTCATCAACTTTGCTCTCGAGCAAGAAATGGAGGGAAGGTATTTTCATCTCAATGGGTAGGACTGCTTCCATATCGTATACTATAGAATAATTGGAAGCCCCAATGGGTGTTCTGATTGAAGTGCGGTATCCCTAGAAGGCATAAGGGATTCGGTCGATCGACTCTCTGTAACTCTCAGCCATCTTGCTAATTATGGTCTTGAGACTTCTATTGGTGTCTTCGATGGCACCTTTGGTTTGGGATCGGTAGGGAGAAGATTTGTGTCTCTGAATACTATATTCGTCGACTCTTAATGTACCTCATCTTCAATATGGAGCCCATTATCTGACACTTACTCATGGGGAACTCTGTATCGACAGATGATATTCTTTTTGATAAACATGGCCACTTTCTTGTCATCTAGCACGGCGTATGTCTTAGCTTGGCCCATTTGGTGAAGTAATCAATGGTGACCAGGATGAATTCATGATCGTTTGAAGCTTTAGGAGTAGCTTTCCTTATGATGCCGATGCCCAGGTATAGAAGGGATAAGGAGAGGTTATGTTGTATAGCTCAAGGGGAGGCAAATATTGGAGACTGATAAACTATTGGCATTTGAGGCATTTTCAGACATAAGGAGTGCGATCTTGAACCATGGTGGTTCAATATTACCCTTGGCAAATGATCTTTTGGTCAAGCATGTGATCTCTCATGTGGGTCCTACATTCCCTAATTTGGATCATCTGCATTATTTCTTCAATATTAGCCCCTACAATGCAGTGTAAATGGGTTCCATCAAAGTTTCTTTTGAACCGTGCTTTATCTTTGATGATATAATGGGCAGATAGTTTGCAAAGGGTCACACGATTTTTCTTATCAGTGTCTTGGGGATACCTACCATGATAGAGGAGGTGCCAGATATCATAGTACCATAACTTATTCATATAAGAATCCTCCTCGATAATGAGTTCAATGTTGTAGAATTGCATAGGCTTAGCTTATTTCTGAACCAAGAAAGGGGCCATTGTTGTTACCTCGGGCATCTTGACCATAGAGGTCAGGGTGGTAAAGGCGTTAGCTAGGTTGTTCTTTATACGAGATAAGTAGTGCAAGGTGACATCATTAAATTAGGAGGCTAGTTCTTCTAGGTGGGCATGTAAGGGTAGGTGTTTTTCATTTGTAACTTTCCATTTTCTGAGGATTTAGACGGCAATAATGGGAGAGTCTCTATAGATCTCTAGGTATTGGATTCCTTTTTGGAGAGTGATCTTGATGCCTACAGTGCATGTGTTATACTCGGTCATGTTGTAGGTGCAGGGGAAGTCTAGCTTGATGTTAAAAGGGGTGTGAGAGTCATCAGGAGAGATTAATAGTATCCCAACATCGTATCCTTTTTATTGGCGTATCCATCAAAGAATATTTTCCATCAGACGTCCTCCTGAGAGGTGCAGAGAATATCTTCATTTGAGAATTTAGAGACTCAAACCTCGGCTTCTTTTATGGGGTAATCAACAAGGTAGTCATAGATGGCTCTCCTTTTCATAACTTTCTGTGTGACGTACATAATATCAAATTTTGATAGCAACATCAACCATCGGGCCATTCTGGTGGACAAAACGGGACATATCGGGATTTTATGTACGAGATATAAGTCTAATGGGGAAAGAAAGCATGTAATGCCATTAATTTTGCATGACCCATACTAGGGCAGCACATGCTTGCTCCAAATCTATGGAGATAATTTTATACTCGGCTAATTTTTAGTTAGCATAATAAATGGATCTTTCCTTATAGGATTTGTCAATGTACTGGGATATCAAATCCCCTACTGCAATATCGATCACGATTAAGTATAGGATAAAGGGGAGACCTATGTTCAGAGGCATAAGAATCGGAGGTCGATTGAGGTATCACTTGATTCTGTCAAAGGATTCTTGGCAGGCCTCATTCCAGACCTTAGTATAATTCTTTCGAATAATCTTGAAAATGAGTTTGCAAATAGAAGTCAGTAGGCTGATGAACCGACTGATGTACTGTAATTTTCCCAAGAATCCTCAAACTTCCTTCTCCGTTCATAGTGACGGCATCTCAATTGTGGCTTTTAACCCTTCAATTCTCTTCTCTCTAATAATGAATCCCAAGAGTTTTCCTTTCATGATGCCGAAAACACATTTATGTGGGTTTAACCTCATCTGGTATTAACACAGTCGCTCGAAAAACTTCTAGAGGGAGGGAATATGACCTTTCGGAGTCTTAGATTTTATGATTATATCCTACACAGAGACCTTGACCTATTTGTGAATAAGGTCATACATGATGGTTGTCATAGCCCTTTGGTAGTTATTCCTAGTGTTCTTGAATCAGAATGGCATGACTGTATAGTAGAAGGTTCCCTAAGGGATGATGAAGGCGATTTTCTCTTGATGGTAAGGGTGTATCTTGATCTAGTCATATCTAGGAAATCCATCGACAAATAACTTAAGGGCATGGCTAGACATGTTATCCACGATCATGTCAATGTTGGGTAATGGGTAATAGTCTTTTGGGGATGCTTTATTCAAATCCCGATAGTTGATACACATGTGGGCTTTCCCTTTTGACTTCGGCATAGGGACGATATTAGCGAGTTGTGTAGGATATTCGACTACGCGAATAAAACCTATGTTCAGATGCTTGACCACTTCTGCTTTGACTTTAAGATACCATTCGGTGTGGAGATTATGTATCTTCTATTAGACCAGATTCCACTCTGAGACTGTTGGGATCTCATGTTGAGTTATTTTTGGGTCAATGTCGGGCATGTAATCATCGAACTATGCAAAGAAGTCTATGAATTCCTTCAGTAGATTTTTGAATTGTGCACGCTCATGCTCATTAAGGGTGGTCCATATCTCAATCTCGCACTAATGGCTACGAAAATTGATGTTAATAACAGCAGTTTCATCATCATTAATTTGAACGCGGTTATGTTGTTTGTTATTCTCCTTATTAATATCATTAATATCATCATCAAGAGTTTGATTAGAATTGAGACAATTAATGTATGGCACAACAAGATACTCAAAATCTTTGTTTATTTCATTCTTAGGAAAAACATCCTTAAGAACCTTGTCAAAAGACGAATCGGTTACATTGATATAAAAAAAAAGGAATAACAATGTTAGATGAAGAGATTTGGATAAATTAGATAGCAGGGTTAGATTGAATCTAGGCAAGTTGGACAGGCATGACATTCCAATTGAGGAGAGACATGTCAGCAGCTCTAATTTGAGTAGATGGGTCTGATGGCACATTATCTAAATGGATCATGTAGAGACTCATCCCCGGTGTTTATAGGTTGAAAGAGTCCTCGTAATCTCTTTCCTCATAATCCTTAGTAACTATCACAACTTTCTTAATGAGAGGTTGAACTTCATATTGGCAGTCTACGTCCTAAGGGTTGTTGTCTTGAAAGAATATTTCTAGCCCCGATTTCATCTTCTTATCAATAATGGAAGTCTTCACCTTTCTTGATAAATCTTCTATTCAAAGAGTCTTTCGAAACATTCCTTTCTTCTTCCAATCTTATTTTCGCTCGTGGCCTCTGGAGGGCTTTGAGTTCTTCTAGTGAGGGTTGGTAGCTCAAGTCACGTGGGGGAAAGGCCTCCTTAAGGACTATGTGCTCAAGGATCCCTTGATGGCATCATCATAGCCCGATTCCAAGCATGAAGTGAATATTCTTAAATATCTAAATCACATTAATGTTGTCATGAGGGTGTGTTTCGGACAAATACGGTCTTTGAAACTATCTCCTAATGGAAGGAAAAATCGGTCAACTCTGAATCCAGTTAGGAGAATGGAATTCATTCCATGTTGGATATCTAATACTGGTTACTAGTACTGGTTATGTGAAAACTGTCATCATCACCCAATATGGTAATAACATAGCCATTGGCAAAGAATTTCAATTTTTGATGAATAGAATACGATACCCCTCGAATATTTTGGAGCCATGGACAGCCAAAAAAAAGGCTTAAACATGAAGGCATATCAATAACCTGGAATTCAATAACAAGATTGATAGGGCCAAACCCTATTGTGAGTTTTATGGACGTCATTACCTCTCGATAGGTATTTCCATAAGCATGCACGGTAGTGAAGTGGGCGTGAGATCACTGACTTTCAAACCCAAACAATTAAAAGATTTGAGAGGGCAAACATTGAAGGCAGATCCGTTATTAAGGGGTGAGAGTGGGACTTTCTTTTCCAATACTTCAATTGAGATATTAAGGGAATAATTATAGTCAGGGCTAATATTTGGTATCTATGCTTCGAAAAAGAAGAGGAGTTTGGAAGAGGTCAAGGACCGAACCATGTTCACGACTTCTTCGAGAGCAGTGGAAGGAGAGACTGTAGGGCCGGTGAGTAGTCTTATCAGAGCATTACAATGAAGATGTGAGGACATGAAAAGCACCGATAAGGTGATGTTGATTTGGGTTTTCTTGAGTCAGTCAAGGACTTTGCTTTCCTCGATGGTCATCTCGGGCATCGGAAGTTCTTTGGCAAATCCTTTCCTTTATCTATCTCGGTTACATGAGGAACTGAATCATTGTAGTGTCTCTTTGATCTGGTTATGTGATTTACTGATGTGGGGAAGAATAGGAACCCCGTGCCTTAATCTATTTCTGGCTAAATGGCTACCTTGTTAATTTCTCCCAATAGATCTTCAAAGGATATCATTTTGCACAAATTGGCTACTAGACTGGTGTCTTCCTGACTGGGCTTGTAATCTGATCTATCAAAGTCGTTTACCCATCCGGTGGAAAATATGACCTCTTACGAAGAGAAATATATGCACTCAACATCTTCGATAGATTAATAATACAAATCTTTCCACTTAGTGGGGAGGTACAGGAGTGAAGGGACGAACCGCCCCTGAAGCTTCAAAGAGGTGAGTAGCTCATAAATACTATAAATTTCACATGTCTATCGAAACGCATTGGCCATAATTTTCACTACGTCCTTTAGAGTGAATTCATCATCAAGTACCGCCTAATCATCTGACTTCCGAGCCCATTATCGAGCTTACATGAATAAGTCACTGAATTTGTGACATTTGACAGTTATCTCTGTGGGCAATTTTAACCCGAACTCCAAGAGTTGGTTCATTACAGTAGGTAAATACATATCCTTCCCTTTAGATCGGGTATGGATGTCAATACAGACTCTAGTGAGGAATGATAAAGCTTGGTCGATGAAGCATCTAAGGTATAGGAGAAAATATGGGCAAAATTTTAGCGATTTGGATGAGATTACGGGTATGATGGGTGCTTTACTGGCACAATTTGAGAAGATGAATTAAATTTTGGGCCACTCTATAGAGATATGGCATTTGTATGGGTGGGAATTGGGTTATAAGTGGTATTGGATTTAATATTTGTTGGTGGGGTGATGATACACCGATCAATTAAGCATTGGATCACATTCTGATGGTGGAAGCATTGGTCAGTAGTATGGCCCATGGGTGTAATACCCCTTACTTTTGAGTAATTATTTTATATTAAATTGCTTTGTGGGTTAATTATATAAAATAAAGAAAGTTGAAGTGAATATTATTTTAAGTGGTTTCAGAGATAATATTTACCGAGTTTTGCATATTTATTGTTATGTGAATATAAATAGCATCATATTGTGTTTTTTTGCGTCGCTGTGCGTCAAGCGACGGTTATGACTTATATTCCAATTGGATCATTATTAATAATTTAAAATGACGTTGGAACGTAAAATATTGTACAATATTCTGGATGCCATTTTAGAGGGAAAGGTTAGTCCGGAAATAGTTGAGATAGTCAAAATAAGTGTCAAGTTGTATTTTTGAGTTTCGGGGACTTTTGATCGGTTATGATTTAATTATGTTGTTACGAGCCATTTTAATTGTGTAGTGACATTTAAATGAGTAGACTTATTGCAATTGGGTATTTTAGTCTTTTTAGAGCATTTGAGCTCATTTTTTTATGTTTAAACTTAGAGAGAGTTGGAGAGAAGAGAGAGAGCTTGGGAGAAAATGGAGAGAAAAGAGAGAGTTGGAGAGTTGGATCTTGGAATCGTTGATGCGGGAAGAGAATCCGAGACTACAAACTTGAGGCAAGTTTTTAACTTGCAAATATATGATTTAGTATGGATAATTTGTATAGATAGTTGTGTTTTGGAGATTTACACCATTTGTGGGTTTTGATGATTTTTGGTGTCTAAACCATTAATCTTTGATTTTGATATGATTTATGTTGTTTGGATGAGTTTGTGGTTGTTTAGTATTGATTTGGTGGGATTATTAATTGTTAGTGTTAACTAGATGGAAGAGAGAAGAGATTTGGGAAATTAGGGTTTATACAACCCGTAGCCCCAAGTGGGCAAACTGACAAGGGCAAATCGATTCGCCCTCCTCAGCGAATCGATTCGCTAATAATGGAGGCTACATGTCTGAGGAACCGAATCGATTTGGATTAAGGATGAATCGATTCGGGCTGAGACAGTAGGTTGGTTTTCTCATCCGAATTGATTCTATTTTTGAGCGAATCGATTCTCTACCAGGGGCGAATCGATTCGATCCTAGGCGAATCGATTCAGAAACCCTGCTGTTTTATAGGATTTTTTTCTATTTTAGTTTCTAATCCTTTTCATTTAGGTTTAAGACCTAGGAACCTTCTCTTGGGAAGTAATAAAGAGTATTAGGGGCTTATATTAGGGAAATTAATACCCTAGATTAGTATGAAGGTAATTTAGGCTTAGTAGAGGGGTTATTCAATAGATGTTAGTGTTGTTTTCCTCTAGTGAGCTAGCTTAGGATTTAGGAAGAGTTGGGTGATATTGTTGAGGACTTTTGGAGACTAGTATTGAGGAAAATTACCCCTGGGGACTTATGGTATTGCTTTGAACCCTTAAAGACTAAAATGAGGATAATTATACTTGGTAGTCTATGTCGTTAATAAAACATGACTTCGTGAATAAGAAATGCATATTTTTAAAAATTGGCACATATTGCTAAGCCCAAGTAATTTTGTAAATTTAAAAAGCAGATGTTTTAAATTGGTATATCTTGAGATATTGAAATGCATATACATACCTCTCTAAATGCTATCATAAGGGAAGTTACGCGCATGAGGTGATGTCCCCTGGCTAGTGAATGCAGGGAGAATATAGTCCTCGTCCATATGACTGGTTGTTTTATATTATGATGTTATTTTTCGAAGTGAGGTAATTTCGGGTATGGTTATGACTCACTGTCGAAGGTATATGGCCGCTTCCCACGACACGCGATCTAGGATGCCCAGGTTATCTTGGTGTTAGGCCCTAGAAGATGATAGCTATTTAGGGGCGCATCCAGTGGAGTGACTCCCGGAAGGATGGTCTTAGAATCGTTATATTGTGATTACAACTATTCTTATGAAAGTGGTAATTTATAAATGGTGAAGCATTTTGTAAGTCAATTGTTTTATTATAGTTTCCTAGAGAGAAATGGAACTGTGAAATCATATTGTGTAAAACTGAAAAAGGAAACCTTAGCAAGTAAAATAAGTTATATTCTCTTGCATTAATGTGTACTCATAAGTGTAAGTTAAGCATGAATATGGAATTGAGTTATTTCTCCTAATTAAATAGGTAGTTTAATTTATAATGATCTAGTGTGATGCTAGGATGTGCATTTAGATGAGAGGTGAGGATGATTCTTATGGAAGAGCGAATACAACTTGTTTATGATGTTTAGCACTCATAACTGTCATAAATTTTATTCACATGTATGTCATATCAAATCGGGCCCTGACCTGTTTATATTTCTCTTTCTTGTGTGGTTCTCTTTTATGCTCAGGTGCTCCGACGCAAGGGAGCTCGATACGATCTTTCCTTCTCAGTGTCAGGGAGCTACAGCATTTTTGCGGATGTTGTAGGATTCTTTTTATAGACGCATCCATTTGTTCTATATTCTAGTTATGCTCAGTATGGACTTTCGGGCATGTTGCCCAAGTTTTGTACTTGATTATGTATATTGTGATATTTGTTTGTAATACTTGGTATAACCGTTGTGTTGGTCTGTTAACCGACAGCTTATTCGATTATTATCTGGTATAATTGTTATTGAACTGTCTCTTATATATATTTTTATCCACTTTATTTTATAAATTGGATTGTCTATATGGTTTTATTTAAACTTTAAAATTAATTTGACATTTGTTTTTCTAAAATAATTGGTGGTTATCTCGTACTATTAGTTTCACGATTGTGATGCTAAGAATGGACCATCTATGATTCCTTCATTTATTGGGATATCGGGATGGCCACCTCTTATTGGAATAAGCAGGGTGCCACAGATGGTATCAGAGCATCAGGTTCTAGTATCCTTAGGAATCTGTGCGAACGTACTACGCTTTCAGCATTGCTTTTGATTTGACATAGAGCCTTAGGATTAGGATTGTTGATTTCTCTTGTGAGATTTCGTTCTCCTACCATAATGTATGATTTTAGTAAATCTTTTGCGCGTTCATTCGAGATTCGTGTGCTGATTGATGAAGGGTGATCAGGGAAGGCCACTATGAGGGCAGCAGGAGGCGGGGCTTAGTTAGAACTGTAAGTTGAAGTCGAGGATGAGGACCGCAGAGGAGGCCACTCCCTTCGTGGAATTTTTATGGATTGATACAACAACTACTAAAGTATAGTAGCTATATCTAACCAAGTGCCGCTATATTAGAGAGTGGCGCTAAACTTGAATTACCCAATGAAGTTAAATTGGGAAGAAAAGTTTGAAAGGTCCTTGATGAGAACCACACGTTGAAGTTAAGTCATGCGGAGGCAGTGTAGCTTCATTAAGTGGAAGTATAGGGACTGGAAGCTTTGGCCTAGAGCAGGGTATAGAGATTCCCAGATGTGAACATTTGAGGAAATTTTTCACCCATTGGAGTAATGTCAGAATGGTGGGAATGGTAGTCACCATATTTGGTGGAGCAGGAAGTTTTGCTAGTAGAGAAAACTTGTAGGTGGTTTTAACAGCGAGTTCATCTGAGGTATGGTGAGAATGTAGACTCTCAAGTATTCATCGGAGGATCGGTTAGAGGCCAACAGTGAATAAAGAGTTATGGTTAAGAAAACCTTGCAACGAAGTAAAGTGGGTACGAGGAAGAAAGAGCCCTTCAGTGGAACGATATGCTCACTAATTGTGTCGCTAACACTTATGGAGAAGTCGTGTTTGTGAAACCCCACTGGTGGACTTCCACCTAGGGAATTCATTGAAATGAGGCGGTTAAGGTAGGTAGCATGTTTTCTTTTACTGGTGGAGTTAAGGGAATTACGAGGGTGATTGTCAGGATCGAGGCTAGAGAGCCTGAGACACTGAGAATTTTTAACATGGTCATGATGGCCAGAGATGGGGAATGATTGTGATGAGGAACGTAGAACCATGCGCTTTGATTTTGTCCGGTAGGAGTGGAAGGACAAAAATAGGGTGCCTAGATGGGGCATCAATTAAAATAGTTTTTGGGTACAGATATGATAAGGGTGCTGTATTTGGGAACTTTTTGGAGCATCCAGGGTAACTGGCAATAATATTGTTGTGAGTTCCACCTCGAATGAAGGAGGTGCATTCTGTGTGGCAAGACTGAATCCCAGTACCTTATTAACCCTAGATTCGGGTGTGTAATTTGAGCTTTGGGGCAGTATCGGTAATATTATAGAGGGTATACCTATATATAGTTCGCGGTAGAGAGGTTCCATCTTCCTTCAATCATTGTAAAAGCAGGTGTTGATATTTTAATACTATAACTGGTTTGTACTACTCGTTTAATATGCACTATACGAGTATAAAATAATTTTTGATTGATCGGAGCGATAGCAGGATAATGATTGCAAGGCTACTGTATACACGGTTCCAGGGTGGAACTAGTTATTCTGTAATATCTCACCCGGATACGAGTTGAGACCTTATAGAGAGGGTCTAAGGTATGTATGAATTTTTATTTTTTTTTCTTGTTGTTTGATGACTTATCTCCACGACCGACAAAGTTAAGTAGTGGTGTATCGGAGGGGTTCCTTATTTGGATTTCGCTTGCGAGACACTCCACGCATGAACCTTAATGATGTTGGGAGTGGAGAGATGTTACTTTATGTTAGGATGTTGGTTTTGGTGAGATTAGCCGAGATTCACGTGATTAATTAAGGGCTAAAAGTAGATGTGCGATGCAAAAGCAGTGGAAATGTTTCTGTCACCGTATGTATGTGGACGAGACAAGGAAAAATGAAGTCGGATTGAGGCTTATAGTCAAGTCTTGATTAGAAGGTAATTTTTAAGAAAATGTTTTTAGTAGGAGGTTCGTAACACTTTGCAGAATGTAGGCACCCCGATTAGTTAGATTTTCCTTTCCGCCACAGCGGAAGGACATAAAGGTAGAAGCGCGTTAGTAGGGTTACGAAATAGAATTTTTAGCGGTCCCAATTGTGTACCTTAGGCCATTATATCTTGATGACCGACGATGCGAGATAGTAGTGTAGCGAGAGGGTTCCTTGTTTGGATTTCGCTTTGTGAGACGTCCCACACATGAAATCGAGCAAATGTCAGAAATTAAGAAAGGTCTTTGGCACTAGGGATATAGTTGGTGTAGTACTCATTCTTCATTCATAGGAAATACGTCGACCTAAAGATTATTAGGAAGTAAGGCCAGGGGGACATGTGGCACTGTTTTAGGAAGGCTGCAGAGAGTTAACCACGAGAAGATATGTGGGTTAACTTTAAGAAGGATTGGGTATCCAGGAATAAGAAGAATGGAATCTCGAGTAACTCGGAACACCGGGATGAAAAGAATGTGAGGCCCATACTTAGAGAGAGTGTTACGTCTGTGACCTAGATTTTGGTGAGATAAAAGATAAGTTGACCTCTACTCCCATACTCGCGTTCCCAAGATTGGGAGTGGATTATTTGGTCTTTACGGACGCATCTCTACAAGGATTGGGAGGTGTGTTAATACTGGAATAAGGTGCCATTGCATATGCGTCTCGCAAGCTTAAGCCCCGTGAGAAGTATTATCCCATGCATGATTTAGAGCTCACCGCGGTAGTGTTCTCCTTAAAGATAGGGAGGCACCACCTCCTGGGCAAGAAATTTAGTCTTTTCACAAACCACAAGTCATTACAATATTTGTTCTTGCAGAAAGATCTAAGTATGCGGCAAAGTCGGTGGTTAGAGTTCATAAAAGACTATCAATTCGATATTCATTATCACCCAGGAAAGGCAAATGGGGTAGCGGATACGCTGAGCAGCAAACCCGTGGGGGAACTAGCGAAGGCATGGAAAGCTAAGTGGAAAGAGCTTAACCAGGAGGATGCTATAGCAAGAGCATTTATGTCAGTGTTGACTATTGCACCTACTAGTGTAATGAGAGTAGTGGGGCACAAGGAAAGGACATTTTTGAATTTTTGTCTCCCAATGCGCCACTTGTCAATTAGTGAATGTAGATCACCAACGATCAATGGGATTGTTGCTACCGTTAGAAATACCGGTGTGGAAATAGGAGAGTATATCCATGGAATTTATCACTGGATTGTCGGCAATGCAAAATGGTCATGATTTTATTTGGGTAATCATCGATCATTTTACCTAATCGCCACACTTTTTACCTGTGCGAATGGATGAATACGGAACCTTACGCCCGTCCCTTTATTGCGAAGTTTGTGAAGTTTTGTGGGGTGTCTATCAATATAGTGTCAAACCGAGACAAGATTTTCTTATCCCATTTCTGGTGAATTTTTACGGAAGTGGTGAGAACCGAACTGAAGTTAAGTACATCCCACCACCCACGAACAGATGGACAAACTGAGAGAGTCAACCAAATATTTGAGGACATGCTTCGGATGTGCGTACTTGACTTTAAAGAAGGATGGGAGCAGTGCTTTGCATACAATAATTCGCACCAATTCATGATAGGTATGGCACCGTATGTGGCATTATTTGGCTGACCACATAGATCACCTTTTCGTTGGTTGGATGTAGGAGACAATAAGCTCCTTGGACCTAAAATGATCCAAGATATCTCTTCGAATAGTGAGTTCATTCGAAGCCGCATACGAATTGCACAAGTTTTCCAGGAGGGTTGTACCGACGCGAATAGAAATCATGTAGAAATGGAGGTAGGGGACTAAGTTTTGGTGTGGGTATCCCCGATGAAGGGTATAACGCGATTTGGGAAGTGAGACAAACTTGCGCCATGTTATGTAGGACTTTTTCCCGTTGTTGCAAAGGTAGGCCCCATAGCATATCAACTTGCTTTACTAGAATGCCAGCAACAAATTCATGTTGCGTTTCATGCGTCATCCTTGAAGGTGTATACGGGGTACGAAGGAGCTTATTGGCCTATTCCTTGGGATGATATCGAATTGCAACCCGATATTTCATATGAGGAACTACCGATTGCTATTGTAAATCACGGAGAGCGTAGACTAACATTGAAAGTGGTACCCTTGGTTCGAGTCAAGTAGGGACACCACAATGTCGAGGAATTTACTTGGGATGAGAGAACGATATTTGAGAGAAGTACCCCCTAGTCTTTTTATAAGGTACGCCTGAATTTTGAGGGCAAAATTCCCTTGTAAGGGGGGGAGTGTGTAATACCTCTGATTTTTGAGTAAATATTTTATATTAAATTGCCTTGTGGGTTAATTATATAAAATAAAGAAAGTTGAAGTGAATATTATTGTAAGTGATTTAAGAGATAATATTTACCTAGTTTTGCATATTTACTGTTATGTGAATGTAAATAGCATCATATTGTGTTTTGTTGTGTCGATGTGCTTCAAGCGACGGTTATGACTTATATTCCAATTGGATCATTATTAATAATTTAAAATGACGTTGGAACGTAAAATATTTTACGATGTTTTGGATGCCAATTTAGAGTGTACGGTTAGTCCAAAAATAGTTGAGATAGTCAAAATAAGTGCCAAGTTGTATTTTTGAGTTCCGGGGACTTTTGACCGGTTATGATTTAATTATGTTGTTACGAGCCATTTTAATTGTGTAGAAACATTTAAGTGAGTAGACTTATTGCAATTGGGTATTTTAGTCTTGCTAGAGAATTTGAGCTCATTTTTTATGTTTTAAACTTAGAGAGAGTTAGAGAGAATAGAGAGAGCTTGGGAGAAAATGGAGAGAAAAGAGAGAGTTGGAGATTTGGAGCTTGGAATAGTTGATGCGGGAAGAGAATCCGAGACTACAAACTTGAGGCAAGTTTTTACCATGCAAATATATGATTTAGTGTGGATAATTTGTATAGATAGTTGTGTTTTGGAGATTTACACCATTTGTGGGTTTTTGATGATTTTTGGTGGCTAAACCCTTAATCTTTGATTTTGATATGATTTATGTTGATTGGATGAGTTAGTGGTTGTGTAGTATTGATTTGGTCGGATTATTAATTCTTGGTGTTAATTAGATGGAAGAGAGAATAGATTTGGGAAATTAGGGTTTATACAACCCGTAGCCCCAACTAGGCAAACTGACCAGGGCAAATCGATTCGCCCTCCTCAGCGAATCGAATCGCTAATAATGGTGGCTACAGGTCTGAGGGACCGAATAGATTCGGGTTAAGGACGAATCGATTCAGGATAAGACAGGAGGTTGGTTTTCTCAGCCGAATCGATTCTCTTTTTGAGTGAATCGATTCGCTACCAGGGGCGAATCGATTCGGCCGTAAGCGAATCGATTCAAAAACCCTGTTCATTTATAGGGTTTTTTCCAGTTTAGTTTATAGTCCTTTTCTTTTAGGTTTAAGACCTAGGAACCTTCTCTTGGGATGTAATAAAGAGTATTAGGGGTCTATATTAGGAAAATTAATACCCTAGATTAGTATGGAGGTAATTTGGGCTTAGTACAGGGGTTATTCAATAGATGTTAGTGTTGTTTTCCTCTAGTGAGCTAGCTTAGAATTTAGGAAGAGTTAAGTGATATTGTTTAGGACTTTTGGAGAGTAGTATTGAGGAAAATTACCCTTGGGGACTTATGGTACTGCTTTGAACCCTTGAAGACTAAAATGAGAATAATTATACTTGGTAGCCTATGTCGTTAATAAAACATGACTTCGTGAATAAGAAATGCATATTTTTAAAAATTAGCACATATTGCTAAACGCAAGTGATTTTGTAAATTTAAAAAGCGGATGATTTAAATTGGTATATCATGAGATATTTAAATGCAAATACATACCTCTATAAATGCTATCATAAGGGAAGTTATTCGCATGAGGTGATGTCCCCTGGATAGTGAATGCAGGGAGAATATAGTCCTCGGCCATAGGATCGATTTTTATATATTGTGATGTTAGTTTTCGAAGTGAGGTAATTCCGGGTATGGTTGTGACTCACTGTCGAAGGTATATGGCCACTTCCCACGTCACGCGATCTAGGATGCCCAGGTTATCTTGGTGTTAGGCCCTGGAAGATGATAGCTATTTAGGGGCGCATCCAGTGGGGTGACTCCCGGAAGGATGGTCTTAGAATAGTTATATTGTGATTATAACTATTCTTATGAAAGTGGTAATTTATAAATGGTGAAGCATTTTATAAATCAATTGTTTTAGAATGAGTTTCCTAAAGAGAAATGGAACTGTGAAATCATATTGTGTAAAACCAAAAAGGAAACCTTAGCAAGTAAACTAAGTTATATTCTCTTGAATTAATGTGTACTCATAAGTGTAAGTTAAGCGTGAATACGAAATTAAGTTATTTCTCCTAATTAAACAGGTAGTTTAATTTATAATGATCTAGTGTGATGCTAGGATGTGCATTTAGATTAGAGGTGAGGACGATTCTTATGGAAGAGTGAATCCAACTTATTTATGATGTTTAGCACTCATAACTGTCATACATTTTATTCACATGTATATCATATCAACCCGGTCCCGACCCATTTATATTTCTCTTTCTTGCGTGGTTCTCTTTTATGCTCAGGTGCTCCGTCGCAAGGGCGTTCGATATGATCTTTCCTTCTCAGTGTCAGGGAGCTACAACATTTTTGCGGATGTTGTAGGATTCTTGTTATAGATGCATCCATCTTTTCTATATTCTAGTTATGCTTAGTATGGACTTCCGGGCATTTTGCCCAAGTTTTGTACTTGCTTATGTATTTGTTTGTAATACTTGGTGTAACCGTTGTATTGGTCTGTTAATTGACAGCTTATTCAGTTATTATCTAGTATACTTGTTATTGAACTGTCTCTTGTATATATTTATTCACCTTCTTTTATAAATTGGATTGTCTAAATGGTTTTATTTAAACTTTCAAATTAATTTGACATCCATTTTTCTAAAATAATTGGTGGTTATCTCGTACTATTAATTTCACGACAGTGATTCTAAGAATGGACCATCTATGATTCTTGCATTTATTGGGATATCGGGCTGGCTACCTCTTATTTGAATAAGCGGGGTGTCGCAGTGGGCTGGTAGAAATCAGAACGGGCATCGACTTTAAAGTTTTTAGGAAGTGGATTTTGCTATGGACGAGGGTCCATGGGTTTGATGAGGTTGCGTCTCAGTGGAACCTGATAGACTTTTAACAGGGGAGCATGAAGCTCAGTGTACTCTTTCCTAGTAGGGTTGGGGTGACTTTTCGGTGCCCAAAAGGTAGCATATTGGGAAATGTTGTTGATAGTTGAGACTGTAGCAGTGGAGGGCTTCTCATATTTTGGGGGAATGAATTTTCGGATCACTTTCTTCGGTTCAGATTGGACTTTGGCAACACCTTACTCAATTTTAACACCATCTTTTCAAAGGTATCAAAAGTGTGGGTAGTACTATCCTCCTATTCATACTCGGATATGAGGCAAGAAGTTCTTCTTCACGATACTAACTTGTTCCTCTTTGGTGGGTCTATTGATCATGTTAGCATCTTTCTTTCTCCAGCTTCCTATGAAGCTACTAAATGTTTCCCCTGGGTTCTACTTAAGAAGCTTTAGATCTTGGCACGTAACCTCTAGATCTTTATTTTACTTGTATTGTGACATTAATTCCTTAGCGATATCCTCCCAACTACAGATTTGGGATTCTTCAAGGGACAGAAACCAATGAATGGAGCTTTCTTTCTAGGTTTGCTGGAACAACTCGACCATTATCTTTTCAGATTAACCAAGGAGGGTCATGGCTCGGTGATAGCTTCGAAGGTGAATATTTAAGGTCTGCTTCCCCCAAACTTCTTGATGTCTGACATCTTGAACTTCTCTGGTTGTCTGGCTTTTGGATAGGGAGACATACGGGTGAAGTCCATGTAGTTCCCAAATATCTTAACTTGGTCAAACTTTTTTGACAACAGCTTGAGGTCTTCCTTGACGTTGTTCAGTTCCTCTTCCTTAATATCCATAGGTACTAAAAGATTACCCCTCCTTGGGTAAGGTTCGGGATACAGAGCTGAGTTGGAGGTGACCCATTGGCAGGTGGGGTTTATGGAGCATGTTAATACTCTTATGGGACCCAAATAAGTGCGGGATTGGGCGGACCCATAGCATAAGGAAATATAACGTCGCGTTTTTTGAGAATCTTATCCCGATGACGCTGTATCTCATAGACCTTGATTTGAAAGTTTTTAATCTTGGCACTGAGTTGGGCCAAGAGGATCATCAAATCAGGTTGCACATTTGGTGCTTAGTCAATGTTCTCCATGAAGAGATTATGAAGGTAAATCCTAAACTCTAATGAGGTAGTAAAATAACCGGCGAAGCTTCGGGGTAGTTTGACAAAAAATCGAAGACAATAAGGAGCCAGCACAAAATCGAGTATGCGATTGACCTCAGAGGAAAAACGGTTCAAATTTATTTTTAAAAGCGGGAAGGAGAAAATTTTGGGTATTTTGAAAGGAGGAGAAAAATGTTTTTGGTATTTTTGGAAAAGGAAGGGAAAAGGAGAGGAATCTCAGTATGATTGTTATTAATGTTATTATTTGATTCTCACTTGTATTAGGTTTGCCTAAATGCAAAAAAAAATGTCGGATAGAACCCGAGCCTCGAAAAATGGGGATTGAAAAATAAATATGTAAAACAAGGTTGAACTTGTTCCAATCTTACGGATAGAGTCCTATTTTTTAAAAAGGAAAAATTATGAGAAAATTTGAGCAGTACGCCAACCTGAAATTTTGGCATAGTTTCGCATGGTAACCGGTAAACTAAGTATAAGTGTCCTAAATTTGACATATATATGAGGTCTATGTAATTGGTTGGTTAGTGCAAGGGTTCCCCCTTTGACATGACTTCCACTATATACCCCTTTACTATAAGGGTAATCATCCATCGGTACATGTGGGCATGCCATTTGATATACCTGAGTGTACATGAATTGCCTCATTATACACCTCGTGGCGATAGTACGCGTGAGAGAGAATTTAATATGCTTCATGTATGTGAACGAGTTTTCTTCTATATAGATCCCTCCATGAGTTCGGTCAAGCGACACGATGCGTGGAAAACTGTTCGATATACGTCGAAGGTACGAGGCAAATGGAAGGTGAGATTCATATCACTTAGGATAACTGCGACCCGCGGGTTCGGCTCCCATCACAAAGTGACCCCCCCCCCCCCCCCCCCCCCCCCCCAGTACGAGACAAAATTTTGGTCAATATAGACATGAAATTGGTGATGTAGCGTGCAAAAATGTATGAGTCTTAATTAACATATTATGGAGAGAGAGTAGTTTTTTATTGTAATGATGAGTAAAGTGAAAACTACAATAAATCTAGGATGGAAACTATACTACCCATGGATACATGTGAGTGAGTATGTGACATGGGAGTATATATAAGCGAATGTGTGTTGTAGTGAACCTCTACATGGATCCACTAGAAGTGATGTGTGACATGTGTAAGTGAGCATGTATACAAGTGTACGAAGTGTGGTTGTGTGCTAGTGAAACCTAAGCCAAGATATTCTAAGTGGTGGGTGAAGCATGTGAGTGTAAAGTGAAGCTAAGTGTAAGTGTGTGAAGTGTGCATGGAGAGTATGTACAAATGTGTAAGGCATACATGTGAGTGGAAAGTGATACATACATGTGAGAGAGAGAGAGAGAGAGAGAGAGAGAGAGAGAGAGAGAGAGAGAGAGAGAGAGAGAGGGAGGGAGATAAAAAGGTAAATAGCATGGAAAATGGAACATACGTGGAGGTGCATCAGTAAACATCCAGAAAAGAATAACGCCCCTGAAAAAAATAGAGTTTAGTCCTCTTATAGAAGTCCCCAGTAGAGTCACTATTGTGTCAATCCCGATAGGTCAGCTCTCGAAAGGGTGGATCCCTACTTACTTCCCCTTTTTTTCGACGTGCGCATGGGATTACGTCCTTTATTGGGGCGCTTGGCCATCGTTGATGTGGGGTGATATGTAGAGATAGAGTCGCCAGACTATTTTTTGCACAAAACAAGCAAATAAAATCTTGCCTCCTCGAGGGCACGACACTAAGGACAATACTGATGCTTGCAAAACCAAGTAGTTCAAAGGTTCGAGGACTAAGTTACAGAATGGGAAGGTATTAAGCACCCATCCCACCCTTTCGGCCTCTTATGGGCATGTGTTAATGTTCTCCTGTGGAACTCCTTGATGTGTGTGATTATGTGCATAATATAAATGGAGGATGGAATTCCTCGACTCGCATCATGGATAAGACGGACCGAGGTCATCCTTAGGAGTGTTCCAAAAATTATAATAAAAAATATGATGTAAGTGTTTGTCGATTCACAAGTCGTTATGAAGGAAATATTACATATATTGGACAAGATAAGGGCAAACAAGCATATAGAATATATATATCATAAATATTTAATGAGAACAAAATAAAAAATATATGTGAGAGGACTCAAGTCAAGGGATTCACCCAAAATGCCTACGTAGTTCGAAGGGAATCAAAGTCCACGTAGTTTGAAGACAATAAGAGGTGGATCTTAATACATAAATCCAACCGGGGATTTTATTTATGTGTGTGTGTAGAAAATGGTTTTTTAATGTGAGAAATACCCTTTTGGAATTTACAAGTGAACCCTCTTTTTCTTGTTTTGGGGGGTTTCTATGAAAATAAACTATGTGCGAATACTATTAATAAAAAATTTGAAATTAATATGTGTGATGTAAATGAGGTAAAGTACTAAACAGAAAATGAAGTAAATAATGCAAAATTAAGAGAATTTAAATACAAAGAGGAAGAAATGGACCTCCTTGTGGAGACTTGAAGTAGATATTTCTTGTAGATGCGCTAATCTCAAGATAAAGTGATGGTGGTTTGAGGAGTTTGGTGGTAATTTACTCAAAAGATCATGGAAATGATGGAAGGAATGTGGGATATGAGCTTTTAGGAATGAACAACTCTGAATTCGAGGGAATTCTCTATGAATTGCTGAGAGGGATGTTATGGGGTGCCTTTCAAAGTGAGGTCGTGGCCTCCATTTATAGGTCCAAGGAGGTGCTGATCGGCATGGTACTATACCTCCGTATTAGCATAGAAACCTAGACACACTATTGATAGGGTATTTAGAGAACTTCAAGAATCCATGAGTCACTCTAGGATTTGGGAGGGTCCTGGGGTTGCTAATTGGCAGTTTGAGGTAGGTTTTTCGAAAACATGACTATAAAAAGCGAACTGTAAGTTAGAATCATGCACGGGGCAGACCGTTGGAAAGGGTATTTAGAGAACTTCAAGAATCCATAAGTCACTCTAGTATTTGGGAGTTGACCGAGGTCCAACGGGGCCTAACAACGCCTGTTGGTCACTAGATAGGAAATTCCCAAAGGAAAATGGATCGTTCGTCCGAACCGAGGTCGATTCGCACACGGAATGGACCATTGGAAAGTCTATTTAGTGGCCTTCAAAGATTCATTTAGTCTCATTCGGTTCGCAAAGTTGACCTTGGTCAAATGGGGCTGGGAAGCATCCAATGACCCTTGAGAGTAAAATAGGTCATTCGTCCATACCGTAAGGTTGATTCGCGCACGGGTCGGCCTGTTGGAAAGGGTATTCATAGAACTTTGAAGATTAATTTATTTCTATTCGAGAAGAAGAGTTGATAGGAGTTAAATGGAGCACGGAGCATCCAGTGGCTTCTAGATCAATTTTCGGAGTAAAACGAATCTTTCATTTGAATCATAAGGTTGATTTGTGCACGGGTGGAGTATGGGCTCCGAATTAATGGGACCAAATTCAGTATACTTAGATCTATGGTAACTGATAATGACACTGATTTCATAAATGATATCTTCAGAGACTTCTACGAGGTGTATGGGATTCGAATTAATTATGTTTCGGTTGTCTTTCCATGTGCAGTGATAAGGAAAAAATCATGAACAAAACTTTTCTCACTAGCGTCGAGCACCGATGGGAAAATGGGAAAGAAAGATAGTTATATGAGATTTCTTGTCCTTTGGGCCTATAGAACAATGACTATAAAAAATGGTAATATTATCTTTTTTAAACCATTAGTGTCACACGGTATCCTTAGTACAACTCTTGAAATTCAGTTGAGTCATTATTTTTTCATTTGATTAGTTTTGTACGGTCACTGTAGAAAAAATTTGGGTACTTTTATTATTACGAGAGTATTATGAGCGTACAATGGTATACCGGTATGAAGTCCCTTTTTTTATTTATTCCCATTATTTTTATTGTCTTTCTATTTTTTTATTGTGTCTTTAGTTAATATAATGCTCAATTTTTTTCTTCATTTCTAAATAAAATTTTCCAAGATTAATTTGTTCTTATATGTTAAGTTCATATATTAATATGTTTTGTCAGTAAATAAACTTAAATAGTAAATAAGGCACGAATAGAAAAATATATATTGATAATTAAATTGAAAATATCTTCAATAATATATTGAACGTTAATTATGTAACTACTATCAATATTTAATAGTTAATTACATTGCATTATAAATCTGTTTTCAAAAATAATATGAAGTGAATTATCAAAAAAACAATATTTTTTTCTCAGTAACTTTTAATTCATTATTGTTTTATTGTATTATTCATTCATATATTTTGCACTATTGTATTATGCATTCATATAACCTCTGTAATTGCATGTCACTTATAGTTGTATTCGTTACAAGAACATATACTTATTTTTATCTTTCTCTTGGTTTATTAGAGGTTGAACCTCTATAATAACACTACTTTTGAATTAGATACTAAGAAGGTGTGATCCCTTAGTTTTAACAAATGTGGTATGTGTTAAAAGTATGTTCCTTCATTATTTTGAAATGTTATATGGTTTTTGTAAGTTTTCATATTTTACGTTTTCTGTAGGGGTTACTTAATCCATCGACCAAGAAAATGATATTTTCGCTTGGAATCTTGAACTATGGAACCTAATCGATCTTTCATTACTTTTTTTTATCTATTCATGCCCCATACACAAATACTTTATCATACATATATTTATTTAAAGAGGTTTTGGAATGTTAATATAAAACTACATGGTCTGAAAATAGAAAATTAAGGGATAAACAAAACTCGAAAATTAGTTATGTGCGTTTTTTATTTCCTTTATATTATTTTTTTTCATCTTCAATTTTTCTTACTTCTTCCTTTCTAATTTATCTATTTTACAAAAATATTTTACTTTTTCCATGATTGAATGTATCCTTAATTTATAAAAAAAAAATAGATAGGCATCTTAATCCTAGACGGGTGGACTCATTAAATTTTATAAATAATTAAGATAAAGTCGCATGTGTAACCATTCAAGTATCTCCCAATAGTAGTCATTAACATTTTTAAAATTCATTCTTCACCTTAAAAAATGTTAACTAAATAATAAGATATATGAAAATCATTTTAATTTGAACCTTATAGATATAGAAAAAATGTTTTAAATGTATATCATGCTTGATGTCGTAATATTTCCCTTTACATGTAAGATGTTTAATTTCTTTGTGTATTGTATTTTTACTTACTTAGATTTTCATAATATTTATTAAGGATAATATTTTTAGACAATTTCAAATTCGAGATAGATACTACTATTGATGTTTTTCAAGTTCATCAAAGGAATTACTTTAATAAGCTTTAGGACATGGTTAATATCTGATTATCTAATTAATTGTTACAAGTTCACACATAACGATTATTAATTTAACAATTGAAAACACTTAACACTTGTCCATGCATTGCACGGGTCGCCACTAATATCTTATATATATATATACCGCGGGTAGCCTACCTTCTGATTGGGTTGATATCATTCCTTTGCCTCTAGAAGATCTACATCAGCTTGATTTCCCCCAAGAAGGTGTGGGACGAGTTTTCTGCTCCCTCATTTTCACTATAAACCAGAGAATTCTTCACAAATGGTAAGCTGGCGTTGGTTTAGGTTGAGGTTGTGGAGAGCTACTCCCCATCTTCCTCAAAAGTTTATAATAATTTCTTACTACTTTAATATTTGGTTCAATTTATAGGTTCCTTGATTGGAGTAAGCTGAAAAGATATTTTGATACTAAAAAAATGGCAAACATTTATAATAGTTTTGGTTTTACAATTTGTACTAATTTTTATAGACATTCTTAATATTTTCGAGGGATAATGCATGAGTCCCTTTGAGAAAATGAATGAGTATTCAATGAGAAATCATAATCTTAAACTAAAATAATAAAAATCTTCGAAATTATAAATGTAACTACAATGTGTAATTTCCTTAAATCCATCAAAGACATTTACACCATATATATTTACTAGTGGATGCCCGTGCCCGAGGGCACGGCGATAAATTTGCCCCCGTGATAAAAAAAAATTTGAGAAAAAATAAAAAAATAAATAAATAATAAAAATAGTTAAAAAATTAATAAAAAATAGTTTAAAAAAATGAAATAAAAAATTGAGAAAAAATAAATAAAAAAAAATATAAATTAAAAAAAGAAAAAAATATTTAAAAAATTAATAAAAAATAGTTTAAAAAAATTAATAAAAAATAAATTACACGTATTTAAAAAAATACATGTATTTATAATAGTATAATAGTATTTATAATAATATATATATAACACAAAAAAAAAAAAAAAAAAAACTTTTAGCATGACATTTCATGCATGGACATGAAATGAGAAAATGTCATGCATACCAAAATGGAGATATTTTGGCCAAAATTTTCAAAAACCATGCTCCTTTGTTATATGAATTTAATCCATCAAATTTGGTTAAGGTTTATAACTTGAATTCCTATATTTATAATTCTATTTCATGGACTCAGTTTCAGAGCAGCCCCTAGCAATTAGATCTCACTTCATCCAACCATCACAAGGTACACAATATGGGTGGGAGTTGAAGGGGTGGGGTGAGACAGTCAAGAGAGAGAAGAGAGAAAAATTATACATATAGGGAATATAGAGAAAACATTCCATCTAGGAAATATGACATTTCATGAAATTTATTATGACAAGTGTGACTAAAAATCTAGTATCCCAAAAGTACAAGCATAAATTTATTGTATGCTACATCTCAAACATACACTACCCTTGATGCAAATTATTAAAAGACCCAAATTTATGATGATAATTCAGCCATCCACTTATTCAAAGTTTGTGCATAAGCAAACGAGTGCCGAACTGGGGGTGGGGCTGCACCGTAACAAGAGGGAAAGGTGCATGCACATAGGATGGTGAAAATTCAAAAGAGAAGCGTTGCAGAATTATTGCCATTGCCATTTTAGCCTCTAACAAAGCAAAGTTTTGACCAATACACATCCGAGGACCCAAGCTAAAGGGAAAAAATGATCCTTGGGTCTTTGTTGCCTTCATCACTCCTTGAGAGAACCTCTCTGGTTTAAACTCTTTTGCATCGTCTCCCCAAATTTCAGGGTCATGATGTAGTACGATTACAGGCAACATGAGCTGAGTTCCGGCCGGTATGGATAAGTCTCCTAGTTTTGTGTCTTCCATGGCAACTTTTGTGAGCTCAACTACAGGTGGGTTTAACCTTAGCACCTCGTACAAAATCATGGTTACCTGTGAAAATAGAGAATTTATGAGACAAGGTAAAAATCACGACTAATGTTAACAAAGGCTCACATACTTTATCTATAAAGTGATTAGTGAGATATATTGTGGTTAATACTTACTATTTTCAAGCGATTTATTCCATCATAATCGGGTGTTTTGTCCTTAAAGACTTCTAAAACCTCTTCTCTAGCACGTGTTTGCCACTCTGGATACCTACAGAGCGCAACCAGTGTCCAAACAAGTAGAGTTGAAACGGTTTCTTGGCCAGCAAAGTAGAATAGTCTGCACTCATCAATAATCTCATCAATGGTCAATGTAGCACTCTTGTCCTCAGCCTGTTTAATCTCATTTGAATTGCATTCCAGTAATATCCCCAAAAAATTATTGCTATCAGTCTCTCCCGACTTGATAGCTTTTGTCTTCTTACTGATGATTTCCTTAACTGAAGCTATTATCTCTTTGTCAATGGCTTTCATCCGATTGGTCCTTTTGGTTGGTATAAACCTACATCAATAATAAATGGCTAAGAAAATGAAGAATTTGGATCTTCTTTAACATTATTGTGAATATATATTCATCTGTAACTCTTTTAAGGTACATAAGCTTGTCTCAACTAGTTTTCAGAATACATCTTACAACTACTTGAAAAACTATCTCGAGTTTGATAAAAGTAATTAATAATTGCTAGCCCAGTACCACATTAGCATGGGACCTTACACAAAGTCACTAATTTTAAATATTTATAATGAAATCCCTTGACATCAAATATTAAAATTGTAAAAACGATTTTTGTAGATCATGATGAGCTGAAAATACTTAAATACATCATTCAATTTCATGTGATGGGTTCAAAAGCCTCTTTAAACATTAGAGAGGACGTGACACTCCTTAAAGGCGGATCTTAACAAAATGTCAAGTTTTAATTACTGAATCGGCCTAAAAATGCTCTATTAGGCACACATGTTTCATAAAGACTCAAATGGTCAACTGTATAGCATATTTAGCATGCCAGGACACCACTGAGAGCAATATCAGCCATTGTAAGCAGTGAAATCATTTCAAATCTCGCCCTTAATTTGTACATGCTTTGTATTTTGAGATGAGTTTTGAAGATGCAATACCCATAAGCTACTCGATATGGATTATAAATCTGTGGGTTGGGGTGGGGGGTGGGGGGGTCGGGGGGGGTCATTTTTAGGCACAAAAAATTGTTTCAACAAGTTTTCAGATTTGAAACTAAAATTATTTTGAAAAATCTATTCTTGTTAAATGATATTTTGAATATTTACCTCCGTCCGGGGATGTAAACTGAATTCATAACTTGGATTGTAAGAACAGTTAGCTCTTTGATAAGATTAAATATCTTCGTTCCTTCTTGGTAGCTAGTCCCAAACAGAGTCCGAGAAATCACATCTCCGCTTAAAGTTTCAAGATGACGGTGTACCTCCACCTCAGCTGTTCCATCTGCTGAGGCTGAGGCCAATTTGTCCCATTTGTCAACCATGTCCACACAAGCCAGGTGCATTGCAGGCAACATAAGCTGTTATAAACACATATAGTAAGAATCAAAACATCATAATTTATATGTATTAGCTTATAAACACCAAGATTATTGTACTGATTGAGGCAAGAATGAAAGAAAACTAACCTTGAGCTTCTCGAAATGGAAAGTGGAGTTAATGATTCTCCTGTGCTTGGCCCACTTCTCACCCTCTATTGTTACAACACCAGTTGCCAGTAACTTAGTAATTGGATCAAGAAGATGATGATTCTTGTGAAATGTGTTGTATTTTGTCAACACCTCCCTTACAAGCTCTGGCTGAGTGATGTTCACCCTTGGGTGTTCCCCCACCCACATAAACGACTTACTACCTTCAAATTATAAACACTTTGTGTCAACTTCAAAATAAAAATAACAACGCGTTATATCTATATCTATATCTATATCTATATATACATATAACAAAATTAACAGATTCGGGTTATGTACAACATACCATATTGCTTGATGGTTTTCATAATATAGGGTATAACGCGTGGCTTGATATCATCGTCGATATTAATGGGTTTGGCAAGTGCCTGCATGATGACCTGTCCACTTTCTTTTTGGTCCCCAAAGAAGACAGTGTATGGGTTTCCACGGAAACCTTGATCTCTAAGACATTTTTCCAGCCTCTTTGGGGTAAACCATAGCCAATTCAAGAACCTATAAGCCCAATAAGTTACAAGAATAGCCAAAACAGATAACCCAATTGAATAGTAACTAGAACTACTCATCTCCATTTTCAGAGAAGAGAGAAATGAGAGAAACAGGGTTTGTGTTGGAGGGGAAATTGAGTTTCGATTGTATATATACAAAGAGAACATGTAAATGGTCAAAACTGGCGGCCCCCTATTTGAATAAACTAAATATCTTTAGTAATAAATTTTGATGGCTATAGTGTCTGGTAGAAGCTACTAGGTACTGGGAAACTGTGGTCAACAGTGCTGAGTACACTTGCTTTGACAGAGTTGTCATTTTGCGGATTATTTTGTAATTTTTTTAATGTTTTGTACGCGCGAGGTTCGCGTGAGGAAACATAAAATATTAATAAAAAATACAGATATTTGTGACACCCGAGATTTGATTCCATCTCCCCATCACCAATCAAAATTACACACCCTTAATTTTGGGTCAGCCCACATGGAGACTCAACAGCAATTGTGGCCCTACGAAGATTTGGACCGATCCCTTCTAATGTTCATAAACATGAGAGTCGTCATCCTCATAATTTTTGTTTTAATCTCATCGTACGATTCATTTTAATCCATTATAAATAATATTATCATTTAAAATTAATTCTTTACATAATTTCTAATAATTTTCTTTCATAATGTCTTAGCGTGATCTCTTCCTCTTTATTTTTATTTTCAATAATCTTATTCTTGTTATAGGTACATCTTTTGATATACGCAACACATGTTCATATCACATAAGTTTACTTTTTTTGAATTTATCGCTAATGGAAACTACTCCTATATTTTCTCTCACATGATGATTTTTAATTTTGTCTTTTTTAATAATTCTTATCATCCATCGGAACATGCTCATCTCACTAACATGGGGACTTTGTTCATATTTTTTCTTTAAAGCCTAACACTCTGCTCCATAAAGGGTCGTTGGTCTAACAACTGTTTTATAAAGTTTTCTTTTAATTTATTAGTTATTCTCTTATCGCATAGCACTCCACTTGCTTGTCTCTATTTTATTCAATCAGTTGATATTCTACTCATAACATCCTGATCAATATTCTCGTTACTTTGTAACATTGAATCTAAATAAAGAAACTTATTAGTTTGGTTTATCATTTTTTCTTCAATCTTTAACATTATGCTATCTGATTCCTCATTATTAAATTAACATTCCATAACTTAAGTTTTATTTCTATTGATTTTTACTCCCTTATACTCTAAGGTTTTTCTCTAAGTATCTGCTCTCATCACTAAGCCATCCTTTGAAGTGTCTACTTGTATTTACTTGTATTTTCTTAGTAATCTCATACAGTATGTGACACCCCGACTAATTAAATATCGGGTAGCTACTCTTTTATTAAATCAATACAAAATGCCAAGTTGGTTCAGTTAATAGCATCACTGTCGAAAACATTTTAATGATTACTAACCACCTAGTATTTAAAAAGTAAGTTGCCAAATTTTAAATTAAGTCTGATTAACATACAATAAAAAGGATAATGAAAGAATAACAACCATTCACCATAACGAAGCAATAGAATAACCAACAAAGTGATAATAAGTCCGGAGGAAAACTCCTCACAACAATCCCACGACTGAAATAAGTAAAACAATGTATCCTGAATCAATTACATGCCAAAAGTCTGAAAATCTGAAATAGGAAATGTTTCTAATAGAACTGGGCGACATGCCCTACAACTGATGAAAGCTGAATATAGAGTCAAGATAGATGAAGCGTCTACTAGCAAAATCCTGTAACTTCCACAAACAGCTACAGCTCGTCACCTGAATGAGGATCCTAAGCATGGTGTCCTTGTGGCTGGGCACCTAAAATGATTTTTACAAAAATAGATTTGAAAGCAATGGGTCAGAGCCCGAAAGTGGAGATTATTTTAAAAACAGCAAGTGTTTTAATAACATTAAAACAATGAATGCAAAATACATGTTAGGACGTGCACTCACATGAAGTACCCACCTCTCGACTAATTGTGCACTCCTAACGTACCGTACCCATCTAAGTGACATACATATCTAACGAACCCGTAATAAGTTCTACCCATTAATACTCGATTCTCAATATGCATTCTAACGTTATCAACTAAATAGAGGGTTTTACTTAAACTCGGATTCTCAATTATTAGCAATACAATTCACTACCGGTTATCCTGTTATATCTTCTCAAAACATTACCATAATTATACTCACAATACTAACATGAAAGTTCTCATTATTTAAGTGTATATTATTCACGTCATAATTATACAATACAAGCACCCCGAGACTAAGCTGCGGTGCACACATACTCTGATATCCATACCGGTACATCACGTACATAAGGATCACGCATTCCGAATCTCTCAGGAATCGTTCTCAGATAACGACAATCACAAACAATGGAGGTGAACACAGTCACATCACATGGGTCACGCACATACCTACGCTCCCACGATCATCAGACTTGTTAACATCCCAATAAGTCCTTCTCTGACCTATGTTCTCGAGGTACCAATCTAAATCCCCCCGTAGGCACACAAAGATTAGATGGCCCTAAGCAAACGCAAACCTCCCGTGATAGCAAGTATGGTAGGTATGTCATACACATAAAATCATATGCATATACTAAGTATGCACACGTCTTAGTAATCACCATAATTTATTTTAGTGGTACTTCTCGTTCTTATACCCACACGCTAGTCCCCGGTTTATACGTCACCCATTATCCTCACGTCGTAATTAGTACTCATGTCCTAACCCATAAATATCATTTGGTTCAAACCGCACTTCTATATTTTACTCCCCAATACATCCCAAATGTCCCAACTATGACAATTAGTCGTCAAGGAAATGTCAACTCTTCAATTTAATAAGGTTACGGAACACTCGCATCAAATCAGGCCAAAAAGGCCAAACTGTCAGCTTGTTAGAAGTCTCGTTCGAACGAGGCTGGTTCGAACGAGAGTTCGTTTCGAACGAAGTGAGCATCGAACGAGGGTTCGTTAGAACGAAAGGCATCGAACGAATTTCCCCCTCGTTAGAAGGCAAACTGTCACCTCGTTAGAAGCTCGTTCGAACGACCTGGGCAGGTCTTCTAACGAGATGCCAGTTTCGAGCCAAGAATTTCCTATCTCGTTTTTCACCAATTTCCTCTCCTCAAAACTCCTCTAAAAATTGTTCCAACAATATTTTAAGGTTCCTCAACATTCCTAAACATTCCTAGGTCATAATCTAGCACATTCATGGGATCAAATCTTCATATACATCACCCAATTATTAAATCTCCCAAACTTTCTCCCAACCTTATGTGTATGAACCCTAGAATTCAAAGTCATCAATTTTCCATAAATAAATTCTGTTTTTACATCATGAAAAGTTGTATTTCTTTTAGCCCAATCACCCAATAACATTCTACATGCAATCCCTACATCATAACTTGAATTTCTATCTCAAATTTCATGGGTTTTTGTCATTATCCCAAAACAATGCAATTTTTACAAATTTCTACGCATGGAAGAAGCATTCGAAGTAAATAACATAATTAAACCACTTGCCTCTAATCTTTCTCTGAATTTGAGGTTGAATCTTGAAGGTTGAATTGTCCTCTCTCTCTCTCTGCAGAATTCTCTTCTCTTTCTCTCTCTACAAATTTCTTCTCTAAGGATGACAATGGAGGTGGAGGTTGGTTTTTGGCAAGTTTAAGGTTTCTAAACTTCTCCCGTAGCCCACTACCTAGATTGGGGTTGGAAATGGATTAGTGGGTTAAGACTAAGTTAGATTTTTAACTGTAATTTTCGTGGGTTTTAATTCCCAAAATTTCAAAATTACCAGAATACCCTTCTAAGTTGCCGGTATGGCCTAAAAATGCCCCGGGACCCAAACTAAACTCCCGGCTAGTGTTTTCTGACTATTTCGGCCCTTCCGAACGCGTTAGCGTACTCAAAACGACCATACGATTAATAGAAATAAAATTCACTTTTTAGTTAAAAATAATTATATTCCTGACGCGACTGTCACACGCGTCCCAACAAAATTTCCAAAATGCCGTATTTCAATCTCACGACAAATTTCATAATTCAATATTCATCTATAGCCATATATACTCATTAAAATCAAATACCAACTCGCATCTCGCTAGTATTTTTATCCGGATTAATTTCCAATTAATACACATTTAATTCAATTAATCCCATAAATAAATATCATAAAAATACGGGGTATTACATACTTCCCCCCTAATAACAGAATTTCGTCCCGAAATTCGAAACTAGAAGGTACCTGGTAAGAACAACTCTGGATAACGGTCGCGCATCTCATCCTCGCGCTCCCATGTGGACTCCTCGACATTATGATGTCGCCACTGAACACGCACTAACGGAACTATCTTTGACCGCAGTTTCCGCTCACTTCGCTCCAAAATAGCAATCGGCCCCTCCTCGTAGGAGCTATCAGGCTGGAGATCGATGTCCTCCAAAACAATGTGAGAATGAGCCAAATCGTCTCTAAGATATTTCCTTAGCGAGGAAATATGAAACACATCATGAATTCGATGCAAATATTCCGGTAACCCAAGTCTATAAGCAACAGACCCAATCCGCTCGATGATAGGGAATGGCCCCACATATCTCGGTGACAACTTCCCCTTCTTCCCAAATCGCATAATCCCCTTCATAGGAGATACTCTGAGTAAAACCTGGTCTCCCACTTGGAACTCCCTGAAGAACCTCTTCGCATCAGCATAGCTCTTCTACCGATCCTGAGCTACCCGAATGCGACTCCGTATCAATTCTATCCTTGTCGAAGTATCCTGAATCACTTTCGGCCCAAGTAGTTTGTTATCCCCCACCTCCAACCAACATACTGGGGAACGACAAGGTCTACCGTACAACGCCTCAAATGGAGCCATGCCAATGGTGAACTGGTAGGAGTTGTTGTAAGAAAACTCTACCAGTGGAAGATACTGCTCCTATCCACCCCCGAAATCAATGATGCACATACGCAACATGTCCTCCAACATCTGATTTGTACGCTCGGTTTGTCCATCGGTCTGTGGGTGATATGTCGTACTCAACCGCAATTCCGTGCCCATGGCCTCCTGAAAACTTTCCCAAAACCGTGAAACAAATATCTTGTCTCGGTCAGACACGATATTTAGTGGCACACCATGAAGTCTCACTATCTCTGCAATAAAGAGTTGGGCATACTGTCCCGTAGTGTAGTCTGTCCTTACGGGTAGAAAATGAGCGACTTTGGTCAACCTGTCCACAATTACCCAAATGGAGTCGTGACCTCTCTGTGACGTAGGCAACCCCGTGATAAAGTCCATGGATATGCTCTCCCATATCCACATCGGGAACTCCAATGGCTGTAGAAGTCCTGCCGGTCTCTGATGATCCACTTTTACTATCTGACAAGTGGCGCATTTAGAAACAAACACGGCAATATCTCTCTTCATCCTGCTCCACCAATATTGTCGTCTCATGTCTTGGTACATTTTGTCCCCACCGGGATGTACCGCGAATCGGGAGCCGTGCGACTCTGCCATCACCTCGTGCCGCAATTCCTCCCCTTTCGGAACTACCAATCTCCCATTGAAGCGTAATCCCCCTTCTGAGTTAACGGTATAGGACTCGGCTCCCTCTGCTAGTAATCGAACTATCTGCTCCTGACAGAACGAGTCATTTGCCTGTGCCCTTACCACCTTCATGACAATCTGCGGTGAAACCGTCATCACCGACATGAACGATCGGGCCACTGCATCTTGGTGTCCCAACTCCTTCCACTTAGCCTTCCACACCCCTGCCACCTCATCTACTGGCCTACGGCTCAACGCGTCTGCTACCACGTTAGCCTTCCTCCAGTGATATTGGATATCAAACTGATAATCCTTCACAAACTCAAGCCACCTTCCCTGCCGCATATTCAACTCTTTCTGGGTGAATAGGTACTGTAAGGACTTGTGGTCCGTGAACAATCGAAACTTCTCTCCCAAAAGGTAATGTCTCCAAATCCGAAGGGCAAATACCACTGCCGCTAACTCCAAGTCATGAGTGGGGTAATTCTTCTCGTGAGGCTTAAGCTTACGGGAAGCATAATCTATGGCCTGACTCTCCTGCTGCAATACACCTCCAAGTCCTTGTAAGGACGCATCGGTGTAAACTAGATACTCAACTCCCGGTCTCGGCAATGCTAACACAGGTGCTGAGGTCAACTTATCCTTCAACTCATCAAATGCCAGCTGATAGGCATCACTCCAGATGAATGGCACACCCTTACGAGTCAGATGTGTCAAAGGACCCGCTATCTTCGAAAATCCCCGAATGAACCTCCTGTAGTATCCTGTTAGGCCCAAGAAACTATGGATTTCAGTCAGTGTCGTGGGCTGTCCCCACTCCCTCATCGCGGATACCTTCCCCGGATCAACAGATATCCCCCGGTCGAAAATAATATGCCCCCAAAACTGAACCTCCTTCAGCCAAAACCCACACTTCTCATACTTTGCATACAGCTCGTTCTGACGTAGTGTCTGCAAAACCTGCCTCAAATGCTCGGCGTGCTCCTCCTCTGTCTGGGAGTAAACCAGAATGTCATCAATGAAGACAATGACGAACTGATCTAGGAACTCTCTGAACACCCTATTCATTAAGTCCATAAACACGGCTAGAGCATTGGTCAAACCAAAAGGCATAACCCGAAACTCGTGGGAACCATATCTCGTTAAGAACGCAGTCTTCGAGACGTCCTCTTCCCTGATACGCAACTGATGGTACCCTGATCGTAAATCAATCCTTGAGAAGAAAGAAGCTCCTCTCAACTGGTCGAATAAGTCATCGATTCGGGGCAACGGATACTTATTCCTTATCGTGACTTTATTCAACTCCCGGTAATCGACACACAACCTCAACGATCCATCCCTCTTCTTCACGAACAACATAGAGTCACCCCACGATGAAGTACTCCTCCGTATAGACCCCTGACCCAACAACTGTTCAATCTAATCCCGTAACTCTCTCATCTCAGCTGGAGCCATACGGTAAGGTGCGCGGGCAATAGGCCGAGTGCCCGGCGTCAAGTCGATCACAAAATCTATCTCTCTACTCGGAGGTAATCCAGGTATATCCTGAAATACGTCGGCAAACTCTCGAACAACCGGAATCGAATCAAGTGGTATCACCACTTCCTTAGAGGTCTCCTCCTCTATATAGTACAAATGAGTGGACGATCCTCCCTCAGGACGAGGCATCGCCACTAAAAACATCTCCTTCTCGGGAATGGCAAAGATAATACATCTACTAAAACAATCAATCATGGCTGGGTACGCAACAAGCCAATCCATACCAATAATAGCATCATACTCGGTCATCTCTAATACTAACATATCCGCGGGTAAAGTAAACCTCCCGATCTCTATACCCACGCCTCTACATATACGTGAAATCACGAAACCCCTACTCAACGGCGAATCTACACAAGTAACCGTACTCTCGGCGGTGTCTAATAGCCCAATGGCGCGTGCAAATCTCATAGCAATAAAACAGTGTGTAGCCCCCGTGTCAAACAAAATACGCCCCATAGTCCCCTGAATAGAGAACATACCCTCAATGGCTGGTAAATCCTGTGGGGCTGCGGCCTGCTGAAGCTGATATACTCTCCCATAATGAAGCTGTCCCTGCTGAACTGGGACTGCTGGAATGGGTGGTAATGCTGCCATCTGCAGTGGTGTTGGGAGGGCGGTGAGAAACATAGGTCCCTGCGGCTCCTGTCGAGCACCCTGCTGCTGCGGGACCCTGCCCCTATCCGGACAGTCCTGGCGTTTATGGCCAGTCTTGCCACAAACGTAACACTTCCCCGGGAAGTTCCCCCCTCTCTGTCCCTGCTGCCCCCGACCCTGGTGGTCGTTACCATTCCTCCCCTGGCCCTACTGGCCCTGCTAAAACTGCTTTTGACCATTCTGACCCTCCTGGTTCTGATGGCCGTTCGGAACCTGATGGCCCTACCGGAAACCTCCCTGTTCGTGTCTGAAATTCCCTGATCTGAACCTCTTATGATCCCCCTGCTGGGAACCCTGATCACCCTGCCTCTGCCCCTGAACATAATGTGCCCCACTGGCACCATTTCCCCCAGTCCTGCCCTGATGGCTGGACTCTCCTGATCTCTTGCTCTCAGCCATGTGAAAGCGGTGATCCTGGCAGTGTAACAGTGCAGCGTTAACCACGTCAGAATAAGTGGCCAACAAGAGGTTCCCCAATAAATGCTGACGGATCCTCCAAGTCAACCCGTCTGTAAACTTCTGGATCTTCTTCTCCTCTGTCGGTATCTCATCCGGAACAATATTCAGCAAATTAGTGAATTCGGCCTCATACTCGGCCACAGTCTTACCTTCCTGCCTAAGATTCATCAACTTCCTCCTCATTTCCGTGTGAACAGCTGACGGGAAATACTTGCGGTCAAACCGCACCCAAAACTCCTGTATAGTGAGAGTATCTCTCTCCTCCACAGTGGTAATAGACTCCCACCACTGCAGTGCAGACCCCACTAGCTTAAAGGTAGCTAGTATCTGCTTCTGGACATCGGTGCACTCATACATCCTCAAGTGCCACTAAATGTCTTTCCTCCACCGACTAGATACCACAACATCGGAGCTACCTGCAAACTCCGGTGGGTGTGCTTTCTGAAAAGCATCTCGAACACGTTCCCAAGCAGACGGGAATGCATGTGCCTGAACTGGCGCGGCTACTGGCGCCTGAGGTGGTGCCTTCTGAACTATGGCTAGTGCGGCATTTACCGCCTGGGCCACAATGGCTGCAACCTCGGCGGCATTCATTGTGCCTTGAACTGGTGCGGGCTGTGGTTCTGGCGTTGCATCCCTGGGAACCCGTTGTGCACGTCGTGGAGGCTTCTGAAACAAGAATAAAGTTTATAAGTTCGCAGTTATAAACTCAAAATAACTGATGAACGTAGCATATACAAAAGAATACAACAGTCCTAAAATATAGGGATCTATATCAAAGAAAGCTCAGCGGAAACATAATAAGCCGTACAGATCCTAAAGGACACTAGAACCTGATGCTCTGATACCACCTGTGACACCCCGACTAATTAAATACCGGGTAGCTACTCCTTTATTAAATCAATACAAAATGCCAAGTTGGTTCAGTTAATAGCATCACTGTCGAAAACATTTTAATGATTACTAACCACCTAGTATTTAAAAAGTAAGTTGCCAAATTTTAAATTAAGTCTGATTAACATACAGTAAAAAGGATAATGAAAGAATAATAACCATTCACCATAACGAAGCAATAGAATAACCAACAAAGTGATAATAAGTCCGGAGGAAAACTCCTCACAACAATCCCACGACTGAAATAAGTAAAACAATGTATCCTGAATCAATTACATGCCAAAAGTATGAAAATCTGAAATAGGAAATGTTTCTAATAGAACTGGGCGACATGCCCTACAACTGATGAAAGCTGAATATAGAGTCAAGATAGATGAAGCGTCTACTAGCAAAATCCTGTAACTTCCACAAACAGCTACAGCTCGTCACCTGAATGAGGATCCTAAGCATGGTGTCCTTGTGGCTGGGCACCTAAAATTGTTTTTACAAAAATAGATTTGAAAGCAACGGGTCAGAGCCCGAAAGTGGAGATTATTTTAAAAACAACAAGTGTTTTAATAACATTAAAACAATGAATGCAAAATACATGTTAGGACGTGCACTCACATGAAGTACTCACCTCTCGACTAATTGTGCACTCCTAATGTACCGTACCCATCTAAGTGACATACATATCTAACGAACCCGTAATAAGTTCTACCCATTAATACTCGATTCTCAATATGCATTCTAACGTTATCAACTAAATAGAGGGCTTTACTTAAACTCGGATTCTCAATTATTAGCAATACAATTCACTACCGGTTATCCTGTTATATCTTCTCAAAACATTACCATAATTATACTCACAATACTAACATGAAAGTTCTCATTATTTAAGTGTATATTATTCACGTCATAATTATACAATACAAGCACCCCGAGACTAAGCTGCGGTGCACACATACTCTGCTATCCATACCGGTACATCACGTACATAAGGATCACGCATTCCGAATCTCTCAGGAATCGTTCTCAGATAACGACAATCACAAACAATGGAGGCGAACACAGTCACATCACATGGGTCACGCACATACCTACGCTCCCACGATCAGCAGACTTATTAACATCCCAATAAGTCCTTCTCTGACCTATGTTCTCGAGGTACCAATCTAAATCCCCCCGTAGGCACACAAAGATTAGATGGCCCTAAGCGAACGCAAACCTCCCGTGATAGCAAGTATGGTAGGTATGTCATACACATAAAATCATATACATATACTAAGTATGCACACGTCTTAGTAATCACCATAATTTATTTTAGTGGTACTTATCGTTCTTATGCCCACACGCTTGTCCCCGGTTTATACGTCACCCATTATCCTCACGTCGTAATTAGTACTCATATTCTAACCCATAAATATCATTTGGTTCAAACCGCACTTCTATATTTTACTCCCCAATACATCCCAAATGTCCCAACTATGACAATTAGTCGTCAAGGAAATGTCAACTCTTCAATTTAATAAGGTTACGGAACACTCAAAATCAAATCAGGCCAAAAAGGCCAAACTGTCAGCTCGTTAGAAGTCTCGTTCGAACGAGGCTGGTTCGAACGAGAGTTCGTTCGAACGAAGTGGGCATCGAATGAGGGTTCGTTCAAACGAAAGGCATCGAGCAAATTTCTCCCTCGTTAGAAGGCAAACTGTCACCTCGTTAGAAGCTCGTTCGAACGACCTGGGCAGGTCTTCTAACGAGATGCCAGTTTCGAGCCCAGAATTTCCTATCTCGTTTTCACCAATTTCCTCTCCTCAAAACTACTCTAAAAATTGCTCCAACAATATTTTAAGGTTCCTCAACATTCCTAAACATTCCTAGGTCATAATATAGCACATTCATGGGATCAAATCTTCATATACAACACCCAATTATTAAATCTCCCAAAGTTTCCCCCAACCTTATGTGTATGAACCCTAGAATTCAAAGTCATCAATTTTCCATAAATAAATTCCGTTTTTACATCATGAAAAGTTGTATTTCTTTTATCCTAATCACCCAATAACATTCTACATGCAATCCCTACATCATAACTTGAATTTCTATCTCAAATTTCCTGGGTTTTTGTCATTATCCCAAAACAATGCAATTTTTACAAATTTCTACGCATGGAAGAAGCATTCGAAGTAAATAACATAATTAAACCACTTGCCTCTAATATTTCTCTGAATTTGAGGTTGAATCTTGAAGGTTGAATTGTCCTCTCTCTCTCTCTGCATAATTCTCTTCTCTTTCTCTCTCTACAAATTTCTTCTCTAAGGATGACAATGGAGGTGGAGGTTGGTTTTTGGCAAGTTTAAGGTTTCTAAACTTCTCCCGTAGCCCACTACCTAGATTGGGGTTGGAAATGGCTTAGTGGGTTAAGACTAAGTCAGATTTTTAACTCTAATTTTCGTGGGTTTTAATTCCCAAAATTTCAAAATTACCAGAATACCCTTCTAAGTTGCCGGTATGGCCTAAAAATGCCCCGGGACCCAAACTAAACTCCCGGCTAGTGTTTTCTGACTATTTCGGCCCTTCCGGACGCGTTGGCGCACTCAAAACGACCGTACTTTTAATAGAAATAAAATTCACTTTTTAGTTAAAAATAATTATATTCCTGACGCGACTGTCACACGCGTCCCAACAAAATTTCCAAAATGCCGTATTTCAATCTCACGACAAATTTCATAATTCAATATTCATATATAGCCATATATACTCATTAAAATCAAATACCAACTCGCATCTCGCTAGTATTTTTATCCGGATTAATTTCCAATTAATACACATTGGATTAATTTCTAATTAATACACATTTAATTCAATTAATCCCATAAATAAATATCATAAAAATACGGGGTATTACACAGTACTACATCAAATAAGTAAGGACTTAACGTCGATCCTTAATGTAAACTAGGGGTGTTCGTGGTACAGTAAACCGTACCGTTTTGTACCGAAAAAAATTAGAAATGGTTTACTTTTTTACTTACCGGAAATCGAAACTACCGAAATCGAAATTACCGATATTTTTGTGGTTGGTTTGGTTTACACATTTAAAAAATTGATTTATCGAAATTACCGCTTTTAAAATACAAAAACACAAAATATCAAAATAATAGGGAAGAGGTAACGACTTTTCTTATTGCCAAAATAATGTTGTGTATTGCTCTTGGAACTTCTATTTAATTTTTGTTTAATTGACCCGTCTGATTATTTTTTTAGGTTTGATACCATACTAGCATTAAAAACATAGGATTCTCAATCATTAACAACTCCATAAATGGAAAAGTACGAGTAAATTTGAAGTTACTGATAAGCCAAAATTATTAAACCAACATATCGAAACTAGAATCTTTATTTAATCAACCCCCACATACGATTTATATATATAGTCTTGAGTGTTGAGTGCACTTTCTAAGAGTTCCACATCAATTGTATTTGAGGAGTTATTTACTATTGCTTCTTATAAATACTCTTTAGTGCACTTGAATAAATCACTTGGGCATGTTCTAAAAAGCTAACCTATTTTAAGTTCAAATCACTTGGTTGTTAAAAGTGGATTGATTTTAGTGCAAAAAATTTGGTGAACATGATTTTTTTTGTCAAAATAATTTGACTAAATATAAAATGATGTTAAGCCTTACTGTTTTTAGTCATTTTTTATCAAAAAATAATGCTATTTTGGTGATCATTATTTTGGTCAAAATATTTTTTGACGAAATAAAAAATGATGTAACCTAGTTATTTTTTAAATCTAATAATTTAAGTTGGGTAAGCTGTAAGTAGAAATTTTACCGAAATTACTGATTTTACTGTGGTTTACTACAAAATGTGCGGTACGATTTTTGTTTAAGTAAGGTTGTACTAAGTGGTACTTTATTTTTAGCTTATTAGAATCAGTTTGGTATTGGTATTCTCCGTTTTAACGACCAAACCGATCGATACCCAGTCCTAATGTATAGCCACTTTAATCATAAAGTCATTAGTTTCTCTACAGATAGTTCTTACTCTAGTCTCTATATTATCATACATATCTTCAATAACTTTAATATAACTCATAGGGAATCTTTTATTCCTTAAATCCCACCATATTATATCCATACTTACTCTATCATAAGCCTTTTTTAAGTCTATAAAGACCATAGGTGAATTTTTATTCTTACTTCTACATTTCTCCATTAACTGTCTTAATAAGTATATAGCTTCCGAGGTGGATCGCCCGGGCATAAATCCAAATTAATTATCCTAAATAGTTGACTCATTTTGTAATCCTTGTTCTATAATCTTTTGCCATAATTTCATAATGTGATTCATCAGTTTGATTCCTTTATAATTACCACAGTTTTGTATATCCCCTTTATTTTTATACAAAGGTATTATGGTGCTTTTCCTCCACTCATCTGGCATGTTACCTTCTTTTAATGTTTTATCAAATAAACCTGTTAACCATGTTATTCTTATACTTCCAAGGGTTCTCTATACCTCTGTGGGTATTTTATCCGGGTCAACCACTTTATTTTTTCTCATTTTTGTTATTAATATATTTACTTTTTTTCCAGTAATTGGACATACCATTTCTATATTCGGTTCTATGTTCTCGATATTTTTTTGGGGATATTCTTCATTCAATAATTCTTGAAAATACTCTTTCTATCTACTACAATTTCTTTATCGTTAACTAATATATTTTGATTTATGTCTTTGACACATTTAATTGGACCCATATCCATTGTCAATGTATCTATATTCCTTTGCCAATTTATATATCTCTTTTCACCTTCCTTGGTACCCAATTTACCATAAAGGTTATCTAATTCGTTTTGTTGCGCATTTCTAATAATATTTTTTACTTTACCATTTAAATTCATATAACTTTCTAAATCTTCTTGATTTGTACTCTTTTCCCACTCTTTAAAACTTGCTCATTGCTTTTGTATTATCTTTTGCACTTCCTCATTCTACCACCAAGTGTATTTTTAATGAATCCTTTTCTTTTAGTCTCACCTAAAATTTTCTTACCTATTTTCTTAATATCATTATTTGATCTTGACCAAATGTTGTTAACATTATCATCTCAATCCCAGTTCATGTTTAACATGAACTTCTGCTTAGATTTTATCTCTTTGCATCCTTTTAAATTCTTCCACTTTATATTTTGATAACCTACTTTCTCTTTTCGGTACTTAAATCCTTTAATGGTTAAATCTATTATTAATAGACGATGTTGATTTGTTAAGCTTTCACTTGGTATAACTTTACAGTCTTTGCATATGTACAAGTCTCTTCTTTTAAGTAAGCAACAATCTATTTGAGTTTTATTCTATCTGCCATTAAATGTTATCAAATGTTCTTCACATTTAAAAAAATATATATTTGTTAGCGCAAGATCATATGCCTTAGCGAATTCTAAGATAGTTTATCCTCTTTCATTTCTTTTACCAAAATCACAACCCCCGTGTATCCTTAGATAACCATACCGTTATACTCCTACATGTCCATTCAAGTCACTTCCTAAAAATATGTTTTCATGCATAGGAATTTGTTGTAATACTTCATCCAAGAATTTCCAAAATTATTTCTTTACATTTTCATCTAAAGCTCTTTGGGGTACGTAAGCACATATAATATTCAATATTTTTTTATCTAAGAAAATCTTAATACTCATTAATTTGTCTCCTCATTTTTTAACATCCACAACTTTATCTTTCATATAGTGATCAACAACAATACCCACCTCATTTCTACAATTATCTATCCCTCCTGAGTAAAACAATTTGTAACATTCTCCTATATCTCTAGCCTTTTCACCCTTCCATTTACTTTCTTGTAAGCATGCTATGTTGATTTTTCTCCGTTTTTAAACAAGAGAGTATAACATGATAATATCGCAGTAAGACTATTAGTACTTTACTTCGTAGTGAAAATGTTCAACTCTATTTTAATAATGCTGTGAAAACTACATATGTCATATAAAAGAGAGAGATTGTATCTACTCTATAACATTCTAGCAAAATATGCTTTTCATAAATCCAATATCTAGTATAAAAACAACGTAATCATAGAACACCTAATTAAGTTAATTTTCTTATTTTAGATGCAAATAATTAGATTATTTTCTTTGTAATTAACAAAAATTAAGATAATTTTCATAATAAATAGTGTGGCTAACTCAATTAAAATATTTGTGACATAGTTGATTTTATTAGTTTTAGATTGAGAAAATAGATATAACTAAATATTATAAACTATAAATAAGCTACGATTAAGTTTAAGTAAACTCGACGTATTGTAGGAGATGAATACAATTTAGACAATAATAAGTTGTCCACGTGTAATTTAATTAAATACGAATCCCTACTACTTTTTTTTTTCATTTTTGATGATATTATATATATTCAAGGCCAGATTTGTTCTAGAGCACGCTAAAATACCATAGTATTTTAATCGAAGTTAGCATCCTTGGGTGTTATAGATTGCTTTATGTTATATTGTTTACTTAAGAATAATTAGTTTGTGTAGGTGTTTTTTCCCATGATTAATCGTAAAATTATAGAATTGTCCCAAAAATATTATGATTGCAGAAAAAAGTAAAGAGAGATATGTATGTAGTTCAGTCGTAAGGTTAGCCTACGTCCACAAGGGCAAAAGGGAAGCAATTATATATTAGAAAAGGGATGGAAATAATTGAAGTGCTAGTGCTTCTAGCTGAGAGTCCAGATTAATGCATGCTCATTACAAAAAATCTCGAATGCGAGCTAGATCGCCCCAATTTATAGGCTAAGTCTCCCATATTCATAGGTTTCTTCATGCTTGTCTTGATTAGGCTTCAAGAGTCTTGTTGATACCCAATCATTATCTTATCTTTAACTTAAACGATATCTGAGATTTGATCCTAAGTCTTTCTAGGCTGATTACTTCTTACGCCCCTCTAAAATGATATGCCACGTGTTTGGTCGTGTGGCACATGCCATGTGGCACAGTTGATCATATTACTTCATTTGCCTCCAAGGTGGGGATGATCGGTAAAACACACCGATCAGATTTACCTTGTATGGATCTATACGTGTGATTGTCCTTCAACGTTGATCGGCCAAAAACCTTGACTTATTTGTCCGCCACATGTCTATTTAATCCGGCACTATTTTTACAAGTGCTTATTTTTTTAGGCACGTGAGGCAATCATTGCTTGCTCAGTTTGTGCACATAGTTATAACATTAGGTTGAGCATTCAACATAATCATTTAGGGCAATAATGGTGCGTGTGTGCATAACACATCTTCCCAAGCGTTGTGATGATTGTGAGAAGGGGGAGAATCATAAAGTATAAGGGCTCATACACCCTTATACCTTGGCACTTTTACCAATTTCCAAGGTATCTCTCTCTCTCTATCTATCTACTTTTCACTATTCTCATCTCTATTCTTCTTCTTCACCTTCTCTATCCTTTCTATCGTGTCTAAGCATCTTAAGAAAGTATGAGATCTCATCAGCTAACGACTTTCAGGAATTTCGTGATCAATATGGAACTCCTGATAATGTTATCTTGAGAGTCTCCCCTGAGGAGGAAGACATTTTTTATCTTCCTCATGGGGAGGTTTCTATCTTGACAACGACTATACTTGAGGGGGGAGTTTGATTTTCCCCTCACCCATTACTGGTAAGAGTGCGTCGTTACTACGGAATAATCTTTAACCAAGTAAATGGTAGTGTCTACAGAATTCTGATGGGAATAGTTTCCATAAACCAGATTTATGGGACCAACCTTGGTCTTGAGGAAATTAGGTATTGTTACGACCTGAGGTCTTCCCCAGGCACTGGACTACCATTTCTAAACTAGGAACAAGGCCCATAATTTGATCACTTATTTTCCAAAATCCAAAAAAAATACTGACAAAAATGTCATTGTGATTTCTGGGGCAATTTATGGTGAGGGTTACGGTGGACTTGGGGCTCCAGCTATAAGGGGGATCCTGGTAGGTAGCCCCTAACTAATTTGATTTTATTATTTTCATTTGTAATTATTACTAACCTATATTATTTTTTACATTTAGATCGCTTTCTGAACACCAAGTCATCCTGTTACCAAGTGAATCTCGAAGATTTAGAGAAAGTTTAGAGAAGGCCGACCCAGCAAGAGTCCACCCCTATTGGAGACTGGCCCACGTTCTTCTCAACTACGACCTCACTTGACATTCATTCTCCACATCACAGCCATCCCAGTTAGCATTCCAATCATCCAGGTTGACAAACCTATTATACTTGAAAACCCTCATCCCTCTTTTCCATACTTGATATCTATTGAATCTGATTCCAGTCAGAGTGATCACAATGAAGAATATGTGGATGAGTTAGAGGACAAGGGAGACTTTGATTCATTGTTAGATGACCTTGATCCACTATTTTTCTATGAAGCCAATATATCATGTCAGCCTTTGAACGAGGTAGAGGTCGATGAGAACTTCTCCGTTCAAAGACTTCACTTTTCCCCTAGTCCCATTCTCCCTTAAGGATATGAGTAGTCAATCGAGGAAAACGATCGACCTGGAAGTTATCAGAGACTAGTTAAAGAAACAATTGAATGTCAGTGCGCAGGAATGCCGAGCTTCCTTTTCCAATGCTCATAGGAAGAGGAAGCTAGTATCCCTAGAGGAGAATTAGTCCTGGAATATATAATGCCAATGGGTAGAGGACAAATATTCCATGAAGAAAAGACCAATAAAGCATCAGTTAACGGTAGTTTAAAGATGCCCCTCGCTCCAATTGATAGATAATCATTAATGAGCCCGAATAGCTACAAGGGGGCGGGCTCCGATTAATGACCCCACCCCTCCTAGTGAACCGAGGTTATCAGTGGGATATCTTCTTCTTCAAGGGAAAGGAGCCAATGATGGAAGCTAATTCGGCCCATAGGTATCTTGAGGTGGCCTTTTCCATATTCCAAGATGCCTTGTTATCATTTGATATGACGGAGTTGGGTAATTCTACCATATATAGGCTCCATAAAGAGGTCATGCACCACAGCGTGTTAGTAAGCTCGTGCCCCCTTTTATTTGGATTATTTCCTTCATAAAGTTTCTAACTCTTACTTTCTTTGTAGTGCAGAATATGAAGTTCAATGGGAGCTCCTCAGTCATGCTTCCTCCTACTAGAAGTTGAGTCCACTTCTAAAGAGAACACCTCGCTCAAGTCCCAGATCAACATTTAATGCCAGCAGGTTGAGGACTTAGGCAAGAAGGTCAAAGAACAAGTCGACACCAAGATGAAAGCAGTGGAGGAGGTTCTACGAACTCATAATGAGTTCATTCGGGTTGACTCTGAGCTCTCCAAGGTGCTGATTTTTCATCAGTGCACCTCCTTGGGGAAATTCATACTCCAAAGGTTGAGTACTCAGTGGGAGAAAACTAGGGAGGCCGATCGGGAAAAAGCGTTTGACGAGGGCTATGAGGCAGCTATCTGGGAGCTTACTGCTCAATTGGACTATAACGAATGTGTTGCCTTTAAAAAAGGCTCGGTGGTAGGTCTTCAATGGGGAAACATCGGTGAGGGCGACCAGGACTACACCAAAAACCCTCCATAGATAATCCTTTGGAAAATCTCCCTAGGGAGACATCGGCTCCCTCCTCCACGAATCCCCCTACTGAAAGGGGTGTGCCCGAGTCGGACTATCAATTTTAAGGATTTTTTTATTTTCGTGATGCATTTTTTTGACATTTTGTGGCCCTTTGTAGGCCTTAAGACATTGTTATTATTATTTCTTTTTAATGGAAAAGTACCTTTTATTTTCTTTATTGACTTCATATATTGTTTCATCACTGTTAGATGTTATCTACTTATTTCTTTACTTGCTCTACTTCAAAAATAAAACAACCAGTTATTGCCGAAGTATGACAAAGCCAATATATAGGCAATCTTAAATGAATAAGGCAGTCGGCTAAAATCATCTTAAGTGATCGATTTAATCATTTTTAGTCACTTTTAAGTAAATAAAGCAGTTAGCTAAAGCCATTTAAAGTAATCGACTAAAGAAATCTTAAGAAATTTTAAGTAAATAAAGCAGTTGGCTAAAACCATTTTAAGTGATCAGTTAATGCAATCTTAAGCAATTTTATGTAAATAAAGCAGTTGGCTAATGCCTTTTCAAGTGATTGACTAATGCAGTCTCGAGCAATTTTAAGTAAATAAAGCAGTTGGCTATTGCCTTTTCAAGTGATCAACTAAAGGAATCTTATTGTGCCTCTTCTAAGACGATTGACCTTAGATCATGCTACTCCTAAGAGTGTATTTTCATAAACCTTTCCCATACCACTTGTCTAAGTAGTTTTTGTCCCTCTTCTAGGCTGACCTACTTTAGATCATACTACCCCTGAGAGTGGGTTTTCACCCACCTTTCCCAGATCGTACCACTTATGTAAGTGGGTTTTTTCATCTTCTCGACTGATCTTATTGAGATAATATCACTCCTAAGAGTGGGTCTTAACCAACCTTTCTCTGATCTACCACTTGTACAACTGGGTTTTTTGCTTTTTTTAGGCTGATCTACTTTGATCATACCACCCCTAAGAGTGAGTTTTGATCGACCTTTCCCAGATCGACCACTTGTTCAAGTGTTTTTTTAGTTTTTAACTAAGGCATTTCACGTGATTCAAGATAATTAAACCCACATTATTTTATTGTGCGTGCATAGAAGAATTCAACTGCCTTACTATGTAGTGATAAAAATTCTAAGCATGACCTTGGGACTACCATTCCATCTATTTTTTTCTAAATGATATGAACACCCACCCCCCTTGATGCTATATGGTAAGGTCCCTATCAGTTCGGTGCTAGCTTTCCATCTGATGGCTTCTATGTGGCGGGGAATAATTTTGCGAGGACTAGGTCACCAACTTAGAATTCTCTCACCTTGGATTTCTTGTCATGCTTCTTTTCCAGTTCTTACTGATAAGTGGCCAAATGTATCAAGTCTTGCTCACTTATTTCTTAGGCTAGGTCCAACTCATGAGCTACTCGATCATTATTTTGTACCTCTTCGAATATCTCTGATCTAAGCATTGGCAATCCAATTTCTAAAGGGATTATTTCTTCCATGCCATAAGCGAAGGAGTATTGAGATTCTTTCATCAACTTTCTAGGGGTCATCCGGTATGCCCACATAACTCATGGAAGTTCATCTAACCATTGTCCCTTGGTGTTCTCCATCCTCCGCTTGACGCCTGATAAGAGTTTTGATAATGATCTCTGCCTGACCCTTAAATTAGAGAAAGACTAATGACGTGTAGTGGATCCTAATTTCGTATTCGGTGCAAAAGCCTCGAAAGTAATTTTTATTAAAATAGGTTCCTGATCTATTACTAGTACTATTGGGATGCTAAATCTTCTGATAATATTTCTCCAAACGAATCTCCTAGTGTTCGCTTCTCTAATGTGAGTGAAAGGTTCAACCTTAACCCATTTGGTGAAGTAGTCGATCTCCATTATCAAGTACCTCTGATTTTTAGGTGCATCTAGTAGTGGTCCTTTAATATACATGTCCCATTAGGGTAATGGACATGGGCTTGTTAGTGGGTTGGAAGCTACTAAATTAAGGCTAACTCAAACTGTTGTAGTGGTCCTCTAGCCTTCTCACTATAGGCTATCATTTTGGTATCCATTACTTTATATTCCCCATTGACTTAGTTGAGATAAGCCTAGAATAATAAAATACGATGATGTGATGGGAACCTAAATTGATCGCCCTTTGTTGACCATGCATAATATCTTTATATTTAGCCACATTATTTGAGCACATGAATCCTAATCTGATGGCTTGTTCGATATGTTTGCCTTGTACAGTCAAGAAAACTATCCTAACTCTTTTTCCCTTCTCATTTGAAGAGCCATCAATAAAGATATTCCATCTCTTCTTGTTCTTGTCAACTACTAATGCCTCTAGGATGGGTTGCGAGTGTTCTTTTCTTGTAAATGTTCATGATATTGCTATAAAGTTGGCCAAGACTTGAACCTTGATCATCGTGTTGGGCTCATACCTGATGTCTAATTGGTCCAGTTCAAGTGACCACTTGGTCAATCTATTAGAAAGGTTGACCTTTTTAAAGGCATCCTTCAAGGGGTAGGTCGCCAAGACGACTATTATTTGGGAATCAAAGTAATGGCTTAGCTTCCTCGTGAAAGTTACTAGTTCCAAAACCATCTTCTCTATGGTTATATATCTAGTTTTGGCTTCAAGTAGGGTACAAATCATGTAGTAGATCAGTTTTTACTCCCCGTCATGTACTCAAATTAATATCGCACTGGTTACTTAACTTGACACGACCAAGTAGAGGTATAAGTCTACCCATTTCTTGGGATTTTATAGCAAGGGAGTAGATCCTAAGTATTGCCAAATCCTTTTTAGGGTTTGATCACATTCCTCCGTCTAGACTATGGGGCTTGCCTTATTCAGGGCTTGGAAGAAAGGTCGGCACTTGTTAGAAGATATTAAAATGATTCGATTAAGGGTTGACATCATCCTCGTGATGACATGAATGTCTTTGACGGTGGTCGACCTTCTGATGTCCTGCAGACCTTTGATTTGGTTTGAATTCACCTCGATACCCCTCTAAGTAATCAGGTATTGCAAAAGCATATCGAAGCTCACAACTAACACATTTAGATGCATTGATCTTCATCTTATACTTTCTGAGAATGTCGAATATCTTCACAAGATACCTCAGATGAGCGGCCTAATGCCTATGCTTAATAAGCATTTGATCTATATAAACCTCCATGGTGGAATCAATAAGCTTATTGAATATCTTGGTCACTATGATCTAATATGTCGCCCCTATATTTTTCAAGCCGAATGGCATTACCTTATAGTATTAAAGCCCTAAGGTTGGGATGAATAAGGTTTTCTCTTGATCTGGGCCGAATATGGGTATCTACTGGCAACTGGAGTATACGTCCATGAAGCTCATTTTTTATTGCCTCGTTATGAAATCTACCAGCTGATTATTCAAGGCATTGGAAAATTATCCTTGGGGCGTTATTTGTTGAGATTGGTGAAGTAAATGTAGACTTTCCACTTGCCACTTTTCTTCATGACAATGATTTTATTTGATATTGACTTTGGGAATTAGACTTCTCTGATGGAGCCAACCGGGAGTAGGTTGTCAACTTTAGCTTCTATAGCCCTTACCTTTTTGGAGCTGACTTCTTGGGTTTCTATTTGATGGTCTTGGTGCTTGGTTCCACATGGAATCAGTGGCAGATGATCTCTGGGTCTATTCTCGGGAGATCATAAGACTGTCAAGCGAAAATGTTTTCGTTTTCTCTAAGGAAGTACATAAGTTGTTCGGCTTCATTTTTTTATAAGCTTCGATCTAGTAAGGAAGATTTTTTCTGGCTCTGACACATCTAAAGGAATAAAAATTAGTTCCCTTAACACGTGTTCAACAGGGGCTAATTGAGTTTCTTCAACCCCTGATCGAACACCCATTTGTTACTATTTGGGTTAATCATCCTCTGAGTTGTCTTTTCATTGACTACTCTTAGACTGAGCCTAATTTTTCTTAATAGATGAAATAAAATAGCTGCATGTCACTATTTGATCCCCTCGAATCTCAATTGCCCCCTAGTCGATCGTAAATTTGAGCTTCTAATGTAGGGAAAATGGAATGTCCATTATATTATATAGCCATCATCTACCCAGTATGATGTTGAACTACAACTCTGACTGGATTACGTTAAATTTAACCTTTTTATTAGTTGGATTGTTCTTGACTGGCAACTTGATTTTCCCCAGGGGTGACTCTATATCCCCATTGAAGCCGATCAACGGGATGACGTTAATGACTAGGTCCTTGACACGATATTTGAGTTGTAAAGCACTCTCAGTTACATTATTTCGGAAGAGATTCCTTAGTCTATCAGTATTCTTCTCATATCAATGTTTGGAATTCATAAGGTGAGCACCAGGGAATCTTTATGGTGCAGATTTATGCCGATCAGGTTGTTGTCGATGAACATAAAAGTACGATCAATAGTCAGGTCTTTCCTCTCGCCTTGATGAGGATTGACTTGGTTGGGTCTACCTGGAATTCTTGTTAAATGTTGGCTGTTACCCTCAACTTCTCCCTTAGTTTCTTTCCAATATACTGGGTCATTTCGGCGTAACAATGGATGACGGTGACTAATTTTACTGGTGGGAGATATTTATCTGCTTTCTGGACTACTCTAAGCTTCAGTAATGAATTTGGTTTCATTATGATGAAGTATTCCTTAAGATGCCCTGCTTGGACAAGTTCCTCCAGGTTCTTTTTGAACATCTTGCAGTCTTCCGTGAGGTGCTCGTGGCCCTAGTAATAGCTACACCTGAGACTGGCATCACTAGCATTTGGGTCTCCAACCATCGTAGGAGGCCTCTTGAAGAATGTTTTATCCTTAATATGATGATTGAGACTAAGAATGATCTCTTTGAAGAATGTCTCCAATGCCTTGTAGCTACCCTCGGTGACCTAAGATTTAGAACGACTTCTAGAAGCTCCATTTCTGGATGCTTTTGTAGCTGATGATGCCTGATTTTTCCTTTTGGTTTCTTTCTTTGGATCACTCTTCTTTTGGTCACCTTGGGAGGCTGCATACGAGATTTCATTATCTTCCTTGGCATATTTTTCAACACGGGGCATAAGATCGTCTATTGAATAGGTCAACTTCTTTATCAATGACCGGTAGAAATCATTTGATTGCTCTAAACCAAATTTGAAAGAGGTGATCACCGGTTGCTCAGTTCAATCATCCATTTCTTTTTACAACTCCTAGTACCTCTCTAAGGACATATTTTATATAGTCCTTATTTTGTATTTAGTATATCGTATACCGTTACACCGTCGAAGAGTGTTCAAGATCTCATATGCAACAAGACGGATCCAAATATCAACATTCTTCAACATTCAAACCTTCGCAAGATTAATTTTGGTAAGGTTGTAATGAAGTACCTTAGCATTTTACTTAGAGTGCTGGGATATTTTTTACAAAATATTTTCTACGGTTCATGTGGAGTTGCTGCGAAATTCCATTATTGATTTAGGTTGCGGCCTATGTGGGTTTACTAAGGTTAATCCATTTGTAGATTTCATTGTAATCATTGTAGGTATTATAGTGAAATAAAAGGTTTTACCCGAAAGTTTTTTTTTCGTGAAATCTGTGTGTCAGCAATTATTATTGTTGGTTTGATTTATTCACACGTAGTTGCATGTTTAGGGGTTGATTTAATTTGGTTTAAAATTGACTCCAGTTAAATAAGTTTAAATTGGGAAGTTGCGAATCTATTGAAATTAGTATCACACAACACATTTAATTTTTACAACCTCTGAGCGTACTTCCTGAGAGCTTTTCCTTTCTTCTTCTTGGGAGAGATCAGCGAATCGACCTCCTTGACCACCTTGCTTCCTGTGATAAATCAAGTTGTGAATTGCTCGGCCAACTACCTAAAGGTGTAGATTGACCTGAGGGATAATTTTTCAAACCACTTTAGGTCGATCTCACCTAGTATTGATGGTAATACTTTCAACAGCAAAGCACTATAATGGATCCAAAGTGACATGGCCTACCGGTGATGTTTAATGTGAGGAGTTGGGTCTGTCTTTCCTTCATATATTATGACTTTTAACATGGAAAACTTCTTTGGGATCTCGAAGGATTCTATCATTTTAATGAATGGTGAAGCTGCACCATGCCCCAGAGTTTTCCCAGGAAAATCTTTGGGGGTCCTAACAAGGTTTAGGTTCCCTATTCCTTCTAATTCCTAGTGAATGAGTCCTCTCAGTTAATCTGTCTTCACTTGGTTCAGATGCAATCTAAAGTGAGATGGACTATTACATTAGTCCAACTCTATAGGATGGGGGACATGACGCCTGTTATTGATGGAATTCCTACTAGGTGAGCGATCAAGTTGGTGATAGTGAGGCACCATATGGGGACTTCGTGAATGAGAAGCCCGCTAGCTTGATTCTTTAGGGTGCGAGGTCATTTCCTGTTATGACACCAAGTATGTGAATTTGAGGTATTATCTTTTAATTATTAGAATAACTATCTCCTTAAATGGGCGAGCTCCTGATCATGGCTCTTCAGTTTCTCTTTATAGATGTTGGCCAAATGGGAGATAGCCTTTCCTTCTACTCAATCAATCCATGGCGTAAAGTACTGCCGAATAATTTCAGATCGACCAGTGAACACCCTCTGGACCTTAAGCGTTGATAAAAAGGCAGAAATTGCACAGGAGTTTGTTCCATCCTTATGTTGCATATTTCGGACTGCACACGACTTCTTGCGTGAGTGGCGTGAGACTAATCTGCACTCATGGTGAACTTTGGGCTTTTTCGACTTTAATAGTGATGAGAGCTTCAAGTTTTCCATTGACAAAACCCAAATTATAGGCATTTCTTCCCATAACATATAGTACAATTACAGAATTGCCCCAAAAATATTATGAATGTAGAAAATAAAGTATATAAAGCTATATACGTGGTTCGCCATGAGGACATCCTACATCCACTGGGGCAAAGGGAGAGCAATTATATACTAGAAAATTGATGGAAATAACTGAAGTGATAGTGTTGGTAACTTAGGGTCCATGTTAATGCGTGCTCATTATCAGTCCCTAATGCGAGCTAGATCTGCCATATTTGTAGAATTAGTTTCTCACATTTGTAGTTTTCTTCATTATTATATTAATCAGGCTTTAAGAGTCTTGTTGATACACCGTAATTATCTTTAACTGAAATGATAGTAAAAATTCAATCCTATCTATGTCTCTTTAGTCCGGTTACTTATTATGCCCATCTTATGTGATATGCCACGTGTTCAGTCGTGTGGCAAAGGCTACATGGCACAGTGGATCTAATACTTTCAGTTTGTATTTAAATTTTACTTATCTGTTTAACTAAGAGTGTTTGTTCCCTTAAGAAATGGTATAACCTTATCTTTACTTGTATATATATTCATCAGATAATAAATAAATCATTCAATTTGAACATTACAATTACATTTTTCCATTATCTACTTTCAATATGGTATTATACCACTATCCATCCTTTCTTTTCCTTTCTTGTTGATCTTCTTAAGCACTCATCTACATGAAAGTCTTACCAAGTAAATAATATCAAAAATAAATATTTTCCCAACTAATCATATAATCTTGGAGTGGTTTTTCGATTGTATTTGTTTTTCATCTGAATTTGAAGTTTAAAATCTGAGATCTAAAATATGAAATCTAAATTTAAAGCCTGAATCTGAATTTGAAAAATATATTTATTGATATGTACGAATGGTTGTATTTAGACACACTCGAATACAGATATAATTTTGTCTCTTGGCCATAATTTATCTCTTAAGCTTTCAATGGAAAATATAGTTGTTCGCCTCTTTATTATTTGAAAAGATAAATAATATTTAGTACCTCTTAAGTCCGAATGGTTTAGATTCTGAATTATGAGGGAAAAACAAATGACTCCTTAGTTACGTTATCCTTGTAGGATTCTACAATCCAACATGGCATTGTGTTATGACCATAACATCCTCTACAAAAAAATAAGATGGCCATTGTTGATGGGAGTATCCCACAACATTGTTCCTCTTCATTTGGGCAGTTGCATTAGATGAGAGTGAACAATATGGTTATATTATGTCTTCTAAATTTGATCAATCGTGATCTTTCTCTGTTATATATATATATATGTCAAATTTATTTCCCTTATGTCACACCTTGCTTTTTGGTATGAATGTACAAGAGATTATACATAAAGAAATGAATTAAAGTTAAGGAGAAAAATTGAACTGTATTCATTAAAACATCACACATAGTGTATTACCACCATAGGGGTGAATTACATCTAAATGTCAACACGAAATGTAAAGTAGATAATAGTAAAGCGAAACTCCTTTCTCCCATATGGTTTAGTCTCCGTCCAAATACTTACATATGCAAACAGCTGACTTGTGTGTGTCATAGAAGGGGAAGAGAGACTATCCTCTTTTTCCTGGGCCAAATGGAGGAAAAAGAAATTAGCACAAGTATGCTAAGCTGGTTTTCCAATTTTATAACAATTATCTGTATAAATGGAAGGTGGAGAGTGTATAGAATTTATATGTCTGTATACTTAAATAAGAAAGTCAAAGAGTTTTAAAACTTATAATCCCATACTTATCATATTTCAAAGTGGGTATAAAAATAAATGAGCCACTAGTAAAACCAAATAATAAGTAATCCAAAAGCTTTGGAAAAACAACTGGCTAGGAATATGATTAAAGCGGCACCCATATGTATGTAGCGAAACTCTGGGTTCTCAATCATCTGAGATAATAGGCCAAGTAAAAAACTATGTGGGATAACACGATAGTCTACTCCGTAGTTATAATCGATGCTTTTAAAATAGATAATAATGCACAAAGATGCAGGGTGAACTGAAGCGTTACACTGAATTGTCATGATAACAATTGTTAGATGAGAATGGTTCAAATTGATCTAATTAATAATTATTAAAACAATCGATGATATAGTAACATATGAGTATGGTGATCTTTACACATGCATGGAATCAAATAATCCTATCATGAAATGATATCAATAGTTGTTTATACATGTACACAACTTTTACTATTAAAGAGGTAAAAGACCTACTTATACAGATATTTGAACGACTTAATGAAGATCAAAAGAGGATGTCGTGAGGAGTTGGTACTAGATTATCAGTATACAAATATTTGTGTGAATACGCATTGTAGGAAATTAGGTTGGTTGTGGCCAATTTATACTAAAAATTGTGTATATTAAAGTTTAAGGGGTTAAATTATAATTATTATGAGACTTAAGAATCTGAGTTTTAGAATTAAATTCGCAACTTGGTGTAGAAGAATTTTTGAATAAAAATAAATCAATGTATTTTATAGAAAAAATTTGGGGTTAAAATTAATAACTTTAAAAAGTCTGAAGGGGTCAATTTATAATTTAAGAAAAATATTTATAACCTACAACCCTAATTTTTTTATAACTTTGGCTAGGTTTGACCAAACACCATCTTACCTTATACCATTTTGACCTGAAAAATAAAATAAAATATTGAAAAAAAAATCAAACTTTTTTTATTGGCCACGCGCCCTCATGCGCTTGGTCAATGATTTTGGTTGAAAAGTTCATCTTCAACCTCTCGACAGTTGACCTAGGGTTTGAAAAACTTTGACCTAAGATAACTCCTGATTTTCTAAACCAATTGACATGATTCGTGAACCAACTTAACCGAATTTTTCTCAAGAAATCCAAAAATATAAGTTTTATGGATTGAGATTTAGTATTCATCGAGTTATAAAACTGTGTATTTTTTAGAAATTTTGACTGAACTTTCGAAGCTATACGAAATATGGTAGAGGTTCTTATGAGTATGGTTGTGTTTCTACTATCTTAAGAAAGCATTTGGATTTGGTTTGAAGGATTAAGGTAGTCTAGTTATGGAGAATTTAAAGTTTTTAATTTTCTTAAACAGAAAATACCTTCGAGCAATTGAGGCTCAAAAGTTATGATTTTTCATAAACAAGATATGCACTAGAGTTTCTGAGTTCATAAGGAATTATTTCCTTATTTTAAAACTGATTTACAATCAAGAAATCAAAATTCACCATCAAAGATCAAGCTTTAATGGACTTTTTTCAAGTTTCTTTATACAAGGGCTATTTTGGACGTAAACATTCTAATATTTTGATTGATATATGCATAATATCAACAAAGAAATTGTTTTGTATTGAAATAATTAAATATAATGCATAAAATGATAGAATACCTATTTAGAGGAAAATTTTGAGTCTTTTGTAAACTGAAATAATGAGTTTTGGAGCTTCTGATCGTGGGAAATTTATAGGGTTGGATGAGGAGATGTTATTGGTTTATCTTAGATGTGGATTCCACCATTGTTTAAGAAAATAAGTCTGCAAAACATTGTACCTTACATGTTTTCATGTTAATGACATGTGATTTTGGACTCTTTTACTTATACGGTGGTTAATGTGGAGAGGGAGGAATGTGAAAATATCATCTATTTGGTTTTTGGTCCTTGGTTGATAAGATATATATTTATATAGTTCAAAAATTATTATTTTGGTAAAGTTTAAGGGCATTTTTAAAATTTTAGAAAATGTAAGGGTTGAAAATGAAATTTTTAGTTAGTTGATGTCTACATGTCTAATTGGATGTAATGTTTAGGTCTAGGGGTTAAGAATAGGTCAAGTAATGCTTAATTAAAAAGTTCAGGGACTATTCTAGAAATTTTTAAAATTCAAGGGGTACTTGGGTAATTGAGTAAAGTTTTAGGTTTTGTAGAGTAGTTTTACCCTTATTTAGGATACTTTTGAGTTTATATATTCTCTGTGGGGTAAACATTAGAATTAGGATGTTCAATATATCCTGATTCAAAATACCGGTGTTGCAGTCTACCTACCAAAAAATATTTGTCCTCGAATTTACCTTAGAAGAGATCAGGATATTGGTCTTTCATATCTTGTTATGATTCCCATTGAAAATCTTTCACTAAGTTTTTAACACAAAGTTAAAGATTAAGTAAAATACGAATTAAACTCATTCAGGAAACTCCTTTTAGAAATCTAAACACAAGATGTGTAAAAGTTATTAAAGTCAGATTCAAGACTTGGTAGCTTGATTACCTAGGTTTTAGATGAAAAACCTAATCTAATTCTTTGTCATGAAACCAACCATATAAGCATTAAGAATTGAAGATAGTAAAGTTTGACACAATTATTTTTAATGTAGTAAAACCGTAAATTTGAGGAAACATACACGGTGACCTCTACGCCACAACTAAAAAACCACTAGAAACAGTTTCAAGAGTTACAATCACATGAACAAAACACATAAGATCCTAAAGCTAAAAGACATAAAATATACCTACTGAGATTAAACTCCTCCACGGTGTTCTGATTCTGATGCTTTTGATCCTCCTATATGTTCCTTACTTTAACTCCTTGCTCCTTGTTTCAGTGGCTCAGTCAAACCAAACCACTCAAAGAAATAACACACTTCTATGTGTTCATGTGAGAGTGTAGTGAATGTGAAGTGCCTAATATGCAGTATGCAGTCTCAGGTATCTCTTATATTATACAAACAATCCTAGGAATTTACAAGAGATCTATATGAGATATAGAGTTTTAGTTTCAACAAAATTTGACCTTTGAACGAAAATGATTTTAGATCTGAAATTAGATCTTTACAAAAACAGATCCAATCCTTAAACTTACTTATATACAAAGAAAATTTTACAAACTGCAAAACTTTGTTTCAAGTGAAATTTTTCAGATCTAAACACAAATTTTTTTTGAAGTCTCCTTTTCAAGATCGTGAAAATAAAGATGTTTGATCTACTAAGATATGCAACAAAAACCTAGATACAACTAAAGAATGTATTTTTAAAAAGTAAATACACAGAAACACCTAAAGATTGACGTGTAAATGTATCTCAATGGTGTTTATCATGATTTCTAGGAAGAAATTTGAGAAAAACCTAGAGATTGTGTTTTCAAGAGAGATATCGTTTGAAGAGGTTTCTTCAAATCACCAAACTCACAAACTCTCAAAAAATCTAAAGCTATAACTCTTAGAATGGTGGTTTTCAGAGATGCATTTACACTATGAAGGTGAAGGTGTTTGCTTTAGAAGAAAACCCTTATATCTTTCTTTTCTTCTCTATAGTTTTCTCTCATTCTCTCTCGCTGTCTTTTCTTTCTCTCTCCACTCTCTTAATCTCAATTTGGATGACTGCCAAAAGTTTTTCAAAGAAAAGGATTTATACTACTGAGAGAAGGTTCTATATAATAGTTCAAAATCAACGGTTGAGATTGAAGGAATTTGGATCATTTAAATCTAACGGCTTTTAATGCACAACTACACCTGATTGGTCCATTGAGTTTGCACTGGGATTGATTAAAAATGCATGCAGACCTTAGATTAAACATGATCTAATGGTGGAAATTGAATCTTAGAGTTTTGAGTGGGAGAAAACACAAACCTCGCCTATAATGCACACACACATGTCACACACTGAATAAATATAAAACGCATGTTTTTAGAGTTTCAAAATATCCAACTTTGTACCACAAAATTCGCTGTCGGTTTTTTTCTACCCAGGATGTTTTTAGGAACTTTATTAATCCAACTTTTATCCCCAAAACATTTTAAATCCAAATTATTTAAGGTTTAAAAAATCATTTGAAAATTTTAAAAATCAATGCATTAATTGTGTCGTATGCGTGTTGTTTAACTTCCCTTATTACCATAATTGGTTTAATTTGATATAGCTTGATGCAATGTGATGTCTTTGATTATACCATGGAGAAGAGTTTAAAATTAGTAAAATTTTTTCAAGATATCCGAACTAGTTGAAACTCCTATATGGCACAGACTCAAGCAAGTCAACTATATAGTGTGTTCTTAATCTCCCCCTTTGGATATTGGAGTTCAAATTCCCTTGAGTAACCTGTACTCATGGGTAAAAAAAAATTAGATACCTATACAAAGGAGCTATTCTACCCATTCCCATCTGTAGACACCCCATTCTGTTACCTCCCTAAACTCTCCTGAGGTCCCTAGTACCTCCCTTCATCACTGCAAACCCAGGTCATGTGTCGAGTACTGACCTGAAAGCCATCGGGCACTCCCCGGCTCCGTTTGACCCAAAAGTCAAACTCCTCGTCTCGACCGAGACTCAATGAATCTTCAAAGGGCGCTGAATTCCCTTTCCAACGGTCCGTCCCGTGCGCGATTCCGACCTACCATGAGGACGAACGATCCGTTTGCATCCGAAACTTGACCCAAAGGCCACCGGGCGCTCTCGGGCTCTATTTGACCTAAGTCAACTCTTCAGATCAATCAAGGATGAATGAATCTTCGAAGGTCACTGAATCTCTTTTCCAACGGTCCGTCCCGTGCGCGATTTCGACCTACCATGCGGACGAACGATCCGTTTGCGTCCGAAACATGACCCAGAGGCCATCAGGCGCTCCCGAGCTTTGTTTGACCTAAGTCAACTCTTCATCTCAACTGAGTCTGAATGAATCTTCAAAGGGCACTGAATCCACTTTCCAACGGTCTATCCCGTGCGTAATTCTGACTTTCCATGCGGACGAACGATCCGCTTGACTCCGAGAGGTCACCGAATGATTCCCGAGCCCGATTGACCAAAGTTAACTCTCCAAACCGGGTCAAACTCTTTGGAATGTAGAAATACATCTCTTAACCTTTCCAACGGTCCACCCTGTGCGCAATTCGGACTTACCATGCGGACGAACGATCCGTTTGCGTCCGAACGATTCCCCGTCCAATGGACCGACAAACGCTTTCGAGACATATTTGACCCAAAGTTAACTCCCGAACCGGGGAGCGGTCCAAAGGACTTTCTAAGGTCTCTGAATTACCTTTACAACGGTATGCCCCGTGCATGATTCTGACCAACAGTTTGCCCTCGGCAGCTAATTTTCAGAAAAAGCCTGAACCGCACTGCCAAATGGTAGGTTCCAGATCCTGCCTATCGGCACTTGCCGATAGGCAGTAGCATGCCAATGCCGATCGGCAGTCACCTAGGGATATAAAAGGAGGCCTTCACCTCATTTTCAAGGGAGCCCAAATCTGATAGAGATCTCTCTCAGCGAATCCCAGAAACCTCTCTCGAAGGCAGCGTGATTTTAACTTCCAAAACCCTTTTTTACTTCCATTGTTCATCATCCTCTTCATCAAACTTGGTGAATTAGCCACTCTCCATCATCATCCAAGTGCAAGGGCCGCTCTCCAACATTCAAGATCAAGCTCAAGATCTTCAAGAAGGTCCAACTTTCTCAAACTCTCTCTTAAATTCTCTTAAATTCCCAATAACTTGTTTTCTTATTTAGCACTTTTATTATCTCATCTCACACATCCTAATATACTTTTTATTTATTATTATTGCACATCTCTTATTTTCATATAAATAAAATCCAAAAACAAGAAAAATAGGGTTTGCTCATAAATTCCAAATAGGGATTCTCACACTTTTTCCACACTTTTCTCACAACTAAAACACTTTTTCTACACACACACACACACACACTCACAAATAAGATATCCCCATTTGGATTTATGGGATAAACCCCACCCCTCGTTTTGTATGCGAACTACGTGGACTTTGATGCATTTATAGGCTACGTAGGCGTCTCGGGGTAAAACCCGAGACTCGAGTCCTTTTTCTCACTTTTTCTCTCATTTTCTATCTTCTCTAAATTCATTTTTCTTATACTCTATATACTTGTTCTTAGTGACGTATTACTCCATATGCGTTATTGTTCCATTATAATGATGAACGTAGGAATAATCGCGTAAATCTTATTTTTTTTAATATTATTCTTATACCTTCCTACGGATGACTCGCTTTATCTTTTCCATGATATAAGTCGAGGATTACTACCTCCATTATATATATACACATGCACACATATCACGGGGGGGGGGGGGGGGGGGGGGGAATATAAAGGAAAATAGCAAATATTCATGAGAGACCGAAAGGGCGGAATGGGTGCCTAACACCTTCCCATTTCGTAACTAATCCTCAGAACCCTTCTCGAATCATTTTTGTTTCGCACGCACCAGTATGTCTTGGATGCCATCATTCGGGGTGGCTTCCCCTTTTTTCTTTTGTCTATTTTGAGTAAAATAGACCGGCGACTCTGAATCTCTCTACATTTTTTACACCACATCTCAAACGACACCGGCCGAAGCGCTCCCGAGAGGGACGCGCGGGACCCGAAAGATCCTTTTCCTCCGCGGCGGGGATCGAAGATGGCCACACCATCCTAGAACCAAAAATAAGAGAAATAAAAAAATCACTAAACTAATTAAAGACCAATACCCTAATATGGTAAGATTGTACAATGGATCTGTAAATCAGAATGCCTGAAATAAAACACTTAAGGGCATATTAGTTGAGTAAAATAAGGATATAACAAGATAAGTAAAAATTCATTACTCAAGTCCTTCTCCCCCAATTTTTCTCAAATAGACAACTGGGTAAAAAGATATTTAAAATAGGGATATAAACGAATTTTTCTACATAAATATTGTCATAAACAAGGGTAATATCAAGGGTCTCCCACACAATCAAAATAAAGGAGGCATCTTTTGTCGTATGTGAAACAATCGTACTCTAAATCCTTGGAAACCAATTATAAGCATGAAAACTACCGAGGATATGACAAATATATAGAATATATTATGTAAGCACAATCATCCCTATGTCTTTCCTAAGTGATTAAAAACTAATATTGTCCAAAGGTTTTGTAAACAAGTCGACCAATTATTTTTCAGTGTTAAGATATTCAATATCAAGTTCCTTAGATTCAACAAGTTTATCGATAAAGTGATGCCTAATCTTGATATGCTTAGTTCATGAGTGATGTACATGATTTTTTGATATGTTAATAGAACTCTTGTTATCGCAATACATGGTTAGTTTATCTTCGATAATTCCATAATCACTAAGCATTCGTTTGATCCATAAAAGTTTAGCACAACAACTACCCGTAGCTATATATTCTGATTCCGCGGGATATACAATTTTATATTATACTACTCCATCCTACAAAATTATTTCCTACATAGTAACAAGCCCCAAACGTTCTCTTACTATTGTTTGATCATCCTGCTCAGTCAGGATTGGTGTAGCCAACTATAGAGCTAGTAGTGTCTGTTGGGTACCAAATGCCAAAAAAATTTATGACCTTAACATATTTTTTTATCCGTTTTACACACGTATGCCATTCTTTAGGTGCGCATTGATATCGTGCACACACAAATATAACAAAAGAAATATCTGGTCTAGATGTAGTGAGGTATAATAAAATTTCTATCAAGCTTCTATATAAGGTAGGATCTACAACTTTCCCATGTTCCTTTTTAGATAGTTTCGTGGATGTGCTCATGGGTGTACGTGCTATTTTGGAATAATCAAGACCAAACTTTTTAACAAGATCACTAGCATATATTGATTGTGTTATGAATAACCCATCACTAAACTATTTAACTTGTAAACCTAAAAAGTATTGCAACTCCCCCATTAAGGACACCTACAATTCAGAGTGCATTATACTAGAAAAGTCCTTTACTTTATTAGAGGATGTGGAACCCAATATGATATCTTCTACGTATACCTATGCAATCAAGACATGGTGTTCTATTTTCGTAATGAAAAATGTCTGGTCATTTCCACCACGTTCAAATCCGTTGTAACTAAAAAGGTCGAGAGGCGCTCATACCAGGCTCTTGGAGCTTGTTTTAAGCCATACAAAGCATTCTTAAGTCTAAAGACATGGTTAGGTTACAAGGGGTCTACAAATCCCTTAGGATGTTCTATGTATACTTCTTATGACAAAATGCCATTTAAAAATGCAAACTTGACACCCGTTTAAAAAAAAATTAAATTGCAAATAACACGATATCGCTAAGAGGAGACGAATAGACTCAAGTCTTGTGATATGAGTATAAGTCTCATTGAAGTCTATTACCTCTACCTAAGAATATCCTTGCATCACTAACCTAGCCTTGTTTTAACACTTGTCTATTCAGTTTTGTTTTTAAAAATCCAACGGGTGCTAATAACCTTCTTGTCTTCAGGCCATGGGATGAGACACCAAACGCCATAACTCTAAAACTAGACAAGCTCTTCTTGCATAGAATTGATCCAGAACGAGTCGCAAAGGGCATCATTTACATTTTTTGATTCTACTAGAGAAATAAAACATGCAAAGTTAGCCAATTTTGAACTTTGGATCTTATTCGCACTAGGTTAGATGGGTTACCAGCAACCTTATCGAGGGGTGGTCTTTAGAAGCCCAAGCTTGTACCACAGGGCTCTCAAGTGGTAGTGAATCAACTATCTCAGGAGAGTTAGGGGTAAAAATAGTTTCAGACTCATCCAGGACCACTACTTGACTGTCACAACTCTCCGCGCTAGTATCATTTACAATCACATTAATAGACTCCATAATGACTTTGGTACGCAGATTATAAATACGATAAGCCCTACTTGATTGGGAGTAACCCAAAAAGATCGCTTTATCACCTCAGGTATCGAATTCAGAAAGGTTTTCTTTATCTTACAGATGTAACAAATACTCCCTAATGTTCCAAAGTACTTCAAGTTAGGTTTTTATTGTACCACAGTTCATACGATGTTTCTTTAGTATTTTTTCTGAGGTATAAACAATTAATAATGTGACACGCCGTCTGGACTGCCTCAACCTAAAAGTATTTTGGCAACCCTTTTGCGTGTAACATCACCCTATCCATCTCAGTATGGTCCTATTCTTACGTTCAATAATGTCATTCTGTTGAGGTGTCTTGGGTGCATTAAACTCATGTTTATATCCATTACCTACACTGTATTCTTCAACAACTAAGTGTGGCCATCCCATCAAGGTCTCCATGTGCGTGTGCATGGGCCTCGCGCCCTTCCTCGGGGAGCTTCGGTCGTCATCAATTCGGGTGATTTATAGAGATAGAGACGCCAACTTATTTTTCATAAAATAGGCCAAAAAAATGTTTCCATCTCGAGAGGCGTCATCACATACATACTGATGCTAGCGAAACCAATTAGTTCATAAATTCGAGGGCTAATTTATAGAATGGGAAGGTGTTAGGCACCCATCCTTCCCTTTCGATCTCTAATGGGCATGTGTTATTCTTATCCTTAATAACTCCCTGAAGTGTGTGCGTGTATATATAAATGAAGATCAAAATCACTTGACTCGCGTCATGGATAAAGGCAGAGTGAGGTCATCCACAGGAGTGTCCCCAAAATAGTAATTAAAAATATAATGTGTGTGTTTGTCGAGTCAACGATCATTTATAAAAAGATGATGGTATAGTTTGGACAAAACACAAGCATGAATCACAAATATAATATATGAACAAAAATAGGAAAATAGGACTTGAATCTCGAATTTTACCCGAGATGCCTACGTAGCCTAAAAAGGCATCAAAGTCCCCATAGTTCACATGGAACACGAGAGTGGGGTTGAAATAATCTAATCACCCTAGCGTGTTTTAGTTATTAAATAAACTCTTTTAACTCTATTGTAAATCAGTTTTAAACGTCTGATTGAAATTGTAATACACAAAAAAAGCAGACATGTGATGATGTTGCCCAAATAAAAGTAAATTAGAATGGGATGAGTAAAAGCGGACTAGAACAGAGTATTTGTTTCAAGGAATCCAAAAAGTGGAAAACCATGTGTCCTTTAGTACCAGGATAACACATCCACCCAAGTCCAATACTACTAACATTTAATTACAATATACACAATCACAAGTGTAAATGAACTAATTTAGTCAATACAAACAGTAAACCAAGACTAAATTAACCAACCACACAATCAATCTGAAATTAATAATAAACACACCAAGGCAGTGGGAACTTGGAACACACGCACAACTACACACTCAACAGAAGAGTAATCTTGAAGTTGTACACAACAGAATAAGGATATGATATGGATTAGTTACAACAACAACTGATTATAGTCACAAATAAAGTGAATAAACCAAACTGTCAAAGTTGGGAATAATCAGGTAGTAGTATCAAAACAAAAAAAACTAAACCAGATTAAACTTAATCTTACAAATTAACCTAAACCAGTTTGAATATTTGTGTTATTACACAAGTTGTGTATTAATTAAAACAAACTAAAATTCCAGATTGTGTTAACAACACAGAAACACACACGCCCAAGTGTGTAAATACCATCTTTTAGCTAGGTTCAGATTTTAAGGGAAGGGGGAGATAATAACATGCAAGTGATCTAAAATGTGTAAGAAATAAAACTCACACACCAAACAAATCTAAAATCAGATTACAACATCACACCAACTAGATTCGAATTTAAATGACAACAGAACTCGTCTTAAACAAAAAAATGAAAATCAGTTTATATTTGTTTTTTGATTTAAAAGGAAACTTTAATTGGTTTTGGCTTTAAACAAAAATAGTTCTTATAACTTAGATCTTAACATGCTACCCTAGATCTAAAAATTAAGTCCAAATATATGTATACACACACACATACACATATTCGTATGTATATATATAGGTATTGTAGAAAAAGAACGAGACTTATAGGGAGAGAAAAATTGATAATTTGAAGATCTCCACAAACGAACCAAGAATAGTAATAACCAACCCTCGTCTAAACCCAAAAAGTTTAATGGTAATAAAACTTTCAAATCTTCAACAAGATTTCAAAAACCAACATGGAAAGATCAAATAACCCTCAAATCATACAACTAAACAATGGAAACACGAACTCTCAAAGTGTATATGAAATAAGTTTGGGGTAGAAAATATCGATGAAGGAAGATCTCTCAAAATATAAGGATGAACATTACAAATTAGAGCTAGAAATTAAGGGAAAATTTTGGCAGCATAAGAGATTTTTTTTACAAATAAAAATCCTTGATTTAAAACACTCGAAAGCCTCATATATATAGTAGAGGCAGGAAGAATATGGAAGAGGCACGATAAACTCGTAAATACCACAAACCCAAAGGGCATAAATGAGACTGACCAAGGGCGTCTAAGGGATAAAATGGAAAGTTAAAAGGAGGGGTGCATGTGTAAAAAACCAAATGAACAGAAGGGGTGAAACGATAAAAAGGAAGGGAACACACATCAGTCGGGATCTCAGGACACAGAAATTAACAGAGAACCCATGCGATAGTCAATGCGTTACACCAACGAACGTCCCCCATTAGCTGGTCAACCACTACATGGATCGACACACTAAGGTATGAAACATTGCCGTTTTGTAGGCCCCTTTTTCTTTTAAATGTGCTTTAAGGATATTAAAACAATTTTTCTTTTAAAAAACCTTTTTCCAATTTTAACTTGCATCAAGTTGGGGAACCAATTTCAATTAAGTCCCATTTTATCTTGTTTAATCCTAAACATGCACCTAGGTAATTAAATCAAGTAAAATAAATTAATATTCACAACACCGGATGTACGAGGAAACCAAAAATGGAAATAACCTCGAACGTCCCAAGCCAGACAATCCCTATGATGTGGAGTTTATAAAGGAAGACAAAGAGACTTACACAACGACTTGATTGCCACAAGCCTTGATGCTCTTCTTCACTTTAACCGCTCCTCTACAATGCCCACGTAGATATCCTTCCATGATACTCGTCCACAGCACACCCATCCACGAGTGCCTCGGTGTCCACCTATGACGCTTGGCAATCATCTACTATTAAGAACTTGGACTCCTCTACTTCTTCACCACGAAACCCAATGAATAACTTGTTCAATACGATGAACAAACCCAGATGGTGGAACAAGATCTCTATAGCAATTGTATATGAAAGATAGAATCTTTAAACACTAAGGATGGTTTTAATCTTTGAAAACCTAAGAAAACTTATGCAAAAAACATATGAGCTCTTTTCTATAATATGGTTCTGCACACAACCCGAAATTTTAAGAGAAAAAATATTTAAATAAAAAGTATAAGTTTCTATGTCGTTCTAATGAGATGCACAAGTCATTCTAACGAATGTGAGATGTCATTCGAATGACATCACATGTCGTTTGAACCACTAAAATTAAAGATGTGGTTTCATACGACTTTAAACTGTAGTTATCTCAGAATAAATGAAGATGAAACAATTTAAAAATATTTCAAACACTTTAAATCATTTATGAAAAATTTCCATCCTTTAAACTCTTTTCGAACTCCATAATCATAATGCATTCATACCTGATAGTATCTCAGAATGCAATAAGCATGAAGATGTGAAACGTGCACTAATTAAACTTGGCATGATTAATCTATGAAGCTTGGCCGCTACGTCTTCAACACAAACACATCATAGACTATGTGGGAATCATGAAAATATAAAAATCTATTTATTTCCGAAGACAAATTTTGTCCTAGGAATAAGTCAAATACATACAAATGGACTCAATTAGAATTTTTTCCCTTAAAAATCCCCCCCTTTGACAATTCTAGGAAAAAATCTAAATAGTGAAACGCCTAAGCCGGGTCGTCAAGCCGTATGACACCTAAATCCCATCCCATAAAACCCAAAATAAAAATACAGAACAAGGACTAGAATATGCAGGTCCGATAAGCATGAGCTGTCTGAATGTGATGTAGAGTTGAAATATCGCATTGTTGAATAATACCTACACACATGAAACAACAAATAGCCAGTGAAGTATGGAGGAACAAATGATATAAAAATACTAATATGTAAAACAAACCATTTGTTAAATATGTGAGCAATAATGATATGTGCAATACAACATGATACCAATAAAATATGAACATATGATCATGATACCAATTTGTAAACATCACATACATCTCTCCCCCTTTTTGTCTCTAATAAACAATAAGTGAAGAAGATAAACAATCAATTAAATATCTAGAATGAAATAATCAATAAGGCTTATATATATAAATAGAAACGCCAGCTAATAATAATCAATAGATACCAAATTGTAGCTAGAAAACAGTCACAAGCAATGAATCATCAATCTAAGAAAAGATGTGACTAAACGAATCAATGCACCATAAGAATCAAAGCATGAATAAGAACTATCAACTGCATGCAAACTATCCTAATGAACCCAAAACTACCAAACCAGAATGATATCATCTCATATATAAAGAAGGTACTAAACATAATGAGGGCTTAAGAAACCAGGCAAGTTATTCGAATGATTATGCCATGTCGTTTGAATGACATCGCATGTCGTTTGAAGTGTGCATCAAACGACCTAAAACAGTGTGCTATCGTTAGATACATCTATCTATCGATCTTCTAACGACCATATTAATAACCATACCTAACAAATTGATGCCTCAAAAAATGTGTCGTTAGAAACCAAACTTCGAACGACTTGAACATGTTGTTCGAATGAATTCCATAAGTCATTTGAACGACTTCAGTAAACTCTATATTCCAGTGCCAAAATTTTTTAAAGTTCTGCCCAGTGATTTTTTTTTAATGAAAATAGGTACTGGAGATACAAAATAGTAGTAAAATAAACTCAAAATATAAATATAAAATAAGTAAAAACAATGTAAGATTGATGCTAACATGGTATCAATATGCTCAAACATGGATATGGAATGAATGGATGTGAACTATGATAAATGAATCATAATATGAACACATCAAAATGCTCAAGAAGATCTAATTGATAGCTAAATGTCATCAAACTTAGTTTTAGCCATATATGATAATTAATATCTTGGGCTTAATGAACTAAACAGACTACATGCATACAAATCCAAAATTTCGACAATTCTACAAACAATAGACTCATGATATGATTTTTCAACATAAGGATTCATTTGTGCAAACTTGTTTAAGTTTCCAACCAAACTCCCTCATATATAATAATGATCATATTTTTATTTTCTTTTGAATGATCATAGAAATCTAAACTAGTTTGGCCCTGGCTACTTTTTCAATGCCACACTTTTTAGGATCTTTTATATTCTCTAGGTCTTGGATACTTTTTTCATTGCCATACTTTTTTTGACCCGATATAAATGGTGGCTTAATCACAAAGGATATTTGTACCTTTCATATCCCTTCCCCATTTTCACTCAATATTTTTTCAATTAACAAATCCTCACGGGTAAACGGTTCATACATGCACACCCCCTCCTAAGTCTTATAACGAATAGATGACAATATTGAGATAAGAACGTATCACCAAACTCAAATATGCATGAGATATCAAACATTCATATAAACTCATGCATGTGTGCAAAGATAGCATATATACAAAGTCATATCTAAATCTGTATCAACTTCGAAACAACCCCATTATGACAATTGTTAAGATCATTCAACGCATCAACAAATATGACCCAATTTCCTAGCCACATGGATAATGAAATGATGGGGGTCCAAATAGACCAATACGCCACATCAAACATGAAGACTCACGACACAAAAGAAAATCGAAGATCTTTCTGTGTTTTTTCTAAAAATATTTTTGACTAAAAAATAAAATCTTTTGTATTTTTCAAAAATATATGAAACCAAACATCCTTTTGTATTTTCAATTTTTTTTATCAAAACAAAATATTTTTTTATTTTTTAAATAAATAAAAAATATATTACAAATAGATACACATGTCATAACATTAGCAAGATATATATCATGAAGCAAAGACTAACGTATAATAAATATGACAATACAATCATCCCTTACATCTATCATGGGAAGAATCACGTGCAACCAAATAAGAACCATGAAGTTTAATTCATAAAGCCTCTAAGTCTGATTTCCTAACTCAAGTAGGTGTGTAACGATACATGGAGGTTTTAGGAACCGAAACGACTTTATTCCCTAACTCCCTAGGAGCATTTTTAAGGTCATAACCTAAAGTGACCCTTCCTACCGTAATGGGAAAAAGTGTAAACACGACGATGAATGTGACCTATATGTGGACCTCTCCTAACATTTCCAGCTGGATCTCTCACACGATTATTATTGGCTTTGGGAATGGGAGAAACACAATCATCGTAGCCTATACCACACCTATCATCTTTGATTTGGATAGTGCCTAACATTCTTGATTCTGACCTAGCCTCCAAATCAAACTTCATGTTACTTGAGTCTTTCAATCTCTCATCAAGCTCACTAATCCTAGACTCAAGAAAATGCCTAGACTCCTCAAACTCTAGAAACTCCTTCTTCAACGCCTCAATCAAACCCCGAAGACTATCTCTCTCTTTCTCAATGTATTCTAGTTTCTCCCTAAGAGTCTTCTCCCATGCCCTAAGATCCTTAATTAAAGCATCATTATTTTCTACGGTGTGCTCATTCAACCTAGCTTATAATTTCAAGTTTGCCTCTTTCACCTTTAACGATCCTTATACAAATCATTGAAGGTAACTTACAAATCTCCCACATCAATCTCCTCATACTCACTAGCTTCGACCTCACTCACTTGGGATTAACACTGACGGCCTCGAAAGTGTCATTAACATAAGAATCTTAATGAGAAGATTTATCATCGTCGCTCACATGACAAGCCATGAACACTACAAATTTGTGCTCAATAAGGTAACTCTCTCACTCTTGAGGGTCACTATCACTTAACGTGGCATTATATGCTATCGATTTTTTGCCCTCCTTCTTAAGTCTAGTGTGGCACTCCGCTAACTTTTGACCATAACCCTCACAACCAAAACACCTATTCGACTCATCCTTCTTAACATTCTCACTCTTATTATTAGGGGAGGAATTGTATTTGTTGCTCTTAGATTTCTCAAGTCTATTGGCATCTTCAGTTGATTTTGGAAATTAAGAATCCTTTTTAACTTCCTTGCCAACAAGGCTACATCCTCAAAATTGGAATCGAAATCGTAATCTGAAACTTTAGTCTCCTCCTTCCGAGCTTTTAAAGCAATGCCCTTTTCTTTGTTTGGAACTTTCTTGGAGGTATACAAGATATTCTAGTTTTGTTGATTGAAGCATACCAAGGAGTTTAAAATGACACTTTAGGATCAAATTTACTGGAAACGACCTTAAGATTTTCTTTATGAATCGGGTTGTCGGGTATTTTTTCTCTAAAATTAAACGACGAGTTGACAACGTTGGATAATCTAGCATAAAAATTACCAAACGAATCACTCTCTAACATCTTAATCATCTCAAACTATGTAGTGAGGTTTTTAAGTTTAAACGCCCTAATTGTGTTAGTTCCCTCGTGAGTAAGTGCAAGAATATCCCAAGCTTTTTTTTGAAGTTTCACACGTAATGATTCTATTATACTCTTTCGGTGTGACATGTGAGTAAATAACATTAAGACCTTTAGAATTATAAAGTGCAAGTCTATGTTCGGAATCGGTCCATGACTCAACGGGTTTTAAATTAGTGGCCTCTCCCACTCGTGTGATCGGTGATGTCCAACCCTTTTCGACCATTAACCACACACACTCATCAATTGATTTAAAAGCACTTATAATTTGCATTTTCCAATAATCATAATTTGTGACATAAAAAATAGGAGCTCTAAAAATTTCAAAATTTTCGAAATTCATCCTTAAAACCACAAAGGATCAACACACAGATAAAATGTTTCTAGCTCCGATACCAATTTGTAGGCCCCATTTTCTTTTAAATGTGATTTAAGGATGACAAAATAATTTTTCTTTCAAAATAAAACTTTTTTCAATTTTAACATGCACCAAGTTTGTGAACCAATTTTAATTAAGTCCAATTTTATCTTGTTTAATCCTAAACTTGCATCTTGGCGATTAAAGTAGGTAAAATAAAGTAAAGTTCACAACACCAAATGTACGAGGAAACCACAAAGGGAAAAAACGTCGTACAGCCCAAGCCGGACAATCACTATGATGCAGAGTTTACAAAGGAAGACAGACAAAATTACACAACGACTCAATCCCCACATGCCTTGATGCTCTTTTTCACTTTAACCTCTCCTCCATAGTGCCCAGATAGAAATCCTTCCATGATACTCGTCCATATCACACGCGTCCACAATTGCCTCGATGTGCACCGATGCAACTTGACAACCGTCTATGATTAACAACTTGGAATCCACCACTTCTTCACTGTAAAATCCAATGAACAACTTGTTCAATATGATGAACAAACCTAGATGCTGCAAAAAAGATCTCTATAGAAATTGTATATGAAATCTCGGATCTTTAAACACTAAGGATGGTTTTAATCTTTGAAAACCTTAGAAAACTTATGCAGAAAACATATGAGCTCTTTTCTAGAATATGGTTCTGAACACAACCCAAAATACAAAAGTCATTCTAAGGACTGTGAGATGTCATTCGAACGACAACACACGTCGTTTGAACCACTAAAACTAAAGATGTGGTTTCATATGACTCGAAACTGTAATTATCTCAGAATAAATGAAGATAAAACCATTTAAAATATTTCAAACATTTTAAATCATTTATAAACGAATTTCCATCCTTTATAACTCTTTTCGAACTCCATAAACATAATGCGTTCATACTGAAGAGTGTCTCGGAATGCAATCAGCATGAAGAGGTGAAATGTGCATCAATTAAACAAGGCATGATTAATATTTAAAGATTGGTTGCTATGTCTTCAATACAAAAACGTCATAGACTATATGGGAATCGTGACAATATAAAATTCTATCTATGACTCAAAATAAGTTTTGTTTCAAGAATAAGTCAAATACATACAAATGGACTCAATTGGAAATTTTGCCCTTACACGTTTAAATGTAGTTGTAAAAATGTTTAATTAAATAAAACTAATGTTTAATTAATTGTATTTTTAACACATTAAAAATCCAATAAAATAAATAAATATCATAAAACTTAATTTAAAAATATGAAATATAATAAAATACAAAATTTAAAATTTAAAAATTATTTTAAAGAAAAATACATACGAATTGTATTTGAAAAAAATAATTTAGGTATTAACACATTAAGGTAAAAATGATAATTTAGGTTTTAAAAATATAAGAAATTGAGTTTAGCCAAGAATAGAAAATGCAGGAGCAAACAAAACAGATTTGTATCAAAATTGATCCAACACAAAAGTATTGATTTTCAATCTCCCGTTTTGGCCAATTTTGAGACAAACTAAGCTGAGACTTAAAAACATAAAATAAACGAAATACATAACTCAACTAACAACATGAGTCCTAAAACTAAAAGAGTACATGAACTCAACTAAAATTTCAAATACAATAATAAAAACTCCAAGAGTCTCAAATTCTCCCCTTATTTGTCTCAAAGGGATAAAGGGAAGAAACTAATGATAATGAACATGGGAAAGTGCACATACCAATAGACATTTGAAGTGTTTCAAATCTATTATTGTCTAAAGGTTTGGTAATAAATCAGCTAATTGGTCTTTAGTATTAAGATATTCAAAGAAAATTTCCTTTTTCTCAACTAATTCCCTAATAAAGTGTTCACGCATTTTGATATGCTTTGTGCGTGAGTGAAATACCAAATTTTTTGAAATACTAATCGCACTTTGATTATATAATAAAATAAGGGCAGTTAATTCGATTATACCATAGTTATTTAGCATTTGTTTGATCTAAAAAAGCAGGGTGCAGCAGCTACCAGCAGCTATGTACTCGACTTCAATGGAAGAAAGAGGCACACAATTTTGCTTTTTAGACGACTAAGAGACGTGGTTGTGACCTAAGTAAAAATAGTCATCGAAGGTGATTATTATCATCAGCACAACCAGTCCATTAATCATCCGTATTCCCAATTATTTTATAATTAGTGTCACCAATTTACATTATAACAAATTTTAAAGTGTCACCGACATATTTTAATATGCATTTAACAACAAGTAAATGTGATTCATTAAGTTCACATTGGTATCTAGTGCGCGCACACACACACACTGACTATGCATTATGTTGGGTCTACTAGATGATAAATAAATAAGGCTACCAATTATACTACGGTATAAAGTAACTTCAACCTTTTGACTCGATAAATCTTTAGAAAGCTTAGTAGTGGAGCTCATACGGTTCTAGTTATTTTTGCATTAGTTAACCCAAACTGTTTAACTAATTCAGTTGCATATTTAGTTTGAGATATAAAAATGCAGTCTGGTTTTTGAGATACTTTGCAAACCCATGAAAAATTGCAACTTACCCATCATAGACATTTGAAATTCAAATTTCATTCTATTAGCAAAAATTTTAGCCTCTTGAGGATATGTAGACCCCAAAACAATATCGTCAATATAAACTTGTACAATAAGTAAAAAACTAATGTTTCTTTTGACAAACATTATTAGGTCTACTTCCCCCCGATTAAAGCTTTTGGTCATGAAAAAAGCAACAAGACGCTCATACCAAGCACGAGGGGCTTGCTGGAGCCCATAAAAAGCTTTCTTTAACTTAAACACATGATCGGAAAGAAAAGGTCAACAAAACCTTTTGGTTGTTCAACATACACTTCTTCATTTAGAATCCCATTTAAAAAAGAAGACTTGACATCCATTTGATATAGTTTAAATTTTAAATGACAAGTAAAAGGCTAATAGATTCTATTCTAGCAATAGGGACAAAAGTTTCATCAACATCAATCTTATCAATTTGGGAGTACCCTTGAGCTACTAGTCTAGCTTTATTACACAAAATATATATGATTTCATCACATTTATTTTTAAATATCCACTTAGTTCCTATAACATTAGTATGAGAAGGACAAGGAACTAAAAACCAAACATCATGTATCTTAAATTGACCTAACTCTTCTTGCATAGAAAGTTACCAAGATTCACCAATTAGCGCATCCTTTATATTTTTAGGTTCAATTAGAGAAACAAAAGAAGTCATTAAAGCATTTAAAGTTTGAGCTCTAGTCTTAATTGGTTCACGGGTAGAGATTTCAGGCTATCTTCAACTACAGGGGAAACACAATCATATATATCAACATGAATTGATTCCATAATAGTCTTAGTTTTCAGATTATAAACTCTATAATCACAACTATTTTAGGAGTATCCTAGAAAAAACATCCTCGTCACCTCTAGTGTTAAATTTGGATAAATGTTCACGATCCTTACACACATAACATTCACTACCAAACACCCTAAAATATTTCAAATTTAGTTGATTTGCATACCATAATTCATAATGGGTTTGTTTTTTTATTTTTCCTTAAGTTAACCCTATTTACCCAAAAATATTTTCACAAATTTTTAGCATGAATTAAAACTCGAGCCATTTTTTGAATGGTTCGATTTTTCATTTCTACAATACCATTTTCTTGAGGCGTCTTAGGTGCACTAAATTCGTATTGATACCCATTCTGAATACAATAATAAAAAACACTCGTGTCTTTAAATTCCCCACCCCTATCACTACGAATACGAGTAACTTGAGTATCCTTTTAATTTTCCTTTTTTTAACAAAATTTTCATAAAATGACTAAATGTGTCCAATTTTTCTTTCATAAATGATTCGCAAGTAAATCTAGTGAAGTCATCAACTATAACTAGAATATAAGAGTTACCACATAAACTAATTGTCTTAGAGATATCCATTAAATCCATATGTAACAATTCTAAAGAGTGAGAAGTAAAGATATCATTCACTTTCTTATGAGGGGCTTTGTGTATTTTATCAATTTGACATGGACCACAAACAAAATATCTAACTTTAGTGATTTTGGGCACACCATGTACAAGATTCTAACTGGTTAGTTTATATAAGCTATCATAGTTTAAATGTCCTAATCTTTCATGCCACAAGTCTAAATCACTAATCCTAGAAGGTAGAAAATTTTCAGAATCATTTTCATGAATGACAGTTTAGCAATTATCTATAGTCCTAGTTCCACACAAAACAATATTCCCACTAGGGTCTAAAGTCTTACAATATGATTTCAAAAATTCCCAACATGATTAGTGTCATAAAATTGACTAATACTTAAAAGATTTTCTTGTAAACATTCAATAAGTAAAACTTCCTCCAAGTTAGGAAGCCCATCAGTCTTAACAGACCCTTTGCCTATGATGTGGGGCATCTTTCCATCACCAAAAGTCACTATTCCACCAATAAAAGAATTTAAAGCGGTGAATTTGGATTTGTCCCCTGTCATATGCCCAGCGAAGCCAAAATCTAAGTACCATTGATAGTTTTTACTTCGAGCATTTAATGCCGATCAAATAACGTTACATCTTAATGTGTCACTTGATTCAGCCTTACTAACCCAAACCGCCTTGGTTTTCAAAAATTATGTTTCAATTTTTAAAGGATGTTTGATTGATAGAATATGATTCTTAACTAATTCAATTTTTGCATAAAATTGACTTGGTTTATTAATATCATGCATCCTTTAATAACAAAAATCTATTAAATGTCCATTTTTATTACAAAACTTTCAACGATAAAACTTTCGATAAACAGGTTTAGTTGGGGCAGAATGTTTGAGCGCATATTTATTATTATTATTATTATTATTATTATTATTGTTATTGTTATTATTATTATTATTATTATTATTATTATTATTATTATTATTATTATTATTATTATTATTATTATTATTATTATTATTATTATTATTATTATTATTATTATTATTATTATTATTATTATTATTATTATTCAATTTTGCCTTTTAAAAAAAATGGTTCTAAATGACCTTTCTTAGAACAAAATTCACACTGAAAAATAAGGTTGGAAGTTTGATTATTTCTAACTGTTTTGGTTTGCCTAACTTTACCTAAGTCAGATTTATTCTGTCATAATTTCTTAAAACATAATTTTTCTAGGTGTCCATTTTTATGACAAAAGCTACAAACAAACATGGGCTTAATAAAGGCAACAACACAATCCTCATTTTTAACATGTTTCGAGCTCATATTAATTTTAGTCGAGCTCATATTAATTTTATTGAACTGTGGAATCATTCTTTAGATTTGATAAAAATGGTTTCATCAAAATCCTCACCAACACATCCAATTCCTTTTAAAGGGGCAAGACCATCATATTTATTTAAAGACTTGCCAACTATACTAGAGTTTAAGTAGGCATGTAACTTTTTTAAAGTGTCATCAAGTTCTTTTTTAGATTCATCATATTTAGTCAAATCATCCTTCTATTTAATTTCAAGAGAGTGGTTAAATTTAATTAACATAATAATCCTTTCCTCAAGTAATGATACATCCCTTTCAAGTTCTTCAACATGAAGGGCATAATTTTCAGTTATTAGTTTAATTTAATTATTCAAAACATCAATTTTTTCCATTAACCTAGAATTAATTTCACCCAAGTGTGTGTTGTCATCAAGTGTATAATCAACAAAATTGTTACTCGCACACCATCTACAATAGCAGAATCCTCTATCAGATCAGATTAATCAAAATCACCATAAATATTCCCAATATCAGATAGAGAAGCAATGATGGTAAGGTGATTTTGGGCAGAAAAGATATGAGATAAATTTACAAAGTCTAACTCACAATTATCTACACACAAGTTAGAATCATCATAAAGTGTAGATAAATTGTCAAAAATGTCCTCGAACTTAATACTACAGACAAATCTTAAAGCCATAAGATTATCAAAATGTTCCTCATTATCACTATCAAAACTAATATCTCGCACTTTCGACAAATGTGCTTTGAGGTTTCCATTTAGATTTAGAAAAATAGTTGTTCACATAATGTCCATATCCATTGCATTTAATGCATCGAATGTGGCTTAAATCCTTCTTAGGTTCTAATTTCTTTTCAAAGTATTTTTCATAAGGTCTATTAGAATAACTAGGTTGATTTTCCTTTGAAGTAAACTTATTCCTAAACTTTATAAATTTTCTAAAAGTGTTTAGTCATGAGTACAATTTAATTATCTAAAGAATCTAGGAAAATTTTAGATTCATTCAAATTAGCCAAGGAGGATAAAAAAGATAAACTATTTTTGCTAGACCTAAAATTCAACACATTTTGAGTTTCAGTGTGTTCAGGTGCTTTGCCTATTTATTCATCTCTTAAAGTGTTTTGAAGTTCAAACGTTTTAAGTTTACTACACAAAAGATGAGAGGTATAACTATTATCTATATTTTCACCCATAACATGTATTATTAAATTAAAACTCTTAAGAAGAGGCCTAATGATTTTATCACATATTTCAGAATCGACATATACTATACCATTAGCATATGGTTGATTATCAATATCTTGCAAATTAAGGTAAAAATCATCAAATTTCTCATTATCATTCATATAAAGACAATCATAAAGTCTAACTAGCATTTGTGACTTAGCCATTTTAACACTAGAGTCTCCTTCATGAGTTGTCATTAAAATGTTCCAAGCCTCTTTAGATGTGGTGCAAGCTGAAATTCTTTTAAATTTAGTTGCACCCATCGCTTGAAAAATAGCATTTCTACCATTGTTGTTATACAGTGAGTTTAACTTTTGATCTTTATTCCATTCCGAAAGAGGTTTTCAAGCAGAAATTTGAGCATCACCACCATCAAGTTCAATCATATCCCATACCTCATCTCCCAAGTGTTGGAGGTTCGCAACCATTATTACTTTCCAATAAGCAAAGTTGTCACCATCGAACATTGGAGAACGTATGGAAGAATCATTATGGTCACCCATAATAGAAGATTGATTTTTAAAACAAAAGAGTTCATGATCTTTACGCAATAAAAACTTTTAAAAAGTGAATCTTGAATCTTTGATACCACTTGAAATAACCTAATCACCCTAACGTGTTTTAGTTAATAAATAAAACCCTTTTAATTTTTTTATGAACCAGTTTTAAAAGTCTGATTGAAACTGTAATACACACACACAAATAAAAATAGATTTGTGATTATGTTGCCCAAATAAAAATAAATTACAATGGGATGAGAAAAAGCAGAATGGAACACAGTATTTGTTCTCGTGAAAACCAACAAGTGGAAAATCCCGTGTCCTTTATGTAACACCCCGCCTGCCCGGGGAGAGCGAACGGAGCACTAATGCGATAAAATAAATCCAAATCCACAAGTGACAAGGTAGAGAGCATCTAAATAAACCCACAATAATATAAATCCACTAATCTCAATCACTTCAATTACAACAAGTCTCTCGAATTAAAATTACAACTATCTAACTCGAAAATAAAATACAAATCTCCAAAGCTCTATACATCAAAATAAATAATACAAATCTTTCCCAAACAATCCTTGCTAAAATCAATCTTCATAGCGCCCAAAATCTGCGCTAACCTGCCACTAAAAGAAAATATGGGGAAGTACACAATACGACATGAATTATGCTCAACAAATACGGATTAACAACTAATAAAACGTAACAACACGAGTACGAATATTCAAATCAAAATGCAAATCTCAAAGCATTTATCAATATAATTTCTCAACAACACTTTAACCGGGTCACCAGGCCTCACCACATCCATATATGCTTTATCAAACCATAGCCCGGGAAACAGGAATTTTGGCGGGTGCCCAACATCCGTGCCATATTAAAATCTCATGACAATGTGCTCATCAACAATATAATGATACCACATGAATCAAAATAATTTCAATAATTATTTTCCAGATTTCAATGAATTTATCAATTCAAATATGAGTTCAATTAAACAAGAATTCAAAGAGAATGACACTCGCGAGATTTAAGGAGCATATTGTGTAAAACCCCATACCTCAAACCATGATGAGAACCCAACGATCACATCCTCAAGATCAACTCAAAAGATCTAAAAAATCTCCTCCAAGAACCTCCAACAAAATAGCCCCAAGAACACCTCTAATCTAAGGTTGGAACTCACAAATCTCAAGGGTCAATGTGCATATAAAAAGAAGAGGAATATAAAATATATTTGCTGCCAAAAGTATGTTAAAAGTCTTGCTCAAGACTTCCTTTTATAATGCAAAGAAATGAAGAGTTGGAATCCAAAAGACTCCTTTAAATAAGGCAAGGAAATGAAGAGTTGGAAGTCAAAACAACTCCAAGAAGTAAAAACATTTTAAAATAATTTTAAAATCCGTTTTAACTTTGATTTCGAAACCGTTTGAAATTATCGCCTTTAAAAATAATAACCAACATATTTGAGCAATAAAAATAATTTTATCAAAAACTTTATTTTCTTCCATTTTCCAGAAATTAATTAAAATAGCCCAAAATTACGCGGGTTGTTACACTTCCCCACTAACAATGGAATTTCGCCCTCGAAATTCGCCGAATGCCTAACTCACAAAAATCAGGCTAACAATCTCCAAAAATAATTCCTCACCTCTAATCTCGAAACTTATCACGAATATCACTTAAAATTTTCTATCTCCAAAAATTGCTAACCACGCAATGAACCCAAAACCCAAGCCCCGAGGGTTGCCGTATACCTAAGCTCTGATACCATTTGTAACACCCCGCCTGCCCGGGGAGAGCGAACGGAGCGCTAATGCGATAAAATAAATCCAAATCCACAAGTGACAAGGTAGAGAGCATCTAAATAAACCCACAATAATATAAATCCACTAATCTCAATCACTTCAATTACAACAAGTCTCTCGAATTAAAATTACAACTATCTAACTTGAAAATAAAATACAAATCTCCAAAGCTCTATACATCAAAATAAATAATACAAATCTTTCCCAAACAATCCTTGCTAAAATCAATCTTTATAGCGCCCAAAATCTGCGCTAACCTTCCACTAAAAGAAAATATGGGGAAGTACACAATACGACATGAATTATGCTCAACAAATACGGATTAACAACTAATAAAACGTAACAACACAAGTACGAATATTTAAATCAAAATGCGAATCTCAAAGCATTTATGAATATAATTTCTCAACAACACTTTAACCGGGTCACCAGGCCTCACCACATCCGTATATGCTTTATCAAGCCATAGCCCGGGAAACAGGAATTTTGGCGGGTGCCCAACATCCGTGCCATATTAAAATCTCATGACAATGTGCTCATCAACAATATAATGATACCACATGAATCAAAATAATTTCAACAATTATTTTCCAGATTTCAATGAATTTATCAATTCAAATATGAGTTCAATTAAACAAGAATTCAAAGAGAATGACACTCGCGAGATTTAAGGAGCATATTGTGTAAAACTCCATACCTCAAACCATGATGAGAACCCAACGATCACATCCTCAAGATCAACTCAAAAGATCTACAAAATCTCCTCCAAGAACCTCCAACAAAATAGCCCAAAGAACACCTCTAATCTAAGGTTGGAACTCACAAATCTCAAGGGTCAATGTGTATATAAAAAGAAGAGGAATATAAAATATATTTGCTGCCAAAATTTATGCCAAAAGTATGTTAAAAGTCTTGCCCAAGACTTCCTGCAAAGAAATGAAGAGTTGGAATCCAAAAGACTCCTTTAAATAAGGCAAGGAAATGAAGAGTTGGAAGTCAAAACAACTCCAAGAGTTAAAAACATTTAAAAATAATTTTAAAATCCGTTTTAACTTCGATTTCGAAACCGTTTGAAATTATCGCCTTTAAAAATAATAACCAACATATTTGAGCAATAAAAATAATTTTATCAAAAACTTTATTTTCTTTCATTTTCCATAAATTAATTAAAATAGCCCAAAATTACGCGGGTTGTTACACTTTAGTACTAGGATAACATGTGCACACCAGTGTTTAATTACAAATTAGAGAACCACAAGTGTATATGAACTAATTTATTCAATACAAGTAGTAAACCAAGACTAAATTAACCAATCCCCCAATCAATCTGAAATGAATAATAAACACACCTAGGCAGTGGGAACTTTGAACACAGGCACAAGTACACACTCAACACAAGAGTACTCATGAAGTTATACGCAACAGAATGAGAATATGACATGGTTTAGGTGCAACAACTGATTATGACGACAAAGAAAGTGAACAAACAAAACTATTCAATGTTGGGAATAATCACCTAGCAGTAACTAACAAAAAAAAAACTAAACGAGATTAAACTTAATCTCACAAATTAACCTAAACTAGTTTTAATCTCCGGGTTATTAAACAGGTTGTTAATTAATTGAAAAAATTAAAAATCCAACTTGTCTTAACAACACCAAAACACACGCACCCAAATGTATAAATACCAGATTTTAGCAGGGTCCAGATTTTAAGGGAGGGGGAGATAATAACATCCACGGGATATAAAATGTGTAAGAAACAAAAACCACTCACCAAACCAAGCTAGACTCATAGTACAACATTACACCAACTAGATCCGAATTTAAATAACAACATAACTCGTTTTAAACAAAAAAATGAAAATGAGTTTATATATGTTTTTTTTTATTTAGAAAGGAACTTTAATTGGTTTTGTCTTTAAACAAAAACAATCCTTACAACTTAGATATTAACATGCAACCCTAGATCTAAAAATGAACTCCATATATATATATATATATATATGGGACAATGGTGTTATGAATAGTAACTCATGCATGATAAACATGAATGGCATTTTATGTGTTGCATGCTTGCATGCATATATTATTATTTTATTATTTTTTTAAAAAAATATTTAAAAAAAAATATTTTTATGGAAATATTTTTTAAAAAAAATTAATTTATTTTTTGACATTTTTAATTTTTTTTTAAATGCGGGTTATTATGCGCTGAGTTTTATCACGGGGCAAATTTATCGCGGTGCCCTTGGGCACGGTATTGGGGAAAGAAGATCTCTCAAAATATAAGGATGAACACTTAAAAATTAGAGAGAGAAATTAAGGGAAAATTTCGGTAGCATAATAGAGGTTTTTGCAAATAAAATTCCTTGATTTCAAACATCCCAAAATCGCATATATATAGTAGAGTTAGGAAGAATCTGGAAGAGGCCCGGGAAAATCGTAAATACCACAAACCCAAAGGGCATAAACGAGATTGAGTAAGGGCATTTAAGGGATAAAATGGAAATCCACAAGGAGGGGTACATGCGTAAACAATCAAATGAACATAATTGATAATGTGGTAAAAAGGCAAGGAACACACATCAGTCGAGATCTCAGAACACAGAGAGCGACAGAGAACCCATGTGCCGTCAACGCGTTAAGCCAACGAATGTCCCCATTAGCTGGTCAACCACTACACGAATCGACACACTAAGGTATGAAACACTGCCATTTAAATGTAGTGTTAAAAATGTTTAATTAAAGAAAACTAATGTTTAATTAATTGTATCTTTGACACATTAAAAATCTAGAAAAATATCATAAAAATTAATTTAAAATTCTGGAAAGATAATAAAACACAAAATTTAAAATATAAAAATGATTTAAAAGAAAAATACATTCGAATTATATTTTAACGAAAAGTAATTTAGGTATTAACACGTTAAAGTAAAAATAATAATTTAGGTTATTAAAATATAAGAAATTGAGTTTAGCCAAGAATAAAAAATACAGAAGCAGAAAAAAGATTTATCTCAAAATTGAGCCAACAAAAAAATAGGGATTTTCAGGGGTTTATCCCATTAGTCCAACTAGGGACTTTATTATATGTGTGTGCATAGAAAAATGACGTTTTAGTATGAGAAAATCTACTGAAAAATTCCTGTTTGGAGTTTACAAGAAAACACTCTTTTCTTATTTTTTATAGGAAATATAGTATGTGCAATACTACTAATAAAAAGTTGGATATTAATATACATGACCTAATAAAGATGAAATGCTAAAGTAAGAATTAGATAACTAATGCAAAAATAAAAGAATTTAAAGAGGGAGTGAAAGGTTTGAAACTTCTTCGAAAGATTTAAGGTTGATCTTGATTATTGAAGGACCGCTCTTATAAGTGGATAAAGGTGAAAGGAGGAGTGGGAAGGGAATTTGCTAAATTGGGTAAGGAAATGATGGAAATGGAATGTGGGGGAGATGTTTCGATATGGAAACCACGTTGACTTCAAGATAATGGTGTTGAGATCACTAAGAGGGATGTTTCTGAGGCACCCTTCGAATTGAGCTCATTCTCCCTTTATATAGGCCAAGGGGGTGCCGATCGACATTATCCTTGACATGCTTATCGACAGGAAACCCCATGGACACTGTCGATGGTAGGAAAATGGGTTTGTCATTCGGTAGTCTTCGATAGATTGTTCAAAAAATGGTCGTAAAACACAATCGATAAGTCTAAATCTTACACAAGATGAATCATTAAAAAGGGTATAAAGAGCCCTTTAAGAATCCATTGGGCCTCTCCCAGGTTCGGTAATTGACTATTTTAAAATGGGGCTCAAAAGTGCCCGATGAAATTTTAGACAAGATGAAAATGGATTGTTCATCCGAATCGTAAGGCTGATTCGCACACGGGATGTACCGTTAGAAAGGTTATGTAGGGGTCTTCGAAGTTCCAAAGATCTTTGATCGGTTCGAAGAGTTGACCATGATCAAGGGGCCTGAAAGAGCCTAATGACCTTTTAATGTAAAATAGGTCGTACATTCGTATCGTAAGACTGATTCGTGCATAGGGTGGACCGTTGCAAAAGGGTATTCAGAGCCTTTGTAAGATTCATTCAGTCTTGTTCGATCTGAAGAGTTGACGAGAGTCAAACAAAGACTGAGAAAAATGGTCTATTTATTCAAATTGTAAGGCCGATTTATTCATATGGTGGATCGATAGAAAAAGGATTTAAGGTCATTAGAAAAGTCATTGGGCTTCCACTTAGGCGAGGAAGTGTATTGGGGTCAAAATGAGGATTGAGAGCGCCCGATGGCCTCCAGATTAATTTTTGACAGTAAAAATGGACCGTTTATCCTAATCGTAAGGATGATTCATGCACGGGTCAAACCATCAGAAAGGGTATTCAAGTCCCTTCGATGATTCAATGAGTTGTTGCTCAGGTGAGAGAGTTAATCGGTAGTCAAATGGGGATCGGGAGATCTCTGTGGCCTCTAGAATAGTACTCGAAGTATGACCAAGGGTTTTTGGTGAAGGAGGAAGTGATAGGGACCTAAGGAGATGCTCATGCAGTCCTAGAATGTGTTGTCTATTGATCCCCTCGACGGGTGAGCTTGGAACAAGTGAAGGTCATCGAATAGACACCACATGGATGTTTGGGAAAGAGGTCAATTTTGTGGACCAAATTTATGGGTATGACTAGGTCAGAGGGTCAAGGTCGATTATGATGACCTAAGGTAATGCTGGGGATGATCGATTCTACGGGTCGAGGTCGATTCTATGGACCTAAGGTTGTAGAGATCGATTCTATGACTCGAGGTCATTTCTGAGGACCTAAAGTTGAGGTGACCGATTCTACAGGTCGAGGTCATTTCTGAGGAATTAAATTTAAGGGGACATATTCTGTGGGTCAAGGTCAATTATGAGGACCTAAAATGGTGACGACCAATTTCGTGGGTCGAGGTCAATTTTGGGGACCTAAAGTTGAGGTGACTGATTCTGCGAGTCAAAATTAATTCTAAGGACCTAAAGTTAAGGGGATTGATTTCGCAGTTTGAGGTCAACTATGAGGACCTAAAGTTGTGACAGACGATTCTCTGGGTTGAGGTCAACTTTGAGGACCTAAAGTTGTGATGAACGATTCTACGGGTCGACGTCAATTCAGATGACCTAAAGTGGTGACGACCAATTCTATAGGCCGAGGTTAATTCTGAGAACCTAAAGTGGTGATGACCGACTCTACGGGCTGAGGTCAATTCGAAGGACCTAAAGTGGAGATGGACAATTCTAAAGGTTGAGGTCAATTCGGAGGACCAAAAGTAGTGATGACCAATTTTGGAGGTCGAGGTCAATTATGAGGACATAAAGCTGTGATGAACAATTCTACAGGACGAGGTCAATTATGAGGACCTAAAGTGGTGATGATCTATTATGCAAGTCGAGGTCAATTTTGAGGAGCTAAAGTGTTGATGACTAATTTTGCAGGCCAAGGCCAATTTTGAGGGCCTCAAGTGGTGACGACTGATTATGTGGGCCGAGATCAATTCTTAGGACCTAATAATTATGACATGAGGAGTTATTCTCTTGGGAAATCTTTACCTTATCTTGGGTATGCAGATGCACCTATTGTTCCACTGATGGTGTCGTTGTTTTGAGACACTTCTGAGGAAGGTTTCACCCTTGAGACATTCAACTGGGGATTAAGTTGTTTTTAGAGGGGATAATTTTTTTGGGGAAACCATAAGGGATTTTGATTGCTGGAGCATCCTGAAAATTAGTTGGCGGATGAATTGGGAGAAAGTTTAGCCTAGAAATTCCACTGGGGAATTGGGAAGGTATTATTGTTCAATCCTGCCAGGGAAGCATTTGATTTGAGGTTTGGATTCCGTTGCAGAAGACTTGAGATTTGATATTCCACTGGGGAATATTAGTTAGACTTTGGGATGTGGCTGCATCGCTGGTTTGTTTCTAGAATATCTTTAGGATTTATGCTGGGGATAAGAAGATGTTTATTATTCCAAACAATGTTTTTCTTGATGAAGAAATGTTGCAATATTTGTTTGGCATTTTTAGGAATTTTCTCGGTAATTTTTGGATTTTTCTAGAATTTTTTTGTACAAAATTTTCAGGAGGTTGCCAATCAGTATGTTGTAGGGGTTGTTGTTTGGTAATGGCACAAACTCCAGGGCTTCCTTAGGAAGAGGAATAGGCAGGTGACGATCGGCGTGCCATTTAGTCACTCATAAAAGGGGGCAATCCATCCTTATTTTTCACATCTTCAAATCTTTGATTTTTCTGCTTCATCTATCTAAAAACAGTTCCTAAGTGCTTTCTTCTTAAAGAATTCAAATGGAGGGTTCTTCAGCGAGAGATACAGTTTGGAGTGGCTTAATTTTGACAACTACACTGGCCTGGAATGGCAGCCTAGGGTGCCATTTTCCTTGGGTAGCGAGAATGCCTTTGACCTCTTTGAGATGGTTGCTAAGGAACGCTTCCTTTTGCACAAGATTTCACACCACCGTTCCTCCAGGGTGAAGAACCCTAGTGGCTGCATAAGTATGGTGACCTTTGGTATACCTTGTTATTTATTTTTTTATTTTCTTGTGGTGATGAAAGGTCTTTTCTCCTTTCTGGATTGGGTAGACTGACATAGATCCTTCGAGCATGCGTTCTAAGGGACGATTGGTTTGAATGATGTTTGGGATCATCTTCCGACGATGGTGTGATGGATGGTTACTTATGTTTGTTTTGGCTGTCTGGCACATGCCTTGGATGAGATGTCGCGTTCTATTGCGGCGTTGTGCTCTTTGGGATAGAGGTGGTGTGACACTACCCACACCTTCCATTTGGGTTTTGAGGATCTAACAATTACTCCCATTGATGTTCAACAGCTGTTGAGGATAGATTGAGAGGGTGTGCAGATTAAGGTGGATTGTACTGTGAGGGTGACGCCAGAGGCAGTTCATGAGGCTTTGGGGGATGTGGGTAGGATCATTTATGGAGATCCTATCCGCATTTCTTCTCTTAGGGAGGTGCTATTGAGTAGGAGTATAGATGAGACCGATGGGCGGCAGGTGAGATAGATGTCCCGATTGTTTATTTTTCTTTCGTTAGGTGGTTTTCTGGTGGTGACGAGCAGCGACGTCATTCATCTCTGGTTTTTTCTATTTTCGAGGACATTTTCTGACGTCCCATTCTATGAATAGGGGGCCTGACTTTATGATAGTTTACTATTCTTTGGATGTATTTATCAGATGTTGCTGGTAGACATTTACAGGGGCCACGTACCTTTTAGAGGTAAGTTTCACATTTCTCTTTTCCTTTTTTATTTTCTTGCATTTTCCCTTAGTTTTTTCATTGCTAAACCCTGTCATTTTACAAACATGGTTCTATAAGGTGATTGGTCTCAAAATGAGGTTGATAACCCCGAAGGATGAAGATTTGGGGGACTTTTATCAGATGTACCAGTGGTGAAAGTCCAACTGGCGATCTAATCAGTCCTTGTCCCTAGTGGCGATGTAGTAGGCTCTGAACACGCTGATGAGCGATAAGGTTATTTTCTCATTCTTTTAAATCTTCTTTTTACACTTTCTTTGCTTGAGTATTTATCTTTTTTCGTGGATTGTTGGTGACCTTTTACCCTTAGGGGATGTCTTCTCAGCATACGAGGTTGACGGGTATGCATGTAGAGATGCAACGATTGACGGGGAAAGAGGTTGGGTAAGCCTAGTACCTGGGAGATAAGATGGTGAGACAAATCGTGTAGTATGAGGTGGCGGTCCCACCGTCAGTGCCTCCACTGTATTTGAGGTAGGTGAGAGAGATGTCTTCCGAGGATAGGGCAGTGACGATGGCTGGCGAGTCTTATATACTCTATAGAGACACGAACGTGATCTATGACTACCTAGATTTCATGATGAGCTGGTTGATGCCCTGTTGTATTTATGCCATGGTGAACATGACTCCGCCTCCTATGACTTCGGGTAGGGGTACCAGAAAGTGCATCGGATCGGCCCACAATAAGTGTGGTGGTATGTTGGTGGCGCCGACAACAATAGAAGAGGATCCGCTTATTTAGGTCACTCCCCCTTCTTATAATTTTTGAATAAATAGAAGGGGGACACTGAGCATGTCTCACCGTCCTATTGAAGTGATGCCGAGGTTAGTGGGGCTTACGGATGATGTCCTTCAATCTGAGGTATACTTTTCTCTTTTCTTATCTTGTCTCTTTTGGTCATTTCTTTACTTTTTAATGACAAATTGTTCTTTTGCTTCTTTACTTATCGTATGTTCGAGTGTTTCCACCTTGCTAAAGGATATCAAGGACTAGGTGGCCTGCACGATTGCTTACATCAAGGATTTTATTGCTGCCTGTTTGGTTCCGTCTGCCACATCGAATGAGGGATAGGGCTCTGGGAGTTCGAATTTTACCCCTCATCATCGTGGGAAGTGTGTCAGACGTAAGGGTGAGGGTTTAAGAGAGGGATATTATGGGTTTGGGTTAAGTCTTGTTGTTTTATTTGTTTCTTCTTTCTTGCAAAGATGTAATTGTGGAACGACATCCCATATATATATATATATGAAGGAGATTTCTTTATTTATCTTTGCTTTAATGACTTATTTTATATGCACTTTTACTTTGCTGATGAGACTATAAAAATGATAGGATGTTTATTTAGAAAATGAGAAATTATTTAACTCCAGGAAGAGGTTTATTTTGGGAAATGATAAGTAAAAATTGATAAGTAAGAAGAAATAACCCGAGTTTTTTTAAATAAATATTTCTTTTTTGAGAATTTTATTTTGAAAAAGAGGAAAGGTAGAATCTTCTAAAACAAGGGGTTGCCAATAGACATACTCCTTCTCCTGCCTATCGGCATATGGGTCAAATCAAATCACTCTAAGGCTTTGATTGAACTTTTCTATAGATTAGAGTACTTTGTAAGGAATTTATTCATTCGAGCTCCTCAGATCCCTTGTCTTTTGCCAAGTATTTTGTATATAAAAGGAGAGGTAAGTAGTGTAGTTTTTTCATCCATACCCACTTTTTTTCTTGCTTACTGCTTTATTATTCCTAAAATATTCCTCCCGATGCATACAAAATTCTCTTCCTACCTCGAAGGTATAGAGGCCATGAGTTTGTATAACATGGACTATGAGGCTTTTAACTTGCGTTAAGTCTCCTTGTGGCATAATAGAGCCATTGACTGGAACATGTTAGCGACAATGGCCCAGTTTTAGTATCCTGAAGACTAGGTTTTCTGTTTTAGTTTAAATGAGGTTTACTTAACCTACGAAGAGTTCTTAACCATGTTGGGAATCAATCCAAATGTAGCCACGACTATGCCTAAATTTTCTTGTTCTCCTCAGGCATTGTTAGCAGAGTTGCTCCATACTTCCCCTTCGGCAGTTCAACCATTGGTTACTAGGGGGATGATTTCCCATTTGGCTATCATGCATTCTGTGCGATTGGGGGATTTTAATAATATAGAATATACCGGAGTTTTTTCCATGAGCCTAACTTTGAGGCTCTTACTGGTGATAGGGATCTTAATGATGGATCCCTAGTTGGCTGCGATAACAACGTGGATTTTTTACCGTCATAATCCAGCGGCGGTGACACGGAGGAGGCTCTGAATGATCTTGATGCCTAGAGGTAAGGTTGCTCCGATTTTCTAAGAGGGAGCGTGGTGATGTTGTTCATGTGTCCGGATGAGAGATTCTGTTTGGCGGTTCCTCTTGAGTATGCCTTGGCAGGCATGTCGAGTTTATTTGTTAGGTACTTTATCAATTTTGGCCCATCTGTAGAGAACTGGGTCAATTGTTTTTTAGAGCATGGATCTCAGAACCTTTATTGGTCGGTGTCATGGTGGGGGGAACTATAGCCTATTCTAGAGCTGAGAGAGTATCGGTATGTGCATTTAGTGGGCCTGTAGTAGACTTCATTCTATTTCCCTTGGAGGCTTCTGTGTCAAGTTGGGTGGGAGAAAATAGTGCCTCCTCAAAGACTTAACTGAATCCATGCGCATAAGGTTAGGTTCTCTGTGGGAGAGTCATCGACCGTCGACCCGTCCATCTGAATCTGTAGGAAGGGTATGGCATGTGATTTGCTTAGTGATATTTTCCAGGATATTCAGGGCGTACCGATCCATGGAGCACATTCATAATATTAACCAGGTAGTGGAAGTTTGGGGACCTTCGAGGGCTGACGATGATGGGGTTGGGTCTAGCAGTTGTTGATAGGTTTTTGTGAAACTGGGATTCTTTTTAGGTGAATCTTTTCAGGTGACTTTTGTGAAGATTTTGGTGATTTGGGTTTTTTTTAATTTGAGGTTTTGGGCATAATTTTGTGAAGTTTGGTTAGGCTTATTTATAAATACTTTGGTCACCGGAGAGGGGTGGTTGGTTTGACTCCCTTCGCTGATACTTCGTGTAATGGTACTGAACTTCCTTGTTTGAAAAAAAAATATTTTGATCATATTATTATGCCTTTTGATGATTTTTTTTGAGTTATCTATACCGATCGCTAAGGCATACATAGTCCTTTTGTTCATGTAAATGATAAAATAAACTCTCATTCTCAGAGTCTAGAAAAGAATAGCATTTTATGAAAAATAAGGGGATCGTGGCCATGTAAGGTGTATGAGCTGCTTACGTACCTTTGCGGGTTTTGAAAATTTTATGAGTTCCATTTTGAAAGAAAAAGGATTCTTAAAGGATCAGACCCCAAGTAGTTCTGGGTAGAGAGAAATTAAGAGAGTTCTTTTTTAGAATATAAGGTAAATGAGAAGAGTTATAGCATGCTGAGATTTTGGACTAAGGGTATAATTTCTTGAGACGGTCGAAGTTGACTGGACGTTCCATCTCTAGTTATAGGGGCCACTCCAGATTGGTTTGAATTTTCCTCTGGGGTCCCCGACGGGTTGTATGATCTCTTTGATGGCCAGATCCCCTTCCTGGATACCATGGGATTTGACTTCTCTATTGAATGATCGTAATATTTGGCGATGGTACCCTTGTATGTTATATAGAGCCTTCAGCCTCTTTTCACCCAAGGGTGATAGTTCGTCAAAGCGACTCTGATGTCAGTCTTCCTCGTTGACTGTGCTTTCGAGCATAACTCACAATGAAGGTATTTGTAGCTCAAGGGGTAGGACTTCTTCCATGACATACACCAAAGAGTAAAGGGTAGCCCTAGTAGATGTTCTGATTGAAGTGAGATAGCCCCAGAGGGCGTAAGGGATCCGATCGGCCCAATCTTGGCAACTCTCGATCATTTTTCTAATGATGGCATTGAGGTTTTTGTTGGTGGCTTCGACTGCACCATTGGTTTTGTGTTAGTAGGGAGAAGATTTGTGTCTCTGAATATTATATTCGTCGACCAATTTTGTGACCTCGGCTTCAAAATGTAACCTATTATATGATATTAGCTCGTGGGGAACCTTGTAATGACAGATGATGTTCTTTCAGATAAACATGGCTACATTCTTGGCATTTAGCACTGTGTATGACTTGGCTTCGACCCATTTGGTGAAGTAAACAATGGAAACCAAGATCAACTTATGCCCGTTTGAAGCTTTGGGTGTGACTTTCCCTATGATGTTAATGCCCCGAGTGGGGAACGACCAGGGAAAAGTCATGTTGTATAATTATCGAGGAGGGAAGTGCTGAAGATTAGCAAACTGCTAGCATTGGAGGCATCTTCGAACATAGGCTGTGCAATACTAGACCATGGTGGTCCAATAATACCCTTAAGGGATGATCATCGTAGCAAGCATATGACCATTCATGTGGGATCCGCATTCCATATTGTGGATCTTTTGCATCACTTCTCCAATGTCAGCCTCTACAATGCAGTGCAAATGGGCTCCATCGAAGTTCCTCTTGGACAGTGCTTTATCATAGATGATGGACTAGGCAGTCAGTTTATGGAGGGTCACACAATCTTTCTTGTTGGCGTCTTGGGGATACCTATAATGCTTGAGGATGCACCAAAACTTGTCCATATCAAAATCTTCCTCTGTGATGAGCTCAATGTGGTAGCAGTGGTTGGCATAGTGAGAAAATGTAGTGAGAAATCCCCGTTTTGAGTTTACAAGCAAATCTTCTTTTTCTTCGTTTTGAGTTTTTTTTATAGAAAATATAGTATGTGCAATACTCTAATAAAAAGTTGGATAATAATACATTTGACCTAATAAAGATGAAACGCAAAAGTAAGAATTAAATAACTAATGCAAAAATAAGAGAATTTAAAGAGGGAATGAAAGGTTTGGACCTTCTTTAGAAGCTTTAAGGTTGATCTTGATTGTTAAAGGGCTGTTCTTGCAAGTGGATGAAGTCGGTAGGAGGACAGGGAAGGAAATTTGCTAAATTTGGTAAGGAAAGGATGGAAATGGAATGTGGGGGAGAGGTTTCAATATGGAAACCACATTGACTTTGCGAGAATGTTACTGAGATCACTGAGAGGGATGTTTCTGAGGTTCCCTTCGAATTAAGCTCATGGTACTTTTATATAGGGTAAAGGGGGGTGACGATCGGTATTGTACTTGGAATGCTTATCGACAGGAAACCCCAGACACACTATCAATAGGTAGGGAAATGAGTTTGCCATTCGGTAGTCTTAAGTAGATTTTTTGTAAAAATGGTCATAAAATGCAATCCATAAGTCCGAATCATGCACGGGATAAAAAAAATGGAAAGGGTATTCAGAACCCTTTAAGAATCCATTGAGTCGCTCCAAGGTTCGCGAATTTAATGTGGTAAAATGGGGCTCGAAAGCGACTGACGGTCTTTTAGACAAGAGGGAAACATATCATTTGTCTGAACCGTAAGGTCAATTCGCACACGATACGAACGTTAGGAAGGTCTCTTCGATGTTCCCAAGAGCTTGGCTTGATTCAAAGAGATGACCTTGGTCAAATGGGGCTCGAAAGCGCCCAGTGACCCTTTGGAGTAAATCGATCATTTGTCTATACCATAAGGCCGATTCACGCACGAGACGAACCATTGGAAATGGTATTCAGAGACGTTTGAAGATTCATTCCGTCTTATTTGAGCTAAATAGTTGACGGGAGTCAAATGAGGCTCGAGAACGCTCGGTGGTCTCCAGATCAGTTTTTGAGCGAATATGGTACGTTCGTCCGAACCATAAGGCCAATTCGCGCATGGTATAGATCGCTAGAAAGGTAATTCAGGGACCTTTGAAGATTCATTGAGCTTTTTATTAGGCGAGGAAGTTAGTGGGGGTCAAAACGGTAAATGGGAACATCTAGTGGCTTCAGATCATTTTTTTACGATAAAAATTGACCATTTGTGTGAATAGTAAGGCTGATTTATACACAGGGTGGATCATTGAAAAGGGGATTCAGATCCCTTTGATAATTCAATGAGCTATTGCTCAGGTGAGAGAGTTGATCGGTCATCAAACTAGACTCGAAAGCGCTCGATGGCCTCTAGAATAGTACTCGAAGTATGACCTCGTGTTTATGGTGAAGGAGAAAGTTCTAGGGACCTAATGAGATGCTTATGGGGTCCTAGAATGTGGTGTCTACACCAAGTCTTTGAACTCTCCACCTCTGTCACTTCTTATGCAAGATTCTTGGGTATCCTTCTCTTTTTCAATTTTTAAAAGAATTTTCAAAAATCATAGTATGTGTTAGATTTATTTTTTATAAAAGTGACCCAAGTAAATCATGTAAAATCATCCACCACGACAAGAATATAACTGTTAACATAGAGGCTGATAGTTCTAGAGGGACCCATACAGACAATGTGGATTAGTTTAAGAGGCTTAGAAGTTAAAATATCTTTAACCTTCTTATGAGTTGATTTACTCATTTTCCCCGCTTGGCAAGGACCACAAACAGAGTTAAAAGTGTTTTTAATTTTGGTAAAACCTCTAACTATTTATTGGGAGCTTAATCTATGAATGGTGTCAAAATTTGTGGGTCCTAATCTATTGTGCAATAAATCAAAATCATCTAATCTAGCAACCTTGCAAGATTTAGTCTTTGGAATCACTAAGAAATAGTTATCCGCACTTTTGTTTCTAGAAAGAATACAGTTACCCTCTTCATTCAAAATTTTGCAATTTGTTTTAGAGAATGTAATAATATGATTGGAATTAAAAAATTGATATATAATTAGTAGGTTAGACTTAAGACCTTTAACTAGCAAGACATCATTTAGAGTAGAGAGCCCTTGTTCATACAGTGTTCCCTTACCAATGATCTGGGATAAGACTCAATTGCCAAACAAGACATTACCTTCAAAGAAGTCTGTCTTATTTGTTAATTTGTTCTCATCCCCGATCATGTCTTTAGAACACCTAGAATCCAAGTATCATCCAGTTGAAGTGCGTTGCCCTTAAAAGTAGCATGGTTTTAAGTCTAAGTGGGAGATTGTTAGAGAAGTAGACTAAAATCATGCTTTACGTAATAGTTTTATTTATGGATTTATTATTAAAATAAAATTAGTTTTTGCTATTTTAAACAGAATCATGCATGAACATAATGCTTGCATTATTTTATATATTGTTGATGTCTTTTATTCTACTCAATAGGTATTTTGGTGTGTAGAGTATGACTTACATAGAGGATCAGATCACCAGTTCTTGTAGAATCTAATTTTTATCGTTCACAATCTTATATGGAACTAGAAACGCCATCAGTAGGGTTGTGGCACAATATTTTAGAAGGTATATGTTAATTACGGGAAACTATATAGTTTTAACTTATTGTGCTAGTACACTTTATGTGTACTGAATGGGACCACTTTGAGGTCATTCTCTTATACTGATTTTATAAGAAAATGTAAACCTCATGATTATTAGGTTTACTTAAGACTCTTAGTCCGGGTATGATTGATGGACACATGTAGTAGTTATGTATTGTTTTGACCTTTCGGGTGAGATTCATTATAGGATTAATAATCTTGACATATAGGGTAATGATGATTATTGTATGGTGAAAGTCTTTTATGGATGGAATCCACATTTCGGTATAGAGACTGGTGATAGCCCCTTGAGATGCTTATAAGTTTCGTATGTGTCAAACCCTACAGGTGGATTATGTTAATCCGACACTACAAATAAGTTAAGTTGGATCGCTTAGGGACTTAAAGAAGTTAATCAAATAAATTATCAGTAATATATTTTATTAATGGGTAGCCGTAACCTTAACATGGTGAGAATTTAGTAATTAATAATAAGGAGCTTGAAATATAATTTTGAGTCAAGGAGTGGAGTTGCAATTATAATTATTTAGTGGTATTAATTATAATTAAGGTACTGAGATTAGGATCTGGTAAGAATTAGGCTATCTCAGGCCCATTAGTATCCATATCCTTATCTATCCTTAGGGTCTGAACTATATCCTATATTTATGCACTTAAGGCTCATTCTTTCTTAACCTAGTCGTCACTCTTTGATACTCAAAAGACCTATTTTTGGACTTTTGAGAAAGAGAGACAACAAAGAAGAAAGAGGAGGAAAGAAGGAAGTCACAAAATAAGAGACCACCCTTTACCCGTGACTATTCATATCAGGAATATAATAGAAGACCGTGAGGTGCATCGAACCCGCGTTCTTGATCAACTATTATTATATATTCCGTTTTTGCAAAAATGAGATCAAATTAAATAGATCTCGAAAGGCATATCCAAATTCCTCCTTGTAGGAATTCATGTATGTGTAAGTTTTTGTGGTTAATTCTATATGCGTTTTCAATAGACCTTTGGACTTCTGCTCTAACAATGACAACATTGCATATGATCTGGGGTAATAACTCATCTTTTCTAACCCAAATAGGCCTGGTTTTAAAATTTTACTTGGCCTTTCATTTATAAAAGGTCTGAGGGGTCTTTATAAATGGTTTTTTCTTAGTTTTAGGTCCCCTTTTTTCTTCCTATAGTTAGAGTTACGTGTGGTCTGCTTTGGGATAACATGCGTATTCCCTTTTTCTCTCGAATAGATAAAGTTTTGATATGTAGGTGTGTACAACCTTTTTTGAAAACACTCGGTAATGGGGTGCCCGTAGACATCGCAATAGGAATAGTATTGATGAAAGGTAGTCTTGACTATATCACCTAAGTCATTTAATGTGGGTATGGTCAGGTTTGACACATTTTTCCAATTTTCACTAGTCTTAGTGTTTTGTCATAGGTCTCCAGAAGGAGGACACGCGTACTTATCTTTACCATTAGGGTTTGGCTTCTAATTACACACATTTTGCTTTCCTTGATATACATCAACATTAAAAATTCCTTTCTGAGTTTTTTAAATCCTAGGCTTGTTTTACAAAAATAACATTTTTAGGAGAAACAATCATTTTATTGGACTTAAATTATTCATTAAAACCCAGGCCAGTTTTATCTTTAGAATTTATTTTACTACCAATAACAACCTTATCATAAGATTTAGCTTGTTTTTTAAAATGTAAGAACTTTTAAAAGTCATTTGAAACTTTTGTTTGGATTCCTCCAATTCAATTAAAGTAGCCTTGTATCTTTCTTCTAAGACAACATTTTTCTCATAGAGGCCTTTTAATTTTAAGGAAAATTCTTTAGTCTCTGTCTCATGAGCAATACATTGAGCAGTTTAATCTTCTACATTCTTTCTAATAGTTTTACTAAGTTGTTCAAGACGTTGAGTCAATTTCTTAACCATCTCGTCCAGTTTAGCACTCTTTTTAAGAGTTTTAGTGTACAAGTCTTGAATATTAAGTAGGTCGTCATCGTACTTGCTAAGTGAAGTGTGTGCGGTGTCCCCTATCATTTCATTTTGTGCAATGGGATTCACATACACGTTCAATTCATCAGCATTGTTTTCACTCTGACTCATTCGTAAACTAGAACTATCTACATCATTTTCAACTGTTGTAGTTATAACAAGTTCACTAACAGGAATAACATTAACATAAGGTAGCATAATGCAGTCATCAACAACATTATCAAAAGGAAAACATGCGTTGTCATCAGAATATATGATCTTGGAATAAAGTACATGCATGATTCATTAATGGATGACTCAGGCTCATCTTGATCAGAAAGTCCCAAGTTTTGCACATATTAGTCCTGACATTATTATAACTCAATTTGACTCTACACTTTGCAACAATGTTCCCCATTTCCCACAATGATGACATTTGATGTGGAAATTATGAGTCTTAAGCCTATTGTTATCATTGGTCCGTTTGTCATAGTTTCTATCACTAGGTCTGTGACTTTGAGAGTTTTAATAAACAGGTCTCCCCTATTTAGACCCAACAGAGTTTCTAAATTTCATGATTTTCTTAAATTGTTTGCTCATAAAGGCAATTTGGTTATCCAAACTATCTAAATCACAGTCCTCCCAAAGTCAAGTGTGTTCATTTTAGGGATAATCATTTGACTTGAAAATACCACATTTTACCTAGATGATCTTTTATTTTGGGAGGTTAATTGTTTCTTAAATTCTAATTCCATCTTTGCCGTTCTGATCTTAATACTCATTAATTCGGGTGTCAAGTTAAGATAATCCATCTCTTCTATGACCTGACATTTATTATCAAATTTAGCATGCAGGGATCTTAAGATTTTAAGCATTATTTCCTTTATATCATATGTTATCCCATTAATAGAGATGTTTTTAAGTATTTGTAGTCATTGTTGAAGATCCTCTAATAAAAAATGTCAATTACTTACAAAAATATATAACAAACAAGAATATAGTGGTTAGCGAGGTATCAATCCAAATCTAAGGGTGAAACATACAAAAGAGGCATGCAATTCATTTGTTTATTTTCTTTTTGGACTTTTTTTGCTTCTTCCATTTTTTTAGCTTTTCTTAATATTTTTTTTTTGTGATAAGGGTGAAATAAGACTAAACTAAATAAAATATGTAAAGAACTAACTAAAAAGTGACTTAAAATGATGAAAAAGGTCTAACACTAAAATAAGAGTTAAAGTGAGGTAAATGTGACACCCCGCCTAATTAATCCCGGGTGATCAGTCCTAAATCAAGTTAGAACAGGTTTCTCATTTGGTCCATTCTTAGCATCACTGTCGTTTATTTAAATTACTAACCACCTAAGTGAGAAAAACCAGACTAGTGCCAATTTTATCTTTCATTAATTAAACTAAAACCCATACGGAAAAATTAAAGCAATAAAACCATCACAGATAATTGAACTAATCATTCCACAAATAAAAATAATTAACCGAATAAACCATCGGTCCAAATAATAAATCCCATAAAGACAAGAATAGAAATCCCAACAAGTCTAAAACAAATAAATGGAAAGTGAGCAACATGCTCGAATAACTAATAATGAGTCTCTACATTATGAATGAAAGAAGGAGGCGTCTATCAAATGTCCCGCAACATCCACATATGCTGCAGCAACGGATTTCCTGGAATCGAGTCAAGTCTGGCGTCCCTGTGGCTGGACACCTAAAAGGTTTTTAAAATTTTTTATAGCAAGGGTTAGTACCCAAAACATTTGAAAACATTTAGCAAATGATTAACTTGCAGTAATAATAAATATGCATGCTCTTCATATTTTAGTTAGTATCGCACTCTCTTGAGAACTTCCTTGCCCCTCCTCTAATGTGCACCACTAACGCTTTAATTATCACGTAGTTATCTATCTCATGACTAGATAATTATTAAAGTCTCCTTGAATCCCTTCTACTCTAATTTGAGTAACTGTGATTATGATTTTTAAGTCATTAGTAACATCAACTTAATTAAATCATTTTCCCTTTTTAATTCATATAACTACTCCACTCGTTATACATATACAACAACTCATGCTTGTATTTATTTAGCCCGTATATAATAATCACCTAATTATATACTTAGAATTTATTGCAGCATTCACACACATACTGGAATACATAAACCACTAATATCCACCTGAGTAAAAGTACTCCCCGGATATAATTTCTCTAAAGTGCTAGTACACTAGGTATATTCACATATCCTAGTTATCCAAGTTAGAATCTCTCACTAACTTGGTTTAGTATACGATTGGAGGCGGTCATATTCCTTCCCGGAAAGTGAGATGCCCCTCACCCCCTGCAACGGACGCTATGACCTGGGAATCTACTCGCCCTACTCCTCAAGCTAGGGGATTCATCCACTGCGCGTAACCTCCCCCTATAGCACTAGAGTATAGTAATATCTAACCACTGATATTAAGGCATACACTATATATATATACTATCACACACCGTATATATATATATACATACATAAAAATGTTCCAGCTACACCGTGTACTAACCCGTGACACAAGCCTATTCCATTTTTATTATGAGGTTATTACCCAACTCGAATTATTAATAATAGCACATTAATAAGTTCAGTTACTTTTAATGTTGCCCTCACCATTTAATTGGGCTAAATCTCATAGCCTTAATTAACCTCACCCGAGTCTAAATCCCGACTCTAAATTTCCTAGTCCATTACTACGTAATATAATTTACCTCGATGTCACTCAACCAATTTTGACGTGTCATCCAAATTTCCCTTCCCATCTCCTAATTAATTCACTCACATTTAATTAGGTATACCCCATGCATTAATTTCTCAACAATAATTAATTGCATAACAACTTTTTATATAAATCTCATCCTATATAAATAAACTGGGCGAACTGTCCGTGTCTGCCGACCGTCGATCGATCGACTTCATGGCGTCGATCGATCGATCGAACAGGTACTCGTCTTCTTCGCGAAGACGGACAGCCATGGGCGAAAATCTGCAAACCCTAATTTCCTTCTACACTGAAACTAAGTCTCTTTTAGCATTTGTACATATTAGGAAACTCATTAGGGATCTCCAAAATATTCATCAACATCAATAATTCGTCCATTTACTCCAGTTTATAGATTTGGGGAAAGTTTCATCATAAACCCTAGGTCCATTTATACCCCAAATTTCATCATCAAATTCGTTTCCAAATATGCAGATAACATTTTATCAGACATGCAATAACTCACCATTATCATATTTTACAAGAATCATCACCCAAGTTTCGTAAATCAGAATTGTAGTTTCCAAAATCCCATATTCATTCCATTAACACCCAAAAACGGATTTCTACATAATCACTACACATGAATATGAATCGAAAACAGATTTAATGCTATTGCAAGTTATCCACTTGCCTTAAGGTTCGTAGAGTCTGAATTGGAGCTAAATCCCAAGGTTGAAGATGACCTTTGATGGCTCTCTTTGATCCCCAATTTGGCTTTGGCTGCTGTTAGGGTTTCCTAACCCTTAATTTGCTTTCTCTAATTAAGTTCAGCCACCCCCTTATTTCTTTTTATTAGATTAATTAACTTAATCCCGTTTTTTGACTAATGGGCCAAGCCCAAGTGACCCAAATGTCCCCGAGTGGGCCCGGCTATGTCTAAAAACGTCCCGTGACCCGTTCACTACCCCCGGGTACACTTTTCCGACTATCTCGGCCCATCCGGACTCAACTGTACCCTCAGAATTTGCATCCGAATTAATTTATAAAAATTACTTATCCCCCACCCCATATAGTCTTATACCGACTTCCGAATGTGATAAGTACCTCCTCGTCACTAATACTCGAGGCGACGTAATTACATTATTACTATTCACTTAGTAAATAAGTTTTCCCTAAATATTAACCATTCAATCCCAGATTAATATTTATATATATTATTCTGTTCTAATTAATTCATTAAATTACAACACACTAAGTAATTTAAAATCTCCGAATTAATTAAATTTTAAATGTATCAAAAATACGGGGTGTTACATACTCCCCCCCTTATAAAGGAATTTCGTCCCCGAAATTAGATCGTACCTGCTTTGAAAAGTTCTGGATATTGTTCCCGCATATCCTCCTCTCGCTCCCAGGTAGACTCGTCAACATTGTGATGACCCCACTGTACTCTAACCAATGGAACGACCTTGGATCGTAATTTCCGCTCACTATGATCCAGAATTGCTACCGGCCTCTCCTCATACGAGATGTCTGGTTGTAAGTCGATCTCCTCGAGCGGAATATGCCAAAAGGCTCTCTCGCTCCTTCGATATTTCTTCAGCGATGCCCCATGGAATACATCGTGTATTCGCTGAAGATGATCTGGTAATCCAAGCTTATATGCCACCGGTCCCACCCTCTCAATAATAGGGAAAGGTCCTACATAACGCGGTGCTAACTTACCCTTCTTGCCGAACCTCATCATCCCTTTCATAGGGGATACCCGGATTAAAACCTGGTCCCCAACTTCTAGCTCCACATGTCTTCGAGAAGCATCAGCATAACTCTTCTGCCTGTCCTGAGCTATTCGAATCCTTCCTCGAATCAACTCTATCTTGGCAGATGTTTCCTGGACAATATACGGCCCCAAGAGTTTGTTGTCCCCCACCTCTAACCAACAAGCGGGTGAATGACAAGGTCTCCCGTACAGTGCCTCAAACGGTGCCATGCCAATCGTGAATTGGTAGGAGTTGTTATACGCAAACTCTACCAAAGGAAGATATTTCTCCCATCCTCCCCCGAAGTCCAAAATGCACATTCTGAGCATGTCTTCCAGCATCTGATTAACTCTCTCAGTCTGTCCGTCAGTCTGTGGGTGATACGCTGTACTCAAGCGCAACTCCGTGCCCATTGCCTCCTGAAAGCTCTGCCAAAAGTGGGCAACAAAGATTTTGTCTCTGTCTGATACGATATTTATCGGCACTCCATGCAGCTTAACAATCTCTGCTATGAATAGCTGTGCATAACGCATCGTCTCAAAGTCTGTGCGTACCGGAAAAAAGTGGGCTACCTTGGTCAACCGATCCACAATAACCCATATGGAGTCGTGACCCTTCTGCGATACCGGCAACCCTGTGATGAAGTCCATGGAGATGCTCTCCCACTTCCACACGAGAATGTCTAACGGCTGTAGCATCCCTGATGGTCTCTGGTGGTCAACTTTCACAAGCTGACACGTGGCACATTTCGAAACAAACTCCGCTATGTCTCGTTTCATCCCTGCCCACCAATACTGCCTCCTCATATCTTGGTACATTTTATCCCCACCGGGATGTACCGCAAATTTCGAACCATGGGATTCTGTCATAACGGCGTGCTTTAAATCCTCATCCTCTGGCACCATTAACCTCCCATTAAAACGTAGGCCTCCTTCTGAGCTAATCGAGTAACCTTCCGCTCCCTCAGCTAACAACTGGCCCACCCTATCCCGGTAATTCTGATCCTCTGCCTGAGCCTTCACAACCCGCATAATGATCTCGGGTGTGATGGACAAAGCCGACATGCAAGCCTTTGCTACGTCGTCCTCATATTGAAGTTCTCTCCACTTCGCTTTCCATACCTCCGATATTTCCCCAGTCGGTCTTCTGCTCAATGCGTCTGCTACTACATTGGCCTTACCAGGATGATACTGGATATCAAACTGGTAGTCCTTCACGAATTCTAGCCACCGCCTTTGTCTCATATTCATATCCTTCTGTGTGAAGAGATACTGAAGTGACTTGTGATCCGTGAATAGAGTAAACTGCTCTCCTAGAAGATAATGCCTCCATATCCTCAAAGCAAAAACGACCGCTGCCAACTCTAGGTCGTGAGTGGGGTAATTCCTCTCGTGGGGCTTTAACTTCCTGGAAGCATAAGCTATAGCCCTTTCCTCCTGCTGGAGCACACCCCCAAGACCCCGTAAGGATGCGTCTGTGTAAACCCGATACTCTAGCCCTCCCTTTGGCAATGCCAGCACGGGTGCAGATGTCAACTTGTCCTTTAGCTCGTCGAACGCTAATTGACAACTATCATCCCACTTGAATGGTACCCCTTTCCGAGTCAGATTCATCAAAGGTCCTGCAATCTTAGAGAATCCTTTAATGAATCGCCTGTAGTAACCAGCCAAACCCAGAAAACTGCGCACCTCGGTCGGTGTCGTGGGCTGTCCCCACTCCCTCACCGCTGACACCTTATCCGGATCCACTTCAATACCCTGATCTGACACGACGTGACCAAGGAACTGTACCTCCCGTAGCCAGAACCCACACTTCCCGAATTCGGCATAGAGCTGATGATCCCTCAGTGTCTGTAGAACCATGCGTAAATGCTCTGCGTGCTCCTCCTCGGTACGTGAGTAGATTAGGATGTCATCAATGAACACGATGATAAACTAATCTAGGTACTCCCTGAAAACCCTATTCATGAGGTCCATGAACACTGCTAATGCATTGGTGAGCCCGAACGGCATCACGCTGAACTCATACGATTCATACCGCGACAAGAAAGCGGTCTTAGGAACATTCTCCAAATCCCTCACCACAGGAATAGAGTCTAAAGGAGTTACCACTCCCTGTGAGGTTTACTCCTCAATGTAACATAAGTGAGTGCGCGACCCTCCCTCAGGAAGCGGCATTGCTATCAGGAACATCTCCTGTCCCGGAATGGAGAACACGATTGTCCTCTCATATCCATCCATCGTAGCCCGGTAACCTGCCAACCAATACATGCTCAAGGTGGCATCATTCCCCTCCATATCTGACACTAAAAGGTCTGCTGCTAAAACTAAGCCTTCCAAATCAAAATGTCCACTCCCCGACAAATCGAGCGAATCAAAGCCCTGCTGCCTACTGGAAATTCTACGCTCATACGGAGGCTACCCGTTGCCTCTAATAACCCAGCCCGTTTAGCACAATAATTAAATGGATGAATGCTCCCATGTTAAAATTATGCTACATAAATGACCATGAATGAAAAACATACCCTCAACTGCTGGCGGCGCCTGCTGTGCCGGAGGATTGGGAACATTCCGGACATTATACACACGCCCGTAGTGTATCTGCCACTGATGCTTTGGGGCGAGTGGAGTTGGTGCGACCGGTGGTATCTGCCCCTGTTGCCCCTGATGGGTACCCTGCTGATGGCTTCTGCCCCTCTGCGGGCACTCCCTCTTGAGGTGTCCTGGATGGCGACAGACATAACAGAGCTTCTGCACGCCTCCCTGTCGTTGGCCCTGACGTGTTTGGCCCTGCTGGCCTCCCCGATTGTTCCCTTGGCCCTGACGGCCTTGAGGAACCTGTTGCTGCTGTTTAGGGTCTGGCTGCCTCTGCCTGGACCCCTGTCCTCCCGGTTGGAACCCACCAGGCTTAAATCTCTTTGCCTGATTCCCTTGCTGAATGAATTGTGGCTGAGTACTACTAGTGCAACCTCCCGTAACCGCCTTCCCCTGCTGGCTCGATTCACCTGCTCTCTTATTCCCCTTCGTATGGGCACGATGATCCCGACAAAGTACGAGGGCGGCATTAACGACATCTGCATAGGTCGTTAACGTCAAATTCCCAATCAAATGTTGCCTGATCCTCCAGGCCAGACCATCCATGAACTTTGACCTCTTCCACTCCTCATTGCTCACCTCATTTGGTACAAAGCTTGCCAAACGTGTGAACTCTTGCTCATAATCTGCCACTGACCGGTCACCCTGTATTAACTCTCTGAACTTCCTTCGCATCTCCGCCTCTACCGCTGGTGGAACGTGGTTACGGTCGAACCGCACCCCGGATTCGGGTACCGCCATGAAATCTCGCTCTTCAGTGGTGGTCACTGACTCCCACCATTGTAGGGCTGCCTCCGACAGACGAAAAAAAGCAAGCTTCTGCCTCTGCACATCGGCACACTCCAGCATGCGCAGATGGCGCTGAATATTCTTCTTGCAGTCACAAGCCTCGACCACATTAGTGCTACCTCGAAACTCAGGTGGGTGACCCTTCTGAAAGGTCTCCCTCACTTGCTGCCAAGATGGTGGCCCCACTGGAGCCTGAACTGCTGGAGCCATAGGAGGCGGTGCCTGGGGCTGTGGAAAATGAGCTGCCATAGCTTGCATCGCTGTCTCGACTGCCTGGGCCACTATCACTGCCACTTGAGTAGTAGAAATCAACTCGGGCGGGGGTGGTGGTGGCGGTATCTGTGGCTCCTGGTGAGGCTCCCTCACCCCATCCCTAGCCTCAGCCCTCTCCGCACTCTGTCTCTTTGGTGACATCTGAAATAGATTGAATTGTATAAGTACACAATTTATACAAAACTAATAGCAGAAATATGATATCTCACAAGCGGAAAATATAATCAACAGCCCTAATAATAGGGCTCTATAACAACCGAACGCTACGCTGAAACGTAGAAAGCCGTACAGATCCTAAGGACACTAGAACCCGATGCTCTGATACCATCTGTGACACCCCGCCTAATTAATCCCGGGTGATCAGTCCTAAATCAAGTTAGAACAGGTTTCTCATTTGGTCCATTCTTAGCATCACTGTCGTTTATTTAAATTACTAACCACCTAAGTGAGAAAAACCAGACTAGTGCCAATTTTATCTTTCATTAATTAAACTAAAACCCATACGGAAAAATTAAAGCAATAAAACCATCACAGATAATTGAACTAATCATTCCACAAATAAAAATAATTAACCGAATAAACCATCGGTCCAAATAATAAATCCCATAAAGACAAGAATAGAAATCCCAACAAGTCTAAAACAAATAAATGGAAAGTGAGCGACATGCTCGAATAACTAATAATGAGTCTCTACATTATAAATGAAAGAAGGAGGCGTCTATCAAATGTCCCGCAACATCCACATATGCTACATCAACGGATTTCCTGGAATCGAGTCAAGTCTGGCGTCCCTGTGGCTGGACACCTAAAAGGTTTTTAAAATTTTTTATAGCAAGGGTTAGTACCCAAAACATTTGAAAACATTTAGCAAATGATTAACTTGCAGTAATAATAAATATGCATGCTCTTCATATTTTAGTTAGTATCGCACTCTCTTGAGAACTTCCTTGCCCCTCCTCTAATGTGCACCACTAACGCTTTAATTATCACCTAGTTATCTATCTCATGACTAGATAATTATTAAAGTCTCCTTGAATCCCTTCTACTCTAATTTGAGTAACTGTGATTATGATTTTTAAGTCATTAGTAACATCAACTTAATTAAATCATTTTCCCTTTTTAATTCATATAACTACTCCACTCGTTATACATATACAACAACTCATGCTTGTATTTATTTAGCCCGTATATAATAATCACCTAATTATATACTTAGAATTTATTGCAGCATTCACACACATACTGGAATACATAAACCACTAATATCCACCCGAGTAAAAGTACTCCCCGGATATAATTTCTCTAAAGTGCTAGTACACTAGGTATATTCACATATCCTAGTTATCCAAGTTAGAATCTCTCACTAACTTGGTTTAGTATACGATTGGAGGCGGTCATATTCCTTCCCGGAAAGTGATATGCCCCTCACCCCCTGCAACGGACGCTATGACCTGGGAATCTACTCGCCCTACTCCTCAAGCTAGGGGATTCATCCACTGCGCGTAACCTCCCCCTATAGCACTAGAGTATAGTAATATCTAACCACTGATATTAAGGCATACACTATATATATATACTATCACACACCGTATATATATATACACATACATAAAAATGTTCCAGCTACACCGTGTACTAACCCGTGACACAAGCCTATTCCATTTTTATTATGAGGTTATTACCCAACTCGAATTATTAATAATAGCACATTAATAAGTTCAGTTACTTTTAATGTTGCCCTCACCATTTAATTGGACTAAATCTCATAGCCTGAATTAACCTCACCCGAGTCTAAATCCCGACTCTAAATTTCCTAGTCCATTACTACGTAATATAATTTACCTCGATGTCACTCAACCAATTTTGACGTGTCATCCAAATTTCCCTTCCCATCTCCTAATTAATTCACTCACATTTAATTAGGTATACCCCATGCATTAATTTCTCAACAATAATTAATTGCATAACAACTTTTTATATAAATCTCATCCTATATAAATAAACTGGGCGAACTGTCCGTGTCTGCCGACCGTCGATCAATCGACTTCATGGCGTCGATCGATCGATCGAACAGGTACTCGTCTTCTTCGCGAAGACGGACAGCCATGGGCGAAAATCTGCAAACCCTAATTTCCTTCTACACTGAAACTAAGTCTCTTTTATCATTTGTACATATTAGGAAACTCATTAGGGATCTCCAAAATATTCATCAACATCAATAATTCGTCCATTTACTCCAGTTTCTAGATTTGGGGAAAGTTTCATCATAAACCCTAGGTCCATTTATACCCCAAATTTCATCATCAAATTCGTTTCCAAATATGCAGATAACATTTATCAGACATGCAATAACTCACCATTATCATATTTTACAAGAATCATCACCCAAGTTTCGTAAATCAGAATTGTAGTTTCCAAAATCCCATATTCATTCCATTAACACCCAAAAACGGATTTCTACATAATCACTACACATGAATATGAATCGAAAACAGATTTAATGCTATTGCAAGTTATCCACTTGCCTTAAGGTTCGTAGAGTCTGAATTGGAGCTAAAATCCAAGGTTGAAGATGACCTTTGATGGCTCTCTTTGATCCCCAATTTGGCTTTGGCTGCTGTTAGGGTTTCCTAACCCTTAATTTGCTTTCTCTAATTAAGTTCAGCCACCCCCTTATTTCTTTTTATTAGATTAATTAACTTAATCCCGTTTTTTGACTAATGGGCCAAGCCCAAGTGACCCAAATGTCCCCGAGTGGGCCCGGCTATGTCTAAAAACGTCCCGTGACCCGTTCACTACCCCCGGGTACACTTTTCCGACTATCTCGGCCCATCCGGACTCAACTGTACCCTCAGAATTTGCATCCGAATTAATTTATAAAAATTACTTATCCCCCACCCCATATAGTCTTATACCGACTTCCGAATGTGATAAGTACCTCCTCGTCACTAATACTCGAGGCGACGTAATTACATTATTACTATTCACTTAGTAAATAAGTTTTCCCTAAATATTAACCATTCAATCCCAGATTAATATTTATATATATTATTCTGTTCTAATTAATTCATTAAATTACAACACACTAAGTAATTTAAAATCTCCGAATTAATTAAATTTTAAATGTACCAAAAATACGGGGTGTTACAGTAAATAAATGTGAGAACAATCAAGGAGTGGGACTACACTACAAATTCTAGTTATTTTAACTAATTAATTAATTTATTTAAAACCACCCAAATTAGTATCAAAATTAAAAATCAACTCTCGTTGCAAATGTAATTTTAATATTAATCTTTTAGAAAATTAAGTTCAACCCCCCACAAGTCTAGAAAATATATTTACACTCCTTTTAATTAATCACCCGCTAGGATTGATTCATCAAAATTCATATAAATCGTAGAAAATGAAATTTAGAGTTGAAATTCATGGAATAATACCACACTTAAGAAACCCCTATCTCTAGTTCGAATCTAAAATGGGTATTATATCTCGAATTTTGATTTTCTCTAGAAAATCATTTACTCTCCCTCGAGGCGTAAATTTATGGGTGAAGGATCAACATTAATATTCAAAGGGAAGTTTCAAATAATCAAACTAATTAAATCAAAATAACATCAAATAAGGGTTCACCCCACCCCTTGAAAGGGGATATTAGCCTAACATGATATAAAAACTTGGCAAACTAATAATCATAGGCATAAAAATAAGATGAGACGAGAAGAGAACAATCAAACCCAATCTCTTGATGCTTAATTGAACTTCAATCTTTGCGTTGCAATTTATATCCCTCAATTTGAATGATCCAACCCAAATTACATAAAAAATGCACTCAAATTGATCCTCACAAAGATTTATTTTTCCTCACTATATAAAAAAATTAAAATAAAAATTCTAATCTAACCTAATTTATTTTTCTACACTAAACTCTCTCTTTCTTCTATCTAAAACCCTATATGGGTTTCTAGATTTTAGAGATGGGTCTGCAAATGGCCTTGAGTCTTCATATATAGTGCACATGGAGCTAAAGGGTAATTTGGTAATGTAGATGAGTGCATGTGGGTTGAGAGGGTGTCATGTGGGATAAATGGTGGAATGAGGTAATGGTGATAAAACAAATCAGATTTGTTAAAAAGGGGTTGAGGATATTTTTGGAATGTGGAAAAAGATTAGTTAAAAAAAACATGTGGGTTAATTTTTTTGATCTTTGGGTTGGGTTTGGTTTTAAGCAGGTATAAATTGTGGGTATGGCTTGGGACAAATGGGAGAAGTGGAAAATGGGTCAATGGTGGTAAAGGGTATGGTGATGGGAGTTGGATTGGATTGGTGTGGTATAGGTCCGACGGGTTGATCGGATTTCAGATAGGGAAGTGGATCGGCCAGCAGGGGTTGCGGGCAGGTTTCGAGTTTCGTAGCTCCGGGTTAGGGTCGAGGTTGGTGGGCGCTGGGTTTGCAGGTTAGTGTAGGGGTCGAAATGGGAGGTGAACTCGATTTTTGGGTGTCGAGTTAGCGGTTTATGCGATTTTGGCCTCGAGTTAGAGACTGGTTTCGGGTAAGGTTCGGTTCGAGTCAGACAAACCTGAGATGGGTTCGGATTAACAGGTAATGGGGTCCAAATTTGGGTTCAAGGGGGGAATGTGGTTTATGGTGTGTGGGGGTGTAGTTAATGGTGGTGGTTTGATTGGTGGGTGTTGTTGTGTTAATGGAGTAGGAGAGAGAGAAGTGGGTGTGGGTTGAAGAAGAAGTAAGGGTTGATAGGGTGTATGAGGGTGTGTGGTGTTAGGCTGTGGGTGAGTGAGTTGTTTAGGTGTATGTGAGTGTGTAAGTTTGGTGTGTGTGTGTTTAACTTTGCACCCTAAATAAAATGAAATAAGAAAATAAACCTAATAAAATAAAAACAAGTAAAACAAAACTAAAAACTAAAAATAAAAATGAACTAAAAATAAAACTCACTAAAAACTAAAAAAATAAATAAAAATAATACTGCACACAATACAAACTCTAAAAACTAAACACGACTCAAATAAAAACTAATAAAATAAGATAAAATATAACAAAACAAATATAATAATAAACAAACTAAAAACTAAAAACAAACAAAAATAAAGGAAAACAAATACTTGACGCACTAAAAAGATAAATCCTCTACAAATAAATAAAATCTATTAAAAATAAAACTCAATTAATAAAAATAAAAACTACAAAAGAAGTAAAAATAAAACCTAAATTCTAAAAATATAAAATCTAGCAAAACTAAAAATAAAGACTAAAATAAAAAACTAATAAAAATAAAAAATAAAGAGAAATAGAAAATAAATTATAGAAAATTCTAAATAAATCTAAAATAAATCCTAAATATAAAAACGACTCAAACTAAAAATCTAAAAAAAATATAAAAAGCACAAACTAAACACACATGGGGTTCGGGTAGGTTCTGGCTCGGGTAAGGTACTGGACTGGGGAATTAGCTCCATACATTGCATATTAGCCTTGAAATAAGCATTTGAATTTCGCAAACGGCGATCAAGCCTGCACATTAAATAATTAAGCATATAAGATCCAATTTGCCGAGAATTAACAACTAAAATATGTATATTCGGGGTATAAATTGTACACTTTTGGGTGCTTATGACACCACCCCCAAACAAAACATTGATAGTCGTCGAGCAAAATATAGAGAGAAAGAAAGATAAGAAACCAAAAGTGTACCACTTTCGCGGGCACTTGCGATTGCACTTGGCATGTGCAATGAGCCTTTAAACCTATAGGTTTCCCTACAGAACTAGTTTTGTCTCGTAAGGGTTTGCAAGGAATATACCCACAAAATTATTTCTTTGCAAATGGCAGTTAATCTCTTATAAGACATAGAATAATCGCACAATCCATCATGAGATAAATATTTTGAGAAATGCAAGCTAGTGTGCATAAAATGTTATTTAAGTAAATTCTCAAGGCACATCCTTCCTAGACTCAACGTGTGTAGTGTGAATCGGTCAAAATGGGTCGAGCATCATAAGAGTAATTCCTAGATAGCCTTTTTGGAATCAATGCTTCAACTTCAATATCTCATGGATCTCTCTCTCTCAAATGAACTCACGATATTTGGGTAAGTGTATCGCTCTTGTGTGTGAGGAGATGAGTAAATGTAAGAAAGTTCAAATGTCTCACACACATATAAGAAAGAACGAACATTTAGAAAGAAAATTGATCCCATGAAAGAATGTTAATCACTATAGTGAGAACGTTGAGTTATTCACCACATTGAATTTTATTTGCCCGAACACCTAGGGGAAAATATGGATGTTTATGGGTGAGGGGGAAATGAAATGGGAAGGACGGATGAGATGAAGTATGATGGTGCTGGAAGGATGATGGATGAAAGATGGACGCGATAGAAGAGTGTTCTACACTTTAGGCACAAATGTCTTTATCACATAAAAACTAACTACAAACTTTCTTTTTCTTTTCTTTTCTCTATTTTCTCTTTTTTTAATTTCCTTTTTCTTTTTCTCTGCTTTTTTTTTTCTTTTTCCTTTTTTTATACTCTCAACTCTGAAGACATTTTACATTTGAAAAACACTATTTTTTCTTGAAAATGATGGATGATAATGAATGGAGTGGGGTATGTATATGGATGAGGAGAATAAGGGAAGGTAATGGGTGAAGTGAATGGGTGAAAATCTAGTGATCGAGACAAATTACAAGACACGTGTTTCTTACAACTCGAAAGTGATGTCGTTCTCAGTGATCAAGCCAAAAATTTTAATGAAAAATAATGAGATCATATAATGATTTAAGTGCGGACCCAAAGGACGTTGAATCAACTTGTGACTCAAAGATTGCGTAAAACACTGTGAAAGGGTGAAAGGCTCAAATCTCACAAGCTAAAGTCTCTACTAGTGATCCTTAAGGTTCTCTTGAGAATTGTAATACTCTTCAACTCTAAACCATAGTGACGTGATAAGTGCAAAAATGTGGTTGAATCTAGAAATTCATGGTGCAAAATGCCTTGGGACGTATTACATTAGCTATTTAGAAAAAATAAATCCTCTAGATAGATTCCTAGATTTTAAAAGATGGATGATATAAAATTCACATCAATGAGTGAGATGAAAGAAACTGCATGAAAATTTTAAAAATCAGGTTTAAAAAGTCAAAATTTTTCAAAAGAGGTACGATTTTGATAAATTCCCCACCCCCAAATAAAAAGAAACATCGTCCTCGATGTTAAGTAAAATGATTTTTAAAATTGAGAGCACGGGGAAGGAAAGAGATTTTTAGAATCAACCGCTAATGAAGTGGACAGATGAAGCCAAGATGGAACCTGAATAATAAGCGAGATAACAAAATTTGTACAAGTATATAAACATTGTAAAGAAATGGGTGATGTGAAACACCACCCCCAAACATGATGAGACTCATACTAGAAACTGCGAGATGCCTCCCGGTAGTGCTAAGTTTAATGCCTTTAACCAGACTCAACCATTCTCACCCTAAAGATAAGGACTAGGAAAGTGAAAGGTGGCAGAAAAATGGGGTGATGATAAGCACCCCCAAACAAGACTGAAGCATCAACGTTGTTGGATAAAGGCTAAAGGCTAAAGGGGGTCAATGCACTTATATAGCAAAGTTCTTCACATGATGCAACACATCGGTGGACCAAGGAGGGTGGGTGGGTATTAGGGTAATGATGAGAAAGCCATGGGATAATAAGCATCGATCATGGGCCTTATTGAGTCGAAAGGTTAGGTCAACAAGGGACCTATAAGAATGGTGCTCAAGTTGGTGAGGAAGCTAATATGGTTTGGTAAGTGGAATGGAGTGGGAATCATATAAATCACACAACGATTTTACAAATGGACGATGATAATGGTCCCGCCGTGACACGCCAGGGAGCGATCGATGGGAAAAATCAACACCGCAAGTGAGTGGCAGGCATAGGGTAAGTAGCTCGGTGTCACGAAAGTGGAGAGTAGCACCACAAATACTGTCATGGAATTTTGAGGTTGGTTTCAGGTGAGGATCTAAAAATGTAGATGGAAACATGAAAGGTGTAAAATCAAGATCCAAACCAGGTGGCGGGGTGGAAGGGATAATGGGTGGGGCGAGTGGAATAAATGGCAGGGGAAGATGATCCAACTCAAGCGTGGGAGACACACACTCCTCATGAGGCTCAGAGTGATCCTCAAGGGAACTCATTGGGGGAGTAAAGGAATACTCACAAGGGAACATGGTTTCAAAAGAGTGAGTGGTCATCTTCTGTATAAGAGTATCACTAACGAATGTGGTGGGTAACTCAAATAAGGAACCAAAATCGGAGATATAGGAATCATTAGAAATAATGGGCACAAGGGGAGCCATGCATAGTGGAACACGATCCATATTCGGAGAGGTAGGACCATCTCGGATTCAATCTCGAGAAAACGGTGAGCACTCGTATTTGGAGCTAACCCATGATAAAGTGGTTCCTTGGGAACAAAAGAAGTGGCCTCAATAGGTATAGACTCGAGCATATTTTTGGATTTATCGGGAGAGCAAATGTGAACCTTAATGGTAGGGTCATTTGCATAAAGTAGGATTTGATCAGTCTCACTATCTTCGAATAAGTTAACATAAATGTAAACTTGAGGCCCTGACCACGGAATGGTCGCAACTTTGAGATTCTCGGGAGGATAGGGTTGGTCACACTAAAAATTTGTGGCACAAGACGACGCATCATCAGTCCACGTGGGGGAAATAATGGGTTGACCTGGGGTGAAGTCCGACTCTTTTGCACACTCAAATTCATTTAACCTTTGTTCAAGACTTTGAAGAGCTTGATTTTGAATTTTCGCGGCTAGCTCTTGCTCGACGATGAATTTTTGCAAGAGGCTTTCGAGAGCGGAGGTGGATGATGGTGGTGAAGTGATGGGTGGTGGCGGTGGTTGAGGTGGACACAAATTGCCATTGACATGTGAAAATGGAGAATACTCGTATGAAGTGTGGGAAACGGGGTCAAGTGTATCATACACAGGATAAGCATCTTTGTGAGAGACAAAAGGCTCATAGTCATTAGGTGTGTAGTAAGGGAACTAATCGGGATAAGGGTCACTTGAATGCCATGACGATTGCTGGAACATGTGAGGATCCACAACATCGGGTTGGGATTCGTATTGTGTGAAAGGGTGGTCAGGCCTCCACGAATAACTTGGGTACTCACACCACTCGGGATTTGATATATCATAACAATAGGCCGAGGTGGGTTCCAGAATAGTGTCATATGGATACACTTGTTTCGTGGTGGGTTCAGAAGGATAAGGAATATATGGGCACTTATGGGGCAAGTGATTGGTGAGAAAACACGATGTGCACATCGAAGTATTTGACGCGTTAATACTTGTCATCGAAGGCGATGGAATGTGAGGTGCATGCGCATGAGTATCAACGACGTGTGTTTGAGAGTTAAAGACACTAAGTAAAGTGGAAAGGTGGGGCTCGGGCTCAACTTCAAACATGCTTCTAGAGATTGGGAAATGGCCAAAATACTCCCTTAAAGGACGTTCTTCGGCCATGATGAGAAAAATATATTTTTTCTTCGATTTTTTTGAAATTTTTTCAAAAGGAAAAAAAATATTTTTGGATTTTTAGAAAAAAGAAAGAAGAAAATGTTTTTGGATTTTTTGGAAGAAAAGAGTGTAAAAAATATTGGGACTCTTTGAATATACACGAACTCACGAAACCCGACTACCTAAGGATGGAATTGGACACACACAAGTCAAGGAGAAATCCTAACTAGAACATAGCCAATTTTTATCTTCAAAATTTAGTGAAAGGGTAGTCAAATTTTAATTAAGTCCACGGGCGATAAAAATCATAGAAATTATCTGAGTGATCGCCTTCGCAAAAATGTTTTCCTATTGGGCTACCTAGTGGATTGATTTTAAATTTAGTGATGTCTAGGGTAGCACACAATTGGTAAGCGATTGAGTCGAGTGATGAAATCCTTTCTCGTGAATGATTGGGTGTAGGTCTTAATCAATTAATTCATCACACACATTCAAAAATAAATGCGAGAATAAAAATCAAGAGAATATAAGCACACACAATAATTGACTCGCTAACGGGAGAGGCACGATGATTTTATAATTGTACCTCCCACAGTTTTTACGCCGTGGGGTGATGAACAATTTGAGTTGACTGGGGGAGATTACGCCTATCTCAGTCGACCTCGGGAGTCCTACTGATCCAAGGTAGAGAGGCTTTGTTTCCTCGCCTTTGGACGCCCTCTCTCTACCTTGTTCGGTCTCCCTATCATTCTTCGCAATTACTTATTACAAATTAAAATAAAAAAATAAATGGTGTCTCCAAGCACCGCAATATAAACCAAGAATAAAAATCATAATACAAGAATTCTAAAATAATGAAAAATGGTACGAAAATGAAAAATGCAATAAAAATGAATCAAAAAATAGGACATCCTCTTCAATGCTTCAAGCTCCAAATATTGGCAACATCGCCATTTGATAGAGATGCTTTTTAGTATTTGTAGTCGTGGTTGAATCTCCTCTAATAAAAAATCTCAATTACCTAAAAAAATATATAATAAAATAGAATATAGTGGTAAGTGAGGTATCAATCCAAATCTAAGGGTGAAGCAAAAAAAAGAGGCATGCAATTCATTTGTTTATTTTCTTTATGGACTTTTTTTGCCTTTTCCATTTTTTTAGCTTCTTAATATTAAAACAACTTTTGTGATGAGGGTGAAATAAGACTAAACTAAATCAAAGATGTAAAGAACTAACTAAAAAGTGACTAAAAATGATGAACGGAGTCTAACACTAAAATAAGAGATAAAGTGAGGTAAATAAATTTAAGAACAATCAAGGAGTGGGACTACACCACAAATTCTTGTTATTTTAACTAATTAATTTATTTATTTAAAATCACTCAAACTAGTATCAAAATTACAAATAAAATCTCGTTGCAAATGTAGTTTTAATATTGATCTTTTAGAAAATTAAGTTCAACGCCCCACAAGTCTAGAAAATAGATTTACACTCCTTTTAATTAATCACCCGCTAGGATTGATTCATCAAAATTCATATAACTCATAGAAAATTGAAATTTAAAGTTGAAATTCAAGGAATAATACCACACTTAAGAAACCCTTATCTCTAGTTCGAATCTAACATGGGTATTATATCTCAAATTTTGATTTTCTCTCGAAAATCATTTACCCTCCCTCGAGGCGTAAATTTAAGGGTGAAGGATCAAAATTAACATTCAAAGGGAAGTTTCAAATAGTCGAACTAATTAAATCAAAATACCATTAAATAAGGGTTCACCCCACCCCTTGAAAGGGGATTTTAGCCTAACATGATATCAAACAAAGTAATAATCATAGGCATAAAAATAAGATGAGAGGAGAAGAGAACAATCAAACTCAATCTCTTGATGCTTAATTGAACTTCAATCCTTGCATTGAAATTTACATCCCTCAATTTGAATAATCCAACCAAATTTACATAAAAAATGCACTCAAATTGATCTTCACAATAATTTATTTTTCCTCTCTATATAAAAAAATTAAAATAAAAATTCTAATCTAACCTAATTTATTTTTCTACTCTAAACTCTCTCTTTCTTCTATATAAACCCTAGATGGGTTTCTAGATTTTTAGAGACGGGTCTGCAAATGGCCTTGAGTCTTCTTATATAGTGCACATCGAGCTACGGGGTAATTTGGTAGTGTAGATGAGTGCATCTGGGTTGAGACGGTGTCATGTGGGATAAATGGTGGAATGAGGTAATGGTGATAAAACAAATCAGATTTGTTAAAAAGGGGTTGAGGATATTTTTGGAATGTGGAAAAAGATTAGTTAAAAAAAACATGTGGGTTAATTTGTTTAATCTTTGGCTTTTGGTTTGGTTTTAAGCAGGTATAAATTGTGGGTATTGCTTGGGACAAATGGGAGAAGTGGAAAATGGGTCAAAGGTGGTAATGGGTATGGCGATGGGAGTTGTATTGGATTGGTGTGGTATAGGTCCGACGAGTTGATCAGATTTTAGGTAGGGAAGTGGATCGGCCAGCGGGGGTTGCGGGAAGGTTTCGGGTTTCGTAGCTCCGGGTTAGGGTCGAGGTTGGTGGGCGCTGGGTTTGCAGGTTAGTGTAGGGGTCGAAATGGGAGGTGAACTCGATTTTTGGGTGTCGAGTTAGCGGTTTATGAGATTTTGGCCTCGAGTTAGAGACTGGTTTTGGCAAGGTTCTGTTTGAGTCGGACAAACCCGAGATGGGTTCGGATTAACAGGTAATGGGGTCCAAATTTGGGTTAAAGGGGGGAATGTGGTTTATAGTGTGTGGGGGTGTAGTTAATGGTGGTGGTTTGATTGGTGGGTGTTGTTGTGTTAATGGAGTAGGAAAGAGAGAAGTGGGTGTGGGGTTGAAGAAGAAGTAGGGGTTGATAGGGTGTATGAGGGTGTGTGGGTGAGTGAGTTGTTTAGGTGTATGTGAGTGTGTAAGTTTGGTGTGTGTGTGTTTAACTTTGGACCCTAAATTAAATAAAATAAGCAAATAAACCTAATAAAATAAAAACAAGTAAAATAAAACAAAAAACTAAAAATAAAAATGAAGTAAAAATAAAACTCACTAAAAACTAAAAAACTAAATAAAAATAATACTGCACACAATACAAACTCTAAAAACTAAACACGACTCAAATAAAAACTAATAAAATAAGATAAAATATAACAAAACAAATATAATAATAAACTAACTAAAAACTAATAACAAAAAAAAAATAAAGGAAAACAAATACTCGACGCACTAAAAAGATAAATCCTCTAAAAATAAATAAAATCTATTAAAAATAAAACTCAAATAATAAAAATAAAAACTACAAAAGAAGTAAAAATAAAACCTAAAGTCCTAAAAATATAAAATCTCGCAAATCGAAAAATAAAGACTAAAATTAAAAACTATTAAAAAAGAAAATTAAACAGAAATACAAAATAAATCCTAGAAAATTCTGAATAAATCTAAAATGAATCCTAAAAATCAAAACGACTCAAACTAAAAATCTAAAACAAAAATATAAAAAGCACAAACTAAACACACATGGGGTTCGGGGTAGGTTTAGGCTCGATTTAGGCTCGGGTAAGGTACGGGATTGGGGAATTAATTCAATAAATCACACATTTGCCTTGAATTAAGCATTTGAACTCCGCAAACGGCGATGAAGCCTGCACATTAAATAATTAAGCATATAAGACCCAATTTGCCTAGAATTAGCAACTAAAATACGTCTATTCGGGGTACAAAATGTACACTTTTGGGTGCTTATCACCCATTTACATGCAACTTGGTGACAATATCAGTTAACTTTATATAAAAATCATCAAATGACTCATTCTCATCCATAATAAGAGTATGATACTACTGAACTAACATCTGAGTCTTCCTATCCTTAACACACTCATCACCTTTATGGGCAGTGCCAACTATGTCCCAGTCTTCCTTGAAAGTGGAGCAAATAGATATACATTTAAATTCATACTCATTTATGGACATAAAGATTCAGTTTTTTTCCTTATTATTGTTAAGTGAGATCTATTTTTCTTCTTTGGTGAAAATCACTAAAACTTTTCTTAATGCTTATAATGTTAGTTTCAGTCAAAGTATTAGTTGGGTGAATGTATCCGTTTTCAACCAAGTCCTTAATATCATCACCCAAATTCCCTTGGATGAACACAATCATCCTTAATATCTAGTAAGGAAAATTGTGTCCATCAAAGAGGGGTGGACGGGACAGGCCAAGCTTCTCAAATCGCTCATCCATTTTAAGATAAAGGATTTCATAAAGGAATTTCTGGAGTTTCAAAATAAAAAATATTTTAACAAACCTACTTTGATACCACTTAATAATCATTCACTAAGTTTTTAACACAAAGTTGAAGATTAAGTAAACTCCGAATTAAACTCGTTTAGGAAACTCCTTTTAAAAATATAAATACAAGATGTGTAAAAGTTATTAAAGTCAGATTCAAGACTTGGTAGCTTGATTACCTAGGTTTTAAATGAAAAACCTAATCTAATTCTTTGTCATGAAACCAACCATGTAAGCATTAAGAACTGAAAATAGTAAAGTTTAACACAATTATTTTTAACGTGGTAAAACCTCAAATATGAGGAAATATCCACGGTGACCTCTACGCCACACCCAAAAATCCACTAAAAACAGTTTCAAGAATTACAAGAATATGAACAAAACACACAAGATCCTAAAGCTAAGAGATAGAATATATATTGTACAAGATTTAACTCCTCCATGGTATTCTTATTTTGACACTTTTGATCCTCCTGTTCGTTTCTTACTTTAACTCCTTGCTCCTTGTTCCAGTGGTTAAGTCAAACCAAATCTCTCAAATAAACAACAAACTTCTATGTGTTCATGTGAGAGTGTAATGACTGTGAAGTGCCTAATATGCAGTACACTGTCTCACATCTCTCTTATATTGTAAAATAGTCCTATGAATTTACAAGAGATCTATATGAGATATAGAGTTTCAGTTTCAAGAAAATCAGACTACTCAATGAATGATTTTAGATCTTTACAAAAACAGATCTGATCCTCAAACTTATTTATATACAAAACAAAAGTTACAAACTGTAAAACTTTATTTCAAGTGAAAATTTTCAGATCTAAACACAAAATGGTTTTTGAAGTCTCCTTTCCAAGATCGTGAAAATAGAGATGTTGCATCTCTAAGATATGAAACAAAAACCTAGATCCAACTAGAGAATGTATTTCTAAAAAACAAAAACACAGAGAGACCTAAATATTGACATCTAAATGTATCTCAATGGTGTTTTTTCAAGATTTCTTGGAAGAAACTAGAGAAAAACCTAGAGATTGTGTTTTTAAGAGAGATATCGTTTGAAACCAACTCACAAGCTCTTGAGAAAACCTAAAGCTATAACTCTCAGAATGGTTGTTTTTAGAGATATGTTTACATTATGAAGGTGAAGGTGTTTGGTTTAGGATAAAACCCTCAAATATTTATGTTCTTCTCTCTGGTTTTTTCTTTTTATTTCTCTCTCTTTTCTTTCTCTCTACTCCCTCTTTTCTCCTTTTCTAAATTTGGACGACTGGCAAAAGTCTTTCAAAGCAAAGGCAAAGGGTACTATTTATACTACTGAGAGAAGATTCTGCATAATAGTTCAAAATCAACGGTTAAGATTGAAGGATTTTAGATTATTTAAATCTAATGGCTGTTAACGAACTCCTGCACCACTACACCTGATTGGTCCATTGGGTTTGCATTGGGATTTATTAAGAATGCATGCAGACCTTCGATAAAATTTGATCTAACGGTGGAAATTGAATCTTAGAGTTCAGAGTGGAAGAAAAGACAAACCTATCCTTTAATGCACACTCATGTGTCATACACTAAAAAGATATAAAATGCATGTTTTTAGAGTTCTAAAATAGCCTTTAATGCACACTCACATGTCACGTGTCACACACTTATTTTTGGAGGAGGTTGTGAAAAATCTTAACAGGTGGATTTCATTGTTAAGTCACCTATTTTTGGTGGAGTTTGCAAAAAATCTTAATGTGGCCATCCCCGATCCTCGCGACGGGAGAGACGAAGAAGAGGGTATCTTTGTATCGAGAGGATCTTGGTACCGTGCATCCCTCCCGGGAGTGCTTCGATCGGCGTCGGTGATGAGGTGAAAAATGTAGAGAGATGGAGTAGTTAGTCTATTTTACTCAAAACAATGAAAAGAAAACGGAACCATCCCGAAAGACAACATCCAAAGACATACCGATACATACGAAACCAAAATGATTCGAAAAGGGTCCGAAGGCTAAGTTACGAAATGGGAAGGTGTTAGGCACCCATTATGCCCTTGCGATCTCCCATGGATGCTTTCCATTTTCCCTTATTTCCTCGTGGTATGTGTGCATATGTATATGTAGTGGAGATAGGAATCATCTCATTGTATCATGGAAGAGATAAAGCGAGTCATCCGTAGGAATGTTCCTAAAAGTAATATTAGAAAATAGGATTTACGTGATTATCCTCGCGTTGATCATTATGATGGAATGATAATGCATGTGGAATAATACACCACTAAGAGCAAATATAGGTATATGTAAATATATAGAATCTAAGAGAATTAAGTTAAAAAATATAGAAAAATAACAAAAATGAAAGGAATAGGACTCGAGTCTCGGGTTTTACCCTGAGACGCCTACATAGCCTATAGAGGCATCAAAGTCCACGTAGTTCGTATACAAAATGAGGGGTGGGGTTTATCCCATAATCCAATCGGGGACTTCTCTTATTTACGTGTGTGTGTAAAAAGGTGTTTTAGTTATGAGAAAAGTGTGAGAATTCCCATTTGGAATTTATGATCAAACCCTCTTTCTCTTATTTTTTGGGTTTTATTTATATGAAAATAAGAGATGTGAAACAATACTAAATAAAAAATATATTAGGATATGTGGGATGTGAGAATAAATGTGATAAGTAATAAAATAAGCTAATGTGAATTTATGAGAATCTGAAGAAGGAGTTGAGAAAGTTGGAACTTCTTGATGATCTTGAGCTTGGTATTGAATGTTAGAGAGTAGCCCTTACACTTGGATGATGATAAAGAGTATTTAATTCACCAAGTTTGGTGAAAAGATGATGAAAAGTGTTGGTTGGAAAAGGATTTGGATGTGGAAATCACGCTGACTTCGAGAGAGGTTTTCTGAGATCGCTGAGAGTGATGGATTTCAGATCTTGAGCCCTTTTGCAATGAGGTTAGGCCCTACTTTTTGTAGGCCTAGGGAATTACCTAATAGTATAGCCCTTGTCTTGCCAATTGGCAGGTTTTTTAGGCACACTGCTGATAGGCAGGGTTTGGAACCCGCCGCTTGATAGTCTCTTTCAGGTTCCTTTAAAAAATCGATCGTAGAGCGCAAACCATTGATCTGAATCATGCACGGGGCAAACCGATGGAAATGTACTTTAGAGACCTTTGAAAGTCCTTTGGACTTATCTCGGGTCCGAGAGTTGACTTTGGGTCAAATGTAGCTCGGAAGCGCTCTTCGATCCTTTGGACGGGGAATCATCGGACGCAAATGGATCGTTCGTCTGCATGGTAAGTCAGAATCGCGCACGGGGTGAACCATTTGAAAGGATAGGATATGTACTTTGACATTCCAAAGAGTTTGACTTAGTTTGGGAAGTTGACTTTGTTCAACCAGGTCCTGGAGGCATTCGGTGACTTTTCAGAGTAATACGGATCATTCGTCCGTACCATAATTCAGAATCGCGCATGAGGTGGACCATTGGAAAGGGGTTTCAGTGACCTATGAAGATTCATTCAGTCTCAACTGATCTGAAGAGTTGACTTTGGTCAAACAGAGCCTGGGAGCATCTGGTGGCCTCTAGGTCAGGTTTCAAGGGAAAATGCATCGTTTGTCCAACCGTAAGTCAGAATCGTGCATGGGGCGGACCGTTAGAAGGGGGTTTTAGTGCTCTTAGGGGATTCATGAAGTCTTGGTTGAGCTAAAGAGTTTAAATTTTGGTCAAACAGAGCCTGGGAGTTCCCGATGGCCTCTTAGTTAGTACTCGGGGTATGACTTAGGTTTGTAGTGATGAAGGGAGGTGCTAGGGACCTAAGAGAGGTTAGGGGGTGCTAGAATAGGGTGTCTACAGAGCCTCTTGATGAATTAGTTTGGAATAAACGATAGCCATCAAATAGACACCGCATAATGCCTTTGAAAGCGGATGACCAATTCAGAGGGTCGAGGTCCATTCTGAGGACCTGGAGATGAGGATAATCGATTAAGAGGGTCGAAGCCAATTCTGAGGGATTTAGGATGAGGATGACCAATTCAGAGGGTCGAGGCCGATTCTGAGGACCTAAGGATGAGGATGATCGATTCTACGGGTCGAAGCCAATTCTAAGGACTTAAGGATGAGGATAACCGATTCTTCGGGTCAAAGGCAATTCTTAGGGCTTAACGGTGAGGATGATCGATTCAGAGGATCGAGGATGATTCTGAGGACCTGAGGATGAGGATGAACGATTTAGAGGGTCGAAGCCAATTCTGAGGGCTTAAGGATGAGGATGACCGATTTAGAGGGTTGAAGCCAATTCTGAGGGCCTAAGGATGAGGATTACCAATTTAGAGGGTCGAAGCCAATTTTGAGGGCTTAAATTGAGATGACCAATTCTGGGGGTCGAAGCCAATTCTGAGGGCTTAAGGATGATAATGACTGATTCTGTGGGTCGAAGCTAATTCTGAGGGCTTAAGGATGAGGATGACTGATTCAGAGGGTCGAGGCTGATTTTGAGGACCTAAGGATGAGGATGACCGATTCAGAGGGTCGAGGCCGATTCTGAGGACCTAAGGATGAGGATGGTCGATTCCGATGGTCGAAGCCAATTTTTAGGGCTTAAATTGAGATAACAAATTCTGCGAGTTGAAGGCAATTTCGAGGGCTTAGATTGAGATGACCAATTCTACTGGTCAAAGTAAATTCTAAGGGCTTAGGTTGTGATGACCAATTCTTAGGGTCGAAGCCAATTCTGAGGGCTTGAATCGTGATGACCAATACTGTGGGTCGAAGCCAATTCAGAGGGCTTAAATAATGATGACCAATTCTGTGGGTCGAAGTCAATTCAGACGGCTTAAATTGAGATGACCAATTCTGTGGGTCGAAGAAAATTCCGAGGACTTAAATTATGATGACCAATTCTGCGGGTTGAAGCCAATTCTGAGGGCTTAAATTGAGATAACCAATTCTGCGGGTCGAAGCCAATTCTGAGGTCTTAGGTTGAGATCACTAATTCTATGGGTCGAATACAATTCTAAGGGATTAGGTTGATATGACCAATTCTGAGGGTCGAAGCCAATTCTGAGGGCTTTGATTAAGATGACCAATTCTGCGGGTCGAAGCCAATTATGAGGGTTTAAATTGAGATGACCAGTTTTACGGGTCGAAGCCAATTCTGAGGGCTTAGATTGAGATGACCAATTCTGCGGGTAAAAGCCAATTCTGAGGGCTTAGGTTGTGATGGCCAATTCTGTGGGTCAAAGCTAATTATGAGGGCTTAAAATTGATATGTTCCCGGGGAACACGGCCACGGAGATTTCCTTATGATTTTGATTTGAGTTGGGGATCCGATTACTTGGGAAATCCTCATATCTTTTGGAGACTTTACGGAGGAATAGCCAATCTGATGCTACAAATTACACTGGGGAAGTGATTAGGCCACCATGGTTTGGACACTTTGCTCGAGGAAATTTGAGACCTTTGGGGAATAGGAGATGATCCTGAAGTTTAGGATGCTTTAGGGGTTCCCCGGGGACGTTGTCGGGAGGATACTCACTTGTCTTTTGAGAGTTTTGCTGGGAAAATAGGGGTTTCACTTGAGAGAGTGTGAAATTTTCTTGGTAAAAATATTTTAAACCCTCCATGGGATTTTCAAGAATTTTCTGATAATTTTTCAGGCTCTTCTGGTTTATTCTTGGAGTTCATGTACGAAATTAAAGGGGGTGCCGGTCAGCATGGTGTGGAGGGTGCCATTCGACAGTGGCATAGACTTTTGGACTACCTCGAGAAGGTAAAGGGGCAGTGCCGATCGGTAGGTTTGGGGTCAGTTTCGATCGGCATGACCCTTGGCTTCCTATAAAAAGGGGGCGGGTTCCCCTCATTTTCACAGCTTCTTAACTTCTCTTTCTCTGTAATTTTCCTCTACAAATCGTTCTAACATTCCGTAATCTAAAAAATGGCCGCTTTTATGAGCACTGCGATACATAGGGAGTGGTTGGCTGTTAAGGACTGGGCGAACATGGAATGGAGGGCCAGGGAGCCTCTTGCTTTGGGGAGTGAGAACTCTTTTGATGCATTCAAGCCGATTGTGGATGTGCGAACCTTACTGCGAGATCCGTCGTGTCATGACTCTTCTAGGGTCGTGAACCCTATTGGTTATGTAAGTACAAAAATGACTTTTGGCATTCTTTTTTGGTGATTTCCTTTTTTCTTGGATTTTGACATGGTTTTTCTTCGACAGTCTGATGTTTCTTTATCGACTATGCGTGCCCACGGGACGACGGGGCTTAAGGATGTCTGGTAGCACCTTCCACCTATGGTGCATTGGGTAGTATCATCAGCGGGCTTTGGGAGGCTGGAGTTTGTGCTAGATAAGATGCCTCATTCGATGACGGTCTTATTCCCTCTGGGGGAGAGGTGGTGGGACACTACCCACACCTTCCATTTTGGCTTTGAGGAGATGACCGTGACTCCCATAGATGTGCAACAGCTACTGGGGTTGGACTGTGATGGAGAGCAGATATAGGTGGATCTATCTTTATGGGTGAGGCCGGAGGCTGTGCGGGCGGCACTCGATGATGTGGGGAGGATAGTATCTGGGGACTCCATCCATTTATCTCTAATGAGGGATGTTTTGATGAGTAGGGTGATTAATGCGGAGTATGGGCTGCAGGTGAGGCAGATGGACCGGTTGTTTATCTTGTTGGTGTTGGAAGGATTTCTGGTGGCGTCGAGCGACGACATTGTCCACTTATGGTTTTTACCATACTTGAGGATGTTTTTGAACATCCCTCTCTATGATTGGGGGAGCCTGACTTTGGCGACCCTTTACTTTTCTCTGTACGCATTTAGCCGGTGCTACCGACAGTCTTTCACTGGATCCACATATCTTCTTGAGGTATTATTTAGTTTGCGCATTTTCCTTTAATGCATTCACATTTTCCTTGTGCGTCTCTTTTTTGATTGTGGATTCTTGTCTTTGGAAGACGTGATTCTATGAGGTGATTGGGTGTAATACCCATCTGGTTGCTCTGAAGGATGAGACTGTTGGGGGCTTTTACCAGTTATCGGTGGTGAAAGGCCAATCGGTAGTCAAGGAAGTCTCTTTCTCTGGAGGTGGTGCGACAGGTTTTGAATGGCCTGACCAGTGATAGGGTAAGACTTTTCCCTTCTTCAATTCTGTTCTTTGTGTTCTCTGATTTACTATTGACTTATATCTGCTGGGGATTTTTGTAGGTGACTGTTTACCCTTAGGGGACGGCTGTTCGGGACACGGGGTTGACTGTGGTGAATGCGCAGATGAGGCATTTGCTAGCGTATGAGTTTGGCCACTCTTAGTATCTTGGAGAGAGGGTTGTCCGACAGATTGCTGAGGAGGAGGTAGTGGTTCCACCTGCGAGGTCCCCTATGTTTATGAGGCGGGAGAGACTGATGCCAGAGGATGCGAGGTTCACGGCGATGATTGGTGAGTCCTATCTATTGTACACTGATATGGTTGTGCCGTATGATTATATGGACTTCGTGACGAGTTGGCTGATGGCGCCCAGCATATATGATGCACTGCCTTTCCCTCTCGTGGGTGAGAATCAGCTAGTGGGGTCCTCCCACAGCGGTGGTGGTCCGTCGACATCTGCGCCAGCGACAACTTCAGAGGTCCCTTTTGTGAGATTGCATACCCCTTCATACAACATTCGGTGGGTTAATGGAGTGATGGTGCCTATGTTGCATCGTCTTCATGCGATGGACCCGGAGGAGTTGGGCTTGATAGAGGAGGTTCTTCATCCTTTGGTATACCTTTCTGTTCTTTTTTTCTTCTTTGTTTTTCTGCTTGATACTGATTCTGCCTTTTCTTACAGCAAGTCCGTGTGTCCACCACTTGGTTGAGGGATATCAGGGACTTGATATCTTCGACGACTACCCATATTTGGGATGCGGTTCCTGTTCCTTCCTTCTTGATGCCGTTTTCTTCATCCGAGGAGGAGTCTGGTTTGGGTAGTGGTGGTGCGTCATCCCGCCAAAGGGGAAAGAGAGCGCATCATAGGGGTGGGAGCTCTTAAAGAAAGAAGGGTAGGTGAGAGAGAGAATATGGGTTCGGGCTGAGTCCCGTTGTTTTTCTGCTTTTATTTTCCTGCAGAATGATGTAATACAAAAACACATCTATGCAATGCAATGGAGTTTTTTTATTTATCTTCTATTAGTAATGAATGAATGAATGCATGCACATGCTCTTTTTACTTTGCTGTTGAGATCGTAAAATATTTTTGGAAGTTTGAAAGAAAGTTTTATTTATAATGAGAAATTATATAAAGATGGAAAGGGGATTCTTGAAATTCTGTTGATAATATCGATTTATTTAATTGAGTTTTTTCATTTTAAAAAAAGAGGAAAAAGGTAAGTTTCTAAAAATAGGGGATTACCGATCAAGAAGCATCTTGTTCTGCCTATTGGCACATCAATCCAGTCCCATTAATTCAAAGCTTTGATTAGTACCCTATTCATCCTTTGGTACCTTGTGGGGTAGGATTTTCTCCAATTTTTGTAGGGGTTATGTCTTTTATGAGGATTTTCAAGTATAAAAGAGGGGTAAGGGTGCAGTGCTTTCATCACACCTTCACATTCCTACTCTCTCGTTCTGTGAGATGACTATCCCTGGTAGTGTTGAGTTTGCCAACTACCTGGAGAAATTGGAGGCAATGTTCTCCTATAACATCGACTACGATGCTTTCAACATGCATCGAGTCTCTTTATGGCGTAATCGACCCATATAGTGGAACATGATGATGGCGGCGGTATAATTTTAGTACCCCGAAGACCATGTATTCCTCTTTGGCTTGGAAGAATTTTGTCCGACTTATGAGGAATTTTATGCCATGTTGGGAGTAAATCCTAGTTTGGCGGGTACTAAGCCTGAGTTTTCTTGGTCTCCCCAGGATTTATTAGTTGGACTTCTCTGCGTCTAGCCCTTGGTGGGTAGATCCTTGGTTTATGGATGAATGATTTCCCTTCTAACGGTGCTGCGGTCTGTGCATTTGTAGGAGGTTGGTGATGCTAGATATGACATAGCCATTTTTTTAGGCTTGGTTTTGAAATTGCTGCTAGTGATCGAGGAACTGCTAGTGGACTCACAACTTACAGCTAATACTTTATGGATGTACTATCGTCATAATCCTGCGGTGGTGATACTGGCGGGGACTTTGAATGGCCTGGATTCCTGACGAGATGGTCACTCTAACTTTCTGAGGGGTAGACCTGTGATGCTGTTCATGTGGCTATCTGTAAAATTTCATCTGGTGACTCCTCCGGAATACCCTTTGTCGGCTGTACCCAACTTCTTTTTGCGCTATTTCATTAGCATTGGCCCGAATATTGAGAGATGGGAGAACTGGTTTGTGGAGCATAGGGCTTTAAATCTGTATTGGTCAGTGCCTTAGTGGGGATAGCTGCTGCTTATTCTGGAGCTGGGGGAATACCCGTACATTCGCCTGGTTGGTCTCAGACATACCCCTTTCTATTTCCCTTGGCAGCTTCTGTGCCAATTTGGTTGGGAACAGATCGTGCCACCTCGAACACTAGACTTCTTTCCGGTAGAAGATCTAACAGAGCGTCTGCACATGCGGCTTGGCTCTTTGTGGGAGAGTCGGCGTCCGTCGACCTGTCCTTCTCAGTCTAGTGGGAGAGTTTGGCACATCCCTGAGGATTATATGAAGTGTTTGTGGAGAAGGGTGGTCATCAAGATATTGGTAGTGGAGACTAGACAAAGGTGGCTTATCTTATCTGATACCATAGAGGGAGGTGTTATGGTTTTTTTGAGGTTGATTCGAGCTTGTCAGTCCATGGAGCATCTACGACACTCTATTTAGGCAGGGGAAGCTTGGGGACCCCAGGATGTAGATGATTATGGAGCGGGCTCCTCTGGTAGCTGTGGGTAGGATTATTGGGGAGTTTATTTTGTACTGGGGAATAAATTTGGGAGTTTTATTTGGCTTTCTAGGAAGGTAGGGGAAGGGAGTTATCCATTTATTTTCTTATGTAATTGTACCGTAATTTCTTATTAGTGAAATAAATAAGTTTCTGATCATCTAGCAGTGCCTTTTGATGAATTTTGTATTTTTGAATTATCTATACCGATTACTAAGGCATGCATAATCCATTTGTTCAAGTATATGTTAAAGTGAACTGTCATTCTCGGAGATAAGAAACGAATAGTTTTTTATGAAAAAAAGGTCGTGCTCATGTAAGATGTATGAGCTGCTTACGTAGTTTTTTTTAAATGTTTTAATTTTTCTGAAAATGGTTTTTGAAGAGGATCAGGCCCACGTAGTTCTGGGTAGAGGGAAATGAAAATGGTTTTAATTTTTTTTTAGAATAGAAGGGAGATGAGAAGAGTCGTAGCGTGCCGAGATTTTGGATTAAGGGTAGAACTTATTGACACTGTCCAGGTTGACTGGACGAGTCATCTCTTCTCCATCTAGGTCGGTGTGCATAACATCACTGCCGGACAATATCTTCTTGACGATGTATGGGCCACTCCAATTGGGCTTGAATTTCCCTCTAGGGTCCCAGATGGGCTCTACTATTTATTTGAGGGCTAGATCTCCCTCCCGAACATCGCGGTCCTTGACTTTCTTGTCAAATGATCACGCTATACGACGATGGTACCCCTGTATATGGTCTAAATCTTTTAATCTCCTTTCATCTAGGATGGTTAGCTTGTCAAGACGGCTTTGGTACCAGTCTTGTTCGCTGACTTTCCTTTCAAGCATGACGTACAATGGGGGTATTTCCAACTCCACGAGTAGGGCGGCTTCCATGCCGTAGACTAGAGAGTAAGGGGTAGACCCAATAGAGGTTTGAATTGAGGTTTGGTATCCCCAAAGGGTGTATGGGATTCGGTTGGACCAATTTCGAAAGATTTCAATCATCTTACTGATAATGTATTTGATGTTTTTGTTGGCAGCTTCGACTGCACCATTAGTCAGAGGATGGTAGGGAGAAGATTTGTGTCTCTGAATCCCATGCTCGTTGACCACTTCTGTGACTTCTACCTCGAAATGTAACCCGTTATCTGACACTAGCTCGCGCGGGACCCTATATCAGCAGATGATGTTGTTACTGATGAATTTGGCTACTCTCTTAGCGTTCAGAACTGTGTATGACTTGGCTTCGACCCATTTGGTGAAGTAATCAATGGTAACTAGGATGAATTCATGTCCGTTGGAAACTTTCGGTGTAACTTTCCCTATGATGTCGATATCCCGGTGGAGAACGGCCAGTGAGAAGTCATGTTGTATAATTCTCATGGAGGCAGGTGTTGAAGGCTGGAAAACTATTGGCATTTAAGGAATCTCCAAACATAGGCGGTGTAATCCTGGATCATGGTGGTCCAGTAGTATCCTTGTCAGATGATCTTCTTGGAAAGCATATGGCTATTCATGTGGGGCCCTCATTCTCCGTTATGAATTTTCTACATTATCTCTTCAATGTCAGCCCTTGCGATGCAGTGTAGATAATTTCCATCGAAGTTCCTTTTGAATAGTGCTTTGGGACAGATGATGTACTGGGCGGCCAGTCTTTGTAGGGTTGCCCGATCTTTCTTGTTAGAACCCTCGGGATACCTACCATGTTTGAGGAGGTGCCAGATATCATAATACCAGTAATTGGCTAGCTCACGATCTTTTGTGGTGATGACCTCAATGTGGTAGCAATGGGTTTGTAAGGACATAAATTTCCAATTGAGTCCCTGTATTGTTTTGACTTAATTTCGTGAACAAAATTGTGTTTGTAATATGTCATAGGGAGAATTTTATTTTGTCAGGATCCCACTTGGTCTATGACGTATTGAAGAAATTGAAGGCGTTGCGGAAAAGCTTCAAAGAATTAAAACTTTCTGAAGTTTAATTGGTGCAAGTTTAATCGTCTTCAAAGTTAATTTCATTCCGAGATCACTCAGGTATGAATACGTATAATTAATGGTGCTCGGAATTATTTTATAAAAGATAAGGATGTAATTTTTATAAAGAAAAATGTTTTTAAATGTTTTAAAAGTGTTTTAAAGGTTTACACTACGTTTTATGATGATAAGCTCGTAAAAGAGCTTGACATTTTTGGATCTCTCTTTGGAAGAGACGTTTTAAACAAAAAGTCAAAAAGTCAAACTTTCACGCTGTCGTTCAAACGAGATGGGATGTCGCTCGAACGAGTTCCTCAAGTCGTTCGAATGACACATTTTTCGAGGCGACATTTAAATCCTATTTAAACAGTGTTTTCATCATAGTTTCGAAAGTGTGCTTTCTAGAAAACAGTTTTACGAACCAGAACATTGTTTGCACATGTTTTCTAAGGTTTAAAAGTCTTAAACACATCCTTAGAGTTTACAAAGATCCGAGTTATCATTCTTATATGTTTAAGTGATCTTGCTGCACCAAAGTTGTTTGTTCTACACATTGAACATCAAAGGGTTTTGGGGTAAAGAAGCGACGGACATCGTGTTCGACATCGTAGACGAATCAAAGCCATTCGGTGGACACTGAGACATAAGTGGAGTAGTGTGTTGTGGACATGTATCGTGGAAGACGAAATTTTTGCGTGGGCACTATTGAAGAACGATTAATATTAGAAGGGGCGCCAAGAATCGTGGAGATAGATTCTTACTGTAAGGCTAATCTGTCTTTGTAAAACCATTGTTCATAGTTAGTGTCTGGCTTGGGCCGTCTGAGGTTGTTTTCCCGTTTTGGGTTTTTTCCTCGTACATCTGGCATTGTGAGTATTCTTTACTTTACTTTACTTGCTTTAATTAGGAGATGCATGTTTAGGATTAATCATGATAAAATTGGTTTAAAGTAAGAATTGGGTTTTTCACAACTTGGTTTAGTGCATATTTAAAAGTTGGATCTTTTTCGAAGAAAAAATTGGTTTTGTTTAAAACACACATATTGGGCACTCTTCAAATTGGTATCAGAGCTAGAAAACATATTTTATTTGTTTTGTGATACCGTGTGTTTGTTTATCTCTTATGTGTTTGTTTTCTCTCAATGGATTCTCTAAGCTTTGATGAATTACAGGGTTTGAATTTAAAGTTTGCAAAACGTATTGAAGTTTTGGAAAAAGAAAATTTCGGTTTTAAAAATAAGATTGAATATTTGCAAACGTTTCAAATTCAAAGAGATATTTGTCGTGAGCTCTTTAGTTCCTTGTTTAAAGATTTTAATATATTAAAATTGGGTAAAAAGGAGAGTGATGATAGAGTCCTCGTTTTAGAAAAAGAGTTAGAGAATTAAAAAAATTCTAGAGTTTGTGCCGTTGAGGAAAAAAATTTGATTAATGATTTTGTGGCACGAGAAAAGGCTCTTAGGGATAAGTTTTCTCACATTGAGGGGGAGGAGATAACCTTGTAGTGTTAATTGAAAATTTAAAGAAGGAGTCCCTAAAGTTTGAGGAATCTAATCGTTTTGTTGAGTCGAATGTTTTGAAGTTAAAGAATGATTTAAACGACTCGAGTAGTGATGCTAGCGGCTTATCTTATTCTAGTTGTTCGATTGTAAAAGCCAAAACCATAGTTTGTTTTAGAGCGTCATCCCCATCCGAGGGTATTATAAAAGGTCAACCTAAAGGTCCCGTTCCTCGTTGTGTTTTCACATGTTTGCATTGTGGTAGGAAAGGTCACCTTAGGAGTTTTTGTTTTGATCTTAGAAAAGACCCTAGGAAGATTAAACGTAGTGTCCCATTGGTTCCCAAAACCCGTTTTGTTAGGTATACACCTGTTTGGGTTAGAAAATCCGTTTTGGAGATGCTAAATGATTCGTTGGTTGATTCTCACATGCATGAACATGATTCATCTCTTGCTACTTCTTATGGATAGTAGCTTGCATGTTTTGTCATACGCTAGCCCTTGCATCATGATTTAGTATTTGCTAGTGATATGACATGTTTATCTCTTTGTATTTTATTTTTAACATGTTTGAGTCTTATTTGAAAAGTTCAAAAAGATTTTGTTTTTGAGAAAACTTTTGAAAATCCAAAAAGATTTTGCTTTTCTTTGAGTCAAAATATGTTTGGAAAGCCAAAAATATTTTTGGTTTTTGTTTTTGAGTTTACATGTTTGATGTGTCATATTGGTGTGCTTGGACCCCCCTCCCCCATCGTTTCATTGTCCATATGGCTAGGACATTTGATCATTATTATCGATGCTTAAAATGATCTTAACCATTGTTTATATGGGGTTGTCTCGAAGTTGATATGCATTTTGATTCGACTTTGTACATATGCCAACATCGCACACATGCACGAGTTTATATGGATGTTTGACTTCTCTTGCATATTTATATTTGGTGAGGCATTCTTATCTCAATCTCGTCATCTATGGGTAAGTAAACTTAAGGAGAAGTGTGCATGTAATAACCATTTACCGTGAGGATTTGAATTGAAAAAATGATGAGTGTTTCACGGGAAAGGGCTGCGAGAGTTCAAAATTAACTCGTCATGAAATCCACCGTTTAAAAGAGCCCAAAAGAAAATGCAAAATGCTAAGAAAAGGGACAATTAAATTTTCTCTAAGTTAAGAATGCTAGAAACCTCAAAAGAACTTGAAAAAGTATATATTTATGAGGGTGTTTGGTTGGAGAAAATTTAAATGGGTTTGCACATCTAATCCTAATGTTGAAACATTGCAATTTGACGCTATTGTTTGTCGAATCGTCAAAATTCTAGATTTGTGTGCATGTAGTATGTTTAGTTCATTAAACTCACACTTTAATTGTCATATGGCTATGATAAAGTTTGATGATTTATCGCTATCAATTAGAGCTTCTTGATCGTTTCGATGTGTTGAAATTGTGACTCATTTGTTTTAGATTTTTGCCCATTCATTCCATGTCCATGTTTCAGCACATCGGTACCATGTTTGCATGTAACTTGCATTTTTAGTTTTTATGAGTTTTTTTGTGTTTTGTATTAAAAGCCTACTGTTTTAAGATTGTTTTGCTTCCGTCAGGCCCTTCGTGGGATTTTTTTTGTGGAAATTTTTTCGCTGGGCAATATTTTATAATATTTCTGGGAAAGTGGGAAATTTTGGCAGGTCGCGCGAAGTCGTTCAATTGATAAATCATCTCGCGTGAACGACTTCTGTACTTCGTTCGAGCGACATCCTCATCTCATTTGAGCGATGTCCCTGGCTTGTTCGAACGACCGGCTGAAAAAATGCTTCTGATTGGTTTACAGTCCTTAGGTTCAAATTGGTATATTTTTTGTACTGCAGGAGGCATTTTTTGGACTGATTGGTTTATATGCAGGTTCTTTTATGTTCAAAATTGGTATTTTGCATATGATTCCGTTTATGACACCTGATTATTTTGCGATATTCTTTATGTGATTCCTTGGTTTACTAGCTACTGATTTGTCATTGCATGATCTTTTTTAGCTGGTCGTTTCATGTTTATCTAGCGTTTTTCATTTTTTTTTTTATAAAAAATGGTATCAACTTGATTCAATTTGGTATCATATTCTCATGCTAGGTATTCCAAATTGGTTTATCTTTTCACCGGATTGTCTATTCGAGACAAAAGGGGGAGAGATGTATGTGATGTAGGGGTAGATTTGTTGAGCGCTACTATTGATATCTGGATTTATCGATTGTTTGGTTATATTTGTTTCAAATTGGTATCAAATAATTGCTCACATGTTTCAAATGATTTGTTCTTATTAGAAATATAAATTGGTATCATTTGTTCCTCCATACTTCACTGGGTATCTGTTTATCTATTTCATGTATGTAGGTATGCTTTCAGCGATTCGAGATTTCAAGTGTACATCACATTCAGACAGTTCATACTTGCCGGTGCTACATATTCTAATCCATGTCTTGTATTTTTGATTTTGGGTTTATGGGATGGGATTTAGGCGTCATACGGCTTGACGACCCGGTTAGTCATTTCACTGGTTTAGTTTTGTCCCGGAATAGTCAAAGGGGGAGATTTGTAAGGACATAAATTTTCAATTGAGTCCCTGTATTATTTTGACTTAGTTCCATGAACAAAATTGTGTTTGTAATATGTCATAAGGAAAATTTTATTTTGTCACGATCCCACTTGGTCTATGACGTATTGAAGAAATTAAAGGCATTGCGGCAAAGCTTCAAAGAATTAAATCATGCCGAAGTTTAATTGTTGCATGTTTAATCGTCTTCAATGTTAATTTCATTCCGAGATCACTCAGGTATGAATGCGTATAATTAATGGTGCTCGGAATTATTTTATAAAAGATAAGGATGTAATTTTTATAATGAAAAATATTTTAAAATGTTTTAAAGGTGTTGTAAAGGTTTACACTACGTTTTATGATGATAAGCTCGTAAAAGAGTTTGGCATTTTTAGATCTCTCTTTGGAAGAGACGTTTTAAACAAAAAGTCAAAAAGTCAAACTTTCGCGCTATCATTTAAACGACATCAAATCTTGTTCGAACGAGATGGGATGTCGCTCGAACAAGTTCCTCAAGTCGTTTGAATGACACTTTTTTCGTGACGACATTTAAATCCCATTTAAATAGTGTTTTCATCATAGTTTTGGGAGTGTGCTTTGTGGAAAACAGTGTTACGAACCAGAACATTGTTTGCACATGTTTTTTAAGGTTTAAAAGTCTTAAGCACATCCTTAGAGTTTGCAAAGATCCGAGTTATCATTCTTATATGTTTAACTGATCTTGCTGCACCAAAGTTGTTTATTCTACACATTGAACATCAAAGGGTTTTGCGGTGAAGAAGCGATGGACATCGTGTTCGACATCGTGGACGAATCAAAGACATTCGGTGGACACCGAGACATACGTGGAGTCGTGTATTATGGATAGGTATCGTGGAAGATGGGATTTCTGCGTGGGCACTATTGAAGAACGGTTAAGATCAGAAGGAGTGTCAAGACCCGTGGGGATCGATTCTTAGTGTAAGGCTAATCTGTCTTTGTAAAACCATTGTTCATAGTGATTGTCTGGCTGGGCCCGTATGAGGTTGTTTTCCCGTTTTGTGTTTTTTCCTCGTACATCCGGCGTTGTGAGTATTCTTTACTTTACTTGCTTTAATAACTAGAAGCATTTTTAGGAATAATCAAGATAAAATTGGTTTAATGTAAGAATTGGATTTTTCACAACTTGGTTTGGTGCACATTTAAAAGTTGGATCTTTTTCAGAGAAAAAAGTTGGTTTTGTAAAACACACATATTGGGAACTCTTCAGGGTTGGTTTGTCTTGCTTTTGAACTAGGAAGGGGGCCATTGTTACTCCTTTGGGCATGTTGACCATGGAGGCCAAGGTAGCAAGGGCGTCTGCTAGGCTATTCTTTACTCGAGGTAGGTAATGGAAGGTGATATCTTGGAATTGGGAGTCTAGTTCTTTTAAGTGGCCATGGAAGGGTTGGAGTGTCTCATCCTTGACTTTACATTTTCTGAGCACTTGACCGATGATGAGGGCAGAATCCCTGTAGACATATAGGCATTTGATACCTTTATTGAGAGCATCTTGGAGGCCCACCGTACATGCCTCGTATTCAGTCATGTTGTTGGTGCGGGGGAAATCCAATTTGATGGCGATGGGAGTTATCTGGGGCGATCAGAAGTATCCCAATGCCATATCCCTTTTTATTGGCAGTTCCATTAAAGAACATCTGTAATCGAAGGTTGTCTTGAGTAGCACAGTGGATGCTTTCATCTAGGAATTTAGAGATCTAGTCATCATCTTCTTCAATGGGGTAATCAGTGAGGTAGTCAGAGATGGATCTTCCTTTCATTGCCTTCTGCATGACGTACATGATATCAAACTCGACTAGGAGCATCAACCACCAGGCCATTCGACTGGATAAGGCCGGTTTCTCAAGTAGGTATTTGATGGGGTCCATTCGGGATACAAGTTTGATGGGGAAGAAGAGCATGTAGTGTCGCAACTTTTGGGTGACCCAAACAAGCGTGACACATGCCTTTTCCAAAGCAATGTAGTTCACTTCGTACCCAGCTAATTTATAATTGGCGTAATAGATGGATCTTTCTTTGTGAGAATCTTCAAGGTATTGGGCTAGCGAAGCCCCAGCTGCAGTGTCGGTTATGGTTAGGTATAGAAGTAAGGGGAGACCAGGCTGTGGTGTCATGAGTACTGGAGGTTGGGTCAAATATTATTTGATTCGGTCAAAATATTCTTGATAGGCCTCATTCTAAACCTTAGTTGAATCCTTTCGGAGGAGTTTGAAAATAGGTTCGCAAATGGAAGTTAGCTGGCTGATATATTGCAATTTTCCAAGGAAACCACATACTTCTTTCTCTATCTGGGGAGGTGGCATCTCAAGTATGGCTTTCAGTTTGGTAGGATCTGCTTCTATCCCCTTTTCACTGACCATGAATCCCAAGAGTTTTTCTTTTGTAATGCCTAATACACATTTATGCGGATTGAGTCTCATCTAATACCATCCCAGTCGTTCGAAGCACTCTAGTTTTGGATTTGATAATCATATCATCCACATAAACCTCTACTTCTTTGTGAATTAGATCGTACAGGATGGTTGTGGCATCCCTCTGGTAGGTAGCCCCAGCATTCTTGAGACCAAATGGCATAACAATGTAGAAAAAGGTTCCCCATGGGGTGATGAACGTGATTTTTTCTTGGTGATCTGGGTGCATTTTGATTTGGTTGTATCCAGCAAACCCGTCGACGAATGACTTAAGAGCATGACTGGATGTGTTGTCCATGATCATGTTGATATTGGGCAATGGGTAATCATCCTTTAGAGAGGCTTTGTTTAAGTTCCGTTAGTCTATAAACATCCGAACTTTCCCTCCTAATTTTAGCATAGGCACTATGTTGGCTAGCCATGTGGGATATTCGATCACACGAATGAAGCCCACGTTCAACTGTTTGACAACCTCTTCTTTGATAATGAGCGACCATTTGGCGTGGAGATTTCTCAACTTTTATTTAACTGGCTTATAATCTGGAAGAGTGGGGATCTCATATTGAGCTATTTCGGGATTAATGTCGGGCATATCATCATAGGACCATGCGTAGACATCCATGAATTCTTTCAGTAATTTTTCGAGTTGCGCACACTCATGCTTGTCAAGGGTAGACCCCATCCTAATCTTGCGCAGTTGGCTACATGAACCGAGGTTAACAATAACAGTTTCTTCTTCATTAACTTGAACTCGGTTATGTTGTTTGTTATTAACCTTATTTAGACCAGTTAAGAATTGTTCATTTGCAAAATCATCATCATCAAAAGTTTGATTAGAGTCTAAACAATTAATGTAAGGCACAACAAGATACTCAAAACCTTCATTTATTTCATTGACAGGAAAAATAGCATTGAGAACCTCGTCAAAGGAAGTCTCGATTACATTTGATCACGGATAGACAACAGAAGAAGAAATGGGGTAAACATTGGGGTTAAGTGCGATTTCAATAGGTAGAACTGGCATAGCATGCCAGTTGAGGAGAGGTGTATCAACAGTTTTAATCAGGCAGGATGGATCCAGTGATGTAGTGCTTGAATTAACCATGCAGAGTGTCAGCCCGGTGTCTATAATTTGAACGAATCCTCGGAGTCACTTTCCTCTGTCTCTTCAATAACTTTAATCATCGATTGTGCATGGTATTGGGAACTTTTGGCCCATGGGTAGCTGTCTTGGAAAAAGATCTCCATTCCAGGATTCATCTTCTTGTGTGTACGATCATATAATAGTTCCGAAAATCCACAAAAGGGGAAGTCTTCTCCCTCTTTGATGAATCATCCATTCAAGGATTCACCTGGGACAGTCTGGATGCAGTCTAATCTTCTCTTTGGTCGAGATTGGCGGATCATTCTGAGCTCTTGTTCTGACGGCTGATACCCTAAACCACAAGGAGGGAATGGGTTTTATAGTTTGATGGGCTCAATTATACCTTGCTATATTTGTCCTATCCCCAGTCTGGGCATTAAGTGCATATTTCTGAACATCTGAATCACATTATCGTTGCCATGAGGGTCGTATTTTGGACAAACCCTTTCTTTGAAATCGTCCCCTCCTGGTAGTAGAAGTGGCTCAATTCAGAATCTTGATAGGAGCATCTCATTTTACCCATGCTGTATCTTCAAGGATTAGATTGATGGTACTCATACCCTCGGTATTATCGTCATCGCCAAAAATGGTGATGACTCGTCCGTCAGCGAAGAACTCTAATTTTTGATGGAGCGAGGAAGATACGCCCTTGATACTGTGGAGCCAATGTCGTCCGAGAAATAGGTTGAAATAAGCTGGGATGTCAATAACTTGAAATTCAATGATAGGGTTTATAGGGCCAACCCCTATTACAAGTTTTATGGATCCCATCACCTTTCGATGATTATTATCGTAGGCAGGTACAACAGTGGAGGGTTGAGCGATATCACTTTCCTTCAGTCCTAAGAATTTAAAGGTTCTTAATGGGCAAACATCCAAGGTGGATCCATTATCGACAAGAGAGAGTAGTACTACCTTCCCCATAACTTCGATGGAGATGTTGAGTGCATGGTTGTGGTTTGGCCCAATTCCGGGGATTTCTTCTTCGGGAAAGGATAGCTTTAGGGAAGAGGTTAAGGATCCGACTAAATTTATCACTTCTTTTAGTGTGGTAGAAGGAGGAACCATGGGTCCAGTGAGCAACTTGATCAAATTATTTCTATGCCATTGGGAAGACATGAAAATCCCCAATAGAGTAATGTTAGCTTGAGTTTTCTTCAGTTGATCGAGGATCCTTCTCTCCTCAAGGGTCATCTCTGGAATATGAAGGTTTTCAATTCCCTTCCCCTTGTCATTTGCTGGTAGTGAGATTGGGATCTGGTAATGCCTCCCTGATTTGGTCATGTGATTTATTGAAGAAGGGAAGAACATGAACCCCGTTTCCTCATTAATCTCGAGTTGTTCTGCCATATTATTTATTTCTCCGAGGAGTTCCTCAAATGATATCATCCCACACATGTCGGCTACCGGTCCAGTTTTCTCTGAAGCTGGTCCTTTATTTAAATCTTTGAATTCTTCCCCCCCCATCCGGTGGCAATAATTCTGTCTTTCCATGTAAAGCCCATGCATTCCACAACTTCGATGGATTTTTCATACGAGTCTTCCCATTATGTGGGGATAAGTAAGGGTAAAGGGACCAGGCGTCCCTGTAGCTTCAAAGTATCAAGTAACTCGGTCATACTATAAATATCGTTGGTTTTCCTGAATGATTCTTCCATGATCTGGACAACATCATCTAGGCTTACTTCTGGTAATCAATGATCATCAGTGAGGGAAATTTCAGCCCAAACTCTAGGAGTTGGTTTAACACTTTTGATAATTCCATACTTCCATTTTCAAAACGGTTACGGACAGCGATGCATACTCTGGTAAGGATTGACAGTGCCTGATCAGCAAGGCTAACAGGGTGTAGGAGGAATTATGGACATGTTTGGATAGGTTTGGATAGGTTTGGGAGAGTATATGGGCATGATTTGAGTTGGGGGATCGAATTCTGTGTTCTCTTCTAGGAAGATGGCACTGGCATGATTTGGGAGTGGGTTGTAAGTAGTGTTTGGCTTAGGATTTGCTGGTGGGGCAATGGTACCCTCGTAAATTAGACCTTGGATTATGTTTCGAAGGTGAAAACATTGGTCGGTGGTATAGCCATCAGTTTGATGAAAGGCACAATGGGCATCTGCCTTGAAGTTTCTTGGGAGTGGATTTGGCAATGGACGGGGATCCAAGGGTTTGATGAGGTTTCGGCTTAACAAGGCTTGGTAAACTTTAGAGAGGGGAGCATAGAGATTTGTGTATTACCTTCGGATGGGGGCATATCGGCTTTCTGGTGCCCATTATGGGGTTGGTTGAGAGATTTTATTGATAGTTGAGACTATTGCACTGGCAGGCTTGTCATATTTTTTAGGGGCAAACTATCCGGACACCTTCTTTGGTTCAACCTCTGTTTTAACGGGGATTTCCTCGATTTCTACTCTAGACTCTCTGAGAGCTCGTAAGTGGGGATAGTATTGTCATCCCATCGCCGCTCGAACATGGGGCAAGAAGGTGTTCTTCACTATGTTGACCTGAGATATGAATTCTCAGGCCACATCCTCCCAGCTATGGATTCTGGACTCCTCGAGAGATAAGAACCATCCGAGGGCGTTATCCTTCAAAGTTTGCTGAAATAATTGGGCCAACACTTCCTCAGAAGCCCCTAGGAGAGTCATACAACGGTGGTAACTGCACTACCTCCGAATTTCTCGATATTTGGCATCTTGAACTTCTCGGGTAACCTCGCCTTAGGATAAGGAGGCATGTGGGTGTAGTTCATGTAATTTCTAGAGATTATGACTTTGTCGAACTTCTTAGTTATCATATTGAGATCTTTTTTGACCTTGTTTAATTCTTCATCTTTCGAATCAATGATCATAGGCAAGTTAGCCCCAGGCTGGGCAAGGTTTGGCATAGGAAGCTAGGTAGGCGGCGACCCACTAACAGGAGGGGCACGCAGAGCGTGCTGATATTCTTTGGGAACCTAGATAGGCTCAGGTGGACCCATAGCACGAGGGAATAGGGCCTCTTTCTCTTGAGTAATACAAACCTGATTTTATTACATCTCTCGGACCTCAGTCTGGAGGTCATCAATCTTGAACACGAGCTGAGCTAAAACTGCCGTCATATCTGGCTACACAACTGGTACTTGATCTATGTTCTCCATGGAAAGCGGATGGATTTCGGAATCAAAAGTAGTATCAGGGTAACAGATAGAACTCGGGGTTGATTTGACTAAAGACCGAAGTCAATAAGGAGCCAGGCCAAGGGCGTGCAATCGACCTGAGAAGGCATAAAATGGGATTTATTTTTGAGAAAAAGAATGAAAATATTTTTGATATATTTTTTTTCTTTTTGAGATTGAAAGACAAAATATTTTTGGATTTTTGATAAAGAAGAGATAAATGTTTTTTGGACGTTTGATAAAGGAAGGAGAAATGTTTTTGGATTTTTGATAAAGAAAGGAAAAATGTTTTTGGATTTTTGTTTAAGAAAGGAGAAATGTTTTTGGATTTTTGATAAAGAAGGGAGAAATATATTGGGAGACGGGTCTCAGCATGATTATTACAATTATTATGTTCTCACTTATATTAAATTCTCTTAAATGCAAAATGAAATGACGGATAGGACCCGAGCCTGGAAAAGTTGGGTTTGTAGCATGTGTAAAGTTATGGCTAGACTTGTAACCAGGGTCACGAGCAGGGTCCCTTTTTTTTCAAAATGCGCAAAAATTTGGGCTGCAGGCCGACCCAAAATTTCGACAGAGTTTCGGGTCAAAACCGGCAATCTAACATGTGTGTCCTAGGCTTGACACCTATATGTGGGTATGAAGTTGGTTAAGTGAATTGGAAAGGGTTCCCCCTTGGTGTGACTTCCATGATATACGTATTGCTTTTGAGGGAAATCGGTACGTATGGACAAGCCATTTGATATGACTGAGTGTACGTGAATTGCCTCACTATATACCTCGTGTGAATGGTACGTGTGAGAACAAATTCGATATAATCGGCGTACGTGAACGAGTTCCTCGCGATATATCTCCCGTCATGACTTCGGTCACGCGGTACGATGCGGGGGAATAGTTCGATATAATTCGAAGGTACTTGGCCAATGGAAGGTGAGAGTCATATCGCTTAGGCTAACTGCGCCCTGCCAGACCAGCCCACATCACGAAGTGACCCTCCAGTTACTGAACAAAATTTGGTCAATACCAATGCTCTTTAATGATGTCGTGTGAATCATGTATGATTCTTTTTTTAGTATCTCATGATGAGAGTGTCTTTCTTGATCATGCCAAACAGGGTGCAAAGTACAAGTACCAATGGCATACCAAGTATGGATGGTTGATGCATGCAACATGCGGATATATGTGATCCTAGGTGCACGTGGTGTGAAGTGTACATAGAGAACCTTCTACAAGTGTGTGAATAGAAGCATAAGCATGAGGTACACATGAATAGTAAAGGGGCATGCAAAATAGGGGAAAATATAAGCAAATATAACACCCATATCTAGTTCTCAAAATGAAAGTCCCTCGCGGAGTCGTCACTGTGGCCATCCCCGATCCTCGCGGCGGGAGAGATGAAGAAGAGGGTATCTTCGTATCGAGAGGATCTTGGTACCGCGCATCCCTCTGGGGAGCGCTTCAGCTGGCATCGATGATGAGGTGAAAAATGTAAAGAGATGGAGACTCCAGTCTATTTTACTCAAAACAGACATAAGAAAAGGGAGACATCCCGAACGACAGCATCCAAAGACATACTGATACATACGAAACCAAAATGATTCGAAAAGGGTCCGGAGGATAAGTTAAGAAATGGGAAGGTGTTAGACACCTATTCTGCCTTTGCAGTCTCTCATGGAAGGTTACTATTTTCCCTTATTTCCCCGTGATATGTGTTCATGTGTATATGTAGTGGAGATAGGAATCATTGACTTGTATCACGGAAGAGATAAAGCCAGTCATCCGTAGGAATGATCCTAAAAGTAATATTTGAAAATAGGATTTAGGTGATTATCCTCGCGTTGCCCATTATGATGGAATGATAACACATGTGGAATAATACACCACTAAGAGACAATATATGTATATGTAAATATATAGAATCTAAGAGAATTAAGTTAAAGAATATAGAAAAATAACAAAAATGAAAGGAATAGGATTCGAGTCTCAGGTTTTACCCCGATATGCCTACGTAGCCTATAGAGGCATCAAAGTCCACATAGTTCATATACAAAATAAGGGGTGGGGTTTATCCCATAAATCCAATCGGGGACTTCTCTTATTTATGTGTGTGTGTAAAAAGGTGTTTTAGTTGTGAGAAAAGTGTGAGAATTCCTGTTTGGAATTTAAGAGCAAACCCTCTTTCTCTTATTTTTTGGGTTTTATTTATATTAAAATAAGAGATGTGCAATAATACTAAATAAAAAGTATATTAGGATATGTGGGATGAGAGGATAAAAGTTCTAAGTAATAAAATAAGCTAATGCGAATTTAGGAGAATCTGAATAAGGAGTTAAGAAAGTTGGACCTTCTTGAAGATCTTGAGCTTGGTCTTGAATGTTGGAGAGCAGCCATGGCACTTGGATGATGATGAAGAGCAGTTTATTCACCAAGTTTGGTGAAAAAGACGATGAAAAGTGAAGGTTGGAAAAGGATTTGGATGTGGAAATCACGCTGAATTTGAGAGAGGTTTTCTGAGTTCGCTGAGAGTGATGGATTTTAGATCTTAGGTCCTTTTGCAATGAGGTCAGACCCTCCTTTTTATAGGCCCAGGGCCTTTCCGATCAACATATCCCTGGTTCTGCTAATAGGCATGTGTTTTTAGGCACACTGCCGATAGGCAGGGTTTGGAACCTGCCGTTTGGCAGTCTCTTTCTGGTTCCTTCAGAAAATCAATAGTAGAGTGCAAACCATTGATCAAAATCTCACATGGGGTGAACCAATGGAAAGGTACTTCAGAGAGCTTCGAAAGTCTTTTGGACTGCTCCTGGGTCTGAGAGCTGCCTTTGGGTAAAATGTGGCTCGAAATCACTCGTCGATCAATTGGACGAGGAATCATTGAACGCAAATAAATCGTTCATCTGCATGGTAAGTTAGAATCACGCACGGGGCAAACCGTTGGAAAGGTTAGGAGATGTACTTCGACCTTCCAAGGAGTTTGACTCGGTTGGGAAGTTTACTTTGGTCAATTGGGGCCTGGAGGCGTTCGATGACCTTTTAGAGTAAAACGAATCGTTCTTATGTATCGTAAGTCACAATCGCGCACTGGCCAGACCGTTGGAAAGGAGTTTCAACTCCCTTTAAAGATTAATTCAGTTTTGATCGAGCTGAAGAGTTGACTTTGGTGAAATGGAGCTCGGGAGCGTCCGGTGGCCTCTAGGTCAGGTTTCAAGGGAAAATGGGTTGTTCATTCATACCATAAGTCAGAATTGCACAGGGGGCAGATCATTGGAAAGGGTTTTAGTTCCCTTCGAGGATTCATTCAGTCTCGGTTGAGCTGAAGAGTTTGAATTTTGGTCAAACGGAGCCTGAGAGTGCCCGATGGCCTCTCGGTCAGTACTCGGGGTATGACTTAGGTTTTTAGTGATGAAAGGAGGTGCAAAGGACCTAAGAGATGTTAGGGGGTGCTAGAATGGGGTGTCTACACTTAAGAAGTGGTTTTTATTGTTAAGTCATATATTTTGGTAAAGTCTGCGAAAAATCTTAACAAGTGGTTTTTATTGTTAAGTCATATATTTTGGTGGAGTTTGCGAAAAATCTTAAAAGTTATTTTCATTATTAAGTCACATATTTGGGTGGAGTTTGTGAAAAATCTTAACTAGTGAATTTCATTATTAAGACATTTTTTTGGGATGGAGTTTGCGAAAATCTTAACAAGCGTGTTTTAATTCATAAAGTCACCTCGTAGGTGTGAATTTGCGAAAAAAACTTGACAAATGGAATTCATTGTTAAGGAGTTATATTTTCCTTCTTTTTCTTCGTTTCAACTGAATGTGGTTCATTCTAATGAAATAAATGATCATGTGGTTCTTAAAAAATAACCCATGAGATCAAAGCCTAAAATGTGAGATATTAAATATAAGTATATCATCAAACTGAAATGAGATATGAGATTATTACCCACAATCCACAGGTTGATCGAACATATCAAAATCAACTAAAGGAATGGGGGAAATCCCAAAAATACTCCTCCAAAACGAAAAATAGAGGCAGCAATGATAGCCCTCAAAATTATACACACATATACGCATGGTATATATCTAATGTTATCACATGATTTCTTAGACAAAGTTAAAACACAGTAAATGATATTTTGTACACATAGTTGATATGTCTCAGCCAAAGCATCACCACACCAACTATGCATACAAGGGGGAAAATGTAGAGCGGGGTTAAATAAATTAACCACCAACACTCTAATAAAATAACCCCGAACAATCGATAAAATGAAGCTAAGTAATTGATAAAAACCCTACTGATATTTGGGAACTACACTGACTGTAATATTATTCCACACGATTTAATATATCGCGTATACTGTGAGTTTGACGAATTAAACTTGATAATGCTCTAATAGTGATTTAAATTAATTATTTGAGATACCAGCACATATATTGTGACAAGTGACATCATAATTATTAGAAATTTGTCTCCACAAAAACATGACATGTGTTAATCCCACTTGAGCACTTTTTCTATAAAAATAGGATTTACCCTCATTAAGTAGGATGATGGTCATGGGGGAAAGGTAAGGAGAGCAAGTCTAACTCTCCTCCCCCACGAACCTCTTGAACTCCATCACGGGTTTGATAGTGACGAGCGGATTTTCATGGTTTCATCACGAGTTTTATGTATTTTACACGGTATATAGGTGTTTGGAGGTGGCTTGCTGGATTCGGCTCCCCTGCGCACCAAAACCACCCAAAAATCGAGTATTCTGACGTATCGTACAGACCCTCAAACTATGCAGACTTTGATTCTGCAACGAGATAGATACCTAGGCACATCAACGTTGCTCAAGTCTAAAACATGCTCAACGCGGTGCTTCCCCAAATCTGCACTCACGTCTTACAGGCTTATCAGACCCATTCTTATGAAGAATATGCGTTAGGTTTAGTTTTATAAGTTTTAAAATTGAATCCTTTAACATATTGTAATGCTTATAAATCATATAGAATCTTTTTTAAACTTTTATATGTTTGTTCTATGGTTGGAATTTTGGTTTTGTTGTGTTTTAGAGGCTTGAGACTAGTTTGAGTTATGTTAAAGCCACGTGGATGAAGTTGGGACAACGTTGTTAAGCTACAGAGGAAAATCGATTTTGCCTCCGGAGGAGATTCGATTGTACCTTTTGAGAATCTATTCTCTTCACAATTTTTGGCCTATTTTTATTTTATTTTACAGACTTTAAACTTGGGTTGACTTTTATCTTGAGTTATGAACTTATTTTTTTCTAAGGGAATTTAAGATGAATTGTTATAATATATATAGAATATGTTTGAGGGTTGATACCTAATTTGGGAATCTTGGGGTTCAGGTTAGTTTTATAAAGACAATTAAAATATAATTATTTTGTGAACCATATATGATGAAGATTTTCTTTGAAATCGGTGAGCAGGGTTATTGTTTATTTAGAATTAGTTTGTTAATAGTAGGGTTATGGTATGATATCTATTTTAGGAAACATATGGTTCAAAATAAATTACACAAATACGTTAATGTTAAATGTCCATAATAGGATATTATAACTGAGAATATTTTTGTGAACCTTTGAGTAGGTTTTTTATTTAGTTATTTACATTATGTGAATCATACTAGGGGTGTGTATTAGTGAGTAACCTATTAGTATGGATTTGATGGAGCATATATGATGATGACCAAATGTGGTATACTAGTGATTTAGATAATATTTACTTAAATCCTATATACCTCGATCTTACATTGTGAGGTACCCGTATTTTGAGTTAGGACAAAGCGTCTAGATGTTCCCGTATATCTCTGGGTATGGGGACATGTGTTTAGTGTGATGGCATTGTGATTTCCCTGGATGTTTTTTTTCGAGGCTATAGGGTTAGGTTCCCTATAGCTATAACTAGTAGCGTCACGAGTGATCCCCGAAGTGGTAGGTGTAGGCCTTTTCACTGTGGATTCGGGCAGCATGTGGCCTATTTCATTTGATATGATTTGTGCATACTCACTTGGATTCTGGATTGTGTGATATCCACCTTCTTATACATTATGATCATTACACTAAAGACATTTACTTAGAATTATGATTCAGGAAAATTAAAGTGTATTATACTAGAGATGTATATACTGAGCATATTACTCGAGGAATGTTTTAATAAGAGAATAATGTTTTTCTAGTGAATGATGTTGCGTAAGAGAATGGTGTTAAGAAACATAATATTGTTAATGTGAGAATATTGTAAGAGTAAAGAATTCTCAATTAAAATACAGAATAATGGAATATGGTCACCTCTAGGGATTGGGTCTATAAGTTCATGTTAATAGGTGATTCCAGTCGATGGAATATGTATTATTATTATTATTATTATTATTATTATTATTATTATTATTATTATTATTATTATTATTATTATTATTGTTGTTGTTGTTGTTGTTGTTGTTGTTGTTGTTGTTGTTGTTGTTGTTGTTGTTGTTGTTGTTGTTGTTGTTGTTGTTGTTGTTGTTGTTGTTATTATTATTATTATTGTGGCCAAATGTATTTGTTTTTCTATGTATTGTAGACTTTCTAGGTTTAATCCTCTCTGTTGGAAGCATAAGTCATGGGCCGCATTCACCGCCTCAGACTTGAGCATTTTTAGTTAGAGGACTTTTCCAGCACTAGTTCCATTTCATCTTTCCCAGGATGAATGCGCTAAGCATGTATTCATTTTCATTTTTGTATTTTATTTATATTCATTTGTACAAAAAATCAATTTATTGTATCAAGTTTTTCTTCAATAAAAGATTACTATGAGATGTATTTAAATGAGAGGATTATTATTCAGGGTCCTTGTGATTTCTTATATTCTAATGGTGGAATATAAGATTATTGTTGTTCAGATGGTATCAAAGATGTTTTAATTCTATAGCCCTTTATTATTTAGCATTGTATTTACTCACATAGTTTTCATTCACCCCGTTCATCCTTAGTATGTTATTAATTGTTTAACTCCCATGATTTTTATATAAGAACTAATCAATCTACTTATGGATTCTATGGGGTCTCACTCATTAAAGACGTCAGTAAAACGTTTGAGATAAATAAAAACTATTTATGTAAAGATCATAGCAAATCATGAAGTGATTCATATATGGCGATAAAGGTTGAAGAGTATTAAAATCTTACTAGCCTTAAAGGTCTCAAAAATCCTTTCTAAAATATATGAATACCTTGAATCTTCGAGTATATGAACCACCCAAAGTAAGTTTTGTGTGCCGACACTTTTAAAGATGATACCTGGGTGAAATATGAGATAAATCACCTTCTCTCTCTTCACATCTTCATAAAAAGTGAATGGTGTTTTTTCTCTCCCTCACTACACCTCAATTATGGATTATTATCCTAAAACCCTATCTTACACCTAGTTTAATAGGTGTATGTCATGATATTATCCTTAACAAGGCTTCCAGAGAGTCTCATGCCTACTACCTCAGTATTGGATTATAACAGGGACCAAAAATAAATAATTAAATTTACTTCCAAATAAATAATAAAAAATCCAATAAAAAATACTGTAATTACTTCATTTGTTTAGTTAATTGTGATTAAATCCACTTAATAATCACTATTGTTCTACATTTTAATGATCTCTAAATTACTCGGAATAAAGAGGTCTTATTTGCAAAGTTAAGTTTTCGAAACCATTTTATCAAATAAATTTATTGCTAATTCATTTTAACCTACCTCTAATCAATTCCATATTTTTTAGACTTAACTTATTTGATATTCCACTAGAAATATAAAATAATCTAGGAGACGAGTGTTACAAATGGAAATAAAACATATAAATCTAACAAGGGGGTATTACATTCCAAGATATCTATTGGACACGAATTTTTTTGAATTATGATCTCATACTTATTCACTGAATGATTGCCCAACTTGCGGGATCATTTAATATTATATAAAATAGATATGCACTCATAGAGATTAAAGAAACAATCGTATAAGCATTTTAATCTTCATAATTCTCGAGATTAAGAATCTATGCACCCTTTGCAAATTGTATGAGATTACATAAGTCCAATGAAGATAACCATTGGACTTAAAATCTTACAGGTTTTCATGTTCAATAGTTTCTTGGATCTACCGATCACAATTCTTTTTAAACTATCCCATAAGTTCTCGAACCATCAAATATGTTCTTGTAGTTTGAGATTAACCACTAAGATTGTACAAAAAATGTTTTGATAGGATGCCAACTCCCTATTTAGGTTATGAATTGTTCAATTACACTAAAATCAAAATTCTAATCTTGGGATCAAGTCGAACCCATCTCACCAGAATTCTTAATATGTATCTTTGTCTAACATTTCCACGATATATTTAAAACAAATCTAATGCTTTTTCGTTATCGTAATTGTTATTTCAGAATGAACTGACACACCTTACTTAAAAGTAAACGTCATACATGATTATAAGAATAAAACCTAAACAATCTCCTACTTAGTCTTAAAGCCATGTATATAACTCCCAACCCATTTATACATCCGTTTGTTGTCTATTGGTAGATGGACTAACTGGGTGTTATCTGATACAAGCTTGGTTATAATGAAATCACCTTCTTATTCGATTTCTCAAATGAGGTAAAACCTACACTCACTCTGTTTAACCCTTTTATGGGTTACGAGTTTTCTAGAACTTATAATCGTACACCCATATACACTAAAAAAATATAATATTCAATTGAACTTTAAGGAACCTCACACTTGTTACTTAGTAAGTAACCTATCCATATATCCTCTTTAGTTATCTCTTAAGTGACAATAACTATGGCGTCCTTAGTGGAGTTAGTAATCATGAGATTTCTTCACACTCCTCCAACTTATATCCTAACGTCCTGAGGATAACAATTATACCGAGGTAGAGAACTTAGAATCCTCATGTGATAGAAAACCAAGTATTTGTTCCTTAAATGTATAGGACTACGAGACTATAATCTATTGACCTTGCCGAAGGCATAACAAATTTTGGTCTAGCACATAATATAGCGTACCGGAGAATGCCTACCACTGAAGCATTATGTATTTTCCTCAATATCTCTATGTAATCAAGTGCTTTCATTAATTTCTAGAAAAAATGATTGAAGGAGTGTGCTTGCGTTCAAATAAAGAAATTATTTAATTAAATTCAGTTTTTCCCAATTTAAATCCAAAACATGCATCTAAGTGTGATTGAAAATGATGAAATCAGGCAAGAACATTCAAACACACACATGTGAGGAAAAATCCCCCAAAGGGGAAAAACCTTTTATTTTTCACTGTAATTTTGTAAGATATGGTTCCACGAATTACAATGAAAAACAAGTGTGATACAAAAATACCCGTAGGCATCGGTTTTGATGTCGTCAGCTAGAATCTCCCTCAGGAACTCCAGGTGAGCAGCAATGAAGAAGAAAGACGGCTTCTCCACAAGTATGAACAAAACCAAAGTTGTGTTCTTGGGTTTCAAAAAGGATTCACAAAGGTATGTCAATGATGTGTGAATCAAAACATGAGTTTTGGGACTAAAAAATTTGAAGACTAGATCAAATAGAAATCTCAAAATCATCTCTCCAAGTATTGCAAAATTATTCCCCCGAAGTTGGCTTTTATGGGAAACCAAAAGGAATTTTAAAATTTTGGAACTATTTTTAGCGTCAGGTACCCTGAACCGGTTCGGCATATACCTCGAACCATTTCACCCCCCAAACCAGTTTGGCCTTGGGTTTGTGATAGTTCGATGGTTTTTGGGGCTAAAAATACATAGCATTCTTCCAAGGCTTTTTTCTCAAAATTTTCTCCATTTTTAAAGGACCATAACTTCTTCACCGTAGCTCGGATTGAGGTGTCGTTTCTTCCAGTATCTTCGTGGCATCGAGCTATTAAACTTTCCAGTTGACCGAACCTCCGGATGGTGGTTATAAAATTACTAAAATGCCCTTGAACTTTCATATCTTGAGTTCTTTCACTGTTTTGACTTCTCTTGCGTACCACTTGCATAAAGTCCTTAAAATCGTGGAACGTGAAGGCATTGAGGCAGATGTGGGACACATGATGGAGATGTTTAATGCTTGATTCCCAAAATTCGGATTGAGGCTGTCGTGTGAGATCGTGAAGATACATGCCAAATGTAGCGGCGTATGACATACGCAACTATAAGATATCGGACACGAGAAATATGTCCTTACAAATCTCCCCTTTTGTCTATGCCGGTACATACATAAAAATCCAAATTATCAAATAAAAAAATTGCCTATACAAATCTACCCTCCCATGAACCCAAAACTATAAAGGTACAAATGAATAATTCTTCATCGTTTGTTCTTCAAATCTTTAAAATTCTCAAAGCTTTTCTCATCAGGGTGTGAAACATTAATCATCAATGAAGTACCTACACACATGAGATAAAGAAAATAACAAGTGACGTATCGAGTTTGAAATGAGATAAACATATATACCAGCATAAAACAAATCTCAAAATCTCAAAACTCCCCCATAATAAGATAATTCTTTCTCCCTCTTTTTATTATGTCCCCAAATAGACAGATATGAGAAGTAGAAATAAATGCAAATGTAGAATGTCAAAAGGAAAGAAAACTTCTATTTTCGAATTTTTCAAAGTTTTTCACACAAAATATACAACAAAGAATCACACCATGAACAAACACACAACAACGAAGTCGATGATAGCGTAAATGTAAGGGTGTGATCAAATTCGATAGGAAAATCAATGCATACAAACATGACATATGTGCACGATGAATATCGAATACTCCTAACGAATGAACTCAACATCTTCCTTAGGTGTAAAAAATGGAAATATGAGACATTGACTCAATCAAATCAACAAATCAAAGCTCAAAGTGATTTCCACACCAATAAAGTCCAAAATGATTGAATGCTTTTTCAGGACTTTCAAGGATGTGTAAACCTGTCTAAATTCTCTAACTAAACTCCCCCATAGTTATATTTTGAATAGAGGTAATCTAAATTCTCAAACTTTGGAGAATTGATGGTGGAACCTAATGGCCCATATTTGGCATGTATTTCTTTTTATTGCCTTTAAAAAGTTTCGGGCTCTTTTAACCTCTTTGGACCCCGGATAATAAAATTCCTCAATTTTTTAGGTCTGACTTAACGGTGGCTTAATCTCAAAGGATAGATAATTACCTTTCCTAGCCCTTCACTATTTAAAAAAAACACCAGCTCACCAAACGATTTTTTACATGCATTCCAATCTTGTCAAGTTTTATCGCATATGGTTCGTTGTATAGACAGAATTGAGATGGAAACACTCAAGCCAATATGTGATACACAAGTACAATAATCAAATAAAACTGTTCATGTGTACAATAAAGGAGATAAGGATCCAAACATGTAGAAAAATATCACTAATCACATCTCAAAGACTCCAAACAATGTAAATCACATGGATGAAATGATGTAGCGTCTCAAATTAATATCAAACAGTCATATTGATAAATGGAATGAAATTTGTGACTCAGCTATCTTAAATGCTCATCCATAAAAGGTGCAAATAAAATATAAAAATCTTTTTGTGCTTTTCTAAATTTTTTATAAAATGAAAATCTTTTTGGATTTTTCTAAACAATAGAAAAGGCAGAAAGAATAATAATACAAATGCTACAACCTAGGAATAGGAATCATATGGTATGAACAAGATAAATCATCCGATCCTAGACACGAACCAACCCCTCAGTCAACTGTGAAAATCCCTAAAGACTTCCTAAGACTCTAGAATCTAAGGGCATCTAAAGGTTTCATGAAAATATCAGCTAACTGACGGGCCGTAGGTACGAAACTCAGGGATACGACTTTCTCATCAACTAACTAACGTATAAAGTGCTCATGTATCCTGATGTGCTTTATGCGCGAATACTTGACTGGATTACGGGATATGTGTATCGCGCTCGTGCTATCGCAGGAGATGATCATGGTGTCCTATGATATCCCATAATCCTCCAGCATTTTCTTCATCCACAAGAGTTGCGTGCAACAACTCCCGACAGCGATGTACTCAGCCTCCATAGTGGATAAAGAGATGGAGTTTTACTTCTTGCTCAGCCGGGAGACAAGAGCAGAACCAAAATTGAAACACCCACCAGAAGTGCTCCTACAACCATCTACATCCCCGGCCCAATCGACATCCGAATAGGCGGACAAATGGTCATTGGTATCAAAGGAATACCAAATACCATATGAGAGAGTACCACTCACGTACTTGATAATACATTTTAAAGTGAGTAAGTGTGACTCTTTCGGGGATGCCTGATACCGCGCACAGACTCCAACACTAAATGCTATGTTGGGATGACCGGCAGTTAAGTAGAGAAGACTACCTATCATACTCCGATACAAGGTTTGCTCTACATCCTTGCCTAAAGTGTCCGTACTAAGCTTGATAGAAGTACACATACGTGTACGTGCATGCTTAGCGAAGTTTAAACAAAACTTCTTCTCTAGGTCTCTAGCATACTTGGATTGGGAAATGAACATCCCATCCTCTAGCTGACGAACCTGGAGACCAAGGAAGAAAGTAAGCTCACCTACCATGCTCATCTCAAACTCAATTTTCATTTCCTCCTCAAAGTGGTGAGCATGCTGGGAGCACGTGTATCCGAAGATTATGTCATCCACAGAGACCTGGGCCACCAAAATAGCACCGTCATCTCTCCTAACGAACAACGTCATATCAAACCCCCTCTCTTGAAGCCACGGGCTAAGAGATAGGAAGTATGCCTCTCGTACCAAGCATGGGGTGCTTACTTCAAACCATACAAGGCTTTTCTCAAATAGTAGACGTGCTCCGGAGCATTTGGTTATTTCACGTAAACCTCCTCCTGTAGAATGCCATTTAGAAAGGCACTCTTGACATCCATCTGATATAACTTGAAGCGCAGATGACATGCGATGGCGAGTAGTAAGAGGACGGACTCAAGCCTCGCAACATGAGAAAATGTCTTCCCAAAGTCTACACCCTCTCTCTGTGTGTAGCCTTGAGCAACCAACCTATCCTTGGTTCTGATTATGGTAGCATTTTCATCCATTTTATTCTTAAAAATCCACCTGGTACCTATCACATTAGTCTCACTAGGTCGGGGGACTAGTTCCCAGACATTATTCTTTTTAAACTGAAGCAACTCATCCTGCATAGCAGATATCTAGTGTTCATCCTTGGGTTATTCTTTGTGATTCTTGGGCTCGACTTTGGACGTGTAGCAAAAGTGGCTAACGACGTTCTCTAGCTGAGCACGAGTCTTGACCCCAAGAGTGGGATCGCTTACAATAGAGGATGGGTCATGACTCTTGCGAACCCAAGGAGGTGTGTCCCCTAACATAGAAGTAGGGTCCACAAAGTGTGGGTGAGGGGCAAGTAAATCACTGCCAGAAAAGTCCTCATCCTTACACTGAAGGTTGGGATCAATAATCGTCGGAGGTTCGTCATCTTGCATGGTGATGTTTATTGACTCCATAACCTTAGAGCTCTTCAGGTTAAAAACTCGGTACGCTCTACTATTTAATGAATATCCTAGAAATATTCCCTCATCTCTCCGGGAGTCAAACTTTCCTAATTGCTCTCTCCCGTAGGATGTAGCATTTACTCCCAAAGACACAAAAATATGCAAGGTTGGGTTTGTTTCTAGTCCATAATTCATAAGGCATCTTAAGTGTGTGTGGACGCAGGTAAACCCTATTCATCATGTGGCATGTAGTAGACACTACCTCTGCCCAAAATCTCCTAGAGACTTTACGACCTAGAAGCATAGACCTAGCCATTTCCTGGATCGTCCTATTCTTTCTCTCAATAATCCCATTTTGTTGGGGAGTCTTCACAGCAGAAAACTCATGTTTGGTCCCAAGGCTATTACAGTAAAGATCTACCTTTACTTTTTAAAATTTTGTGTCATTGTCACTACGTATCCTGTTAATAGTGACTCCGTATTGGTTTTGCAGGACACGACACTTAGTCGTTAAAAATTCTACAACATCGGATTTCTCTCTCAGAAAACCTATAATAAAATATCTGGAGAAATCGTCTACCATCACGAGGATATACCTCTTACCACCCAGACTCTCAGTACGAGTGGGACCCATAAGATCCATGTGAATCAACTTAAGTGCACGGGAGGTGGTAATGGAATGCAACTACCTATTGGGGCTACGAATTTTCTTTCCCAACTGACAGGGTCCATAAACCTTGGAAGTTGGCTTTCCAAGTGATGGTAAGCCACGTACTAGGTCCTTTTTAGATAATGAGTCAGATTTCTAACGTAAATGTGACCTAGACGTTGGTGCCACAGATCCATAGGAGTGATCATGGCACTGTTGTAGATAACTGAGGATGTGGGTTCAGTCCTATAGCAATTATCCTCTATCCTCACCCCTCGCACTAAAAGTTTACCGACTTGATCATAGACATTACACACGTCCCGTTCAAACTTTACGGTAAAGTCAGCGTCGCATAGCTGCCTAATGCTGAGAAGGTTTGCTTTCAAACCTTTGACGTACAAAACATTCTCTAGCTTAGGAAATCCTAGTAACTCTACTATACCTCGTCCTATAATGCTAGACTTTCTCCCATCTCCAAAGGTGACTCTACCATCCTTATAATCCTCAAGGTAGGTAAAAAATGAGGCATCACCTGTCATATGTCTGGAGAACCCACTATCAAAATACCACTGTGAGGTATTATGTGCTTTGAGAGCGACATGAACAATAAGGGCTTTCTTATCTTTCTTAGGTACCCAAGAAGTGGTAACCTTTTGTTTACCCTTATTGTTGTTGGTTTTAGCCGGGATGTGAGAAGCATTCACTGACGGGAAAGACATCCGTTGGAATTTCTCCATCAAACTCTGTGATGTGATAGCTAAGAGCTTAACACGTTCTCTCATACTAGAAAAATCGTTAGTATGATGTGGTGGAGCAGTAGTACGCCGTGTCCGACCCAAACTATAGCAAATCTCCATGAGGTGGCCTTTTCTTTTGCAATACGTATAAAAGAACTTAGTCTTAGGCGGACCTTGGTTTACTTTTCTTGGTCGAACTCTCCTACGTCGTTTTTGACGATGGCCATATGGAGTCGTAGTAAACTCAAGAACAGGTCCAGGGCAATTTGGGATGTGGAGGCACCATCATAACCTATTCCCTGCCTATCACCAAAACCTAAAGTGGGGTCGAGGAGCATCTTTCCCATCTTTCCAAATCTTCCCTTGATTTGTACCTTAACTTCCCGTGCTCTCTTAAGATCGTGAGTAAGTTGGGATACAAGAGCTTCAAGTTTCTTCCGAGTCTCCAGGGAGGAATGGAGCTCACTCGTTAGATTGGCCACTTATTTAGTCAAGTCTCCTCTCTCTTTCTAAATAAACTCTATTTCTCAATATAGGCAGACTCTCTCTCTCTTAAAGTGGTGCAGGTGGAGGACTCTCTCTCTCTCTCTCTCTCTCTCTCTCTCTCTCTCTCTCTCTCTCTTCTAAAGAGGTGATCCTAAGAATTAACGTTTTGTTACACTTTTTAGTTTTAAATGACTCATTATATAACTCGGTGTAGGCGTGTTCAAGATTACTCTCGCTCTCACTTGCATCATCCTCCCCCTCACTCACATTGCTCTCACTGTCGAGGTGTCCCTGTGAAGCAACATCCTCATCGTCGTGAGAAGCACAAGAGGTACTCACATGACTAGCCATGAATGTAGTGAAGTTACACTCATGCGGTGACTCATCTCCAAAATGAAATGACTCAACCTCACTGTCGTCACTAAGGGTAGCATTAAGGACAACTTTGCCCTTTTCTCTGTTCAGCCTAGTAGCACACTCAAAAGCTCTATGACCCCTACCATCGCACTCATAGCATCTCTCACAGTCTTTCTCAGGAGGATCTTTAAAGTATTTTTCATTTTTCTTTTCAAACTTATTTTTCTCAAACTTCTTTTTATCTTTGAAATTACCATTTTTCTTGAATTTGAGAATTTTATTGAAATTTTTAGCAATACGGGCCAAATCATCTAAATCAAAGTCACACTCAGAATCTGACGTATCTATTTCTCTTTTTCTAGATGACTCTCCCCTCTTTCTTGCCGACTCCTCACTCTTTCTCTCCTGGGCATTAAGTGCAATTCCGTTATCTTTAGGCTTGACAGTTTTAGGAAACATATCAATTTCAGACGTTTGTAAGTCTCCTACCCGTTCCTCCAACTTAAGCGTGTTTAAATTATCCATAGAATTTAGCATAATGACTTTAGGTATAAAATGCTTAGGCAGTGATCTTAGAATCTTTTTAACAACTCTAGCATTAGGAATGTGTTCACCGATATTCAAGCTAGTGTTTACAATATCAGACAACCTAGCATAAAATTCATTAAAATATTTAGTCTCAAACATGGTGATGGTTTCAAATTGAGTTGTTAAATTTTGCAGTTTAGACTCTTTCACATGCCTCTTTTGGCGTGGTGCACGTCATTATGCATCGGAACTCGTCAGGTGTGACGGATCCAGAAATAGCACTCAAACCCTTTGAATTAAAAGATGACCAATTAAATTCTTCTTCAGTTCAAGTAGTGACAGATTTTGAAGTAGTCATGTTCTCAACAGTGATGGAGGGAGGTGTCTACCCTCTTTCAACCAAAATCCAGACTCTTTCATCAATGGCCTTTAATGCAGATTTCATGCGGGCTTTCCAGTAAGCATAATTATTCCCGTAAAAAATTGGCATTTTATAATTTTTCCATTGAACACGCCCTTTTTCAAAAATCAATTTTTAAAAAAATTGATATCTTAGAAAAATTTTGAGGAAAATTACACGGTATAATTGTGTAATTGTCTCCGATACCAACTTGAAGGAGTGCGCGTGCGTTCAAATAAAGAAATTATATAATTAAACTCAATTTTTCCCAATTTAAATCCTAAACATGCATCTAAGTGTGATTGAAGATGATGAAATCATGCAAGAACATTCAAACACACACATGTGAGGAAAAATCCCCCAAAGGGGAAAAACCTTTTATTTTTCACTATAATTTTGTAAGATATGATTACACAGATTACAATGAAAAAAAATTGTGGCACAGAAATACCCGCAGGTATCGATTCTGATGTCGTCGGCTGGAATCTCCCTCAGGAACTTCAGGTGTGTAGCAATGAAGAAGAAATACGACTTCTCCACAAGTATGAACAAAAACAAAGTTGTGTTCTTGGGTTTCAAAATGGATTCACAAAGGTATGGCAATGATGTGTGAATCAAAACATGAGTTTTGGGACTCAAAAATATGAAGACTAGAGCAAATAGAACTCTCAAAATCGTCTCTCTAAGTCTTGCAAAATAACTGCCCCGAAGTTGGCTTTTATAGGAAACCAAAAGGAATTTTAAAATTTTAGAACTCTTTCCAGCGTCAGGTACCCCGAATCGGTTCGGTATGTACCTCGAACCGGTTCACCACCCTGAACCGGTTGGGGCTTCGGTTCGCGATAGTTCGCTGGTTTTTGGGGCTAAAAATACATAGCATTCTTCCAAGGTTTTTCTCAGAATTTTCGCCATTTTCAAAGGACCATAACTTCTTCACTGTAGCCTGGATTGAGGTGCCATTTATTCCAGTATCTTCATGGCATCGAGATATTTAACTTTATAGTTGACTGGACCTCCGGATGGTGGTTGTAAAATTTCCAAAATGCTCTTGAACTTTCATATCTTGCCTCCTTTCACTGTATTGACTTCTCTTGCATACCACTTGCATAAAGTCCCTAAAATCGTGGAATGTGAAGTCATTGAGGCAAATATGGGCACATGATGGAGATGTTGAATGCTTGATTCTCAAAATTTGGATTAAGGCCGTCGTGTGAGATCGTGAAGAGACGTGCCAAATGTAGCGGTGTACGACATACACAACTGTAAGATATCGGACATGAGAAATATGTCCTTACAATGATTCAATATGTGAAACAAAACTATTTTCTTGGAATGATAATGCCAAACTTGTGAATACAACATTAATATAAGTGGATTTGGAGAAGCCCAACAACCTTTATAATGATTTTACGAAGGCATGATCATAAAGATGTGCCTAGCTTATCCTAAGTACTTTATATCAAGACACCTAGACAACCACACTTTCATGTAAGACAATATTCCCACCACATTACCGATTAGGTAAATATCATACAAAAATTGTACAAAAAATACCACCATGTTTTCGTTGTGCTTCTTATGCTAACGAGAATTATTCGAATTTCGATCAAATAAAAACTTGATTATCTTATCAAAATGAATGACCTAATATCTTGATGTTATAGTAAATATGAAAATGAGTCTCATAAGCTTAGATCACTTTGCTTTCTCGACTTCTTACCATATATTTGATCTTAGAATTCAGTCCTACTTTAGCCTGGCTACCAAAGATAAGGTTTGACCATATTTAATCCACATCTTTCTTAATAAACCCTTTTGCAAGCCTTGCCTTAAAGGTTTTCACCTTCTTGTCCATCTATTTTTAACTTTATTTAGGTCTACTTGCGCCCAATAGATTTTATCCCATCAATAAGTCTACATGCTCCAAGACCTAATCCGAGTACATCGAATCCCTATCGGTATCCATAGTCATAACTTAAATCAAAAGTTCTTGATTTGGAATTCCTAGTTGTAATTTTTTGGACCCTATTTGTGTTTTCACGGGATCCTATAAAAATAATCACCCAAAATACTAACCTTTCTGGATTCCTCTTGATACTCCCACTACAATATGGCATAACTTGTTATCCAATATAAGTGACATGCGTATTCCGATCATAGATAATACTCCTACTTACATTAGGTAGTGTATTATTGGTATCAGGTTGTATTTCATCTTGTACGGGTAGTCTAGAATCATTGGTAATGCGATGTTCTTTTATTTATTGTAAGACTAGATTACACATGGTCACACGATTTATTATATAATCCTCTTCAAGAACCAAATATTCATGAAATCAATGACCTTCTTATGCTTAGGAATATGATATGAATTACCTTTGTTACTTTTATGATAACCAACAAGACTTACTTATGTTCTTAATTTCAATTTCCTTATGTCCTTCTACAACATGAGTGTCGGACACACTCAGATCCAAACATGCCCTAGAATGAGCTTGTGCCCATTCCCATATTCAAATGGAGCTAAAAAGACCATTTAGGAAGAAAATAAATTTTGAATTTATATACTCGTCTCTTAAGTAACATGCATCTTTTCAAATGCATCTTTTCAAATTCATCTTTTCAAATGTTACAGTCTTTTCAAATGCATCTTAACATGCATACACAACAATGTTACAGTCTTGAATAATTAATCATGCATCTTTTCAAATGCAAAATAGTCTTTTTCTTCCTTCTTATCCTTTATGCCATTCCTATGAGGAATACCTAGTATAAACAACTGGGATGGAATATAATACCTGTAATAAATGATCCTTTAACTATTCTAAGAGGTATACTCCCAGTATATGAGAGAGTGAGGATCAATTTACCTCACCCAAGCTCTACCTTATCCTTTCACACTTTGAACTTATCAAGGGTTTTAGACATGTTGTGTAAAAGGTAAACATATCCTCACCTTCGAGTGATAATTAATAAAATCAATGAAGATCTTAAAACCATCTCTTGACTAGATACTATTAGAACCACACCAATCGAAATGAACCATTTGCAACACATCTTAGGAATTTGAGGTTTTGGCCATAAAGTCCCTTTTGTCATTTTACCTTCTAAATAGGATTCAAGAATATAAGTGCCTCCAATTACATTGAACCTAATTGTCCATTTTCAAACCACTTTTTAAACTCCCTTCAAAATAGAATAACGTAAGCGTAAGTATTAAAATTTTGTTTGGTTCCATAAGGAAACTTTATTCTTATTAACATATTCATTTCAGTATTTAGCAGTATTGGTGAGAGAGACCTTATAATGTATAAATTACTTTCCAATGTACCAGAGTGGATCAAAGATGTCCCAATATTGATAAAAAAATTATAAAATAATCGAATATTTATTCAAAACTAATTCAGAAAACCAAAACCAACATTTCCAAAATTAAGTACATTAAATAATTTACCTACATTATCTTATCTCATAACCAAAATTCAAAAGGGTTTCCTAATACTTATATTATTTCCTTATTCTAATTACCCATAGTTAGAAACCTCTCTCCCTAAGTGATTGTCCAGTTACTTTCAACCTCTGCAACGATTTTCACTCCTTATTTGTGGTTCCTGAGTCTACACACCTGATTGCCAATAAATCATGCAGTTACTTCTAAGAGTAAAATCATTAGCGTGTCCTTTTCCTTAAAGAGCAATAAAAACTGGACACCATTGATATAAAATTTCTAACTACTTGTAGTGACAATACTTACCTTTTGTGTATTTCACTACCACCAAGTAATATGAACCTCTCTTAACTCAAACAATTATACATGAGACTTAGCCTTGTCCCCTACTTCCCTTTCGGGGAAAGAAATGAATTTCTTCCCAAACAACTAACATGAACCTTTGTCTATTGATGATTACCACTAACTTATTACAAAATGGCACTGGGTTTCTTGATCATGTCTAATCCAAATGATCCTTTATTCAACCAGTGATGAAGATCATTTTAAGAATGTAATTCCTGCTTAAGAGAAATCTACCAACAAAGATGATAACAAATTTTCATTAGTCAGTTCTTTAAAATTAAACATGTACTAATGGAACTCCCCCTTGGAGGACCGAACATATGTAACACTTATACCATATATTTTAAGATAATGTAATTTTGTTATTAAAACCATCAGATGGGAGGACAGATGAGATGACACGAGGAGTTAATCAAATTAAAATTTTAAAGCATTAATGGGTATTGTGGGCTAAATAAGTTTATTATCCCCTTAAGTTAGAAAAATATATAACTATGTTTTTAGCCTTTGAAACTTATTCCAGTAAAACTTTAAGACTAAAAAAGTGAGAAAAAGTTAAATTCATTTTTGAAATCTTATAACCATCAAATTGAAAACATTAATTTCCAGTTAAATAGTAAGACTTCATTTGATAAAATTTTAAAGTGGCATCCCTCTGTTGCAAACTAAAAAATAATCCCGCTCAGCATCCTAATTCCCTTATGAGGTGAGATTTCTCGTTTTAAGCTTAAATCACCCCACCTTGAACTAGACATATTTCATCATCAATTATTCTATTCGACAATTCAGAAAACTTCTGTCCGACATAATGAATAGCCAAAGACTTTTGGTGCTGCAATTAATGATATGTTGGGGAGGATATCATTAGATCCGTTTAAGTTGATATCATTTTTCATTCGTCGAATCTTAATTCGCTCGCTAAGGACTTTAGCTTTGGGGACACCTAACTCACTTAAATTTAATTTTTGGAATTATCACTTAAGAGTTTTAACAATATCAGATGCCCTGATTAATTTCGTCCATTAGGGGAACAAACTAGTTGACGTGAGAAAATAATTACATTGCAAGTCTCAAAACACTGATGAGGATCACGGTTTTATGTGGAAACCCATATCCCACTTTATATTTTAAAACTTAAGGGTTTTTTAAAACAATTAATTTAATTCTAAATGCCTATATTAAATTCTTTATAAATTCAAATTTACCTGTTCATATTAAATTACCCGATCTCGCTATTTTAATTTTTTAAAAATAAAACTATTTTAAAATTAAAATATAACCTGAAGATCAAAATTTAATTGTATCGTTAATTAATTACCCGATTCATATCAATTTAAAAAGCAATAAATATAACAGATCTTATAGAAAAATCGTGACCTAGGTCGGTCTCAAAACAGTAAACCATATTTTTTTTAAAATCGGATGTTCCAAATTTTCTAATTAACTAGAACACGAAACCATGCAACAAAATTAATAAAGAGACAATACGAAAATAATAAAGAAATGAAAACTAAAATAAAAGGACAATTAAGCCCTTTCCATTATGTCATAAATTCTTCCTTAAGTAGACTTCTTTATGAATTAGGACTTATTGAAGAATGAGGACTCTTTGAAGAAGTGTCCATGTTGAGGAATCCATTAAAGGAGAAGAGGACGTGCCAAAAACAAATCGAGAGAGAGAGAGAGTCTTGATCAACATCAATAAACCAAACTTGCCTCATAAGGAGACTCGCACGCATCAGGAAAATGGCCACGGTCACAGTGTCAAGGCCCGCAGCCATAGGGATGACAATCGTTATCGTAGGCCCTGCCTTGCCTTTTTATTGCTCTGTTATTGTATTTCACTCATAATTTAAGGTTCATGAATTATTTAACAAAACTATGCCAATTTGACATTCTTATTCCCTTCATAAACTCCATTAGCATAACTTCACTCTTGATTGAAATCAACTGAAAACCATGGATCCTCCACAAAAATTAAAATCCAATGCAGAGTATAAAATTCTAATATCTAATGATTATATCCCTCACAAGCTCCTCCAAAAACATCAATTAATGCGATAACTAAAAATAACCTTATTATTACAGTTAAGTCAAATCTATGAGAAATTTAACCACGGATAAACAATCGTAGGATCCAAGGGATATAAAGCTTCAAATTTTACAAAATCATGTTAGTACAAACAATACATATACATGCACAATTTTTGACATGTAAACCTATGATTTAAGTTAGTGGACAACATGGATCCTTTAAAAACATGATCAATGTACAACTGAGGGCTCTAATACCAATTGTTGGGCAAAACAACTTAGTATTAACATTTAAAACTAGAAATAATTTCAACCTTAATAGCTTCAAAGATCATGTAATGGAAAGAAAAACAAGAACTAGTTTTAAAGATAAAATCGAAGGTTTCAAGAATACAATACCATAGCAAATCATGTTGTGATTCATATGAGGAGATAAAGGTTAAAGAAGATAAAAATATTGGTTCTTTTAAAGGTCACCAAAAACCTTTATAGGACGCTTTAAATGCCTTGAATCTTCTAGTTAATGATCCACCCAAAGTAATCCTTGTGCGTGGGAACTATTAGGGATGACACCGTGGTGAAATATGAGAAAAGTCACCTTTTGTCTCTTCACCCCTTCAAAAAACGTAAATAATGCTTTTTATCTCCCTCTCTAACCTTCCATAAGGGATCATAAGCCTAAAACCCCGGCTTACACATATATAAATAGGTATATGTCTTGGTCTTAGCCTTAACTAGTCTTTCAATGAGTTTTGGTCCTTTGGGTATTGGAATAGACCAAGGACACAAGACAAATAATTAAATTCGCTTCAAAATAAACACTCTAAATTCCAATTACAATAATCATAATTATTTCATTTCTTCATTTAATCATGATTAACACGAGTAAGTAATCACTACTATGCTATAATTTAATTATCTCTAAATTATTAGGAATAAAGAGGTATTATTTGCAAATTTGATTATGTTTCATAATATAATTCTCCATGTTATGTTTTCGGTACATATTGCTTAAACAATTTACTTTAATTGATTTTAACCAACCTCTAATCAATTCCTGGATTTTCAAACTTAACTTATTTGCCACTCCACTAGTATTATAAAATAATCCACCGGCCAGGTTTTACTAGTGGAAACAACACATATAAGTCTACCAAGAGTGTATCACAATCCAAGATATCTGCGGGATGCGATTTGTCTAGAATTCTGATCCCATTCGTACTCACACATAAGATTTACCAACTAGCGGGGAACATTTTTTTCAATCTAAAATCGAATTGCACAGATGGTAGTCAAATAAACGACCGTACAAGGATTCCAATCCTAATAAATGTCAGAATTAAGAATCTATAGACCATTTGAAAATGGTGATAGATTACATAAGTCTAATCAAGATAGCCTGTAGACTAAAAATCTCAGAGGAGGTCCCATTAAATACACACCTGAATATATCGGTCCCAATCATCTGTTAAACTATGAAATAAGTTCCCGGACCATCAAATAGGTTTTCGTAGTTTAAGATAAACCACTAGGATTGTATCTCAGCCGCTTTGATAGAATGTCAACTCCTAATTATGAATTGTTCAATTGTACTAGGAGAAGAATTTTGATTTCCCGTGATCAAGTCAAAGCCAAATAACTAGAATTCAAAATAAATACAATTGCTCGATATGCCAACAATATATTTAAAACAAATATAAGGCATTCCCATACCAATTATTCTTATTTCGAAATGAACTAACATACCTTTATTTAAGAAGTAAACGTCATACATGGTTTTAAGAAAAAAACTTCAAAATCCCTAATCTCTAATGTCTAGTAAAACCTTGATTAATGAAAATCACTTGTATCTTTATATTATAAAGTTATTATATGTGCTAGTTATTGCATCTCGAAAGTTGAAGCACTATTGCAAAGGGCATTTTATTACCATTTTTACATAATACCTAATAAAGGTTGTCCTCCAATTATCTAACCTATTTGGACTCACATCCAAATGGTCAGATGAATTAGGAAGGTTTAATATTTATTACAAATCTATAATAGTCCTGAAAATGAAGATCTTAGTATATTTTGCACCTAAAATATTTAAGCTTGAACAAACAAGTAAAATCTTTATTGAACTATTCAAATAAGGAAAATATGGAAGTCGTAGTTGGACATTGTTTGTTAATTGGATGCCCATTTTAAAGGATTAACTGTACGGATAATATTAATCACACTAGATGTAGAATTGATCGAGCAAGTGATAGGACTTGGTTTTGACGCCTCAAAAAATTATGTGAAATATAAAGAACGTATTGAAACACTAAAGAAATAAATTTTTCTTAGACCTACCCATCTAAAAGTATTTTGTGATTCAAGTCTTGTTCCTAGCAATATATCCGAAGTACAATGTAAAGGATGAGTGCACGTATTCTTACCTGAAGAAAGCACATGAGCTGGTCGAATAATTTCAAGAGGTATACATTCAAAAATGTCCTCGTGGAAATAATAGCCACGCACACGCATTGGAAACATTAGCATAAGTTGTTAATACTGATTATAATCAAAGTATTCAGGTGGAATCTATATATGACCCCATTATATCTTAATGGAATGAAGAAACGGAGGTCCTAGTGGTCAAACAACGCCAATCTAGATCGTCCCTATAATCATATTACTTGGGGATAAAGTATTACTAGAATATGGCAACGAGGATAACAAACTCATAATCAAGGAAACACATTTTTACCTAGCCCTTGAAAGATTTCATTGGCTATCATTTATAGGACCTTATTTACATTATTTCTAACCAAACAAGGTGAATGATATCTTGTTCGAACTCCGTAAAGAAACTTGTGAAAGTTATGTAGAAGGCAGGTCATTATCGCTTACGGAAATAAATGAGGGATATTAATGACCCTACATATACTAGGATTATAGCAAGTATGTTCAACAATTTCATAATGTCAAAAACAACATCCGCTTCCAGACCAACCGGCTAACGACCTAAACTCATTAACCAAATCAAGGTCATTCATTTAGTGGGGATGGGATATTGCTAGCTCTCTACCCATAACTTATGAAAATCAAAATACGTTCTAGTTTGTATGAATTACTTCACCATATGGATAGTTAATCGGACCCTAGCAAACATCTGAGACTCAGTTATGATCGATTTCATCTAATAAATATCATAAAAATGTTTGGAACCCCACGAGCCATTATCACCTACAACAAAACATAGTTTGAAAGTGAACCCTTTAATAATTTCTTTACTGACCTTGGAATTAGACACTCCTACAGTTCTGTAGCATACCCTCAAACAAATGGTAAGGCGAAAGCTTTGAGCAAGACAATATTAGTTGGAATTGTAAAAATAAATAAAATGCTAAGGGTGTTTAGTTAGATGAAATCCAACGTGTGCTTTGGGCTTATCGAACAACTGTAAGGAGATCCATCAAGGAGACTCCTTTTTCACTGGCCTATAAATATAAATAATGATCTGACTGGAAGAGGATTTTCCATACGGAACACAATGCTAGATCATGGAGAAAATAACTTGAGAATACGGATTAGTCCTCATTTAGGATTTTTTTTTTTACTCTCATGAAATTAAGAGCATAACAATACATGCTTGCTTAGTAGTACAATCATAGTGTGGAACCAAGAAAGTGCTAGGTCACTGACTACATACTAAATGACAAGTAGGTTTGATGAAAAACCCAGTGAATGGAAAACTAGGGTCGAATTAGGAATGATTACACAAAATAGCAAGGCACAACCTCAACAGATCTTTATCACATGGAAATAATTAAGGGAGATGGCATCCCCTACGCTTGGAACATAGACAGACTGAATAAATTTAAGTCATGATTTCCAATTTCTAGTTAATTTAAATTCCATTTTATCTTAATTTTATAAAATAGAATTCTTGTTGATTCCATTTGAATTATCAATTGTCCCAACTGGCAAGAGACTAATAACCCTATGTAATACTTTAATGTAATGAAAGTTCTATTTATTGAACTTATGTCTTAGGTTATTGTGACATGGTCCACATTTTCGAAAAAATAAATTCGACTAGTTCACTTTGTTGAATGCAAAATAAAAAGGCCGCCTAGGCAGTAACAAAAGAGATATGGGGGAACCTTAGGCATCAAAGTAACTGATCACATTGGCCGAATAAAATCCTCAATAGAAGGAAACCCCAAAAAGGGCATAATGTTGTCTCTAAGGGAATCTCTTAAAATGTAAGCGTGGGATGCCTAGAGGTCGAGACTACTGAACTTAACATGCACATGCACATGCACATGCAAAGTAAGTTGACATAAAAATTATATTAACTAATTTTGTGACAATCGGCCTATTTTAATACTGGGTGATCAATCCTTACAAAAATGTAATAGTAATCCAGTACGAATTCATTCTCAACATCACTGTTGCAACAAGTAATAACACATGAGATAAAATAAAAACATACATATATAATAATCCTTATGCATAGATAAATATATAAAAGGGAAATGAATAAAAAATCGATCACCAAATAACATCTAACTAAAATATATTGATCAATAATTGAGAACTGAAATGAAATATCTAACAATGATATAAATCCTGTCCATCTACGGGAAACGCGCACAATCAGAAAACTAGAATGAAAATATCCTATCTAGATAGAATAAATTCTGGCGTAAAATATAATCCTATATTGTCCCCATCTACTTCAATGGCAAGAATGGATTGATGCCCCCAGTCTCAGCTACTGCTACTGCAAACCTAGGGACTAAAATGACAAATACGAAAAGACAATTGCCCGCATGTCAAAGCTCAAAATGTACATAATAGTTTACAAGTAGATAATTGTCTTAAATCCATTAAAATTCTAGTGTATTACTTTCATAATTAACCGGTCGCACTCACATAAGATAAAACCTCAACTCTCAACTATAATGCGCACCCAACATGTTCATTTTATTATTCTAATTAAACTACCAAGTCTAACTAGGACACGTCACTGCTATCTAAGCCCAAACCCCGCTAATATACTCTATTAGCTAAGTATAACTACCTTCACTAGGTATACATTCTTAAACGATATCGTAGTGACACACTCTCTATAAAATCGAAAAGCACACGATATACTAACATAGCTACCCTAGTGCTATAAACCGATAATCACAAAACATAATAACAGAGCTACAACCGTGCTATAAGTGGATATACACATCACATCACATCCCATATATATATATACTAGCGGATGCCCGTGCCCGAGGGCACGGTGATAAATTTGTCCCCGTGATAAAATCCAGCCCATAATAACCCGTCATTTTTTAGAAAAAAAAAACTTAAAAACTTAATTTTTTTAAAAAATATTTAAAAAAATTATTATTATTTTTAAATATTTTAATAAAAATAAAATAAAATAATAATGTATGTATGTATGTATGCATGCATACATGCATGTGTATGCATGCAAGCATGCAACACATAAAATGTCATGCATGTTTTATCATACATGTCTTATCATACATGAGTTACTATTCATAACACCATTGTCCCATATAATATATATATATATATATATATATATATATATATATATATATATATATCACTATATACGTATAACCACATCCCAAGAGCTGAGGCCTCGCAGATGTGTCCCTTGTGTGCTGAATTCCAGACATCACGCTGAGCCATCGGGTCGGAATTTCACCATCCAAGATGTGAACATCAGTTTAACATCTAACTAACCACGAATCCTATAACAAAAACCTAGGATTACAAATCAATCATCAAATTAACTCAACTCAAGATCTTCCCCAATTTATTTCTTCAAAATTCAACCATTCTAACAAAGTTATACATGATCATTATTAAAATCCTAGAATTAACTCCATTATTTTAATGTGATTAATCTCAATTAATAATCCATTTACAAACCCTAATCTCTTATCATTTAGGTCTCTATATCAATTAAGAAAGTTTCAATCTTTAACATCGTAGTTTTCATATTTCCACCTCTAACCATGAAACTAATTTACTACTATCAAATTGAAACATAAAGCTAGTATCCAGTTGCCTTGGTGGGTTAAAATCCGAAGTTATCTACTAGTTTGATGATGGTTTGAGTCCTCTATCTTCTCCTATCTAAGGTTTTTCTTCTTTTTTTTTCTCCCGAGATCTCTCTCTCTCAATATCTTCTATAAAATATGAAAGGTGGGCTGCTATCCACCATCCCAACCTCTTAAATATCCCATTCATTAACCTAATCCCGTTTTTCTTAGCCCTAAGTTTAAAATGACCCTATTACCCTTATACTGGTCCAAACATAACACCCGGATACTATTCTGAACTGTTTTAACCCTTTTCGGATCACCGGTGCACTCGAAAAGGTCATCCAAGTTACCTAACTCCAAATATGAGAACATCTCATTAATCAGGCATGACACACATGTATCGTACATGTCACCCATTAATCATACCGATTCACTGATGTAAAATTTTATCTACATATAATAATAAACCGTCGCTTTCTCTCATATGCGGCATGTAAGAAATCACATATATCTATTTACTTATCACACGAAAGGAAGTAATAATAATAATAAATATGAATCCTTTACCTCGCTAATTAATATTTACTAAAACCCAATTTAATTTCCCTAATTAAATTAATAATATTAAGAACAATGATAAATAATTAATAATAAAAGTACCGAATATTACATTCTTCCCCTTAACGAAGGAAATTTTGTCCTCGAATTTTTAACGTAACTACCAAAAGGTTATGAATACTTTTCTCGCATGTCATCCTCCCGCTCTTACTCCTGACTCATCAACATTGTGGTGTCCCCACTGTACACGTACTAATGCTACCACCTTTGACTGAAGCTTCCGTTTGCTATGGCCCAAAATGGTGACAAGTCTCTCCTCATATGAGATATTCGGTCGTAATTCAATCTCCCCCAACTCTCTATGCCAGTAAACCATGTCATCCATGAGATATCTGTGACACCCCGCCTAATAAAATATCGGGTGATCAGTCCTATATCAAATTAAAATAGGAATCCCAGTTGGTTCATTCTTAACATCACTATCGAAAACCTTTTTAAAAACTCACTAACCACCTAGTATTCCAAAAATCCGGTGCCAAATTTTAACTTTTTATTTAAACAAAACAATAACATGCGAAAATACATATATATCATTCACAAGAACTGAATTCAAATCAACAGAATAAATAATTTAACTACTTGCTGAATAAACCATCGACCACCAAAGTAAATAGTCCAATAACAATCATCCAACAACTGAATAAATAAATCTAAAAACTCTACTGAAAAGTCTGGACGACAAGCCCTACGTAAAATTTAAACTGATCGATGATTCCTACACTAGGAAATAATGAACGATGCGTCTAAACCAAGCTCCTGCTAGCATCCACATGTGCCTCAGTTACGTGTCCCTGGAATAGAATATCAAGTCTGGCGTTCCTGTGGTTGGACACCAAAAAGATTTTTGAAAAGAGTTTTATAGCAAGGGTTAGAACCCAAAACATTTTGAAAATATTTAGCAAATGAATTAACTACAGTAATAAAAATGTATGAATGCGCTTCATATTTAAGTTACTGTCGTACTCTCTAGAGGACATACTCACCCCTTCACTAATGTGCACACCTAACGGTTACCTTAACCCCACCTAGTTGTACTACCCTATCCAACTAGTCCTAGTATAATCTTCCATTGCCCATCTACTCTAAATCGAGTATTATTATTCATGGGTTATAAGTTATCTCACCAATTAACCTAATTAATTCCTTTTAAATAATATCATATAACCGTGACATAATTTATATAAAGTGAATACATCCCACACTGTATTATTACCCGCATATAATATTTAATACCATTATATACGTATGTTAACTACAACATCCACACACATTTCATATGTATATTCATCCCTCCGAGTATACCCTCACCGGATGATTTGCGCTAAAGTACTATCTCACTAGGTGTGCTCACATAACCTAGTTACCCAAGTCAGAATCACTCACCAACCTGGACCAAAATATAAAGGTAGTGGAGGCGGTCATATTCCTTCCCTAAAAGTGAGATAATCCCCTCACCCATATACCAGACGTTATGACCTAGGGATATGATCGCCCTACTCCTTAAGCTAGGGGATTCACCCACCGTATAAATATATATAGATATATACCATCACCACACCATGTATATACAATATAAATCCCGACATTACCATATACTAAAATCCATAATACTAGCCTGTATATTCCCGAGTCTATGGTCCGACTCAAATTAATTAATTTTATCATTTATTAATTTTTTTTGCCTTCTCATGTCTATGGCCCGACTCTAATTTAATTTAATTCACACATTAATTAATTTAATACTTGGTGTCGCTCAACCGATATACTCGAGCTCGTTCACTTGGCCCGTACCATCATTAATACCCGAGTCTATATTCCGTCTCCTAATTAATTAATTATACCTCCATTCATTTAATAATGTAGTGCCACTCAACTACAATACCCGAACACTTTCCTTCGGTCCAAAATCAATACCTACGAATTATTTCCCCAAAATTTATTCTAACTTGACGCTCATTAACTTCCCCCAAAACCCGATTATAATTACTTAAAATTACCAAGAGTCATGCCCCTATTAAATTTTCATCATTTAAATCATCCCAAGAACTTTTTCAATTAAAATCTCCCTAACAATTAAAAACTGGCATCATTGCCAAAAATTATGTAGCATCTTCTCCAGCCCCTGGGTCGATCGATCGATCGACCAGATCATCATCTTGTCCAGCCTCCTGTTCGGCCATTGATGAACTCTCAAGCTTTTAGTTCTTTAAAAACCCTTACCAATCACAACCAAAATTTCATTTACATAGAAATATGTCCAAACTTCCTAGAAAACCTAAATCACTCATCGATTCATCAAAATCCCAAACTTTTCCCGAATTGGGTTTCACTCGGGTTTATTCTACTGAGATATGAATTCGTCATACAGATTAGAAACTTGTCACCAATACTTACTAATTAGAATCCTACAATTGATTCCAACCATCCCAAATCCAAATCCACCATTAATTTAGTTTCAAATCTACATATACTTCTCAAATCCGAAAACCCCCTTTTTTAACTATTTAACCCATAACCAAAAATAGATTTTTGATACACATACTATGATATGAATTGATTGTCACTAATTTAAAATCACAACAGTTAGCCACTTGCCTCTTATTGTGCGTAGAGTCTGATCTGCTGGTGCAGAGAAAAGGTTGATGAAGAACACCTAATTTGTCCCTCGATTTGTCTCCAAAAGATCCCCAATTTGTTCTCCACTTGCTTCCTCTGCTTTTCTCCCAAGCCCTTATGTTTAGAATTGTTTAACTGTCGTTCAACACTCCCTCAATTAGGTTTATAATCCCTAATCACGTTTTTAGTCATATGGGCCTAATTAAAATGGCCCAAATCCCCCGTGTGGGCCCGACTTTGTATAAACATACCCCGAGACACGATTACTACTCCCGAGTAATCTTTTTTGACAATCTCGACCCATACGGACTCAACCGTGCACTCAGAATTTTCATTCGAAATACTTTATAACATTTCCAAATTTCGACCTAAAAAATGCGACACATAATAATTTGAACAATTAAACTTAGAGTCGCTAAAAGTTACAATAATTCTTCCCACTCCAATATATTCTCCAAATCATAATTTTCTCCAATTTAAATAATTTTATTTATCCCAAAAATAATTAAATACCTAATCCTCAAAATTACGGGGTGTTGCATACTCCCCCCCTTACAAAGGAATTTCGTCCTCGAAATAAGATAAGCCTAGTGCTTCAAGCTTCGAATATCACTCCCTAGTCCTATGATTCTAAGATCTCTACATCTATCTCTCCTGCTTCTAACTATGAGTTACACAAATACGCATTTTAATTAACCAGGGAGACCATACACCCTGTACCTATGCTTAACCGCATGAAAGTTACCCTAATTAACCAGGGTGCCCATACACCCTGTCCCCGTGCTTAACCGCACGAAAGTTACCCGACTATGCTAGCCGTAACCCGTAATATAACTTCCAACTCATAGTTATATCACATATATGAATAATAGTCGGGGTACCCAACCCATGAACTAACGACCAAACATCTTCCCACTTCCAATGTCGCGCTAAGTTTCATGCGTGTGACGTCTCACAAAGCGAAATCCAAACCCCCCCGATACACTACTGTAATACCCCGTATTTTCTGTGATATTTATTTTTGGGGATTAATTGAATTAAATGTTTATTAATTGGAAATTAATCCGGATAAAAATATTAACGAGATGTGAGTTAGTATTTAATTATAATGTGTATACTTGGCATTATATGAATATTGGAAATATTAAAATTGTCAAGAGATTGAAATACGGCAATTTAGGAAACTTTGTGGGGACGCGCGTGACAGTCGCGTCAGGAATATAATTATTTGACTTAAAAAGTGAATTTTATTTTTATCACCCGTATGTTCATTTTGAGTGCGCCGACGCGTCCGGAAGGGTCGAGATAGTTAGAAAACACTAGCCGGGAGTTTAGTTTGGGTCCCGGGGTATTTTTAGGCCATACCGGCATCATAAAGGGTATTTTGGTAATTTTGTATTTTTGGCAATTAAAAGTGACGAAAATTAGAATAGAAATCTGACTTCTTCTTTAACCCACTAAACCCACTAACTACACTAAGAGACTTAATGGGCTACGGGAGAAGTTGAAATATAGTCCCAACTTACCAAAAACCAAACACACCTCCATTATCATCATCCTTGGGAAGAACTTGTAGAGAGAGAGAGAAAGGAAAGAATTCTGCAGAAAGAGAGATAGAGGACAGATTCAACCTTCAAATTCAACATCAAATTCAGAGAAAGATTAAGGCAAGTGGTTTAAATTCATTTGATTCAAGCTATGCTTTTCCATGTTTAGGAATTTTCGAAATTGATCTTGAAAGATGATTTAGACCCATATATTGGAAGTTAAAAGTTATGAATTATGTTAGGGATTGCATGTAGTAATATTCTGGACGAATTATATGTTCTAAACAGAACCATTGATGATCTAAAAATGGATTTTAGTAGTAGTTTATTAATGTTCTTGAATGGGGAAGAAATCTGGAAATTTTTGATGTAGTCTTGATCTAAACAAAGCCTTTGAATGATGAATTATGGGTTTTAGAATGTTAATACTGTTGTAGAATGATAGTATGATGATATTGTAACCTTGTCTTAGAGTTTCATGCTTGAAAATGGTGTTTTGGGACGAATTGGTAACTGCAAAACGAAGCAGTCCGTAACCATACCTGGTGCGTTCGATCGATCGATGTTCTTCAGTCGATCGATCGACCACCATCGATCGATCGAAGGTAAAGGTCGATCGATCGACCTTCCCAGAATGAGTAAAGTTTTTCCCTAATTAAATTTTAATGGTGTAAATCCTTGAATTATATTATTGGAGACCTTATGAATACCCTTAACCTTAAGGAAGGCCAGTAGGCATGATTATGAGATTGGACCTTAATTGGAATTCAATTTGTGGAATTATTCAAAATTAATGAAATTCGATAATTGAGATAATATTTGGGTTAATAGTGTAAATTTGAATAATTTGATGAAATAAGGTTTGGGGCAGAAGTAAAGACCTTAGGAGTAAAAATGTTATATGGGGGAATAAGAGGAACTCAATAGTCTATTCGAGATAGGTTTTAAGTTTCAGAAACTACGACGTGAGACGTGTCGACAATTTAATTTCTATATTATCGGTATACTTGAAATATATGAATTTGGAATAATGGTAAAAAGATGTAGAGTATACCTTTATTAATATCGAGATATCTAAGATGTGAGAATGCTTAGTATATAATTGTATGTGTATGACATACCTACCATACTTGCTATCACGGGAGGTTTACGTTCGCTTAGGTCCTTCTTATCCTTGTGTTGCCCGGATTTAGATTGGTTACCTCGATGAACATAGGTCATAGAAGGACTTATTGGGATATTAATAAGTTTGCTGATCGTGGGAGCGTAGGTATGTGCGTGACCCATGTGATGTGACTGTTTTCGCCTCCACTATTTGTGATGTTGTTATCTGAACGATTCCTGAGAGATTCGGAATGCGTGATCCTTATGTACGTGATGTACCGGGATGGATAGCAGAGTATGTGTGCACCGCAGCTTAGTTTTTGGGTGCTTGTATTGTATATTTATGATGTGAAGATATACGGTTAAATGAGAAGGAATTTACTATGTTAAATTGTGAGTATAGTTATGGTAACGTTATGTAGATAAAAAGGGAACTTATATGTATAAATGGTTTTGTTAATAATTGGGAATCCGAGAATTAAAGTAGAACTCTCTATTTAATTGTTAAGGTTGGAAATTAAACGTGAACCGAGTAGTAGTGTTAGAAACTCTTCAGAATTAGATAGTTATGAGATAACACATGAATGGGTACAGGAACGTTAGGAGTGCAAAGTTAGACGAGAGGTGAGTATCGCATGTGAGAGCACGTCCTAACATTTATTTTGCATATACTGTTTTAAATGTTTTTAAAGCACTTGAAGGTTTTTAAAATATCTCCACATTCGGGCTCTGACCCGTTTGCTTTCAAATCTATATTTTTGTAAAACCATTTTTAGGTGCCCAGCCATAAGGACACCATGCATAGGATTCTCACTCAGATGACGAGCTGTAGCTGTTGTGGAAGCTACAGGGATTTGCTTTTAGACGCTTATATCATTTGGATTCCATACTCAGTATTCCTCAGTTGTAGGGCATGTTGCCCAATTTCTATTAGAGACATTTCCATTTCAGTTTTTCAGACTTTGGCATGTATTGATTCAGTATTCAGTTTAGTTATTTCTGTTTGTGGAATTGTAGAGAGGAGTTTTCCTCCAGACTTATTTACATTATGTGATGGTTATCCTATTTATTTTCGTTATGGTGAATGGTGTTATTATTCTTCATTACACTTGTTGCATGTTAATCAGACTTTAATTAAAATTTGACAACTTACTTTTTAAATACTAGGTGGTTAGTAATAATAAAATATTTTCGACAGTGATGCTATTAACTGGGCCAACTTGGCATTTTGATTTAATTTAATAAAGGAGTAGCTACCCGGTATTTAATTAGTCGGGGTGTCATAGGTGGTATCAGAGCATCAGGTTCTAGTGTCCTTTAGGATCTGAACGGCTTATTATGTTTCCGCTGAGCTTTCTATGATGTAGAGCCCTATATTTTAGGACTGTTGTATTCTTTGTATATGCTACGTTCTTCAGCTACTTTAAGTTTATAACTGCGAACTTATAAACTTCATTCTTATTTCAGATGCCTCCACGACGTGCACGACGAGTTGCCAAGAATGCAACACCAGAACCACAACCCGCACCAGTTCAGGGCACGATGAACGCCGCTGAGGTTGCAGCCATAGTAGCCCAAGCGGTAAATGCCGCACTTGCCGTAGTTCAGCAGGAACCGCCTCAGGCACCGGTTGCCGCACCAGTACAAGCAAATGCATTCCCGTCTGCTTGGGAACGTGTACGTGACGCTTTTCAGAAAGTGCATCCGCCAGAGTTTGCAGGTAGCTCAGATGTGGTAGTCTCGAGCCAGTGGAGGAAGGATATACAGCGGCACTTGAGGATGTATGAGTGCACGGATGTTCAGAAGCAGGTGCTAGCTACTTTCAAGCTAGTTGGGTCTGCATTGCAGTGGTGGGAGTCTATTACCACCGTAGAGGAGAGGGATACTCTCACTATTCAGGAGTTCTGGGTGCGGTTCGACCGCAAGTACTTTCCGTCAGCTGTTCATACGGAAATGAGGAGGAGATTGATGAGTCTGAAGCAGGAGGGTAAGACCGTGGCCGAGTATGAGGCCGAGTTCACTAATCTCTTGAATAGCGTTCCGAATTAGATACCGACAGAAAAGAAGAAGATTGAGAAATTCACCGACGGGTTGACTTGGAGGATCCGTCAGCATCTGTTAGGGAACCTTTCGTTGGCCACTTATTCTGATGTGGTTAACGCTGCTTTGTTACACTGCCAGGATCACCGCTTTCATATGGTTGAGGGCAAGAGATCGGGAGAGTCTAGCCATCAGGTCAGGACTGGAGGACATGGTGCCGGTGGGGCACAATCTGTTCAAGGGCAGAGGCTGAGTGATCAGGGTTCCCAGCAGGGGGATCATAAGAGGTTTCGATCAGGGGGTTTCAGGAACGGTCAGGGAGGATTCTGAAATGGTCAGCAGGGTCATAAGGGCCATCAGGGCCAGCAGGGTCAAAATGGTCAACATCAGCAGTTTCAGCAGGGCCAACAGGGCCAAGGGAGGAACGGTAACGGCCACCAGGGCCGGGGACAGCAGGGGCAGAGAGGAGGGAACTTCCCAGGAAATGTTTCGTTTGTGGCAAGACTGGCCATAAACGCCAGGACTGTCCTGATAGGGGCAGGGCCCCACAGCAGCAGCAGCAGGGAGCTCGCCAGGAGCCGCAGAGGCCTATGTTTCCCGCCGCTCTCCCCGCACCGCCACAGATGGAAGCATTGCCACTCATTCCAGCAGTCCCGGCTCAGCAGGGGCAGCTACAGTATGGACGTGTCTATAACGTCCACCAGGAAGCAGTCCCACAGGCACCGCCCACGATTGAGGGTATGTTTTCTATCCATGGCACTATGGGTCGGGTACTGTTTGATACGGGGGCTACACATTGTTTTATAGCTACACATTTCGCGAAGGCTTTAGGGTTGTTAGCCACAGCGGAGAGTATAGTGACGTGTGTCGACTCACCATTGGGGAGTGGGTTACTTATTTTCTTTATATGCCGGGGAGTGGGGGTAGAGATTGGTGGTTTGGTATTACCTGCGGATATATTGGTATTAGATATTCATGTTCACGATGTGATTATCGGTATGGACTGGCTCGCTGATTATAGAGCCATGATTGATTGCTTCAGTGGTAGCATTATTTTTGTCATTCCGGGGTAAGAGATGTTTGTAGTGGCGATGCCTCGCCCAGAGGGAGACTCGACCGCTCATTTGTATTACCTAGAGGAGGATACCTCTAAGGAGGTTGTGATTCCTTTAGATTCGATCCCAGTTGTCAGGGAGTATTCTGATGTGTTTTAGGAGATACCAGGCCTACCCCCCAGTCGAGAGATAGACTTTGTTATAGACTTATTACCAGATACGAGACCTATAGCACGCGCACCGTACCGTATGGCTCCAGCTGAGATGAGGGAGTTACGGGATCAGATTGAGCAGTTGTTGGGTCAGGGGTTTATTCAGAGGAGTACTTCGCCGTGGGGTACCCCTGTGTTGTTCGTGAAAAAGAGAGATGGTTCACTGAGATTGTGTGTGGACTACCGGGAGTTAAACAAGGTCACGATACGGAATAAGTATCCGTTGCCTCGAATCGATGACCTATACGACCAGTTGAGAGGAGCTTCTTGCTTCTCAAAGATTGATTTGCGATCTGGTTACCATCAGTTGCGTATCAGGGAGGAGGACGTCTCGAAGACTGCGTTCTTATCGAGATATGGTTCTTACGAGTTTCGGGTTATGCCATTTGGTTTGACCAATGCTCCAGCAGCATTTATGGACTTGATGAATAGGGTGTTCAGGGATTTCCTAGATCAGTTTGTCATTGTATTCATCGATGATATTTTGGTTTACTCCCAGACAGAAGAGGAGCACGCCGAGCACTTGAGGCAAGTTTTGCAGACACTGCGCCAGAATGAGTTGTATGCAAAATATGAGAAGTGCGGGTTTTGGCTGAAGGAGGTTCAGTTTTTGGGGCATATTATTTCCGACCGGGGAATATCGGTTGATCCGGGGAAGGTATCCGCGGTGAGGGAGTGGGGACAGCCCACGACACCGACGGAGATCCGTAGTTTCTTGGGCCTAGCAGGATACTACAGGAGGTTTATTCGGGGTTTCTCCACGATAACGGGTCCCATGACACATCTAACTCGTAAAGGTGTGCCGTTCATTTGGAGTGATGCCTGTCAGTTGGCATTTGATGAGTTGAAGGACAAGTTAACCTCAGCACCTGTGTTAGCATTGTCGAGACCGGGAGTTGAGTATCTTGTTTACACCGATGCGTCCTTACAAGGACTTGGAGGTGTACTGCAGCAGGAGAGTCAGGCCATAGCTTATGCTTCCCGTAAGATTAAGCCTCACGAGAAGAATTACCCTACCCATGACTTGAAGTTAGCGGCAGTGGTATTTGCCCTTCGTATTTGGAGACATTACCTTTTGGGGGATAAGTTTCGATTGTTCACGGATCACAAGTCCCTACAGTACCTATTCACGCAGAAAGAGTTGAATATGCAGCAACGGAGGTGGCTTGAATTCGTGAAAGATTATCAGTTCGATATCCAGTATCACCCGGGGAAGGCTAATGTAGTAGCAGACGCGTTGAGCCGTAGACCTGTAGATGAGGTGGCGGAAGTGTGGAAGGCAAAGTGGAAGGAATTGGGACACCAAGATGCAGTGGCTCGATCATTCATGTCTGTGATGACTGTTACACCGCATATTGTCACGAAGGTAGTGAGGGCACAGGCAAACAACTCGTTCTGTCAGGAGCAGATAGTTCGATTATTGGCAGAGGGAGCCGAATCCTATACCGTTAGCTCAGACGGGGGATTACGCTTCAATGGGAGATTTGTGGTTCCGGAAGGGGAGGAATTACGGCATGAGGTGATGGTAGAGTGGCACGGCTCACGGTTCGCGGTACATCCCGGAGGGGACAAAATGTACCAAGACATGAGACGTCAGTATTGGAGGAGCGGTATGAAAAGAGATATTGCCGAGTTTGTTTCTAAATGCGCCACTTATCAGCTAGTAAAAGTGGATCATCAGAGACCGACAGGACTACTACAGCCGTTGGAGTCCCGATGTGGATGTGGGAGAGCATATCCATGGACTTTATCACGGGGTTGCCTACGTCACAGAGAGGTCACGACTCCATTTGGGTAATAGTGGATAGGTTGACCAAAGTCGCTCATTTTCTACCCGTGAGGACAGACTACACTGCAGGACAGTATGCCCATCTCTTTATTTCTGAGATAGTAAGACTTCACGGTGTGCCCCTAAATATCGTGTCCGACCGAGACAAGATATTTGTTTCACGGTTTTGGGAGAGTTTTCTGCAGGCCATGGGCACGGAGTTGCGATTGAGTACGGCGTACCATCCGCAGACCGATGGGCAGACCGAGCGCACAAATCAGATGTTGGAGGACATGCTACGTATGTGCACCATTGACTTTGAGGGTGGATGGGAGCAGTATCTTCCACTGGTGGAGTTTGCTTACAATAAATCCTACCAGTTCACCATTGGCATGGCTCCATTTGAGGCGTTGTACGGTAGACCTTGTCGTTCCCCAGCATGTTGGTTGGAGGTGGGGGACAACAAACTACTTGGGCCGGAAGTGATTCAGGATACTTTGGCAAGGATAGAATTGATTCGGAGTCGCATTCGGGTAGCTCAGGACAGGCAGAAGAGCTATGCTGATGCGAAGAGATTCTTCAGAGAGTTCCAAGTGGGGGACCAGGTTTTGCTCAGAGTATCTCCTATGAAGGGGATTATGCGTTTCGGGAAGAAAGGGAAGTTAGCACCGAGATATGTGGGACCATTTCCTATTATTGAGCGGATTGGACCGGTTGCGTATAGGCTTGGATTACCGAAGCATTTACATCGGATTCACAATGTATTTCATATTTCCTCGCTTAAGAAATACCTTAGAGATAATTTGGCTCATTCTCTCATTACTGTGGAGGACATTGATCTCCAGCCAGATAGCTCCTACGAGGAGGGGCCGATTGCTATTCTGGATCGAAGTGAGCGGAAACTGCGGTCAAAGATAGTTCCGTTAGTGCGTGTTCAGTGGCGACATCATAATGTCGAGGAGTCCACATGGGAGCGCGAGGATGAGATGCGCGAACATTATCCAGAGTTATTCTTATCAGGTACTTTCTAGTTCCGAATTTCGGGACGAAATTCAGTTATTAGGGGGGAAGTATGTAATACCCCGTATTTTCTGTGATATTTATTTTTGGGGATTAACTGAATTCAATGTTTATTAATTAGAAATTAATCCGGATAAAAATATTAACGAGATGTGAGTTCGTATTTAATTATAATGTGTATACTTGGCATTATATGAATATTGGAAATATTGAAATTGTCACGAGATTGAAATACGGCAATTTGGGAAACTTTGTGGGGATGCACGTGACAGTCGCGTCAGGTATATAATTATTTGAATTAAAAAGTGAATTTTATTTTTATCACCCGTATGTTCATTTTGAGTGCGCCGACGCGTCCGGAAGGGTCGAGATAGTCAGAAAACACTAGTCGGGAGTTTAGTTTGGGTCCCGGGGTATTTTTAGGCCATACCGGCATCATAAAGGGTATTTTGGTAATTTTGTATTTTTGGGAATTAAAAGTGACGAAAATTAGAATAGAAATCTGACTTCTTCTTTAACCCACTAAACCCACTAACTACACTAAGAGACTTAATGGGCTACGTGAGAAGTTGAAATATAGTCCCAACTTACCAAAAACCAAACACACCTCCATTATCATCATCCTTGGGAAGAACTTGTAGAGAGAGAGAGAAAGGAAAGAATTATGCAGAAAGAGAGATAGAGGACAGATTCAACCTTCAAATTCAACATCAAATTCAGAGAAAGATTAAGGCAAGTGGTTTAAATTCATTTGATTCAAGCTATGCTTTTCCATGTTTAGGAATTTTCGAAATTGATCTTGGAAGATGATTTAGACCCATATATTGGAAGTTAAAAGTTATGAATTATGTTAGGGATTGCATGTAGTAATATTCTGGACGAATTATATGTTCTAAACAGAACCATTGATGATCTAAAAATGGAGTTTAGTAGTAGTTTATTGATGTTCTTGAATGGGGAAGAAATCTGGAAATTTTTGATGTAGTCTTGATCTAAACAAAGCCTTTGAATGATGAATTATGGGTTTTAGAATGTTAATACTGTTGTAGAATGATAGTATGATGATATTGTAACCTTGCCTTAGAGTTTCATGCTTGAAAATGGTGTTTTGGGACGAATTGGTAACTGCAAAACGAAGCAGTCCGTAACCATACCTGGTGCGTTCGATCGATCGATGTTCTTCAGTCGATCGATCGAAGGTAAAGGTCGATCGATCGACCTTCCCAGAATGAGTAAAGTTTTTCCCTAATTAAATTTTAATGGTGTAAATCCTTGAATGATATTATTGGAGACCGTATGAATACCCTTAACCTTAAGGAAGACCAGTAGGCATGATTATGAGATTGGACCTTAATTGGAATTCAATTTGTGGAATTATTCAAAATTAATGAAATTCGATAATTGAGATAATATTTGGGTTAATAGTGTAAATTTGAATAATTTGATGAAATAAGGTTTGGGGCAGAAGTAAAGACCTTAGGAGTAAAAATGTTATATGGGGGAATAAGAGGAACTTAATAGTCTATTCGAGATAGGTTTTAAGTTTCAGAAACTACGACGTGAGACGTGTCGATAATTTAATTTCTATATTATCGGGATACTTGAAATATATGAATTTGGAATAATGGTAAAAAGATGTAGAGTATACCTTTATTAATATCGAGATATCTAAGATGTGTGAATGCTTAGTATATAATTGTATGTGTATGACATACCTACCATACTTGCTATCACGGGAGGTTTACGTTCGCTTAGGGCCTTTTTATCCTCGTGTTGCCCGGATTTAGATTGGTTACCTCGATGAACATAGGTCATAGAAGGACTTATTGGGATATTAATAAGTTTGCTGATCGTGGGAGCGTAGGTATGTGCGTGACCCATGTGATGTGACTGTGTTCGCCTCCACTATTTGTGATGTTGTTATCTGAACGATTCCTGAGAGATTCGGAATGCGTGATCCTTATGTACGTGATGTACCGGGATGGATAGCAGAGTATGTGTGCACCGCAGCTTAGTTTTTGGGTGCTTGTATTGTATATTTATTATGTGAAGATATACGGTTAAACGAGAAGGAATTTACTATGTTAAATTGTGAGTATAGTTATGGTAATGTTATGTAGATAAAAAGGGAACTTATATCTATAAATGGTTTTGTTAATAATTGGGAATCCGAGAATTAAAGTAGAACTCTCTATTTAATTGTTAAGGTTGGAAATTAAACGTGAACCGAGTAGTAGTGTTAGAAACTCTTCAGAATTAGATAGTTATGAGATAACACATGAATGGGTACAGGAACGTTAGGAGTGCACAGTTAGACGAGAGGTGAGTATCGCATGTGAGAGCACGTCCTAACATGTATTTTGCATATACTGTTTTAAATGTTTTTAAAGCACTTGCAGGTTTTTAAAATATCTCCACATTCGGGCTCTGACCCGTTTGCTTTCAAATCTATATTTTTGTAAAACCATTTTTAGGTGCCCAGCCACAAGGACACCATGCATAGGATTCTCACTCAGATGACGAGCTGTAACTGCTTGTGGAAGCTACAGGGATTTGCTTTTAGACGCTTATATCATTTGGATTCCATACTCAGTATTCCTCAGTTGTAGGGCATGTTGCCCAATTTCTATTAGAGACATTTCCATTTTAGTTTTTCAGACTTTGGCATGTATTGATTCAGTATTCAGTTTAGTTATTTCAGTTTGTGGAATTGTAGAGATGAGTTTTCCTCCAGACTTATTTACATTATGTGATGGTTATCCTATTTACTTTCGTTATGGTTAATGGTGTTATTATTCTTCATTACACTTGTTGCATGTTAATCAGACTTTAATTAAAATTTGACAACTTACTTTTTAAATACTAGGTGGTTAGTAATAATAAAATGTTTTCGACAGTGATACTATTAACTGGTCCAACTTGGCATTTTGATTTAATTTAATAAAGGAGTAGCTACCCGGTATTTAATTAGTCGGGGTGTCACAACTACTACCTAACATTATTGGTCGTTGAGATCTGTTAGACCCTCAGTCCATAACACGTACCCCTAAATACTTGTTTCTTAACATAAAAGTATACACGCCTACTCTTATGCTACAAATGATAACATAAAATACCGTGCCCTTACTATAACTAGTTCTTACACAAAATCAACCACGAGCTATCTCTCCCTATTCGAAAATAAATTTAACTATCGTGATTCACTTCAGTAGACACCCCTACTTATCAAGATAAAATATAAGAACACAAGACATCCTTATGTGTCTTTCGCACCACACAATACAACATATATACACACAAAACTCCCTCTCAGGTGACACCTAGTAAGAGTCATTCATACCCTGGTGCCACGAACACCAAAACTTACCCTCACTATCCACAATAGTTCAAATCCATCGCTATCCAGTCGATATTTGGAAAAATTATCTACCCTACTCCCATAATTCTCTAAAGTAGTAACCCCTCACATAATTCCATCCTTCTCTTTGTGTACACCTCCACTCTCTCTTGGTTAACACCAAAGGACTCCGCTACCCCACTAAATTTTTTTTATATACGTAATATGGCTCCTACAGCTAGCGCACCCACTAAATTTAACTTACTTGCCAACTCTAGTGAAAACAAATTTTATATTGTGACACCCTCACTGTCACTCAAAACGTACCCCATTCCCATAGGATAAAAAGATAACTACCTCCATACTCTAGCTGCAGTGGATGATCCTCGGATTCCTGAGCGGCTTCCCCACCCCGAATGCACGCACGACTTGTTGCAGTGGCTGTACATCTAGAGCCTCATCCTGTAGTTGACCCCTGCCTTTCTTAGGACAATATCTATTCATGTGTCCCACATCCCCACAAATGAAACACCACCTAATAAATTCACCCTGCCACTAATCCCTTCCTTGCTGGCCATCCTGTCGATAGCCCCCAGATCAAAATTGCTTGGCCTGATTCCCCTATCAGAAATCCTGCCCTTGATGTCCCCCGTCTGCTGCTAGGATACCCCACTAGTACTGTTCCCTCCCACTTTATCCGATTGGCTGGGTTCCACTCCCTTCCTGCTTCCTTTCACGTGGAAGCGATATTCCTAGCAGTGTAGGAGTGCTGCATTAACGACGTCTGTATAAGCTACTAATGCGGGATTACCAATCAAATGTTGCTTGATCCTCCAAACTAACCCATCCATGAACTTCGACTTCTTTCTTTCTTCGTTGTTTACCTCATCTGGTACAAAATTTACCAAAAGAGTGAATTTTTCCTCATAATCGGCCACTGAACGGGCCCCCAAGTCCCTCACTGAATTTTCTCCTCATTTCGGCCACAACTGCTGGCAGGAAATACTAGCGGTCGAACCGAACCCAAAACTCTACAATAGTTAATGTATCCCTTTCCTCAATAGTGTTTATCGACTCCCACGATTGTAGCGCTTATCCAATTAACCTAAAAGTGGCTAGCATTTTCTTCTGCACTTCATTGCAATCTACCATGCGTAGGTGACACTGAATATCTCTCTTCCACTGACACGCTAGAACCACATCTGAACCCCCTCGAAACTCTGGTGGATGGACTTTTTGAAAGACCTCTCGTACTTGCTGCCACTCCGACGGCCCCGGTGGGCCTGAACATCTGGTGCCACTAACGACTGTTGATCCCGTGTAAAGTATCTTGCCATTGCGATCTGTAAGGACATGATTTTATAAATGTCCAGGGTAGAATCTAGGAATTTTTTGTTTTACCTAAATCACAGTTTGTATGTCTAATACCGCTACATTCGACACATCAACACGATCATCCACGACGGCCTTGATCCGAATCCATGCATCCATCATCTTCACACATGTATCATGCTACATGCGACGTGTTGCTCAACTGTTCCCATTACTCTACTACACAATATTGGTAAAATGATTTATTGGAGTTGTTTATATATGCATAAATATTTGGGAATTTTATAGAAAAATATCTTTTGAAGTTTGAAATGTTTTTTATTGAAAGCAAAAAAAATTCTAAGTGTAGAAGTGGAGTGCCTCGATCGACGAGCTCATTCAAACGACATAGCAATGTCGTTCTGATGAGATAGATATGTCGAGCGATCTCATTCGATCGACATGCTGATCTCGTTCTAACGACGCCACCGCCTTAATTTTCGTATAAATATCTGGTATCATTCTACACGTTTTCCAAGTCTTTTTCACACATAATTTCTGCGATTAACATCCCAAAAAATAGACTTCAACTTTTAAGGTTTTATGCCTTGTTTATTCACATAAACACTCCCATCTATGTATGTGAATTGTTAAACCTTCAAGAGGACTGTTTTACTCATCTGGAGTAATTTTGTGGAGAAGCCTTCTTCGTCTCTACTGCTGCCCACCTGGAGTTCTTGCGGGAGATTCCATCTGACGACATCGAAACCGACACCTGAGGGTATTTCGTATCTCACTCTTATTTTCATTGTAATTCGTGTAACCGTTTCTTACAAATTATAGTGAAAATAAAAAGGTTTTGTCCCTTTGGGGGATTTTCCCTCACTTGTGTGTGTCGTCTATGTTTGAATGTTCTTCCATGATCATATTGATTTCAATCACACCAAGATGCACGATTTTAGGATTTAATTGAAAAATTGAATTTAATTAAATAATTTTTGTGTTTGAATGCACACGCACTCTTCAAATTGGTATCAAATCCAATTACACAATTATACCTGTAATTTTCCGCAAAATTTTTCTAAGATATCAATTTTCTGAAAAATTGATTTTTGAAAAAGGGCGTGTGCAAAATGGAGAAATTATATAATAAAATGTCAGTTTTTTACGGGACAAACTATGCTTACTGGAAAGCCCGCATGAAATCTTCTTTAAAAGCCATTGATGAAAGAGTTTGGATTTTGGTTGAAAGAGGGTGGACACCTCCCTCCGTCACTGTTCATAACGTGACTAATTTAAAATCTGTGACTGCATGGACTGGAGAGGAATTTAAATGGTCATCCTTTAATTTTAAGGGTTTAAGTTCTATTTTTGTATTCGTCACACCTGATGAGTTATGACGGATAAGGATGTGCACCATGTCAAAAGAGGCATGGGATGTTTTGCAACTTACCCATGAAGGAACCAATGCTGTGAAAGAGTCTAAATTACAAAATTTAACAACTCAATTTGAAACCATCACCATGCTTGAGGCTGAATGTTTTGATGAATTTTATTCTAGGTTGTTTGATATTGTAAACACTAGCTTTAATCTTGGTGAACACATTCCTAATGCTAGAGTTGTTAAAAATATTCTTAGATCACAGCCTAAGAGTTGTATCCCTAAAGTCACCGTGCTAAATTCTATGGGTAATTTAAACACGTTTAAATTGGAGGAAGTTGTAGGAGACTTATAAACGTATGAAATTAAGATATGTCCTAAATCTGTCAAGCCTAAAGATAAGGGAATTGCACTTGATGCCCAAGATAGAAAGAGTGAGGGGTCGGCAAGAAAGAGAGTTGAGTCATCTAGAAAAAGGGAGATAGAAACGTCAGATTCCGAGTGTGACTTTGGTTTAGATGATTTGGCCTTATTTGCAAAAAAATTCAAGAAAATTATCAAATTCAAGAAAAATGGAAATTTCAAAGATAAAAAGAGTTTTGAGAAAAATAAAATTGAAAAGAAAAATGAAAAATATTTTCAAGACCCTCCTAAGAAAGACAGTGAGAGATGTTATGAGTGCAACGGTAAGGGTCATAGAGCTTTTAAGTGTGCTACTAGGAAGAATAGACTTGCAAAAGAAAAGGTTAAAGCTGTCCTTAATGCTACCCTTAGTGACGACAGTGAGGTCAAGTCGGTGGACTCTGGAGATGAGTCACCACATGAGTGTAAATTCACCGCATTCATGGATAGTTACGTGAGTACCTCTAGTGCTCCTCACGATGATGAGGATGCTGATTCACAGGGACACCTCGACAATGAGAGCGATGTGAGTGAGGGGGAGGATAACACAAGTGAGAGCGAGAGTAATCTTCGATGCGCGTACGGTGAGTTAGATAATGAGTCATTTAAAACAAAAAAGCGTAAAAAAGAGTTAGTTCTTAGGATTACCGCCTTAGAGGAAGATTTAGAAGAAGCGAGAGAGAGAGAGAGAGAGAGAGAGAGAGAGTCCTCCACCTGCACTACCTTGAGAAAGAGATATTCTGCCTATGTCGAGAAAGAAAGTTTGTTTAGAAAGAGAGAGAGAGAGAGACTGTTTGGAGAGAAAGAGAGTTATTTTGAGAAAGAGAAAGGGGGCTTGACTAAATAAGTGGCTAGTCTTATGAGTGAGATCCATTCCTACCTGGAGACTCGGAAGAAACTTGAAGCCCTTGTAGCCCAGCTTACTCATGATCTTGAGAGTGCATGGGAAGTCAAGGTTCAAATCGAGGATAGATCAGGAAAGATGGGAAAGATGCTCCTCGGCCCCACTTTAGGTTTTGGTGATAGGCAGGGAATAGGTTTTGATGGTGCTTCCACATCCCAAATTGCACCTGGACCAATTCTTGAGTTTATTATGACGCCATATAGCCATCGTCAAAAACCACGAAGAAGAGTTCGAGCAAGAAAAGAAAACCAAGGTCCGCCTAAGACTGTGTTCTTTTGTACGTACTACAAAAGAAAAGGCCTCTTCAGGGAGTTTTGGTATAGTCTGGGTTGGACACGATGTACTACTGCTCCACCATATCGTACTGATGATTTTACCAGTCGAAGAGGGCGTGTTGAATTTTTAGCTGCCACATCACATAGTTTGATGGAGGAATTTCGACGTATGTCTTTGCCGTCAGTGAATGCTTCCCGCATCCTGGGTAAAACCAGCAACAATAAGGGTAAATAAAAGGTTAACACTTCTTGGGTACCTAAGAAAGATGAAAAGTCCCTTGTTGTTCATATCGCTCTCAAAGCACATAATACCTCACAGTGGTATTTTGATAGTGGGTGCTCCAGACATATGACAGGTGATGTCTCATTTTTTACCTACCTAGAGGAGTATAAGGAAGGTAGAGTCACCTTTGGAGATGGGATAAAGTCTAGCATAGTAGGATGAGGTACAGTAGAGTTACCAGGATTTCCTAAGCTTGAAAATGTTTTGTACATCAAAGGTTTGAAAGCAAACCTTCTCAGCCTTAGCCAACTGTGCAACGCTGACTTTTTCGTAAAGTTTGACCGGGACACGTGCAATGTTTATAATCAAGACGATAAACTTTTAGTGCTAGGGGTGAGGACAGAGTATAATTTCTATGAGACTGTGCCCAAATCCATACTTATCTACAACAGCGCCACGATCACTCCTATGGATCTGTGGAACCAACATCTAAGTCATGTGAACGTTAGAGATTTGACACTTTTAGCTAAAAATGACCTAGTACGTGGCTTACCATCACTTGGAAATCCAACTTCCACAGTTTTAGGACCCTGTCATTTGGGAAAACAAATACGTATCCCCCATAGGAAGTTGCATTCCATTACCACCTCTCGTGTGCTTGAGTTGATTCACATGGATCTTATGGGTCCTACTCGTACTGAGAGTTTGGATGGTAAGAGGTATATCCTCGTGATGGTGGATGATTTCTCCTGATATTCGATTGTTGGTTTTCTAAGAGAAAAATCCAATGATGTAGTTTTTTTAACGACCAAGTGACGTGTCCTGCAAAATCAACACGGAGTCACTATTAATAGGATACATAGTGATAACGACACAGAATTTAAGGAAGCAAAGGTAGACTTTTACTGTGATAGCCTTGGTATCAAACATGAGTTTTCTGCTCTAAAGACTCCTCAACAAAAAGGGATTGTTGAGAGAAAGCACATAACGATTCAGGAAATAGCTAGATCTATGCTTATACGTCATAAAGTTGCCAGGAGATTTTAGGCAGAGGCAGTGTCTATTGCATGCCACACGGTGAATAGGGTTTACCTGCGTCCACACACACTTAAGATTCCTTATGAATTGTGGACTGGCAAGAAACCCAACCTTACATATTTTCGTGTCTTTAGGAGTAAATGCTACATCCTATGGGATAGAGAGAAATTAGGAAAGTTTGACTCCCCGAGCGACTAGGGAATATTGCTAGGATATTCATCAAATAGTAGAGCGTACTGAGTTTCTAACCTGAAGAGCTCTAAGGTTATGGAGTCAATAAACGTCATCGTGCAAGATGATGAGCCTTCAATGTGAGGATGAGGACTTTCTGGCAGCGTTTTATTTGTCCCTCACTCACACCCTGTGGACCCTACTCCTGTGTTTGGGGACACACCTGCTTGGGTTCATAAGATTCATGATCCTTCTGCCATTGTTGGCGATCCCAGCTAGATAATGTTGTTAGCCATGTCTGCTACATATCTAAAGTCGAGCCCAGGAATCACAAAGAAGCACTCAAGGATGAACATTGGATATCCGTTATGCATGATGAGTTGCTTCAGTTTAAAAAGAACAATATCTGGGAACTTGTCCCCTGACCTAGTGAGACTAATGTGATAGGTACCAGGTGGATTTTCAAGAATAAAATGAAAGAAAATGGTACTATAATCAGAAATAAATCTAGGTTGGTCGCTCAAGGCTACACACAGATATAGGGTGTAGACTTTAGGGAGACATTTGCTCCTGTTGCGAGACTTGAGTTTGTCCGCTTACTACTCGCCATCGCATGTCATCTGCGCTTTAAGTTATACCATATGGATGTCAAGAGTGCCTTTCCAAGTGGCATTCTACAGGAGGGGGTTTACGTGGAATAACCAAAATGGTTTGAAGACCCTAAGCAACCGGAGAACGTCTAATATCTGAGGAAAGCCTTGTATGGTTTGAAGCAAGCACCCCGTGCTTAGTATGAGAGGCTTACTTCCTATCTCTTAGCCCATGGCTTAAAGAAAGGGGGAGTTGATATGACGTTGTTCGTCAGGAGAGATGACAGTGCTATTTTGGTTGCCCAGGTCTGTGTGGATGACATAGTCTTTGGATCCATGTGCTCCCATAATGCTCACCACTTTTAGGAGGAGATGAAAAGTGAGTTTGAGATGAGCATGGTAGGTGAGATTACTTTCTTCCTTGGTCGCCAGGTTCGTCAGATAGAGGATCGGCTGTTCATCTCCCAATCCAAGTATTCTAGAGAATTAGTGAAGAAATTTGGTTTAGACTCTGCTAAGCATGCACGTACACCTATGAGTACTTATATCAGGCTTAGTAAGGACACTTCAGGCAAGGACGTAGATCAAACCTTGTATCGGAGTATAATAGGTAGTCTTCTATACTTGACTGCCAGTCGTCTCGAGATAGCCTTTAGTATTGGAGTCTGTGCGCGATATCAGGCATCCCCAAAAGAGTCACACTTACTCGCTCTAAACTGTATTATAAAATACGTGAGTTGGACTCTCTCATATGGTATTTGGTATTCCTTTGATACCGATGACCATTTGTCAGCCTATTCGGATGCCGATTGGGTCGAGGATGTAGATAGTTGTTGGATCACTTCTGGTGGGTGTTTCTATTTTGGTTCTGCTCTTGTCTCCTGGCTAAGTGAGAATCAAAACTCCATCTATTTGTCCACTGTGGAGGCTGAATACATCGCAGCAGGGAGTTGTTGCACGCAACTCTTGTGGAAGAAGTAAATGTTGAAGGATTATGGGATTTCGTAGGACACCACGACCATTTCATGTGATAACACAAGCGCGATACACATATCCCACAACCCAGGCCAACATTCGCGCACAAAGCACATCATGATATGTGAGCACTTATACCATAGTTAGTTAAGGAGAAAGTCGTATCCCTGAGTTTTGTACCCACCGACCTTCAGTTAGCCGATATATTCACGAAGCCTTTAGATGCCCTTTGATTTGAGAGTCTTAGGAAGTATTTTGGGATTTGCAAAGTTGACTAAGGGGTTGGTTCATGTCTAGGATAGGATGCATTGTCATGTTCAGATCATATGATTCCTATTGCTAGGTTATATCATTTGTATTATTATTTTTTTGAATTTTTGTATTTTTTTGAAAAATCCAAAAAAAAAAACTTTTTATAAAATTTTAGAAAAGCACAAAAAGATTTTTGTATTTTGTTTACACTTTTTATGTATGAGCATTTAAGATAGCCGAGTCACAAATTTCATTCCATTTATCCATGTGACTCTTTGATAGTGATTTGAGACACCACATCATTGCATCCATGTACTTTACGTTGCTTGGAGTCTTTGAGATGTGATTAGAGATATCTTTCTACATGTTTGGCTCCTTATCTCCTTTATTGCACACATGCAAGATTTTATTTGGTTATTGTACTTATCTATCACATATTGTCTTGAGTGTTTCCATCCCAATTCTGTCTATACAACGAACCTTAAGCGATAAAACTTGACAAGATTGGAATGCATGTAAATCCCAGTTGGTGAGATTGTGTGATATTTTTTTTAACGGTGAAGGGCTACAAAAGGTTCATATCTATCCTTTGTGATTAAGCCGCCGTTAAATCGGACCTATAAATTTGAGGAATTTTATTATCCGAGGTCCAAAGAGGTTAAAAGAGCTCAAAAAAATTAAAGACAATAAAAAAGAAATTCATGCCATATATTGGGCCATTTAGGTTTCACCATCAATTCTCCAAAGTTTGAGAATTTAGATCACCTCTATTATATATATAAATCTGAGGGAGTTTGGCTGAAGAATTTAAACGGGTTTGCACTTCCTTGAAAGTTCTAAAATAACATTTAATTGTTTTGGACGTTATTGGTGTGGAAATCACATTGTGCTTTCATTTGGTGATTTGATTGAGTCAGTGTCTCATATTTCCATTTTTTACACCTAAGGAAGATGTTGAGTTTATTCGTTAGGAGTATCCGATTTTCGTCGTGCACATATGTCATGTTTGTATGCATTGATTTTATCGAATTTGATCACATCCCTACATTTATGCTATCATCGACTTGGTTGTTTTTTTTATTCATTCATGGTGTGATTCTTTGTTGTATATTTTGTGTGAAAATTTTTAAAAAATTCAAAAATCGAAAGTTTATCACCTTGTCACATTTTCCATATTTACGCTTCTCATATTTGTCTATTTGGGGACATCATAAAAAGGGGGAGAATGAATTGTAGGGGAGAAATGTTTTGGTGTTTAGTTGATTTATCAATGATTTTCTTAAGCTTAATTGATCTTCTATTTTTACATATCTTTACATATCATTATATTTCAAACTGTTGCTTGTCACGGGTATTTGCTTTATCTCATGTGTGTAGGTACAAAATTAATATTTATTGGATTGCACACCCAGATGAGAAAATCTTTGGGAGTTTTCGAGGAAATGAAGATTTGAAGATGTTTAATTTTTATTGAAGACATGTCATTTAGTATTCTCAGTTTGAGGGTTTAATGGTGATATTATCTTGTATGTCATTTGTTTTATGGAGATAGCATAATTCGAATTTTTTATGTATGTACTGGCATAAACATAGGGGAGATTTGTAAAGACATGATTTTATAAATGTCCCGGTAGAATCTAGGAATTTTCGATTTTCCTTAGATCACAGTTTGTATGTCTGATACCGCTACATTCAGCACGTCAACACGATCATCCACGACGGCCTTGATCCGAATCCATGCATCCATCATCTTCACATGTGCATCATGCTATATGTGATGTGATGCTCAATTGTTCCCACTACTCCACTACTCCACTACGCAATATTGGTAAAATGATTTATTGGAGTTGTTTATATTTGCATAAATATTTGGGAATTTTTCAGAAAAATATTTTTTGAAGTCTTAAATGTTTTTTATCGAAAGCAGAAATTTTTCTAAGTGTAGAAGCGGAGTGTCTCGATCGTCGAGCTCATTCAAACGACATAGAAATGTCGTTTGTACGAGATAGGCATGTCGAGCGATATCATTCGAGCGACACCCGTCCTTTGTTCGAGCGACATGATGATCTCGTTCGAACGACGCTGCCACCTCGACTTTTGTATAAATTTCTAGTATCCTTCTACACGTTTTCCAAGTCTTTTTCACACATAATTTTTGTGATTAACAACCCAGAAAATAGACTTAAATTTTAAAGGTTTCATGCCTTGTTTATTCACATAAACACTCCCATCTATGTATGTGAATTGTTAAACCTTCAAGAGGATTGTTTTACTCATCTGGAGTAATTTTGTGCAGAAGACGTCTTCTTCTCTACTGCTGCCCATCTGGAGTTCTTGCGAGAGATTCCAGCCGACGACATCGAAATCGACACCTGAGGGTATTTCGTATGTCACTCGTATTTTCATTGTAATCCGTGTAACCACTTCTTATAAATTATAATGAAAATAAAAAGGTTTTGCCCCTTTGGCGGATTTTTCCTCACATGTGTGTTTTGTCTATGTTTAAATGTTCTTCCATGATCATATTGATTTCAATCTCACCTAGATGCATGATTTTAGGATTTAATTGAAAAACTGAATTTAATTAAATAATTTATGTGTTTGAACGGAGGCACACTCTTCACGATCATCGTCGTTTCAACTTCCTGTGCCACTAATTCAGTTACCTGTGCATCCGAAATCATCTCTGGCAGTTGCTGCGTAACTCTGGCTCCTGATGAGCCTCTCTAGTCTCATCTCCCCTTGCTGCCCTAGCTGCTCTCTCTCTCCTGGGTGGCATTTGAAATGAGAATCGAATCATATGAGTTCACCATCAAATATAAAGTAATTTCCAGAAGAACGTAAATGCGCATACGTATAAGAATACAATAATTCTATGATAGGGTTGTATATCAAAGAACGCTAAGCTGAAACGTGAAAGGCTGCAAAGATCTTAAGGACACTAGAACATGATTCTCTGATACCATCTGTGACACCCCGCCTAATAAAATACCAGGTGATTAGTCCTATATAAAATTAAAACAAGAATCCCAGTTGGTTCATTCTTAGAATCACTGTCGAAAACCTTTTTAAAAACTTACTAACCACCTAGTATTCAAAAAATCTGGGGCCAAATTTTAACTTTTTATTTAAATAAGACAATATCATGCGTAAATACATATAAACCATTCACAACAACTGAATCAAATCAACTGAATAAATAATTTAACAACTTGCCAAATAAACCATCAGCCACCAAAGTAAATAGCCCAACAACAATCATCCAACAACTGAATAAATAAATCAGAAAACTGTATTGAAAAGTCTGGGCAACAAGCCATGCGTAAAATTGTAACTGATTGATGATTTCTACTATAGGAAAGAATGAACGATGCGTCTAATCCAAGATCCCATTAGCATCTACATGTGCCGCAGTTACGTGTCCCTCGAATAGAATATTAAGTCTAGCGTCCTTGTGGATGGACACCTAAAAGGTTTTGAAAAGAGTTTTATAGCAAGGTTTATAACCCAAAACTTTTTGAAAATATTTAGCAAGTGAATTAACTGTAGTAATAAGAATTTATGAATGCGCTTCATAATTAAGTTAGTGTCACACTCTCTTGAGGACATACTCACCCCTCCACTAATGTGCACACCTAAAGGTTACCTTAACCCCACCTAGTTGTAATACCCGATCCAACTAGTCCTAGTATAATCTTCCCTTGCCCATCTACTCTAAATCGAGTATTATTATTCATGGGTTATAAGTTATCTCACCAATTAACCTAATTAATTCCTTTTAAATAATATCATATAACCGTGACATAAGTTATATAAAGTGAATACATCCCGCACTGTATTATTACCCACATATAATATTTTATACCATTGTATATGTATGTTAACTACAACATCCATACATATTTCATATGTATATTCATCCCTCCGAGTATACCCTCACCAGATGATTTTTGCTAAAGTACTATCTCACTAGGTGTGCTCACATAACCTAGTTACCCAAGTCGGAATCGCTCACCAATCTACCCAAAATATAAACGTAGTGCAGGCGATTATATTCCTTCCCTAAAAGTGAGATAAGCCCCTCGCCCATATACCGTACGCTATGACCTGGGGATATACTCTCCCTACTCCTTAAGCTAGGGGATTCACCCACTTCGCCCAACCTCCCTTGATAACACTAAATCATATAAAATAATAAATGGCTAGTCACCGATATTTAATAGCACAACAATATAGATATAAATATATATATAGATATATACTATCACCACACCGTATATATACAATATAAATTCGGGCATTACCGTATACTAAAATCCGTAATACTAGCCCATATATTTCCGAGTATATGGTCCGACTAAAATTAATTAATTTTCTCATTTATTAATTTGTTTTTCCCTTCCCGAGTCTATGGCCCGACTCTAATTTAATTTAATTCACACATTAATTAATTTAATACTTGGTGTCGCTCAACCGATATACCCGAGCTTGTTCACTTGGCCCGTACCATCATTAATACCCGAGTCTATATTCTATCTACTAATTAATTAATTACACCTCCATTTATTTAATAATGTAGTCCCACTCAACTACAATTCCCGAACACTTTCCTTCGGTCCAAAATCAATACCTACGAATTATTTCCCAGAAAGTTATTCATAACTTGACACTCATTAACTTCCCCCCAAACCCGATTATAATTACATAAAATTACCAAGAGTAATGCCCCTATTTAATTTTCAACATTTAAATCAGCCCAATAAAATTTTCAATTAAAATGTCCCTTACAATAAAAAACTGGCGTCACAGCCAAAAATTCTATAGCATCGATCGATCGATCCCCCTGGGTCGATCGATCGATCGACCAGATCATCATCTTCTCCAGCCTCACGTTCGTCTATTGATGAACCCTCAAGCTTTTAGTTATTTCCAAACCCTTACCCAATCACAACCAACATTTCATTTACATAGAAATATGTTCAAATCTTCCTAGAAAACCTAAGTCACTCATCGATTCATGAAAATCCCAAACTTTTCCCGAATTGGATTTCACCCGAGTTTATTCTACTGAGATAGGAATTCGTCATTCAGATTCGAAACTTTTCACCAATACTTACTAATTAGAATCCTACAATTGATTCCAGTAGACCAAATTCCAAATCCACTATTAATTTATTTTCAAATCTACATATACTACTCAAATCCGAAAACCTCTTTTTTTAATTGTTTAACCCATAACCAAAAATAGATTTTTGATACACATACTATGATATGAATTGATTATCACTAATTTAAAATCACAACAGTTAACCACTTTCCTTTTATTGTTCATAGAGTCTGATCCACCGGTGTAGATAAAGGGTTGATGAAGAATACCCAATTTGTCCCTCGATTTGTCTCCAAAAGATCCCCAATTTATTCTCCACTTGCTTCCTCTGCTTTTCTCTCAAGCCCTTATGTTTAGAATTTGTTAACTGTCATTCAACACTCCCTCAATTAGGTTTATAATCCCTAATCACATTTTAGTCATATTGGCCAAATTAAAATGGCCCAAATCCCCCTTGTGGACTCTGTCCAAAAATACCCCGAGACCCGATTACTACTCCCGGTCACTCTTTTCTGACTATCTCGACCCATCTGGACTCAATCGTGCACTCAGAATTATCATCTGAAATACTTTATAACATTTCCAAATTTCGACCTAAAAAATGCGACACATAATAATTTGAACAATTAAACTTAGAGTCGCTAAAGTTACAATAATTCTTCCCACTCCAATAAATTCTCCAAATCATAATTTTCTCCAATTTAAATAATTTTATTTCTCCCAAAAATAATTAAATACTAACTCCTCAAAATTACGGGGTGTTACAATACCTCCTTGACTACGCTACATAAAATGTATCATGAATCCATTACAATAGCTCTAGTATGGAGAGCATATACGTAACTGTCCCCACCCTCTAGATAATGGGAAAGGCCCCACATACATGGGCGTTAACTTCCCCTTATCGCCGAATCGCATCACTCCCTTGATGGGAGATACTCAAAGAAATACCTGATCACCACATTAGACTCCAAGTGTCTCCGGTTGCATCTACGTAGCTTTTTTGATGATCGAGAGATACCCGAATACGATTCCCTGATACATCACGAATATTGCATTTATCTTTATGCATTCTAGTACTTTTACCTTCTTAATGTCTATATTTATGCTCGTTAACTAGACAACCTCGGATTTAGACATATATATGTTTTGGAGGGGTTAATTGTGCTTTTATAAGTATTGGAACGCTAAAAGTGAGGTTCGAATGCATTTCAGAGAAGTTTTGTCATCGAATACTACCTCAAGGGAAATTTGATCTTTTCAACTCACTCTTTTTTATAGAATGAATTTACCAACATGTAGATAATCAAATTATCTTTATGTGGCCCCTGACCGTGCATCATTCTGACTCCGTATGTGGAAGTTATGGCCTTTTCCGGAAGGTTTTGGTATTTTCTTTTACTTAAAGGGAATTTTGGTAATTTCATACCTCATAATTTTGAGAGTTTCAAAACATAATCATGTAGATAATTGAATTAGCTTCGCGTCGGTTTCGACCACACCTCATTTCGATTCCGTATGAGGGAGTTATAGATGTTTCCGTGCAACGCATCAAAATTGGTTCAAAGAGAAAAAGTGGGTTGTCTCCAGCCCAAGGCAAATCTCAAAACCACGATCGACCGATCCCAAACTTGAGGTCGACCGGTCCCATCAGATATGGATGAAAATTGACTTATTTTGGGTTTTTTGGCTTGGTTTTGTGGGGTGTTTGTTTTGGGGTATAAATAGAGTGTTAGGGGCTTTTCTTTGGAGATAGATTTCATTTTTTAGGTTAGTTTTTGGGGATTCTTTGTGGATATTCCCTCTCCTCTCTTCTCTTTGGGTTTACACACATATGTGTATGTAAGTATCACTATTCATGTTCTTATCCATTAATGTAATTTCCATTTATTATTCTCAAGCTTTGTAACCTAGATTTCCATGCTTTCCATTTGTTTCTTGCTTAGATAAATTGTAGTGTAATTTAATTAGGTGCTTTAATTATTGTTGTTTATCATGCTTTCTAGCTAATTTAAATTAGGTTGTGTCGGATTAAACTCACCTAGGGTTGACATGTTGCTTTTCTTTGGTGATGGTGTTTACAGGTCTATTTCGGGTGCGTTGTCCTAGTTATTACGCCTAGGGGATTTGACGGGGCATATCATGTATGTTCCGTGCTTACGACTTTGCGTGCATAATTTCTGGGGTAGTTGTTAACACCAAAATCGTATTAGGCTTTTATGCAAATTTAGGGGTGTGACAACCCTTGATTTAATTAACTATTGAAATGAGACGCATTTGTAATAACTCGTCGACCCATGTAACCGTTTTATACTAATTAGCTAGGGTGAGGGATATTCGACACAACCTATAGTTTTTACTCGCTTTCTTAATCTACCTTTATTTATCCTTGCCTAGATTACAATTTCCATTTTATCCATCTTTTCCCTTTTTGTGTATAATCGTCTTTTACACTTTTATTTAGGAATATTAAACCTTATAAATTCTAGCAACTCGTCTCTGTGGATTTTTGATACCCGACTTACCGCTATACTCACCCGTTGAGTGTAGTTGCAATTTAGGTTTTTGTATAGTTCAGGTGATCCGAATATAAAAGGACCGACGCATAGGTGACTCTTGCGCCACGGCAAAACCTTGTCTATCTAATGGCGTCGTTGCCGGGGACTAGTTTGTTTTAGACTTTATTTGATTTAGAATTTCGTAGTATTTTCTTTCTATTTGTATTATTTGCTAACTTTTTGCAGGACTTCCACATTTGAGCACTTAGAAACGCTCGAATTTTTCCTGCGCGCACTTACTATGTGAAATTCGCCACTTCAAGCCATTTTTTTGGGTAACATGTCTTATTCCAATTCTTTCGGTAATCCTTGTTATAATCATCAAAATTCTCACAAACCTATGACTTTCGATGAATACTTAGAATCCCAAAAATTTACAAATTCAAATATTACTTTGGGCGAGTATTACGAAAGGATTTTGGGCCTTTGACTTAGATGGTGATGATAATGATTTTGGGCCTTTACCTCCTTATAATAGGAATTTTGAAATGAATTCGAATTGTTTTCAAAATTCCTATAATAATGAGTTTTCGTTTAAGTCCGATAGTAATTTTCAAGGTTCCCATTTTCATGCATTCGCACCTCGACCTATGACATTCGGTGAGGGCTTGCGTATGTATGAAAATGAGAAAATTGAAAATCATTATCGGGAAGAAAATCTTTGTTGGGAGCAAGACTTGGATTTATTATTCGAATTCGACGACGATTTTTCTTCCGAGACTTTCAAAGTCGAGGAATGTTTTGAACCAAATGAGGACTTTGTGCCTACTTTGGAACAAACCATTCTAGACTTTGCCCATTGCATAACAGATATTGAAAGTGGGGATGAAAATGAAGTAATGTCTATTAGCAATGAAATGATTTCTTGTTTGGCCCCAAAGAAGAACATTTGATTGGAAGTGATATTATTTCCTTCGAAACTCAATCTTCATTCGATGATGATTCATCTCATGAGTTTGATTTTCTTTCATCCCCATTTTCATTCTCTATTATCACACCGTCACAAGTACCCGATGATTCGGTTTCAAACTTTAATGTTTTAACCCTTTTCGCCGATGAGGAGTACTTGCTCGAGTCGCCCTCCACAATCGCATCTTTGCCTTTGTGTGCGCCACCTCCCATTACACTTACTAAATCCTTGGGAGGATATTCAACTGTTCGCGGTCCCCACATGTTTTTGTCACCCGTTCAATCCAAACCCCCCATAGTCCCTCCAAAACTGTTAATTGACGATGGTTCATTTCTTCCGCCTTACACATGCCTTTCGCTGTTCAAACGAAATTCATATTTTTCAGAAGGCATGCTTGTATATGAGGGTACACCGGTTATCCTCCAAAGTCAAATTGTTTTCACAGTGGACCCTCGGCTATTTGGACTTCTAGTGTACAGTTAGTGTGAAGCCTAAATAGTAGGTTGTATATAGTTAGCTTTTTATTCTTTCTTTCTTTTTATTTCTTCCATTTTTAATTTAGTCTAGTGTAATTAGTTAAATTTTCGTTATTTGTTTTTACTATTCTCGGTAATAACTTGGGTTTGTAGATTCTTTGGACTTGTTCTTATGGGGATCGCTCTAATTTTGGGTAATATCATTCTTTTCCTCTATTTGACTTGGTTCTTAATTCACATTGAGGACAATGTCAAGTTTTAAGTTAGGGGGTGTGGGATATTCTATCCATTTCTTTAGTTAGTCCATGTTTTTACTCACATGTTAATTACTTAGTATGCTTTTCTTAGAAAAAATTCAAAAATATTTTCTTTCTTTTTCTTTTTTATCGGGCTTTTTGCCTTTGTTTCCGATGATAAATTTTAATAATTGCCCGATCCAATAGACAACCCAATGATGCATGTTCTCAATTTTAGAAGTTATTAGACTTTAGTCCTCAATCATTGATATTATGAATAACTTCATGAATTAAACTTTAATCCCCTGAGCACATGCACTTTTATTATTCTATTGATTTGGTTTAAGATTTTTATAACTCGGTAATCTTTTGTTTAATTGTATATACTTACACCGAGTAATCTTTGTACCTTTCGTCGTTTGTGAGTTTATACACTATTCTTTTCTCATTGAAAACGTTGAATTCGTTGGTAATCTCTTTATTCTTTCATTTGATCGTTCATTAATTGAGTTCATACTTGAAATGTGTTACTTGAGCATGATTTTCATATATTTTTTTGATTCAAGAAATGCGTAAACTTTGTGAAATGATCATAGGCCCTCTTTGATATATCACCCATACTAACCCTTATATATTTACCCTCTCTAACCCCTTTGAGCCTAAATATAGCCTTTCGTTTCATAACTCCAATCCCATAACCAACTCTATATTGGAGTTTTAGCCCATATATACACTTTCCATACCTTTGTTTGGAATGTTGCTTGGGATTGAATGATGTTGTTATGATGTCGGTAGCAATTTAGGCATATGAGAGTTTGAAAAGTAAAGTAAAGAAAGATGTGAAAAAGTGAAGAAAAAGAGAAAGCAAAAATCAAAAGAAAACAAAAGAGAAAAATGAGAAAAAGAAGAAAAGAAAAAGAAAAAGAAAGAGAAAACAAAATGTTGTATATAGTTCAATAAGCTTTGATTACTCTCCAAATGATACATTCAATGCCTTTATGGACCTTGTTTTCCATTTTTGAAATTGCCCGCATTTTCCATTATGTCGAGTTTTCATTCCGAACACTTTGAATCCGTACATACTTTCCTTTCATTTCATACCCTAGCCATACTCACATTATAACCCTATTAAAGTCCTATGCGATCTTAGGTTGATGTACTTTAAAAGTCGAAATAGTTTTGATAATCTGTGAAAATGCATCTCTCATCTTTTAATGTGCAGTACCTTTCATTGAGATTACATTTTTCATTATATATATAGTGTTCTTCATTTGTGACATGTGCGCGGCCTAGTTTCCATTTACATTTACTCTTTATGCCCGCATGTCCCATGTGTTAACTCCCTGTTTCGAGTGAAATCACTTGATGAGTGTAATGCCCGTGAGGATTGAATATATGCTTGCTTTAATTTGTATCCGATTTATATAAGTTTTTGCCAGATCACACTTTTCATGTGCTCGCTCCCCTCCCACATTTTAAAGTTTCAGTTCTATGAGGTGCATTCTATAATGTCAATGATTCGGTCTTTTGTTTGAATTCATTCATTTCGCTAATAACATGTTAAAATCTTGCTCGTATTGTTGGGCTTGTCGCATGTTGGTTTGGTAATATTTTGAGGAAACCATATGATGTTTATGGGTTTCATTTCTGAAAACCCTCATGAGATGACACTCGTCCACTAGGGTAACCTAGGGGTTTAACGGCTTAGTGCATATGCTAAATGCAATCGTGTTCCCTACGAAAGTGGCAATTATATTCCGATCAATATATACATTTTGTATTTCCTTCTGTGGACTGGTTTTGTTTGTTTCATCACTAGGGACTAGCAATATCTAAGTTAGGGGGTGTGATACATCACAGATATTTCATATTTGCGCTCTTTATCTTTATGCATTCTAGCACTTTTACGTTCTTAATGTCTATATTTATGCTCGTTAACCAGAAAACCTTGGATCTGGACATATATATGTTTTGCGGGGGTTAATTGTGCTTTTGTAAGTATTGGAACGCTAAAAGTGAGGTTCGGTTGCATTTCGAAGAATTTTCATCGTCGAATGCTACTTCAAGGGCAATTTGGTCTTTTCAAACTTACTATTTTTTATGTAATGAAGTTACCAACATGTAGATCATCAAATTATATCTACGTGGCCATTGATTGTGCATCATTCTGACTCCGTATGTGGAAGTTATGGCCTTTTTCGGAAGGTTTCGATATTTTCTTCTACTTCAAGAGCATTTTGGTAATTTCATACTGCATAATTTGGAGGGTTTAAAAATGTAATCATGTAGATAATTGAATTATCTTCGCGTCGGTTCCGACCATGCCTCATTTTGATTCTATATGAGGGAGTTATAGTCGTTTCCGTGCAACGCATCAAAATTGGTTCAAAGAGGAAAAGTGGGTTGTCTCCAGCCCAAGGCAAATATCAAAACCGCGGACGACCGGTCCAAAACATGAGGTCGACTGGTCCCATCAGATATGGACGAAAATTGACTTATTTTGGGTTTTTTGGCTTGGTTTTGTGGGGGTTTTGTTTTGGGGTATAAATAGAGTGTTAGGGGCTTTTCTTTGGAGATATATTTCATTTTTAGGTTAGTTTTTGGGTATTCTTTGTGGAGCTTCCCTCACCTCTCTTCTTTTTGGATTTACACCCATTTGTGTATGTAAGTACCACTATTCATGTTCTTCTCCATTAATGTAATTTCCATTTATTGTTCTCAAGCTTTGTAACCTAGATTTCCATGCTTTCCATTTATTTCTTGCTTAGATAAATTGTAGTGTAATTTAATTAGGTGTTTTAATTATTGTTGTATATCATGCTTTCAAGCTAATTTAAATTAGGTTGTGTCAGATTAAACTCACATAGGGTTGACATGTTGCTTCGCTTTGGTGATGGTGTTTACGGGTCTATTTCGGGTGCGTTGTCCTAGTTATTACATCTAGGGGATTTGACGGGACATATCATGTATGTTCCGTGCTTACGACTTTGAGTGCGTAATTTCTGGGGTATTTGTTGACACCAAAATCGTATTAGGCTTTTATGCAAATTTAGGGGCGTGACAACCCTTGATTTAATTAACTATCGAAACGAGACGCATTTGTAATAACTCGTCGACCCATGTAACCATTTTATACTAATTAACTTGGGTGAGGGATATTCGACGCAACCTATAGTTTTTACTCGCTTTCTTAATCTAGCTTTATTTTCCCTTGCCTAGATTACTATTTTCATTTTATGCATCTTTTCCCTTTTTGTGTATAATCATCTTTTACACTTTTATTTAGGAATATTAAACCTTATAAATTCTAGCAACTCGTCTCTTTGGATTTTCGATACCCGACTTACCGCTATACTCACCCATTGAGTGTATTCGTAATTTAAGTTTTTGTATAGTTCAGGTGAGCCGAATATAAAATGACTGACGCATAGGTTACTCTTGCAGCGTGGCAAAACCATGTCTATCACTCCCGATCAACTCAATTCTTACAGACATATCCTGGATAACGTTCGGCCCGAGAAGCTTGTTGTCCCACACCTCTAACCAAACAAAAGGTTAACGACAAGGTCTCCCTTACAAAACTTCCAATGGAGTCATGCTAATATTAAATTGGTACGAGTATTATACATAAACTTTACTAAATATAGATACTGCTCCCAACTACCCTCATAATTAAGAATACACCTCATTAGCAAAACCTCCAACATTTGATTCACCCTCTCTATTTTCCTATCAATTTATGGGTGATACGACATGATAAAATGGAACTCCGTCCCCATTTCCTCCTGAAATTCTTCCTGAGGTGCGACACAAACATCTTATCTTGATTTGAAATAATGTTGAGAGGCACCCCATGCACTCTCACCATCTTTTCAATTAAAAACTGAGCATGCTGACCTATTGTTTAATCTACTCGAATTGGTGATAACTAATCCAACTTTCTTAACTGATCAAAATAACGCAGGTGGAATCATGGCCCTTTCGTTATGACAGTAACTCCAAAATGAAATCCATCAATATATACTCTTATTACCACACCAGAATCTCCAATGGCCACAATACCCTAGTTGGTCTCATATGATCATCCTTCACCATCTGAAAAGTGTTGCACGAGGACATAAACTCTGATATGTCTCACTTCACCCTAGCCCACCAATATTGGTCCCTCAACACTGGGTACATATTATCATCTTTCGAGATGCACCAAAAATTGCAACCCGTGATCCTCCTCCATATTCGCGCGCTATAGATCCTTGTTATTTGGGTCAATCAACCTCCCATCGAAGCGTAAGGCACCCTCATCACTGACTAAGTAAGACTCTGCTCCATTGGAAATAATTGTTATATCCCATTTGGATAAGAGGGATACCCTGCATGTGCCTTCATAACCCTTAGAATGGTCTTGGGCATAATAGTTATCACTGCCATATAGGCCCGAACTACCTCCTCCTTCTGAAGATCTTAATCCCACTTCTTCTTTGACACTACTACCATCTTCCCTATAGGCACATGACTCAATATTTTTTCCACGACATTAGTCTTTCCTAGATGAAACTGATTATCGACCTAATTAGGGCATCCATACCCCCATACTATGTGCACACACTCACAATTATCACTTGTGCAACTCTCATGTATCCTAAAAATTAATCATACACTTCATGCGTGTCCATACAATAAAGGTATACTCAATTACCCTATTAATTGTAACTCCACTCTACTTGAGATTGCCTCATTTATCAGTCAGTGGTGTAGACATCCCTCAGTGCACGCGATATTGCACTCCTTGGCTTTGTTGGCCTTAAATCATATAATAACTCACTAGTCAATGGGTTACGTCTTCACACATGCAATGCCTAATGTATTAAACCAACGTCCTAGAGCCTAATATCTCTTAACTATCGACACTTGCTAAGAATCATGCGTGGGATATCTCGTAAGCAAAATTTAAACAAGGAACCCCAAGATACAATATTACCTAACTTTATCGTTCATCGAGATCCGTTATCCCGAGACACAGTTTTGAAGTCCTTAAAGTGATGTACTCCTATAGACAACGTCCTTCCCTAAAGAGCTGCTAATGCTAATCTCACTAATCCCACATCTCTAAAAGAGTAATATAATGCTCGAACTATCGCCTAGTCTCCATTACAAAGTCGTTCATACATTCAATCTCTCAACTTGACAGTAACCTTAATATCTTTAGAATCACATCGGTAAAGTCCCTAAACAGAGGGATCGAATCTAATGAGATAAGTATACTCTATGAAGTCTCCTACTCGATATAATATAAACGCTTGCTTAACCCTCCCTCGGGATGAGGCATCACCACAAAAAAACTATCCTGCTAATGCTAATCTCACAAAAATACTATCCACCATCACTCTAACCGTCATAAACCAGTCTATGCCCAGGATAACATCATACTCGTATATCACTAAAAATAACACACCCACTAAAGAAAAACATAACCTCCAAATGTCCACACCCGCTCCCTTGAAGATGGAATGAATTAAAGCCCCACTACCCAACGATAATTATACCATCATAATAACATCTAATGCTATATCCATTGACCTTATCTCACGCATTAATCTAATTAATAGAAAAGAATGTGACATAGTCGTATCAAATATATACCCGCCCTATGTGCCCACGAATAGGAAACATACCATCAATCGCTAACGATGCTGGCTATAAAAATGATCCACTAACATTATACACATGTTGAAACTTCCCCTTCCCCTGTTGAGGAGATAATGATAGAACTGGTGGGGGTGCTAGAAGATGCGGCAACTGTTGCCCTAGTTGGACCTCCTACTACTAAACCCTAGATCTATTCGGGTAAGTGAACCACATGTTCCCTTACTTCCCACATACAAAACATCTCCCAATAAAATATGTCTACCTTGGGCCTTGTTGTCCCTACCTAGGCTTCCCCCGGCCCTAGCCCTACTGGCCTCCAATATGTCTCTCTCAGCCCTATTGGCCCTGAGGAGCATGATGGTGAACCGAATGGCCTAGCCTGTAACTACCATTACTCAGCCTAACCCTCTTAGTCGAGTCCCCCTGCTAAAAAACCCTCTCTTTCTTCTAACCTTGCTATAGTGGCGTTCCGTTAGCACCATTTCTTCTAGTCTTGCCCTTATGGCTTGACTCTCCCATCCTCTTTGCTCCCCTCCATGGAAGAGATTGTCCTCAAAGTGGAGAAATGAGGCATTGACGACCTTTTTGTAAGTACATAACATCGAGTTCCTCAATAAGTGTTGGTTAATCCTTCAAGTAAGCCCATTTATATGTTTGAGAACCCTCTTATCTTTTGTGTTCACCTCATCTGGCATAAAGTTTTCCAGATGAGTTAACTCCTCCTCATACTCAGCCACAATCCGACCTTCCTTCTAGAGATCTAAAACTTTCCTCATCATCTCGATCTAAACTACTAAAAGAAGAATCGTCAAACCGCACCCATAAATCCTATATACTCATCGTATCCCCTTCTTCCACTGTGGTAATCGACTCCCTACAAGGGAGAGCTGCCCGGCTAACACAAACATAACTAGTACCTACTTCTGAGTGTCCTTTCACTCAACCATACACAAATGCCTTTTGATTCCCTTCTTCCATTGGCTAGCTTCTACAATGTCCTTACTCCATTATAATTATAGTGAATGGCCATTTTGAAAGGCCCCTCTAACTCTCTACCAAACTAACGACGATGGGTGACGCTGAACCGATACTTCCTCAGGCTTTTGTAGCTGTACTCAGGGAAAATATTGTGCTAAGTCAATCACTGCAGCATTATCCTCCTATGGAAAAATAGTTGTTATGTTGTGGTCACAGTCCCCTGAGTGGCCTGTGGCTCCAGATGAGCCTCCTCCTGTATGGACCTCCCAGCTGCACATGCTGATTCACCTCTCCATGCGTCTAACATCTGAAACCAAAGCAAAGTTGTGTGAGATTATTTTCAAAAAGAAATAATAGCATAAGAACACAACCTCACAATATGAGATAATAGTCCTAATCATAGAGCACTGCCGGTAACTTAGCAAGTCCGCACAAATTCTAAGGTACTAGAACTAGATGCTCTAATACCAACTATGACAACCCGTTTATTATAATACCGAGTTATCAATCCTTATCAAACTAAAATAAGAATCCTGTATGATTTCATTCTCAGCATCACTATTTCAACAAATAATAAAACATAAGACATAATAAAACCATACATACAACTGAACAAATAGAATAATACTCATGCATAGATAAATAAATAAAAGTGAACCAAATAAACCATCAGTCACCAAATAACATCCAATTTGAATATACTAAATATTGACTGAGTACTAAAGTGAAATATCTAACAATGATATAAAATCCTATCCATCTACGGGCCAAACACACAATCAAAAAATTTGGAATGAAAATATCCTATCTAAATGAATAAACTAAGGCATCTAAAACAATCATGTAGCATCCATAGCTACTGCAATGGCCATAATGGATCTATCCATGTGATCTTAGTTGCTACTACTGCACACGTAGGGATTCAAAATAAAAAGAAAGAAAAATAATTTCCCGCAGGTCAAAGCCTAAAAACTAGAAAATATTTTGCAAGTATATAGTTGTTTTAAATCGATTAAAACTGTAGTGTATTACTTTCATAATTTACCGGCCGCAATTACATGAGATAAAACCTCACCTATCAATTACACAGCTCAACTAACATGTTCATTTCATTATTTTAATTAAACTATCCAGTCGAAGTAGGTCACATCACTGCTATCCAATCTCGAACCCTGCTAATACGCTCTATTATCTAAGTATAAATACCTTCACTGGGTATATCTTAACAACACACTTTCAATAAATCGAGGTACACACGATATACTAACATAGCTAGACTTGTGCTATAAATGGATAATCACACAACATAATAACATATCTAAGTTGGAGATATAGATGGATATACATGTCACACACTATAAGAAAAACACCTTTTTATGACGGTTGAAAAAGCAATTAAAGATATTCGTTACAATAATGTCATTTAAACGTTAAATCTATTATTAATGTGACATTTATAATATAAAATGTCATTCTTTACATATTAGTATATTTTTAATGATAGTATAAATATAAAAATCATACTTGATAAATATTATGACCTTTTTCTAAGAGTATTCAACCTAGATGTACATATTATGACCATTTTTTCTCCCCCTAAAATTTAGAAGCGGAGTTTTTTCCCTTTGAATTTTTTAGTCTTTTGGTATCCAACTCTCAGGCTATTTCATTCTCTCTTGCGCCGTTGGTAGGCTGTTTCATTCTCTCTCACGCTGCTGGTAGTATGTTTCATTATGGTATCCACCTATTTGGTCTACCACTCCCTCCTTATCTTTCTCTCTCTATCATGCTCTCATTCTCTCTCTCTCTTATGGTCCTTCTTCTTTCACGTGTCTTCTTCTTCTTCATCTCCTCAATGCTTCTTTCACGAGATATTAGAGGTGATCACTACACTTTCGAAATATTATCTTTATTATTCAATTTTAATTGATACATATAAGTAGATACATATTATATACACAAAAGAAGTTTTAAAGATATTAACAGATACATATTATATACACAAATACTTTGTCTTTATTTTTCATTTTTTGATCTTTGTGTTCAATTGTAGACTGTTAGGTGATAAGTCACAATGTCAATTTTTTTATATGCTCTCGAATTAAACACTATGTAAATGGTCAGATCTAAAGAGGATGGAAGGTGGCCAACTCCACACCTTAATTCTTGGCCAAAAAAATATTGGGTATAATATATACGTTATAAATAATAATGCCATAACCCCGCCCACCTCAAATTAGATTGAAAACATTAACTGTGAAACTTTTAAACACCTTAGGGAAAAATAATGTATATTATATGTCACATGTTTATCTTGATTTGTGACGCATATTATCGGTGCCCGTACACACACACACGCACACACACACATATTGTTTATATGTGCATATGGTAATTTAAAAAAAAATGTTAAGGGTAAGTACCAGGGTAGAAGAGGATTAATTGTATCAGGACTGGGAAAAATAGAAAAAGTACAACATCCCGAAATCCGTTCTTCTATGGCACGGTGATTTGGAAATTGAAGCACTAGAAGAAAGGCCTTTTTTTCTACATGTTCCATATTGGTTATGGGATGACAACAACTAAGCGGTCCAGGCAACCAAGTGCAATGAAAGCAGGCTGTGAAGATCTATGTACTTAGAGTGCTGTAGCCTTTTAAGCACCTATGCGGCCATCAAGTGAAATCATTTAGAGGACGCGGCCGTATTCAAGGGCAGTCCAACCATTCGTCGAAAATGGAGAAAGGGCCGCGGCCCGTATACAACAACCATATAAAACAACGCAGCCTATGGCCTGTGCTTCTGAAGGTTCCATAGCCCAATTTATGTGGACGCGGACATTAGCAAATAATCATCCTATAAAGAAATCGCATTCTATCCGAGGATTGAAAATATTATGTTCATCCAATCAAGAATGCATTTTCAAATATGAGAGCAGTTACGTTCAACCATTCATTAAAGCAAGCAAAGTAAAAAAGTAAAGAGTTGCAAGCAATGAAATATGGCCGTAGCCTCGATATTAGCAGTTGAGATTACAGAAAAGTAGGTCGCAGCCACAATAAAAGTAAAGTAGCATAAGGATCGCGCCCTGTATTAATGATCAGTTCAAAAACTAAGATGATTACAAGTTCAAGAAACTGCGTCATCATGCTCGTCATCCTCCTTGCCATCCGCGACTGTTTTAATTTCTCCATCTGCGGCTGCTGCTTCTACCCTCAGCCTTGCTTTTTCTCCGGCCGCGGCTTTAAGCTCAGCAATGCATTCTTGATGCTCGACATCACTGAGTTTCCAAGAAAGAACTGAATCCTTGGTCTCAAGAAGTTTCTTATGAATCTCTGCCGAAGCTCCTGATAGCCGTGGAGGTAAGCCATGTTGTTGATGAGGAAGAAGTCCCTAGAGCCCTTGAATGACTCCACGATGTGGTCAATAGACAACTGAAGAGCGTCACCATGATCTTCCTCAATCTTCGTTAGTGCCGCGGCATGGTCTAGTGCTTCTTGAGCGAACTTGGCCTCTAGCTCTTCATTCTTCTTCTGGAGGAGGGCGAGCTTGTTGCTTGAAATATCCGCGGCATGAGAAGCTTCAGTAGTTTGGGCCTGGGAGGATTTAAGGTAGTCCGCGAACTATTTAAAGTTCTCTTCCGCTTCCTCCCTCGCCTTGTTTGATTTCTCCAAGTCCATGTGGGCTGCCTGAAGAGCCGCGGCTGCAGACTTCTTGCCAGCTTCAAAAGATAAGGTCCGTGCAGCTTCCAAGTCAGACGTATGCACCCTATCCGTAGCCTCCTTCAGTTTATAAAGGGCCTCATACTTCCTCTTCAGAGCCACCATAACATCCGCGGCTTGTAATAAAATAAGTTAGAAGCAAAATATGGGAGGAAAAAAAAGTTAGTAGCAAAATTAAAGAATGATAGCACTTACCCTTAGAAGGCTATGGAGACCACAGTCCTCCAAGTCATCATGGTCTACACCCACCAACTTGTCCAGGTCCGCGGCATCAATAATTCTTTTCATTCTTCGCACAGCCTTTGCGTAAGTGTCCCATAAAGACTCTGGGTTAGGCTGTCTTAATTGGGGTCACGGTCTACCGTCGGGACCAGCTCCGTCGTGAAACTGGTGACGTGTCAAGTTTGCATTTCTTTGAACCACAGGTGGTGTCGGGGGAGATGCTGAATGAAGGGGCGCATCAGTAGACATCAATCCCGTCGCAGCCAGGTTTGCTCCTATGTCATCATCAAACTCATCATGCGGGGGTTCTCAACGTTTTCCATTTTATCCAATTATAGCAGTTATTAACCAAGAAGAAGCTGCGGCACAACTCGGTACAGGGCGCGACAGCTTTGTCTCAAGCGCCACAGGAAACAACACATTGCTTGCCTTGCAGGCCGTATCCCTCCCATTGACAGCTACTCCAAACTTGATATATATCACGTGCTCAGGGCACATGGCACAACTCACATACCTCCTATAAATAAAGGTTCACACCTCGAGATAGGGGGATTCCACACACACTCGGGGCGGGTTCTAAAGTACCGATTCTCTCTACACAACCTCAGCATACAGTTTGAAGATTGTTCATCCACATCACAGCTACCTCTCTGGCACACCGGAATCCTCAGTCATCATGTATTCTCCTTTATTATCATACTTGTACACCTCTTTAGGCATGATTATATTGTACAATACCACACATATAATGAGAATGGAGCAACACAGTGGACGTAGGCCCATTTTAGCGGCTGAACCACTCTAAATCTTATTTTCTCTCTATTTACTTGCTTGGTTTACTCATTACACATTTCACACATTGACTTATTGATACAAGAGAGACTAATGGTCGATTTCTCGTATCATCAATCTAGCACCGTCTGTGGGAAATGAGATATTTCAATCTTGTTTCTCTCTGTTTCGAGTTCTTAAACACCTTATTCTATTCATGGGGATCCTATGGATCATCATCGCATGAGTAAAATTTTGTTATTGAGCTCTATTTTATACTTACACCCTTAAGTGGGCATTTCTTACCTTCAGATTTGCTCTCGGGTCTCCATTTTATGTCCTTAGATCTATTTTTACATACCCCTGTGATATCGCCCCACCAAGATAAAGCTGGAAGGCTTGATGGGTTTTAGCCCCGTAAAGGTGGGTGATTAGGGAAGAGTTATATTTACTCCCTTTTTGTTCTTTGCCTATGATCTAGGGTTTATCATTAGAATTGTGCCATTGTGTGCACCGAGAGGTTACTCTCTCATGGATAGACCCTAGTAGGTATGTTGTCCACGGGTTTCGGGAGAAAAACTTAGTTTTTGGGTTTCAATTTTGGGATTTTCCCTCACTGCCTAGGTAGGAATGCGGCGTGGTAGTTCAACTACCTTACATGCCACGGCCTTTACTGGGGCAGGTGTATTACGGATGCTTTAAATCATCAAGGAATGGACTCGGGTGGCCTCCTGCTCAACCTTGGTGAATATCATTCAAAGTCCACGATAGAGCACTTATGTGCCTTACTAGCCGCGACCTCATCAGTAATATCATTCAAAGGCCACGGTGGTACAACTATGTACTTCACTAGCCGCGGCCTCGGCAGCAGTATCATGCAGCAGTGCAAGAGCTGCATCCCAACTTTATATTTGGTTTATCCTATATTTTGTGATTACTCACTTTTGCTAGTCTTGTCTCAGATTATATATTTTTTAAAAACTAACAAAGCATAAATGGAAGGGAACTCCAGCCAAAGCGCAGAAATGAAGAATGAGATTGCTCAACTATATGACCACATAAACCATTTCTATGACCACCAGGCCTCACTACAGGGTCAAATCAGTTTCCTAGTGGAAAGGGTCCTCATGATAGACTATGCAACCTTTACCTCTATGCCAAAGGCCACGGCATCAGAAATCGGAGAAATATACTCGTTAAAAGCGGTGGCCGCGGAAGGCAAGGCCGCAGCCAGGGCCCTAAAGAGGATGAGGAAATATGAGGAAAAGGATCTATGTAAGAACTGCACACCGCTGAACTCCAACCGGGAGGATATCCTTGGAAGCATTGAGGAAAAATTGCTCAGGTGGCCAGAGATGCTGAAGAACCCACCTCATAAGAGGAACCAGGACAAGTGGTGCAAATTCCACAAAGATCATGGTCATGATACCGAACAGTGTTTCGCACTGAAGGATGAAATTGAGAGGCTGGTTAGGAAAGGGATGCTGCAGCGATTCCTAAAGAATGCATAAAGGATTCATCCAAACCTGACAGAGGCTGCATACCGCATCTCGTCCTTAGTTTTTCCAATTTCAACTATTTCTATTTATGTTTTATGAAGCTCATCATAGCCCTAATCTTCAAGGCTTTATGTTTTATTAACAAAGTCATTTTCTAGAGCATGCATATATAAATATATAAATTAGCAAATTTTGCCATATCTGATTTCTCTCTTGTTTTCATAATCTGTTATCTCACAAAAAGACCTTTGGTCTTAAACAGATTCCAAAGGAAGAATAACAAATTATCTCGGAAGATTATTATTATTTCAGGATGCACGTATGGAGGGATTACGATCTTAATTAGCTCACAAGTTCCCCTAATGATGTGCGACTATATCTTATCATATGATGACCATATTCACGAAAGCATCTGAGGATTCAAGGAGCTTTTATTAGCCACATGGGCTTGCAATGCCAATTCACTGTTCTTGGAATACTGTCATAAGCCACGGGGGCTTATAATGCCCGTTCTTAGCTTTTGGGAAGCGTCATTAGCCACGAGGGCTTACAATGCCCGTTCTTAGATTTTGGGATGCGTCACCAAGCTGGGAAGCTTATAATATCCAGCCAGGGATGCCTTTATATATATTAGTAGTTGTGGGTGGCTCAATAACATAACCCAAGCTGAGGAGGCTTGATAGTGTCCCGTATATTAGTTGTGGGTGGCTTAATAACATAACCCAGCTAGGGGAGGCTTGATAGTAACCCGTATATTAGCTGTGGGTGGCTTAATAACATAACCCAGCCTGAGGAGACTTGAAAATATCCTATCTGATAGTTGTGGGGTGGCTTAATAACATAACCCGGCCCGGGAAGGCTTAAAAATACCATGAATGTTTACAGAGGCACATTGTTCAGATGCAAGGGCCAGAAATGTGTCGCAGCCCATCGATATGGTTGCATATCTCTAGGAGCCATTCATTCATGAAAGTGCTGACGCACTGGCATCCTGAAGCATGAGAAAGATACAATGTCAAATACCACGGTAGAAGAGGATCAATTGTATCAGGACTGGGAAAAATAGAAAAGGTATAACATCCCGAAAGCCGCTCTTCTCTGGCACGGTGATTTGGTAATTGAAGCAATAGAAGAAAGGCCTTCTCTACATATTCCATATTGGTTATGGGATGACAACAGCTAAACGGTCCAGGCAACCAAGTGCAATGAAAGAAGCCTGTGAAGATCTATGTACTTAGAGTGTCGTAGCCTTGTAAGAACCTCTGCGGCCATCAAGTGAAATCGTTTAGAGGATGCAGTCGTATTCAAGGGCAGTCCAAGCATTCATTGAAAATGGAGAAAGGGTCGCGGCTCGTATACAACAGCCATATGAAACAGCGTAGCCTATGGCCTGTGCTTCTGAAGGTGCCATATCCCTATTTATGTGGACGCGGACATTAGAAAATAATCATCCTATGAAGAAATTGCATGCTATCTGCGGATTGAAAATATTATGTTCATCTAATCAAGAATGCATTTTCAAATATAAGAGCAGTTACGTTCAACCATTCATTAAAGCAAGTAAAGTAAAAAAGAAAACACTTACAAGCAATCAAATATGGCCGTAGCCTCGATATTAGCAGTTGAGATTACAGAAAAGTAGGCCGCAGCCACAATAAAAGTAAAGTAGCATAAGGGCCGCGCCCTGTATTAATGATCAGTTCAAAAACTAAGATGATTACTAGTTCAAGAAACTGCGTCATCATGCTCATCATCCTCCGCCATTCGCGGTTGTCTCAGTTTCTCCATCCGCGGCTTTTGCTTCTGCCCTCAGCCTTGCTTTTTCTTCGGCCGCGGACTTAAGCTCAGGAACGCATTCTTGATGCTCGGCATCACTGAGTTTCCAAGCAAGAACCGAATCTTTGGCCTCAAGGAAGTTTTTTATGAATCTCTGCCGAAGCTCCTGATAGTCGCGAAGGTAAGCCCTGTTGTTGATGAGGATGAAGTCCCTAGGGCCCTTGAATGACTCCACGTCGTGGTCAATAGCCAACTGAAGAGCGTCACCATGATCTTCCACAATCTTCTTTAGTGCCATGGCATGGTCTAGTGCTTCTTGAGCGAACTTGGCCTCTAGCTCTTCATTCTTCTTCTGGAGGAGGGCGAGCTTGTTACTTGAAATATCCGCGGCACGAGCAGCTTCAACAGTTTGGGCCTAGGAGGCTTTAAGGGAGTCCGCGACCTGTTTGAAGTTCTCTTTCGCTTCCTCCATCGCCTTGTTTGATTTCTCCAAGTCCATGTGGGCTGCCTGAAGAGCTGTGGCAGCAGACTTCTTGCCAACTTCAAAAGATGAGGTCCGTGGAGCTTCCAAGTGAGAAGTATGCACCCTATCCGTAGCCTCTTTCAGTTTATAAAAGGGCCTCATACTTCCTCTTCAGGGCCCCCTTAACATCTGCGGCCTGTAATAAAATAAGTTAGAAGCAAAATATGGGAGGCAAAAAAAAGTTAATAGAAAAATTAAAGAATGATAACACTTACCCTCAGAAGGCTATGGAGACCGCAGTCCTCCAAGTCGTCATGGTCTACCCCCACCAACCTGCCCAAGTTCGCGGCATCAATAATTCTTTTCATTCTGCATGCAGCCTTTATGGTAGTGTCCCATGAAGACCCTGGGTTAGGCTGTCTCAATTGGTGTCGCGGTCTACCGTCGGGACTAGCTTCACCGCGGAACTGGGAAGGTTCCAGGTTTGCATTTATTGCAACCACAGGTGGCGGCGGGGGAGATGCTGAATGAAGGGGTGCATCGGTAGACATTAATCCCACTGCGGCCAAGTTTGCTCTTATGTCATCATCAAACACGTCCTACGGGGGGTTCTCAACGTCTTCCATTTTATCCGCGGCAGGAGTTGTGTTTTTATCTGCGGAATGAACCGCGGTAGGAGTTGTATTTTTTTTTGCGGAATGAGCCACGACAGGTGCCTTAGCTTTAGGACTTTTCCACTTCCTGCTCTATGCAGTATTATTAAGGACGACTGCGTCCTCGTCCATTTTCGCCAATTGTGCGGCCATCAATTCTCGGTCAACCTCCTCACCAGAAAAAACAACAAAAAATATTGGAAACGGAATTGCTGGGAGCATAAGTTACCGTGCAGTAAAGATTATGACGGTCAGGATATTACCTTCCGCGGCCATTTGTTGAGGAATAGACTTGTTGGGGAAAAACCCTGCTTCGAATATGGTCGTTGACATGACGAGTGTGCTGAACTTTTTATGTTCAGCAGGAACTACCGCGACCTGAGCGACTCTCTTCTCCTGCCGCTTGTTCAAATGAAAATTGTCAAGAACTGCAAAAAAAAACAATTTAAAGGGTTGTGGAAGTTAATATACAAAATATGATGAAAGGACGCGACTATAGTCTAAGTACCTAATTTAGAGGGAGACCCCCATTGTCGCGACATTCTATATGACCTTTCCTTCTCATTCTCATCAGGTTGAATCTCCTAGCCTTCACCGAAGATGTAAAAATATTTCTCCTTCCAGTTCTTCACACTGGTCGGCCTCCCAGTGTAAAGGGTCTCGTCCCTTCCCTGAACAGAGAAGTAGTAGTAACCTGCGAACTTCACTGAGTTCTCCTTTGGGCGATAAAAATGAAAGAATTATGCGGGAGTGATGTCCTTTTTGAATAGATTCTCCCAAAGGACAACCGCAATAAGAATGGCTCTCCAGCCATTAGGATCTAACTGGGCTGGGGCTAGTTTCATTGTTTGAAAAAGGCGACGAATGGGAACAAGAACAGGCAGTCGCAGCCCGTACATAAAGGCATGGAGTGGGAAGCAAACTCCATCGGCCAGAACCGTGCAAGATCTTTGGTTCGCGAAAGGTGCCGAGCACATCAAATTTTCTATAAATTCGAAGGCCTCAGCCACCTGCTCAACCTAGTCTTGGGTCATGGAGCTGCGGATATCAAGTGCAGCTAAGGGTATCTCAGCCCTGCCAGACGTACCAGCTGGGTTATCTCTAACTTCCGTGGCATCATCTCCTGCACCCAATAGATGATTACTTGAATTGTCTTCTTCGTCCATCGGCGCGGATTGAAAATCCTTCCCAGACGCAGAGTCCATTGAGTCTGAGTCTAGTATCACGAAGTTAGGGCAATCCTTTAGTTTGCAAGGCCCTATTGATCTTAGAGGGGGCACGAAAGTGAGTTCAGGAAGAGAGGTTCCAAAGTGCTTTGCCCAAAAGCCTTTCAGTAACTCATCTGGGTCAAAGCTCATATGGTTGCAGCAGTACCTAAAAAGCAGAGTTCGTAGTTAGGCGCTGCAGCCAGTATGGTTTGGAAGACTTCAAGAAGCTGCGGGCAGATTATATATAAATAGTAAATATTTGCTTGTTGGGAATTATTTCCCTAACGTAGTTATTAATGGGCCGACTCTACTACTTGAACCTAAGGGATCATCCTCTGGCCCTACTAGCCGCAGCCACCTCCTATATCAGCAGGGGAACTCATACTGCCACGGATATAGGATCAAATTGATTTAGAGATTCTTGGTCACGACCATTATTAAAATTGATAAAAGTCGATTCAAGGGATTCTAGTAGCAAATACTGTTATTTAACAGGGATGTGTATTTGGTTCATAAAGGTTCGGAGGCTGTTAAAAAATACAAGGGTGGTGACTGAGAGCCTTAAAAGACCCCACCGCCACGGCAGAATTAGTGAATATGCATCAAAGTGCCGTGGAGGATAAAACCCAGAATTTAAGGGACCGCGGCCATCAGGCACGCTATGACGCAAATAAATGCCAAAACAATTCAGGGGAATGGATTATTGAAATCCTATCATACCGCGGCCTCTCTCTCAAACAGTTAAGTATCTATTGTTTAGCCATTTTTAAGATCCAATACCTAGAATATGAAGAATTTGTATCGAGAACTTCAAGAACATCATGAACAGCAAGAACCATTATATGATTTCATGGGATTCAACATGGGATTTAGCATATGAAGATTGATTCAAACAATTATTACAATTATTTTATCATACGTGTGTTTGATTCTAGGGTGATGACAGTTTAATTGAAACCCTAAAATCCTATCAAGCAATGAAGAAGCTTGTGTGTTTGATTATTGAAGAAATACAAGCTACGAAATTGATCAAAAAGGATGATTGATAAAAAAAGTTACCTAGAAATGAGGAAGTCATCGACGCTCAGCCTCACCCCACCTTGGAACCGCCACACACAGCTCCGAAGGGTTCCCGAAAAATGAACGAAGTTGGACGCGCAGAGATTCGCTCTTAATTCGCACTTAAAGTTTCGGAAACATAATGAAGTCCACGGCCCGAAACAATTTTTATAAGCGAGCACGAAAGCTAAATCGTCGCTTTGGAGGCACCGCGGCACCTAAGCAGACTGATCTAAACCGCAGCCCCAATGGATTTCTCTTGGCACTACGGCTTGGGGGCTTATTAATAGTACAAATAGAGCACCCTGCCACAGATGGTATTCTACTCCACATACAGGGTGCGGCCATACCTCATACCACATACAGGGCGCAGCCCTACATAAATACAGGGCACGACCCTTCAGAATATAGAGCGCGGACCTCCTCATCAAAGGCCGCGGCCCCAAACAAAACACCACGGAGAGGGCTAGCACAGTGCGACCATCAATAATCGGGTGCGGCACATAGTAGTTATTCACCAAGAAGAATCCGTGGCACAACTCGGTACAGGGCGCGACAGCTTTGTCTCCAGCGCCACAGGATACAACACACTGCTTGCCTTGCAGGCCGCATCCCTCCCATTGACAGCTACTCCAGACTTGATATATATCACGTGCTCAAGGAACACGACACAACTCATATACCTCCTATAAATAAAGGTCCACACCTCGAGATAGGGGATTCCACAGACACCCGGGGCAGGTTCTAAAGTACCGATTCTCTCTACACAACCTCAGCATACATTTTGAGGACTGTTCATCCACATCGCAGCTACCCCTCCGGCACACCAAAATCCTCAGTCATCATGTATTCTCCTTTATTCTTATACGTGTACGCCTCTTTAGGCATGATTATATTGAACAATACCACACATATAATGATAATGGAGCAACACAATGGACGTAGGCCCATTTTAGGGGCTGAACCACTCTAAATATTGTTTTCTCTCTATTTACTTGCTTGGTTTACTCATTACATATTTCACACATTGACTTGTTGATACGAGAGCGACTAATGGACGATTTCTTGTATCATCAACCCTAGCCCACCAATATTGGTTCCTCAACACTGGGTACATATTATCATCTTTCGAGATGCACCAAATATTACAACCCATGATCCTCCTTCATATTCGCGCGCTATAAATCCTTGTTATTTGGGTCAATCAACCTCCCATCAAAGAGTAAGACACCCTCATCACTGACTGAGTAAGACTCTGCTCCATTGGAAATAATTGTTATATCCCATTTGGACAAGAGGGATACCCTATTCGTGCCTTCACAACCCTCATAATGGTCTTGGGCATAATAGTTATCACTGCCATATAGGCCCAAACTACCTCCTCCTCCTGAAGATCTTAATCCCTCTTCTTCTTCCCCACTACTACCAACTTCCATGCATGCACATGACTCAATATTTTTTCCACGACATTAGTCTTTCCTAGATGAAACTGGTTATCGACCTAATTAGGGCATCCATACCCCCATAATACATGCACACACTCACAATTATCACTTTTGCAACTCTCATGTATCCTAAAAATTAACCATACATTTCATGCGTGTCCATACAATAAAGGTATACTCGATTACCCTATTAATTGTAACTCCACTCTACTTGAGATTGCCCCATTTATCAGTCAGTGGTGTAGACATCCCTCAGTGCTCGCGATGTTGCACTCCCTGGCATTGTTGGCCTTAAATCATATAATAACTCACTAGTCAATGGGTTACATTTTCACACATGCAATGCCTAATGTATTAAACGAACGTCCTAGAGCCTAATATCTCTTAACTATCGACACTTGCTAAGAATCATGCGTGGGATATCTCGTAAGAGAAATCTAAACAAGGAACCCCAAGATACAATATTACCTAACTTTATCGCTCATCGAGATCCGTTATCCCGAGACACAGTTTTGAAGTCCCTAAAGTGATGTACTCCTATAGACAACATCCTTCCCTAAAGAGCTGCTAATGCTAATCTCACTAATCCCACATCTCTAAAAGAGTAATATAATGCTCGAACTATCGCCTAGTCTCCGTCACGAAGTCGTTCACACATTCAATCTCTCAACTTGACAGTAACCTTAATATCTATAGAATCACATTGGTAAAGTCCCTAAACATAGGGATCGAATCTAATGAGACAAGTATTGTCTATGAAGTCTCCTACTCGATTTAAAATAAATGCTTGCTTAACCCTCCCCCAGGATGAGGCATCACCACAAAAAAACTATCCTGGCCTGGAATAACAACCATGATAGTACTACTTTAACAGTCCACCATCACTCTAACCGTCACAAAACAGTCTATGCCCAGGATAACATCATACTCGTATATAACTAAAAAGAACAGACTCACTAAAGAAAAACATAACCTCCAAATGTCCACACCCGCTCCCTTGAAGATGGAACGAATTAAAGCCCCACTACCCAACAACAATTATACCATCATAATAATATCTAACGCGCTATCCACTGAACTTATCTCACGCATTAATCTAATATAAACAAAAGAATGTGACGTAGTCGTATCAAATATATACCCGCCCTATGTGCCCATGAATAGGAAACATACCATTAATCGCTAACGATGCTGGCTATAAAACTGATCTACTAACATTATACACATGCCGAAACTTCCCCTGCCCCTGTTGAGGAGATAATGATAGATCTGGTGGTGGTGCTAGAAGTTACAGTATATGCTGCCCCGGCTGGACCTCCTACTACTAAACCCTAGCTCTATTCGGGTAAGTGCACCACATGTTCCCTTACTTTCCACATACAAAATATCTCCCAATAAAATATGTCTACCTTGGGCCTTATTGGCCCTACCGAGGCTGCCCCTAGACCTAGCCCTACTGGCCTCTAATCTGTCTCTCTCAGCCCTATTGGCCCTGAGGAGCATGATGGTGGACCGAATGGCCTCGCCTGTAACTACCATTACTCAGCCTAAACCTCTTAGTCAAGTCCTGCTGCTAAAAAACCCTCTCTTTCATCTAAACTTGCTATAGTGGCGTTCTATTAGCACCATTGCCTCTAGTATTGCCCTTATGGCTTGACTCTCCCATCCTCTTTGCTCACCTCCGTGGAAGAGATTGTCCTCAAAGTGGAGAAATGAGGCATTGACGACCTTAGTGTAAGTACGTAACGCCGAGTTCCTCAATAAGTGTTGGTTAATCCTTCAAGTAAGCCCATTTATATGTTTAAGACCCTCTTATCTTTAGTGTTCACATCATCTGGCATAAAGTTTTCTAGACGAGTTAACTCCTTCTCATACTCAGCCACAGTCCGACCTTCCTTCTAGAGATCTAAAAATTTCCTCATCATCTCGATCTAAACTACTAATAGAAGCATCGTCAAACCACACCCAAAACTCCTATATAGTCATCGTATCCCCTTCTTCCACTGTGGTAATCGACTCCCTCCAAGGGAGAGCTGCCCGGCTAACACAAACATAGCTAGTACCTAATTCTGAGTGTCCTTTCACTAAACCATACACAAATTCTTTTTGATACCCTTGTTCCATTGGCTAGCTTCTACAATGTTCGCACTCCCTTATAATTATAGTGGATGCCATTTTGAACGGCCCCTCTAACTCTGTACCAAACTAACGATGATGGGTGACGTTGAATCGATACTTCCATTGGCTTTTGTAGCTGTACTCAGGGAAAATGTTGTGCTAAGGCAATCAATGCGGCATTATCCTCCTATGGAAAAATAGTTGTGACCTATGTTATGGTCACAGTCCCCTGAGTGGCCTGTGGCTCCAGATGAGCCTCCTCCTGTATGGCCCTCCCAGCTGCATATGCTGGTTCACCTCTCCTTGCGTCTGACATCTAAAACCAAAGCGAAGTTGTGTGAAATTCTTTTCAAAAAGAAATAATAGCATAAGAACACAACCGCACAATATGAGATAATAGTCCTAATCATAAAGTAATGCTGGTAACTTAGCAAGTCCGCACAAATTCTAAGGTACTAGAACTAGATGCTCTAATACCAACTATGACAACCCATTTATTATAATACTGAGTTATCAATTCTTATCAAACTAAAATAAGAATCCTATATGATTTAATTCTCAGCATCACTATTTCAACAAATAATAAAATGTAAGACATAATAAAACCATACATACAACTGAACAGATATAATAATACTCATGCATAGATAAATAAATAAAAGTGAACCGAATAAACCATCAGTCACCAAATAACATCCAATTTAAATATACTGAATATTGACTGAGTACTAAAGTGAAATATGTAACAATGATATAAAATCCTATCCATCTATGGGCCAAACACACAATCAAAAATTGGAATGAAAAAATCCTATCTAGATGAATAAACTAAGGCATCTAAAAACATCATGTAGCATCCATAGCTACTGCAACGGCCATAATGGATCTATCCATGTGATCTTAGTTGCGACTACTGCACACCTAGGGATTAAAAATAAAAATAAAGAAAAATAATTTCCCGCGGGTCAAAGCCTAAAAACTTGAAAATATTTTGCAAGTATATAGTTGTTTTAAATCGATTAAAACTGTAGTGTATTACTTTGATAATTTACCAATCGCAATCACATGAGATAAAACCTCACCTATCAATTACACAGATCAACTAACATGTTCATTTTATTATTTTAATTAAACTACCCAGTCGAAGTAGGTCACATCACTGCTATCCAATCTCGAACCCTGCTAATACGCTCTATTAGCTAAGTATAAATACCTTCACTGGGTATATCTTAACAACACACTTTCTATAAATCGAGGTACACACGATATACTAACATAGCTAGACTTGTGCTATAAATGGATAATCACACAACATAATAACATAGCTTAGTTGGTGATATAAATGGATATACATATCACACACTATAAGAAAACACCTTTTTATGACGGTTGAAAAAATAAATAAAGATATTAGTTACAATGATGTCATTTAAAGGTTAATTCTATTATTAATGTGACATTTCTAATATAAAATGTCATTCTGTACATATTAGTATATTTTTAATGATGGTATAAATATAAAAATCATACTTGATTAAATATTATGACCTTTTTCTAAGAGTATTCAACCTAGATGTACATATTATGACCATTTTTTCTCCCCCTAAAATTTAGAACCAGAGTTTTTTCCCTTTGAATTTTTTAGTCTTTTGGTATCCAGCTCTCAGGCTATTTCATTCTCTCTTACGCAGTTGGTAGGCTGTTTCATTCTCTCTCACGCTACTGGTAGTATGTTTCATTATGGTATCCATCCATTTGGTCTACCACTCCCTCCTTATCTTTCTCTCTCTATCATGCTCTCATTCTCTCTCTCTCTCTCTCTCTCTCTCTCTCTCTCTCTCTCTCTTATGGTCCTTCTTTCACGTGTCTTCTTCTTCATCTGCTCAATGCTTCTTTCACAAGATATTAGAGGAAATCACTACACTTTCGAAATATTATCTTTATTGTTCAATTTTTAATAGATGCATATAAGCAGATACCTGTTATATACACAAAAGAAGTTTAAAAGAAATTAACAGATACATATTATATACACAAATACATTGTCTTTATTTTTCATTTTTTGATCATTGTGTTCAATTGTAGACTGTTAGGTGATAAGTCACAATGTCAATTTTTTTATACGCTCTCGAATTAAACACTATGTAAATGGTCGAATCTAAAGAGAATGGAGGGTGGGCAACTCCCCACCTTAATTCTTGGCCAAAAAAATATTGGGTATAATATATATGTTATAAATAGAAATGCCATAACCCCGCCCACCTCAAATTAGATTGAAAACATTAACTGTGAAACTTTTAAACACCTTAGGGAAAAAAAATAATGTATATTATATGAAATTTCACATGTTTATCTTGATTTGTGACGCATATTACCGGTGCCCGTACACACACACGCACACAGACACACACATATTGCTTATATGTGCATATGGTAATTTTAAAAAAATGTTATGGGTAAAACTATATCTTTTCAAAGTTGGTTGTATCAAATGTAAGATCTATAGATAAATTTATGTTTGTTTTGATAATTTTTGGTGGCTTTTACTAGTTGGGAAGTTGTGGGAGTTTTGTAATGTCATTCGTTAAAACAGTTGTAAGGACTAGTGGGAATCTTGTCAAGTAGAGGGTTGGGAAGGGTTCAAGTACTGTTATTTTTATTTTTGCTTTAGGTTGTCAATTTGAATTGTCTACCTAAATAAAAACCATCAACAAGTTCAAAAGAAAATGGCACTAGGAGATCTTTTTTTATCTTCATTATTTTGTGAAGCCTTTTAATATGGTTAAAGAATCAAGTTGTTTTTATTATTTTTATTTTTATTGTTATCTTTCGAATGTTTTAAAAACGAAGAATTTTTTGTTGTTTTCATTATTTAAGGGCATAAAGTCAGTCTTCTTGTGACTGTTGATTATAAATTGTTACCAGTAATCAGCTCTCTATAAATTGGAAAACAAAAATAATCATGCCAAATAAAAGGCTGAAAAGGCGATGATTTGGCACTGTGACAGTTAATTTCCTTTGCAATAGGTTTTGATTTCATTTTCATGTTCCATTTGGGATTTGATATTATGACTGTTGATTATTACAAAACACCATTTCATTTTCATCTTCTATGAATTATTAATTGACCTATTACATATTCATCTTCAATGATATTGTAACAATTAATTTTAGTTAAGTCTGAATTTGAATCGGCCTATGGAATATTAATTGACTAATAATATTAATCGATAAACATTTTATTTCTCTTTCTCTGAAGACATTTATATTTCATAATGTTTTTGTTTAATCTTTTGTACAAACAATTTATGGTGGATCGAAGACATCTTGTATTTCTCTTATCATGATTTGAAGCTTCCATTAACTTTTTCAGGTTTCTACTCTTCTTAGTTATTTATTATAGCTTGCATTAACTTCTTCTCATTTTATTTTTGTTCTTGCCATTAATTTGCAAATATCCATTGACAAGAATTCTATTAGGGTTTAACTATTTTTTTCATTGTATCTAGTTAGTGATGAAATGTGGTAGTGAATTTAGAAGGTAACTGTTTTTCCCCCTTGGCCTATGAAATCCATACTCTCCACTTTAACCCAGGATGAAATGATTGTTTCATTGATCTTAGTATTAAAATTCATGACACTGATCTTAATTACCTCATATATGACCACCCTTGGACGTTATTGGGCATTAGGGATGATAATCGGGTTGTGCTTCTTTGGGTTCAGTTACTAGTTTTCAATAGCAAAATAAATTTAAAACAAGCTTAATTAATGAATTGTGTCAACTGTCGTGCCATAATAGGGTTGTCTAAAATGTTATGCAGTTTTTCAGTAAAACATGTTGTCATGTAAAAGACTTTCACCTCGACATTGCCTTTTGTTTCATTTAAAATGTTTTGTGTAATACATTTGATTATGCACCTCGTAAGCTCGAGTTAACATGCATCCATTCAATCCCTTTTCTTTGGTAATAAAGGTAATGTGTGTCAGAGATGTTAGTATTACATCATTAATAATATTATTTATGGAATAAACTAAGATGAATCGTCTTAAACACATGCATACTTTTCGAATCAGAAAATGAAAAATGGTTCTTAACTTCATAATTTGTTTGAAGATAATAAACTGTATGCTGTGATTTTATTCAAATGAAAAATATAAAATATATATCAATGGAGGAAAAAAAATTGTATTTTATTCTTTACACTTGAGAACTATAAAGTTGTTATTTACTCTTATCTGATCGAGGTGATTTTTGTTTACTAGTGCGTAGGTGGTCTATGTTCCTCGGATTTCGCTTCATTTTCAAATTGCATCTTTCCCCACCTATGTGGCTTGTTGAAGAGACACGAAATCAATTGCTCTTACTATTTAACTCAATTTTATATTCGACTTTGAAAGTTAGGGTTGCTGATGATTTCATATATATTTCAATACGATTAATATGACTTCAGGATTGTGTTATTTTATACGAAAATCACATTTGTGCAATAAATATTTACCATCTTAATATAGGTACACTTTGAGAAATGGTAACATAAAATTGGTGAATGTCTATGCATAGATTATCAAATGGGTGCTTACATGGGGTTGAATATTTTCTTGAAGTTCTAGAAAGGAATGTTGTAAATAGAGAATATGTATGGTGTCCATGTACATCATGTGGAGATTTCTTTAATGGAGTTTAAAATAAATTCAAGGTGACTTTTATGCGAACCCTATTGACTAAAGTTATTGTATATTTTTATAGAACAGGTAAGTTGCTCGTAATCCAACTTTCCCACATGTCAACATGGGTGACCCCATCCATTATGATAATTTGATTGAAAATCTAGAAGATGTTGATTATATAGCGGGATGTTTGAGAAGGTAAATGAAGATTATATGGGGGATCCTAAATCATTTGAAAAGTTTCTTGAGGATGAAAAAAGACCATCACAAAGGGTGCAAAAAGTTTATGAAGATGTCTGCACTGACGAGTCTACTCAATTTGAAAGCAAAGAGTGGGTGGACTGATACAAGCTTTTCAAACATGCTTGAATTATTTTTCCAATTACTACCTGAGGATAATGAGTTTCCTTTATCTTTGAAAAAGTCCATACTGACATTGTCCGCGTTTGGGTTGGGGTATGAAAAAATACATACATGCCCAATAGATTGCACACTTTATAAAAAAGAGTACGAAGATTCAACTAAATTCCCCACTTGTGGAACAACAAGGTATAATTTGAAAAAAAAAATACAACCGAGGAGAAGGTGGAACTTACTGCAAAAGTATTATGATATTATTCGCCCATTCCTAGGTTCAAAAGGTGGTTTCAATCTGTACAAACTGCAAAGTCCATGGCTTGGCATGCAAACGAATGACAAGTTGATGGTAATTTACGTTACCCTGGGGATTCCCGTACATGAAAGTTGGTTGATGACATGTGGCCGGAGTTTGAAAACGAAGTTAGAAACCTTCGGTTAACACTTTTAGTATATTAATATTGCCCACATAGTACTCTTATTAGTAATTATAGTTGTTGGACTATCATGTTAACAACTTATAACTTTGATCCAGGGCATAAAAATAATTTTTTTTATGTTTACAATGTTGATATCGGGTTCGCCACAGCCTGGCAATGATATCGATGTTTACATGGCACCATTAATTGACGACTTTAAAACCTTATGGGATGAAGGTGCACATGCTTATGATGCCTACCTACAATCATCCTTGACTTTAAAGGCGATATTACTATGGACCAATAATGATTTCCCCGCTTATTGAAATTTGTGTGGTTGTGCTATAAAAGGGTACTATGCATAACCAATTTGTAGTGAAAAAACAGATTTTATTCGATTAAAGCATTATAATAAGAATGTGTATATACATCACATAGGAAATTTCTTTCACAAAATCATCCGTTTCGAAAGAAAAAGAAAGCTTTTACTGGTAAGCAAAAGTTTTGTGAACAACCTAATTCATTGAATGGAGAGAAAATAATAAAGTAGGTTGAAAATATTAATGCATGTTGGGGAAAAAAGATGGGTCCAGATGAATTTCAAATAGCAAAGGGAAAGGATAAATTGAAACAAAAGAGGAAATGCAGTTAAGAAAATACTGATGAGGTTAATAACTTAAAATTTTGGAAGAAGAAAACAATATTCTTTAGGTTGAGATATTGGAAGCATTTGCTTATTCGACACAATTTGGATGTTATGCATATTCAGAACAATGTTTCTGATAGAATAAAAGGGATGTTACTCAATATTCCCGATAAGAAAAAAGATGGAGTGAGGAGTCATCTTGATCTTTTAAAATTTGGTTCAAAAGAGGAGTTGGAACCACAAGATAAGGGAAAACGGATGTATTTACCACCCACGTGTTATACATTGTCTAGAAAGGAGAAGAAAAGGGTATGCAGGACGTCGCTTCAACTTAAAGTCCCCAATGGATACTCATCAAGTTTTAGTAACCTTGTTTCGATGCACGTGTTAAAATTTAATTGATCTCAAGTCCCATGATTGTAACATACTCATACAACAAATACTTCCTATGAACATTCGATCCGTGTTACCAAAGAATACTAACCTTGCAATCATAAGGGTGTGTTTTTCATTAGTGATCTTTGTGCAAAAGAAGTGGATGCGAAGAAGATCAAAAGTATTCAAGATGACATTGTGATAACATTGTCTTTGTTGGAAAAGTACTTACCTCCGGCATTCTTTGATATTTTGCATCTAATGATGCTTCTTTTTAGGGACGTTGAACTTTGTTGTCTAATTTTTCCTCGTCAAATGTATCAATTTGAAAGGTTTGCACATGGTTAAACAAATATGTCATTACTATATAAGGTTATAATTAAATATCATTAATATTTATTTTATTTATAATATTTGAAGGAATATAAAATTCTTAAAGGGCTAAGTAAATAATCAAAATCATCTAGAAGGTTGCATCGCCAATGCCATATTACCCATGAAGCAATTGAATTTTATACAGAATTTTTACATGGGCTCGATTCCATTAGTGTTCCAACAGGTAGAAATACAATAGACGACGACAACCATAAAATATGTAATGGATAACCAATAGGGGGTGGTAAAGTAATTGTGGTGGATGAATTGACATGGGAGAAAGATCACAAAACACATATGATGTTCAACCTTATATCGAGTAATTTCTCTTTTCATCGATTTTCTAACAAATCATATACTATACTATATTTTGTTTTAATGGTTAAAAAATTGGTCGCTAATAACACTCTGATAAGGAGGATGTGGATGGCTTAAGGCAAAAGTATCCTCGAAAGTGAAAAAATGAAAATGGTTACAAGAGGACCATAAAAAGACCATTATTTGTTGGCTTAGTGAAACGATATGATTAATATTAATATGTGATGATTTAATATAGTATCAAAATTGTAGCTAACATTTAGAAAACAAATCAGGTTGAAAAAGATCTAAATTTTCACCAACAACGATGTTTTGGACATCTTAAAGTGGATAGCTTGATGACCTCGTCGAGATGTGATAAAATATTAGGGTTATATTATTAATGGTTGTCATTACAATAATAAATAATGTGATGTTGAACAAGTAACCAAAACAGTGGAATTAGCATCACAACCACATTAATGCAAGTTGCTAGTGCAAAGGATAAGCATCCGTTGGTTTCAAATTTGAGTTTCTCTGGTGTCATTACTGAAATATGGATGCTTGATTATTTCACTTTAAAAATACCAGTTTTCAATTGTGATTGCGTCGACATCAGTAATGGTATCAATGTATATGAGATTGTCTTTTAATATGTTGATCTTTGTAGAGTTGACAATAAGAATGAGCCCTTTATATTACTTTCTCAAGCCAAACAAGTTTTTTTATATTCAAGACCATCTCGATCCTAAATGGTCAATCGTTCTTGTAACTCCATAAAGAGTTTATGTCTCATACTTTACTATACATATTTTGGTATATTTCTTATTTAAGTAGGCCCAAAGTAATTTGAATAGATAATGTCTAATTTCACCTTTGATCCTAAATGTAATATTGGGAAAGTTTGTAACAACTTTACCTATAATAGGGATGTTTATTTTTTTTGTTAGTATACATATTTCATTCATTATTCTTTTTATTTTTTTATATAGGGAAAATGATGTAGGCTCGCATTAAATTCACGTGCAAATGTTGTTGTGTCTGGATGTTTTTTTATCGTATTTCACCTATTGATACAGTCTATAATGTTTGCTGGGGAGATAGTTATATACTTGTTTCAATAACTGATGTTCACTCTCCCAAAGAACATATTCTTATACCGATACCTAACGCGAATATGTATGTTTTTAAAGATGCACACAATTTGCATGTTTTCTGGCCTAAAGAGTATGTGTTATCGTGTGTCGAGGTAGATTCCCTTTCTTTTTTTAAATTCCATAGTGTAAATGCAATCGATTTTTTTATATCAATGATGAACTTTTCTTGAAAAAATGGAAATCCAAAGATCAATTGAAATAAATAAGTCCCTTTATGCTAGAGCCCTTACAAAATTGCTAAAGAAGTTTGAAAGATGGGATATTCAATCTATCTATATTAAGAAGCCAATTGAACAACTTTGGAAGATATTCCACTTGATGAGAGAAAAAAGAAACCTTTTGATCACTTCCTCTTTTAGACAAAAAAACCCAGTTGCTCCGTTGGCCTCCCTATAAACATGACAGAATGTACAATTCAGCTTTGAAGATAAAAGAATTTTTTTTCAACCATCCATTTCATTCTCCAAGGACACTTGCATCTATTTAAAATAACTTCAATTAGAATTTTTGAATTTTATTGAATCCCCTTAAAAGAGCAGCAGCCTCTGCTTCCAAACTATAATATTCCCCAAAATGCTCATGAAAACACAATAAAAGCTGCCCTTGATCATTTCTAACAAGACCACCTCCTCGACTCAGCCTTGGGTTACCAAGAGAGCTTCCATCCACATTCAATTTCAAGACACCTTTTGGAGGGAGTCTCCACTGAATAAGCATAGGTCTAGTATTTCTAACTTTAGAAGGAATGCTGTTTACTTGAATGGCATCATACATCTGTTTGATAAATTTAAAATGAGACATTTTTATTTGATCAAACTTAGCCTTGTTTCTGCTTAACCGAATATGCCAACAAATGGGATTAGGAATCGGTTTAAAGGAGTTTTGATTGTAACCGACAGGAGACAGCCACCAAGAAACCATTCTTTGTCTAACTGATCCTTTGTAGAAAGAATTCCAAACTTCTTATCAAAGTGTTCCCAAACCTTAGTCGCAACTTATCCCGAGGAAAACTGGTGCTCCAATGATTCTTCTATGTTTGAACTACAACACTGGCATTTGGAAGGTTACAAAAGCCAATCTTCTTTAAGGAACTAAATCTCTGAGAAGTTTCCAATTAAATATAGAAATTTTATAAGGAATACAAGAATCCCATAAAAATTGAGCAGATTTGATAATAATTGAAGGCTATCTACTTAACTCCCACACAGATTTTACACTGAAATCACCTGAACTGGAAGTAGACCAATAAATCTCATCCTTCTTATTAATCCATTTATTGGTTTTGAACACCATTTTAATAATCTGATCAGGTAACTCTTGTTTTAGCTTGGCTAAATCCCATTCCCAATCATAATTACAAAAGTTTTTGACCTCACTAGAGTTATTTGAAGCTAACATATCACCTATAGGCCCCTGAACCATTCAAGAGTCCTTGAAGAAATCTATTTTTCCCTCACTTAATCTTTAACTAATGAACTCCTCAACTAACTGCCTAATCTCATGCATTCTTCCCCACACCATTATTTTAGCTCTATACTTAGCTACAATAGGATGAATCTTCTTACAGTACCTATCTTTGATGAAGTCAGACCAAAGGGAATTACCTTTTTTGAACTTCCACCATTGTTTAATAGCTAAAGCAGTACTGATTTCTTCTATTTTCCTGATACCCAACTCTACCTCTTTAATAGGTTTTGAAATTGGATCCCACTTACATCTGTGGTATTTTCTGATTTCTTTAGCCAATCCCCAAAAAAATCTCTAAAAAATAGCTTCTATCTAGTGCAAACAGTGCTTTGTAGGAGACATAGCAAGCATTGTATGAATTGGAATGGAATTTAGGGCATGCTTTATAAGAGTAAGCTTCCCTCCCATGGATAAACATTTTTCCCACCAGCTTGTTAAATAACCTCTGATCTTTAAAAACAAGTGTTCAAAGTAGAACTTATTCTTTTTTCATGCATAAAAAGGATAACCCAAGTAAATTATAGGGAAATTTTCAATTGCTATACAAGTATAAAAACTGATTGCAGTAGCAGATAAATTGGAGATCTTGTTGGATATGAATATCTGGATTTTGTTCTTATTAATTTGTTTCCCTTCAACCCTCTCATAATCAGTTAATACCCCCATAATAAGATTGAGATCCTTTTTATCACCCAACGAGAAAAGAATAGTATCATCTGCATATGCTAGGTGGTTAAATCTTGGACACCCTATTGGCAATTTGAAACCAATCATTTTGGGAAGAACTTTATTAAGATTTCTTGAAATATCCAATGCCATAAGGATGAATAGGCTAGGAGATAAAGGATCTCCTTTCCTAAGCCCTCTTTGCGATTTGAAAAAGCCTTTAGCCTGACCATTAACCACCACTAAGAACCAACAATTATAAATGTTCCTCCACACCATATCAATCCAAAGTTTTGAAAATCCAAATCTTCTCATTACATGAATAAAAAAACATCCAAGATACCTTATCATACGCTTTGGCCAAATCCAACTTAAAAACCACATTTCCTCCAAAATTATTTTGATTGTTCATTGAGACGATCTCTTGAGCCAACATAGCATTCTCTACCATATCTCTACCTTGAATGAACCCACTTTGATTTACATAAATTAATGAAGGAAGAACTTCTCCCAATCTTTTAGCCAAAATCTTGGATGAAACTCTATTAAGAAAGTTAACCAGACTAATTGGTGTAAACTCAGAAAAACTTTTGGGAGAATTTGATTTTGGAATCAATACAATCAAAGAAGCAGACATTCCTTTAGGAATCCCCATCCCAAAAAAGAATTCTTCAACTGCATGCATAACATCCTGATCCACAATATCCCAAAACTTTTTAAAGAAAAACTCACCAAATCCATCAGGACCAGCAGAGCTATTACCATCCATTTGCCACACTATAGCTTTAATTTCTTCCCTTTCAGGAATAGAAGATAATTTGCCATTACCCTCTTGGGAAATAGATCTATTTGTAACTTCTAAAAATCTATCGTCTTCTTTAATTATAGAGCTATGATCTGTACACAATTGATCTTTAAAAAACTCCACACCAACCTCTTGAATGTCTGCATCTCCTTTTCTTAAATTCCTATGTATATCTAAGATCTATGATATAACTTATCTTTTTCTTTTGACTTTTACATAATTATGGAAGAATGAGAAGTTTTTTTCTCCATCTTGCATCCATTTTTCATGAGCTTTCTGTCTCTAGAACCGATCTTCTATAGCCAGCGATTTATTGCATTTAGCATGTGCAAAGGCTAAATTCTCTCTATTTTCTTCATTTGGATCCAAGTCAAAATTCATTTCCTGAATTAGAAGATCATCTTCAGCTATTCTAGATTCTTGAAATATGTCCCCAAAATTTTGTCTACTCCAACCAGATAGAGCTTTTCTGAGAGCTTTAAGTTTTATAAAAATCGATATTAAAGGGTTATTATGAGAAACTGTCTGTCAAATGACACAAATCACTTGTTTGAAGTTAGGATGATCACGCCAAAAATGAAGGAATTTAAAAGGTTTAGCTATTATCCCAAAGGAAATTTGATGAGTGAGCAGAAGAGGACAATGATCAGAAAAACTCATGTTAAGATGTTTCACTTGCCAATTACCCAAATTAGAGGCTGCAGCATTGACACAAACCTTATCTAGTCTACACCATATTTTGTCCAAGCCTTCCCTCTTATTGAACGAAGTGAAATTAGAAATATAAAACCCAAGATCATCCATCTCTAAATTTTCAATAGCTTCCATAAATTCGAAAGAAGAACTCATATCGATTCCATTACCCCCAGCTTTCTTAGAACTGCTAGACACCACATTAAAATCTCCTTTAATTAACCATTATTTATCCGTACAAGATTGAATAAGGACCTCCCAAATATCTCTTCTTTCCACTTTAATGTTTTTAGCATACACAAAGAGGAAAAGAGGCTCTTATTATCCATCTCGAAAGTAATATTTAGACACTGATCCGTAGAAAAAAACAAGTTGCACGTGATCCCTTCTTAAACCAAGCACCAAATTTTACTATTAGTGTTAGAAAAGTCCATGCTATACCCTAAATTTATTTTAAAAGATATACACTTCTTGTTTGGGTTCTAAAAAAAACAAAATTGAATTTTGGTGAAGACTTTTAAGTCTTTTAAGACTCTTAATAGCTCCTTTCATAGAGATACCTCTAATATTCCAAATTATTGTACTAATCATTAGGACTTTAAAAAGGATAAAGTTTTATAACCAGACCTTAACTATCTGGAAATAAGAGAATGATTTTCTTTATTGGTTAATATTTTGATAGACTTCTTCTACATTTTTATACCTAGTTTAGACCCACCTTTAAAGATTGGATAAACATTATTGGTTAAGATTTTGATAGACTTCTTCTGCATTTTTATACCTAGTTTGGTCCCACCTTTAAAGTTTAGATAAACATATTTAACCATCAAATTATTCTCTCCAACTTTATTACCTTTTATTCTTCCTTCTGCACTACTTTTCTGAGTAGGAACTTGGCTATCGCTTCTATTAGCTGATTGAGATTGAACGGCAACTTTGCCTAATATCTTAGGTGTTACTGAGGAACTATCTTCTCCTTCTTCCAACTCAGCAACTTGGTATTCCACTACTGCTACTTGTTTCATAAAATACAGTGTAATCTTGACTTGATTCCTTGTATCTTCTTTTATCTTATTTTCTTCATCACAAATTGCTTCATCGTTTTTTGCTTCCTAGTTAGCTTGATCATCTGACTGCCCCACCCCAGGTTCTCTGACTTGCACTTCCTTCTTTTGAAAATATTTTATCACCCATTCTTTTGTAGTCAGTTTGGATATTTCTTCTTTCTTTCTTTCTTTTTTGGTAAAATTTCGACTTGATTCTTTCTTCTTACTTTCCTCTTTGTATAGACATTCATCTTCTATACGACCTCTTCTTTCAAACTTAAAACAATACTTTGGCATGTCTTCATATTCAAAATATTTCCCAAACCCCTTCCCAGACTCATTGTTAGCAATCCAAATCCTATTTGGTAAACTTTTCTTTAAATCAACTTCAATACACACATGAGCCAAGCTAGGTCTCCTAAGAGAAGAAGTTGCAAAATCCATTTTGAGAGGACAACCAGCTGCTGAGAAAATTGAGAAAAGACTTTCTTTTTTATAGAGATGAATGGGAATTAATGGTAAACTAACCCAAACATGGGTTATTGATGATTCAGCTGGGGGGTGAAAGTCATTTGTCCGTTTAAAAACTCTCATGGGGAATCTCTGAACATACCATGTGGATCGAAGCCAAATTTTGTGAAAATCTTCCTCATGAAATAATTTGATAAGAACATGCTTTTGATCTATCAAACAAATGTTGAAAGTTGCTTTCAATCCCATTGTTGTAAACATTTTCCTTATCTCTTCAATAGAGGGTCTTCCATGAGTGAATTTACCAATAAGGGAATATTTAAAAGGCTCAAAAACCTTATCTAGGTATTCATTATCAAGGAGAAGAGATGGTTCACCTTTAAAAAGACTAAGTGCATGCAACGTTGGATTTGCATGGGAGACTTTTCCAATTACATCCACAAAGGATTTGGTGAAAGATGACATCGGGTTTGAGACTTGACTTTTGTAAGGATCAGGTGGTTTCATTGCCACCTCCATAGAGGATGTGGATTGCGGCACCGTCATTTAACCCTAGATCACACTAGGTAGAGAGAGAGAGGGGGGGGGGAGAATGAGATATTTTTTTGTAACGGTGAGGATGATATTTGCCGTTGATCGATATACACACGAACATACCATGTCAGTAACTTTATATTTCAAACACATAAACATGTCACTAACTTTTTCACGAATCATTGAAAGTTTAAAATTCCCTCTCTTTATTGTGATTGAAAAAGTTTACGATTTTATATGTTCATATTGTTGATTAGGTAAAAATTAGGGGAGAAAAGGATTTTGGTGGAAAATCTGGCGCAATTAGTGCATCTGCTAATACGCTTGATACCATCATGACGATGGCTATTTTTTATGATGATGTTAAGACCACTTATATTCCAAAATATGATATAGTGAGGTTTTCAAAAATGCGAGAATTAGATGGTGTTTGAATTATCGCATACATGATGTTAGATTTAACTTTTACCATATTTTATTAAATTCGTGAATGTACACATGAGTTTAGATGAAGTTTACATTGTCGCATACATGAATTCCCTTCTAACTCATGTTCCTTTATTTTATGTATACATGATTAAATGACAAAATTGTAAGAAGTTTTAAAGCTATTAGGTTAGTAAATCACCTCTCCATTCGGGACACATTTTCTAAAAACAATACACATCAATTTATTACGAAAACATTACAAAAAGAACTAGACAAACAAATATTTGTTATTCCAATCAATATCGGGTAAGTTTAGTAGATATGTAAAAGTTTTTTAGCATTATAAATGTGTGTATATGTAATATTCCTAATCTCCTGTAATTCTTTACAATATAGGTAGCATTGAATTTTCGCTGTGATCGACTTTGTTTTGAACAATGTTTTATGGGTTGATTCTTTACACAGAAAACCGAGCTTGGACCTTAATCTCTATAGAAACACATAAGTAGTGTTCTATTTAATGTTTATAATAAAATTCTTGATTTCATTTTATATAACTCTGATATAAATATATGCCATTTTGGTTTTTTAATTGAAGTGGAATTGTATCGTTTTTAGCAATCAAAGGAAAAAGATCACCATTAGACTAGGAGAATATTATGTCATTGGTTCAATAAATTGAATTTAATATCTATGTATTTACATTTGACATGGGTAATATACTAACTCCTTTATTTTCAGGGCCCTTAACAGCGAGGGGAAGTTCTGTGTGGTTTTTCTGTATTGAAATTCATGCGAGAGCCCTTGAAAATTTTATCTAAGTCTATAAAAATTAAGGTCACATATTTTTTAATTTATTTTATATTCCTTTTTATTTAGATGTGAAAAAACTAAATGTAATTTTGTTTGTCTTTTTTAGATGAATGAGTTGGCTAGAAAGTCGTCATATCAAACTCGGGAGATCAATGAACTTCTACAAGAGTTCATTGAATTTATTCAGGCTTATGTTATATGATTTGGAACTTTTAAGGTATCGACACTATTTTATGAAATCCAAAGGAAGATCAACGCATATATGCCTGACTTTTGGATGTGCATTTTTGTAGAGTTATTTTTATAATGATGTACATATGAATATAACTAGTTATGATACATGTAGTAGGTCATTTTTTTATGAATGATATACATGGGGGTATAACCTATTATTTTTTTTACACTGACAAATGACTTGACTTGGTGAATTTCAGATGTACTTGAGTTCGAATACAAAAAAATTCAAGACACTTTTATGTTTCTATGAATTTTAATTTGTGTTTAGATTTATTTGTCAACTATAACATTAATATTGGTTATTAATTTTTTTAGTACATATTTAATTAATGACTATTAATGTTAAAACTTCGTGATAGTAGTAAAAGTGACATCGAGATCTTTATGTGGAAATCCATCCCGGTGGAATCATCGTAAAATGGCATCGATACTCTATTTGGTTTGATAATCTATAATTATGAGGAAAAATTATGCGTAAATTGATATCTGATGTTGTATAAGAACATGGCATTGTTGAGGGATGTCATGATGATCGCCATATAATTCACTCTTATCTTGGTGAGATCACTTTACTTTATATTATGTTTTTACGTTTATTGAACTGTAGCATTTATACTTTTGATCATTAATTTTTTTAGGGCGAAAGGTCATTAGGAGGCCTGCAACAAGTTTGTCGTTGGGCATAACAAAAGTATGTTATAGAAGGATCTCTTTGACATTAGCCTAGATTTATGGTGATGTTATTGGATCCCAATAAAGGAATTATGGCACAAATACTCAAATTGGGATCGGGATATCACCGAGATTTAAGTTTAATGTCAATTCAGGATCTTGGGTACTTTGTTTTGCTTACATCCTCCTTTATATAATTCATGTTTGTTCATTGTTATTTATAATCTAAAAGCTTTTTTATCTTATAGATTGTTTTCCCATCAAATACAAAGGATATTGGAGAGAGAAAAATACATTGCGACTACTTTGAATGCTACCAACATGGTCACAATTAAAAGGATTGCCTGTAGTTGGCTAGAAAGAAATTGACACAAGGACGCTCACAGTTAAAGGAATGTAATCATGCATTCCATCAGGGGTATCAATAACAACAACAATCGGGAACACAAGGCACTAAACTACAAGAAAGCTAAGGTACCATATAGTTTAATATAATTTACCCATGTGAAGTTATTTCAACATGTTGTGGTAGTCTTTCCATTGTACCTAGGTCTGTATCATTGTTGGAATTTTTCTATCTATATTTATTTACTTTGATTTATGATTCCTTTTTTCAAGTTAGCTATCTCATTTTTTAATTTTATTTTATCTTCATCCTTTTTATTATTAAATACATGCTTTGATCGAAAGCGATTTTTTAAATTTCCTTACTAATATGTATAGATAATGCAACTCCAGAGTGCAACTTAACGCTGAGTTGTTCGTATTATATGTGTGAGATAGCCATAAGAATTAGAAAGGTTAGTACTTTAAAACCTATCCTATCCATTTTATCCACATATTTGGCTAGCTCATAAAGGTGTAGAGTTAAATTGCATTCAAGGTGATCGTCCTCAGTTGTCAACAATGTTCTTACCTATTCGTTAAGTGTTATCTAGTTATTGATACTTAATTGCATATTGTTATGCCAATTTTGGTAAGGAGATTTGTAGTACGGAGAAAGGGGTCCCTTACTTGCACCTTCATATGTCTGTGCTCACAATCTTGTGTTATCATTATTAAAACCCACACACACAACACTAACATACATTACAATATGATGCATATTCTTTGTGAAATTTTTTCTTTCCTTTCATCGTATTCTGTAATCAATTAGGGATACACTGGCTAGAGATTTTTTCTAGATTTATTTAGGAAATTTCTCTCTCCCTCTCTCTCTTTGTCTCTCTCTCTCCATATATATATATATATATATATATAATGCAACTTCAAAGATTTCTTGGATCATTGAACTACATTGCTGAATTTTATCCAAATCTTCGCAAACAATGCAAACCATTAAAGTTGTGAAAACATCTTTGTACCATCTAAAATTGGTTAAAGTTGGGCATCTAAGGTTACTTGGTTGATCATGAATTCTTGAGGTTATATTTCTAGGTGTTCCTAAAAAATGTTTTGTTATTGTGAAAACTAGAGTCTTAACTCCATCTTTACTTTCTATTTTGATATCTTCGATATCCTGTTTAATTATGTTGACTTCTCGTTGTAGATCTTGTAATTTAACTTCCTTGTGAGTTTTAAATCGTTTTAAAGTATTATCAAGACTTATCTTGTTTTGTGTATTTATACCACTTTCTTCTTTGGATAATAATTTTTAAAATTTTGAAAGGTATTGTGATTTTAATTATCGATTTTCAATTTTTCCAAATAAATCAATTAATAATTCTTCATGTTCTTCTTGTTTAGTGAGGACATTTATAGTTTTACATCAGTTGTCTTTGCATCCTAATTTTATATCTGGAGAACTAGAGTTTGTACCTGATTCATAGTAACTTGATGATTCGTAATCAGTGTTTTGTTCATCTTCACTAGAAGAATTTTTTAGTTAAATTTTTTTGTATATTTCTTGTGTTACTTCAGATGATAGTTGTAACTCGTTAATTTTGGATTTTACTTTACATTCTGATTTGTAATGACCTATTTTTCAACATTTATAACATTTTACTTTACTTTTGTCATTTTTCTTATATTGTGGATAAGTTAGTGGTTTTTTATGTTTTTTATAAAATTCCTTATTTTCTTTATGGTAAAATTTGTTATTTTTGAAATAGTTTTTTCTACGTCTCTTGTATTGTTTTGGGTATGACTTATAATTTTTATTTCTTGATGGTGCAATAGGGTCTATCAATGTTCTCACTAAACAAGAAGAACATGAAGAATAATTAATTGATTTAATTGGAAAAATTGAAAATCGAGAATTAAAATCACAATAACTTTCAAAATTTTAAAAATTATTATTCAAAGAAGAAATTGGTATAAATACACAAAACAAGATAAGTCTTGATAATACTTTAAAACGATTTAAAACTCACAAGAAAGTTACATTACAAGATCTCCAACGAGAAGTCAACATAATTAAACAGGATATCAAAGGCTTCAAAATAGAAAGTAAAGAATTAAAACAAGATATCAATATTTTAAAAGTAGACCAAACTTTCCAAAAGCAACAAGTCATCTCCTCCGAAAAAAGTGAACCCGAAGTTGAACAAGAACCACAAAAATTTCCCATTTGATATTTTGCCTTTAATTTTTCTTTATTAGCCTGGTTGCTTATTTTCATATCTATACACATTTTTAATCCCTCTTTATGGATTTTACTTATTATGTCTCCATATGTAAGATTGTTATAATCAATGTTTCCATTTGCGTTACTTAGAACTTCTCTTATTTTATGAGCAAATAAATTTGGTAAATTATTAATAAATTTTTCTTTTCAAAATGATTCATTACTATCGTCTCTAAGCATTACCCGTGATGATACCATAAATATGTGTTGCATTTTATTTAAAATTTATTATTCAGATAATCCATCTATGTTCCATTCATAAAGTCTATTCGATGAAATCGAGAATTGATTGTGTGTATTTCTTTCTTCATATTGCATATCCGGGGGTGTTGGTCTTGTATACCATTTTTTTCTTAAGTTGGTTGGAGTGGTTACTTAGTTGATCATGAATTCTTGAGGTTATATTACTAGGTGTTCCTAAAAAATGTTTTATTATTGTGAAAACTAGAGTGTTAACTCCATCTGGAATTCCCATTCCAATGCTGTCATAAAAAATTGGGAGGCTATTAGCATCTTGTTGGACTACAGATTTAATTTGTTCCTTTGATTCTTCGGTAAGATATTTATCCCACCAAGATTTTAGTGTACCGGTGAATCCTGTTGTTAAAAGATCAACTATTTCTGTTTGCGCAAAGTAATTATAGTACTATTAAAAAAGAAATATTATCTATTGTTTTATGTGCTTTAAAATATCAAAGTGACATTTTAAATGAAATTTTTTTAGTCCCTGTGGATTGTAAAAGTGCAAAATATGTTTTAGAAAAGGATGTCCACAATATTGCTTCTAAACAAATTTTTGCTAGATGGCAATCTATACTGAGCATTTTTTATTTTGATATTGAGTATATTAAAGGAAGTGAGAATTCCATTCCTGATTTTCTCACGTGTGAATTTCTAAAGAATAATAATGACAGAGAAAAATCCCCAGAAGACAACTAGAGCTCTTGCTCTACCCACAAGCCAACCTTCTACTAAAACTGCACCCGCTCTCCAAGTAAGAAACATATACCACGTCCTTGGAAACATTCCAAGACTAAATTTTAGTTACAGCTCCACTTATATATATATATATATATATATATATATTTGTTTGATTGGGTGATAATTGATATTATTTTAAGTAATTGTAATTATGTCATGATTTTTAGGATATACCATTTCATTTAGTGAAATGGGATTTTTTCTCTATCAAACCTATGATAAGAACTTGTCAACCTATTCAGCTATTATAACTCTTGTCAACCTGTTCAACCTATTTGGGATTTTTTAATTTAGTGATGGATATTTTCATTCTTCTCATGTTCAAATAATATAAGTCTTATGATTTTATGGAAGCTATGGCATAATCTAAAAACTAATACCATGAGCCCCCAATTCCAATATTATTCCTCAAGTCCTCGTGCTGTGAAACTAGTCTAACAACCTCCCAAGTAATAGAATTAAAATCCATAATATGGATTCTTAAACGAGAGGAATCTCAGGCATTAAGGTGATACAAAAATTGGCATAATGGGCTTGAAACTGAAGATGACCATTCTGCTTTTGGCTTCCCAATATGGGCTCCAAATCTTCAAACCCCGTTAAAGAAACTACAGAGAGAAAGAGAACTGGATATGAACCTCTTTTCAAATATTTAGTTTTTTTGTTATGCATGTGTCTATTGCAGTCAGTCATCTCGATTACCTATGAGTGGAGGTGTTATGGGCCACTGGCTCGTGGTTCCTTTCAATATTTATGAATATGCTTTCATGGGAAAGTGATCAACTTCTATATTTCATCATGCAAAAACTTTTTTAGTTCGTCCTATAACCTAGGAGTCATGTTTTCACATCAATATATTATCTCAATAATCCACATCAATATATTTGGTCGCTCACTTAGTGAAATCCACACCAATATATTACCTCGGTACCTTTCGATATAAGTTACATAGCACTGTATTCTCCTTGTTTAGACACACTTCAAGGATGTGAAAGTTTAAGGGATTCTTTAAAAATTTGGTATCACTTCCTTTAAAGTGGGAATGTGACTTCACATTTTGTATAACTTCAAATTAAATATGATCCATACACATAAATTAAGGGTTCTTCAAGTTACAAACTTGGAAATTGATTTCAAACCGTTCATTTTTTATGCAGGGAAATCTACTTATATTCACTCTGTTATTGGATCTATAACTTGATTATTCAATGAAGATAATGATAAAGTTGGTGATCTAGTTATCAAGAACTAGGAAATTACAGTGACTTTGCCATTTTCATGAATACAAAAAATTTTATCCGCACTACCTATGCTCACACTGTGATCCTATTATAAATTTATAGAGGCAACTAGCGAGCCCAATGTTACATTTTTGGTGTCCAAGTTTGATGGATTCCAAAAGATTTCTGAAGGCAATGGCATCCCCGTTTAGTGAGTGTGTAACTCCCCGAACTGAATTTATGGGTTACACATGGTCGACCTGGTCTGACCTGAGTGTTAGGTGTGAAATGCAATGAGACAACCTAAATAATGTTGGTAATCCAGTTTTATTTAATTAAAATTTCACTTGTTTAACACTCGATTCCTATTTAAATCAATCTATGTGGGGGACCCTTGGGAAGCATCCCCAGAATCCAAGAATATAGAGCTACTCACTTAATATAAAAAGGATGCTTACCTGTGCAATGCTTTTAAAATACGGAACCGCACCTAACCTGCTGTAATAAAGACGTGGGAATGAGTCGAATGCCTAGTGAAATATTAAAACAACGCAATATAGAATTGAATGGCAGAAACAAGATTCTAACACTTTATATCTACATGCACATGAAACCACCATATATATATATATACCTACGTGCAAGAAACCAATTTTATTTCAAAAACATTATTTACCCCAATTAATTCATCTCAATCTTATGAAAGAACTCCCCTTTTCTTTTCTCGACATTTATTCCTTGATTTAACACACGCGGTTAAATTCTCAAAACAGTTACTCCTAGTTTGGAAAATCTTTTCTTTTTTCAAAGTTTTCCCTTTATTTATAGCAATTAACGTTAGTATTTTAGTTAAAATTCACCATTTCAATGCACCCAAACACCGTGTAAGATAATACTTACTTTTTCTTTGAAAATCTTTCATAAATACACCTGTGGCCAGCCCTCATTTTCGGCTCTTTCCTCAAGTATCAGGGGTTTTCAAGGATCGCGCGCTCACACTCGGAGAGTGAGAGAAGGTCTCACGCCCTTTTTAGGAGTGCTTTGGTTGTCGTTGATGTGGGATGCTGTAAAGAAATGGAATCGCCAACCTATTTTGCACAAAACAGGCAAAATAACAAGTCGTCGCCTTGAGAGAGCGGCGTCCAAGACAAACTGATGCTTATGAACCCAATAGTTCATAGGTTATGGGGCTAAGTTATGAAATGGGAAAGTGTTAGGCATACATCCTTCCCTTTTAGTCTCTCACGATCTTATGTTACTATTTTTTTTAATTTCTCTATGAAGTGTGATGATACCCGAAATGGTATCACCAAATCAGTGTATTGAGTGAGCTCAAAAACCAGACAACAATGGAGTATGTGATATATATATATATATATATATATATATATATGTGTGTGTGTGTGTGTGTGTGTGTGTGTGTGTGCATGTGTGTGTGTGTAAAATCCACTAAATAAGGGCTCTAATGGCCTTGGGATACAAACACTCAATCTTTCTCTCTCTACTATTTTTTATAGAGTTTTAACTAGGGTTTACAATGATCGATCCTTTACAAAGATTTAGAAGATAAGTATTTATAGTGCATGGAGGGTGTAGCGCACCATCCAATCATGTAATATGCATGTGTGAAATGTTCCTAGCCAATCTCACACGTGGGATCTGTAACCCATATGCACAATCTCACACGTTTCCCAATCCACACACTTTGCCAGGTGTCTACTGTTGGCCATTTGTCCTGGCCGAGGCATCGAACTATGGTCCATTAATGGAATGACACCTATCCAGATGGGATGTCTCATCTTGTCATCCATTGTCCTGACAAAGGTCGAGGACGTGGGTCTACAATTCATTAGATTAGTTATGTGAGTTACATTGGTTGATCTTGAAGGACGAGGCCGAGGTCACCTGCTAAGGGTCATGGGCTGAGGATGAGTCAGCTCGGGTTGAGTCTTTTGCCGAGGCATAACTCGTCATAATGGATAAATTAGTGATGGTCGTTTTTTTCTGTGACAATCCATATCCAAGATGGGGCTATACTTGTCATATCATTCACCCCTTAGCCTTTAGTCTCTAAAGTGAGGAGGAGGCTGAGGGGTAATAATGTATGAAGGTGTTAATGGTAGTTGTTAAGAAGACACATGGAAATCATCAAGTAGACTGCAGGTTTGATGTGACAGCTATCATAGTTCTCATAGGGTTTGGTCTGATCAAAGAATAAATGATGACTGAACACTTAGAGTTTTGTGCTTGAAATGATGATGTGCCTTGAAACTTACGTGCAATCATTTTATGATATTTAAACCTGAAAAACCATTTTCTAAATACCTTTCAAAATAATTTTCCCCTTGTCCTCTGAGATACTTATCTTGTCCTCTACTCAAGCCGAGGATAGAGACTTCAAAGAAATATTGAGAAAATCATAATCTCGAACGTCATCTTCCTGAGAGGTCGAATCGTTTGTTCAATATGACTCTTCCATTCATGTCATCTCTAATAGACATTAGTCGACTGTTAACATTGCACAACCACCTGCCATTCCTATCTAGGTCATAACCGCTCATGAGTTTCAAGAGAGGATCCTAAATAGGGCCCGAGACCCTGAGGAAGTTAGTGAGGAGGCCAACTTCGAGGTCGAGGATCCAGTTGACACTTCATATGCTGAATCTCACGTCTCTACTATCAAAGTGATTGATCTCCTTATGTGGAGACATTTGTATGACATTAAGCCTGATGTTTCAATGCGGGTCCCAGAGAAAGTATTCCAAGGTCGAGATGGAGAAATTATCATTTATGATAAGATGTTCAAGATCGACCTCAAATTTCCTTTCCAACCTACCAATCGAGATATATTATCTATTCTAGGGGTTGCACTATCCCAGTTGGGCCCCACTTCATTGAGGATCATCCTCGAATATGTCTCCATATAAAAGAATACGTTTACAGACAAGCCTTCAGTTCAACTTTTCGCGGCCTATTACAACATCTCATCTTCAACCAACCAAGATGGATATTTTCATTTACGGGCTAGTAAACCAAAAAAAAGATTATTCAAGTGGCCCAAACATTAAATCACTACTAGAAACAAAGATTATTTTTCATCTCTAGATCCTGGTAGTTTCCAGCTGACGTCGACCCAGGTGAGGATGATCCTAGAGTTCCACATACCTGGGCTAACCCCTTCATGACAGCGAAGTTGGACACTAACCTCATCCTTGAAGAACGGAATGTGTTTGACTATCTGAGTGATCATGGAAATGAGGGTGCCCTTCCAAAATTTGAGAATCTCATGGTCCCTGATGGCGATCTGGGGGTTGGCCCCCTAGACGAGCTGTGTGAGTTACATAAACCCTTTAATGTCTTCCCTCATCTTCATACATTATTTATAATAATTTTTCTTCTTCTTTGTAGACCTTCCTCCTAACATTTCAGATGAGATCTGGAATATGACGGCCCTCATCTTTCTATCCGTCTTGGGAGAGAAAAGTAATAAGCAGCTGATACGGAAATCGATAGCTCGAAGTCCGAACCGACCTGAGGTTATCCACAAAAGGAATAAACACATGGCTCCCAAAGATACTTGTCCTGACCCCCAGATGAGGAAAAAGGTCAACACTGCAGAAATAACTCCCAGCTCCCCTTCGTCTTTTGAGTATTTTTGGGCAACTAATCTAGCCCATTTGAAGTCAAACTCAAGCTTGCTGATCACCAACATCTCGATAACAAAGGTTGTCATGTTTGCAGCCCCATCATAGGCCGACAATGAATTTTAACGGAAAATTCCCCCTCCAAGGTTTATGACTTCGACCTCCATCACATGGCGCAAGTATCTATCTCGTACATACCTTTGGTCTCATCTACTATTATTTATGATTTGTCTTATTTTGACTTCTTTTTTCTACAGTCTGTATGCACCCTTACTTCGGCCACCAAGTGGATGACTAAGAATCAGTAGAAGCTTCAAGATGTCGATAGGGTAATACAAATCAAGGTAGACCTAAAACAAAACCTGAAGGAGTGCAGGGTCGAGTATAAATAGGCCATTGAAGATTTGAATCTAGAGTATAGTACCATCTTAAAGAGAAAGATAATGCCTTGAAAGAGAAATACCAAGCTCTAAAGGCCCAAGCCACCCAGTTCCATTCCGACCTTGTTGCTTGAATAAAGAGGGACAAGGGTGAGGCCATCAAAGCCTATAAGGCTTTGGATGAATTTCAAGGATTTGTCTTAGAATACCTCGGAAGGGGTATTAAGAAGACTTTTATATGGGTCATCCTCAAATTTGTCAATGTTGTTTCAGCCATCCATCCATCATTGGAAGCACTTGACATTAGAGACCCTCTCTTCACTGAGGCTCTATCATATGTTAAGTCCTCGGTCGCTGCCGAGGGAGAAGGGACTACCATCATCCCCTTTATTAAAGTTGATAATTTTAAGACTGAGACGATGGTTGTAGCTCGGGACAATGCCGAGAGGAATGTCAACAGTGAGCCGACTCAGTAGGGTGGCCGCCTGTGGTCGATACCTTTTATTTTGTAATTTCCCCCTTTTTATTTTAGGAAAACTTTTAAATTTATTTTTTAACTTTATTTAGTACCAAGTGTATCTTAGTATTTGTAGTGAATGAATGATATTTCTTCTCATATTTATGAATTGCCTCTACTTGATTGCATATGGGATTTCGTCTTATGTTTTAATCAAGTAACCATAATTAAAATGGTATTATTCTTGACATCACCAACTAAGTATAAATGAGTTATCACACATCATCTCGTCCTTAGACGAGACAAGTATAAACAAGTAATTCCATGAGTATCGTCTCATTCTTAGACGAGATAAAACTAACATCACTTTAGTTCATCAAATTAATCATGATTAATCATGAACCACAATAAAGTGATTTTTAAAATTTGAATTCACCAAAATATGATGTTTGCATCACAAGTCCCCTCCTGTCATTTTGAGATTGTATGGATGAGGGTCGTCTCAAACATGCACTGTCGTCTCAGCCGAGAGAGTTTTTCCACCAAATTAATGATGTTTAATTATGAACCACAATGAAGTGATTTGTAAATTTGAATTCACCAAGTTATGGTCTTTGCATCACAAGTCCCCTCTCGTGGTTTTGAGAGTGTAAGGATGAGAGTCATCTCGTCCATGCACTGTTGTCTCGAATGAGAGAGTGTTTCCACCAAATGAATGATGTTTAATCATGAACCAGAATAAAGTGATTTTTAAATTTGAATTAACCAAATTATGGTGCTTGAATCACAAGTCCCCTCTCTTTGTTTTGAGAGTGTATGGATGAGATTCGTCTCTCCCATGAACTGTTGTCTCGGCTGAGAGAGTTTTCCACCAAATTAATGATGTTTAATCATGAACCACAATAAAGTGATTTTTAAATTTGAATTCACCAAATTATGGTGTTTGCATCACAAGTACCCTCTCGTTGTAGTGAGAGTGTATGGATGAGATTCGTCTCGTCCAAGAGAGTTTTTCAACCAAATTAATAATGTTTAACCATGAAACACAATAAAGTGATTCCCCCCACCCCTCTTGGTGTTATTGAGAGTCCATAGACGAGGTCAACCCCGTACGAACTGTCATGTCATTGAGAGGAGGTTAAAGCTACTCCACCATGAATGATGTTTTATAGATTAAGATTGAACTAACATATACAATCTAAAATCTCATAAAACTAAATAGGAGAGAACACTTGAGAATTTTTCCATTGATTTTTCATTGACAATCTTCTTCTCATAGATAGATACAAATGAAATTAATACAAAACTCCTAGTGATAGTATTTTTTGGATTATCAGCATTCCATAGATTGAATAATGGTTCTCCTTCTAAGTTCTCCAGCTGATATATTCTTGGGACCATCGATTCAATCAATCGGTATGCACCATGCTAGTTAGGATTAAGTTTTGGGCTTCTGCAAGGTCTTCTTTAAAACTATGACTCCTACTGCCAATGGCCGGGCCTTGACTCTCTTATTATAGAATTTCACTGTTATTTGTTGATAGGCGGCTTGCCTTACCTCAGTATCTTACCTTCTTTCTTCCACTAGGTTCAGATCCAATCTATCTTCTGTAATATTTAGCTCTGGGTCATATATTCATACCCTGTGGGTTGGAGACCAATCTTTGTCGGCACCACAGCCTTTGAGCCATAGGCTAGAATGAATGGGATTTCCCCCGTTGGTGTCCTCTCCATCGTCCTATAGGCCCATAGGATGGCGTGCACCTCATCAGTCCATTTTTCTTGGCATCTTCCATATTTTTCTTGATTCCATCAAGAATTTTTCTATTCATTACCTTTGTCTGTCCATTGGCTTGGGATAGGCCTGGAGATGAAAAGAACTGTGTGATGCCGACCCGCTCACAGTACTTCTCGTGGGATATGTTCTTAAACTACTTCCTGTTATATGAAATAAAAGTGTTAGGTAGTCCATATCTGTAGATAATATTTTTCCAAATAAATTTGGAAGGCTTTCTTCTCCATTATTGTGATCATCACCTCGGCCTCCACCCACTTCAAAAAATAATCAATAGCTATGATCACGTATCGGTAGTTGTTTGCAGCCCTTGGCAATGGTCCTACCAAGTCAATATTTTAAACTGCAAATGGCCAGAGGGTGTGATAGAAGTTATAGGCTGATGAGGTTGATGGGGAACGGTGGAAAACCTTTGTCACTTATCATATTTCTTAACATATGCAGTTGCATCCTTGGCCAGTGTCAGCCACCAGTACCTTTAAGTGAAAATTCTCTTTGTTAATGATCTTCCTCCTATATGACTGGAGAAATATCCCTAGTGCACATCCTTGAAAATATATTCTACCTAACACGAATGGATACATCTGAATAGAGGGACTAGGAATCCTTTCTTATACAGGACATCTCCAATGATGGGTAAATTTTTCGCTTTGTAACTTAGCTTCTTCTTCTCGACTTTTTAATCGGGCAATTACCCATCCGTGATGTATCAGATTATAGGATCCATCCAATAAGCTCCCATGTTCAAGTTCAAGCAAAATTCCACAGTGTTATCTTCCTTTTCAATGGTCGGTCAATGTAACATATCTACCGGCACCGACCTTCTATTTTTTATTCTTGTGACGGAAGCTAGCCTTGCCAAAGCATCAGCCTGGTTGTTATCTAGTTGTGGTATCATCTTCAGCTTCACCTCTCTCAAATGCTTCAATGCTGCTTTTACCTTTCTAAAGTATTTGGCAATTCTATCATTCTTGGCCTCATATACTCCCAAAATTTAATTTACCACTAATCTGGAGTCACTATGAACCAAGAGTTGGCCTTATTGTTGGATGATTTCAAATTAAACCTTAAAGCATATTCAATGTCAGCCCCATCTGGGGATGACACAATCAAACCTTCTTCACTTTCGGCCTCATAGGAAGAGCCATCAACAAACAAGTTCCACACAGTCCCATCTTTGGAAAAATTACCCTCTTCTAAGGTCCCACTTTTTAATAGGCGTCTTTCTTCCTCATTCTCAGAAACCTTACACCTTCCTATACTCATCTCGGCATCGGTGGAGGGGAGGCATATGGCGCCGTTGCCATTCTTGGGATTGTGAAGCTCGGAGCGGATTCCATTTTCTAATTCACTTGTATTGTACTTTTTTTTCATTTTAGTACCATTTTTGCATTTTATTAGAAGGATTGTATTAGGACTTTCTTATTATCTTGGCTTGTATTGCGGTGCTTAGAGACACCATTTATTTTTCATTTAAAATTGTAATAATTGAAGCCAAGTGTGATAGGGAAACCGGACAAGGTAGAGAGAGGGCGTCCAAAGGCGAGCATTTAGAAGCCTCTCTACCTTGGGTCGGTAGGACTCCCGGGGACGACTGAGATAGGCGTGATCTCCCCCCGGTCGACTCAAAATTTTCGGCACCCCACGGAGTAAAAATCGTGGGAGGTACATTTCTCAAACACTCGCGCCTCTCCTGTTAGCGAGTCAATTCTTTTGTGTGCTCTTGTGTTCTCTTATTTGATTTTATTCTCGCAATTATTTTCGAATGGTGTGATGAATTAATTGACTAAGACCTACATCCGGTCACTCACGAGAAGGGATTTCATCACCCGAATCACTCGCTTACCATTGTGTGCTACCCTAGCCATCATTAAATTTAAAATCAATCAACTAGGTAGCCCACTAGGAGAACATTTTCCAAAGGCGATCACTCAGATAATTCCGTGATTTTTATCGCCCACGGACTTAATTAAAATTTGACTACCCTTTCGCTAAATCTAAAGATAAAAATTGGCTATGTGCTAGTTAGAAATTTTTCTTGACTTGTGTGTGTGTCCAATTCCATTTTTCGGTAGTCGATTTTAGTTAGTCCGTCCAATTCAAAGAGTCCATATTTTTTCCCCACCTTTTCTTCCAAAAAAAAAAAAAAAAAAATCCAAAAATCCAAAAATATTTTTCTTCCTTTATTTTTCAAAAAAATCCAAAAATATTTTTCTTCCTTTATTTTTCAAAAATAATTCAAAAATAATTTCTTTCTTTCCTTTTTAGAAAAAAATCCAAAAATATTTTATTTCTTTCCTTTTTAGAAAAAATCCAAAAAATCAAAAAAATATTTCTCCCCTCATGGCTGAAGAACGTCCTTTACGGGACTACTTTGGTCATTTTTCATTGACACGTGACACGTGTGAGAGTAATCCCGAGCGATCTCTTTATGATATTCTTCATGATTTCACCTCTCTCACGAGTACCGTTGGTACTCTTGACCCATCCATGCATGCACCACCTATTCCATCAACCTCGGTGTCAAGTGTCACCGTGCCTCCTCCTTTGTTGTGCACCCACTGTTCTAATGCCGATCACATGTCCCATGTGTGTCCATACTTGTCATATCCATACAAACCCACCATGGAACATGTGTATCCATATGACACTGTCCCGGAACCCACCTCGGCCTATTCTCCCTATATAACCAATCCTGAGTTGTGTGAGTCCCCGAGCTATTCGTGGAGGCCTAATCACCCTTCCACGCAATACGTATCCCAACCGGATGTTGTGGATCCTCACACATTCCAACAGTCATCACGGCAACCTTGTGCACTCACTCACGATCAGTTTCCTCACTACGCACCCACTAAATTTCAACCAATTGTCCATCACGAAAGCGATCCTTTCATGTATGATGAACTTGGACCCACCCCACCCACTTCATTTGAGTATTCTCCATATAGTCCTGATTATAGCGCGTTGTGTCCACCTCACCCACCACCACCACCCATCATTCCACCAACACCTTCATCCACCTCCACTCTCGAAACCCTCTTGCAAAAGTTCATACTTGAGCAAGAGCAAGCAATTCAAACTCAAGCTCTCCACAGGCTTGAACAACGTTTAAATGAATTGGTGTGTGCGCGAGAGTCGGATATTCCCATGGCCCCACCCATCGTTGCTACCAAGTGTGACGATGATGTGTCCCCTTGTGACACGAATTTTGAGTGTGACCAACCCTACCACGTCGAGAATCTCGAAGTTGAGACCATTCCATGGTCCGGGTCCCAAGTCGACATTTGTGTTGACTTACCTTTCATTAGTGATCCTAATCAATTCCCACTATATCCATATGAACCTCACCTTGCGGTTCTGGTTCCCACTTACTTTCCCGTCGAATCCAAAAAAATGCCCGAGTCTACACCTATCGAGCTTCACCCTTGTGTTCCCGAGGAACCAATTTATCCTAGGTTAGCTCCGGCTACTAGTGCTCACCATTTCCCCGAGATAGAATCCGTGATAGTTCCTAACTATTCGGATATGGATGATGTCCCACCATGCATGGCTCATTCTAAGCCTCATATTTCTAGTGATTCCTCTATCTCTGAGATTGGTGCCTCGTCTTACCCACCCACCCCATTTACCGATGCTACTATTATGGAGAAGTTGACAACTCCATCTTTAGAAACCACACTCCCTTGTGAGTATTCCTTTACTCCGCCCAATGAGTGTGTGACTCCCACGCTTGAGTTGGATCATCTTCCTCCACCGTTTATCCCACCCGATACACCATTTATCCCACCCGACCCACCCATTGTTCCTTCCACCCCACCACCTGGTTTGGATCTTGATTTTACACATTTAATATTTCCATCTACAGTTTTAGATCCTAACCTAAAACCATCCCCCGCCTATGAGAGTATTTTTGGTGCTACTCTCCACTCCCGTGACACCGAGCTTGTTCCTCCATGCACACCACTCTCTTGTCATGTTGAATTTTCCCATCCACAGCTCCCTGGTGTGTCACGACGCGACCATTATCCTCGCACATTCATAGAACGGTCGTGTGATTTTTATGAGGCATATCCCATTACAATTTCCAAACCATATTTCCTCCCTCACCAACTTGAGCACCATGCTTATAGGGCCCTCGTTGCCCTCACATTTACGCTCAACAAGGCCCGTGATCGATACCTATTCACCCTCACCTTTACCTTTTTTTCCCACCCACCCTTGGTCCACCGATGCTTTGCATCGCGTGATGCACTTTGCCATACAAGTGCATTGACACTTTTAGCCTGTTTGCAACAAGATTGGTGCTTCAGTCTTGTTTGGGGGTGATCTTCATGACCCAATTTTTCTGTCACCCCGCGCCATCATAGATCCTATCCTTAGGGTGAGATTCCATCGGTCTGGCTGAAGACGTTAAACTTAGCGCTATCGGGAGGCAGCCCGATTTTCTTGTACTAGTATCATCCTGTTTGGGGGTGGTGTTTCACATCACCCTATGCTTTATCATGCTTATAGACTTGTACATTTTTTTTATCACTTCTTATTCAGGTTTAATCTTGGCTTTATCTGTCCACTTCATTAGCGGTTCATTCTGGTAATCTCTTTCCTACCTTATGCTCTCATTTTAAAAATCATTTTACTTAACATCGAGGACGATGTTCCTTTTTGTTTGGGGGTGGGGAATTTTATCAAAATCGTGCCTCTTTTGAAAAATTTTGATTTTTGAACCTGATTTTTAAAATTTCGCGCAGTTTCTTTCATCTCACTCATTGATGTGAATTTTCAATCATCCATCTTTCAAAAGTCTAGGAATCAAGCTAGAGAATATTTTTTCTAAATAGCTTATGTAATACATAACAAGGCACTTTGCACTATGAATTTCTAGACTCAAAAAAATTTGCGCACTTATCACGTCATTACGTTTAGAGTTGAAGAGTACTACAATTCTAAAGAGAACCTTAAGGATCACTAGTAGAGACTTTAGCCCGCGAGATTTGTGCCTTTCACCCTTTCAGAGTGTTTTACGTAATCTCCGAGTCACAAGTTGATTCAACTTTCTTTGGGTCCGCACTTAATTGTTGTATGATCTCATTTTCTTTCATAAAATTTTGGCTTGATCACTGAGAACGACATCATTTTCGAGTTGTAAGAAACGCGTGTCTTGATATTTGTCCCGATCACTAGGATTTTCATCCATACACCTACCAATTTCCCCCATATCATATTTCCATTCACTTCACCCATTATATTCCCATGTTCTTCCAAATTCCCACATATTTCCCCACACACCCACCTATCACCTCCATTTATATTATCCATCATCATTTCAAATAAAAGAGTGTTGATTCCAAACGTAAATGTCTTCAGTGTTAGTTTGAAAAGTGAGAGAAAAAAAAAGAAAAAAAAGAAAAAAAGAAAAAAAAAAGAGAGAAACATAAAAATAGCAAAAATAGAAGAAAAGAAAAAAGAAAAAGAAAAGAAAAATAAAAAAAAAAAGAGAGAAAAGAAAAGAAAAAGAGAGTTTGTAGTTAGTTGTAAAATAAAGACATTTTTTATCCTAAAGTGTATACACTCTTCTTTCTCATCCATTTTTCATCCATTTCACATCGCATATCCACCATCCATCCATCCATCCATCCATCCATCATATCATCATATCATCCTATCATACCACACCTTATACCATCCATCCCATTTCATTTACCCCCTCACCCATATACATTCATGTCCCCCTAGGTGTTCGGGCAAATGAAAGTCAACGTGGTGAATAACTTGACGTTCTCACTATAGTGATTAGCATTCTTTCATGAGATCATTTTTCTTTCTTTTTGTTCGTTCTTTCATATATGTGTGTGAGACGTTTGAACTTGCTTACATTTACTCACCTCCTCACACACAAGAGCGATACACTGACCCATATCTCGAGAGTTCATTTGAGAGTGATATATCTGTGAGATTTTGAAGTTGAAGCGTTGATTCCGACAAGGCAATCTAGGAATTACTCTTATGATACTCGATCCGTTTTGACTGATTCACACTACACACGTTGAGTTCTAGGAAGGATGTGCCTTAACTATTTACTTAGCTTAATCATTTTACACATTCTAGCTTGTATTTCTGAAAATATTTTCCCATGAGATGGATTGTGCGATTATTCTATGTCTAATAAGAGATTGACTGCCCTCCAATAAATTTTTGCAAATAAGAATTTTGTGGGTATATTCCTTGCAAACCCTCACGAGACACAACTCGTCCTGTAGGGCAACCTATAGGTTTAAAGGCTTGTTGCACATGCTAAGTGAAATCGCAAGTGCCCGCAAAAGTGGTACACTTGTGGTTACTTATCGTTCTCTTTCTCTCTATCTTATTGCTCGAGGACTAGCAACGCTCTGTTTGGGGGTGGTGTGATAAGAACCCAAAACTGTACAATTTATGCCCCGAATAGATGTATTTTAGTTGCTATTTCTCGACAATATGGGTCTTATGTGCTTAAATGTTTATCATGCAGGCTTAACGTCAGTTGCGGTGTCAAAAGCTATATTTCAAGGCAATTGTGCGTTTTATGGAGCTATATACATCTCCCGTACCCTAACCCGAGCCTAAACCTAGCCCAAACTTACCCCAAAACCGTGTGTGTTTTATTTGTGTCATTTTATTATTTTTTAGATTTTTAGTTTGAGTCTTTTCTATTTTTAGGATTTATTTTAGAATTTTTAGATTTTATTTTCTATTTTTCTATTTTATTTTTATTAATATAATTTTACTTTATTTTGATTTTGATTAGCTTTTAGTTTGATCTTATTTTATTAGGATTAGTTCTAGGATTTTATATTTAGTTTTATTAGATTTTACTTTTTTTTAGGATTTGTGTTTTTAAGTTTAATAGGTTTTTAATTTTTTTAATTTGATATCTTTTTATTTTTTTAAAGTTAAGAATTTATTTATTTAGTTCTTTTTGTTTTTGTAGATTTTATTTTGTTAGTTGAGTTTTTTTATTTTATTATTTATAGGGGTCCAAATAAAATACACACATAAACCCACCTAATCTATCCTACACCTCATCCTATTACCTACACCCTCACGCACACAATAAACCCCAACTTCATCTTCCCCAACAACTCACCCTCTCTCCTCTCTCCAAAACACTTAACCCCTTCTGCCCAAGACCATGGCCGACCCTCTCTCTCTCTCTCCTCTCGACATCAACCAAAACCGGCCCCCGCCGGCGCCAACTGACCACGCAGCCACTTCCTTCTCCGATCTGCCCTACCGGACCTCCATTCGAATCCCGGTGGCCTCACCCTTGTTTAACCCGCCAGTCTCGACCCCCTTACCAGACCCTACTCCGGTCGCTCCTCTCCGACCCACTACCCATATCGCCACCTTATCTCCAACCCCCTGCTCTCCAACTCCGCCGGAACCCCGACCCGCGATCTGCAGCCCTTACCCGATTAAACCCAAATCCCATTTCAAAAATAAAACCATCCAATCCCTTACCCACTTTGAAAACCAAAACCCATCTTCCATTTCAAAACCAAAAACGATTTGTCACCTGTTACCAAAGACCGAAGCCAAACCAATAAATTTCCCCATGTGTATTAAACCTTTAACCCCCATTTTACCCAAATACCCCCCAACTAACCTCTTCTAACCAAACACCCAAAATACCCCTCAAACTAAATCTGAATTTATTCTTACCTCACCACCCACATGTGCTCTCACCTTATACACATGCACCTCTAGCCAATTCCCACTTATACCCCTTTGCTCCATTGCATATTTAAAGAGAGATGAAGACTCAAAATGGATAATAATCAAATAGAGAGCTTAGATAGGAATTTTAGAGAGAGAATTGTAGAGAAATTTTTCCCTTGTAAATAGTTTTTCCTTTTTTTTATTTTTAGATATTTGTGAGATTAAATATTGTTAGAGAATTAATTGAGTGGATATTTTAATTTCAGTTGGATGATCAATTAAGAGGTGTATGCTTCAATTTCAAGGATTGGAGTTCAACTTAATCAAAGTGATTTGATTTGATTGTTCTCTTCCCTTCTTTTATTATTTTATGCCTTTGAATATTAATTTGTCATGTTTCATATCATGTTAGGCTAAAACCCATTTCAAGGGGTGGGGTGAAACCCTTATTTGATATTATTTTAGTTTAATTAGTTTGCTTACTTGAAATTTCCCTTTGAATGTTAAATTTGATCCCTCACCCTTAGGTTTACGCCTCGAGAGAGGGTAAATAATTTTCGAGAGAAAATCGAAATTCTAGTGATAATACCCATTTTAGATTCGAACTAGAGATAGGGGTTTCTTAAGTGGGGTATTATCATTTGAATTTCAACTCTAAATTTAATTTCTAAGATTGACATAAATTCTAATTGATCGATCCTAGCGGGTGATTAATTAAAAGGAGTGTAGATCTAATTTTCTAGAGTTGTGGGGTGTTAATTTTAACTTTCTAAAAGATTACTATTCTAATTACACTTGCAACGAGAGTTGGTTTGTAATTTTAATATTAATTTGGGAGAATTCAAATAATTAAATTAATTAATTAGAATAACTAAAATTTGTGGTGTAATCCCACTCCTTGATTGTTCTCACAATTATTTTCCTCACTTTATCTCTTATTTTTAGTTTAGACTTTAATTTTCATTTTAGTAAATTTCTAGTTAGTTTTCATCTCACACTTTAGTTTATTTTAGTTTAGACCTCACCTCACCCTATTGTTTTGATATTGAAAAAGCTAAAAAAAATTAGAAAAGTGAAAAAGCACAAAAAGAAAATAAAAAGTGAATTACAATTGAATTTGTTCCATGTGCTTTACTCCCTAGAAAGTGGATTGACACCCTTACTTACCTCTACACTTGAGTTTATTATTATTTGTAGGTATTTGAGGTTTTGACTAACTTGGCTTCAAACAACGACCACACGCAAAAAGCCTTTTTATCATAGCTCATAAGCTGGAGTCTCAATCTCTTTTGCATCGGCCTGGTCCCATGTGAACTAGACTACAAAATTAGCTAGGGCATGCCCCTTGATGTCCATTATTAGCTGGTAGATGATATCAAATTCTCCCAACTCTATTGCCCAGGCCATCAACCTGCCCGATTTCTCGGGTTTATGGATGATCTGCTTGAGAGGAGAGTCGATGAGAACGGCCGTACTATGCGCTGGAAGTATTACTTCATCTTCCTTGAGGCATGAATTAAAGCATGAGTTAGCTTATCTATTTTAGTATGCCTCTGTTCGGCCCCCTGTAGGGCCTTACTATTGAAGTACACTGGCTTCTGCACACCATCCTTGTCTCTAACAATGGCATCACTATTGGACGATTTCGACACTGCTAGATATATATACAAATTTTCTCCCTAACACTACACCAAATCTGTCGAATTGTCACGGTCATTGACCTTGACAAGTTCAACTTGTCAAGGTCAATGATCGTGACAATTTGGGGCAAGAAAATGTTTTTTGTCACGGTCATTGACCGTAATAAGTTCGTTAGACTTGTCACGATCGTATCACGGTCCTTGACCGTGACAAGTTTAGTCACGGTTAATAACTGTGACAAAGCTTTGACCCTTTTTAAAAACATTGTCACGGTCAATGATCATGACAAGTCCGTGACAACCTTATTTGTCAAGGACTTGTCACGGTTAATGACCGTGACAATTCTGGGCAGAATTTTAAAAAAAAACTGTTGGGCAGTATGGTCACTGCCACTGCCCAGCAGTATATTTGTACCTGTTATAGCAACGTTGTACCTGTACAAACATCATATATCCAAATAAACGAAAGATAATGTGAATATGCATTCCAAATAGAAACAATATACATGACGATATAATACAAATATAATTCAAATGTACCAACTTAAAAATAATGTCACTACATGTCTGGGGTAAATGTGAGGAGGTGAGTAGGCCACACGATATACGAATTGACACACCCACTACTATACATTGTGTCGCATTGTTCATGCAACCACAATATGGAGTTCTCCTTCCCGGGTATCACATGTGTGATGAGAACCTTTGACTCGATCTCTTGAAGCTCACGTCCATGAAATATTTCACCCTAGACGATATTCGGGTCCCTCAACCCCCGCCCTATCCGCTGGCCATCAAATACGTCCACTATGAACACGCTCGGCCAACCAAGTTTCGACATCGGTCTATTGAAGGGAGCCTAATAGGGAAGTGGATCATCGAAGTACGCACGTGTCGGTGATGAAGCAGCAAGGTCCACATCTTCATCCTCCCGCACCTCCTCCTCCACCGCTTTATCCTTCCCTTTCCCCTTACAATCTCCGCCCAACGTACGCTTCATGAATGAGTACATATCTTGGACCGTCACCTCAAAATGGGACAGCTTCGCATCATGTGAATCTACCGTTCAAGCCAACCTGATGTCGCTCATCTTCAATTCGATGATCCTAGATTTGGCCACCAGTAAGCTCACCCCCTTGTCCTCCCCTTGCGATTAGAGCCAAGCACTTGGCTGAGTGTGTCTGTGGACAAAGATGCCTTATCGGCATCAGACTGCGACTCATGCACTTCCTTAAGCTTTGCTTGAAATGACAAAAAGTACATGATTAGTAAAATAAGTAATAAACTAAAAAATTATAATATAATTAACAAAAAGTAAATTGTCGGATTACTTACAGTCGTGGCCGCGACGCTCGGGGACACCTCCCTGTCCTTCCCCTTCTTCGTTCGAAGAGCCACATAAGTATCGAGCATATGTGGCTTACCCCCACGGCCACTCCCTATCCCCTGAAATAAAATAAAGTAAAATTAGTATCGGCCCCGCAAAGTAAAATAATGCAGAATAATATATTTCTGTAGTTATAGACAAATTACATCTTACCATCATCCTATGCTCCACCTCGGCGTAAGACGTCCGGACGGAGTAGTGCACGTCCATTTTTTTTGCTCGATTTTCCCTCCCCGATTGGCGAGATGCCAATTGTCACTCCCCGATCTCATTATCAATGAACGTTTGCCATTGTGCCAATGAGATTGGCTCCTTTGGCACGCCTTTGGATAATGGACTCTCGTGTTTTCCCAAAGAAACGTGTCTGAATATTTTTCTTCCATGTCTTGTGTTGCTCCCTCAACTGCTCCAAGACGGAATCGCGTAGCTTTGGATCCAAGTTGAATTGTTCCTGTCCAACAAATACAATGTTAGTTACAAATAAATATAAATATAAATAATAAAATGAAATTGAAATCGAAATTGAAATTGAAATTGAAATATTCATATAAATATAAATATATTACCTGTAGTGCCACCCAAACAGCTAAATTGAGCTCATATGGCACCTCCTTCCAACTCATATATCCCGGGCCGATGACCGTCTTTACCAGATCGAGGGATCTCGCTAATAGCTCCGACTTGTTCTCGATGGTAATCCCAAATTTGCCATATTTGGGGAGCCTAGGGGCCGAGGAGCCCTCGTCGCCTCTGCTACCACCGAGCCCAGACGACATCATCATAACCAGCATCATCATCCTCGCCTTAATACTTGAAGGAGACATTTACTGTAAAAAAATATTATTAGTACAGATAAAAAAAATTAGAATAAGACATGCAAATATGTACAATTACTACAAATAGAAATGAGCACTAATTATTAACTTACTTTCATACACCCCCTCCCCCACCACACACACGCACACGTACACGCACACACACCACCCCCTGCCCCCCACCACACACACAATAATTATTTTCAGCAATTAAACTAACAATTAAAGTATACAATTATTAATTTACTAATTTACAATGAGGAGCAATCCTACTTTCATAATTAATCATATATTAATTTACTAATTTATAATAAGGGGATATGATATATTAATTTACTAAAAAAAATAATAATCAATCAATTCTTTTACAAGGGACACTACGCACATACACACACATAGACACACACGCGGCCCCCCCACCCCTACCTAACCACCAACCCCCCATCCCTGCCCCCTCCCGCCACCCCTTCCCCCACCTTTCCCCCACCCCCACCCCCTCCCCCACCACACACACGCACACGTACACGCACACACACCACCCTCTGCCCCCCACCACACACACAATAATTATTAATAATATAGCCATTTTCAGCCATACCAAAAGATCCCTACTTATCTTTATTAATAATATCTAGAATTAACCAGTAAAGAATACCCACCAGATACACCTAAAAACCCACATTGGCCAACCCCCATATGGACAATAATCCAATAATTATTAATAATTATATATTGTTCGATATACAAAGTAATTTTCAAAAAAAGTTAAAAAATTCCACCCCATATGGACAATAATCCAGTGGTAATGCCACTTTTACTGTTAACCAACCCAACATCGATCCACTATAATCCAACAGCAATGTCAACAACAAATGTGTATCCCGTACTCCTTCTAATTCATCTACTCAGTTTGTTCATTTCATCAATTAAACTAACAATTAAATTATACAGTTATTAATTTACTAATTTACAATTAGGGGCAATCCCACTTTCATATGAAATGGGCACTAATTATTAATTTAATTTCATCTAAAACTATAAAATTAAAATTATAATTATAATTAAAGCTATACAATTGATTAATTAAAGTTATACAATTGTTAAGATTTCCCCACCACACACACACACACACACCACAGCCCCACCACCACCACACCCTCCCCCCGTCACACACACCTGTACACACACACACACACACACACACACACACTCCACCCCACCCCACCACCACACCCCCTCCCCACACCTGAAAGAGTTGGAGCTTGCGTTCAATTAAGAAATAATATAATAAATACCAATTTTAACCCAAATTAACCCTAAGCATGCAACTAGGTGTGATTGAAACAATATGAAATCATGCAATAAATATTCAACACACAAAGTTTAAGGAAAAATCTCCCACAGGGGAAAAACCATTTACATATCACTATAATTTGTAAAAGACAGTTTACAATCGGATTACAATGAAATACAGGTTGACTAAGAATTACCCTCAGGTATCGGATTCTGTAGTCGCGGCTGGAATATCCCTTTCCAGTAGGGTTGACGGCTGGAACTATCCCTGTCCAGTAGGGCTGCAATGAAGAGGAAGAAGCGGTCCACTTCACAAAGGGTTGAACAACAGCAATGGTGTTCTTGGGTTACAAAACTTGATTCACATAGATATGGAAGATGTGTGAATCTAAAAACCTAGAATCATAGGACTCAATAGGTGAAGACTTTAGGATTGATATGCTCTAATAATCGTGGGAAAGTCTTAAGAAAACAAATTCCCGTAGTGGGATTAAATAGGAGAACTTGAGCCCTAATATTCGGAACATGATCTGTTTGGATTTATCCTCGTCTGATCGGTCCGACCTCTTTAGGCGGATCGGTCCGGTGACATCGGATCGGTTCCTTTTTGAAGACGGATCCATCCGGTTGGCATCGGATCGGTTCGGTATTTTGGCTTCATCGGTTCGCTATGGATCCGGGGCACACTGGCTTCACCTCAGCAAGCGGATCGGTCCGGTCCCTTTAGGCGGATCGGTCCGGATGAACCGGATCGGTTCTTTTATCTGGACCGGATCGGTCCGATCTGTTCCCTTGATTTCTTTTCTCCTTTTGATATTCGGATCCGTTGATGAGCATATGATTCTTGAATTTCCTCAACGGTGTAACGGCGTACGACATATAAAATGCTAATGGACAAAAATGTCCTTACAAATCTCCCCCTATGTCTATGCCGGTACATACATAAAAACAAACATCCGAATTATCAATCATAAATAATTGCTTATACAAATCTACCCTTCCATGAACCCAAAACTGAAAGAGTACAAGTGAATAAGACTGCATCGTTTGATCTTCAAATCTTTAGGGATCTTAACGCTTTTCTCATCAGGGTGTGCAATTCAGTTATCAAAGTAGTACCTACACACATGAGACAAAGCAAAATACCAATTGACATATCGAGTTTGAAATGAGACAAACAAATATATATACCAATTTATGAACAAAACTCAAAATTTCAAATCTCCCCCATAATAAGATAATTCTTTCTCCCCCTTTTTATGATGTCCCCAGATAGACAAAAGAGAGAAATAAATCAGATAAGCAAGTGCGGGATGTCAAAAGGCATAAAATCACACCATGAATGAACATAAAACAACCGAGTCGGTGATAGCGTAAATGAATGGGTGTGATCAAAATTCGATAGGAAAATCAAAGCATACAAACATGACATATGTGCACGATGAATATCGGATATTCCTAACGAATGAACTCAAATGCTTCCTTTGGTGTAAAAGATTGGAAATATAGGACATTGACTATATCAAATCTACAAATCAAAGCTCAAAGTGATTTCTACACCAATAACGTCCAAAATGTTTTTCATGCTTTTTCAGGACTTTCAAGGAAGTGCAAACCCGTTTTTCAATCTCCAACCAAACTCCCTCAGATTTATATTTTGAATAGAGGAATACTAAATTCTCAAACTTTGGAGAATTGGGTGAAACCTAAATGGCCCATATTTGGCATGAATTGCTTTTTGTTGCCTTATCAATTTTTTTCGGGCTCTTTTAACCTCTTAGGACCTCGGATATTAAAATTCCTCCATTTTTTAGGTCCTTTTAACGGTGGCTTTTGCGCAAAGGATAAGAATCAACTTTCGCAGCCCCTCCCCGTTAAGAAAATATACACACAGTCTCACCAAAACGGTATTTACATGCATTCCAATCTTGTCAAGTTTTATCGCATTTTATACATTGTATAGACATGATTGAGATGGAAACACTCAAGCCAACATGAGATTGACAAGTGCAGCAATCAAATATAGTCGTGCATGTGTGCAGTAAAGGATATAGGAGTCAAACATGTAGGAAATATCACTAATTACATCTCAAGGACTCCAATCAATGTTAAGCACATGGATGAAATGATGTAGCCTCTCAAATCTCTATAAAACAGTCACAAGGATAAATGGAATGAAGTTGTGACTTGGCTATCTTAAATGCTCATCCATAAAAGACAAATCTCTTTTTGAATTTTTCAAAAATTTTATCAAAATAAAATCTTTTTGTGTTTTTCTAAAAAGAAAATCTTTTTGTATTTTTCAAAGAATAATGAAAAGCAAAAATAAGTAAAACACACTAATAGTACAATCTAGCAATAGGCATCAGAGGATATGAAAATGATAATGCAACCTATGCTAGACATGGACCAACCCCTCAGTCAACTGTACAAATCCCAAAAGACTTCCTAAGACTCTCAAATCTAAGGGCATCTAAAGGTTTCGTGAAAATATCGGCTAACTGACGGTCCGTGGGAACAAAACTCAGGGTTACGACCTTCTCCTCAACTAACTGACGTATAAAGTGCTCGCGTAACCTGATGTGCTTTGTGCGCGAATGTTGGACAGGATTGCGGGATATGTGTATAGCGCTCGTGTTATCACAGGAAATGAACATGGTGTCCTGTGAAATTCCATAATCCTCCAACATTTGCTTCATCCACATGAGTTGCGTGCAACAACTCCCGGCGGCGATGTACTCAGCCTCCGCAGTGGACAAAGAGATGGAATTTTGCTTCTTGCTCAACCAGGAGACAAGAGCAGAACCAAAATAGAAACACCCACCAGAAGTGCTCCTACATCCATCTACATCCCCAGCCCAATCGGCATCCGAATAGGCGGACAAACGGTCATCGGTATCAAAGGAATACCAAATCCCGTAAGAGAGAGTCCCACTCACGTATTTAATGATACGTTTTAGAGCGAGTAAGTGTGACTCTTTAGGAGACGCCTGATAACGCGCACAGACTCCAACACTAAAGGCAATGTCGGGACGACTAGCAGTCAAGTAGAGAAGACTGCCTATCATACTCCGATACAAGGTTTGCTCTACGTCCTTGCCTGAAGTGTCCTTACTAAGCTTGGTAGAAGTACTCATAGGTGTACGTGCATTCTTAGCGGAGTCTAAACCAAATTTCTTCACTAGGTTTCGAGCATACTTGGATTGGGAGATGAACATCCCATCCTCTAGCTGACGAACCTGGAGACCAAGGAAGAAAGTAAGCTCACCTACCATGCTCATCTCAAACTCACTTTTCATCTCCTCCTCAAAGTGGTGAGCATGCTGGGAGCATGTGGATCCAAAGACTATGTCGTCCACATAGACTTGGGCAACCAAGATAGCACCTTCATCTCTCCTGACGAACAACGTCATATCTACTCCCCCTCTCTTGAAGCCACGGGCTAAGAGATAGGAAGTAAGCCTCTCGTACCAAGCACGGGGTGCTTGCTTCAAACCATACAAGTCTTTTCTCAGATAGTAGACGTGCTCAGGGTGCTGAGGGTCTTCAAACCCTTTTGGTTGTTCCACATAAACCTCCTCCTGTAGAATGCCATTTAGAAAGGCACTCTTGACATCCATCTGATATAACTTGAAGTGCAGATGACATGCGATGGCGAGAAGTAAGCGGACGGACTCAAGCCTCGCAACAGGAGCAAATGTCTCCCCAAAGTCTACACCCTCTATCTGTGTGTAGCCTTGAGCGACCAACCTAGCTTTATTTCTGGTTATGGTACCATTTTTATCCATTTTATTCTTGAAAATCCACCGGGTACCAATAACATTAGTATCACTAGGTCGGGGGACAAGTTCCCAGACATTGTTCTTCTTAAACTGAAGAAACTCATCCTGCATAGCAGATATCCAGTGTTCATCTTTGAGTGCTTCTTTGTGGTTCTTGGGCTCGACTTTGGACGTGTAGCAAAGATGGATAACAACGTTCTCTAGTTGAGCACGAGTCTTGACCCCTAGAGTGGGATCGCCAACAATGGCTGAAGGATCATGACTCTTGCGAACCCAAGCACGTGTGTCCCCTAAAACAGGAATAGGGTCCACAGAGTGTGGGAGAGGAACAGGACAATCACTGTCAGAAAAGTCCTCATCCTCACACTGAAGGTTGGGATCAATAACCGTCGGAGGTTCTTCATCTTGCACAGTGACGTTTATTGATTCCATAACCCTAGAGCTCTTCAGGTTAAAAACCCGGTATGCTCTACTATTCGATGAATATCCTAGAAATATTCCCTCGTCACTCCGGGAGTCGAACTTTCCTAATTGCTCTCTATCCCATAGGATGTAGGATTTACTCCCAAAAACACAGAAATATGCCAGGTTGGGCTTCTTGCCAGTCCACAACTCATAAGGAGTGTGAAGTGTGTGTGGACGCAGATACACCCTATTCACCATGTGTCATGCAGTAGACACTGCCTCTGCCCAAAATTTCCTAGAAACTTTACGACCTAGAAGCATAGATCTAGCCATCTCTTGGATCGTTCTATTCTTTCTCTCAACAATCCCATTTTGCTGAGGAGTTCTCACAGCAGAAAACTCATGTTTGATCCCAAGGCTATCACAGTACAAATCCACCTTTGCTTCCTTAAATTCAGTGCCGTTGTCACTACGTATTCTGTTAATAGTAACCCCGTGTTGATTTTCCAGGACACAGCACTTGGTCGTTAAAAAATCTACAGCATCGGATTTCTCTCTCAGAAAACCTACAATGGAGTACCTAGAGAAATCGTCCACCATCACGAGAATGTATCTCTTACCACCTAGACTCTCCGTGCGAGTAGGACCCATAAGATCCATGTGAATCAACTCAAGAACACGTGAGGTGGTAATGGAATTCAACTTCCTATATGGGCTACGAATTTGCTTTCCCAACTGACAGGGTCCACAAATCGTGGAAGTTGTCTTTCCAAGTGATGGTAAGACACGTACTAGGTCCTTTTTGACTAACCGAGATAAGTCTCTAACGTTCACATGACCTAGACGTTGGTGCCATAGATCCATAGGAGTGATCGTGGCGCTGTTGCAAACAAGTGAGGATGTGGGCTCAGTCCCATAGCAATTATCCTCTGTCCTCACCCCTTGCACTAAAAGTTTACCGGCTTGATTATAGACCTTACAAGCTTTCTGGTCAAACTTTACTGCAAAGTCATCGTCGCACAGCTGGCTGATGCTGAGAAGGTTTGCTTTCAAACCTTTGACGTACAGCACGTTCTCTAGCTTTGGAAATCCTGGTAACTCTACTGTACCTCGTCCAACTATGCTAGATTTGCTACCCTCTCCAAAGGTGACTCTCCCATCATTATAATCCTCAAGATGGGTAAAATATGAGACATCACCTGTCATGTCTCTGGAGCATCCACTATCAAAATACCACTGTGAGGTATTATGTGCTTTGAGAGCGACATGGACAACAAGGGCCTTTTTCTCTTTCTTAGGAACCCAAGTGTAGGTACCTTTTTGTATTCCCTTGTTGTTGTTGGTTTTAGCCGGAATGCGGGGCGCATTCATTGATGGTAAGGTCATCCGTCGGAATTCCTCCATCAAACTCTGTGATGTGGCGGCTAGAAACTCAACATGCTCTTTCAGACTGGCAAACTCATCAGTCTGATGTGGTGGCGCAAACGTACGTCGTGTCCGACCAAATCTATAGCAAAACTCCCTAAGGTGTCCATTTCTTTTGCAATGGGAGCAAAAGGGCACAGTATTAGGAGGACCTTGGATTCCTTTTCTTGGTCGAACTCTCCTTCTTGGTTTTTGATGACGGCCATAAGGAGTCGTAGTAAACTCAGGAATTGGTCCAGGTGCAATTTGGGACGTGGAGGCACCATCAAAACCTATTCCTTGCCTGTCACCAAAACCTAAAGCGGGACCGAGGAGCATCTTTCCCATCTTCCCAGATCTGTCCTCGATTTGTACCTTGACTTTCCTAGCTCTCTCAAGGTCATGAGTAAGCTGAGCAACAAGGGCTTCAAGTTTCTTTCGAGTTTTCAGGGAGGAATGGAGCTCACTCGTAAGACTAGCCACTTGTTTAGTCAAGTCCGCTTTCTCTTTCTCAAACCTGCTCTCTCTCTCTTTAAGCAAATTTTCTTTACTAAACCAGGCAGACTCTCTCTCTCTCATGGCGGTGCAGGTGGAGGACTCTCTCTCTCTCAACTCTTCTTCTAACGCGGTGATCCTAAGAACTAACGCCTTGTTATGTTTTTTAGTTTTGAAAGACTCATTATATAACTCGGCGTAGGCGCGTTGAAGGTTACTCTCGTCCTCACTACCTTCCTCCTCTCCCTCACTCTCTTCGCACTCACTATCGAGGTGTCTCTGTGAGGTAGCATCCTCATCGTCGTGAGATGCACCTGGAGTACTCACATGACTAGCCATGAACGCGATGAAGTTACGCTCATGCGCTGACTCATCTCCCGAGTCCACCGACTCGACCTCACTGTCGTCGCTAAGGGTAGCATTTAGGACAGCTTTACCCTTTTCCCTATTCAGACGAGTGGCACACTCAAACGCTCTGTGTCCCTTACCGTCGCACTCAAAACACCTCTCACTGTCTTTAGGGGGTTCTTTGAAATCTTTCTTTTCAAACTTATTTTTCTGAAAATTCTTTTTATCTTTGAAGTTCCCACTTTTCTTAAATTTCAGAATTTTCTTGAAGTTTTTAGCAAATAAGGCCAAATCATCTAAGTCAAACTCACATTCAGAATCATAATTTTCTAACTTTCTAGATGACTCGACTCTCTTTCTTGCCGACCCCTCACTTTTTCTCTCTTGGGCTTTAAGGGCAATTTCCTTATCTTTTGGCTTGGCAGATTTAGGAAACATGTCTATTTCATAAGTTTGTAAATCTCCTACCAGTTCTTCTAATTTTAGAGTATTTAAATTACCCAAGGAATTTAGCACAGTGACTTTAGGTATAAAACGCGTAGGAAGGGAACGAAGAATCTTTTTAACAACTCTAGCATTTTGAATATGTTCACCAAGATTATAGCTAGTATTAACAATGTCAGAAAGCCTAGCATAAAATTCATCAAAACATTCATTTTCATGCATGGTGATGGTTTCAAATTGAGTTGTTAAATTTTGCAATTTTGACTCTTTAACAGCATTTGTTCCTTCATGGGTAAGTTGCAAAACATCCCATGCCTCTTTTGACGTGGTGCACGTCATTATGCGTTTGAACTCATCAGGTGTGACAGACCCGGAAATAGCACTTAGACCCTTAGAATTAAAAGATGACCATTTAAATTCTTCATCAGTCCAAGTAATGTCAGGTTTCAAGTTGGTCACATTATCAACAGTCACGGTGGGAGGAGTCCACCCTCGTTCAACCAAAATCCAGACACGTTCATCAATGGCTTTTAAAGCCGACCTCATACGGGCTTTCCAATAAGCATAATTTGTCCCGTCAAAGATAGGCATTTTATAATATGATTTCTCCATTTGAACAAGCTCTTTTCAAAAATCAATTTATTTCAAAAAATTGATATCTTTAGAAAAAATTTGCGGAAAATAGGAATACGCGATAGATTAGCGTAACCTGCTCTGATACCAATTTGAAAGAGTTGGAGCTTGCGTTCAATTAAGAAATAATATAATAAATACCAATTTTAACCCAAATTAACCCTAAGCATGGAACTAGGTGTGATTGAAACAATATGAAATCATGCAATAAATATTCAACACATAAAGTTTAAGGAAAAATCCCCCACAGGGGCAAAACCATTTGTATATCACTATAATTTGTAAAAGACGATTTACAATCGGATTACAATGAAATACAGGTTGACTAAGAATTACCCTCAGGTATCGGATTCTGTAGTCGCGGCTGGAATATCCCTTTCCAGTAGGGTTGACGGCTGGAACTATCCCTGTCCAGTAGGGCTGCAATGAAGAGGAAGAAGCGGTCCACTTCACAAAGGGTTGAACAACAACAATGGTGTTCTTGGGTTACAAAACTTGATTCACATAGATATGGAAGATGTGTGAATCTAAAAACCTAGAATCATAGGACTCAATAGGTGAAGACTTTAGGATTGATATGCTCTGATAATCGTGGGAAAGTCTTAAGAAAACCAATTCCCGTAGTGGGATTAAATAGGAGAACTTGAGCCCTAATATTCGGAACATGATCTGAACACGATCTGTTTGGATTTATCCTCGTCGGATCGGTCCGGCCTCTTTAGGCGGATCGGTCCGGTGACATCGGATCGGTTACTTTTTGAAGACGGATCCATCCGGTTGGCATCGGATCGGTTCGGCATTTTGGCTTCATCGGTTCGCTATGGATCCGGGGCACACTGGCTTCACCTCAGCAAGAGGATCGGTCCGGTCCCTTTAGGCGGATCAGTCCGGATGAACCGAATCGGTTCTTTTATCTGGACCGGATCGGTCCGGTCTGTTCCCACACCCCCACCACACCTTTACACACACACATACACACAGCTCACCCCACCCCCACCACCCCTACCCCCTCCGCCACCACACACCACCACACACATGTAAACACACATACACACACATATGCACATACATATACACACACATATAGAAATGAAAGAGAAAGAGAGGAAAAACATACCTTAGAGAGAGAGAGAGAGAGAGAGAGAGAGAGAGAGAGACCTCCAAATCGCTTAGAGAGATAAAGAGAGGGAAAAAATAAAATCGGTGGGAAAAAAAAGAAAGGGTAGGGCTTTTTTGCTGTGTAAATTATCACGGACGTGTCATGGTCCTTGACCGTGACAATTATTTTAAGTATTGTCACGGTCATTGACCATGACATGTCCGTGACAAGAACATTTGTCACGGACTTGTCACGGTCATTGACCATGATAATGCTTTGTCACGGGAATGTCACGGTCAATGACTGTGACACAAAACGCATGTTTGTTGTCACGATCAATGACCGTGATAGGGGTGGCCGGATGAAAGGTGATAATTTGGCCATTTTGGTGTAGTGTAGACTGGTCTTGACAACAGGAGTGGGGAGCTGAGATAGGTCTTCAACTTTAGAAAGGCCTTATAGCACTCCTTATTCCACTCGAAAGATTTCCTGAGCACCTTGAAGAAGGGAAGGCACTTAGCGGTAGCTCTGGACATAAACATGTTCAATGCTTCCACCCGTCTAATTAATCTCTGCACATCTTTTATCGTCGTTGGAGTCTTCATCTCTATCAAAGCATTGATGTTCTCGAGGTTGGCCTAAATCCCCCTTTGATTCACAATAAAGCCCAAGAACTTACCCGCCCCTATGCCGAAGGCACACTTGGAGGGGTTGCGTTTCATCCTATAATCATCCATGTTATCAAAATTTCTCTCAAGGTAGGCCACATGAGTGTCGGCCTTGAGACTCTTTTCCAACATGACGTCGACGTACACCTCCATTGTCTTCCTGATCTACTCTTTTAACATCTTGTTTATAAATATTTGATATCTTTCCCCGCCGTTATTCAGGTCGAAAGGCATGCCCTTCTAATAATAGATCCCCTTGTCAGTTATAAAACATGTCTTCTCAATATCGGTCGGGTCCATGAATATATTATTGTAGCCTGAGTAGGCATCCATATAACTCATTAATTCTTGGCTGACAGTGGCATCGACCATTTGGTATATCCTCGGCAGGTGAAAGTTATCCTTGTGGTAGGCCTTATTTAGGTCTATAAAATCAAGGCACATCCTCCACTTGTCGTTGGACTTGGGGATGTTGACGACATTTATAAGCCATTCAAGGTAAATCACTTGCCTGATGAAGTCCATCTTTTCCAACATCTTCACCTCTTCTCGAAGGACATCATACTTCTCTCGGAAGTGGACCCTCCTTCTATGTTTAATTGGATTTGCATCCTCAGCCATATTGAGCTTATGAAAGAGGACCTTCGAATCGATGCGGGGCATATCCTCATGGCTCCAACCAAAGATGCTCTGCCACTTTTTCCATAGTTTGATCAACTCCTCTTTGATCTCCTTATTCAGGGCTTTACTGATTTTGATGGGGTTTTTTTCTCGCCCTCATTGAGGACGATGGATTCTACCTCCTCAGTGACTTCACCCATTTTTAGATTAGTCTCATCTCTGGGTTCTAAAGTACCAATGTTGTAAGTTATTGTGGCCCTTTCATATGCATCCCTCTCCTCAGCTGAGTTGAATTAGCATTCGCGTGCCTCAACATGGTCACTCTGAACTTCCCCTACTCCATAGGGAGTCTATAATTTAATCATCTGGTGAACTGTTCAGGGAACGACCTCAAACTCCTTGAGATCTACCCATACAGAATTATATTGTAGGCTGAGTAGATGTTCTCATCCATAACAAAGAAATTGATCTTCTTTGTGAGACATTTTGGCCAGTTGTTCCCCATTCTAACTTCCATCTCATAAATTCCCAATGGTTTCACTTTCTCTCCACTGAAACTGATTAGTGGTTGGTGATATGAGATCAGCCTCTTCTTGCTCAGCCCCAGATCCTTGTAGCAGTCCCCAAACATCACATCAGCCGAGCTGTCACCATATACTAATAGAGAAGGCCCAACACCTCATCTCATTCGAGACTGAGTAGTTATCAGCAAATGATTGGTACATATCCACGTGGTGGATGATATTAGTGCTCCCATCATACTTAGGTGTGACCACCGACGATTTAAACTTAGTCGGGGTTGGATAACTTACTATCTTTGCAACAAAGTGGGAGCCTTCAGAGTATCCCCTCTATAAGGGATCTCGTCTCTTCAGTATGTCCCCTATCTTGTCCTCCAGTCACTGAATAGAATCATTGCACAGCCTCTCGGCCGTAGCGATAACCTCGGTCTGAGCAACATTATCAGCAGCCCCTTGTCTATCGACTGAACAAACAAAATGATCTTTGACAATTGTCCTCTATCGGCTATTAACCTCTCGTTGTTCCTCGTCTTGGCCTCAAGGAGGTCGACAGCCATCACATCTATCATTCCTTATGGAACCAACGATACTCCAAGATATAGAGAGGTGATTTTTTAAATCATATGCCGCTGGTCCGAGCTTATCAAAGGACGACCCTGTGCTTAGTTTGTCCAAAGCTAATTCCCTTATCCTATATTCTCGACTCAGCATGGCGTTACATCCTCGACTAGGATAAATTGATGATACAGTGCTTATAGAAATTTGATAAGTCTCCTAATATTCTCTATCATCCACATTATCATACTGCTCATCGTCATCATCAGGGCATTCCTGACCTCTCCTCCCTAGGCGTAAATTCTTAGGGTCGACCACATCTCTGCGCCTATACCGAGGAAGAAGATCTTTGAGTGGGGCATGGGTGGTCCCTTGGCCACTAGTTTTAGAACACCTTCCCTGGCATCCGAAGTTACCATCTCATCTTCATCACCGATAGGTCTAACAACCATATTCTGGCTAAGTGCAGCAAGAATCGCTTGCATCAGTCGCTAGTTGTCAACTAAGGAGCACAAGGACACTACCACCTCAGCCATTTCTGACTGAGGAGGGGCCTGACAGGAACTTGGGCCAACGCCCAGAGGAAAATTGGAGGCCATACTCCGGTGAACTAGAAGAGCTGAAAATTGAAGAAAACCTTGTGAGGCTCAATAGGAGATCTTTCAGTGGAGATACAGGTTGTAAACGTTGTTGAAAAACCCTGGATTTTAATAATCTTCAATTAAAATATAATTTCCTTTTAAATAAACACAAGATGCGGAAGCGTAAGGTGATGGTTCAACTTTTAAAAACAACAAATTTTAATTCCTTAAATGAATTAAAATTACACCAAGTGAAGTAAAGAATTAATCAATTAATATATTCACTTAAACAAATTAATTCAATCCAAGTCCTAGACTTTGCCTAAGTCATATTTATCAATATTAGCAAATTAGGCGAAACCAAATTTTAGAAAATGACTTGAATTAAACAACATTACCCAATATTCAATTTAAGTCCAAATTAAATTGAGTGTGATAATTTAAACCGAATTTTATCTTGAATTATCCTAAGCATGCGTTCTACGTTATTTATGCAAGATAAAATAAATCAATCACACTACGCCGCGATGTACGAGGAAAAACCCAAGATGGGAAACAACCTCGGACGGCCCTAGCCACAAATCCACTAGATACGGAATTATAATTACAAGATAGATAGACTTACAACGCACGACTCGATCCCTCTCAAGCCTCGACGCTTCTTCTTGTAGAAACCTCTTCCTAGAGAATAACCTTGGAACACTACCGCGGTCTCGAAATCCACCGATAGGACTTTATATGGTCACCGTCACCCGAGCATGGAGCCTTTCTCCGTGTGGGTAAAACAACATAGAAACACTTCTTCTTTCTTTGTGGGTGGTGGAAGCAAAAACCAAAACTTCTCTTCAATTCGGTGTAGAGAAAATCGGTGCCAAACTCCAAGCAATTGATAAGTATATGTGAGCTTAGAATAAACTCAATTGGGTGTAAACACTAGAGTGATGAAAATATTTCTCTAAAAATCTCACTCAAAACCTGAACATTTTCCTAAAAAACTTTTGGTCTCAAACTCTCTCTAAGAGATAAACTAGGATGGAAAAGTTATATTGGAAAATGTTATTCCCGCACATAATAAAGTCTGAAAAAGTTGGTTAAAAACCAAGTGGGGAAGTGGGTGCAAAACTGCCAAAAAACTGCCAAAAATTGTTCCCGCCTGGCATCTCGTTCGAACGACATTTCGTTCGAACGAAATCTCATTCGAACGAGATTTCTAACGACGTTCCAGATTGAACTTGTTAGAATCTCGTTGGAAATATCGTTAGAACGAACAATCTCGTTCGAACGACATTTCGAACGACGGACCAGTATACTTTGGTGGGAACTCGTTGGCAGGTTCGTTCGAACGACATTTTCGTTCGAACGACAATCTCGTTCGAACGACTCTATCGAACGAAAAACCAGAAAGTTCGGAAAATTCGATTTTAGCCCAGAAAACTTTATAAACTTATTTTAAAGTTTTATTTAATTCTTTCTGAAAATTAAAACACAGTGTTTTACAAAACCTAACACCCAATAAACTTTGTTCTAAGCTCCTATATATATATAATTGCATTCAAACCTTGGGAGCATGGAACCATAGTTGATGACGTAGAAACGAGGCACGCAAACCGGCATATTTGATGAAGCTTTATACTCTTTGCCGCTACGTCTTCAACAAACACTTCATAGGCTTGAGAATATTATAATTAAATACTATCCTATACATAAATGTTTTGTCCGGAAATGAGCCAAAACTATATATGGACTCAAGTGGAAATTTGTATCCTTACAAATCTCCCCCTTTGGCTATTCCGGGACAAAAACCAAACAAAAATCCTAAAGGGCCGTCAAGCTCACTAGACTCAAAACATAACCCACCCAAACTTGACTCAACCCAAGGATCAAACGCTTTGCCATTGAAAGATGACGCTTTAGAATAATTCCTGTACACTTAAGCAAACTCATCAAATGCATAGGTAATATCAAAGTATTAAATGCAATTTTAATTAATTACTCCCCCTAAATTAATTCTCCCCTTTATCAAACACATGACCTACTTAGAAAGACTTCTCCCCCTAAGATAAATCTCCCCCAAACTAAGATACGATAATAATAGGATTAGATACCATTTCTCCCCCTATCATATATTCTCCCCCTTTTTGTTCAGGAATAGGCAAAGGATAAAGAACTAATAAACATAAAATCATGTTGAAGCTTAAAGTGATAAGACATGAAAGCATAGGGGATACAAAATCAAGGCAAAGGCAAAACAAAATATCATAAATATATGTACTATAAATATATCAAGAATGCACACACACATATATATAGATATAAACACGCACATGACACAAAAATAAAATAAGTTTGCACACTCGTATGGCAAAAATGTGTCATATGGAAACGGAAGTGTTGGGGTGTGAACGAGGAACGATTAAATTTAGACCCAATCACTTAAAACATGTTCACGGAGTTCTCAATTGATTGCAAACTTCATCACAGTTAAATATAACCTCATGTGACAATATGAAGATTGAACTCAATGAACAAACATACACAATGCATACAAGCCTAGCATGATGATGATTCTACAAACCAAATAAAGTCATGACATTAAAGACAACTAGGATAAACGGACATTGTGCAAACCGTTGATATACCATCCAATTCTCCCTCAATAAGCATATATATTCTTTTGCTTTTGAATGAATATATCAAACAAACATAGGCCTTAGAAATTGATTTATTTTTAATGCCAAATATTCTGTTTTTAGGCCTTTGGATCACGTATTTCTTTTAGATCCAATAAACGGTGGCTTACTATCCCAAAGGATTTAATTCATCCTTTCGGAGCCCTTCCCCGTGCACATTTAGATATATAATTTTTTATCTCACAAAGCTCACGTGCAACGGATTTTGACATGCACTAGTCCTCCTAGGTCATAGATATGTAGATGACTAGATTGGTAGGAGAACACCTCAAAAAGCTCAAATATAACATGTGACATTAAGATTTCAAAAGAGCTCTTGCATGTGTGAATAGAGGCATATAGAAACAGAATCCATTTAAACAACACAAAATCCAACTACTCCATAAAATATGGTAAAGAACATTTTAAGGATTGACAATCTAAACCAAAAGTTCTAGCCACATGGGAGCGTAAAAGATGGGATTCAAACACAAGTATATGCCACTTAAAGTGTGTCAAACCAAAATACACACAAAAAAAATCTTTTTGAGTTTTTAACATTTTTCACCAAAAATAAATATATATACTCAAAAGAATAAACAAAAATCATTTGTATTTTTCATTGAGCTTAAATGAAATAAATAAAACACAAATGATAAACAAAAATCTTTTTATATTATGAAGTCAATTCAAACACAAAATATAATACAAAAAGATAAACAATCATAATTTCTAGCATGTGATATGAAATAAGGCAATGACTAGAAAATGACTAAACAAGCATACATTTAGCATGTGAATATAGCATGAAGTACAAACGCTAAAGTATGCAAACACTAACACATTCATCCTTTAGATTTAGCAAGAGAGGAAGCATGTGAAAGTAAATGAGAATCAAAAACCCTATTTTGCAAGGCAACCAAGTCGGATTTCCTAACCCAAATTAGTGAAGAATGACTATCTTGGGGTGTTGGAGCGTTAACTATCGTGGTTACTTTACTATGGGATTTTCTAGGAATTCGTTTAAGATCAAAACAAAATTTCCTAAGATGACCTTTTCGACCACAATGTGTACAAGCAAAAACATGTCGAAAAGATTTACCTAAGGGGTGATCTTTAAAGGCATTCCTAGTAGAATCTCCTAAACCATTGGTCTTGTCTTTATGAGTAGATTCATTACACGTATTGAAGCCTAAACCACAAGTGTCATTTTTAATTTGGACCGTTCCTAACATTTTATCTAGTTTTTCCGAACGACTCTCCAAATCAAATTTGACATTACTAGAGTCTTTTAATTTATTTTGCAATTCAAAAATGTTAGACTCTAATAAAACATTTCGCTCTTCAAAAGCAAGAAGCTCCTTTTTCAAGGATTCCATTAAACCCCTAAGTCTATCTCTCTCACCTTCTACATATTCAAGCTTCTCTTGAAAAGTCCTCTCATGTGTCCTAAGGTCTTCTATTAAAGCATTTTCATAAACGACCTTGACACTCTCTCTTAAACTAGCTTCTAACTTCAAATTAGCTCTTTTCAATTTAATAGATTCTTTATAAAGCTCTTGAAAAGCATTTTGAAGTTCACTCACATTAACCTCTTCTTCATTTTCACTCTCTCTTTCTTCTCCACTCTCACTATCATTAAAAACAAGAGAATCATGTACAATGACCTTGGAAGTGGCATGTGCTATCGTTTCATCAATCGATGAGTTCTCACTATCACTCACATGAGTAGCCATAAAAGCCACAAAAATTTTCTTAGTGGGGGAATCGGGTTTTTCTTCCTTATCACTATCACTAAGGGTCGCATTATATGAAATGGGTCGCTTACCCTCTTTCCTTAGTTTAGTGGGGCACTCATAAGCCCTATGGCCATAACCTTCACAACCAAAACACTTATTAGACTCGTCCCTATCTAAATTTTCATTACTAGGTTTAGGGATCTTCTCGGCTTTAGAAATCTTCTCGCTTTTATCATGTTTAGAAGTATCAAATTTCATTTTAAGAAATTTTCTAAATTCACGAGCAAACAAAGCCATGTCTTCCGAGTCACTATCACTCTCGCTCTCTATTACTTGTTTGACCTCTTTTCGGACTTTTAAAGCAACGCCCTTTTCGATCTTCTTTTCAGTTTTAGAGGGAAACATATCTAGTTCACAGGTTTGTAAATCACCTACAAGCTCTTCTAATTTCGTAGAGGCTAAAGTTGGTAAAGAATTTAAAACGGTCACCTTTGGAATAAATCTATCGGGTAGGGACCTTAAAATTTTCTTTACAACACGGTCGTCAGGTATTTTCTCTCCCAAGTTAAAAGATGAATTAATAATATCAGAAAGTCTAGCATAAAATTCATCAAAAGTTTCTTTTTCATTCATTTTGATAGTTTCAAATTGAGTGGTGAGGTTTTGGAGTTTTGAAGCTTTAACGACACTAGTTCCTTCATGAGTTAATTGTAAAATATCCCAAGCTTCTTTAGCGGTCTCACACGTCATAATACGTCGGAATACATCCGGTGTGACAGAGCTAAACAAGGCATTTAAACCACGGGAATTGAAATTAGAAAGTTTAAACTCATTTTCAGTCCATCTATCGGCGGGTTTGATAACACGTTCATTTTCAACTAAATAAGTTGGTGGGGACCACCCGTTAACAACAGACATCCAAACTCTCTCGTCGATATATTTTAGTGTCGATCTCATACGCGATTTCCAATACGCGTAGTTTGAACCATCGAAAATAGGAAATTTTGAAAATGGGGAAAAATCCATTTTAGCCAAAAATTATTTAAAAGATCGTTAACGAAATAATTTATCGCTTTGGCTCTGATACCGATTTGTAAACGTTGTTGAAAAACCCCGGATTTTAATAATCTTCAATTAAAATATAATTTCCTTTTAAATAAACACAAGATGCTAAAGCGTAAGGTGATGGTTCAACTTTTAAAACAACAAATTTTAATTCCTTAAACGAATTAAAATTACACCAAGTGAAGTAAAGAATTAATCAATTTATATATTCACTTAAACAAATTAATTCAATCCAAGTCCTAGACTTTGCCTAAGTCATATTTATCAATATTAGCAAATTAGGCGAAACCAAATTTTAGAAAATGACTTGAATTAAACAACATTACCCAATATTCAATTTAAGTCCAAATTAAATTGAGTGTGATAATTTAAACCGAATTTTATCTTGAATTATCCTAAGCATGCGTTCTACGTTATTTATGCAAGATAAAATAAATCAATCACACTACGCCGCGATGTACGAGGAAAAACCCAAGACGGGAAACAACCTCGGACGGCCCTAGCCACAAATCCACTAGATACGGAACTACAATTACAAGACAGATAGACTAACAACGCACGACTCGATCCCTCTCAAGCCTCGACCCTTCTTCTTGTAGAAACTTCTTCCTAGCGAATAACCTTGGAACACTACCGCGGTCTTGGAATCCACCGATAGGACTTTATATGGTCACAGTCACCCGAGCATGGAGCCTTTCTCCGTGTGGGTAAAACAACATAGAAACACTTCTTCTTTCTTTGTCGGTGGTGGAAGCAAAAATCAAAACTTCTCTTATATTCGGTGTAGATAAAACCGGTGCTAAACTCCAAGCAATTGATAAGTATATGTGAACTTAGAATAAACTCAATTGGGTGTAAACACTAGAGTGATGAAAATATTTCTCTAAAAATCTCACTCAAAACATGAACATTTTCCTAAATAATTTTTGGTCTCAAACTCTCTCTAAGAGATAAACTAGGATGGAAAAGTTAGATTGGAAAATGTTATTCCCGCACATAATAAAGTCTGAAAAAGTTGGTTAAAAACCAAGTGGGGAAGTGGGTGTAAAACTGCCAAAAAACTGCCAAAAATTGTTCCCACCTGGCATCTCGTTCGAACGACATTTCGTTCGAACGAAATCTCGTTCGAACGAGATTTCTAATGACGTTCTAGATGGAACTTGTTAGAATCTCGTTGGAAATATCGTTAGAACGAACAATCTCGTTCGAATGACATTTCGAACGACGGACCAGTATACTTTGGTGGGAACTCCTTGGCAGTTTCGTTCGAACGACATTTTCGTTCGAACGACAATCTCGTTCGAACGACTATATCGAACGAAAAACCAGAAAGTTCGGAAAATTCGATTTTAGCCCAGAAAACTTTATAAACTTATTTTAAAGTTTTATTTAATTCTTTCTGAAAATTAAAACACGGTTTTTTATAAAACCTAACACCCAATAAACTTTGTTCTAAGCTCCTATATATATATAAATGCATTCAAACCTTGGGAGCATGGAACCATAGTTGATGACGTAGAAACGAGGCGTGCAAACCGGCATATTTGATGAAGCTTTATACTCTTTGCCGCTATGTCTTCAACAAACACTTCATAGGCTTGAGAATATTACAATTAAATACTATCCTATGAATAAATGTTTTTGTCCGGAAATGAGCCAAAACTATATATGGACTCAAGTGGAAATTTGTGTCCTTACACAGGCCTACCTGAGTAGAGCTAGATCACCACCATAGAATTCAGCGAGTACAAGCTAAGCAAAGATGAAGAAGAAGTTTCCTTTATTCCTACAGACGGCGCCAGATTGATGATACCAGAAATGGTATCACCAAATTAGTGTGTTGAGTGAGTTCAAAACTAAATAACAATGAGGTATAACAAATATATATATATATATATATATATATATATATATATATATATATATATATATATACACACAAAAAGAGATGAGTCAAAGAGGAAGATAATACTAGATGTAAGTGGTTCAACCAATTTTGGTCTACGTCCACTGCGTGAGTATGTATAAAATCCACTAAATAAGGGCTCTAATGGCCTTGAGATACAAACACTCAAGATTTCTCTATCTACTGAGTTTTTGATAGAGTTTTAGCTAGGGTTTACAATGATTGATCCTTTACAAAGATGTAGAAGATAAGTATTTGTAGTGCATGGGGGCGTAGCATACACTCCAAGCATGTAATATGCATGTGTGGAATGTTTTTAGCCAATGAGGAACCAACTGTCCCTGTCTCATGCAGGTCATGATGATAAAATATACCCTTATGTGTGAGGGACTTATTGTTATAACGATTTTGATACACATGGGATCTGTAACCCATGCACACTCTCACGCATTCCCCAGTCCACGCGCTCTGCTAACTGTCTAGTGTTGGACATCTGTCATGTTTGAGGCCAAGTCATCTACTATGGTCCATTGATGGAATGACACATGTCCTCATCTTATCATCCATTATCCTAATGAAGGTCAAGGATGAGGGTCCATCAATCGGCAGCTAACCCTAGACACACTATTTTTTTTTTGTAAATATTGAAAATGAAAGGTTACAAAGGGACTACATCACATAGAAACAGAATCCATAGAGGTAACAAAATACACCATAAAAGCAATGAAGCAACAGAGAGAGGATAAAATCCTAGCTATGTTGTAGGGTTTGCAAGGATCCACCGCATGACATTTGGGTCCTCTTCAATCTCAATAAAGGCCTCCTCGTGAACTTTTGCCTCACGTGCCAACCAGTCCACACCTCGAATCATTTCGGGGTTAGCATAGATGAAATCCACACCCACAATCCTCATGAGTTCATAGCAGTCGGCCCTAATATTCTCAAAATCAATTTCTCACTACAGAACACCCTGAAGATTTCAATCAGATCATGCAAATTGGTTTCCACCAGAATATCCTTCCACCCGCGCATCCTAGCCATATTCAGGCTGTGGTAGAGGCCTTCCATCAAGGCGCGAAGAAGCGAGGGGGTGCCCCTAATCCGTCCGTAGAATCTAAACTTACAATGACCCAGATCATCAAGAACATATCCCCCAAAGGTGGAAATGCGGTATATAGGGTCAGTACAAGCCGTAGGGAAACCTTAGTCTTTCCCCGATCAACATGCTCAAGGAGGCATAAGAGAGAATTCGGGACATCATCATACTCGGCATAGTTGTGTGTCTGGCATTTCCCAAGTCGGGCAAGGTTATCTGCCCATATGTTGTTGGAACGTCTGATATGGGTGACATTTATTTCCATTTCTGTCATGATAGCCATACATTCCTCGATAACATTAGTTAGTGGGTGGTTCTCATGGCCCTATCTATTGAGGATATGCACAACATCCAAGAAGTCACACCATCCAACCCTTAATTTTTTCCATATTCAAGACATGAAGCATTCCCACGAATTCGGCCTTAATGAGGTTGTTGTCACCGATAATCTTTCCGTTGAACCCAAGGATCCATCGCTTGTCATTGCTGCTGACCATGCCACCAAATCCACAAATTTTGCTAAATGGATCATAGCTTCCATCCGTGAAATCTCGTAGCTTGAAAAAGTATCATCACTTAAAGAGGTGTTAGGAATATTACTCGGGCTATGGTAATTACTAGCTTTAGGTTTAGTAATGAATTCTAGTTCCACAGAGAGGGTACTGGAATTAGTGCAAACCATAGTCGGGGTGATATTTTTCTTTTCAAAAATGCGTTTATTACGCGCAGTTCAAATATGCCAAAGAGTAGATATAGAGAGGTTATTGCCATTCTGCATAGAATTATACCATATGTTCTCTTTAATCCATTCAAAAAAGTAAATGTTTCTATAATTATTCCACTCCTGAGGGGAGTAGGTGGTCTCCCACACAGCAGTGGCAAAGTGGCAGTTTCTTAGCACATGTTCAACATTTTCATCATACGCACAAAACTCACTTTTTTAGACTCAGTAAGGCGTCTTTTAAATCTCTGGCAATTAGTAAGTAATTTATTATGAAAAGTAAGCCAGAGAAAGGTTTTGAGTTTTTGGGGAATTTTAAGTTTTCAAATGCTTTTCCAGTTAATCAGAGAGGAAGTATTAAAGTCAATCTTGCCAAGGGAATCATAAGACGATTTTATAGTGAACTTCCCGTTGGCGGATGGGCCCCAACTAGGACTATTAATTTTACCAGGGGGTGTGGGGGAGGGGGGATCCAAAAATTAAATTGGCAGTGTCATGTATGAAGGTGTCTTTAACTAATTGCTCGTTCAAGACCCCATCTTTGATCAGATCACAAATAAGTGACACATGGGAGTTGTTATGGGTTTTAGGGATGGGGGAGTTGCCCACCCACCAATCATTGAAAATGTTTGTAGACTTCCCATCAGCAGACACCCATTTCGTATTCTTAACAATATCATTTTTTTCATTTTAGGATGCCCCTCTAGATATGGGAGGCCTGCGCTTTTCTGGTCCGATTGTCGGGGTTGTTATGAGTCTTGTACTTCGAACTAAGAACACGAACCCATAGGGAGTTTTTATCATTGAGAATTTTCCAACCTATCTTGGAAACAATGGCACGATTGTTATCATCACTAAATCTGTAGGAGGGTACTTTAGATTATAGATGGAGGCGTAACCCCTTTCGAGTATGGTAATGATAAGTTAATTAGCCCAAGACCTTAGAATAATGATAGGACATACAAACACAAACCCAATGAAGATGTACTCAGTTTAAACTCACAAATATCTCTAGTATAACTCGGGAGATAGTAATGAACTTTAGAAGTAACATAGGTGGATGGAGAGAGAAGTAAGCACCATAGATACACCTTGGTAGGCAGGTACAAACACACCATACCCCCTCAAGAATCTCTGTCAAGTATTAAAAGCTTCGCAATAAATAACAATGGTGAGTGGATAAACTCTCTGGTTTTTAATAACTCTCTCTCTGATGTGTATTGTTAGCAATAACTCCAGAGTTCTTCAAAAAAGATTATGCCTCTGCTCAAGGGTGGTTGGGGTCCTTAAATAGCCCCCCCACCCCACACACACACACACACCATCCCCGAGGCAACTCAGTCATTAAAACTATGAAAGACATCCCTCATACTTTATGTCACAACATTAAATACCTGATGTACTAGTTGGCTCCACATCATAAACATTAAATGCCAAGACATGCATTTTCCTTGACCCCTATGTGTCAGGGAGGGGGCTGTTGTTGTAGAGGTGGCTCACCAACTGCCTGACAGCCCCAAATACCATGGTAGTTTACTTAAGTGCATGTCTGACATTGTTTGGCTGGGCAGTGACATCACCTACAGTAGATGTGACATTTAAGTAGAGGATTGTTTGGTTAACAGCCTAACGCCCGATGGAACCCCAAGTTGCTCCGCCCGAGGTTCCACGGTCAAGGTTCTTCGGTGTTTTACCAGGTGTATCTAAGATGGTCAGGACAAGCCCCAACAGTGCCTCACTTCTCAATCCTCCAAACCAAGTCCCTATAAAAGTTCCCACGGTGAGGTCATTCGATAGAGCATGAAAGCTCTCCCAGGCCCCGCCAAGCCTGGTCTCTCGTAAGTACCGTTTGACCTCACACAAACTCATTTATTATTATCGTTACGTCATTACAATCGTTATAGCTCATAACCAATATAAACAAAGATACAATATGACTAATATAACAAGCTAAAGTATGAGTTGCCACGCCAAGATGTTTCGCTGAGTTTCCACGCCTGAGTTACCACGCTTGAGCTGCCTCGGTTGCTTAATCTTAAACACTATTTCTAATTAGGGATTTGCCCCTAATATCAAGGTTACCTTCAAGCCCCCTCTACATTTTCCCCCTCGTGGAGAGATTTTCTTGGGACAAGAAATGTCTGCACGTAACATCTCAGACCGATGGACCTTTCTCTATGTGAAAAGATTCAAGCCTCCTTTCCTTTTTTCAGGACTAGAGTGTTAGAGTCTTTAAGAGGTTCTAAAATTCTCCCCGATGTACCTGAGTCTTATTTAAATAACGTTTTAACTTATGATGAGGGAGCATCGTAGCTTCTTGGAACCGTTCGGACATCTTCTTCGTTAAGGGCTTATTGGATATGTATGATAAAAACATTTTGGCGCCAAAACTCAATCTTGCTTATGGAGGCGATGGTTTGTGTTCCCCAGGTGTCACTTCATCAATGGCGTGGAACTGTCTTTTCAACTGTCAAAGAACTTCCCGAGGTGCCACGTGTTCGTTGTAAATGATTGCAGGCGGCTTTGAATGTGCGTTTAGTGGGAAACTGAAATGACTATAATCTAAAATTTCAAACGGCTATACCTAAACACTTAAACCCTTTTTTCTCTTACTCTGTTAATATTTTCTTCTAACTTCCATTTTCTTTAGAGAGAGAAAGCCTGCGAGAACTCCATTATTGTCAAGCTCTTGCTTACCGTCTTCCTCTCTCATCTTCTGAACCACCGCCTGTGGTCGTGATCTTCCATCCTCATTATTCAAACCCATATTGCTTGAAGCTTTGCTTCTATCTTATCGTCATTTGTCATGGCATTTTCCAGCAATCCCACTATCTCTGCTACCGGTGCTCCATCTTCCACCACTACTGCTGCCTCCACCTTGGATGTTGCCCGTCAAGAACAGATGAGGTTTTATCGTAGATCTCCTATTTTTGGAGAAGGTGATGATTTTGCTGTTGCCTGCAAGACTGTGCATTTATCTTCTAAGTTTGACGCTTTACTGTTGGGTGATGAAGACGAAGATTTTTCTGAGTGGGTCTTTCTTCCTCCAGAGGGGACTCTGCGATTCCGCTTGGAGCGAGGGGACTTCCCATGGTCCCATATTGATTTCGAAGTGCCCGGGGGATCTCCTGCCCATTTTGCTGCCTGGAACTCCCATATGCAAAGTTCTTACGCTGATATTCTCACTAAGCTTGGGTTGCAACGGGCTAAATTGTTTGGTGACTTCACTCTTTCGAAGAACAATACTGGTCTTCCTATCCTAGTCTCTCGATGGAACGTTACTACTCATACGTTCATCGCTGCGTGGGGCGAGTTCACCATAACTTTAGAAGATTTGTGCGAGCTCCTGGGCCTCGATGCAACAGGTCATGAGCCCTATACCGATGAGTCTCTTTATTCTCAAGAGACTGTCAATCGTTTGGAGTTGGATCGTATATGCCGAAGTTGCATCGGTTCATCCAATAAAGCTACTTTCTCTCCCTTGATTAATTATTTCTTCAAGGGTTCATGTAAAGGTAGTTCTTCAACAGATGCTCCTGGTCAAGGTACACCGTTAGAACTTCCTGCCTATATTCTTGTGATTCTCTCCCACTTCCTTTTGACGGGAAAAACCAATGACCATCCCCGAAGGGACCTTATCAATATGTCCCTTCGTTTGGCCCGAGCATAAAACTTCCACTGGATGCAATTGCCTTGGGATCCCTCTACACCTAGCTGGATAGGACTTTGTTCGACATGGAATGATCTCTTGGCCATTATAACTTGGCCAATTTTGCCAACGACATCCTCCTAACCAGCTTCCTTTACTTTTGCTTCCCTGCCGTAGCGGCCAAAACCAACTGCCCTCCTTCAGGGGAGATAATTCTACCTCCACGGTCCTTTATTTATCATAGGAGACAAAGCCAAAAAGAGTTAATATATATGATTGATCGTTTTGAGAACTTTGTCATGAGGCCCTATCAGGAGGAAGTCTTCTTTCACACTTGTGGATTTTTTCAACATAAAGTCAGAGTGGTACAAGCCCCTACCATGGATATTGAGGATCCCTCGTTGGCTGTGGTCCTTATGTTCTCCCCAGGATATCTACCCTCGTACACTGAATGGGGATATACCAGCGAGCACTATAACCCCAACCGATGTAGCCACAAGTTTGGGTTTGACCAGGGGGATCCACGTCCAGTGTTTCAATCGTCGAACCCCAAGGTCTCCTTTAGCGAGGCGTGTTCTCTTTTTTCTTCAAACGCTGCGTGGGGGATAAGCTCTACCATGGATGGGCGAGTCACCATTCCCAGCATTACTAGGTAAGGGGACGTGACCCCTCTGTTTGCAACAAAATACTAGCCGAAACAACTGGTTGAAATTGCTGAGTTCGTTGAGGGAGATCCAGTGTATCCTCCCGTTTCTTCATTTTCTGCCCTAGAGTTGGGGCTAAAGGGAAACTCCGTACTTAGGATGGAATTCCCTCTAAGTACGACCCCCAAGGCACCTCCTAGCGAGCTTCCCCCACTTTTTTCCATGATCCCTGTCGCCACGCCCAAACTCAAAACCATTGCAGCTCCGAAGAAGCCTGCCCCTTCAACTGAAGCTACTACCGACGAGGGGCCTTCTCAACCACTTGCCAAAAAGTCAAAAACGGCCAAGAGTGGGGCATCAAAGTCAAAATCTAAGTCCCAGAAGCCCCAGACTCCCGTGGCAGCCTTCCTCATAGCCTCCGTTCCACCTCCCATGTCTACTGAAATGGCTGACTGCTTAAGGAAGGAAGCCCAGTCAGAGATAGATCGAATAAATGCTGAGTATCAACGGCATGCTGTCGTTGTTCCTCCTCCGATTGCTTTTCCTATGGTGGTGGTTGATCCCACGAAGCCAATGGTAAGAAGGAGAAAGAGTTCAAGGGTTCCTCAGGATGTCGGTACTGATGCAGCGGGGTCAAGGAAGAAGACTCTGGGTACCAAGTCTCAGAGGAAGTAAACTCCTGAGGTGCGTTGAATTCCTGAGGTGCATCTCACTCCGACCCCCTCTGTTTCTGCCCCCTCTGTTATTTCCACTCCTCCTTCTTCGCCCATGGTCATATCTTCTCGTTCCCCTTCTGAATCCGAGGTATGTATGCTTAATTTACTCATTCTCTTTTTTTTCTTAAGGCAGGCTGCATTTGATTATTATTTTTTCTCGAATACTGTGCTGCAGGGGATTGAAGAGGAAAGACCAACCCCCCCCCCAGTCCTCCCGTGAGCCCTTTTATGGGGGGACGCTTCGATGTTTCTCGTACTGAAGTGACTCCTCCTCGTTCCCCCATGACGGGGCTCACTTATTCTCGTCGTTCAGGATCCCATCATGCTAGGGAAGTTGTTGTGGGAGGTGATGTTGTTGAGACTACGAGTGCCTCTTCGCCACCAGAGGTAACGCAAACCGAGACAATACTCTCAATCCCCTATGATTTACCTACTCCATCTGAGGTTCCTCTGCCCATTGTTCTTGTTGAGGAAAGTGAGCCCGAGGTATGATTTCTTCTACAGTTTATTTCTTATATCGTCTTTTCGGTCCCACCCCTTTTACCTATTTATCTTGCTGAACCTTGAGATGTTTTGGGTGCCCTAGGTTGAAATATCCTCGTTGTTAGCTAACCTTCTTCTTCCATCGATGCTGATGAGACCTCTGATCGCCATTCCCCTTTTCAGTGCCATAACCGAGGTAAGTAACGCGTAGAGATACTTCTTCGTATTTTCTGTACTTATTCCTCTTTTCTAACACTTGCCCTCATGTCACACTTTTCTCCCGATCTTGTACCACCTACTTATCTTGGTGGTCCTCATGCAGTCAATGCCAAGGTTGGTGCTTCTGCCCAGCGTAGTGGTGTTTTTTGCACCCCTCCGTATTGGGGATTTGTTTGGGAGCCCATCATCTTCTCCCGATGAACCCCCTATGCTGGCCTTGGTGCCTTATGTCGGTGAGGGCGTCTTGCCGAGCGTTGAGGCTTCTGCAACCAGGGACCCCGTTATGACTTCTGAGGCAATGATCCCGTCCCCAACTGTTCATGTCCCTGTAGCTGCCACAATGACTCTCGTTCTTGCCCCTGTAGTGACTGAGGTATAAATATATAAATATTTTTGGTTATTTCTCATGAGCTTTCACCTTATAACGGTGACTTAACAATGAAAACGCTTGTTAAGATTTTTTATAAACTCCACCTTATAACGGTGACTTAACAACGAGAACGCTTGTTAAGATTTTTCATAAACTCCACCTTGTAACGGTGACATCAATGAAAGTGCTTGTTAAGATTTTTCATAAAATCCACCTTATAACGGTGACTTAACAACGAAAAATGTTGTTAAGATTTTTCATAAACTCCACCTTATAACGGTGACTTAACAACGAAAACGCTTGTTAAGATTTTTCATAAACTCCACCTTGTAACGGTGACTTAACAACGAAAACGCTTGTTAAGATTTTTTCATAAACTTATTATGCCTTCTATCTCTTCTCAGGTTGCTCGGGAAGATTCTCCCCCAGTTCTTTCGCCTATGGTCTCACCCCATCGGGAACATGCTGTTTCGGAAAACTCTGGTCATGATGATCAAGGTTCCACGATTGGTGCTGTAGTAGAGAGCGAATCTGGGTGCGAACTCCCTCTTCCTGACCTGGCTCCTCACGCTTTCTGCCTGATGGTGCTTCGGAAGTCTCCTCAAATGCTTGTCAACCACCGCTTGGTGATTGAACAACTGGTGAATCGTCACCCTGAGACCTTCACATCGGATTGCTTACGTTCTAATATTCACGTGATGAGTCACAGACTTCAAGGCATGGCGATCGTTGTTGCTGAAATTGCTAGTACTCCTACTATAATCGTTACCAGATCCCTCCTTAACCAATTTTTGGATTTTCTGAGGGAGCTGGGGCGTGATGGTTTCCATTTTGACTGGATCATAACACATTTAAAGACTTTGAAGAACCAGCAACTGATCAGCCAGAGGGAAGTGTTGGGAAAGCATCAGGAGGACCAGCGAGCTGAAGAAGCTAAGTTGGTCGAATTAGCTCCCCTTTTGGATGCAGTGGATCAAGAGGTAAAGGATGCCTAAGAAGCCTTGTGTCTGGTCAAACTGAAACGCAAGAGACTCCTCGTCGAACGTACACAAGTGAAAATGAGGTTGGAGGTTTCTATTAATGCCCAGCGGTCTTTCACAACAGCTTCTTCGGGACTTCTTGGAGATTTTTTCTCTTCCTCAGATTTATCGTTTCTTTTAGGCTAATTGCTTCTTGTATACATATCCTCCATCTTCTTCTATCTATGTAATTCTTTGGCAATAGCTCCCAAATTTTTTTATAATGCTCTATTATTTATAAATGAAGAATATATATTTTCCAATTCATCCATGTGTTGTGACTGTTTTTATATGTTATAGATTTCTATATTTCTGCAATTCTTTCATTGTGTTCAAATTGTAAAATAAAACTTGTATATTCATAACAACGGCCAGTTATAACAGTGGTTCAAACTTGATTGTTTACACATGATAAACCTTTAGCCATTTATTGTTAACCTTAAATGGCTTGTCTTCCTCTAACTTTGAAATTAAACAATAACCTGAATCATGAGCTTCCTTCACAACGAAAGGTCCCTCCCAGTTGGCTGCAAACTTAGGTAGAGGAATCCCCCTGATGTGCTTCACTATTTCTTTCAATACGAGGCCTCCCTCCACGAACTTCCTCGGTCTCACCAAGTTATCGTATGCCCTGGAGAGTTGTTTCATATACATTTGAAAGTGTTGCATCGAATTATCTCTGTGTTCATCCAACGCTTCCAACTGTACATATCTATTTTGAGGGAGCATGCTACTTCGCAAGGCATATCGAGCGGAGTGAACTTTTAACTCCACTGGAAGGATTTCCTCAGCCCCATAAACAAGGGAGAACGGCGTCTATCCTGTGGGTTTCCGCTTGGTTGTTCGATAGGACCACAAAACAGCTGGTATCTTGTCATCCCACGCCCCTGGAAAGTCCTCCATCATCTTGGCCAAAATATTAACCAAGGTTTTGTTAGCCGCTTTGGCTTGACCGTTTCCCTTTGGGTATGCCACCGTTGAAGTGTGATGAATAATGAAGTACTTATCCGTGAGCATTGTTACTTCAGAATTGACGAAGGGAGTCCCGTTATCTGAAAAAATAACCTTTGGGATCCTAAAACGACAAATGATGTATTCTCTGATGAAGTTTCTCACCACCCCAGTCATTGCTCTTCTGAGTGGTATCGCTTCGGCCCATTTTATAAAACACTTCGTTGCTACTAGTATCCATATCTTGCCTCTCGAAGAAGGGTGTATTGCCCCCACTAGGTCGAACGCCCAAGTATGAAACGGATAGGGTGTTGACAGAGAGTGTAAGTCTACCGATGGGGCATGGATCATATTTCAATGAAGTTGGCAAGCCTTACATTTTCGAACGAATTCAGCCGAGTCTTTCTCCATTATTAGCCAATAATACCCCAACGCCATCAGCTGATCATACAACTTGGCTCCTCCTATATGGGCTGGATCGTGCGCTTGTTTGAGGACCTCAACTGCTTCTTCTTTCGTGATGCAACGCAATGGCCTGTTGAAGTATCCCCTTCGATAGAGCCGCCCATCCTGGATATAGAACCTCGGGGCCCTTCGCCTCAGGCGCACCGCATCTATTTTCTCCGTTTGGGCAACTCCATCATGAATCAAGTCGATATAGGGCTGCCTCCAATCTATTTAAGTTTCAATGAAATGGCACTCAGCTGCCTCGAAGAATAACTGACACCTATCGCACCTCCATTGTAGCTCTGCCGCATTTTTCTTCATTCTAGGTCAGAAATACCCCTCCCTTTGAATCCTCCTATATAGAGGTATCTTAGTCATCTCGTAGTGCTCCTGGTGTGTTTCCTTCAACCTTAGTTCTGCTTCCTCTGGGCTAATACATCTTGATAACCATCCCCTAGCATTTCTGTGGTAAAGGTTTCCCTGGTTTGTAAAGTATTTAGCTAACTCCCTTAGTCCCATGGCTCCTTCACCAAACTCCAGTTGCTTCCTAATCTCTCCCCTCCAGTCCATGTCCTCCTCCATCGGTAGTATTGACTGTACCACCGAAGGAGTTATCCTTAGTTGGATCACAATGATAGTCTTATCGTTCCTCATGACCATTTTGTAGGCAATAATGGCATAGGGGTCTGGATGGCGGTTCATTGTTCTAGGATGTCTTCTGATCTTGGTCCGATGGAACTGGTTGAGAAGCCTTTGAATGATTGTCCTGTACGACGCCAGGCTTATGTGCTTCAGCACATATTCTCCGTTTACCTGCTGAATCACTACGTTCGAGTCACCCTTAATGCAGAGTGAATGAATTCCCTGTAATACCCCGTATTTTTATGCTATATTAATTTGGGGATTTATTAAATGTGAATGAATTATTTAATAAAAATCCGGAAATTAATTGTGTTATAATTATTAACGTGACGAGAGTTAGTAATTATGAGAAATTTGTTGAATATTACTAATGAGAAAAGTAATATATGATATTGATTATATTGAATGTCACGAGTGAATAAAATGACAATTTTGGAAATTTGAATCGGGACGCGCCCATGTCGCGTCGGGACTAAATTTTGATAAATAAAAAAATGAATATTTTATAAGTTGCCCGTATGGTTGTTTTGAGTGCACCAACGCGTCCGGAAGGGTCGAGATAGTCAGAAAAGTGTACCCGGGGGTGTAGTTTGGGTCTCGGGGCGTTTTTAGGCCTAATTAGTAACCCGGGAGGGCATTTTGGTCATTTTACTTTTTTTGGGTAATTAAACCCACGAAAATCAGAAGGGCTATATTTGATATTGAGGTTGTCACCTAGGGTTAGAAAGACCCAAAACCTAGAACGGCCATTGGAGAAGAGAGGAGAGAGCTCTCAAGCAATTTCAAGGCCCAAAACTCAACGGTTTACGCCGCCGCCACCACCAACGCGTAGATCGCGAGACGGGGAACGCAACCACACCAAAATCAGTCGCAATCCAGACTTTTGAAAATCCCAGGCAAGTGTTTATCTTGCTATTTTCGTTGGTGCAATTTCCATATTAGTTTAGGAATGATTAGGGATGAAATATATGGAAGAAAACTCAAATTTTGATAGGAATTTGCATGTAGTAAGGACTTAAACATTATTCTGGAAGTCTCTTGTGATGTAGAAAGATAACCCACGAATTTTGTTGTATTTAAGAAAGGAATTCTGGGGTAAAACAGATTAGAACCATAATTTAGAGATTTTGGGTTCTTGAAGTTGTGTATGAATTTTGGGTTGAAAATCCATGTTTAAATGATAGAAATGTACATGCTTTACGTTAGAAACATATGGTATATTGTTATAATGTTAGTAGTGGAATTGTTGGGACGTTTGGGTTTGGAAAATATGGATTTGGATGAAGAAAAGTGGTAGAACCCATAACTGCGATTCTGCAGAAAATTGAAATACCTACTTGATCGATCGATCGAGCCTAGAGCTTCGATCGATCGAAGGTTCGATCGATCGAGCCCCAAACCTCGATCGATCGACCCCTCCTGGCAGACTCCTATTTCCCATATTAAATGAGTTAAATTTAATTTATCATGAAATAATTCTTGGGCATCCTTAATATAATGTTTTGGGAGATTGGGGAGACCAGTAGGTTATACGAATGAATTTTGGAGATACTTAATGTGGACTAAGAATTACATTTTGGGATAATTACTTATAAATCGATTAATTTATGTATTGAAAGGTAAGGTGCGTAAGAGAGTTACGTTGGAACAGAATACGATCACCCACTGAATTTTATACATGTGAGGATAGAGTTCACGAGTGTCGCAAAATGAGTTGGAGAAACCCTTCGAGTTAAGGTTAGTGACGAACCCTTATAAGAATACTTAATGTGAAAATTAAGGATAAATATTGTAATTATGGGTGATGAGAGAAACCTATAATGATATAATATTAAGTGGTATATTTATATGGTTGTGTATGCATATATTATATACGTGTGAAAAACGTGCCCGCGCTACTTGCTCTCCCTGAGGTTACCGCGCTGGGACAGTCTTATCTCGATGGGACCTTTATGGGGGATATTGACTTGTAACCTAGAAGATAGATATCCTTGGTACAGGCTATCGAACCGATAGTTCAGACGGTCCTAAGAGACGTGAGGGTATGTACTGACCTCTTAGTGACTTGGAATCTATGCTTCGCCTCAATCTTGTTTGTGTATATATGTTGATACAGTTCGAGAGTGATTCCGAACTTGTATATCCCTTAGTGTGAGCGATGCGGGGATTGGATAGCAGAGTATGCCTCACCATAGTTTGTATGTTGGTGCTGTTAGAATATATATATTATACGAGTGCTTGATATATATATCTGAATTTGGGAAATTTAAACTGTTGCTGTGATATAGTAAGTAAGAAATAATTATGGATTATAAATCGAAAATACTTGTTGGAAAAGTATAACGTGACACTGGGAAACTTTATAAATTAATGAAGCTAAAACGAGAGTTGTGCTACTAATTGGAAGTATCTTTTTAAACAATGATATTGTTTGGTTTTAAAATCTTATGAGTAAGTTAAGATAAGGTAAATTTTTGGGAAGGTTAGTACGATAAAATGATAAGATAAACCGTTGGGAAGGTTAGTACGATAGGCGTGCACATTAGAAGGGAGGTAAGAATTTCTCAAGAGAGTGTCGCTCTAATATGTTGTTGCATTGGCCTGTATCAATTTAAATACTTGCTAAACGTATTTTAAATCAAACACACTTTCGGGCTCTGACCCGTTTCTCTCTCTCTCTCTCTCTCTCTCTTGTATATATATGTATGTATTACAGGTGCCCAGCCACAGGGGCGTCTTGCTTAGGATCTCTTGGAAGGAACGCGTTGCAGCTTAGGTGGGAGTTGCAGGTCTCTTGATTAGACGACTTCGTTCATTCGGATCCACTCTTAGTACTTTCATTTAGTTGAGCATGTGTAGCTCTTTCCATTATTCCGTTGTTATTGGACATTTGTATTTCAGTTATTTCCAGTATTGTTAGTATGGGATTTATTCAGTTTGGATGTGTGACTTTAGATTTCGTATGTTGACATTCGATTGACGAATTTATTAAATTAATTGGACTATGTTGCAGGAATTTAATGTGGTGTGATTCTTACTTATTGAATGTTGTTAATAAAAAAAAATGATTTTCTTTAAATAAAATTTGGAAAGTTATGTATGAAAATGGTTTTGACACTTAGCTTAATTATTTAGGGTGTTAAATTGGAAAATTTATTTTTATCGAAAGTGATGCTGAGAATGAACCAACTGTTTACCTTGATTTAATTTAATAAAGGAGTGATCGCCCGGTATTTAATTAGGCAGGGTGTCACATGTGGTATCAGAGCATCAGGTTCTAGTGTCCATAGGATCTGTACGGCTTATTTTCGCTTTCAGCTTAACGTTATTGCTATAGAGCCCTATTTTTAGGATTGTTGTACTCTTGCTTTTACGTTTAAGTCTTCAGCTATTTGAGATTTGATAATAACTGTAGACTAATAAAATTGTTCACGTTTCAGATGCCTCCGAGACGTGCTCCGAAAGATAGGCGTGCCCAGGCCGAGCAGCCAGCAGTTCCGGCACAAGGCACAATGAATGCAAATGAAGTAGCCGCCATTGTTGCTCAAGCGGTGAATGCCGCACTAGCGGTGACTCAGCAGGATCCACCCCAGGTTCAGGCAGTGGCGCCAGTACCAGCACAGCTTCCATCTACATGGGAGAGGGTTCAGGATGCTTTTCAGAAAGCGCATCCCCCTGAGTTCTTTGGTAGCTCCGATATTGTCACAGTTAGCCAATGAAAGAAAGACATCCAGCGGAACCTCCGTATGTATGAGTGCATTGATGTGCAAAAGCTGTTATTGGCTTCCTTTAAGCTGGTGGGAGCCGCATTGCAGTGGTGGGAGTCCACTACCACTTTGGAGGAGAGGGACACGATCCCTATTCAGTTGTTCTGGGAGCGGTTTGACCGGAAGTATTTTCCACCCGCAGTGCAGACTGAGATGAGGCGGAAATTACTAAATCTGAAGCAGGAGAATCTTACTATCGCTGAGTATGAGGAGGAGTTCATGAGACTTCTCACCATTGTGCCAGATGAGGCCCCTACTGAGAGCAAGAAAATTATGTTGTTTGTCGATGGGTTAGCTTGGAGGATCGGTCAGCACCTTATTGGGAGTTTATCCCTGAGTACTTTCACTGATGTACTCAATGCCGCGTTGCTACATTGCCAGGATCATCGCTTCCATCTTCAGGGAAGCAAGAGAGCAGGAGAGTCCAGCCAGCAGGGCAGGGCGGGGGGTAATAGTGACAGTGGGACACCATCTCATGGACAGACTCGTCAGCATGAGCAGAGTTCCCATCAGGGGGACCCTGCTAAGTGATTCTGTTCAGGTGATTCTAGGCAGGGACATGGGGGCTATAGGCAGGGCCAGCCTAATCAGCAGGGCCAACACCGACAGCAGGGACAACACCAGGGCCAGCAGCGTGCTAATCAGGGCCAACAGGGTCAGTGGCGGGGAGGCAACGTCCATCAGGGTCGTGGTCAGCAGGGACAGAGGGGAGGAAATTTCAGAGGCCGATGTTTTGGGTGTGGTAAGCACGGCCATAGGCGCCAGGATTGTCCAGAGGGAGAGAGGGCTCCACAACAGCAGGGTGCCCGTAATGAGCCACATAGGCCACTATTTCCACCTGCCCTCCCAGCTCCAGCCCAGGTGCCAGCCCTACCAGCCATTCCAGCAGCTCCAGTGCAGCAGGGGTAATTACAGTATGGACGTGTCTATAACGTCCACCAGGCAGCAGCTCCACAGGCACCACCCGCGATTGAGGGTATGTTTCCTATCCATGGTACTATGGGTCGAGTTTTGTTTGATACGGGGGCAACGTATTGTTTTATAGCTACGCATTTTGCGAAGGCCTTAGGGTTGTTATCCACAGCAGAGAGTACAGTGACGTTTGTAGACTCACCACTGGGGAGTGGGTCCCTTATTTTCTTTATATTCCGGGGAGTAGGGGTAGAGATTGGTAGCTTGGTATTACCTGCAGACATGTTAGTTTTAGACATGCAGGAGCATGATGTTATTATTGGTATGGATTGTCTCGCAGCTTATAGAGCCATGATTGATTGCTTCGGTGGGAGCATTGGTTTTGCCATTCACTACACCAAATCTGCCCATTTGTCAAGGTCATTGACCTTGACAAATTCACCTTGTCAAGGTCAATGACCGTGACATTTCGAGGCGAGATAACTTTTTTTGTCACGGTCGTGTCACGGTCATTGACCTTGACAAAAAACTCGCATTTTGTGTCACGGTCGTGTCAAGGTCAATGACCGTGACACGTTTGTCACGATTTAGAACCGTGAAATAACCGTGACCCCAATTGTCGCGGTCAATGACCGTGACACGTCCGTGACAACTTTTGTCGCGGACTTGTCACGGTCAATGACCGTGATAATTCTGGGCAGAATTTAAAAAAAATCTGCTGGGCAGTATGGCCACCGCCACTACTCAGCAGTATATTTGTACCTGTTATAGCAACATTGTAGCTGTTCCAAACATCATATATCCAACACAAACTAAAGATAATGCAAATATATTCATGACGATATAATCCAAATATTCAAAGTAAAAACAATATACATGACGATATAATCCAAATTTAATTCAAATGGACAAACTTAAAAATAATGTTACTACATGTTTTGGATAAAACTGAGGAGGTGAGTAGGCCACACGACATACGAATTGATGCACCCACTAATATACGTCGTGCCGCATTGTTCGCGCAACCACAATAGGGAGTTCTCCTACCCGGGTATGACATGCGTGACGAGCACCCTGGACTCCATCTCTTGAAGCACACGTCCATGGACTATTCCACCCTCGACGATATTCGGGTCCCTCAACCCCCGCCCTATCCGCTGGCCATCAAATACGTCCAATATGAACACGCTCGGCCAACCAATTGTCGACAATGGTCTGTTGGAGGGCGTCAAATAGGGAAGTGGATCGTCGAAGTACGAACGTGTCGGTGATGAAGTAGCGAGGTCCACATCCTCGTCATCCTGCGCCTCGTCCTCCCGCACCTCCTCCTCCACCGCCTTCTCCTTCCCTTTCCCTTTCCCTTTCCCTTTACGGTCTCCACCCAACGTACGCTTCATGAATGCGTACATATCTTGGACCGTCGCCTCCAAATGGGACAGCTTCGCGTCGTGTGAATCCACCGTTCGAGCCAACCCGATGTCGCTCGTCTCCAATCCGATGATCCTCGATTTGGCCACCCGCGAGCTCACTCCCCTTGTCCTCCCTTTGCTATCAGAGCCAAGCACTTGGCTGAGTGCGTCTGTGGATAAAGATGCCTTGTCGGCATCAGACTGCGACTCATGCACTTCCTTAAGCTTTGCCTGAAACGATAAAAAGCACATGATTAGTAAAATAAGTAAACTAAAAAATTATAACGTAATTAACAATAATTAAACTGTCGGATTACTTACAATCGTGTTCGCGATGCTCGGGGACACCTCCTTGTCCTTCCCCTTCTTCGTCCGAAGAGCCACATAAGTATCGAGCCTATGTGGCTTACCCCATGGCCCACTCCCTACCCCCTGAAATAAAATAGAGTAAAGTAAAATTAGTAAAATTAGTAAAATTAATATCCAAAATTAGTAAAATAGAGTAAAGTAAAATTAGTAAGATAAATTAAATCTTACCTGCATCCTATGCTCCACCTCAGCGTAAGAGGTCCGGCCGGAGTAGTGCAAGTCCGTCTTTTTAGCCCGATTTTCCCTCCCCGATTGGCGAGATGCCAATTGTCGATCCTCGATCTCATTGTCAATGAACTTTTGCCATTGTGCCAATGAGATCGGCTCCTTGGGCGGGACGGATCCGCGCCATTGTAAAATGGACTCTCGTGTTTTTCCAAAGTGACGTGACCGCATATTTTTCTTCCACGTCTTGTGTTGCTCCCTCAACTGCTCCAAGACGGAATCGCGTAGCTTTGGATCCAAGTTGAATTGTTCCTGTCCAACAAATACAATGTTAGTTGCGAATAAATATAAATATAAATTGAAATTGAAATATTCATATAAATATTACTTGTAGTGCCACCCAAACCGCTAACTTGAGCTCATACGGCACCTCCTTCCAACTCATAAACCCCGGGACGATGACCGTCTTTAGCAGCTCGAGGGATCTCGCTAAAATCTCCGACTTGTTTTCGACGGTAATCCCAAATTTTCCATATTTGGGGAGCCTAGCGGCGGAGGAGCCCTCGTCGTCTCCGCTACCACTGAACCCAGACGACATCATCATAAACAGCATCATCATCTTCGCCTTAACATCTGAAGGAGACATTTTTGCTGTAAAAAAAATGTTATTAGTACAGATAAAAAAAATGTTAATAGTACACATTTCGTTTTACCTAATTGAATTAATAGTACAGATAAAAAAATGTTCCATCTATATTATAACGTATGTGTAAGTTCCGTCAATACCATTTCGTTTCAATTTTGTAATATTATGTTTTTTCCAAATATTTAAAGAGTTATTAAATGCGTGCTCCACCCCCACCCCCACCCACCGCCACACACACACGCACACCTACGCACCTACATACACACACACACACACACATACACACCCACCCCACCCCTACCCACCCCACCCCCTCCACCACCCCCTCCCCCTCCCCCACCACACACCTATGCACACACACACACACACACACACACACACACACACACACCACCCCCACCCCTACCCACCCCACCCCCTCCACCACCCCCTCCCCCACCACACACCACCACACACACACACACACCCCACCCCACCCCCTACAAGTCTAAGGATGTTCTTGATTAAACATGGGAAATCTCATATCGTTTGCAAAAAGTTCATAGATTCTTAATCCCTAGGGTTATGGATATTAAATTTCTTTCACAATTATTTCTTCGATTGCGATGGGTGAAGTTCAATTATATGTTAGAACAATAGATCCTCGCAAGTTGGTCAATCATTGTGTGAATAGGTATGAGATCATAATTTGGAGGAATTCACGTCCAAGAAATAATTTGGATTGTGATACCCCTTGATAGACTTATATGTTTTGTTTACCCGACCGATGAACTATTTTATAATCCTATAGAATTAAGTTTTAGAATCAAGGAATTCATCAGATATTCATTAAAATCGGTTAGTAGAAAATTTATTTAACCAAGAGGGTATCGAAAATTTATTTAACCAAGAGGGTATTAAATTTGAGTGCAATCATGATTATTTAGTGGAATGAATCGTGATTATAAATGTATAAAAGCATTACATCTCTTGGAATTCCAACCCTTGACCTCCGGATCACAACAACAGTGGACGTAGGCTTTCTTACACGTCTGAAGCGCTTAAAAAAATCACTTTCTCTTGTATTTACCATTACAATTATATATTTTATCTGTGATTATAAAATTAGATCAAGTCTAATTTTTTTACATCAATACATATTTAATTGTAAGTTTGTTTAATAAAAGTTATTATTCATTCTTGCATTTTTTTATTTTCTCTTTAATTATACTAGCTTAATTTATTTAGTAGGACCATGTGAAGTTTATTGTTTTTGATTAATATTGTGTGTAGTTTAAATTCGTTTTTATTTTTCAATATTTCCTAAGAGCTTTAGAAATTCGACATTCATTTAAAATGGCATGAGGGTGTTTTAAACCTTCGACTGTGTTTGAAAACTTATTTTTCTTATTTTGAGCGTGAGTACTTTTCGATGGGTTATACTTTTATTGAATTAATTGATAGTCCATACTTAAAGAGTGTACTTTGAAATTTCAAAATGAACTTTCTAAGGTATTAGAAATTTTAGGTGTCTAAATTTAGAGACGTTAAATGTTATTGTGAACTTAATCGTATTATTTTTTGAATTAAACATGAGGGTCATTTTATTTGAGTTATTAAATCAGCAACGACAAATTTAAATTATTGTACACTATTAGTAAAATGTGGATAATGAATCGAACGTCAGTTTTTTACTCGCACACTTGATTATGTCTTTCGTATTTGCATTTTTATTTGTTTTAGCTTAGGAATATTTCATCTCTTCTTTAAACTCATTTCGTTTAGTTGGACAATCACAACTATTTTGAATGAAAAATTAATAAATTTTCATGGGTTAGACTCATATTTATACTCACTATTCTATAATAGTCCGTGGATGTGCAATATTTTATAAATTGACAAACAATAACAAAAGTGGACTCTACAGTATTTGATTATTGTAAAAAAATTGTTGACACCACCACACACACACACACACACACCCCACCCCACCCCACCCCCTGCCCCCCTCCACCACCCCCTCCCCCACCACACACCACCACACACACACACACACCCCACCCCACCCCACCCCCTGCCCCCTCCCCCCCTCCACCACCCCCTCCCCCAAAACACACCACCACACACACACACACACCGCACCCCACCCCACCACCTGCCCCCTCCACCACCCCCTCCCCCACCACACACCACCACACACACACACACACCCCACCCCACCCCACCCCCTGCCCCCCTCCACCACCCTCTCCCCCAAAACACACCACACACAAACACACACACACACACCGCACCCCACCCCACCCCCTGCCCCCCTCCACCACCCCCTCCCCCACCCTGCCCCACCCCGCCCACCCCGCCCCATCGCCCACACACTCACACACATACACACACATATATATACACATACACACATAAATATACACATAAATATATATATAAATGGAAGAGAGAGAGAGAGAGAGAGAGAGAGAAATTGGACCTGAACGTAGAGAGAGAGAGAGAGAGAGAGAGATAGAGCAGCGTCGAGAGAGAGAGAGGGAGGGAACGGTGGGAGGGAAAAAAGAAGGGGGAAAGGGTTTTTGCTGGAAAAGTTGTCACGGTCGTGTCAAGGTCATTGACCGTGACAATTAGTTGTCACGGTCGTGTCAAGGTCAATGACCGTGACATAAAATGCGTGTTTTTTTATCACAGTCAATGACCTTGACAAGGCTGGCCGGCTGAAAGGTGACAATTTGCCCATTTTGGTGTAGTGATTCCGGGGCAAGAGATGTTTGTAGTGGCGATGCCTCGCCCAGAGGGAGGTTCGACGGCTCATTTGTATTACATAGAGGAGGATACCTCTAAGGAGGTTGTTATTCCCTTAGATTCGATCCCAGTTGTCAGGGAGTATTCCGATGTGTTTCAGGAGATACCAGGCCTACCCCCCAGTCGAGAGATAGACTTTGTCATAGATTTATTGCCAGATACGATACCTATAGCACGCGCACCGTACCGTATGGCTCCGGCAGAGATGCGAGAGCTACGAGATCAGATAGAGCAGCTGTTAGGTCAGGGCTTCATTCGTAGGAGTACCTAACCTTGGGGCGCTCCAGTTTTGTTTGTGAAGAAGAAAGATGGTTCACTAAGATTGTGTGTGGACTACAGGGAGCTGAAAAAGGTCACGATACGGAATAAATATCCGTTACCTCGAATCGATGATCTGTTCGACCAGCTGAGGGGAGCAACTTTCTTTTCGAAGATAGATCTGATGTCGGGGTACCATCAGTTACGTATTAGGGAGCAGGATGTTTCGAAGACGGCTTTCTTGACGAGATATGGGTCTTATGAGTCCCGAGTGGTGCCATTCGGACTCACAAATGCTCCAGCCATTTTCATGGACTTGACGAACCGAGTATTCAGAGAGTTCTTGGATCAGTTTGTCATAGTTTTCATAGATGACATTTTGATATATTCACACTCCGAGGAGGAGCATGCCGAGCATTTGAGGCGGGTTCTTCAGACTCTACGAGAGCATCAGTTGTATGCTAATACGAGAAGTGTGAATTCTGGTTGCGAGAAGTACAGTTCTTGGGCCATGTTGTTTCTGAGAAGGGGATAGCAGTTGACCCGAGTAAATTATCAGCGGTGAGGGAGTGGGGACAGCCCACGACACCGACGGAAGTGCGTAGTTTCTTGGGATTAGCCGGATACTACAGTAGATTCATTCGGGGATTCTCCAAAATAGCGGGTCCATTGACGAATCTGACTCGCAAGGGAGTACCATATGTTTGGGATGACGCTTGTCAGTTAGCTTTCGACGAGCTGAAAGACAAGCTTACTTCAGCGCCAGTCCTTGCATTACCGAAGCCAGGTGTGGAGTACCTAGTTTACACCGATACGTCCTTACGGGGACTTAGGGGAGTACTTCAACAGGAGGAGAAGGCTATAGCTTTTGCCTCCCGCAAGCTTAAGCCGCATGAGAAGAATTACCCCACCCACGACCTGGAGTTAGCAGCGGTCGTTTTTGCATTGAGGATATGGAGGCACTACTTATTGGGGGAGAAATTCCGTTTGTTCACAGACCACAAGTCATTGAAGTACCTGTTCACTCAGCGAGAGTTGAATATGCATCAGCGCAGATGGCTAGAGTTTGTGAAGGACTACCAGTTCGACATACAGTATCATCCGGGAAAGGCCAACGTAGTTACTGATGCGTTGAGTCGTAGACCGGTAGACGAAGTAGCAGACGTCTAGAAAGCAAAGTGGAAGGAGTTGGGTCACCAGGACACAGTAGCACGTTCTTTCATATCTGTGATGTCAGTCACACCCAAGATTGTTACGAGGATGATACAGGCACAGACCACAGACCAGTTTTTCCAGGAACAGATTGTGCGACTTCTAGCCGAGGGTGCTGAGTCCTATTCTGTTAGTTCTGATGGAGGTTTGCGGTTTAATGGGAGATTGGTGGTTCCAGAAGGAGCAGAATTACGTCATGCAGTGATGACTCATTCTCATAGGTCCCGATTTGCAGTACATCCGGAAGGCGATAAGATGTACTAGGATATGAGGCGACAATACTGGTGGAGTGGGATGAAGAAGGACATCGCCGAGTTCGTGTCCAAGTGTTCTACCTGCCAACTGGTAAAGGTGGACCACCAGAAATTGTCAGGATTGCTTCAGCCATTGGAAGTACCCGCGTGGAAGTGGGAGAGTATTTCCATGGATTTTATTACAGGGTTGCCTACATCACAGCGGGGCCACGATTCTATCTGGGTGATTGTAGACCGTTTGACCAAGGTGGCTCATTTTCTGCCGGTGCGGACAGATTATACCACGGGTCAGTATGCTCAGTTGTTCATTGCTGAGATTGTCAGATTACACGGGGTGCCCCTAAATATTGTGTCAGATAGGGACAAGATTTTCGTGTCACGTTTTTGGGAAAGCTTTCAGGAGGCTATGGGTACTGAGTTGAGGTTGAGTTCAGCTTACCACCCACAGACAGATGGACAGACAAAGCGTACTAATCAGATGTTAGAGGATATGCTACGCATGTGTGTTCTCGATTTTGGAGGAGGTTGGGAGCCACATCTTCCACTGGTAGAGTTTGCTTATAATAACTCTTATCAGTTCACGATTGGCATGGCTCCATTTGAGGCTTTGTATGGCAGGCCTTGTCATTCCCCAGCTTGTTGGCTCGAAGTGGGGGATAACAAGTTGCTAGGACCAGAGGTGATTCAGGAGACCTCCGTGAGGATTGAGATGATCAGGAGTCGCATTCGGATAGCCTAGGATAGGCAGAAGAGCTACGCCGATGCGAAACGGTTCTTCCGAGAGTTTAGTGTGGGGGACCAAGTGTTATTGCGTGTATCTCCTATGAAGGCAGTAATGAGGTTCGGGAAGAAGGGGAAGTTGGATCCGAGGTACGTGGGACCATTTCCCATCATCAAGAGGATTGGGCCGGTTGCATACAGGTTGGGACTGCCAGAACATTTACATCGCATCCACGATGTATTCCACATCTCGTCGTTGAGACGATATCTTCGGGATGGTATGGACCATACTCACATTACGATAGATGAGATCGACATACAGCCTGATAGCTATTACGAGGAGAGACTGGTGGCTATACTAGACTATAGTGAGAGGAGATTGAGGTCGAAGATAGTTCCACTTGTGCGGGTCCAGTGGGAGCATCATAATGTGGAGGAATCCACTTGGGAGCGCGAGGCAGATATGCGCGAGAGATATCCAGAGTTGTTTTTACCAGGTATGCCTTATTTTCTGAATTTCTGGATGAAATTCCGTTATTAGGGGGGGAGTATGTAATACCCCGTATTTTTATGCTATATTAATTTGGGGATTTATTAAATGTGAATGAATTATTTAATAAAAATCCGAAAATTAATTATGTTATAATTATTAACGTGACGAGAGTTAGTAATTATGAGAAATTTGTTGAATATTACTAATGAGTAAAGTAATATATGATATTGATTATATTGAATGTCACGAGTGAATAAAATGACAATTTTGGAAATTTGAATCGTGACGCACCCGTGTCGCGTCGGGACTAAATTTTGATAAATAAAAAAATGAATATTTTATAAGTTTCCTGTATGGTCATTTTGAGTGCGCCAACGCGTCCGGAAGGGTCGAGATAGTCAGAAAAGTGTACCCGGGGGTGTAGTTTGGGTCTCGGGGGTTTTTTAGGCCTAATTAGTAACCCGGGAGGGCATTTTGGTCATTTTACTTTTTTTGGGTAATTAAACCCACGAAAATCAGAAGGGCTATATCTGATATTGAGGTTGTCACCTAGGGTTAGAAAGACCCAAAACCTAGAACGGCCATTGGAGAAGAGAGGAGAGAGCTCTCAAGCAATTTCAAGGCCCAAAACTCAATGGTTTGCGCCGCCGCCACCACCAACGCGTAGATCGCGAGACGGGGAACGCAACCACACCAAAATTAGTCACAATCCAGACTTTTGAAAATCCCAGGTAAGTGTTTATCTTGCTATTTTTGTTGGTGCAATTTCCATATTAGTTTAGGAATGATTAGGGATGAAATATATGGAAGAAAACTCAAATTTTGATAGGAATTTGCATGTAGTAAAGACTTAAACCTTATTCTGGAAGTCTCTTGTGATGTAGAAAGATAACCCACGAATTTTGTTGTATTCAAGAAAGGAATTCTGGGGTAAAACAGATTAGAACCATAATTTAGAGATTTTAGGGTTCTTGAAGTTGCGTATGAATTTTGGGTTGAAAATCCATGTTTAAATGATAGAAATGTACATGCCTTACGTTAGAAACATCTGGTATATTGTTATAATGTAAGTAGTGGAATTTTTGGGACGTTTGGGTTTGGAAAATATGGATTTGGATGAAGAAAATTGGTAGAACCCGTAACTGCGATTTTGCAGAAAATCGAAATACCTGCATGATCGATCGATCGAGCCTAGAGCTTCGATCGATCGAGCCCCAAACCTCGATCGATCGACCCCTCCTGGCAGACTCCTATTTCCCCTATTAAATGAGTTAAATTTAATTTATCATGAAATAATTCTTGGGCATCCTTAATATAATGTTTTGGGAGATAGGGGAGACCAGTAGGTTATACGAATGAATTTTGGAGATACTTAATGTGGACTAAGAATTACATTTTGGGATAATTACTTATAATTCGATTAATTTATGTATTGAAGGGTAAGGTGCGTAAGAGAGTTACGTTGGAACATAATACGGTCACCCACTGAATTTTATACATGTGAGGATAGAGTTCACGAGTGTCGCAAAATGAGTTGGAGAAACCCTTCGAGTTAAGGTTAGTGACGAACCCTTATAAGAATACTTAATGTGAAAATTAAGGATAAATATTGTAATTATGGGTGGTGAGAGAAACCTATATTGATATAATAATAAGTGGTATATTTATATGGTTGTGTATGCATATATTATATACGTGTGAAAAACGTACCCGCGCTACTTGCTATCCATGAGGTTACCGTGCTGGGACAGTCTTATCTCGATGGGACCTTTGTGGGGGATATTGACTTGTACCCTAGAAGATAGATATCCTTGGTACAGGCTATCGGACCGATAGTTCAGACGGTCCTAAGAGACGTGAGGGTATGTACTGACCTCTTAGTGACTTGGAATCTATGCTTCACCTCAATCTTGTTTGTGTATATATGTTGATACAGTTCGAGAGTGATTCCGAACTTGTATATCCCTTAGTGTGAGCGATGCGGGGATTGGATAGCAGAGTATGCCTGCACCATAGTTTGTATGTTGGTGCTGTTAGAATATATATATTATACGATTGCTTAATATATATATCTGAATTTGGGAAATTTAAACTGTTGCTGTGATATAGTAAGTAAGAAATAATTCTGGATTATAAATCGGAAATACTTGTTGGAAAAGTATAACGTGACACTGGGAAACTTTATAAATTAATGAAGCTAAAACGAGAGTTGTGCTACTAATTGGAAGTATCTTTTTAAACAATGATATTGTTTGGTTTTAAAATCTTATGAGTAAGTTAATAGAAGCTAAATTTTTGGGAAGGTTTGTATGATAAAATGATAAGATAAACCGTTGGGAAGGTTAGTACGATAGGCGTGCACATGAGAAGAGAGGTAAGAATTTCTCAAGAGAGTGTCGCTCTAATATGTTGTTGCATTGGCCTGTATCAATTTAAATACTTGCTAAACGTATTTTAAATCAAACACACTTTCGGGCTCTGACCCGTCTCTCTCTCTCTCTCTTGTATATATATGTATGTATTACAGGTGCCCAGCCACAGGGGCGTCTTGCTTAGGATCTCTTGGAAGGAACGCGCTGCAGCTTAGGTGGGAGTTGCAGATCTCTTTATTAGACGACTTCGTTCATTCGGATCCACTCTTAGTACTTTCATTTAGTTCAGCATGTGTAGCTCTTTCCATTATTCCGTTGTTATTGGACATTTGTATTTCAGTTATTTCCAGTATTGTTACTATGGGATTTATTCAGTTTGGATGTGTGACTTTAGATTTCGTATGTTGACATTCGATTGACGAATGTATTAAATTAATTGGACTATGTTGCAGGAATTTAATGTGGTGTGATTCTTACTTATTGAATGTTGTTAATAAAAAAAATGATTTTCTTTAAATAAAATTTGGAAAGTTATGTATGAAAATGGTTTTGACATTTAGCTTAATTATTTAGGGTGTTAAATTGGAAAATTTATTTTTATCGACAGTGATGCTGAGAATGAACCAACTGTTTACCTTGATTTAATTTAATAAAGGAGTGATCGCCTGGTATTTAATTAGGCGAGGTGTCACATTCCCCTTCGAAGAGCCTCCAGCATCCCCAGTACCAAGGCCTCGTACTCTGCTTCGTTATTGGAATAAGGGAAATCTAGCTTGTAGGAAAGGAAAATCTCCTCCATTACTTTTGAAAGAATAACCCCTGCTCCTCCCTTCTTTTTCGCTGAAGATCCATCGAATTGCATCGTCCGTTCCTCATCAGTTGTATCCAGATAATTAGCCTGCAAATCATCTCCTGAAATGTCTTCCTTGGGTGGCTCGAAGGTTCCTAAAGGGAAAATGGCCAACAGATTAGCGTACGCCTGGCTTTTAATTGTGCGAGGGACCACGCACTTCAAGTCATATTCAGAGAGGATAAGGAACCATCTAGCTTCCCTGCCAATCAATATGGTTCTTGCAAGAAAATACTTAATGGGGTCACATCTAGTTACAATATTAATTGCAAAAGACAACATATAATGCCTAAGTTTTTGCGCTACAAATACTAAGGCCAAACAATGCCTTTCTAAGCTACTGTATTTGACTTCCGGTTCATTTATGATCCTGCTGAGGTAGTAAACCAACCGTTCTTGCATGTCTACCTCTTCTGCCAGCATAGCTACAACGAACCTCGTGGTTGATGTAAGGTATAGCTGCACTGGTAGTCCTGCCTGGGGAAGAACCATGATTTATGGTGAAACGAGCAGTTTCTTCGGCCCCGAAAAGAACCATGATTTGTGGTGAAACGAGCAGTTTCTTCAACCCCACAAGAGACTCTTGGTGAACCTCCTCCCACCTAAATTTCGTGTTCTTTCGCAATAGCTGCATCAGTGGGTGTGTTATTTCGGCCAATCCAGGCACAAATCTCCTAAGGTAGGAGACTTTACCGAGAAAACTCTTCAGCTCCTTCGCTATTTTTGGACATGGCATCTCCAAGATCGCTCGCTATTTATCCTGTTCCATCTGCACCCCTTGTCGAACAACCATGAAGCCTTGAAACTTCCCGCTCATAACTCCGAAGACACATTTTAACGGGTTCATCCTCAATTTGTACTTCCTGCATCGAACAAACACCTTCCTTAAATCATTCAGATGGGACTCCTCCTTCTTCGATTTGATGACCAGGTCGTCCACGTAGAACTCTATAAATTTGTGGAAGAAGTCATGAAAAATGGCCATCATTGTCCTCTGGTATGTAGCTCCAGTGTTCTTGAGTCCCAACGGCATCACCTTATACATGAAGTTTCCCAACGGAATGAGGTCCATCTTGATCTAGTTGTACCCCATGTACCCATCCATGAAGCTATACATCTCATGACCAGCCGTGGCATCAATCAAACTGTCGATGGAGGGTAGGGGAAACTCATCCTTGGGGCAAGCCCTATTCAAGTCACGGAAGTCCATGCAGATCCTTATTTGGTTCTTGTCTTTCTTCCCCACTGGCACAATGCTGAATAGCTAAAGGGGGTGTTGTATTGGCTTGATAAATCCTGTTGCCAACAAATATTGGACCTCTTCCTTAATCTTCAAGTCTAGTTCTGGTTTGTAAGTCCTCGTTACCTGCTTCACTGGAATAGCTGAAAGCATCACGTTCAATTTGTGGCAGCTCACTTCCTCATGCAGCCCTTCCATTTAAGTGTACTTCCATGCGAAAATGTCTATGAATTCCCGAATCAGCTCAACCAAGGCTTCTCATTTCTCCTCACCGAGATCTTTCGATATAAAGATAGGTCTTGGATCTTCCCCTCCTCTTGCTAAGTTCAGCTGCTCCAACTCTTGTGCCTGGGGCTTCGGTTTATCTGCCATGTAGTCTGGTTCTTCGGTGACATCTTCTACGAACTCCTGTATGTTGGAGTTGTCTATCACCATACACTGCCCCCTTTGATCCACCAAGAAACACTCATATATCGGGTCAACCTCATCCTTAGTCCCTTCGATCGCCCGTTCACACCGTTATAAGCGGTAAACCACTTTTCCCTCTTCCGTGATGATTTTCTTGCATTGCCTGTTGGTAGTTGTTGCCACGGCCTTCCTCTTCTTCTCTCTGGAAGCCTCAGTGGTTCTTTCTCCTGAGAAGAGACTCAACACGCTTTGCCGTTGGACCTCGTGCTCCATAGGGTCTGCCCTAGTCCTCATCCTGTCTTTGAGTTGCTTCAAGATATTTTTGGGTCGAGGGATCACCTGATGGGCTTCTTCGTCCATCACCCCTTCGCTATTTGCACCCTCTTTACTTTGCTCGTTTAAGGGCCCCATTCTCTCTCTAATCGAGGGAACCCATTCTCCCTCCATCCTCCTTGTCAGGATCCGCACATCTTCCTCCATCTCTATATAAAATGCCGCGCCCACCAAGTGTGCTTCTTCGATAGCGAAAGTCCTCTTCATAACCCTAATGGCCACCTCTGTTCCCTTGATATTTTTCTTGGCGCATTGATGATAGGTTGAAGGGACTAATCCTTGGTTGTGCATCCACACTCTCCCTATTAGTAAATGATAGGAAGTTGCACTTTCTATTATATGGAACTTGATGTGGGAACTCAGATTTCCCATCACAATCCCAACATTCACATACCCGATGGATTTGGAAGATTGGTTGTCATACCTCGAAATTACCAATGGCATGGGAACCAGCCTTTCTTCTGGAATATTATCCGTGTGGAAGGAGTTTATCGGAATAATATTAATGGAAGCACCCCCATCTATAAGAGTGCTTGCAAAGCTAACCCCGTTGACGCTAGAGGTTACATACAGAGGCATGTTATGAGGGAACCTCACAGCTCTATCTGCATCGCTGAAGGTTACTTCTGACAGAAATTTCTTCACCAGCCTAGCCATGGGTCCCCTCCACCTTAGCGAGGGGACTGCGTTCCTTCTTGCAATGTCCAAAATTGCCTGAGTTATCTCCATTCTGCTCTCCTTCGGGATCCCCACTTGATCGAAGAACCAAGTGAACTTTGGAGATTTTTAGACTGCATTATACTCTACGAGTGGGTCCATTTCCTCACCTTCAATGTTGTATACGTCTTCCACATCTTTAGCACTTGCTTCATCGTAGGCTAAAACTACGTTAGCCATTCCCGTGGTGCAATGTTCCAGAGCTTCTTCAAGCTCCTTCTGCTTCATCGTTAACCCTCCTCCTTCTCTTTCTGCCTCCTCATCATAGGCCATCACCAGATTGGTCCCGTGTGCTGGAAGTGGGTTGTTGTTAATGTTCTATGGGGGGATTTGCAATGTCCCCGCCTTCATGTACTTGTCGATGATTCTTCGCAGCGTGAAGCAGCTCTCTATTGGATGCTGGATCTTTCGATAAACCTGGCAGTATTTAGGATCCGCCCTCGTGGCATCATCGAGTTCTTCTGTTGGAACACCTTTTGGTTCATAAACTGTTCTGCCTTGGACCATTGCATTATAACAGCTCATAGCCTCTTTTATCGTACAAGGCAACGGTGGCGGGTCTTCTCTGTCTCTTCCAAACTTTCTCTTGTTGTCCTTCTTCGGTGCCTTGCCCCTGTCCTCCCTATCGGCGTATCCTACCCGTGGGGGCTGGGACCTTCCCCCCGCGGGTTGCATCGGTTGCCTGAACATCATGGGAGCCACCGCCAGGTTGGGCCATACCACCAAAGAGATGTTTTTTACAGATTTTAGGAATGCTGAAAAAGTTCCCTCGCACGTCTCGTTGATAAGGTGGCAAATATACTCAGGAAGTAGTCCCTCAGCACAAATCTGCAACAACTTGGTGTCTTTGGCTTCTTCCCTTACATCGAGGGACCTTTCCCTGAACCTTCGAATATAGGCCACCACCACTTATCCCGGTCTCTGCTTCTCCCTACCGAGTTGGGTCAGGGTGAACTCATCCTCTGCCAAGAAAAACTTTTGGACAAACAATACATGCATCTCCTCCCACGTTGAAACGCTATTGGGAGTCAAATGGGAGTACCAGGTGTATGCCTTGTCGGTTATGGATTTGGAAAACTCCCTCAATCTAAGCTTCTTATCATTGCAATATGCTCAGTGTTCAACGAAACGCTTAATATGCTCCTTCGGATTCCCACCTTTTCCTGTGTATTTTTCAAAGATAGGGGGAATATAGCCTTTTAGGTAAGGCTCATCATTGTATTCCTGAGGGTAAGGTGTTCAGAAGTCATCGTAGACCGAAGCTACCTCGACCACAGATTGCGAGGAAGCCTGCATGAGCTTCAGCATCTCTTTTTGCATCTCCTTTCTCATTTCTTCCATGGGCGATGGGGCAACCACCAATGGGGTTACAGGCAGAACACCTGTCAAAGCTGGACCCATCGTTACTGCTGGCGCCGTTGATACTCTGAAGGTTCCCACCACCGCATTCATGACGGAGGGTATGGTTGCTGGGATCATTCCAGCAATATCTGCACCTGGTGAGGCCGTTGGAACTACTCCGGGTGTTACGAAAGCATTGGCCTCCAAACCTCCCAGCATAGTTGAAGCCACTAGCGTTTGCAAAAATTCATAAAACTTGCCCATGAGGAGCAAAATCTGGGCGGGTCCCAACCCCGCGCTCGTGGAATGTTGTGCCACCCCTGTAACACCTGATTCCACTGGAACCGGAGGTATCTCTACCCGAGGGGCCCCATCCCTTAGGGCCACCAGTTCTCTCGCAGCCTGTTCTTCATTGTGCTGGATATCATCAAAGTTGAGTCTTCGAGTAGCATTATCTTACGCCATACTCCTTTCTTAGAAGAATGCCTCCCCAGCAGAGTCGGCAAATGTAGGAGGGTACTTTAGATTATAGATGGAGGCGTAACCCCTTTCGAGTATGGTAATGATAAGTTAATTAGCCCAAGACCTTAGAATAATGATAGGACATACAAACCCAAACCCAATGAAGATGAACTCAGTTTAAACTCACAAATCTCTCGTGTATAACTCAGGAGATAGTAATGAACTTTAGAAGTAACTTAGGTGGAGGGAGAGAGAATTAATCACCCTAGATACACCTTGGTAGGCAGGTAGAAACACACCATACCCCCTCAAGAATCTCTGTCAAGTATTAAAAGCTTCGCAATAAATAACAATGGTGAGTGGATAAACTCTCTGGTTTTTAATAACTCTCTCTCTGATGTGTATTGTTAGCAATAACTCCAGAGTTCTTCAAAAAATATCATGCCTCTCCTCAGGGGTGGTTGGGGTCCTTAAATAGCCCCCCCCCCCCCCCCCAGCCTTTTGCCCGACCCCTATGTGTCAGGGAGGGGGCTGTTGTTGCAGAGGTGGCTCACCAACTGCCTGACAGCCCCAAATACCACGGTAGTTTACTTAAGTGCATGTCTTACATTATTTGACTGGCCAGTGACATCACCTACAGTAGATGTGACATTTAAGTAGAGGATTGTTTGGTTCACAGCCTAACGCCCGATGGAACCCCAAGTTGCTCCGCCCGAGGTTCCACGGTCAAGGTCCTTCGGTGTTTTACCAGGTGTATCTAAGATGGTCAGGACAAGCCCCAACGGTGCCTCACTTCTTAATCCTCCAAACCAAGTCCCTCTAAAAGTTCCCACGGTGAGGTCATTCGATAGAGCATGAAATCTCTCTCAGGCCCCGCCAAGCCTAGTCTCTCGCAAGTACCGTTTGACCTCACACAAACTCATTTATTATTATCGTTACGTCATTTTAATCGTTATAGCTCATAACCAATATAAACAAAGATAAAATATGACTAATACAACAAGCTAAAGTATGAGTTGCCACGCCAAGCTATTTCGCTGAGTTGCCACGCCTGAGTTACCACACTTGAGCTGCCTCAGTTGCTTAATCTTAAACACTATTGCTAATTATGGATTTGCCCCTAATCTCAAGGTTACCTTCAAGCCCCCTCTACAAAATCTAATACCCAGACCTCCCAATTCTTTGGGACGGTAGATAGTATTATAATTTATAAGGTGAATCTTATTTTTTCCTTCCAAATCTCCCAGAGGAAATTCCTATTAAGGTTGACCAGTTTATCATTTATCTTCTTGGGGAAAATTGTGGTTTGCATATTATAGACGGAGATGGTAGAAGCGAAAGCCTTGATAAGAGTAGTTCTACCGGCTAGGGATAGGAGGTTGGATTTCCATCCCGAGAGTCACTTTTGGACTTTGTCAATGATATGATTTAAATGCCTAGTTGTGACCTTCCCATGGACGAGATTAGTACCAAGGTACATGCCAAGATCCTTCGTGATGTTAATCCTATAGCTTCTACTAATGTTACAAGCACTCTGTTTAGTAATATTAGAGGAGACGTAAATTTTTTATTTCGAGAGGCTGAGTGTCTGGCCAGAGATATCACAAAATTTTTGGAGAGGTTTCATGACCACATCGCAGCTAGTGAGGGAAGCTTTCGTGCAGAAAATGAGGTCATCAGCAAAGAAGAGGTGGGAGATGGTTGGGCCATTAGGAGAGGTCCTAAGTCACTTACAGTTCCCATGGTCCACCTGATTATTGATGGCATCACCTAGATACTCCATTAACATGACAAATAAATAGGGGGACAGGGGATCACCCTGTCGAAGGCCTCTAGAGGGTTTGAAATTTGGGAGAGGTGCCCCATTCCACAAAATAGACGTGGATGCACTGGTGATGTAGTTAAGAATGAGACATCTGAGGTTAGGGTTGACATTGAACCATTTGAGAATATGCTTCAAGAAATCCCAGTTAATCTTATCCTATGCTTTCTCAAGGTCGATTTTAAATATGGCCCCCCTTTCTTGCCTTTCTTCTTATTAAAAGAGTGAATAATTTCCTGGGTAATGATAGTATTATCCGAGGTCTAGCGACCAGGTAAGAAACTGTCTTGGTTGGGGATGATAATCCTACAGATAATTGGTCGGAGTCTATTCACAATGATCTTGGCCAGGACTTTATAAGGCACGTTGCAGAGGGTGATAGGTCTGAATGGAGTGATATTTTTGGGGTTGTCAATTTTAGGGATCAGGGTGATATGGCTAGCGTTCGCCTTCTCATGGAAAGATCGAGAATTAAATCATTCACTAAGGAATTTATAAGGATTGAGTTTGGTAGTCTCCTAAAAATTATGATAAAACATAGGTTGGATGACATCCGGGCTTGGGGCTTTAAGCCCATTCATGCTAAACATAGCCCTCCTGACCTCCTCAAGGGAAAGAGGGTGGTCTAGGATATTATTGTCAAAATCTTCAAAGCGTGGGTGATTGAAATCGAAAAACAAATCTTTATGGATAAGGTTGATGGAATTAGAAAAAAGAGATATAAATAATTGTTAGTGTGTAGGGAGATGTCGGCATTATTGTCAACCCACTCCCCGTTGATTTTAATACGATCAAGCTTATTATAGCGTCTTCTGATAATAGTGGACGTGTGATTTTTTTTGTGTGTTTTTATCTCCCTCACTAAGCCACTTAATACGGGATTTCTGTTTCTAGAGGAGTTCTTCGTGACGCATAATATCATTATACTAATTTTTAAGTTATTTTTTTAGAATATTAAAATTATGGGGAAAATGCGTCTCTTGGGAAATTTGAATACCATTAAGTCTTCAAAGAATGCATTTTTTATTATTGTTGATGTTACCGTAAATAGAGTGGTTCTAATGTTTAATAATGGGAATGCATTTGTCAATGTTTTGGTGAAAGTTAAGGCTCCTATTCCAGTTATTCAAAATAATATTTTGAAAGTCAATACACTCAAACCACCAGGCAAGTAATCTAAAAGGGCGGGGAATGAAAACAAAGGGATTTTTACCTTCAAAGCGGGTGAGCATGGGACAGTGGTTGGATGCAGTGTGGGGGGTGTTCTCCACAACTACATTAGGGAACTTTAGATGCCAAGCAGTGTTGGCCATCGAACTATCAAGTCTCACTAGGGTATTAGTAAACCCATCTCAACTGTTGGTCCAAGTAAGGCGTGGACCCGTGCTGTCGAGGTCCGTAAGATTACAACTATTCACATTCTCCACAAAATTTTTACATCTAGGATCTTTATTATATGTGGAAAAGCTTCTCATCTCAAACGAATCGAAGTGATCATTAAAATTGCCTGTGGCCAACCACGGCATATCAAGGTCGCGGGTCAGGGTTTTGAGGTTATTCCAAAGGTTTTGGTGGAGGGTGTAAGTCGGGCTAGCATAAATAGTAGAAAGGAGCCAGTCATCGTAGCCCCTGAGGGTGTCAAGGAGGTGAATGGCTTAGTTGGTGACATTTATGGTGATAAGTTGTATGGATCTTTGATTCCACAGGACCCAAATACTCTCGGAACGGCCTCTAGTTTCAGAGATTTCCTAGTTGATGAATTCCATCCCCTCGAAGAAGTTAGAAAAAATATGGAAACTGTTTGGGTTTCGATAACGATGACAGATTTAGGTTTAAAGTTGTTACAAAGTTCAACGAAAGTGGGCTAGAATAGGGGTTTCCCCGCCCCTCTACAGTTCCAAGTTAGCATTGCCATAGAGGTAAGGTTATTGGAGAAGGGAAGTTCCTCAAAGGAGGACCAGTGAAGGATGTTTCTATTCCTGTTGATGGATTCCATGGTTGAGGACATTTCCAGCAGCCTCCCCTTCATTAACGTCTCTTTCCCCCGTCCTCTAGAGTTCAGAGAAGAATACGTACTTGTGCTACATTCTATCGTATCATCGTGAAGATAATCATTTCTGATTCTAGGTCTATAATGAACTTCTTCTTCCGTAGCAGTTTCAGGAACTGAATAGGCAGGGTGCTTAGCATTATAACTGGGAGTTTTTCTAAGTGGGTAGTAATGGGGTTATGAAAATCATTGTGTGACGGAGTGTGTCTTTGAGGTGTCTTATAGAAAGGAGGGGGAAGAGGTGTATTGATCGTATTTTTAATAGTATCAGTAATTAACGCATTATTAATGTAAATAGTAGGAGAAGTTAGGATACTTACCTCGGCACCAGTTGTCGTAGAAATACAGGTTGTCCTCGTCAGGTTGAGTGGCGCAGTAGGAGAGTTCATAGAGGAAGGATCCTATTGTAATAAGTGTTATTTATTCCCATCACCTGTTATAGCCATGTTTGTATAAGCCTCTTTTCCCAACCTGCAAGGTGTCTCAGTCTCTGATATTTTTGTCGTCGTCATACCATGCATGGGAAGGTGAGAAGAGCCTTTCATGAAATCTCCTAGTAAGGCCGACTATCATTTCTTCTCAGCATATGATTAGTTCTATTGTTTAGAGTGTTGTCCTTTCCTAGGTGGGTTAGTAGAGATGTGGTTGGTATTATTTCCAGTAATGTCTTCATGGGTAGCAAGCCCAGTAAATCTATTTTGGTAATTAACCCTACTTTGATTTTTACCTAGGCTAGGTCGCCGACTTGAGTTATTTCTCTTAACCAACATCCATGGGGCAAAGGTATTATCTATAGAGTCTTCCTCAATTGATGATGACGTACCTTCCCCTCTGACAGCATCAGAATAGTTCTCGTAAGTTTTTTTTATGGAAATTCCATTTGGTTGAACCGTGCCTAGACACATTATTGATTGAAAGGGAAATGGACCTGCCAATCGGCAGTCTGATACATATTTTTCTAGAAAAATGGTTATCGAACGCAATCCATAAAACCAAATCACGTATAGGTATACCATTAGAAAGTTAATTTAGAGATATTCAATAGTCCTTTGGGCCTCTCCAGGGTCCGGGAGATGACTTTGGGTTAAACGGGGATTGAAAGCGCTCATCGATCCTTTGGATGGGAGATTATCGAACGGTAATGGATCTTTCTTCCAAACCATAAGTCAAAAGAGCGCATGGGTTGGACCGTTGGAAAGGTTATGAGAGGTACTTTGACATTCCAAAGTGCTTCACAGATTTTGGATAGTTGACTTAGGTCAAACGGGGCTCAAAAGTTCTCGGTAACCTTTTAAAGTGAAATGGGTCATTCGTCTGTACCGTAAGGCTAATTTGATCATGGGATAGACCGTTGGAAAGGGTATTCATCATCCTTCGAAGATTCATTCAGTCTAATTCGAGATGAAGAGTTGACCTTGATCAAATAGAGTACTGTGAGTGCCCGGTGACCTCTGAATCAGTTTTTAAAGGAAAAAGGATCATTTTTCCAAACTATTATGTCATTTCACGCAGGGGACAGACCGTTGGAAAGGGGTTTCATTTCCAATTGATGATCCTCTGAGCTGTCTCTTTGACAATGAAGTTGATTGGGATCAAAGTGGGGTATGGGAGCGCTTATTGGCTTCCATTTCGATTTTTGGTTGTAAAATGGTTCGTTTGTCTGAACCGTTCTACCAATTCACGAACGGGGTAGACCATTGGCAAGGGGATTCAGATACCTTCAAATATTCATTGAGATTTTACTCGGATGATAGAGTTTATGTAATGACCACATTTTCTTATGCCAATATATAATTGTCTTCTTTGAATTTCATCACACTTACTATCTAATAATGATATGTTATTACATATATGATATTCTGATTTCTTAATATGGCAAAGCCCATTTTTAAATTTGAAGAATCAGCGGTAAAATGGGTCAAATTGAGATTTTATGGCACATCCTAAGCTAAGTGATAAGTTTTGGGGTAGAAAATATAATTTTATGAAACTTTAGGGACTTGGTTTTAATAAAAAAAAGTTTCAGGGACCAAAATGAAAAATAAAAAGGGGCCTTTTATAAATAAAATATTTTCAGCGACCTATAAGAAATATTAAAAATATATGGTGTGAAATTACCAAAATGCCCTTAAGGTGCAAAATGACCCTTATACCCTTAATACCTTTCCACCTCGTGCTTGGTTTTGACACCTCCACCATACACGTGTCGTCATTAGAGGAGAAGCCAAAACACATGTCATCATTAGAGGAGAAGATAAAACACGTGTCGCACTCCAATGAAATAAGACTGCAAGATGCCTCCGTTACGTGACACGTCAACGCTGACTCACCATTGTAAAATCTTGGCCAGCATGGACACGTGTCAATTATGTGATATCTTTGGAAAACTATAAATAGGGCCTTTGGGGATCATTTGAAACTCACACCAAATTCCATGAGAATTATAGAGAGAAGTGGTGAGAAAAAGCGTGGAAACATTTAAGAAGAAGTTCTTAAGGATATTCATCTTAAGGTAATCTTAATGTTATAATGCATCTTTATAATTTTAATTTATTGTTTTATAACTTTACTTAGTAGTTATGCTGGTAAAATACACTAAAGGACTCACTAATGAAAACTTAAAATTTAGAACAAATCCAAGTTGATTTTATAAACTTGTTTGAAATAATACGCTTTTAAAAATGATTCTTTTTAAAGAAACTGCTCGTTATTATGGAATCCCATTTAAGTAATTCCAAAGTCAGGCCCGGTGAAGTTATGTCTAGATGAGATGGTATTTATGTGTGCCCATGTGACCCTTCATCTCTACTGGGAATGAATCCAGAAATGTTCTGTCTAGATGAGATGGTATTTAAGTGGTGCCCCTATGACCCCCCATCTCTACTGGGAATCGACTGATTAGGAAGAACTATGACTTGAATTCTTTAAATACAATGAATGAATATTAAAAATTGAGAAAATGGTTGTAGTAACCTTTTTCAGCAAGATGTTTTAGGATTAAAACACAATATTTAGAATACATAATTAAACCTTTATTGTATTTATTAGATTAACGTGTGATCCAAGACTCAATATCTATATTTTCGAGACTCTATTTTAAGTGAGTACTCTATGTCATTACTTGCACATTTAAATTCTATGATATTATGCAAACTACGTATTTTGTGAAATGCTTTTATTCTCAAAATTCATGTGATACCGATGATTGATTCATTTGTGATATGTTTATATTTCTCCATATAAATATACTGATTAGAAAGAGTTTTGAAATTGAGATTGAATATTGGAAATATGATTCGGCCTAAGGGACCTCTTTACTGACTGACCTTCCCAGCTGGGTTATCGCTGGTGCACCCTAAATAAGGCGTTGTGACAAACTAGTTCAATTGACCCTCAACTACCGAGGAATAATACGGTAGAAGAATACGGTATTATAGTGTACTTGGCCATCAAAATTATATGATTGAAAGAAAAAAGATATCACATTTGATTTGTTGCATTCGTCTTATTCTGAGCTATCCAATTGTGATATGTATACTTTCATTTTAAAAAAATATCTGTTTACTGCAAGTTCCTATCCATATATGTATATGCCTTCTCTTTTGACTTGAATAGGTATCTATTTTTTGAAAACCCTATAATATCTAGAGATTAAACCTCACTCGGCTTTTAGCTAATGTTGTATAACTAACCATTTTTCAGGAAATAAGTAGGCTTGGAGGGAACGTAACAGGACTATATGGAAGATCCAGCTTTTAGAGATCTTTTTGTTATTTTAAGTAAAAAATTTGTTATATCATATAGAGCATGTTTGTCTCCCTTGTAATAAGTTTTAAATTTTGTTTTAAGTTGTAACTCATTATTACTTGTAATATAAATGAAGTTTCCTTTTAGAAAGCTCTGATGATGTAATTCCTTTAATTTCAGTATTTTACGATTCATAACCATGTAATTATATTTTCGCTGCATTTTATTAAGGAAGTAATTTAAGTCAGAATATTTGTTGCCTTGGTGGCATGTCAAGACACTCGTTCCCCACTACTATTTGGGACGGGGTCGTGACAGAGGTGGTATCAGAGCATAGGTTATGAACCCGTAGACTACTGAACATAAGTTTTGAACGTTATATATTTTAAGTTTCCATACATAGGATACATGATTAAATATCTGACTTATGTGATAACCCTCCACATGTCTTACACTATATATATATATAATTATTTATATATCATTGTTCTTATAAATTGCAATATTGGGCTAGTATAATACATCTTACATTTGGCCATGATTGTAGAAAATTACCAAGGCAATATCAACTCCAGGAACTAGTGGTTAGAGTATGGAAGGACTGGAAGGTTCATACGAGGCAATTAAAAGTCTAGCAAGAATTGTGGAGCATTAGGTGAATAATGGAGCACCAAGGAATCTTGAACTAAGTAGTTGTACTATTGAACAGTTCAAGAAGTTCAATCCGTTGTCGTTTAAAGGTACTCCTAACCCCACTGGAGCAGAAAATTGGGTGATGCAAATGGAAAAGATGTTTGATGTTCTTAAGTGTACAGACGAACAACGGGTTTCATTTGGAACATTCATATTAGAAGGTGAAACCGAACATTGGTGGAGAATGACTAAGAGGATACACAGGGAAAGGAATAATCCCATAGGTTGGAATGACTTCTTAGTGATCTTCTACGAGAAATACTTTCCCAAACGGTACAAGACCAGAAAGCAGTCGACTTTATGAGTTTAGTTCAAGGAAATATGACGGTTAGTCAATACGAGGCGAAGTTTATCGAGTTATCCCGTTTTGCACCTCATGTTGTGATAACCGATACTTTAAAGGCCAAGAAGTTTGAACGTGGGTTAAGGTTTAATATTCGAAGTCGAATTTTCATCGTGAAGTTGACATCATATACTGACGTGGTGACTAGAGCAACAATAGCTGAGAAGGACAGTGAGGAATATAATCAGATTAGAGAAGGGAAGAGGAAGTTTGGGGAACAAAGAGGAAGGAACCCCAATAATAAACCCTTTAGGACTATACCTAATACAGGGTGACCTTTTATGAACAAACCCTTTAATGTTGATAGATGCCAACGATGTGATAATATTCATAGAGGGCAACCATGTTACCTGGAAACAGGAAATTGCTTTGGGTGTGGCCAAAAGGGACATAAAATGAGAGATTTCCCTAACAAAGGTAAGGCGCCAACAAATACTTTCAATGACAATAAAGATCATGGCAGACAAGGTAGAATTTCTAATCTTTCTGATGCAAAGCCTTCTAATGCAGTAGTGTCAGGTATACTTTCTATATGTGCACAGCCTTTTCAAATTTTAATAGATCCTGGTTCTACCCATTCATTTGTGTCTTTACATTTTGTTAATCGCTTTCCTAATATGCCTGAACCCTTGAATCATAACATACACATTTCTACTCCTTCTGGTGATTTATTGACGAGTACATTAGTATATAAATCTTGCCCTATAGATCTCAGTAGTCATAAACTATTTATCGATTTGATAGTTTGAGACATAAGAGATTTTGAAGTCATTTTTGGGATGGATTGGTTAGCATCATATCATTCTAATGTAGATTGTTTTCAGAAGAGAGTTATTTTCCAAATTCCTAACCAACCAAAATTCAGTTTTGAAGGAACTGGCGTCCTATCTCCCATATGTATTGTCTCTGCAATGCAAGCCTATAGTTTTCTTAAGAAAGGATGTCAAGGATTTCTTGCAAGTGTTATTGATTTGCAAATAAAGGATCCTAGTTTAGAAGAGATGACCAATTCTGAGGTTCGAGGTCAACTCTGATGACCTTAAGTTGGGGCGACCAATTTTGAGGGTCAAGTTCAATTCTAGGACCTTAATATGGGGTGACCAGTTCTGAGGGTCGAGGTCAATTTTGAGAAAATTAAGTAGGAGCGACCAATTCTAAGGGTTGAGGTCAATTCTGATGACTTTAAGTTCGAATTACCAATTCCAATGGTAGAGGTCAATTCTGAGGATCTTAAGTGGAGATACCAGTTGTAAGGGTCGAGGTCAATTCTAAGGACCTTAAGTTAGGGCGACAAAATTTTATGGTCGAGTTAAATTATGAGGACATTAAGTTAGGGAGACCAATTCTAAGGGTAGAGGTTAATTCTGAGTACCTTTTGTAGGAGTGACCAATTATGAGGGTCAAGGTCAATTCTGAGGACATTAAGTGGGAGCGGCCAATTCTGAGGGTCGAGGTCAATTCTGAGGTCCTTAAATGGGAGTGACTAATTATGATGGTCGAGGTCAATTATGAGGACCTTAGTTGAAGAGACCAATTCTGAGGGTTGAGGTCAATTTTGAAAAACTTAAGTAGAAGCGATAAATCCTAAGGGCCGAAGTTAATTCTGATGACCTTAAGCAAAAGTGACCAATTGTGAGGATAGAGGTCAATTCTAAGGACCTTAAGTAGGAGCGACCAATTCTAAGGATCGAGGTATATTCTGATGACCTTAAGTAGGATCGACCAATTCTAAAGGTTGAGGTCAATTCTGAGGACCTTAAGTAGAAGTGACCAATTCTGAGGGTCAAGGTCAATTCTGAGGACCTTAAGTGGGAGCGACCAATTCTGAGGGTCAATTATAAGGAACTTAAGTTTGGGCGACTAATTCTTAGGGTCGAGGTCAATTATGAGGACGTTAAGTTGGGGCGACCAAATCTAAGGGTAGGTCAATTATGAGGAGATTAAGTTGGGGAGACCAATTTTGAGGATCGAGTTCAATTTTGAGGACCTTTAATAGGACCGGCCAATTCTGAGGATTAGGAAAATTTTGACCTTAAGTGGGAGTGACCAATTCTGAGGTTTGAGGTCAATTCTAAAGACCTTAAGTGGATACGACCAATTTTGAGGGTTGAGGTCAATTCTTTGGTCCTTAACTTGGAGCAACTAATTTTGAGGGTCAAGGTTAATTTCGAGGACCTTATGTAGAAGCGACCAATCTGAGGGTCGAGGTAATTTATGAGGACCTTAAGTGGGAGGCACCAATTCTGAGGGTCATGGTCAATTTTTACGACCTTAAGTAGAAGAAACCAATTCTGAGGGTCGAGTTCAATTCTGTGGACCTTAGGTGGGAGCGACTAATTCCAAGGGTTAAGGTCAAATTTTAGGACCTTATATTGGGGGTAGCAATTATGAGGGTTGAGGTCAATTCTAAGGGGAGAGGTCAATTCTAAGGACCTTGAGTTGGGTTAATAAATTATGAGGGGCAAGGTCAATTCAGAGGACCTTAAGTTGGGGCAAATAATTCTGAGGGTCGTGGTCAATTATGAGGACCTTAATTTGGGGCGACCAATTCTAAGGGTCGTGGTCAATTCTGAAGACCTTAAGTAGGAGTGACCAATTCTGAGGGCTAATGTCAATTCTAAGGACCTTAAGTGGGAGAGAATGATTCTGATGGCCGAGGTCAATTCTAAGGACCTTAAGAAGAAGAGACCAATTCTAAGGGTTAAGGGAAATTCTGAGGACCTTTAGTGGGAGTGACAAATTCTAAAGGTCGAGGTCAATTTTAAGGACCTTAAGTGAAAGAGATCAATTCTGAGGGTCGAGGTCATATCTGAGGACCTTAAGTGGGAGCCACCAATTCTGAGGGCCGATGTTAATTTTGATGACCTTAAGTAGAAGCGACAAATTCTGAGGGTCGAGGTCAATTATGAGGACCTTAAGTGGGAGGCACCAATTCTTTGGGTCGAGTTCAATTCTGAAGACCTAAATTAGGAGCGACCAATTCATAGGGCCGAGTTCAATTAAGAGGACCTTAAGTAAAAGAGGCCAATTCTAAGGGTCGAGGTTAATTTCGAGGACCTTAAGTGAGAGAGACCAATTCTAAGGGTCGAGGTTAATTCTGAGGACCTTAAGATGGGGAGACCAATTCTGAGGGTCGAGGTTAATTCTGAGGACCTTAAGTTGGGAAAGTGACCAACTCTGTGGGTTGAGGTCAAATTTTAGGACCTTAAGTTGGGGCTACCAATTCTGAGGGTCGAGGTCAATTCTGAGGACCTTAAGTGGAGATACTAATTCTGAGGGTTGAGGTCAATAATGAGGACCTTAAGTAAGGGCGATCTAATTCGAGTGTCGATGTTTATTTTGAGGACCTTAAGTCAGAGCTACCAATTCAGGAAGTCGAGGTCAATTATGAGGACCTTAAGTAGAAGCGGCCAACTTTGAGGTTCGAGGTCAATAATGAGGACTTTAAGTGGGAGTGACCAATTCTAAGGGTCGAGACAAATTCTGAGGACATTAAGTCAAAGCGACCAATTTTGAGGGTCGACGTCAATTTTAAGGACCTTAAGTGGGAGCGACCAATTTTTTGGGTCGAGGTCAATTTTAAGGACCTAAAGTTAGAGCAACCAATTCTGAGGGTCGAGGTCAATTCTGAGGACCTTAAGTAGATGCGACTGATTCCAATAGTCGAGGTCAATTATGTGGACCTTAAGTGGGAGCGACCAATTCTGAAGCTTAAGGTCAATTCTGAGGACCTTAAATTTGGGCGACTAATTCTGAGGGTCGAGGGCAAATCTAAGGACCTTAAGTGGAGAGACTAGTTCTGAGGGTTCGAGGTCAATTCCGAGGACCTTAAGTTGGGGCGACCAATTCTGAGGGCTGAGTTTAATTTTGAGGACTTTAAGTTGGGGCGATCAACTCTGAGGGGAGGTCAATTCCGTTGAACTACACTAGGAGCAACCAATTTTTAGGGTAGAGGTCAATTCTGAGGACCTTAAGTGGGAGTGACCAATTTCGAGGGTCGAGGCCAATTTTGAGGACCTTAAGTGGGAGAGACCAATTTTGAGGGACGAGGTCAATTCTGAGGACCTTAAGTCGAAACGACCAATTTTGAGGGTCGAGATCAATTATGAGGACCTTAAGTGGAATCTACCAATTCTAAGGGACGAGGTCAATTCTGATGACCATAAGTAAAAGCTACCAATTCTTAAGGTCGAGGTCAATTCTTAGGACCTTAAGCAGGATTGACCAATTCTGCGGGTTGAGGCATATTTTGGGGCCCTTAAGTAGAAGTGATCGATTCTGAGGATTGAAGTCAATTATGTGGACCTTAAGTGGGAGCGACCAATTCTGGATGCCAATGTCAATTCTGAGGACCTTAAGTCGAAGCGACCAATTCTAAGGGTCGAGTTCAATTCTAAGGACCCTAAGTGGGAGCTACCAATTTTGAGGGTCGAGGTTAATTATGAGGACCTTAAGTGGGAGAGATAAATTCTAAGGGCCAAGGTCAATTCTGAGGACCTTAAGTCAAAGTGACCATTTCTGAGGGTCGAGGTCACTTCCTGATGACCTTGAGTAGGAGCGACCAATTTTGAGGGTCGAGGTCAAATTTGAGGACCTTAAGTACAAGTGACAATTTTTGATGGTTAAGGTCATTTATGTGAACCTTAAGTGGGAACGACCAATTTTGAGGGTCGAGATCATTTCTGAGAACCTTAAGTTAGGGTGACCAATTCTAAGTGTCGAGGTCAATTCTGAGGACATTTAGTTTGGGCGATCAATTCTGAGGGGAGAGGCCAATTCTGAGGACCTTAAGTGGAGAGATCGCTTGAGGGTCGAGGTCAATTCTGAGGCCCTTAAGTTGGGGAGACCAATTCGGAGGGTCAAGTAAATTTTGAGGACCTTAAGTATGAGCGACCAATTCTGAGGGTCGAGGTTAGTTATGTTGACCTTAAATGGGAGAGACAAATTCTGAGGGTCGAGGTCAATTATTATCACTTTAAGTCGAAACGACCAATTCTGGGAGTCGAAATCAATTCTGATGGTAAATGTCAATTCTGAGGACCATAAGTAGGAGCGATCAATTTTGAGGGTCGAGGTCAATTCTGAGGACCTTAAATTGAAGAGACCAATTCTGAGGGTCGAGCTGAATTCTAAGGACCTTAAGTTGGGGAGACAAATTTCGAGGATCAAGGTGAATTCTAAGGACCTTAAGTAGGAGTGACAAATTCTTAGGGTCGAGGTCAACTATGAGGACCCTAAGTTGGGGTGACCAATTCTAAGGGTCGGAGTCAATTCTGAGGAGCTTAAGTGGAGAGACCAGTTCTAAGGGTCGAGGTCATTCTGAGGACCTTAAATTTGGGCAACCAATTCTGAGGGTCGAGATAAATTTTGAGGACGTGTAGTAGGAGTGACCAATTCTAAGGGTTGAGGTCAATTTTGAGGACCTTAAGTGGGAGCGACAAATTCTAAGAGCGGAGATCAATTCTTAGGACCTTAAGTGGGAGGGACCAAATCTGAGGGTCGAGGTCAATTTTGAGGACGGTAAATAGAAGTGACTGATTATGAGGGTCGAGGTCACTTATGAGGACCTTAAGTGGGAGGGACAATTTCTAAGGGTCGAGGTCAATTCTGAGGATCGTAAGTGGAAGCGACGAAATCTGAGGGTTTAGGTCTATTCTAAGGACCTTAAGGAGGGGTGACCATTTCTGAGGGTTGAGTTTAGTTCTGAGGACCGTAAGTAGAAGTGACCAATTCTAAGGGTTGAGGTCAATTCTGTGGACCTTAAGATGGAGCGACCAATTCTGAGGGCCAAAGTCAATTATGAGGACATGAAGTAAGAGCGACCAATTCTGAGGGTCGTGATCAATTCTAAGGACCTTAAGTGCGAGCGACCAATTCTGAGGGTCGTGGTCAATTTCGAGGACCTTAAGTAGGAGCGACCAATTCTGAGGGTCGATGTCAATTATGAGGACCTTAAGTAGAAGCGACCAATTCTGAAGGTCGATGTCAGTTACGAGGACCTTAAGTGGGAGCGACCAATTCTGAGGGTCAGGGTCAATTCTGTGGACCATAAGGGGAAGCGACGAATTACGAGGATCGAGATTAATTCTAAGGACCTTAAGTGGGAGCGACCAATTATGAGGGTCGATGGAACAACCCAGATATAACTCTGATAAATTCTATTCAAATCATGCTTATGTGATATGGATAAAGTTTTATTAATATATATAATGTTAGGATATTATATTTGTTCTAATCCTACATTCAAAAAGCATGAAATGTTGAATGGGTAACAAACATAAAATTTTGAAGTTTTCGGTTGGAAGTTTCATGTTTGAGACTAATTTTGACCCTTGTAATTTAACAATCGACTCAAGGTGAAAACTAGATAGTTGTAGATATATGAGCTATATTTGTGACACAATAAATAGCGCATCAAACGGATGTCCGAGTAAGAAGTTATACCAAATTTACAAACAACGGGCAAATGTGCCAATTCCCTTTAAGTGGTAATCTGTGTTTTAGTAAACCAAATGGTTTAGTGGGATCGGTTGGAAAGGAGATCTGCATCTGCAGACTCAACCCTCTCCATTTAACCTATTTCTTCAGCAAATTTAGCCATTGGTTCAGTTTTGAGAGATTTTAGCATGAGTAAAGAGAAAGTAGAAGTTTAAGGAAGAAAGAATTCCAAGATGAGCTAGAAAAAATTCCAAGAAAATCCATGAGGTGTTTCCAAGGTATAATTATTTGTTAATATTGTTTTAATATTTGATTATACTTATTTCAAAGTATAGAAATCATGAATTATTTATTAATATTCTATCCTCCTTTGTGATAATAAGTATGGATTCATATGTCAAATAAGTGGTGTTTATAGGCCATATTGCTTTGTATTGAAACCCATTGTATTCAAACTTGCATATATTTTTGTCTTCTTACTATAATTGAGAAATTCTAATTATATATGAAACTAAACTCATAGATTCATGTGATATCCTAAAATTAGAATTTAACTCCTTGTGGTTAGGTCTTAGTGATGGTTGCAATTTGGTACATAGTTGATGTTTGTATATTTCATTTCGGTAGTAAAGCATTTGACATAGCAAATGAAATCTAAAAATTATGAAACTTTAATGTTGTATTATTTAGTATGTGTGTTGAAAATGGGTAGAAAATCATGGAAATTTATGGCGTAGAAAAATTATGAAAATTCTTGGAAGTTGAAGGAACAATAGAGGAGTTTGTGGGGCAGATTTATTATGTTGTAAAGAAATGGTCATAGCTTGCACTAGGAAGCTTGAAAAAATTACACCATAACTTGTAATGGAAATTATATTCCGATATGTTTTCATATTGGTAATCTTGGACACCTTTTTTTGTACAGTTTATGAATATAGGATGGTTAAGTATGGAGGATAATAATTTGAGGCAATACTAGAAACACCATGAAAGAATGTTTTTATCTCCTCCTTCCAAATGGTAATTTGAGTACAAGTTTCATGTGTATATACATTGGGAAGTATACATTTATATTTACTTGGTTTTAGTTATAAATTCCTTATGAGGTATTTTCCACGATTCAATGTTCATAACTTTATCAACATATATACCATTGTTTCGTCTTTACTCATGTTTCATGGAATGTGGCTTAAGTGGAATTATATTATTATTATTGTATAGTCATCGAAAGTTATATAGTTATATATATATATATTAAGATAATACTTATTATTGAGATTCAATACTGATTTAGTTGGATTGACAGGTGTAATGTCTAATAAACCCAGTTCACCTCCACTCGAAGGAAACGTAAATACACAGTTGACAACCCAAGGTGAGTGTACTCACTGGAAGAATGTATTTGTATACTGTTATGTATATGATTAGAATGTTATGAATATGAATTTGTTCAATTCATTTTACCGAAATGGGAGGTTACTCCTTGACCCGGAATGGAGGAGAACTGTATATTTCAGATAGGATATGTGAATCATGATTTGAAATGTTGGTCATTCATTATGAATGAGCCAAAAAAATTAGGTCATTCTTATGAATGAGTCAAAAATTTTGTCATTCTTTATGAACGAGCCGAATAAATATAAATCTATTATCCAGGGGATATGATTTATTGCATTTAATTTTATGTAATAGTGTAGTAATGATTCATTCACTGAGCTATTTTGCTCACGGTTCCAATATTTATGTTTTTCAGGTAACACGATGTCACTGCCAAATCTAGGAGGTCGGGTTGGGTTAGCTAGAAATGGGAGAAATAATGATTTTGTTTAAATGTAAATGATGTAATTAAGTTAACTTATCTTTCAAGCAAGCTTATATAAGCATGACTACTTCAATGTTGTAAAAAGTTTTTAGTTATATGTATTTACGTTGATGACTCTATAATTAAGACTCATGTTTATGGTTTTGTTAAATTAATTATGGATTGACTCACTTTAACTTTCAAACTTAATTATAAGTAACTGGGTTGGGGTGTGTCACCTTTTGGTATCAGAGCATAGGTTTTAGAGGTTCTGGAGTTAGAAGAGTCCAGATTTGATAGTGAGTGTAAGAAATATGTTTGGTTTGGTACTAAAAATTATGTTGCAAAATATATGTATATCTGCATGTTGTTATATCTTTGATTCATTTTAGATAAAGAATGGAACGAAGTAATGTTAATGTGAGAATAGAAGATGAGGCTTCAAATATGCCAGTAGAAGCAGAGGTTGAATAACTTGTTCATATAAATGTGGAACCCGAGCTAGAACAATTGACATATATGCAAAACATGGCACGTGCTATGACTTTAATGGCGAAACAGGAGGCTAGGTTTATGTCTAAGATGGAAGAACAACAGGCCAGGAAACTGGAAGCACAAGCATTAGCTAGGGTGTAGGAGGTTATACACCGGGAAGAAACGAGTATTTCATATGCGAAATTTATTAAGATGAATCCACCCTCATTTGAAGGAGCAGTGGATCCAGAAGAGGTAGAAGTATGGGTTAAAGAGATTGAACTTATTTTTGGGGTAATGAGAATGCCTGAAAATCAACGAGTGACCTTGGCGACGTATATTCTTAAAGGAGAATCTAAGTATTGGTAGGATGCCACAAAACATTTATTAATTACTCGAGGAGGTGGGAATGTGATCTCATGGGATGCTTTTGTGAAAGCTTTGTACGATAAGTATTTTCCTCCAATGTATCAAAAACAGAAGGAGAACGAATACTTTATGTTGAATCAGGGAAGCATGACAGTTAGAGAATAAGAAGATAAACTTACATCCTTATCTCGATTTTCTTTGAGGTTTATACATAATAAGGAAGACATGTGTAGCCTATTTCTCGATGGACTAGAGTTAGTTATTAAATTGCGACTGTCAGATTTAAAGACTCTAAATTATTCAGCCTTGGTGAACAAAGCCATGCTAGTAGAAAAGGACGTGAATGAAGTGAGAGGGAATCGAGAACGCGGCATAAAGAGAATCAGATTCGACCCGAATTATCAAAAAAAGTAGTGATAGAGAATATTCAAGGCTTGGGGGCAGAAATTTCAGCATGGTAAAGGTATGGGAAGTAGTTCAAAAAGGGGTGCAGCTAGTAGTGGAAGAGGTTCAGGAATTTCATCATAAGGGAATCCAAATGCTTATTTCTTTTGTGGGACAACTGGTCATATAAAGAGGAATTGCCCAAGGTTACTGATTGGAGAATGTTTTAACTGTCATCAGAAGGGTCACCTGAAAAAGAACCGTCCTATGTTAGCAGGAACAGTTTCAGTTAGTAGTGTGGGGCCTAATAAAGGATCCTCTCCAGGCAGTGAAACCAGGGGAAGAGATACAGGAGAATAAAGTGGCTAGAAGGCATGAGGAAGAGTGTATATGATGACATTGCAAGATGCCCATGCTATACCGAAAGTTGTTACAGGTAAACTTTCTATTGCAAATAAAGATTTATATGAACTCCTTGATCCTGTATTTATGCATTCATTGGTAGCATTACCTATTATTTCATATTTGGGTAGTTTATTTTTCAATTGTGCCTTTTATATTTCTACCCCAATGTAAAGTGTAATTCTGGTGGAGTATGTATATAATGATTGTGTGTTACGAATAGGTGAGTGAGATTTCTATATTGATTTGATACCGTTGGCCATTAGGGATTTTGATATTATATTGGGGATGGATTGGTTATCATTGTATTATGCTTCCATTGATTATTTTCGAAAAGAAGTTACGTTACATCGGCTAGGTGAACTCGAGTTCCAGTTTATAAGAGAAAGGAATGTTCTTCCTAATTGTCTTAACTCAGCAATTAAGAGCAGAAAGTTATTGAGTAAAGGTTTTATAGGGTATTTAGATCATGTTGTTGATGCTAGTAAGGAGGCACTTAAAGTTGAAGATATACCAGTAGTTAGAGAATTTTCTGATGTCTTCCTAGACGAATTGCCAAGATTTCCACCCGATAGGGAAGTAGAGTTTTCCATTTAATTAATTACAAGTACTAGTCTAATTTCCCTTGTGGGGAGGCTAATGTAGTAGCAGATGCTTTGAGTAAAAAAATCATCAGGGATTCTAGGTTGCATACAGTGTGCACGTGTTGGAAATATTCTTGACTTGGCATAGATGGAGATTGAATTGAAGTTTTCAAAAAAGAGAGGATTATTAGCACATGTTACGGTGAGACCTTTATTGGCAGAACGCATATGAAATTTGCAAATCAATGATCTATTCCTTAAGAAGAAGCGGGGAGTCCTGGATGGTAAAGAGAGTGACTTTGAGATTAAGAATGATGAATCGTTGTGTTATAAAAATAGGATGTGTGTACCGAATGGTCCATAATTAAAGAAGGATATATTATAAGAGGCACATAGTTCTATTTACTCTATGCATCCGGGAGGTACCAAAAAGCACATAGATTTGAAAGAGTAATACTAGTGGAACAATATGAAACATGAGATTGCAGAATTCGTAGCTAAATGTTTAGTATGCCAGCAAGTAAAGGCGGAGCATCAGAAGTCGACGGGATTATTGCAGTCATTGCCTATTCTGGAATGGAAGTGGAAACATATAACGACGAATTTTGTTATAGGATTACCACGATCACCAAAGGGACTTGATTTTATTTGGGTGATTGTAGACCGATTGAAAAAGTCAACTCATTTTCTTCCAGTCAAGACGACCTACACTGTTGACAAGTATACACATATGTACATTGATGAGATTATCCGTTTACATTGGGATCTGGTGTCAATTGTATCAGATAGAGATCCAACATTCACTTCTAAGAAATAGTATCCCCATTTGTTTGGTAAGTCACCTTTATATTAAATTTCATGGACAAAATTTTCTGGGGGGGGGGGGGGGGGGGGGGAGTTGCGACAACCCGGATATAACTATGATAAATTCTATTCGAATCATGCTTATGTGAAATGGATAAAGTGTTATTAGTATATATAATGTTAGGATATTATATTTGGTATAATCCTTCCTTCAAAAATCATGAAATATCGAATGGGCTACAAACATAAAATTTTGAAGTTTCGATAGGAAGGTTCATGTTCTAGACTAATTTTGACCCTTATAATATAACAATTGACTCAAGGTGAAAACTAGATAGTTGTATCTATGTGGGTTATATATGTGACACAACAAACTGTGCATCGAATTGATGTCCGAGTAAGAAGTTATACCAAATTTACGAACAAAGGGCAAATCTGTCCACATTCCCTTTAAGGGGTAATCTGTGTTTTAGTAAACCAAATGGTTTAATTGGATTGGTTGGGAAGGAGGGCTGTAATTACTGACTCACCCTCTCCATTTAACCTATCTCTTTAGAAAATTTATCCCTTGGTTTAGTTTTGAGAGTTTTTATCTTGAGGAAAGAGAAAGTAGAAGTTTAAGGAAGAAAGAATTCCAAGAAAAGCTAGGAAAAATTCATAGAAAACTCTTACCTTAAGGCGTTTTCAAGGTATAACTATTTGTTAATATTGTTTTAATCTTTGATTATACTTATTTCTAAGTATATAAATCATGAATTATTGATTAAAATTTATAATATTAGCTGGTATAATTTTCGTTGCAAATATGCTATATGAACTATGAAACATAATAAGTCTAGATGAGCAAGATAAATCTATCGAGCACTTTAAATATGAAGACCTTAAAGATCATATAAAGGATAAGAATTATAATTTTATCCACGTAGGTTTAATCTAATTTTCTTTTAAACCTTTAACTATTTCTCGCATGAATGCTTGTCTTCAAGCTACACTGCGTGATGGAAGATGTACTAATTTTAGACAATCTTTAATAGGAGCAATTGAAACTAAACTATGTAATGGACCACTTTATTTTGATATTTTCCCAAACCTTACTTTGTCTTTATCAAACATACATATTTGTAAAATCTCTAATGTCTTAGAGTTCAAACAAAAGGTTATAATTATCTTCCTGGATGAGAAACTATTAGGATTATTTATAGAATCTAATAACATAATATAATTTTGGTGTCTCTTAAGAGAAAATTGACACATGGCTTGCATTTAATCTAAGAAGCTTTCAATTTTGCATGCTTTTTCTTCTTCCAAGAAAACCTCTTTGTTTTCTTCTATCCTCTATCGTAAAGTTTTAAATACAATTAATAAACTAGGTATCATACAAACCCCTCTTTTTTTTCAGCTTCCCAAAAAAACCCATTGAACTTAAGTGCCAATTGTCTTGAAGAAAAAAACCTTCATTTACCCATATCCTACATACATATAACTTCTACCCTATTATTGCAAGCACACGAGCAGTGTTGGAAGTTGGAACATTATTTTTTCCTCTACTTCCATGCCCGTTTCTCTCCCCCTTCAATTAGCTGCTATTTGGATTTAATGGTAAACTACATTACTTTAACTTCCCTCATTTCTTTTGTCCACGTATCTCTCTTCCGTCATACTCGTGCCCATTTTAGTACGAGAGCACCCATATCCCTTTTCCCAACACAGTTGCTTCATCCCTATTTCATTAGAGATAATGGTTAGCACAAAATTTACACGTGACTTGCATTTAATCTTAGAAGCTTTCAATTTTGCATGCCTTTTCTTCTTCCAAGAAAATCTCTTCATTTTCTTCTATCCTCTACCGTAAAGTTTTAAATACAATTAATAAACTAGGTATCGTGCAAACCCCTCTTTTTTTTGTTTTCAGCTTCCCAAAAAAAACCATTGAACTTGAGTGCCAACTTGAAGAAAAAACCTTCATTTACCCATATCCTACATACATATAGCTCCTACCCTATTATCGCAAACACACGAGCAGCGTTGGATGTTGGAACATTATTTTTCCTCTACTTCCATGCCCGTTTGTCTCCCCCTTCAATTACCTGCTATTTGTATTTAATGGTAAATCATTATTACTTTAGCTTCCCTCATTTCTTTTGTCCACGTCTCTCTCTTTCGTCATACCCGTGCCCATTTTAGTAGGACAGCACCCATATCCCTTTTCCCAACACAGTCGCTCCATCCCTATTTCATTAGAGATAATGGTTAGCACACCTATATTCTCTTTCTCTAAACACAGTTTCAAGATCGTGATGTTGTCATTATTTTATACTACACCAACTTGAATGAATAAAAGGGTTTAAGGTTAAAGAAGAATCTATATGTATTAAGGTATATAATTCCACACATGGTCTCTCTATAACCCTTTTAATGATTTAAATATTGACTGTGTTTGCTTTAAAAAAAGATGGCTATATTCTTTGAGCAGAAGAAGAAGGGTTGATTTGATCTTTCTTTATATGTTGCTGACATGTTGTTCAATGAGATTTTGATTGTTGAATCATATGCGAATGTTATGGGTTTTATTTCACGGTCTTAGTTTTTTTATTTGAATGTTGGTTATTCTAAATATGATTAAATTCCAATATGGATAAGAATTCAAGGGATTGAATTCAAAATATTTTGTAACTGTGTTGTAGAATTGGCATTAGACCGTCATTTGAAAGTCCTATTGCTCTTTTCCTTTGTTAATTATTTTATTTTATTTTTCCAAAAAAAGTGTTTAAATTGTAGATATTTTTAATGATAAAGTGATATAATGTATGTGATTGTCTATTGGGTGTTTGTTAATAGTAGATTACATTATATGTTTGTCAAATGTTTATGAGCAGAAAAGAAAAAATTGTAATATACTATAAATATTCTCTATTTTTCCTGAATATTTCTTAATGTAAAGTTGTAAGAAAATATAATTTCCAAAACTAACTCATATATACAATATAACAATTTATCTATGGACAAAGGATAAAGTTCAACACAGAAAACTCAAAATATATGTTCAGATAATGCACTATTTAATATTAAAAGAAAAAAATTGACTTTGGTTTTGGTCAATTGCCAAAAAATTAATTTAATAACATTATCATTTGGTTGTGGGTTCATTTGTATATAGATACATCAATGACCGAAGATCAGATGGAGGGTGGCGATATGGCGAAAAAAAGGGTGATGATGAGTTTATGGTTTCGAGCTATTGGGGAATTTCCCATTCCATGATTACTAAGGATGATGACACATTGGCACTGAATGGCCTTGGAACAGTTTCATGGTACATTTTTTTATTTAATATTTTACAATGTGTGTTATTGAATTATGCTATTTTTTTTGTATTCCTATCTAATATAATGACGAGATGTTGGGATATGAATAGGTTGATAAATATCAAATAATTTGTTATGAATTGATTTTTTATTTTTTTATTATTTTTATCACACAACAGTCCATTAAAAAAATTCATGTAAAACGGGTCAGTTTTACGATTTCTCTTATCTCACAATGTTTTAATTTTTTTAAGTGTGCTATGCATATGAAGAATTCAAGGGTTGTGATTATTATTATATGTTGTGGAATTCTCGGTCAATATCATAACAAATAATCTATAAAGTGCCCGCGCATCGCGCGGGGCTAAAACCTTGTTTACTATAAAGTCGTGAATACTATGGCACCCAATATTAAACAAATTAGTCCGTTTGGAAAAACTGTGTTAATTGACATACATATAATAGATTTTAATGTTCACACAACAGAACTATTAATTGGGAAGAAATTGATTTCCCATAAACTTGGGCAATAAAAAATGCTATTCCTCCCTAACCTCGCCAAAACGAGGAAATTGGAGACATCATTGAAGATAAAGATGGAGCTGTTTTCCTAAATTTTAACAAGTTCAATGGGAGTCAATCCTCTAGAAATCAAATAACTCCTTATGTAATTTATGCACCATCTACTTCACGAAATTTTGTTTATCAAGAAAATCCAAAAGATAATTCATATCAATATGATATGAACCTTCATGGTATTTATACTAACGAACATAAAATACCTCATGGTATTTATGAGAAAAATACTTCTCAGCGTAGAGAATCTCCTATGCCTTCTGAAATGAATGTTAGACTTAAATTATCTTAATGTCTTTTAGAATCAATAGATAAGAAATAAATAAAGATTTTTATCAACCAGACTTTACGAAATTTTGTGCTTAGTATTTTTCTAAGTATAGGAAGGCTCAATTGGCCAATTATAAAAATTACTTCTATAAGTAGATTGGAAATAATCAACAAATTATTTCGTTTATTGTTTGGTTCCAAATGTTTTCCAAAGATAGTCACCTTTTTGTTCTTGAATCTAGAGACAAACAAGTTCACAAACATAAGGAAAAACATCTTAGGAGTTGGAATACTTCTAAGGACCAAATATTATCTTTTGTTCATCCACCTAATAAACAGCCATTATCAGTTGATGTTGGTAGTTGTAGCCAAACTGGTGGTTCTAAATTAAAAGCTAGTGTATTTCTAAATATAGAAACAGGGAATAGATTGCTCACTAAAGCATCTGATCTAAATCCCTTATATAAACAAGGTAATTATACCAATCTCATCCTAAATACGATAGGAAAACAACTCAATAGGATTGAAGAAATTGATAGTATAAAACCTACAAAGGATTTACTAAATAATACTCTTGAACAACCTTTGATTCAGCCCTCTATGAATATTAAAGGATTCAAAATGGGTAGTAAAAATGAAGATTTCATCTCCCAATTAAAAAAGATTGAGAAAAATCTCAAAGGATTAAAAATAAATACTTTATTCCATTATGATTCTGAATCAGAATCTGACATCCCCATGGAAGAAATTCATAATTTTGAGTCCACTTTCAGTAATAAAGATCAAATAAATAAAATTACTTATAAAGGTCTCACAAGTTACTATGGACAAGTTAAAAATTACTATCCTAGACCTAGTCCTCAGGATATTCTTTTTAAAAAAAATAGATTTTTGATAGTCAAAGTACCTTTCATGGAAAAGCCATTTATGACTGGACCCTTGATGGTAAATATGAATATAAAATCTATGAGATGGTACACCTAATATCTATGTACTCCATTGTGTGTAAACAAAATAATAATTCTGATCATGACATGGCTCGTATGATTGTTGCGGGCTTCATTGGAACCTAAAGAGGGTGGCGGGAAAATGTTCTCACCCAAAATCAAAGGGATGACATCCTAAATGCAATTAAAGTAGTTAAAGATGATGTTAATCAAGATATTGGTCAGCAAAATGCTGTGTATACTCTATTTTTAGATATTGTCCATCATTTTATTGGTTCTGCTGATTCCCATAAGGAAAGAAATAGAGAATTATTACAAAATCTTACATGTCCCAACTTAAGCCTTTTTAGATGGTACAAGGATGTCTTTCTTTCTAGAGTGGTTCAAAGAATTGATGCCAGCTCTGAGCATTAGAAAACCAAATTCATTTATGGCCTTCCTACTTTCTTTGTTGAGAAAGTAAGAAAAAGATGAGAGATGCTAATGATAGCATTTTTATCCATTACCATAATTAAACTTATGGTCAATTATTTAGTTTTGTTATACAAGAAGGTCTTTCCCTTTGTAATGACCTTAGGTTACAACGACAACTTAAAAAGAAAAATTTAACTCGTAAAAGGGAGTTAGGAGAATTTTGTGAGCAATTTGCTTATTGTGACACCCCTGCCTAATTAAATACCGGGTGATGAGTACTTTATTAGATTAATTCAAAGTCTCCGGTTGGTTCATTCTTAGCATCATTGTCGTAAAATAATTTTTTTTATTAATCACCTAATAAATAATTATGCTAAGTGTCAAAACATTTAATTTTATAAATTAAGTCTGATTGTTATTATTTACTATGAAGCCATTCTCATGAATACAAATGATAATATTATAACCAAACCATCTGAATGAATGAGCAAGCTAGATAAACCAATCCAAATAATAAATCCCAATCGTAGAACAAAGTAAGACGTAAAACAATCCCAACAATAGCTGAATACTGAAATAATAAAGAGTACAAATCTCTCTCTGAACTAAAAGAAATATGTCAATGGGCGACACTTGCACTAACTAGAATGACTAAATAGGAGAATGGGAAGACAAGGATGAGTCTTCTACTACAAGGACCTGCAACTCCCCCACTAGTTGCAGCACGTCAATGGTCTAAAGATCTAGGCCTGATGCCCTTGTGGCTAGGCACCTGTAATATATATATATATATATATATATATATATGTACACACACACACACATAAGAGGGAGAAAGATAACAGGAAACGGGTCAGAGCCCGAGTGTAAAACAACTTTAAAAATAGTTTAGAAAGTATTTAAAATGCTGACCAGTTGATATTACATACATGTTAGTACCTCGACACTCACTTGGGAGTTCTCACCTCTCAACTAGTGTGCACGCCTAACGTACTACCGAATTAACCTAGTTAACTAGTCTAACCCAACTTCCATTCACCAAGACTAACCCAAGTGATCGCAGAACCATAATTTTATTTGATAACCCTCTTATTAGGAATTTACTAAGCCAGCTATATTTATTTGAATTTAGACTTAAGTCCTCAGCCACTTAACTCGTTTAATAATAATTACTTAATTATATCTACTTACAAGCACAATAGATTAATCACGGGAACATATATTTATTACCCATAATATATATACTAGTAGGGCGCCCCACATAAGTCTATGGTGCTGGCATACTCTGCTATCAAGTCCCCGTATCACTCGTACCAAAGGGAAACACTAGTTCGGAATCACTCTAGAACTGTATTAACAAAAAACACATATAATGGAGGCGAAGCATAGTTCCAAGTCACTAAGAGGTCAGCGCATACCCTCATGTCTCTTTGGACCGTTAAACTATCATTCTCGGATAGCCTGTACCAAGGATGCTATGTTTTAGGGTACGAGTCAATATCCCTCATAAAGTTCCAATCGAGATAAGACTATCCCAACGCGAAATCCCCGTGATAGCAAGTAGCACGGGTATGATTACACACAATATACAATAGTGTGTATATATATATATATATACACTACACCAAACCTGCTTAATTGTCACGGTCATTGACCTTGACAAGTTCAACTTGTCAAGGTCAATGACCGTGACAATTCAGGGCAAGACAACTTTTTTTGTCACAGACGTGTCACGGTCATTGACCGTGACAAGTTCGTTAGAATTGTCACGATCATATCACGGTCCATGACCATGACACGTTTAGTTACGGTTAATAACCGTGACAAAGCCTTGACCCTTTTTTAAAAAAAATTGTCACGGTCATTGACCGTGATAATTCTGGATAGAATTTAAAAAAAATCTGCTGGGCAGTATGGCCACTATCACTACCCAGCAGTATATTTGTACCAGTTATAGCAACATCATATATCCAAATAAACTAAAGATCATGCAAATATATATTCAAAATAGAAACAATATACATGACGATATAATCCATAATATAATTCAAATGTACCAACTTAAAAATAATGTCACTATATGTCTGGGGTAAATGTGAGGAGGTGAGTAGGCCACACGATATACAAATTGACACACCCACTAATATACATCGTGCCGCATTGTTCGCGTAACCACAATAGGGAGTTCTCCTTCCCGGGTATCACATGCGTGACAAGCACTTTAGACTCGATCTCTTGAAGCTCACGTCCATGAACTATTCCACCCTGGACAATATGCAGGTCCCTCAACCCCCGCCCTATCCGTTGGTCATCAAATACGTACAATATGAACAAGCTCGGTCAACCAAGTGTCGACATCGGTCTGTTGAAGGGCGTCAAATAGAGAAGTGGATCATCGAAGTATGCACGTGTCGGTGATGAAGTAGTGAGGTCCACATCCTCGTCATCCTGCGCCTCGTCCTCCCACATCTCCTTCTCCACCATCTTCTCCTTCCCTTTCCCCTTACGGTCTCCGCCCAATGTACGCTTCATGAATGAGTACATATCTTGGACCGTCGCCTCCAAATGGGACAGCTTCGCGTCATGTGAATCCACCGTTCGAGCCAACCTGGTGTCGCTCGTCTCCAATCCGATGATCCTAGATTTGGCCACCAGTGATCTCACCCCCCTTGTCCTCCCCTTGCGATCAGAGTCAAGCACTTGGCTGAGTGCGTCTGTGGACAAAGATGCCTTGTCGGCATCAGACTGTACTCATGCACTTCCTTAAGCTTTGCCTGAAATGACAAAAAGCACATGATTAGTAAAATAAGTAAACTAAAAAATTATAGCGTAATTAACAAAAAGTAAACTGTCGGATTGCTTACAATCGTGGCTGCGATGCTCGGGGATACCTCCTTCTCCTTCCCCTTCTTCGTCCTAAGAGCCACATAAGTATCGAGCCTATGTGGTTTACCCGCGAGGCCACTCCCTATCCCCTAAAATAAAATAAAGTAAAATTAGTATCGGCCCCGCAAAGTAAAATAATGCAGAATAATATATTTCTGTAGTTATAGAAAAATTAAATCTTACCTTTATCCTATGCTCCACCTCGGTGTAAGACATCCGACCGGAGTAGTGTACATCCGTCTTTTTTGCCCGATTTTTCCTTCCCGATTGGCGAGATGTCAATTGTCGCTCCCCGATCTCATTGTCAATGAACTTTTGCCATTATGCCAATGAGAGTGTCTCCTTCGGCGGGACGGATTCACGCCATTGGATAATGGACTCTCGTATTTTTCCAAACTACCGCGTCCGCATATTTTTCTTTCACGTCTTGTGTTGCTCCCTCAACTTCTCCAAGACGGAATCGCGTAGCTGTGGATCCAAGTTGAATTGTTCATGTCCAACAAATACAATGTTAGTTGCGAATAAATATAAATATAAATTGAAATATGAAATGAAATTGAAATCAAAATCGAAATTGAAATTGAAATATTCATATAAATATAAATATATTACTTGTAGTGCCGCCCAAACAGCTAACTTGAGCTCATATGGCACCTCCTTCCAACTCATAAATCTCGGGCCGATGACCGTCTTTAGCAGCTCGAGGGATCTCGCTAATAGCTCCGACTTGTTCTCGATGGTAATTCCAAATTTTTCATATTTGGGGAGCCTAGGGGCCGAGGAGCCCTCATCGCCTCCGCTACTACCCAGCCCAGACGACATCATCATAACCAACATCATCATCCTCGCCTTAATACCTGAAGGATACATTTGCTGTAAAAAAATGTTATTAGTACAGATAAAAAAAAGAAAAAGACATGCAAATATGTACAATTACTACAAATAAAAATGAGCATTAATTATTGTTCGATATACAAAGTAATTTTCAAAAAAAGTTGAAAAATCTCACCCCCTGCCCCCCTCACCCCACCCCCACCACACATGAACACACACACACACACACACACACGTACACACACATATACACACCCGTACTCAATTAATTCATTTCATCAATTAAGCTAACAATTAAAGTATACAATTATTAATTTACTAATGTACAATGAGGGGAAATCCTACTTTCATATGAAATGGGCACTAATTATTAATTTACTTTCATCTAAAACTATACAATTAAAATTACAATTAAAGCTATACAATTTATTAATTAAAGTTACACAAATGTTTAGATTGCCCCACCACACACACAAACACCCCACCACCCCCACCCCACCTCGTGCCCCCTCCCCTCGCCACACACACACGCACACACCTGCACACACACACACACACCCCACTTCACCCCCACCCCACCCCCTGCCCCCTCCCACAACCCCACCACCTGCCCCCTCACCCCACCCCCACCACACATGCACACACACACAGACACACGTACACACACACACACACACACACACACAACACCCCCACCCCCACCACCCCACCACCCCACCACCTGCCCCCTCCCCCCGCCACACACACGCACATACTATAGAAATATTGTTCGATATACAAAGTAATTTTCAAAAAAAGTTGAAAATTTTCACCCCCATATGGACAATAATCCAGTGGTCAGGCCACTTTTAAAACTAACCAATCCAACATTTACTAAACACAATAATCCAACAGCAATATCAACAACAAATGTGTATCCCGTACTCCTTCTAATTCATCTACTCAATTAATTCATTTCATCAATTAAACTAACAATTAAAGTATACAATTATTAATTTACTAATTTACAATGAGGGGCAATCCTACTTTCATATGAAACGGACACTAATTATTAATTTACTTTCATCTAAAACTATACAATTAAAATTACAATTAAAGCTATACAATTTATTAATTAAAGCTACATAATTGTTAATATTGCCCCCCCCCCCCCCCCACACACACACACCCACACACACACACCACCACCACCCCACCCCCTGCCCCCTCCCCCCTCCATACACACACGCACATACTATATATATATTGTTCGATATACAAAGTAATTTTTAAAAAAAATTGAAAAATCCCACCCCCATATGGACAATAATCCAGTGGTCAGGCCACTTTAAAAACTAACCAACCCAACATTTACTAAGCAAAATAATCCAATAGCAATGTCAACAACAAATGTGTATCACGTACTCCTTCTAATTCATCTACTCAATTAATCCATTTCATCAATTAAACTAACAATTATTATATACAATTATTAATTTACTAATTTACAATGAGCGGCAATCCTACTTTCATATGAAATGGGCACTAATTATTAATTTACTTTCATCTAAAACTATACAATTAAAATTACAATTAAAGCTATACAATTTATTAATTAAAGCTATACAATTATTTAGATTGCCCCACCATACACACACACACCCCACCACCCCCACCCCACCTCGTGCCCCCTCCCCTCGCCACACACACACGCACACACCTGCACACACACACACACACCCCACCCCACCCCCTGCCCCCTCCCACCACCCCACCACCTGCCCCCTCACCCCACCCCCACCACACATGCACACACACACAGACACACGTACACACACACACACACACACACAACACCCCCACCACCTGCCCCCTCCCCCCGCCACACGCATGCACATACTATAGATATATTGTTCGATATACAAAGTAATTTTCAAAAAAAGTTAAAAAATTACACCCCCATATGGACAATAATCCAGTGGTCAGGCCAATTTTAAAACTAACCAACCCAACATTTACTAAACAAAATAATCCAACAGCAATATAAACAACAAATGTGTATCCCGTACTCCTTCTAATTCATCTACTCAATTAATTCATTTCATCAATTAAACTAACAATTAAAGTATACAATTATTAATTTACTAATTTACAATGAGGGGCAATCCTACTTTCATATGAAACGGGCACTAATTATTAATTTACTTTCATCTAAAACTATACAATTAAAATTACAATTAAAGCTATACAATTTATTAATTAAAGCTATATAATTGTTAATATTGCCCCCCACCCCCACCCCCCCCCCCCCCCCCCCCACACACACACACCCACCACACACACACCACCACCACCCCACCCCCTGCCCCCTCCCCCCGCCATACACGCACGCACATACTATATATATATATTGTTCGATATAAAAAGTAATTTTCAAAAAAAATTGAAAAATCCCACCCCCATATGGACAATAATCCAGTGGTCAGGCCACTTTTTAAACTAACCAACCCAACATTTACTAAGCAAAATAATCCAATAGCAATGTCAACAACAAATGTGTATCCCGTACTCCTTCAAATTCATCTACTCAATTAATCCATTTCATCAATTAAACTAACAATTATTGCATAAAATTATTAATTTACTAATTTACAATGAGGGGCAATCCTACTTTCATATGAAATGGACACTAATTATTAATTTACTTTCATCTAAAACTATACAATTAAAATTACAATTAAAGCTATACAATTTATTAATTAAAGTTACACAATTGTTAAGATTGCCCCACCACACAAACACACACACACACGCACACACCACACACACCCCACCACCTGCCCCCTCCCCCCGCTACACACACACGCACATACTATATATATATTGTTCGATATACAAAGTAATTTTCAAAAAAAGTTGAAAAATCCCACCCCCATATGGACAATAATGCAGTGGTGAGGCCACTTTTAAAACTAACCAACCCAACATTTACTAAACAAAATAATCCAACAGGCAATGTCAACAACAAATGTGTATCCCGTACTCCTTCTAATTCATCTACTCAATTAATCCATTTCATCAATTAAACAAACAATTAAAGTATACAATTATTAATTTACTAATTTACAATGAGGGGCAATCATACTTTCATATGAAATGGGCACTAATTATTAATTTACTTTCATCTAAAACTATACAATTAAAATTACAATTAAAGCTATACAATTGTTTAGATTGCCCGACCACACACACACACACACACACACACACACACCACACACACCACACCACCCTCTGCCCCCTCCCCCTGCCACAGACACACGCACACACATGCACACACACACCCCACCCCACCCCCTACCCCCTCACCCCACCCCCACCACACCTGCACACACACACGTACACACACAACCCACCCCACCCCCACCACCCCCTGCCCCACCACACACCACCACACTCATATATACACACACATACATATACACACATATATATACACATACACACACATATAGAAATGAAAGAGAAAGAGAGGAAAAAACATACCTTAGAGAGAGAGAGAGCTAACATCGCTTAGAGAGAGAGAGAGAGGGAAAACCAAAAATCGGTGGAAAAAAAAAGACTAGGGCTTATTTTACTGACAACATTGTCACGGTCGTGTCAAGGTCCTTGACCGTGATAATTATTCAAAGAATTGTCACAGTCATTAACCGTGACTAGTCCGTGACAAACATCTTTGTCACGGTCAATGACCGTGACAATTCTTTGCCATGGTCTTGTCAGATCAATGACCGTGACACAAAACGCGTGTTTGTTGTCACAGTCAATGACTGTGAGAAGGGTGGCCGGCTGAAAGGTGACAATTTGACCATTTTGGTATAGTGATATATATATATACACATATATATATGTATATATATACACATATGCACTCATATATATTCACATTATTCAGCTAGGTATGCCCACGACCCATAATGTATTCGAACCATACGTGGCATATAACGCCCAAATTCTACGTATAATTAAATCACTCTTTTCATTTTCTCAATTACCGCAACTCCTTAAGTATTTATCGACTCTCGTAGTGTATCCTCTTGATAAATATAAAATCAGTAGGTGTACCCTCACGACCCTACTAGTCTAAGTCTTTCTCGATTCTCGCAAGACCTAATTTAACGTACGCACGATTTTCCATTTAATTTATACCCCCAGAATCTCACGGGTAAATCTTATACAAAGTCGTATTATTCGGACCCTACTTATACCCTACTGGTCCTTCCCAAGTCCCATTATGATTTATAAATTACGTCCAAAGGTCCTTACACATCGGGATTGGATTAACATTTAATAGGAGAAAAAGTTTCCATTTCCAGGAGGAGTCGATCGATCGATGAAAGGGGGTCGATCGATCGATCTAGTCGATCGATCGATATTCTTGAGTCGATCGATTGACCAAGCACATCTTGCCCAGAATTCTGCATATTAAGCCTACGGGTTTCTTCGAAATTAAATTAGCAAAACTCCATTAACATGTCCCAAACTCCCAACCAAACATTATGAACGTTATATAAACCAATATGGATGATTTCTAACGTAAAACATTCATTAATTCCTCAAAATCATTCATCATCTGGGTAAATTCAAGAAATTATTATTTAACCCTAGTTCATCAATTTTTCTCAAGAATTCATTTAATTTCCATATTTCTATCTCTATTGGGAATCCAATTTAGTGGATAACAATTTTCATATAACAAGGTGTTCGTCCTAACATGGTTTCTACTCCCAAAATTTCAGTAATCATCTCCCAACAATATTATTTTCATGAAGACATAAATTAATTAATGACTACACTAACATGTATGTGTTATCAACTAAAGAACAACAAGTTAGATACTTACGTTAGAGATGGGAGTCTGAATCATTGATGATGATGGGTATGGTTTCGTTCCTCGTTCCCCGATCTACGCGTTGGTGGTGGAATTGGTGAAGATGGTGTTAGGTAGGTGGTTCTCTCCCTTGGAAGCTTTCTCTATTCTCTCTTCCTTAGCCTCTCTACAACTCTAAAGTTTCTAACCCTTGAGGACTCTCTTTTTCCACAGATCTATTTTCGTCATTAATTAAAGCTAAAAATAAAAAATTACCAAAATGCCCTCTCGGGTTACCGGTTAGGCCTAAAAACGTCTCGAGAGCCAAACTAAACCCCCGGGTATACTTTTATGACTATCTCAACCCTTCCGGACACATTGGCCAAAATCAAAATGACCATACGGGCAACTTATAATAAAATTACTTTTTATTCCATTAATTATTCCCGACACGATACATGCGCGTCCCGACTTAATTTCTATAATTGTCGTACTATTCACTCACGACCAATTCTAATAAATTCAATCTCATATATTACTTTACTCATCTAGTAATATTCAATATATAATTACTAACTCTCGTAACGCTAGTAAATGTTTATTTTTATAAAATCGGATTAATTTTAAATTAATTTATCCCAATTTAATTTAATTAATCTCATATTTAAATGCCGTAAAAATACAGGGTATTATACTTATGATCATAATACTCCCTTTCCCCATAAAAAATTCAAGGATATATATATATATATATATCCGAAAGGAGAACTTCTTATAAAAAGAAGAAAAGGTCTAAGACACTAAATCAATGTGATAGCTCTAAAAAATATTTTAGAAGAAAAAAAGTATGATAGATCTAATAAATCAAGATCTAATTTCAAGTATGATAGATTGTCAATGTTATTAATTGCAAGATAAATGCAATCACCTCCAATGTATTCTTCAAATGAATGGGTTAAGAATTAATGTGCTGTAATACCCCGTATTTTTATAGCTTTTAAATTATGTGATTTATTAAATTTAATTGAGATAAATTAATTTAATTTTAATCCGGAATGTTGTTTTAAATATTTACTAGCGTGACGAGAGTTAGTAATTATTGAAAATTTGTTATTTGTTGCATATTACTGGATGAGTATAGTAATATATGAGATTTATTTTTATAATATTGTCACGTGTGAATAAAATGGCAATTTTGGAAATTTAAGTCGGGACGCGCCTGTGTCGTGTCGGGACTAAATGTGAATTAATAAAAGTGCATATTTTATAAGTTGTTCGTATGGTCATTTTGAGTGCGCCAACGCGTCCGGAAGGGTCGAGATAGTCAGAAAAGTGTACCCGGAGATTTAGTTTGGATCTCGGGGTGTTTTTAGGCCTAATTGGTACCCCGGGAGGGCGTTTTGGACATTTCACCTTTTTGGGTAATTAAACCCACGAAAATTCAAAGGGTTATATCAGATATCTGGATTGTCATCTAGGGTTAGAAACTCTAAACACAAGTGACGGCCATAGGAGAGGAAGGAGAGAGCTCTCAAGGCAAATTCAAGATCCGAAATCCACCCGTTTGCACCGCAACCACCACCAACGCGTAGATCGCGCAACGGGCTACGCAACCACACCAAAAACATCTGCAAATCAGAACGTCGAAAATCCCAGGCAAGTGTTTATCTTGCTATTTTCGTTGATGCATCTTTCATATTAGTTTAGGAATGATTAGGGATGAATTACATTGAAGAAAACCTAAATTGTGATAGGAATTTGCATGTAGTGATGACTTAAACCTTATTCTGAAAATTGTTGGTGATGTAGGAGAATAATCCACGAAATTTTAATGTAGTATAAGAAGGAATTTCTGGAAAAACAGATTGGAACCATGATTTAGAGATTTCTAGGGTTCTTGTATGTTTAAATGAATTATGGCATGATTAATCCATATTTAGTGACGTAAATTGACATGCTTTACGTTGAAAATACCTAATATGATGATATAAGGTTAGTAGTATCAATTCTGGGATGATTGGGATTAGAAAATATGGAAATTGTTGAAGTTTGGGGATGAAACCCGTAACGGCAGAATTTCAGTTTTCGCAGACCTGCTTAATCGATCGATCGAGCCTAGAGCTTCGATCGATCGAAGGTTCGATCGATCGAGCCCTAGACCTCGATCGATCGACCCCTCCTGGCAGACTCCTATTTCCCTTTTTAACTGAGTTAAATTCAATTTATCGTGAGATAATTCTTGGACATCCTTAATAAAATGTTATGGGAGATAGGGAAGACCAGTAGGACATGTGAATAGGTTTTGGGACCCTTGATGTCGGGCAAAGATTGTATTTTGGGATAATTACATAAGGGTCGGTAAATTTATTATTTAAAGAGAGAGACACGTAAGAGAGTTACTTTGGGACAAATGTATATACCTACTGAATTTTATACTTGGGAGGATAGAATCCATGAGCGTTATGCAGTAAGTGGAAAAGTTCCTCAAATTAAAATAAGATGTGAATGGTTATACGTGATAACTAAATAATGAGAAATAAATACAAATGTCATAATTATGGGAATTGAGAATTTACCCATTATTGATATGGTAATATTAGTATAGTTATATGATTGTGTATGCATATACTATCTATGTGTGAAAATCATGCCCACGCTACTTGCTATCCCTGAGGTTTCCGCGCTGGGACAGTCTTATCTCGATGGGACCTTTATGGGGGATATTGACTTGTACCCTAGAAGATAGATATCCTTGGTACAGGATATCGGAATGATAGTTCAGACGGTCCTAAGAGATGCGGGTATGTGCTTTCCTCTTACAGACTTGGAATCTATGCTTCGCCTCATTTTGTTTGTGTATAGGTATTCTTGGTACAGGCTATCGCAGTGATAGTTCAGACGGTCCTAAGAGACTTGGAATCTATACTTTGTCTCAATATTGTTTGAGTATGTGTTAATACAATTCGAGAGTGATTCCGAATCTGTATTCCCTTAGTACGAGTGATACGGGGATTGGATAGTAGAGTATGCCCGCACCATAGTTGTTATTTGGGGTGCTGTTGTGATATATATATATATTTTATGAGTAGTTAATATATATATGAAATTCTGAAATCTGGAACTGCCTACTGTGATGAGATATGTAGGACATGGTTGATGACTCAAATTGTAAATACTTGTTTTGAGAAAGTATAATATGACACTGGAAAACTTTATTGATTTATAAAGTTAAAAATGAGAACCTTGGGTTGCTAATTGAAATATCCTTTTCAAACAATTGAATCGTTAAATTTTGAATCTTACGAGTAAGCTAAGATAAGTTAAATCATTGGGAAGATTAGTGCGATAACTGATAAGACAAACCGTTGGGAAGGTTAGTGCGATAGGTGTGTACATTAGAAGAGAGGTGAGAATTTCTCAAGAGAGTGTCGCACTAATATGTTGTTGCATTGGCCTGTATCAATTTAAATACTTGCTAAACAATTTTTAAATCATATACACTATCGGGCTCTGACCCGTTTCTCTCTCTCTCTCTCTCTCTCTCTTGCATATATATGTATGTATTACAGGTGCCCAGCCACATGGGCGTCTTTCTTAGGATCTCTTGGAAGGAACACACTGCAGCTTAGGTGGGAGTTGCAGGTCTCTTGATTAGACGACTTCGTTCATTCGGATCCACTCTTAGTACTTTCATCTAGTTGGGCATGTGTAGCTCTTTCCATTATTCCGTTGTTATTGGACATTTGTATTTCAGTTATTTCCAGTATTGTTACTATGGGATTTATTCAGTTTGGATGTGTGACTTTAGATTTCGTATGTTGACATTTGATTGACGAATGTATTAAATTAATTGGATTATGTTGCAGAATTTAATGTGGTGTGATTTCTTACTTATTGAATGTTGTTAATAAAATAAATGATTTTTCTTTAAATAAAATTTGGAAAGTATGTATGAAAATGGTTTTGACACTTAGCTTAATTAATTAGGGTGTTAAATTAGAAAAAAAAAATTATTTTTCGACAGTGATGCTAAGAATGGACCAACTATTCACCTTGATTTAATTTAATAAAGGAGTGATCGCCCGGTATTTAATTAGGCGGGGTGTCACATGTGCTTACCAGTCAGCAACAAATTTAATGATTGATATTATCAATCAAGTTACTGACCCAAATACAAAACTCAAGTTAATAGAAACTTGTTATGCAAATTCCTTTAAAGAAACTGCAACCATTTCATATAAGTCGATTCAACAATACAGTCTTAAAGAAGTATTTAATCGGTTATAAAATAAACCTGAGTTTTCTAAACTTGCCAATCTTGTCGATCTTAAGGATGAAGTCAATATTCTTAAAAATCATTTAAGACGGTTGAAAAATCAACAACATAATACGCAAATTCAGATTAACAGTCTCGGGAATGAGTTAAATCATTATAATATTGAACCTTCCAATATTGAAGAGTTTGTAGATTATTTGAGTATTATTAGTCGTATACCAAATCAAAAGTGGTACATAACTATTAACCTTGTTATTAATGATGAATATATATTAAATAACATTATCGCTCTTGTTGATTGTGGGGTAGATATGAACTGCATTCAAGAAGGGTTAGTTCCCACTCAATATTTTGAGAAAACTACTCAATCATTATTCAATGCTAGTGGTGATAACATGCATATCCAATATAAACCAACTAAAGTTTATATTTGCAATAATGGTATATGTTTGTCTAGTACCTCTCTACTTATTAACAACATGTCCTAATAGGTCATTTTATGTAATCTTTTTTTATCCTTGCTTATGCCTATAAATAAAATTGACTCTAGTTGTATATACGCCACTATTAAAGATTAAAAAAATGTTTTTGAATTTATAACAAAAGCTGAAGTGAATAAAATTAATTCTTTGTCAGATAATATATATTTCAAAGAAAACCAATTGAATTTTCTTCAAAAGAAAATATCCTTTTTGAATATAAAAAAAAAGCTTGAACATCCAAGCATGTTGCAGAAATTAATGTTATTAAAAATCAATTAATAACTGAAGTTTGCAGTGATATTCCTAATGCTTTTTGGAACAAGAAAAAGCATATTGTTCCTCTTCTTATAAAGCGGATTTTAATGAAAAATCTAATCCTAATAAAGCCAGACCTAGTCAAATGAAGACTGAAGTTCTTGAATTATGCAAGAAAGAGATACAAAGTCTTTTGGATAAAAAATTGATAACTAAAAGTTATTGCCCATGGAGTTGTTGAGCTTTTTATAACTATAGCAGTCACGGTACTTTCTCAAAAGTGGTGAGGCCATTGTATTTTATGCAGGTAAGTATATTACGTTAGATTTATAAATATGTTATATATTATATCAACGTATATATTATATTTTTATTTATAGTAATATTTGAACATAAATAACGAGGAGTAAGAGGTGTAAAATAGTTAAATTTATTTAAAATTAACTTTTTTATCATTAGTTTGAATAAAAAGTTAACAAAGGAATTAAATTGAGATAAAATAAAAATTTGATAAGAAAATTGAAAAGAAAAGAATTCGATCGAAATTGAGATAGAAACAACGGTGAAGGACTAATGACTACTTTACTCTTTCTTTTATCTATAAAAATTAATATTCAGAATATAAATACTCTCTTATAAAGAAGTGGTAGCAAATAGGAAAGCTGAGGAAATCTATTTTTCCGAGGATATTGATCACTGGTCTACTGAAGAACTGAAAGATATAAAGGGATCAAATTTTGGATGTAAATACTAATCCTGAAAAAACTGACCCCCTCTCCCTAGTCATCAATTTTCTAATTAAGAAATAATGGAGAGATTGTCTCGTTGTCAAATTAAGAAATTGACCCCCTCTCCCCATTAATACTGATTGCAACTCACTCACAGCCACAAGAGGAAAATATGTGAGGCTATTCATTGAGGTTGAGCACTAGGCTCTCAATTGAGTCGAGCAGGTCCGAAGTCCGCTTGCTCCGCCGCTAAATTTGGGCCGAGCTTTTATTGAGTTTGAGCCGAGCCGAGTTTGAGCCGAGATATTAAGCCCGAATTCAATATGAGCCGAGCGCGAGCGAAGTACTTTCAAACCCGAACTAGGCTCGGCCCGAAATAATATATATATATATATACAAAATTATTTTATTTTCTATGATACGTAAAAAATATTTTAAAACAAAATAATTTTTTATAATTTTATCCTTACGCAAATAAACTATTGGACTTAATGCTGAAATGTCAATATATTAGTGCTGAATTAGATTTGTTTTAGTGTTGAAATCTGTTTTTTATTGCTAAAATATATTTTTTTATTGTTGAAATATGAATATTAATTATTAAAATAAATAAATATGTATTGAAATATTCAATTCGGGCCGGTTCAAATTGGACCTGAAGCTCGATTTACTCTGAGCTGAGCTTGAGCCAAGCACTCTCAAGCTCGTTCGGATCGAGCTTGAGCTTGAGCCAAGTAAATTAAAATCGGACCGAGTTTGATCAACCATAAACTTGACTCATAGAGCTCGATTGACCGGCCTATTGAGCACGCGAGTTTTTACATTATGTTTATTTCAAGTGCGGTGGAGTCGGACACCCAAGTGATGGCAAAAAAAAATGAAAAAGTAAAACGAAAGTCGTGAAAAGAGAGGACAAGTCTCCATTAAAGAACAAAAAAAGAAAAAGGAGGTGATCCATCATCATCCACAACATACCAAAAACACAGACAACCAAAACGCACTCCCGCATAGCACGTCAACTAACCCACATCAACCCCACCCAGAATTGATAAGTGTATATATATAATATACATCAATCATTGACGCTAAGAGCGTTCATATTGGTGGCGGCATATGAAAGGCAATTTTAGAAAATACAAAAGTCAGTTTACCTTTCGGTTGGATTTTACCTGCACATTCGGGGACAATCACAATTAATACGAACTAATGTTGTTATTAAAAAATATAAAATTTTTGTTGATTAGTTTGTAAAAAATTATTTATATTTCTTCACGAATTTCATTTTTTCATAGGAACTATCACGAAAAAATGAAATTCGTAATTTATTTTTATAAATTCAGTACCCGTTCAATAAATTTAGACAACTGCTGTCATTTTTCTTAGAAAATTTGTTCCCTCTCGTCGACCACTTTGAGCGGGCCAGTTTGCAAATTTGTCTATTTCCTTATCTATTTGCTCCACCGTTGTGGATTGTCTTGGAATTTTTTATTATATTTTTAGAATTTTTTATATATAGCTCTTATAAGAATAAAGTTTCCCTAATTAAGTCTTATTGACTTTTCAACTATTAAATATGTCTTATTTATAATATTTTAGGATTTTTTCCCACAAATTTACCCTTTTAAAATCAACAATCTGTAAGTTACGTAAGTGGTTGAATTTTTTTTCCCATCATATTTGTAATCTTCAAATGATCATAACTTTTTACACACACTTTCGTTTTTCGCAAAATTACTATATTTGAAATCTGTTCGTCGAGATCTATCAAACAAGATCAATGAAACCCATAAAATTTTAAAGAGAAAAATTACACTGTATACATCTATAAATAAAATAATTTTATATCTGTGACATTTTCACAAACAATAATATTTACTGTGTTAATATTACACATATAATAAAATTTACTATGTTCACAAGAAAATAAAATCCGTATATTTATAAAGCAAGATCCATGGCATCCATAATATTTCAACGAAAAAAATTACACATACAAGAATATTTACTGTATACTCCTTTAAAAATAGAACTTAATTAATGGTTGAATATTCAATAGAACTTAATTAAAAAAAATCTCAAAATAGGAATTACATATAATAATACATATTAACTGGGTTATCACAATAGTCGTTACTATTCAACAATAATACAAATAAATGGGTTAAATAAATGCGTCTAAATATATATAAATATTGTAAAAAAGACGCATATTTTTAGTTTAACACATTTAATCGTTCAAACTAGGGGTGGCCACAGGCCCGAGGCCCGTCAAGCCCGCCCAACCCGTCCAATAAAAAAATAGGGCTTGGGTAAGGTAAATAGGCCCGCAAAGCGGGCTTGGCAAAATTTTATAGGCCCGATTTTTTTTCGACCGGGCTTGGGCATGAGTTCTTAAGCCCGATGAGGTCCGGCCCGGCCCGAAGCCCGAAATATATATATATATATATATATATATATGTGGGGGGGGGGGGGGGGGACTTCTATAAATATAAAAACGTATACCAAGTCTTTTCATGTAAAGTGATAAACTTTATATATGGACTTTGTAATATATGGAGTTTAAAACAGATTTTTTATTAAAAAAATTGGTCTTTAAATAAAAAAATAGGTATTTTAATTTTTAAAAAAATCTTTTAATTAACATAATAGGGCCCGATCGGGCGGACCTGGGTAAAAAGCTTTCAAATCTGGGCGGACTTGGGATTACATAATAAGGCCCGATCTAGGCCCGAACGGGCTTGGGATAACACTTAATTTTTCAAGCCCGGCCCGAGCCCGACCGGGCCTGCCCAGGCCCGGCCCACGGCCACCCCTAGTTCAAACACCCATTTATTCAATATTCTCTTATTTTTTAAGTGTCCGCGCAAGCGGGTTCCATATGTCACCCTTACTCACCCAAACAGGCGTTCCGGTAGATCCAAACCCCCTTTATCTAAAATTCTCTAATTTTTTAAGGTTTGCCCTAGCGACATCCAACATCCACCCCCACTCACCCCACCGTCGGAGCTCCATTGGCTCAAACACCCATTACTCAATATTCTCATATTTTTAAAGGTCCGCGTTAGCGGCACCAATCCCCACCCCCACGTACTTTCATTATTGGAGCTCCAACGACCTTCATCAGAACTCCGATTTGGGGCTGGTAGGGGTGGCATGGAGTGCATAAATGGCGTTTGGATCCACCGGAGCACTGGGGTGGCATGGGGTGCCGCTGACGCAGACCTTTAAAAATAAGAGAATATTAGATAAATGAATGTTGGAATAACTAAATGGGTTAAACTAAAAATATGTTTCTTTTTTTTCAACACACACACACACACACACACACACACACATATATATATATATATATATGTGTGTGTGTGTGTGTGTGTGTGTGTGTGTGTGTGTGTGGTGACAATTATTATGCAACACAAACAGATAGGAGAAAGGCAATCACCAAACACAAGTAAGGAATGTAAAATGACAATCACACAACAAAGGATGTACGTGGTTCAGCAAAAATGTGCCTACGTCCACGGTGGTGCAGTTAGTTTTATTTCTATGTACTCCGGAGAGTGGTTACAGAAAATACAACTTGTCCTTTGCCCCGGACCTAGGGTTCAATATATACATGTTCATTTTAGTAAGTGGGAGTGTTGGATTCCCCCACGTTTTCTATCTCTCCCAAAAACCTCCCTTAATGGGAACGTGGGAAGAGACCGGATCATAATCAATAGAGAGATGAGGGGTTTCGACTTTGGGCTGTCAGAATTGGGCTACTCGTCCAGGCCCATCACCCTAATTTCGGGTACCCACAATTGCCCCCAAGTTTGTTGGGTCATGTTTTGGGCTCAATAAATTTAAATGATTAGTCATAATGGCTTTTTTGTACATTGTGCAACTCTTCAAAAGTTGTGAAACTGTTTCTGGCGGCACCCGCTTCGTATTTTCTGCACTATGATTAGCAACACTTAAAGGTTTTCTAGAATAGTCACTTTTCGACCGTCGTTTCAACCTTCCCAGCATTCTTCCATTCCCTACGAGCTCTAGTGCTTCCTACTTTCTTCTCTCAATCTCCATTCTCATTGCTTCCTTGTTGTTTGGGCTCGTGCTTCTTCATCATTCGAGTCGAACTTCCATCTTGTAAGTCTCCTGTGCCTTTTCTTTGTACTTTCTCTTCGAATTTGTAGTTTTCTAGGGTTTTCCAATGGCGAAGATTGGGAATAGGTCGGTCTCTGAATTTAGGAAGTTTTATAAGATCCCAGAGTGGGTAGATATTGAGTGCTGCGCTTCCCACCTAGAAATGTTAGAGAGATAGAGGATGCCCATTGGATCCCTGTTTTGTTGCTTTCCCAAGGGGGACTTACTTTTCCGCCCAACGATCTGTTCTTGCACTTCTTTGGTTACTTTAATATTGTTCCTGCATAGTGTTCACCCAATGTGTGGAAGATAATTAATGGCGTCCATAGAATAAATCAGTTATATGGCACTAGGTTAGGGCTTGCCGAGGTCTGTTTTTGCTATTCTTTTTCTCGAACTAGTTCTGACGTCCTCTACCTCAAGGCCAAGAGCCCTGACAGGGTATTGGTGGTGAACCTACCTGATTTCCATAAGGACTACTGGCAAGAAGGTTTCCTTGTTAGAAACTGGCAGTTTTCTCCCCAATTTGAAGGGTCGCGGTCTGATAGGCTCTCTGTTCCCTTTCATGGGGAAGAATACATAAGTAGATTTTGCTCTGCTCTTCTAATTTTTGTTGATTTGTGATCTTTCTGATTTTTCTGTGCTTTTTTCTACAGCGAGGTCGAAGAATTTGGAACCTGCTCTCAGCAAGGTTCGTCTCTCTGAATTGGTTAAGGCTTAGAATATCAGGGAGCCTTTGGGTGACGACGAGCATCCCCGGTCTGCTGCTTTTCTGCTTGAGTACAAGAACGTTGGCTCCAATTTTATAGCAAGGCCCGTGGACAGTATCCCTGAGTTTGATACCTCTGAAAAGCCTGCTGCGGATCGTATCCAGTTGGACGAGGAGGAGAGCAGTTCTGAAAGCGATATCGCAGGTGGTGCTGTAAGCAATTTGGGTGGAGGGAGCTCCAGTAGTAGCAGTTCCTCTGAACGTGGGGAAGTTTCTGAAGCTCGAGAGTCGTCGAGCACATCTAGCAGTTCGAGCGGGGAGATGGTTCCTCCAAGGAAAAATTTAATTCGGTATGATGATGATGAAGGCCACTTGCTTCTCGCACAGATGTCGAAGAAGCAGAAGTCTGGTTCTGGGGCTGTGGCTACTGGTTCTCGATCTTCTTCTCAGGAGAAGGAGAAGAAGAGGAAAGAAGAAGAGCAAGTAAGGGAGAGAGAGAGAGAGAAAAATAGAGGAGGAGAGAAAGAAGGTGGAGGAGAAGAAGAGGATAGAGGAGAGGAGGAGAATGGAGAGGGAGAAAGAGGAAGAGAGAAGGAAAATGGAGGCAAGGAAGAAGGCTGGGCAAGCCTTGGTCCCGGTGTCTGCCCCACCTGAGGGAGCTTCAGTCGCAATTTCTCCTCAGTTGGCCCTCGCACTGCTCGAGAGATCAGTTCTTCCTGCTGATCGCCAAAGGGCGTTGGGGTCTGATCAATTGGCCCTTCAGGCTAGCTAGAGGCTAGCTTTGGTAAGATTTTTTCTCTTCTCCCATGTTTTGATGAATTTTATTACCTCCTCCCTCTGATGGTTTCTTCTTCTCGTAGTTTGTAACCGACTTCGCTGTGCTTTTTCGTTATCGCGATGAGCTGGTGAAGAGAAATGATGAACTGAAGCAACAAAATAAAGCCTTGAGGTTGAAGGGTACAGAGCTCGAGGCTAGTTTTAAGGCCGTTGATGCTGCTCGGATATCATCCGATCTGGCTCTTGCTACTACCAACCGGGAGAAGGATGCAGCAGTCAAAGAGTTGAAAGAGCTGCGACAAGCCTACGACCTGGTTTGCTCGAGCAAGTTGGCTGTCGTCGAAGAGAACAAAGTGCTATCTGAGGAGCTGAAGAAGAAGGAGTCTGAGGCGGTCACTGCCAAGTAAAACTCTTATAATTCTGGTTGGGCTGCAGCCTACGAGGATGCTGAAGTTCAGATAGGCTATATTAGCCGCCTGAACTTCAAGAAGGGCTGGAACAAGGCCCTCATAGCTGTCGGAGTGGATGTTGCATCTCCTCTGTTTGATGAACACGATCCAGGGCCGAGGCCAGTTGTAGATGAAGTCCCTGCCCTAGCTATCGAAGGCGCTGACCCTATTCCCCAGACGATCCCTACTGACGTCTCCCTTGTTGTGGCGACAGAGGTTACCGCTGCTGAGGGCGGTGCTCCTGTTGATGCTGATAAAGGGAAGAAGCCTTCGACCTCTGGCCAACCCGAGGTTTCTAACTAGTTATCATCTAGGATTACTTTGTACATTTGCTCTTTCTGTTTGTAAATTTTCTTTTCGCTTCTCGATGTACTTTTAACCCTTATTAATGAAAAGGTTCCTTTTTCTCAGTGTATTGATTTGTCTTTTTCTCTCCCTTGTCCTGTTATTGCTTATAGTTGATTGATGTTGATGATTACATTCCTGCCACTTCCCAATTGGGAAGGATGCTGGGGCCCGATGTAAGCTTCGAAGTTCGTCACACATTTATAAGGATCTGCAAATCTCTGCGACTAAGGAACAAGCGATTTATAGAGCAAACTGAGATCGTCGCCAAGATGAAGGACATGCTTCAAGAAATGGAGGATATTAGTGCCTCAGTCCAAGAGGAGGTTAACGCGCTGAGAGCGAAACTATTAGAGGCCTTTGAGATCAATCAAGTTGGGGAAGTTCTTCAGCAGGAGAATGAGGCTCTAAGGAGAGAGATCTCATGACTTAGGGAACATGCGTCGAGCACTGCTCCAGTGGTATTACGGGGTTCCTCATCATCGTGAGCTAGGGCTGGTCAGAGTGATGTGCCTCCTGCATTACAGGGTTCTTCTCTTCCAGTCATTCCGCGAGCTCGTAGGAACACCAGAGGTTCAGCTAGAGAAATGGAGGAGCTTCATGATGATGTTCAGCGAGTGTATTTAATTGCTGCTGGGCTCCAGACGGATGTTACTCGGCTGCGGCACCAGTTTAAAAAAGGACCTCGGTGAGTATGGGTCGACGGTTATGACTAGGGTTGGCAAGATGGTCCGACTTGGCTGACAGAGTTTGAGGAGCTCGCCTTCATCAGGGGTGGCTGAGTGCATTGAGGGAGATGCAAGTTCCAAGGAACTCAATGCTCTAATATCGCTATGAAATCTCCCCTTCCACTCGGATGCCCAATCCCTTTCGGAAAGATGATCAGTGGATACCCATCGATGCCATCACTCGGGAGCTGTTGGAGTCGGATGATAAAGAAGTTGAGGAGGGGTTAGCCCCTATTCCTGATGATGGTCGAAGATACCACATGGCTGATTACCTTTCTCAGAGGCCTCATCCTCATTAAGATTTTGTTAGTAGTTTCTCTATGTATTTTTTGTAGTGTAAATGCTTTGGGCGAGTTCGTCGACTAAACATGTATCACCATTGTTGTAAATATAGTGAATTAATAAAATTTATGTTTTCGGCTAATTTAGCCGACTAAACAAGTGCATTGTATTCTCCAAGTACTTACTCCTTCATGATCTTCTGAGTTTGTAAGTGTCCTCCCAGTCCAGTATAACATCAAGATACCATTGTGCACCACTTTACCTTTTAGGTCGTGTCGTCACACTCCCTTAGGCCTAAGTGTGGCAATTGGCGAAGACTCACCTGGTGTTGGATGTTCCATCCGATCAGGATTTTATTTAAACAAAGAAGGTTTGGTGACCAGTTTAGATTTGGCCATTTTGCCTAAGGATCTCCTATAGGGCTTCATATATTGCTAAGGGGAATGTCAAGAGGTCTTTCGTGTTTCTTAACGACAACCTGAGGAGGGACACTCCTCTGCTATGGCGTAATGATCAATGTGCCTGTCATTTGGAAAAGATGTGCGATAAAGCTTATATAGCTGTTACTTATCAGAATGCTAATGTCTAAATAATTTTCATTAATGACAAGGAAAATGAACTTCCAATTCCATAACAAAAGAATAAAAGAAAGATCTAAAAATAGAATCTCTTGAGATTGGCTGCGTTTCATGATCGTGGTATCTCTCTGCCTTCCATCGTTTCCAAGTGATATGCACCCTGCAGATTGTCTCTTGTTATCTTGAAGGGTCCTTCCCATTTGGCCCTAGCTTGTCATCTGATGGTTTTACTGCGCTGCTAAGGACTTTCCTTAGGACGTAGTCCCCAACTCGGAATGTCCGTGGGTTGACCCTCTTGTTGTAATGCTTTGTGATCTGTTGCTGATAGCTCGCTAGTTTTACTAGGGCTACCTCTCGACGCTCGTAGGATAGGCCGAGCTCAACGAGCAATGCTGCATCATTATGGCCCTGGTCGACAAGGTTGGACCTCATTTTCGGCAAACCTGCTTCTAGTGGGCTGATCGCTTTCATCCCATATGTCAGTGAAAATGGGGTTTCTCATGTTGCTCGTCGTGGAGTGGTTCGGTAAGCCCATAGAATATGTGGTAATTTATTTACCCATGCGCCTTTGGCTCGCTCCAATTGCTTCTTTAATCCGTCGATCACAGTTTTGTTGGAAGCCTCAACTTGGCCATTGCTTTGAGGGTATGCTACCAAACTAAAGTGGTGTCTGATTTCATGTTCGTTATAGAAACCCTGAAAAGAGCCGCTTATAAACTGCGTTCCATTGACGGTGATGATGGTTCTGGGGATGCCAAAACGAGTGATTATATTTCTCCATATGAAACTTGTCATATCTGCATCCCGAATGTTCGCGAGGGGTTCCACCTCGATCCATTTGGTGAAGTAGTCAGTTGCAACCAACAGATATTTGCGATTACCGATGGCGGTAGGCAGTGGTCCCACGATGTCAATTCCCCATTGGACGAATGGCCATGGGTCGGTCAGTGATTTTAGGTCGCTAGCAGGTTGTGGACCATAGGAGCGTGAAGTTGGCATTTCAGGCACTTGGGGATATACATCGCAGAGTCCCTTTGCATATATGGCCACCAATAGCCCTCCTTCATTGCTCGAAAAGCTAGAGACCTTCCTCCAATATGGCTTCCACAGACTCCTTCGTGAAGTTCATATAGTACTTGCTCGATATCCCCTGGGTGAACGCATTGGAGGTAGGGTCCGGAGAAGGATCTCTTATACAAGTTGTCGTCTGGAGATAAGTGAAAGCGAGTAACTTTGACTCTTATCTGGTGGGCAGTCTTCTTTTCATCCGGGAGCGTGCCATCCTTCAAATAGTCCCTTAAGGGGTCCATCCAGCTGGGAGCTGATCCCACCTGGAGTACCTGTTCCACGTCTGGTGGCTTGCTATCGCGGTTAATGCTCGGATAAGTGAGGAAATCGATGGGGATGGTTCTTTTTAGGCCGGAGTCGACTGTCGAACTCAGGGCTGCTAGGGCGTCAGCATGGTTATGTTGCCCTCTGGGAAACTGCTGGACATTGATCTCTTCGAAGCTCTCCATTAGTTTTTTCACTAAGGCGAGGTAAGTTGCCAATCTTTCATCTTTTGCATTGTAGTCTCCACTTATCTGATTGGAGACAAATTGGGAATCTCCGAACACCTGTAGATGCTTTGCTCCCAAAGTGTGCACCTTTTGGAGGCCGGCTATTAAGGCTTCGTATTGTGGTTCGTTGTTGGAGGTTGAAAATCCAAGCCTGATTCCTTGTTCAAGGATTTTATTCTCTGGAGTAATGAGGACAATGCCTACCCGTGCCCCCTTTGAGTTGGAGGCTCCATCAACAAACAGTTTCCAGGTTTCCTCTGTCTCTTGGTTCTCATTTTGCCTTGTTGGTTGAGGTTGGTATGAAGGTTCCTCGACCGTGAATTCGGCTATGAAATCAATAAGGATCTGCCCCTTGATTGTAGTCCTTGGTTGAAATTGGATATCAAATTGCCCAAGCTCGACTGACCATTTAGACAGTCTGCCTGATAAGTTCGCTTTCCTCAGGATTGCCTTAAGGGGGTGCGATGTAAGGACGATGATAATGTGGGTTTCGAAATAGTGCTTCAGCTTCCTCGAAAAGGCGAGCTTCTCCAGTGGTAGGTACCTCTGCTCGGCGTCTAGTAGGGTCTTGCTCGCCTAATAAACAGGCTGTTGGATTCCTACAACCTCGCATATTAACGCAGAACTGACAGTGTGGTTAGAAACGGAGAGGTATAGGTACAAAGAATCTATTTACAGTGGTATGACGAGAAGTGGTGGAGAGCTTAAGTAATCTTTGAGCTCAAACAATGCTCGCGAGCAATCTGGGCTCCACTCTACCATTTTGGTCCCCTTTAGAAGCTGGAAGAAAGGCTTGCATTTCTTAGAGGATTTAGAGATGAAGCGATTTAAGGCAGCGAGCATACCAGTGATCTTCTGTACGTCCCGGATTGTTCGAGGGGGTTGTACCATGTTAATTGCATCGATCTGGTATGGGTTATCCTCTATGCCTCTTTTACTGACCAAGTACCCAAGAAATTTTACTGACTGGACATCGAAAGAACACTTGCTCGCATTAAGTTTCATTCGGTACTTCCTGGGGATTTCAAAGGTGTTTGACAGGTCTGAGAGGTGATTTTCTTTCTTCTTACTTTTAACGAGAATGTCATCGATGTAGACCTCCATGGTGTTTCCTATCTGGTCCTTGAACATCTTGGTGACCAGTCACTGATAGGTTTCCCCTGCATTCTTGAGCCCAAAGGGCATGACCTTGTAGCAGTATAATCCAACTGTCGTGATGAACGTTATTTTGTCCTGGTCTGGGGCATATAAGGGGATCTGATGATACCTTGATTATGCGTCCAAAAAACTCATTCGCTCGTGAGCTGCAGTGGCATCTACTAGTTGGTCTATTTTTGGGAGGTGGAAATTATCTTTAGGGCACGCTTTGCTGAGGTCAGTGAAGTCGATGCAAACTCTCCACTTCCTGTTGGTTTTTGGAACTACCACTGGGTTGGATAACCACTTGGGGAATTGTACTTCCCGTATGGATCCTGCATCCAATAATTTTTCAACTCCTTTTTCTACCGGTTTTGCCTTCTCAGGTGCAGTTCGTCGTGCCTTCTGCATGATTGGTTTGAAGGTGGGATCGACGTGCAGTTGATGATAGACCATACTAGGATCGATTCCAGGTAGCTTGTACGGTTCCCATGCGAAAACATCTACGTTGCGTCTCAACAGAGTTGTCAATTCCTTTTGTTCCTCGTCAGTGAGAGATGCTCCAATCAAGAAGACTCTGTTACTGCTACTATCTCCAGCCGTAACGTCTACCAGGTCCTCGACGACCCGTTCAGATGTGAGGAGCCTGGTCTCCTCCACTCCAGGTCTTTCGTACTTTAATTTTCTATTTAGAAGGTGTTTGACCTTCTTCAACTTTCTCGCTGGGCTGATCAACCTTCTTCTCTCACCTTGGTCAGATGGCTGCTATGAAGCACCTTCTCACCATTGCCTGATCACCGTGGATCTCCTTTACTCCTCGCTCGGTTACATACTTGAGTTTCTGATGGTAGGTCGAGGAGACTGCCTTCATTGCATGAAGCCATCCCCTGCCGAAGATGGCCTGGTATAGCGAGTCGATGTCAACTACCAAAAACTCAATCATCTTGGAGACGTTTCCTGCGCGTACTGACAGTACAATCTTTCCCAGGGGTATAGTTATTTTTCCAACGAAGCCAACTAATGGGACAGTAGCTTCCTTTAGGTCAGTAACGCTTAACTTCAATTTTCTGAAAAGGTCAAGATACATTACTTCGGACGAGCTTCCTTGGTCGACGAGCAACTTGTCGACGTTAAAGTTAGCTATCCCGAGGGTAATGATTAGAGCATCGTGATGTGGGGTTCTCACTCTCACCAGATCTTTATCTGTGAAAATAATTTGCTTGTTATAGATGACGTCATCTACTCGTCGATGCTTTCCTGACTGTGACTTTGCTGGATCGATCTGAAAAGCCTGCATTATCACTATAAGTTTCTTCATCTCCATTCGAACTGAGTTTCCTTGGATCTGCTTGGCATCAGATACCCCGTGAATTACGGCGAACTCATGTCCAGCGTCATCTTTGAGCACGTTGTCAGGTCTCGCCTCTCTATTGGCAGCCACTTTCTCTGCCTTTTTCTCTATAAACTCGTTCAAATGCCCAGATTGGGCTAGTTCCTCGAGGTGAGACTTAAGAGCTTTGCAAGGCTCAGTCTTATGTCCTCTCTCTTTGTGAAAAGCGCATCTTAGCGCATTGTTCCTCTTTGAAGGATCTCCTCCCATCTTCCTGGTCCACTTGATGAATGGCTCATCTTTGATTTTCGTGAGAATTTTGTAAATTAGTTCTTTGAAGATGGTGTTGACCACCTGAAATGCTTTTGACGCATCATTGTTACCTCCGTTTCTGGACCCATTTTTCCCCCGTTCTTTCCTCCTTTCTTTTGGTTCTCAGCTTTGTCACTGCCTTTGGTAGTGAGTTTAGGTGGACCTTTTCCCCCGTACTGAGGCGGGTGACATCTTCCACCTTAGTGTACTTCTCGATGCGAGCCATTAGGTCGTCAATAGTCATAGCCTCCTTCTTCGTCAGGGACTGGTATAGAAGGGAAGAACTGGGTAGCCCAATTTTGAAAGAAGCTACTGCCACTTGCTCCGTACAATCCTCGACCTCCTTGAATAACTCCCAGTACCTCTTCGCGTAGTCTCGGAGGGTCTCTTGAGGAATTTTCTTCATTGTCATCAAAGCATCCATCCTTTTGGGATGGGAGCTACTAGTAATGAATCGGTCCGAAAAAATCTCGCCCAAGGATCTTAAACTCCTGATGGATCGGTGGGGGAGCCTTTCAAACCACTTCTGTGCTACGTCATGTAGGCTCGAGGGAAAAATTTAGCACATTAGCACGTCCCGATGGTTCCAGAGGGTCATGGCCTGTCAATACTGCCTGACGCGATCAATGGGATCAGTCTTACCGTCATAAATCTTGAATCTTGGAATGGAAAATTTCTTGGGGGCTTCTTTTTCTTTAATTTCCCTCGTGAAAGGTGACTTCATCTTGGTTTTGAGAGCTCGCCTAACGAGTTCTCAGGTCGATCTGGTACCGTGGTGGGCAGGATATTGGTCCATCTCTCTGCGGACCAAATTTCGTATGTTCTCGTTGCTGCGAGTAGGGCTCTGGTAACGACGAGATTTTCGCAGTTGCTCACGGAGGTCGTCGTCTGATTTGTCTCCCTCAACCTTTTGGGATCCTCGCCTAAGGATCCTTTCTCGGCTGCAAGACTTGCTCTCCTGAGGGATAGGAGTGTGGTATGGATGTCTCTTGTTATCATGATGGAGCTCTCTCTCTCCAATCTTTCCAGCCTTCTTTTTAAGCGAGCATTCTCAGCCTCGTGTCTGCGAGAAGACTCCCTCTGCTCGTGGATCCTTGCCTCGTATGCATCAATCAGTTTGGATATCTGCGTGGACCTCGCTGGTCCTTGGCTTTCTTCTGAAGCTGGCCTTTCTAAGTGAGCTCTCTGATCTGAACATCGAACTTCAGATCTAATCCTGCGAGTAACAAGTGGTTCTTGAATATCCCCTGCCTGGGGAGCATTACTACTGTGACCAGACATTTTAAACTCCTTTCTTGGTGCGGGATTTTCTCAGGGAAGATGAACCTTTCCCACAGACGACGCCAATTATGGTGACAATTATTATGCAACACAAACAGATAGGAGAAAGGCAATCACCAAGCACAAGTAAGGAATGTAAAATGACAATCACACAACAAAGGATGTACGTGGTTCAGCAAAGATGTGCCTACGTCCACGGTGGTGCAGTTAGTGTTATTTCTATATACTCCGGAGAGTGGTTACAGAAAATACAACTTGTCCTTTGTGCCGGACCTAGGGTTCAATATATACATGTTCATTTTAGTAAGTGGGGGTGTTGGATTCCCTCACGTTTTCCATCTCTCCCAAAAACCTCCCTTAATGGGAATGTGGGAAGAGACTGGATCATAATCAATAGAGAGATGGGGGGTTTGGACTTTGGGCCGCCAGAATTGGGCTACTCGTCCAGGCCCATCACCCTAATTTCGGGTACCCAAAATATATATATATATATATATATATATATATATATACATTGATTGACCATTATCTAACCAATTTGTTTGTATTATTGTTTAATAATAACAACAAATGTGACAAGTTACTTAATATGTATTATTATATGTAATTCCTCTTTTGAGATTTTTTTTAAATAAGTACTATTGACTATTCAACCATTAATTAAGTTTTATTTTTTAAAGTGTACACAGTAAATATTACTATCTGTGTAATTTTTTTTATTGAAATATTATGTGCTCCATGGATCTTGTTTAATAAATTTATGAATTTCATTTTCTTGTGGACACTGTAAATTTTACTGTCTGTATAATATTAACACAGTAAATATTATTGTTTGTGAAAATGTTACAGATATAAAACTATTTCATTTTGTGGGGCATATAGTAAAGTTTATTGTCTGTGTAATTATTTTTTTAAAAATTTTATAGGTTTCGTGGATCTTGTTTGATGGATCTCGACGAGCAGATTTAAAAAATAGTAATTTTTTGAAAAACGGATTTGTCAATAAAAAATTATTGATCATTTATAGATTAAAAATAGGATGAAAAAAAGTTCAACCACTTATGTAACTTATCGCATGAAGTTACGGATGGTTGATTTTAAAAAAGGTAAAATTGTGAAAAAAATCTCAAAAAATTAGGAATATGATCTATTTAATGGTTGAAAAGTCAATAGGACTTAGTTAAGAAAACTCTATTCTTAGGGACATATATATAGAAAACCGTTTTTTAAATAAAAATATTTAAACATGATAATTTATAATTGAATGTTGATTTTACACGTTTCTTTTTGTGGCTTGTGATTTTAAGAATTTTTTAATATACATTCAAATTTGAAATATGGTGATTCTTTTTCTCAAAGATAATTTTTGTTGATTCCCACGGCTCTACTCAATTGAAATTTATTTGTGATATTGATTGAGTTAATTATGTTTGATGGAATAGTTTAGAGAAGTTAAAAAATGATCCAAAAAACTCGCCTCAAGAATTCCTCCCTTGAATCCTCAACATATATAATGCTCGTAAGTTTTTCGAGTGGACCACCCAAACATTTTTCCTGGCTCCACCAGTGGCCCTAGCCCTCTCAAACCTCCACTGTCCAACCTGTTATTCAACCAACCCCCATCAAACTTCATCTCACCCACCCGTCCAATCTAACTCATCCAGTTTGTCACCATATTCAAAACTATCACCCCAAATCAATACCCAACTAACTATGAGCATCAGTAGTGGTGGTACTAAAATCCAAGTAATCTTGTTGTTTTGTGCAGTGGTATGTTTGCAATGGTGGGAAAATGAGAGCAGAATTAGTTCTTGAATTTGTAGTCATTCTCTAAATTCGGAGAATGGCTACGAATTCTGTAAACACTTTCAATGAAATTTATTAGTTCATAATAATTTCAGCGAACTTCTTTTATTCATATCAAATATAAATAATCAGTTTTTTACTTATAACAATTCATATGAATTACATTAGTTTGTAACCATTCATACGATTAAATGTAGCTCGTAGGAACGTGATTTTTAATAAATACGATTAAATATCATTCGTAAAATTTTATATGAACAAATATTTTTCATGAGAAATATTTTTTTTTCTTTCCAATGAATAGCATTAGGTCGTACGAAATTCTTTTGCAAGTTCATCCCCCTCCACCACTATAAGTTTACTAGAGAGGAAAGCTAAAGTCAAATTTTGATTTTCTATATTTACCTTTCATAAGAAACTACCATTTTGGATGCTCTAATAACCCTAAAATGATTCCCACTCCCCTTGACTGTACCGAAAATATCGAAAACACCCCAAGACAAGCTATGCTCGAAGACGGACTAAGAGGACTTACTCATAGAAGTGATGGAGGAGACCACAACATATATAACAACAGATCCAAACCAAGAAAAAATGAGTAGAGAAGTATGGGATGATATGAGGGTGAGGGTGAGGATCACCTTATTAATAGTGTAAGCTCAAATGAGGGTCAACAGGAGACTCCCATGGAATGATATGAATCGCAGTTAAAATTTTGGTTATATCTCATCATTGATAATTCTTATTTGTAACTGTCGAGGTGCCGGGAAACCATTATTTAAGGTAACCATAAGGGAACCTGATGAATATTATCACATTAATATCCACATTCTTTTAGAGACCCAAATTTCTCATACTGATATGGGTGAGTTTTTCTCTAAATTTGGCCTCACTCAGAGCTTCTTCTCTAATCCAGTGGATAAAGTGGGAGGTATATGGGATTTGTGGAATCCTACTCAAGTAACTATGAGATCAAGGAGGTAATAGAACAAGCAATACACCTAATAATCAATAAGAAGAATGATCAGGATTGTCTCTTTAGTGTTGTTTCTACTAATTCAAATACACACATTCGTGAGCAAATCTGGGAAAACCTAAAGGCTTTGGACACGGAACCTATGATCCCTTGGCTAGTTATTAGTGATTTTAATGACCACATAAAATTAATAATATGCCGAGGACCGCTTTGGACCATTGCCCTTTGGTCATCAATACTGAAGTTACAACTAACATAGTCCCTAACAATAAACCATTTAAATTACTTGTGAGTTGGTTTGTGCACTTGGATTTTGATAATCTTATTTCTAAAATTTGTAACAATGATAGTGATTTAATTTATAACTTGAATAACTTCTCTGATAATGCCAAATTTTGGAGCTCTTGAAGTCTTTCGCAATATATTGGAGAAAAATGCAGAATGTTTGTTAGACTAAAAGGGTTCCATATAGCCCAGGAGACTAAATTTTCTAATAATATGGACCTATATAAGAAACAATTATAAGGTGAATATAATAATATTCACAAAGAGGATAAGATGCTTTGGTTCCTAAAGTCTCGTGTTTAATGGCTAGCATAAGGTGATAAAAACAGTAAATTCTATCATATTGCCAGTTTAATAAGAAGATAAGGAAATGCAATTGATAGACTCTGGATTGAGGGCAATTGGAAAAATTAACGACTATGGTTGCTAACCATGTTAATTTTATGTCTACTATTTATTAAAAACAATTGTACATAATTATAATTATAATATAATTACAAAAAAGAAACGAAATTACAGAAATAAAACACTTACTTGAATTTGCAGATATAATATAAGAATAAAAGAAATAATCCGAGCCCTGTTAAGAATAGTCTCCTTAAGACAAATTTATTCCCTCCACAAAGTGCCACAAGATAGAACGTATTTCCAAATTAATCAAGTAGCACAACAATGATTAATTTCTTCGAACATAATTCTGTGTTTATACTCAACCAGACCAAAGAAATAATATGCAGGAATGTATGCAGTAGCAGTAGAAAACGGATTATTTTCTGGAAAAAAATGCAGCAAAAATTATGAATTATGGGAGGGAAAATTTTTTAGTAGTCAAAACTGAAGGGGAAAGGTTTAATTTATAGCTTTTGTGTTGACTGTTGGAACAATCAACCGAAATTAACTGTCAAAAACAGTTAAACGAATTAACTATTGACTCTTGGCATTAACTGTCAAACAGTTAATTAATTATTAATTAATTTCGTAATTAATTAACAATTAAAGCCCAGAAAGTTAAATAAAAATGTAAGAGATTTTTATAAGCCTCAGCCTGCGCTGAGCCGAGATGGACGGACGGACGCGTGCGCGCGCACGCGTGTGGACCTTTGACCAAAAGTCAACCCGTGCATAGCTTAGGGCATCTCCCCTTCAAATAGTTGGGATACCCTCAAGGCATCCAAGCCTTAGTCCATCATTTGGGTTTTATTAACTCATCATTTTCCCACTACTCTTCCAATGTGGGACAAGAGTTAAACATACCCAATTCATTAACTTTCATTGCTTTGTGAGTCACTTTGGGGACATATTTATCATTCATATGTGACACCCCGACTAATTAAATACCGGGTAGCTACTCCTTTATTAAATTAATTCAAAATGCCAAGTTGGCCCAGTTAATAGCATCACTGTCGAGAACCTTTTAATGATTACTAACCACCTAGTATTTAAAAAGTAAGTGCCATATTTTAATTAAAGTCTGATTAACATGCAACAAGTGTAATAAAGAATAATAACACCATTCACCATAATGAAGTAAATAGAATGACCATCACATAACGTAAATAAAGTCTGGAGGAAAAACTCCTCACTAAAATCCCATAACTGAAATAAGTAAACCGAAAACTAAAACAGTACATGCCAAAGTCTGAAACTGAAATGGAAATGTAACTCTAATAGAAATGGGCAACATGCCCTACAACTGATAGATAATGAATCTAGAATCCAAGTGATAGAGGCGTCTACAAGAAAATCCTTGTCGCTTCCACAAACAGCTACAGCTCGTCACCTGAATGAATGTCCTATGCATGGTGTCCTTGTGGCTGGGCACCTAAAATGGTTTTACAAAGAAAAATAGATTTGAAAAGCAAACGGGTCAGAGCCCGAATGTGGAGTTATATTTTAAAAACCTGCAAGTGCTTTAAAAACATTTAAAACATTAAATGCAAAGTACATGTTATGATGTGCACTCACATGATATTCTCACCTCTCGTCTAACTATGCACTCCTAACGTAAGTACCCATCTATAACGACACAAATCACTATCTAAGTACCATCATATCTAGCTAGACTGCCATAGGTCCTACCCTTATTACTCGGTTCTATTAACATTATAACGCTCGTAATTAAATAGGGGTTTAACGTAAACTCAGATACTCAATATGCAATATATATCACTATCAGTTAACTCATTATTTTTCTCGAAACAATACCGTAATTATATTCACAGCCATAACATGAAGGTTCCCATTAATTAAGTGTATATTAATCACATCATAAATATACTATACAAGCACCCCCGAGAACTAAGCTGTGGTGCACACATACTCTGCTATCCATCCCGGTACATCACATACATAAGGATTACATATTCCGAATCTCTCAGGAATAGTTCACAGATAACAACATCACAAACAATGGAGGTGAACACAGTCACATCACATAGGTCACGCACATACCTACGCTCCTACGATCAGCGGACTTATTAATATCCCAATAAGTCTTTCTATGACCTATGTTCATCAAGGTAACCAGTCTAAATCCGGGAAACACAAGGATTAGAGGGCCCTAAGCGAACGCAAACCTCCCGTGATAGCAAGTATGGTAGGTATGTCATACACACAATTCATATACCAATACTAAGTAAACACACGTCTTAGTAATCCCGTAGTTTAATCGTAGTACATATCGCATTCTCGTACCAACTTATAATATCTACAACTTATATTATTCCGGTTTGTAATTATACGCGCCATAATTCATTCTCACGTCGTAGTAGACACTCACGTCTCAACCCAAACCGTCCATTTAATATAACTCTCGTATCTAATTTCCTTCTCATAAATACCCAAAAGTCCCAATTCTATTATTACATCATCCTCGGAATGTTATCTATATCCTCGAACAAGTTTACGAAACTCCAAAAAACCAAAACAGTCCAAAAAGGCCCAAACTGTCAACTCGTTAGAAGTCTCGTTCGAACGAGACTGTTCGAACGAGATTCCTCTGTCAACTCGTTAGAAGTCTCGTTCGAACGAGGCTATTCGAACGAGATTCCAGTTCGTTCGAACGAACTGTACCTTCTAACGAGATCTCGTTCGAACGAAGTTATCGAACGAGGCTCCCTTTTGTTAGAACGACTGGTCCATTCGTTAGAAGCTCGTTCGAACGACCTGGGCAGGGGCTTCTAACGACCTACCAGATTCGTCCCAGATTTTCCTAAAACTCGTTTTTCACCATTTTTACTCCTCAAATCTCCTCTAAAATTCGTTCCAACAATGTATTAAGTTCTCTAATCATCCTCAAACATGCTAAGGTCATATACTAACATCTTTTAAGGGTTTAATACATCCTAAACATCATTAAATCACAAGTTTCTACATTTTTTTCCCAATTTCTTCAAGAACATAAACCCTAGATTTTTCTCATCATAATTTCCCAGATTTTAATCCATTTTTACATCAAATAAATATGAAATCTCTGAATTCAATCTTCAAAAAATGTTTCTACATGCAAACCTATCCCAAAATTAAATAATAACTTCCAATTTCATGGGTTTTCTTTTAACTCTTATATAAGATTGATTATCAAGGTTTATAACATGGAAGAAGCATTCACTGCATAAGGAATGTAATTTAAATCACTTGCCTTGATTTGATTTCTGATTTTGATGTTGGTTTGGTGAAGATTTCTGCAGAATTTCTTCTCTCCAAGCTTCTTCTCCAATGGTGGCTTAAGGTGGCTAGGGTTTGTTTTGGGGAACTTAGAAAACTCTTCTAATAACCTACGTAGCCTTCTAGGTTAATATGGGTTGGTTAGGGGCTTAGTGGGTCAAATCCACATCAGATGTAATTAACCAATTTTCGTCACTTTTAATTTCCCAAAATACGAAATTACCAAAATACCCTTTATGATGCCGGTATGGCCTAAAAATACCCCGGAATCCAAACTACACCCCCGGCTAGTGTTTTCTGACTATCTCGACCCTTCCGGACGCGTTGGCGCACTCAAAACGACCATACGGTTTATAGATTTTAAATTCATTTTTATAGTCAAAATATTACACCGTGACGCGGCGGTCCCACGCGTCTCAACAAAATTTCTAAAATGTCGTATATAAATCTCACGACAACTTTCATAATTCCAATTTCATATATACTCATATATGCACATAATTAAATACCAACTCACATCTCGTTAGTATTTATAACCCGAATTAATTTCCAATTAATACGCATTTAATTAATTAATCCCAAAAATAAATATAGCCAAAAGTACGGGGTATTACATCATAACTTATTGAAATTGGACATATGAATATACTACGTTAATCTCCTTACGTAGGAGAACGCGTTCGTATATGGTCCCACAATTATCGTAGTGTGGGTCCCACCTAAATTTGAGCTCAAAGTTTCTCAAAATTCTAACTAGAAAAATCTGGACAGCTTTAAGTTGTCCAATTTTCCAACAATCCCCCACATGAATGATATATCGCTATAAATAAAACAGAACATATGCTAATGCAGATGCAAACACATGTTGAGTAAAACTGAAGATTTATTGCATCGGGAGAAGTAGCCTAGTGGCCTTGAACTTTCCTTAGTGATATACTATCGGATTTACTTGGTTAAACAGTAGACTTCACGTCCTTGAACCGTCAACCATTTTTGTAAACCTAGATAATAGTATTCACACAATAATTCTTCAACACAGTTGGTTCTCACGTTTGTGTTCATTTTGACCATGAACACCACTTGGTTCCGTGAGAATTTTAGAGAATATTCCTTTCATTATTCTCATAGAAGTGCCCCCTTCTTACTCACGTAGGTAACTTCCATAAAGAGTATCCTGCAATACCCCACTTATACACTCTAAGACATGGATGTCATTAAAAGCATAACTTATCCTAATTTCGTGGCAGATATGCATTGTCTCATCTTTGGAATGGATAGGATTAAATTTCCTCTAATGCTAACTTAATACAATGTAGTTCGGTTTGTCCATTGAACCTAGATCTTGGGAGCTCCAGTCAGTTAGGTTGGGTTGCCACTATATTGATTCTTATTTATTTATAGGCTTTAGACCCATTCCTCTCGATGATCTTTCAACTTGCTCTCGATTTAAACCTTTCGTTAGTGGATCCGAAATATTATCTTTTGACTTTACATAGTTAATTGAGATAATTCCATTTGAGAGAAGTTGTCTAAAGGTATTGTGTCGATGACGAATATGTCGTGACTTTTCGTTATACATGTGATTTTGTGCCCTTCCAATCGCTGATTGGCTATCGCAATGTATACATATTGCGGGCACAGGTTTAGACCAATTTGGAACATCCTCTAAGAAATTTCGAAGCCATTCAACTTCTTCTCCATCTTTGTCTAGTGAAATGAATTCAGATTCCATTGTCGATCTAGCAATACACGTTTGTTTTAAGTATTTCCAAGATACGGTTGCACCTCCGAGGGTAAACACATACCCACTCGTAGACTTGGAGACTTTTGTATCGGATATCCAATTTGCATCGCACTGTCCTTCAAGAACAGCTGGATATTCTGAGTTGTGTAGCCCAAAGTTTTGAGTATATTTTAAATAACCCAAAACTATCAATATTGATTTCCAGTGATCTGTTCCTGGATTACTCGTAAATCGACTTAGCTTACTTATTGAGTATGCTATGTCCAGTCGCATACAGTTCATGATATACAATAAACTACTAATAGTAGGAGAATATTCTAGTTGAGATATTCTTTCACCATTATTTCTTACAAGATGTAAATTTACATCTACAGGTGTCTTGGTAGGACTAATATCATACTTCTTGAATTTTTCAAGTACTTTCTCTGTGTAATGAGATTGAAATAATATAAGTCCATCCGATGTTCTAGAAATTTTAATTCATAATATAACATCGGCGATTCCCAAATCTTTCATGTCAAATCTACTACTCAACATTTGTTTTGTAGTTTTGACAATTTCCAAGTTACTACCCATGATAAGCATATCATCAACATAGAGGCATACTATGACATATCCATTTTGAATGTATTTAAAGTAAACACATTTATCGCATTCATTAATTTTAAAACCATTTGATAACATTGCATTATCAAATTTTCATGCCATTATTTAGGTGCTAGTTTTAATCCATATAGTGATTTAACAAGCTTACATACTTTTCTTTCTTGTCCAGGAGCTTTGAACCCTTCAGGTTGCTCCATATAAATTTCCTTGTCTAGTTCACCGTTTAAGAATGCAGTTTTTACATCCATTTGATGTATTTCAAGCCCATTAATAGCAACTATTGCTATTAACATCCGAATGTACGTTATTCTTGTTACCGGTGAATATGTGTCGAAGTAATCCAATCCTTCCTTTTGCCTATATCCTTTAGCTACAAGTCTAGCTTTATATTTATCAATTGATCCATCGGCCTTCAATTTCTTTTTGAAGATCCATTTATAACCTAACGGTTTTGAACCTAGTGGAAGATCCACTAGTTCCCATTTATGATTTTGTAATATGGATTCGATTTCACTATTTATTGCTTCTTTCCATTTGGAAGCATCGGGTAAGGATATGGCTTATTTATATGATTGAGGTTCATTTTCAAGAAAATATGTTAAAAAATCAGGACCGAAAGAAGTCGAGGTTTTTACTCTTTTACTACGTCTTGGTTCATCCTCTATTGGTTCAATAGGTTGATGAGTACCACTTGTAGTAGCTTGATTTGTCCTTTTAGAAGGACCAGATTCTCAGGTCATGTTATACGGGAATTCATTTTCAAAAAATGAAGCGTCCCTCGATTCAATAATCGTATTTACATGAATATCTGAAATCTCAGATTTACAAACTAGAAATCGATATGCACTGCTATTAGTAGCATAACCGATGAATACATAATCCACGATTTTTGGCCCTATTCTTACCTTTTTAGGTTTAGGAACCACCACTTTGGCTAAGCACCCCCACACTCGTAAATATTTATAGGAAGGTCTTCGACCTTTCCATAATTCATAAGGTGTCTTGTGAGTCTTCTTGTGAGGTACTTTATTGAGAATGTAATTAGCAAAAAGTAAGGCTTCCCCCCACAAATTTTGTGGAGCTCCTTAACTTAATAACATTGTGTTCATCATCTCTTTCAAAGCACGGTTTTTACTTTCAGCAACACCATTCGATTAGGGAGAATAAGGAGCGATTGTTTGATGAATAATCCCATTTTCAGAACAAAATTCCTCAAATGTATATTCATATTCACCTCCTCTATCACTCCTAATAGCCTTTATTGTTTTGCTTAATTGATTCTCAACTTCATTTTTATATTATTTAAATGCATTAATAGCCTCATCTTTAGTATGTAACAAATATACATAGCAATATTTTGTGCAATCATCAATAAAAGAAACAAAATATTTTTCCCACCTCTAGTTTGAACAAATTTTAAATCACAAATATCGGTGTGAATTAAATCTAAAGGTTCAGTTATCCTTTCAATAGAATGGAAAGGTAATCTAGCTAATTTAGATTCCACACAAATTTCACATTTATGATTTTTATCAATATTAAATTTTGGCAAAAAGTCCAAGTTAATTAATCTACACAATGTATCAAAATTAACATGTCCTAATCTAGCATGCCAAATATTAGATGACTCAATCAAGTAAGAAGAACTAGCAATTCCATTCATTGAAACATATGTTTTTGGGGTTACAGTAAGAACATTGACTTTAAAGAGCCCCTCATTTAGGTAGCCCTTTCCTACATACATGTCATTCTTAGACAACAAAAAACGATCACACACAAACACAAGCTTGAAACCATTTTTAGTTAGAAGAGATCCAAAAATCAGATTCTTTCGGATATCAGGCACGTGAAGAACATTGTTGAGAGTAAGTTCATTTCCAGAAGTCATTTTTAAAACAATCTTTCCTTATCCCATCACCTTAGAAGTGGAAGAATTTCCCATAAAGATGTTCTCCTCATTTTCCAAAGGCTTATAGGTGGTGAACATCCATTTGTTTGCACAAATGTGTCGTGTGGCTCCAGTATCCACCCACCAGCCCTTGGTATTTCCAACCAAGTTACATTCAGAGACCACGGCAGAAAGATTCATATCCGCCAAATCATTGGCGATATTCTGACCCTCGATTACATTTTCCTGAGGGTTATTTCTATTTTGCTTCTTAGGCTTACGACACTCGCTTGAGCGGTGTCCAGGTTTACCACAATTGTAGCATTTGCCTTTGAACTTCTTCTTGTTCTTTTTGGAAGTGCCTTCCCCATCATACTTTAGTTTGTTCTTCTTAGGATCTTCAACAACATGGACCTTCGTTTTCATTGGATTCTTCCCACTTTTCTTTTGAGACTCATGGTTGTCTTCTTCGATTCTCAGCCTGACCACCAATTCCTCCACATTCATCTCCTTTCGCTTGTGCTTGAGATAGTTTTTGAATAAAGTCCAAGATGGTGGCAATTTTTCAACAATTGCAGCAACTTGGAAAGTTTCACTAATTGATATTCCTTCAGCATGAATGTCATGGAGGATAACTTGGAATTCTTTCACTTGTGAGATCACTGATTTAGAATCAACCATTTTGAAGTCCAGAAAACGCCCGACGATAAATTTCTTCATCCCAGCATCTTCAGTTTTGTACTTCTTTTCCAAAGAATTCCACAATTCTTTGGATGTCTTGATAGTGCAGTAGACATGATACAGTGTCTTGTCCAAGTAGGCCAAAATATAGGTAGTCCGAATGCTTCCAAGTATCGACATCAGCAACCTTTTCAGAGTCATCGCCCTCTTGAATAGAGGGGCAATCTTCATATCCAAACCAACCCAGTTGGTAGGTGGTGAGATAGAAGTACATTTGTCCTTGCCAACGTTTGAAGTCAGGACCAATGAACTTTTCCGGTTTCTCCCCGTGTGGCATCGATACGGGTGCAATCACATTTATGTTGGTGACAATCAGTTTAGTAGGAGTAGTGTTCGTACTTTGCAATTCCAATTCTGTTACAAAAACATAATTTTTATCAATGATAAAATTCATATATAATGAATTAATCAAAATAGAATACAAAATTCTGTGCACCAATTTCCTCCAAATATAATTCACAATAAATGAATTCCAAAAGAATTCCAAATAAAATTTAGAATTAAACTATAATATAAATAGAATTCCGTACAAAAAAGAATTAAACTATAAAATCTGCGTCACACTAATTTTTAATAATAAAAATAATTTCATACAAAACAAAATTATAATTTTAGGATTAATTTTTTTTACATAAACAGATTTTAACAAAATTCACAAATAAAATTTTATTTTCTAAAACAGAATATAAAAACAGTATAGAAATTAATATATGTGCCAAAACTGTTTTATTAATTTCTGCAATAAAGTAATAAATTAATTCAATTTTCTGTCAAAACATATTTATTTCCAACAAATAAATTTCTGGAAAAATTTCTGAAAAAAATTTCGGTACACTACAAAACAGTAGAACAAATTTAAATTGTCTTAAGATTGTTATGTCTACTGTTTAATAAATACAAAATTACAGAATTACGAAATATAATCTAATTACAGAAATAAAAACGAATTTACAGTAAAATAAAACATCACTTGAATTTGCAGAAACAATAATAGAAATAGAAAGATAATCCGAGCCCTGTGAATTTCACAGTGTCCTTAAGACAATTTATTCCCTCCAATGTGCTCCGAGGTTGATGAATATTGTCTCCCAAGATAGAACATATTTGAGAATTAATTATGTAGCACGACAATAATTAATTACAACGAACTCAAATTCTGTGAGACATACTCAACAACAATGCAACAGATGCTATGTAGAAAAGAATTTTTTGGAACATAAATGACAGCACTTTTGGTATGGAAATGGAAGGAATTTGAGGAGGGAAATTTTTTCATTATTGTAAAAACGGAGGGAGTAATATGTATTTATAGAAAAGTAACAATAACTGTCAAAAAACAGTTAAACGAAATTAACTGTTGGCAATAACTGCCAACAGTTTATTAATTAATTAATTAATTTCGTAATTAATTAATAATTAAAGCCCAGAAAGTTAAATTAATTCGGCCCAAAAATGTAGGAGATTTTTATAAACCCGAGCCCGAACCGAACCGAGCAGAGCCGGCCGACCGGACTCACGCACGCACGCGAGCGCGCGTGTGGACCTTTGATCGAAAGTCAACCCGTGCATAACTTAGGCCATCTCCCCTTCAAAGAGTTGGGATACCCTCAAGGCATCCAAGCCTTAGTCCATCATTTGGGTTTTATCAACTTATCATTTTCCCACTACTCTTCCAATGTGGGACAAGAGTTAAACATACCCAATTCATTAACTTTCATTACTTTGTGAGTCACTTTGGGGACATATTTATCATTCATAACTTATTGAAATTGGACATATGAATATACTACGTTAATATCCTTGCGGAGGAGAACTCGTTCATATATGGTCCCACAATTATCATAGCATGGGTCCCACCTAAATTTGAGCTCAAAGTTGCTCAAAATTCTGTCCAGAAAAATCTGGACAGCTTTAAGTTGTCTAATTTTCCAACATTTCATAAAGAGTATCCTACAATGCCCCACTTAGACGTACTAAGATATAGTGTCATTAAAAGCATTACTTATCCTAATTTCGTGGCAGATGTGCACTGTCTCATCTTTGGAATGGATATGATTAAATATCCTCTAGTGCTTACTGAATACAATGTAGTTCGGTTTGCCCAATGAACCTAGATCTTGGGATCTCCAGTCAGCTAGGTTGGGTTGCCACTATATTGATTCTTATTTATTTATAGGCTTTAGACCCATTCCTCTCGATGATATTTCAACTTGCTCTCGGTTTAAACCTTTCGTTAATGGATCCGAAATATTATCTTTTGACTTTACATAGTTAATTGAGATAATTCCATTTGAGAGAAGTTGTCTAAAGGTATTGTGTCGATGACGAATATGTCGTGACTTTCCGTTATACATGTGATTTTGTTCCCTTCCAATCGCTGATTGGCTATCGCAATGTATACATATTGCGGGCACAAGTTTAGAATAATTTGGAACATCCTCTAAGAAATTTCGAAGCCATTCAGCTTCTTCTCCAGCTTTGTCTAGTGCAATGAATTCAGATTCCATTATCGATCTAGCAATGCACGTTTGTTTTGAGGATTTCCAAGATACGGCTGCACCTCCGACGGTAAACATATACCCACTCATAGACTTAGAGTCTTTTGTATCAGATATCCAATTTACATTGCAATGTCCTTCAAGAACAGCGGGATATTTTGAGTAGTGCAGTCCATAGTTTTAAGTATATTTTAAATAACCCAAAACTTTTAATATTGCTTTCCAGTGATCTCTTCCTGGATTACTCGTAAATCGACTTAGCTTACTTATTGAGTATGCTATGTACGGTCGCGTACAGTTCATGATATACATTAAACTGTCGATAATACGGGAATATTCTAGTTGAGATATGCTTTCACCATTATTTCTTGTTAGATGTAAATTTACATCTACAGGTGTCTTGGTAGGACTAATATCATACTTCTTGAATTTTTCAAGTACTTTTTCTATGTAATGAGATTGAGATAATATAAGTCCATCCGATGTTCTAGAAATTTTAATTCCTAATATAACATCGACGATTCCCAAATCTTTCATGTCAAATCTACTACTCAACATTTGTTTTGTAGTTTTGACAATTTCCATGTTACTACCTATGATAAGCATATCATCAACATAGAGACATACAATGACATATTCATTATGAATGTATTTAAAGTAAACACATTTATCGCATTCATTAATTTTGAAACCATTTGATAACATTGCATTATCAAAATTTTCATGCCATTGCTTAGGTGCTTGTTTTAATCCATATAGTGATTTAACAAGCTTACATACTTTTCCTTCTTATCCGGGAGCTTTAAACCCTTCAGGCTGTTCCATATAAATTTCATCGTCTAGTTCACCATTTAATAATGCATTTTTTACATCCATTTGATGTATTTTAAGTCCATTAATAACAACTATTGCTATTAACATCCGAACGGACGTTATTCTTATTACCGGTGAATATGTGTCGAAGTAATCCAACCCGTCCTTTTGCCTATATCCTTTAGCTACAAGTCTAGCTTTATATTTATCAATTGATCCATCGGCCTTCAATTTCTTTTTGAAGATCCACTTATAACCTAATGGTTTTGAACCTGGTGGAAGATCCAATAGTTCCCATATATGATTTTGAAATATGGATCTAATTTCACTATTAATTGCTTCTTTCCAATTGGAAGCATCGGGTAAGGATATAGCTTCTTTATACAATTGAGGTTCATTTTCTAGAAAATATGTTAGAAAATTCGTACCGAAAGAAGTCGAGGTTTTTGCTCTTTTACTACGTCTTCGTTCATCCTTTATTGATTCAATAGGTTGATGAGTACCACTTGTAGCAGCTTGATTTGTCGTATTAGAAGGACCAAATTCTCGGGTCATGTTATACGGGAATTCATTTTCAAAAAATGAAGCGTCCCTTGATTCAATAACCGTATTTACATGAATATCCAAAATCTCATATTTACAAACTAAAAATTGATATGCAGTGCTATTAGTACCAAAACCGATGAATACACAATCCACGGTTTTTGGCCCTATTCTTACCTTTTTAGGTTTAGGAACCATCATTTTGGCTAAGCACCCTCACACTCGTAAATATTTATAGGAAGGTCTTCGACCTTTCCATAATTTATAAGGTGTCTTGTGAGTCTTCTTGTGGGGTACTTTTTTGAGAATGTAATTAGCAGAAAGTAAGGCTTCCCCCCATAAATTTTGTGGAGCTCCTGAACTTAGTAACATTGAGTTCATCATCTCTTTCGAAGTACGATTTTTGCGTTCATCAACACCATTCGATTGAGGAGAATAAGGAGCGATTGTTTGATGAATAATCCCATTTTCAGAACAAAATTCCTCAAATGGATATTCATATTCACCTCTTCTATCACTCCTAATAGCCTTTATTGTTTTTCTTAATTGATTCTCAACTTCATTTTTATATTGTTTAAATGCATTAATAGCCTCATCTTTACTATGTAACAAATATACATAGTAATATTTTGTGCAATCGTCAATAAAAGTAATAAAATACTTTTTCCCACCTCTAGTTTGAACAAATTTTAAATCACAAATATCGGTGTGAATTAAATCTAAAGGTTCAGTTATCCTTTCAATAGAATGGAAAGGTAATCTAGCTAATTTAGATTCCACACAAATTTCACATTTATGATTTTTATCAATATTAAATTTTGGCAAAAATTCCAAGTTAATTAATCTACGCAATGTATCAAAATTAACGTGTCCTAATCTATCAGGCCAAATATTAGATGACTCAATCAAGTAAGAAGAACTAGCAATTTCATTCATTAAAACAAATGTTTTTGGGGTTATAGTAAGAACATTGACTTTAAAGAGCCCGTCATTTAGGTAGCCCTTTCCTACATACATGTCATTCGTAGACAACACAAAACGATCACACACAAACACAAGCTTGAAACCATTTTTAGTCAGAAGAGATCCAGAAATCAGATTCATTCGGATATCAGGAATGTGAAGAACATTGTTGAGAGTAAGATCCTTTCCAGAAGTCATTTTTAAAACAATCTTTCCTTGTCCCACCACCTTAGAAGTGGAAGAATTTCCCATAAAGAGTTTCTCCTCATTTTCCAAAGGCTTATAGGTTGTGAACATCCATTTGTTTGCACAAATGTGTCATGTGGCTCCAGTGTCCACCCACCATTCCTTGGTATTTCCAACCAAGTTACATTCAGAGACCACGGCAGAAAGATTCATATCCGCTAAATCATTGGCGATATTCTCACCCTCAATTACATTTGCTTGAGGGTTATTTTTATTTTTCTTCTTAGGCTTACGACACTCGCTTGAGCGGTGTCCAGGTTTATCACAATTGTAGCATTTGCCTTTGAACTTCTTCTTGTTCTATTTGGAAGTGCCTTCCCCATCAAACTTTTGTTTATTCTTCTTAGGACCTTCAAGTACATGGACCTTTGTTTCCATTGGATTCGTACCACTTTTCTTTTGAGACTCATGGTTGTCTTCTTCGATTCTCAGCCTGACCACCAACTCCTCCACATTCATCTCTTTTCGCTTGTGCTTGAGATATATTTTGAATAAAGTCCAAGATGGTGGCAATTTTTCAACAATTGCAGCAACTTGGAAAGTTTCACTAATTGACAATTCTTCAGCATGAATGTCGTGGAGGATCACTTGGAATTCTTGCACTTGCGAGATCACTGATTTAGAATCAACCATTTTGAAGTTCATAAAATGCCCGATGGTAAATTTCTTCATCCCAGCATCTTCAGTTTCGTACTTCTTTTCCAAAGAATTCCACAATTCTTTGGATGTCTTGATAGTGCAGTAGACATGATACAGTATCTCGTCCAAGTAGGCCAAAATATAATTCCGGCATAGGTAGTCCGAGTGCTTCCAAGCATCAACAGCAGCAACCTTTTCAGCGTCATCTCCCTCTTGAATACAGGGGCAATCTTCATATACAAACCTACCCAGTTGGCAGGTAGTGAGATAGAAGTGCATTTGTCCTTGCCAACGTTTGAAGTCGGCCCCAATGAACTTTTCTGGTTTCTCCTCGTGTGGCATAGATACGGGTGCAGTCACATTTGTGTTGGTGACAATCAGTTTAGTAGGAGTAGTGTTCGTACTTTGCGATTCCATTTCTGTTACAAAAACAAAATTTTTATCAATGATAAAATTCATATATAATGAATTTAATTAAAATAGAATACAAAATTCTGTGCACCAATTTCCTCCAAATATAATTCACAATACATGAATTCCATAAGAATTCAAATGAAATTCAGAATTAAACTATAATATAAACAGAAGTTTATACACAATAAAATCCGTGTCACACTAATTTTTAATAATAAAAAGAATTCCGTACAAAACAGAATTATAATTTAAAGATTACATTTTTTTACATAAACAGATTTTAATAAAAATTTACAAAGAAAATTTTGTTTTCTAAAACAGAATATACAAACAGTATAGAAATTAAGTTATGTATCAAAATTTTTTTTCTAATTTCTGCAATAAAGCAATAATTTAATTCATTTTTTCTGTCAAAACAGTTTTTAATTTCAACAAATAAATTTCTGTAAATAATGAATTTCAGTACAATACAAAACAGTAGAACAAATAAATTTGTCTTAAGAATTTTATATCTACTATTTTTTAAAAACAATTGTACAGAATTATAATTATAATATAATTACAGAAAAGAAATGAAATTACAGAAATGAAACACTTACTTGAATTTGCAAGTATAATATAAGAATAAAGGAAATAATCTGAGCCCTCTTAAGAGCAGTCTCCTTAAGACAAATTTATTTCCTCCACAAAGTGCCAAAGGTAATGAATAGTTGTCTCCCAAGATAGAGCGGATTTCCAAATTAATCAAGTAGCACAACAATGATTAATTTCTTCGAACACAATTATGTAGAAATAATATGTAGGAATGTATGCAGTAGTAGTAGAAAAGGAATTATTTTTTGGGAAAAAATGCAACACAAATTCGGAATTATGGGAGGGAAAATTTTTCAGTAGTCAAAACTGAAGGGGAAAGGTTTAATTTATAGCTTTTGTGTTGACTGTTGGAACAGTCAAGCGAAATTAACTGTCAAAAACAGTTGAATGAATTAACTGTTGACCCTTGGCATTAACTGTCAAACGGTTAATTTATTATTAATTAATTTCATAATTAATTAACAATTAAAGCCCAGAAAGTTAAATAAAAATGTAGGAGATTTTTATAAGCCCGAGCCTGATCCCTAGCTGTGCCGGCCGGACGAATGCTCACGCGTGCGCATGTGGACCTTTGACCGAAAGTCAACCCGTGCATAGCTTAGGTCATCTCCCCTTCAAAGAGTTGGGATACCCTCAAGGCATCCAATCCTTAGTCCATCATTTGGGTTTTATTAACTCATCATTTTACCACTATTCTTCCAATGTGGGACAAGAGTTAAACATACCCAATTCATTAACTTTCGTTGATTTGTGAGTCACTTTGGGGACATATTTATCATTTATAACTTATTGAAATTGGACATATGAATATATTACGTTAATCTCCTTGCGGAGGAGAATACGTTCATATATGGTCCCACAATTATCGTAGTGTGGGTCCCACCTAAATTTGAGCTCAAAGTTGCTCAAAATTTTGTCCAGAAAAATCTAGACATCTTTCTAAAATCAATTTAAGTCCAATTTTTCCAACAGTTAATGAATACTTTTAATCGATTATCATTATGGAGTCTAATGTAAATATTTCTTCTTTTGGAGATAAATCCTTTCATAAAATTTCTAACGTGGATAATAGTATCCTCAAAGAATCTATTTGCATTGGTGGAATTAAAAAGGCCATGTTTGATATGAAACATTGGAAGGCTTCAGAGCCGAATGGGTTGCAACTATATTTTATAAAAAAAATTGAATTTCGTCAACCCGTCTCAAGCTCAATTTATGAATCAATGTTGTATTCACAACACTTTTCCAAGTGAGCTAAATAATAGTCATATACTCTCATTCCCAAAATTGACAATCCTGAAACTATTACACCATTTAGGCCTGTAACTCTTTGATATTTGAAATGTCTGTTATAAAATTCTTGTTAAAGTGATTGTGAATAGGTTAAAAACTATATTAAAGAAGGTGATAGAGCCCTCCCAATCCACTACGCCAAAAACAATAATATGCCAGGGTTTAAAACCGTGCCAGATCAAATCTGGCACGGTTTTGAACTGTGCCAGAATCAGATGTTCCAAAACGGTAAAAATTTTTTGTACGATTTAAAAGTGTGCCAGATTTGACCAAACAGGAACACTTCCGGCACACTTTTAAACTGTGCCATAATTTTATATTTCTGGTACATTTTTTTTCACAGTTTATAACTGTGTCTGACTGAGCACACTTTTGATACAGTTAAAAATCGTGCCAAAATTTGATACACTTTTGGCACAGTTTTGAATCATGCCAATTTATTGGATCAAAGAAAAAAATTATTTGAAAAAAAGAAAATTCACAAATTACGAATCTCACATGTTGTTGATAAACTAATGTACATATAAACTTTAAAAAATTAAAAGTCTTAATAGTTAATAGAACAAAAAAATAGGGCAGAGTTTCCTCTATTTTCTGGACAATCTTAGATCTGTTAATATAAAACCTGCGTAATGTAAAGCCCGCACGACCATAAAATATAACAATAAAATTACAAAAGCCCGCAAAGCCATAAAAGTTGACAATAAAACAACAAAGCCCGCATGGTCATAACAGAAAAAAAATATAATCTTGAATATTAACGACATTAAATAAATAATCCCCTTATTGTAAACCATTGACTTCTTAGTGTTGTCCACGTGGATAAAAGCTAATGATAAAATGTTATTCAGCAAAAAAATAGGATACCAAAAAGTGATGATATTAGTAACCAAGTAATTTTAAAAAATAATCTTATTCAAGCTGAAAAATTGCATATATGGGTTACAATTATTATATTGTCAAACCAAAAGTCTTGTGATTATGTGGTCAGATCCTACGAGTTACATTAGTCCCATATGAGGTGTAAGTACCTCTTACGGATTTGTTTGAGGACTGGTTCAGGTTTTCACCCTCAAACGGCATGTTTTTAAGCTTAATCTAAATATTTTCAAATTATCATCATATTCTCAAATCGGGAGACCCGTGACTATGTAGTCAGTTCTTACAAGTTACCTTAGTACTGTACGAGGTGTTCATGCCTCTTACGGAACCCTTTGGGGGCTAGTTTGGATTTTCACACTTTAACGACTTCTTTTTAAGCCTAATCTAGATATTTTTAAATTATCTTCACATTCTCAAATCGGGAGACCCGTGGCTATGCCTTCAGTTCCTACGAGTTACAATGGTCATGTGGGAGGTGTTAATGCCTCTTAAGGGGTCGTTTGAGGGCTAGTTTAGATTTTCACACTCTAACGACATGTCTTTAAACATAATCTAGATATTTTCAAATTATCATCATATTCACAAACCGAGAGGCTGTGACTACGTGGTCAGTTCCCATAAGTTACATTGGTCCTATTAGAGCTGTTCATGCCTCTTATGGGGACGTTCGGAACTGGTTTAGATTTTCACCCTTTTAAGGGCTTATTTTTAAGACTAGTCTAGATATTTTTTAATTATCGTCATATTCTCAAATCGAGAGACCCGTGAGTATGCGATAAGTTCCTATAAATTACATTGGTCCCTTGAGAGGTGTCTGTGCCTCTTAAGGCAGCATTTGGGGGCTGTGATAGACAGGGTTTTGCCGCGGTGTCGGGTCACTGACACCGGTCATTTGTTATATTCGGCTCACCAACTCTATCAAAAAACCTAAACTATGACTACACTGTTTTAAGGGAGTATAGCGGCCAATCCGTGTATCGAATCCACATAGACGAGTTGCTAGAATTAAATTATTTAATAATCCTAAAATAAAAAAAGGTATTTTCTTAACTAAAAAGAAAGAAAAGATAAACTAGGCATGAGTGTATTTAAACTACGTTAACAAAGCGAATAAAAATTATAGGTTGCTTCAAATATTCCTCACCCAAGTTAATTGCTATAAATGGTTACATGATCTCACGATTATTAAAATTGCGTTTCGTTTCAACAGTTAATTGAACCCAGAGTTGTCACACCCCTAAATTCGCATAAAAGTCTAATAAGATTTTGGCGTCAACAAATACCCCGAAAATTGCGCACGCAAGGTCATAAATACAGAGCATACAGGATATACCCCGTTAAATCTCCTAGGCGTAATAACTAGGACAACCCACTCGAAATAAACATGTAAAACGCCATCACCAAAGCAAAACAACCAATCAACCCTTAGGTTAGTTCAATCCAACACAACTTAGATTAAACTAGCCATTACACCTAATTAAAGACATTAATTGAACTAGATAATTAATTAAAGAAACTAAATAAATTTACAACAAAAATTATCTAGGCATTGAAATATTTAACTAATCATGAAAATAAATGGACAAAACACAAATAAAAGGAAGATGGCAATGAATAGTACAAGAAACTTACATTAATGGAGAAAATCCAACGCAAATGAGGAGATGGGTGGTCTCCAACAATAAACCCCCAAATGTTTACTAACCCTAGGTTCTAAGAGAGAAGAGAGCTAAAAATCCAATACATCCCTTAAGTTAAACAAGTCTCCCCACTTATATACCAAATGGGAAAAAGAAAAGAAAAGAGAAAAGAAAAGAAAACGGAAAAAGTATCCTAATTAAGAAACAAAAGAAAAAGGAAAATAAAATAAAAATAGAAAAGGAAGTTAGCAGCAGAAGGGGCGGCCAAAAACAGAACACCGATAGACTGGGGGTGGTGACCGATCGACCGTGGCAAGAGGAAAGCCACAATGGTTGAGTCCCACGAAAAAAATAGAAAATTCAGTCGGCCGATGGTGGTGGCGCGGTCGACCGGTGACTATTGAACCACCAAAATTACAGCCATACTTTGCTGCTACATCCATGGCCAAAAACGCAAATCAAAACAAGACGCATGGATATAAGCTCCGCATAAAACACGCGACCAACAACGATGCCAAGACCCATGATGATATCCGAGAAAAACAAAACAAAACCTCCATATCCATTCCAACATTTTGCCCAAAGACCCATCTCCACCATTAATGGCCAAAATCGAAGCTCCAAACATGGCCAAAGAAACCCATTTGCGAGTGTCGACCAAAATCCATCTCCAATTTCGGACAAAATTCCTCAATTTGGGACGAACAAAAAACTCGGGCAAACCCCGAGCTTGGAACCAAAATCGCCATCTTCAAAGTGTCTTTGCTGTAAAAAACGATTTAGGTACACAAGTGGAATTTATGAAATTGTTAGTGAAAGAGAAAAGGGACATGGAGGTCATTAATAAAATTGTTATTTTTCTTCTAATTCTTTTTCGATTAAATGTCCGCGTTTCCTTCGTTCTTACTATGATTCACGACACCGTTTGTGGCCATGCAAATCTTATCCCTAGGGCTACAACCTCCATGAATACTTCGGGTAAAAATCCCGAAGTGTGAAATTACGAAAATGCTCTTAAAAGTGTGAATCGCGGTGAAACTTTATCAAAACGCACCCAAACTTCATACTAACTACCATAACACCTATAAAAGCTCAATAATACCTCAAATAACATATTATCACATGAAACAAAGGTTGTCTAGTTAATGAGAATTGTGGCCATCCCTGATCCTCGCGACGGGAGAGACGGAGAAGAGGGTATCTTCAATCTTGGTCCCGCGCATCTCTCTCTGGAGCGCTTCGATCGGCGTCGGTGATGAGGTGAAAAATATAGATAGATGGAGTCTCCAGTCTATTTTACTCAAAATAGACAAAAGAAAAGGGATCCATCCCGAGGGACATCATCCAAAGATATACTAATACATACGAAACCAAAATGATTCGAAAAGGGTCGGGAGGCTAAGTTACGAAATGGGAAGGTGTAAGGCACCCATTACGCCCTTACGGTCTCTCGTGTGTTATCACTATTTTCCTCTATTTCCCCGTGATATGTGTGCATGTGTATATGTAGTGGAGATTGGAATCATCGACTTGTATCATGGAAGAGATAAAGCGAGTCATCCGTAGGAATGTTCCCAATAGTAATATTAGAAAATAGGATAGACGCGATTATCCTAGCGTTGATCGTTATAATGAAACGATAATACATATTGAATAATACGCAACTAAGAAAAAATATATGTATATGTAAACATATAGTTACCAAGAGAGTTAAGTTTAAAGAATATAGAAACATAGAAAAAAGTAGGAATAGGACTCGAGTCTCGACTTTTACCCCGAGACGCCTACATAGCCTATAGAGGCATCAAAGTCTACGTAGTTCGTATGCAAAATGAGGGGTGTGATTTATCCCATAAATCCAAAATGGGACTTATCTTATATGTGTGTGTGTGAGTAAAAGAGTGTTTTAGTTGTGAGAAAAGTGTGACAATTCCCATTTTGAATTTATGAGTAAACCCTCTTTTTCTTATTTTTTGGGTTTTATTTATATGAAAATAAGAGTTGTGCAATAATACTAGATAAAAAGTATATTAGGATATATGAGATGAGAGAATAAAATTTCTAAGTAATAAAAGAAGTTAATGCTAATTTAGGAGAATTTGAAGAGAGAATTGAGAAAGTTAGACCTTCTTGAAGATCTTGACCTGGATTTTGGATATTGGAGAGAAGCCCTTGCACTTGAGTGATGATGGAGGGTAGTTAATTAACCAAGTTTGATGAAAAAGATGATGAAAGGTGAAAGTTGGAAAGGGATTTGAATGGGGAAATCACGCTGACTTCGAGAGAGGTTTTCTGAGCTCGCTAAGAGTGATGGATTTCAGATCTTGTCTCCTTTTGCAATGAGGTTAGACCCTCCTTTTTATAGGCCCAGGGAATTGCTGATCGACATAGTCCTAGTCCTACTCCTGCCAATCGACCAGTGTGTTTAGGCACACTGTAGATAGGCAAGGTTTAGAACCTTCCGTTTGGCAGTCGCTTTTAGGTTCCTTCGGAAAATCGGTCGTAGAGCGCAAGCCGTTGATCCGAATTGCGTACGAATTGAATCATTTGAAAGGTATTTTAGAGACCTTCGAAAGTCTTTAGACTGATACCGGGTTCGGGAGTTGACTTTGGACGAGGGATCGTCCGACGCAAATGGATCATTCGTCCGCATGGTAAGTCAGAATCGTTCATGGGGCGGACTGTTGGAAATGTTAAGAGGTGTACTTCGACATTACAAAGACTTTGACTCGATTTAGGAAGTTGACTTTGGTTAACCAGGGCCTGGAAGTGTTCGGTGACCTTTCGGAGTAAAATAGATTGTTCGTCCGCACCGTAAGTCAGAATTAGGCCCAGAGCGGACCATTGGAAAGGTTTTCAGCACCCTTTGAAGATTCGTTCAGTCTCGATCGAGATGAAGAGTTGACTTTGGTCAAATGGATCTCGAGAGCGTCTCGTGGCCTCCTAATCAAGTTTCGGTGGAAAATGGGTCATTCGTCCACACCGTAAGTCAGAATTGCACACAGGGCGGACCATTGGAAAGGGGTTTCAATTCCCTTCGAGGATTCATTCAGTCTCAGTTGAGCTAAAGAGTTTGACTTTTGGTCAAACGGAGCTTGGGAATGCCTAATGGCCTCTAGGTTAGTACCCGGGGTATGACTTAGGTTTGTAGTGGTGAAAGTAGGTGCTATGGACCTAAGGAGAGGTTAGGGGTGCTAGAATGGGGTGTCTACAGAGCCCCTCGAGGGGTGAGTTTGGAATAAATGATAGACGTCGAATAGACACCGCATGATGCCTTTGAAATAGTATGACCAATTCAGAGGGTCAAGGCGGATTATGAAGGCTTGAAGATGAGGGTGACAGATTCTATGGGTCGAAGCCAATTATGAGGGCTTGAAGATGAGGGTGACCAATTCTGTGGGTCGAAGCCAATTTCGAGGGCTTAGGGATGAGGGTGACCGATTCTGCGGGTCGAAGCCAATTCTGAGGGTTTAAATTGAGATGACCAATTCTCCAGGTCGAAGCCAATTCTGAGGGCTCAAGTTGAGATGACCAATTATGTGGGTCGATGTCAATTCTGAGAGCTTGAGATGAGATGATCAATTCTGCGGGTTGAAGCCAATTCTGACAGCTTAAATTGAGATGACCAATTCTGCGGGTCGAAGCCAATTCTGAGGGCTTAAGTTGAGATGACCAATTCTGTAGGTCGAAGCCAATTCTGAGGGCTTAAGTAGAGATGACCAATTTTGCGAGTCGAAACCAATTCTGAGGGCTTAAGTTGAGATGATCAATTCTGCGGGTCGAAGCCAATTCTGAGGTTTTAAGTTGTGATAAACAATTCTGCGAGTCGAAGCCAATTCTGAGGGCTTAAGTTGAGATGACCAATTCTGCGGGTCGAAGACAATTTTGAGGGATTAAATTGAGATGACCAATTCTACTAGTCGAAGCCAATTCTGAGGGCTTAAATTGAGATGACCAATTCTGCGGGTCAAAGCCAATTCTGAGGGCATAAGTTGAGATGACCAATTCTGCGGGTCGAAGCCAATTCTAAGGGCTTAAGTTGAGATGATCTCGGGGAACTCTACTGGGGAAATTACCTCATGATTTTTATTTGAATTCAGGAGCCGATTTCTAGGAAAATCCTCATATCTTTTGGAGATTTTGCAGGGTAATAGCCATTCTGATGCTATAAATTCCACTAGAGAAGTGATTAGGTGGTCTAGGGTTTGGACGTATTATTCGTGGAAATTTGATACCTTTGGGGAATTTGGGATATTTTAGAGGTCCTCTAAGGATGTTTTCGGGAGGAGATTCACTCGGTTTTTGAGAGTTTCCCTAGGGAAATAAGGGTTCCACTTGAGGGAGTGTGAAATTTTCTTAGTGAAAATGTTCTAAATCCCCCTTGAGATTTTTAGGAATTTTCTAAGGATTTTTTAGGGTTTTCTGGCATTTTTTGGGAGTTTCTGCATGAAAATTTAAGGGGGTGCCACTCGGCATGGTGTGGAGGGTGCCATTCGGCAGTGGTACGGACTTTTGGACTGCCTCGAGAAGATAAAGGGGCAGTGCCGATCGATAGGTGGTGGTGCAGTGCCGATCGACATAACCCCTGGTATCCTATAAAAAGGGGCGAGTTCCCCTCAATTTTCACAGCTTCTTGCCTTCTCTCTTTATGTGATTTTCTTCTGCAAATCGTTCTAGCATTCCACAATCTAAAAAATGGCCGCTTTTGTCAGCAATGCAGTACACCGGGAGTGGTTAGCTGTTGACGATTGGGTGAACGTGGAATAAGGGCCATGGAGTCTCTTGCTTTGGGGAGTGAGAACTCTTTTTATGCATTCGATCCAGTTACGGATGAGCGGATATTACTACGAGATCCGTCGTGTCATCGCTCTTCGAGGTTGGTGAACCCTCGTGGTTATGTAAGTAAAATAACTTTTGGCATTATTTTTTGGTGATTTCCTTTTTTCTTGGATTTTGACGAGGTTTTTCTTTGATAGTATGATGTTTCTTTGTCGACTATATGTGCCCGCAGGACGACGGGGCTGAAGGATGTCTGGGATCACCTTCCACCATTGGTGCATTGAGTGGTATCGTCAGCAGGCTTTGGGAGGTTAGGATCTGTGCTGGATGAGAGGCCTCGTTCGATGGCAGTTTTATGCTCTCTAGGGGAGAGGTGGTGGGACACTACCCACACCTTCCATTTTGGTTTTGGGGAGATGATTGTGACTCCCATAGATGTGCAACAGCTGCTAGGGCTGGATTGTGATGGAGAGAAGATAGAGGTGGATCACTCTTTACGGGTGAGGCCGGAGGCGGTGCGACCGATGCTTGGTGATGTGGGGAGGATAGTATATGGGGATTCTATTCGGATGTACTTACTGAGGGATGTTTTTCTGGGTAGGGTAACTGACGCGGAGGATGGGCTGCAGGTGAGACAGATGGCCCGGTTGTTTATTTTTCTAGCGCTGGGAGGATTTTTGGTGGCTTCGAGTGGCGACGTTGTCCATTTATGGTTTTTACCATACTTGAGGATATTTTCGAATATCGCTCTCTATGATTGGGGAAGCCTAACTTTGGCGACCCTTTATTTTTCTCTGGATACATTCAGTCGGTGCTTCCGACAGTCTTTCACTGGAGCCACTTATCTTCTTGAGGTATTCTTTAATTTGCGCATTTCCCTTTCATGCATTCACATTTTCCTTATGCGTCTCTTTTTTAATGTGGATTTTTTTCTTTGGCAGAAGTGGTTCTATGAGGTGATTGGGTGTAATACTCAGCTGATCGCTTTGAAGGACGAGACTGTTGGGGACTTTTGTCGGTTATATCGATGGTGGAAGGCCAATCGACAGTCAAGGAAGTCTCTCTGGAGGCGGTGCATCAGGTCTTGAATGGCCTGACCAGTGATAGGGTAAGACTTTTCCTTTCTTCAGTCAAAGACCTTTGTGTGCTCTGATTCCATATTTTCTTATATTTTGCTGGGGGGTTTTCAGGTGACTTTTTACCCTTGGGGGATGACTGTTCAGGATACGGGGTTGGCTGGAGTGAATGCGAAGATGAAACATTTACTGGCGCATGAGTTTGGCCACTCTTGGTATCTTGAGGAGAGGGTGTTCCGACAGATTGCTGAGGAGGAGGTGGTGGTGCCACCTGCGAGGCCCCCTATATCTATGAGGCGGGAGCAGCTGCTACCAGATGATGCAAGGATCGCGGCGATTATTGGCGATTCCTATCTTCTGTACACCGTTACGTCTGTGTTGTATGATTATATGGACTTTGTGACGAGTTAGGTGATAGCGCTTAGCATATATGATGTACTGCCCTTCGCTCCTGCGGGTTCGAGATGTCCAGTGGGGTATTCCCACTGTGGTGGTGATCCGTCGACATCTGTAGAGGCGACGACTTCAGAGGTCCCCTTTGTGATGTTGCATACCCCTTCATACGACATTTTCCTGGCTGATGGAGGGATGGTGCCTATGTTTCATCATTCCCATGCGATGGACCCGAATGAGTTGGGCTTGACAAATGAGGTTCTTCATCCTTTGGTATATCTTATGTTCTTCTCTTTTCCTTTTTTTTTGGTTTCCTTTAATCTTTTCTTCTTGATACTGATTTTAACTTTTCTTGCAGCAAGTCTGGGTGTCCACCACTTGGCTGAGGGATATTAGGAACTGGATATCATTGGCGACTACCCATATTTGGGACACGGTTCCTTTTCCTTCTTGCGTAGTGTCGCATGCCTCATCCAGGGAGGAGTCGAGTTCAGGTAGCGGTGATGTGTCATCTCGTCGCAGGGGAAAGAGAACGCATCGTAGGGATGTAAACTCTTAGGAGAGAGGGGGAAGGGTAAGTGAGAGAGAGAGAGAATGTGGGTTCGGGATGAGTCTCGTTGTTTTTTCTTTTCTTTATTTTCCTGCAAAATTGATGTAACATAGAAAAATATCTATGCAATGCAATGGAGTTTTTTATTATCTTTTGTTAATGATGAATGAATGAATGCATGCATATGCATTTTTCACTTTGCTGCTGAGACCATAAAAAGGTAATATTTTTGAAAGTTTTGAAAGGAAGTTTTATTCACAATGAGGAATAATATAAATACAGAAAGGGAATTTGAAACTCTATTTGAGAATATCTATTTATTTTAATTGATTTTTCTGATTTTGACAAAAGAATAAAAAGGTAAGTTTCTAAAAACAGGGGGTTGTCGATCAGTAAGCACCTTGTCCTGCTTATCGACAGGTCAGTCCAGTCCCATCAATTCAAAACTTTGATTGGTACCTTCTTCAGCCTTTGGTACCTTGCGGGGTATGGTTTCCTCCGATTTTTGCAAGGGTTATGTCTTTTGTGAGGGTATTCAAGTATAAAAAGGGGTAAGGGTGGAGTGTTTTCATCACACTCTCACATTCTATCTTTCCTTTTCTGTGATATGGCTCTCCCTGGTAGTGTTGAGTTTGCCAACTACCTCGAGACTTCGGAGGCGATGTGCTTCTATAACATTGACTACGATGCTTTCAACATGCGTCGAGTCTCTTTATGGCGTAATTGGTCCATAAAATTAAACATGCTGATGGCGGCGGTACAATTTTTATATCTCGAAGACCATGTATTCATCTTTGGCTTGGAAGAAGTTTGTCCGACTTATGATGAATTTTTCGCCATGTTGGGAGTAAATCCTATTGTGGAGGGTGCTATGCCTGTGGTTTCCAGATCTCCTAGTGAGCTGTTGGTTGGACTTCTCCGCGTCTCGCCCTTGGCAGGTAGATCCTTGGTTACTGGAGGAATGATTTCTCTTCTGATGGTGCTGCGATCTGTGCATTTGTAAGAGGTTGGTGAAGCTGGATATGTTAGAGCCGTCGTTCTGGGCCTGTTTTGAAAATTGCTGCTGGTGACTAGGAACTGCTGGTGGACCCATGATTAGGCATAAATTCTTCACATTTATCCCCTTAATTTCAGTATTTTTATAATCCTATGCGGTGTAAATAGCTTGGATTTGTCTCATATTTATGCTACTAACCCTTTCTAGCAAGTATTTCGTATTTTGAGTGTCTCTTATGTATTTTACAGGTATTTTATGTAAGTTAGTGCCAAAGAGAACTCAAAACAGTGAAAGAAAACCAATAAATGAGGAGTTAAAGGGCATTTTTGTAATTTTACAATCTTATTCTGGAGGTGGGGCTAACTGGAAAGTTGAAGATCTTTCAATTATAAGAACACGGGAAAAAACGGCACCTCAATCCGAGCTACAGTGAAGAAGTTATGCCCATTTGAAGTTGAGAAAGAAATCCAAGAAAAAAAACTGTTAAGGACGAACCAAACCGAAGCCGAGAAAAAAGAACCTGTTCACCCAATTGTCACGCACCAGATCCGTTACAAAATTAGTCACGTTTTCTAAGCGTGACAAATTGCCATATACGGGATTTTTATTTTGTGATTATCATTTAGCCAAAAGAGTTTTATGTTTTGGGGACTCTTGTAAACGTCCTATAGCATATATATTTAGTCATTAGGACTCTTTTTATTCAGATTTCATTCATGTAAAAGCTCTATAACAAGTAGAAACATCTAGGAGAAAGATTCACATATTTTGCACCTTTAATTCAAGAGCATTTCTAGTTTTTGTTCAACCTTTGATTTCTTCTTGCATGTTCTTGTTCTTTAATCCTGGTAACTTTTATTTCCAGCACTTTTATTATTATTTCTCATATTTCATCTCTCTTTCCAAGCAATTATGAGTTCCTGCAACGTAGATAACGTAGTTTTCATTAATTTCACCATGTTAGGCTAGGTTTTTAAAGGTTGGGATTCATGAATCCAACCTGATGTGGTAGTTGCATGTGTATAAAATTAGTCCTATAAATTTAATGATTTCTTATGACCGTATTGCGTAGAAATTCGACAATTGTAGATCTTTGGATCTCGTTTGCTTCAGGGTAACCGGGATGCTTCAGAATGCAATTCTAGTGTAACTATCGTATACTGATTTACTCATCCTCTGATTATGTACGGTGCGGGATTGAACCTCATATATGTAATGCTTGGGAGTACTAAAGTCTGGGTCTAATTAATCATTTAAATTTATGATTATTTTTATACCATCAATACTCTAGGGTTGGGGGATTGTGTCCCTACCTTAATTTTCCAATTAGTTTTAGTTAACTTATTTATTTTTCCCTTTTTCCTTTCTCACTCAATCATCATCTTTTACACTTTTGTAAGGACACAAATTTCCAATTGAGTCCATATATAGTTTTGGCTCAATTCCGGACAAAAACATTTATTCATAGGATAATATTTAATTGTAATATTCTCAAGCCTATGAAGTGTTTGTTGAATACGTAGCGGCAAAGAGTATAAAGCTTCATCAAATATGCCGGTTTGCGTGCCTCGTTTCTACGTCATCAACTATGGTTCCAAGCTCCCAAGGTTCGAACGAGAATGTCATTCGAGCGAAATGTCGTTCGAACGAGATGCCAGGCGGGAACAGTTTTTGGCAGTTTTGAGCAGTTTTTTTACCCACTTCCCCACTTAGTTTTTAACCAACTTTTTCAGACTTTATCATGTGCGGGAATCACTTTTGATAATTAATATTTTTCACAACCTTCTAACTCTAAGAGAGTGTTTTGAGAGAAAAATCAAAGAGGGAAAAAGATCATGTTTTGAGTGAGAATTTTAGAGAAAAATATACATCACTCTTGTTTTCACCCAAATGAGTTTATTCCAAGTTCTTATATGCATATCAATTGCTTGGAGTTTGGCACCGGTTTTCCCTACACCGAATTGAAGAGAAGTTTGCATTGTTTTACCCACGTGGAGAAAGGCTTCATGTTCGGGTGACGGTGACCATATAAAGTCCTATCGGTGGATTCCGAGACCGGGGTGGTGTTTCGAGATTATTCGCTAGGAAGAGGTGTCTACAAGAAGAAGCGTCGGGGCTTGAGAGGGATCAAGTCGTGTGTTGTAAGCCTTTTTGTCTTGTACTTGTAATTCCGTATCTATTGAATTTGTGGCTAGGGCAGTCCGAGGTTGTTTCCCGTCTTGGATTTTTCCTCGTACATCGCGGCGTAGTGTGATTGATTTATTTTATCTTGCATAATAACTTAGAATGAATGCTTAGGATAATTCAAGAAAAAATTTGGTTTATATTATCAAACTTAATTTAATTTGGTGCTAAATTAAATATTGTGTAAATTTAGTTAATTCAAGTCTCTTGCTAAAATTGGTTTGACCTAACTTTGAAATATTGAAAATCATGACTTAGGCAAATTCTAGGGCTTGGATTAATTAACATTGCTTTAAGTGAAAATTAATATTTGTGTGTTTTGTTTAATTTCACTCGATTTAAGTTTAATTTGTTTAAGAAAATTAAAACTCGGTAATCCATCTGTTTTTGTTTAACCATCATATTTTACGCTTCCATATCTCGTGTTTTACATAAAAGGAAATTATTAATTTGATTTTAATTGTGATAATTAAAATCCCGGGGAGCTCCACGTTTTCAAATTGGTATCAGAGCCAAAGCCCCGTCTTCAAATTGGTATCAGAGCCAAAGCCACGTTTTCAACTTTATTTTTTGAAGTAGTAAATTAATTAAAATCTGTCAAACATTCCCTGTGGATTCAATACCCAGACTCGCCACTATACTCCACAAGAGTGTAGTTAAAGTTTAGTTTTTTTTTTGTATTGTGGTCGGAAGCGAATAATAATGATTAGCGTATTTACACGGACGCTCCATTTTCAACACGATCAACCCACAACTTGCAGCTATTACTTCATGAATGTCCAACCGTCGCAATCCTACGGCGATGATACTGGCGGAGACTCTGAATTGCCTGGATGCCTGACTAGAAGGTCATTATGAATTTCTGAGGGGTAGCCCTGTGATGCTATTCATGTGGTTGTCTGAAAGATTCCGCCTGGTGACTCCTCCGAAATATCCTTTGTCGGTTGTACCCAACTTCTTTTTGCCCCATTTCATCAGTGTTGGTCTGGATATCGAGAGCTGGGAGAACTAGTTTGTGGAGCATGGGGCTCTAAATCTGTATTGGTTAGTGTCTTGGTGGGGACAACTGCTGCCTATTCTGGAACTGGGAGAATACCCGTACGTTTGGTTGGTTGGTCTCAGACAGACCTCTTTATATTTCCCTTGGCGGCTTCTGCGCCAATTTGGCTGAGAGCAGATTATGCCACCTCGGACACTGGATTTCTTTTCGATAGAACATTTGATAGAGCATCTACGCATGCGAGTTGGCCTTTTGTGGGAGAGTCGACATCTGTCGACCCGTCCCTATTAGTCTGTTGGGAGAGTTTGGCACATCCCTGGAGATTATATAAAGTGGTTGTAGAGAAGAGTAGTTAGCAAGATGTTGGAAGTGGAGACTGGATAAAGGTGGCTTGCCTTATATGAAACCATGGAGGGAGGTGATGTGGTCTTTTCGAGGTTGGTTCGAGCTTATCGGTCCATGGAGCTTCTGTGGAACTCCATTCAGGTAGGGGAAGCTTCGAGATCCAGGATGTAGATGATGATAGAGCGGGATCCTCTGGTAGCTATGGGTAGGACTCTATGAGAGTTTGTTTAGTAATGGGAAATAAGTTTGGGAATTTATTTGGCTTTTTAGGAAGGTAAGGGGAAGGTAAGGGGAAGGGAGTTATCCATTCATTTTCTTATGTAATTGTACTGTAATTTCTTATTAGGGAAATAAACAAGTTTTTGATCATCCAACTGTGCCTTTTGATGAATTTTGTATTTTGAATTATATATATCGATCACTAAGGCATGCATAATCCTTTTGTTCAAATATATGCTAGAATGATCTGTCATCCTTGGAGATAAAAAAAGAATAGTTTTTTACGAAAAAGAAAGGGTCGTGCTCATGTAAGATGTATGAGTTGCCTACGTACCTCTGGGGGTTTTTGAAAATTTCTAGTTTGTTTGAAAACGGTTTTTGCAGAGGATCAGGTCCACGTAGTTCTGGGTAGAGGGAAATGAAGATTTTTTTTAGAATAGAAGGGAGATGAGAAGAGTCGTAGTGCGTTGAGGTTTCGAACTAGGGGTAAAATTTCTTGAGACTGTCCCGATTGACTGGATGATCCATATCTTCTCCATCCAGGTCATTGACCATAGCAGCACCGCCGGATAAGATCTTCTTCACAATGTATGGGCTGCTCCAATTGGACTTAAATTTCCCTCTGGGGTCTTAGATGGGCTCTACTATTTCTTTGAGGGCTAGATCCCCCTCTCGAACACCGCAATCCTTGACTCTCTTATTGAATGATCGCTCTATACGACGATGGTACCCATGTATATGGTATAGAGCTTTGAATCTCCTTTCATCGAGGAGGGTAAACTCGTCAATATGGCTTTGGTACCAGTCTTCTTCGCTGACCTTGCTTTCAAGAATGATATGCAACGAGGGTATTTCCAGCTTCACGGGTACGACTGCTTCCATGTCATAGACTAGAGAGTAAGGGGTAGCCCCAGTAGATGTTCGGATTGAGGTTCGGTATCCCCAGAGGGCGTAAGGGATTCAGTCAGCCCAATTTTGATAACTTTTAGTAATCTTACTGATGATGTCTTTGAGGTTCTTATTGGCCGCCTCGACTGCACTGTTGGTTTGAGGTCGGTAAGGAGAGGATTTGTGTCTCTGGATCCCATACTCGTTGACCACTTCTGTGACTTCTGCCTCTAAATGCAACCCGTTATCTGACACTAGCTCATTCGGGATCCTATATCGATAAATGATGTTTTTCTTTATGAATTTGGCCAATTTCTTGGCGTTCAAAATTGCGTATGACTCGGATTCGACCCATTTGGTGAAGTAATTAATGGAAACTAGAATGAACTCATGCCCGTTGGAAGCCTTGGGTGTAACCTTCCCTATAATGTCGATATCCCAGGTGGAGAACGACCAGGGAGAAGTTATATTGTATAATTCATGCGAAGGCAGGTGTTAAAGGTTGGAGAACTGTTGGCATTTGAGGCATCTTGGGACATAGGCGGTGCAATCCTGGATCAAGATGGTCCAGTAGTGGCCTTATCGTATGATCTTCTTGGCAAGCATGTGACCATTCATGTGGGGCCCGTATTCCCTACTGTGTGTTCTTTGCATTACCACTTCATTGCCAGCCCCTATGATGCAGTGTATATGGGTTCCATCGATGTTTCTCTTGAATAATGATTTGTGACAGATGATGTACTAGGCGTCCATTCTTCGAAGGGTTGCTCGGTCTTTCTTATTGGAACCCTCGGGATACTTACCATGCTTGAGGAGGTGCCAGATATCATAGTACCAGTAATTGCCTAACTCGAGATATTCTGTGGTGATGAGCTCAATGCGGTAGCAATGGGTTGGCTTATCTTGCTTTTGAACTAGGAAGGGGGACATTATTATTCCTTCAGGCATGTCGACGATAGAGTCTAGGGTAGGAAGGGCATCAGCTAAGTTATTTTTTGCTCGAGGTAGGTAATGGAAGGTGATTCCTTGGAATTGGGAGGTTAGTTATTCTAAGTGGGCATGAAAGGGTTGGATTTTCTCGTCCCTGACTTTCTATTTTCTAAGCACTTGATCGATGATGATGGAAGAATCCCCGTAGACATCTAGGTGTTGAATACTTTTTTTGAGACCAACTTTGAGGCCTACCGTACACGCCTTGTATTCAGTCATGTTGTTGGTGTAAGGGAAATCCAATTTGATAGCGTTGGAAGTGTGGGAGTCATCTAGGGCGATCATAAGTATCCCGATGCCATATCCCTTTTTGTTGGCAGCACCATCGAAGGTCGTATTGAGTAGTGCAGAGGATGTTTTCATATGGGAATTCAGAGATCCAGTCATCAGCTTCTTCTGTGGGGTAGTCAGACAGGTAGTTAGAGATGGCTCTTCCTTTCATGGCTTTTTACGTGACGTACACGATATCAAACTCGGTTAGAAGCATTAACCATCGAGCCATTCGGATATATAAGGTGAGTTTCTCAAGAAGGTACTTAATGGGGTCCAGTCGGGATATAAGTTTAATGGGGAAGGCAAGTATGTAGTGTTGCAACTTTTAGGTGACCCAAACAAGTGCGACGCATGATTTTTCCACAGCAGTGTAGTTGACTTCGTACCCAGCCAATTTGTGACTACCGTAATAAATGTTTCTTTCTTTACAGGAATCTTCAAGGTATTGGTCTAGAAAATCCCCAGCTGCAGTGTCGGTTATGGTTAGGTATAGAAGCAAGGGGAGACCAGGCTATGGTGGTATGAGTACCGGAGGTTGGGTAAGATATTATTTGATTCGGTCAAAAGCTTCTTGGCGGGATTTGTTCCAAACCTTATTTGAATCCTTTCGGAGGAATTTGAAAATAGGTTCGCAGATGGAGGTTAGCTGGATGGTGAACCGACTGATGTATTGCAATTTTAGAAGGAATCCACGAACTTCTTTCTCCGTTCAGGGAGGTGGCATCTCAAGTATGGCTTTCAGCTTGGAAAGATCTGCTTCTATCCCCTTCTCACTAACCATGAATCCCAAGAGTTTCCCCTTTGTAACGCTGAAGACACATTTCTGTGGATTGAGTCTCACCTGATATCGTCGCAATCATTCGAAGAACTTTTGGAAGGCGGGAACATGCCATTCTCTAGTTTTGGATTTGATAATCATATCATCTACGTAGAGCTCGACTTCTTTATGAATAAGATCGTGCATAATTGTCATGGTATCCCTCTGGTACGTAGCCCCAGCATTCTTGAGACCAAATGGCATAACAGTGTAGCAAAATGTTCCCCATGGGGTGATGAACACGGTTTTTTCTTGGTGATCTAGGTGCATTTTGATTTAGTTATACCCGATAAACCCCTTGATGAAGGAGTTGAGAGCATGATTGGTTGTGTTGTCCACGATCATGTCGATATTGGGTAACGGGTAATCATTCTTTGGAGAGGCTTTATTCAAGTCCCAGTAGTCTACACATATCCGAAGTTTACCTCCTGATTTCGGCATAGGCACTATATTGGCTAGCCATATGGGGTATTCGACCCACGAATGAAGCCCATGTTCAACTGTTTGACCACTTCTTCTTTGACCTTGAGCGACCATTTGGTGCGAAGCTTTCTCAAATTCTGTTTAACCGGCTTATAATCTAGAAGAGTGGGAATCTCATGTTGAGCTATTTTAGGATCAATGACGAGCATATCGTTATAGGAACATGCAAAGACATCCATGAATTCCTTCGGTAATTCTTCAAGTTGTGCACGCTCATGCTGGTCGAGGGTAGCCCCTATCCTAATCTTACGCAGTTGGCTACTAGAATCGAGGTTAACAATAACAGTCTCTTCTTCATTAACTTGAACGCGGTTATGTTGTTTGCTATTAACGTTATTTAGATCAATTAAGAATTGTTCATTTGCAAAATCATCATTGTCAAAAGTTTGATTAGAATCTAAACAATTAATGTAAGTCACGACAAGATACTCAAACTCTTCATTTATTTCATTGATAGGAAAAACAGCATTGAGAACCTCATCAAAGGAGGTCTCGATCACATTTGCGCAAGGATAGACAACAGAAGAAGAGATTGGGTAAACATTGGGGTTAGGTGGGATTTCAAAAGGTAGAACCGGCGCAGTAAGCCAGTTGAGGAGAGGTGTATCAGCAGCTTTAATTAGGTGGGATGGATCTAGTGATGTAGTGTCTGAATGAACCATGTAGAGCGTCAACCCTAGTGTCTGCAAGCCAAACGAATCCTCAGAATCACTTCCCTTGGAATCTGCGGTGTCTTTGATGAGTGGTTGTACATGGTGTTGGGAATTTTCGGCCCATGGATAGCTATCTTGGAAAACGATCTCCATACCAGGCTTCATCTTCTTATCTGTATGTCCATACCACGGTTCTGAAAAGCCACAAAAGGTGAAGTCTTCACCTTCTTTGATGAATCATCCATTCAAGGAATCACCTGGGATAGTCTGGATGCAATCTAATCTTTTCTTTGGTCGAGACTGGCGGATCATTCTGAGCTCTTATTCTGATGGTTGATACCCCAAACCACAAGGAGGGAAAGTTTTTTCGTTCAATGGGCTCAATTATCCCTTGCTGTCTTTGTCCTAGCCCCAGTCCAAGAATGAAGTGCATGTTTCTGAACATCTGAATCACATTAACGTTGCCATGAAGGTCATATTCTGGACAAAACCTTTCTCTGAAATTGTCCCCCGCCGGGACTAGAAGTGGCTTAACTTGAAATCCTGACAGGAGCATATCATTTGACCCGTGCTGTATCTCAAGGACTGGATTACTGGTACTCTCACCCTCGACATTGTCATCGTCGTCCAAAATGGTGATGAATCATCCATCGGTGAAGAAATTTAATTTCAGATGGAGTGAGGAAGACACACCCTTGATATTATGGAGCCAAGGTCATCCGAGCAACATGTTGAAACAAGCTGGGATGTCAATAACTTAGAATTCAACGATCGGGTTTATAGGGCCAAACCCTGTTAGAGGTTTTATGGATCCCATCACCTCTCGGCGGGTATTATCGTAGGCATGTATTGCAGCGGAGGTTGGAGCGAGGTCACTTTCCTTCAGTCCTAAGCATTTGAAGGTTCTTAATGGGCAAACATTCAAGGCGAATCTATTATCGACAAGGAAGAGTGGTAGGATCTTCCCCATAACTTCGACGGAGATGTTGAGTGCATGATTGGGGTTTGGCCCAATTCTGGGGATTTCTTGTTTAGAAAAGGATAGCATTCGGGTAGAGGTCAAGGATCCGACTAAATTTATAGCTTATTTTGGTATGGTGGAAGGAGGAAAAATGGGTTCAGTGAGCAATTTGATCAAAGCATTTATGTGCAGCTGCGAAGACATGAAAAGCCCCCATAGAGTGATATTAGCTTGAGTTTTTTTTTGTTGATCGAGGATCTTGCTTTCCTCGAGGGTCATTTCTGGCGTAGGAAGGTTTTCAACCCCCTTCCCTTTGTTATTGGCTGGTAGTGATCTTGGGATCTGGTAATGCCTCCCTGATCTGGTCATGTGATTTACTGAAGAAGGGAAGAACATGAACCCTATTTCTTCATCAATCTCAGGTTGTTTTGCCATCTTGTTTATTTCTCCGAGGAGTTACTCAAATGATATCATCCCACATATGTCGGCTACCGGGCCAGTTTTCTCTGAAGCTTTCCCTTTATTTGAATCTTCTAATTCTTCCCCCCATCGAGTGGAAACAATTCGGGCTTTCCATGTAAAGTCAATGCACTCCACAACTTCAATGGCTTCTTCATACAGGTCTTCCCATTCTGTGGGGATAAGTAAGGGTGAAGGGACCAGGCGTCCTTACAGCTTCAGAATATCAGTAACTCGATCATACTGCAACTATCATTGATTTCCCTGAATGATTCTGCCATGATCTAGACAACATCATCTAGGATGACTTCATCGATTAGTACTACCTAATTATTTGACTCTCGGTCCGACTTTCGTGCTTCTAAAAATAGTTTATTGAACCTTTGGCAATCAATGATCATCTGTGGGGGCAATTTCATCCCGAACTCTAGGAGTTGGTTTAACACTTCTGATAATTCCATATTTCCATTTTCAGAACGGGTACGGACAGCGATGGATGCTCTGGTAAGGAGTGACAGTGCTTGATCATCAAGTCTAATAGGGCGTAGGAGGAAATATGGGCAAGTTTGGAGAGGTTTGGGAGAGTATATTAGTGTGATTTGTGTTGAGGGATCAAATTCTGGGCTCTCTTCTAAGAAGATGACATTAGCATGATTTAGGAGTGGGTTATGAGTAGTGTTTGGCTTAGGATTGGCTAGTGGGGCAATGGTACCCCGGTCAATTAGACCTTGGATTATGTTTCGGAGCTGAAGGCATTGGTCGGTGGCATGGCCAGCAGTCTGGTGAAAGGCGCAGTGGGCATCTGCCTTGAAGTTTATTAGAAGTGGATTTGGCAATGAACGGGGGTCCAAGGGTTGGATAAGGTTTCGGCTTAACAGGTGGAGGAATGAGGGGTCCACTCGATTTTAATTTCCTCAATTTAAAATATATTTCCTTTTATGAAACACGATTCGGAAGCGTAAAGATGTGTGATGGTTCAACAAAAACAAACGAATTACCAAATTTTAATTTCCTTTTCAAATTAAAATTAAACCAAGTGAAATTAAATTAATCCATTAAACCATTTTCACTTAAACCAAGTTAATTCATCCAAGTCCTAGAATTTGCCTAAGTCATATTTTGCAATTTTATCAAATTAGGCCAAACCAATTTTAACAATTAAATTAAATGACTTGAATTAATTAACTACAGATTACCCAAATTTAATTAGCACCAAATTAAACACGTAGCGATTAAATTAAACCTATTTTATCTTTTTACCTAAGCATGCGTTCTAGGTGATTTTGCAAAAGATAAAATAAACAATTAATCCACTACGCCGCGATGTACGAGGAAAAACCCAAGACGGGAAACAACCTCGGACGGCCCTAGCCTCACATCCACTATGTACGAAATTTACAAATACAAGACAGAAAGGCTTACAACACATGACTCAATACCTCTCAAGCCTCGACGCTTCTTCTTGTAGACACCTCTTCCTAGCGAATAACCTTGGAGATCCACCGCGATCTCGGAATCCACCAATCGGACTTTATATGGTCACCGTCACCCGAACTAGGAGCCTTTCTTCAAGTGGGTAAATAAATGCAAACTTCTCTTCAATTCGGTGTAGAGAAAAAAATCTGTGCCAAACTCCAAGCAAGATATATGTATATGAGAACTTGGAATAAACTTATTTGGGTGTAAACTAGAGTGGTATAAGTTTTTCTCTTTGTAAAATCTCACTCAAAACATGATCTTTTTCTCTATTTGATTTTGCTCTCAAAACACTCTCTAGGAGTTAGTAGAATATGAAAAAGATCCTTTATAAAAATGGTTTCCCGCACATAATAAAGTCTGAGAAAAATCAGTTAAGAAACAAGTGGGGAAGTGGGAGAAAAACTACTTAAAATTGCCAAAAACTGTTCCCGCCTGGCATCTCGTTCGAACGAGTTTTCTAACGAAGTTCTAGTATGAACTCGTTAGAAGCTCGTTAGAAATCTCGTTAGAAGGACAATCTCGTTCGAACGACATTTCAAACGAAGTTCCAGTATGCCATAATGGGAAGTTGTTGGCAATCTCGTTCGAACGACTTGTGGTTCGAACGACAATCTGGTTCGAACGACACTTCGAACGAACTCACAGAAAGTTAAAAAATTTGATTTTAGCCCAGAAAACTTTATAAACTCATTTTAAAGTTTTAGTTAATTCTTTCTGAAAATTAAAATACAGTTTTAATTAAACCTAACACCCAATTAAACTTGTTCCAAGCTCCGATATATATAATATTGCATTCATACCTTGGGAGTATGGAACTATAGTTGATGACGTAGAAACGAGGCACGCAAACTGGAATATTGATGAAGCTTTATACTCTTTACCGCTACGTCTTCAACAAACACTTCATAGGCTTGGGAGCATGGAACTATAGTTGATGACGTAGAAACGAGTCATGCAAACCGACATATTGATGAAGTTTATACTCCTTGATGCTACGTCTTCAACAAACACTTCATGGGCTTGAGAATATTACAATTAAATACAATCCTATGAATAAATGTTTTTGTCCGGAATTGAGCCAAAACTATAAATGGACTCAATTGGAAATTTGTGTCCTTACAAATCTCCCCCTTTGGCTATTCCGGGACGAAAACCAAACAAAAATCCTAAAGGGCCGTCAGAGGCTCTACTAGACTCAAAACATAACCCACCCAAACTTGACTCAACCCAAGGATCAAATGCTTTCCCATTTAAAGTTGCCGCTTTAGAAGAATTCCTGCACACTTAAGTAAACTCATCAAATGCATAGGGAATATCAAAGTATTTAAAGCGATTAAAATAAATACTCCCCCAAAATTAATTCTCCCCTTTATCAAAATGATTAACCCAAGAAGTTAGCTACTCCCCCTAAGTTAAATCTCCTAAACTTAGATAAGATTATAATAGGATAAGATACCATTTCTCCCCTATCATTCTCCCCCTTTTTGTTCAGGAATAGGCAAAGGATAAAGAACAAATATAAAAGCATGTTGAAGCTTAAAATGATAAGACATGAAAGAATATGGGCAACAAATGCATAGATAATCCAAGATAGATACCAAAACTAAAGTATAAGCATAGAAGGACTAGAAAGCAAGGCAAAGGAAAAACACAATATCATATATATATGTACTATAAATATATCAAGAATGCACACGCACATATATATAGATATAAACACACTCATGACACAAAATACAATAAGTTTTCACACTCGTATGACAAAAATGTGTCATATGCAAATGGAAGTGTTGGGGTGTGAACTAGTAACGCTTAAATTTAGACCCAATCACTTAAAAACATGTTCACGGAGTTCTCATTTGATTGCAAACTTCATCACATTTTAATATAACCTCATGTGACAATATAGATTGATCTCAATGAACAAACATACAGAATGTATACAAGCCTAGCATATTGATGATTCCACAAACCAATAGAGTCATGGCATGAGATATGCAACTAGGATAAATGGACATTGTGCAAACCGTTGATATACCATCCAATCTCTCTCAATAAGCATTTATGTTAATTCTTGAATGAATATATCAATCAAACATAGGCCTTGGCAATTTGTTTTTCGTTTTAATGCCAAATTTATGTTTTTAGGCCTTTGTACCACGTATTTCTTTTAGGTCCATTCAAAACGGTGGCTTACAATCGCAAAGGATCACTTAGTCCTTTCGGAGCCCTTCCCCCTGCACATTTATATTTATCATGTTTTCATTGTTCACACAAATCTCATGTGCAACGGATTTTGACATGCACTAGTCCTCCTAAGTCACAAATATGAAGATGACAAGATTGGAAGGAGAACACCTCACATAGCTCAAATATACATATGAAGTTAAAATTTCAAAAGATCTCGTGCATGTGTGAATATAGGCATATAAAAATAGAATCCATTAAATCAACACAAAATCCAACTACTCCATAAAATATGGTAAAGAACACTTTAAGGATTGACAATCTAAACCAAAGGTTCTAGCCACATGAGAGCGTAAAAGATGGGATTCAAACACAAGTATATGCCACTTAAAGTGTGTCAAACCAAAATACACACATAATAAAATCTTTTTGAGTTTTTAAAATTTTTAACCAAAAATATAAAATATATACTCAAAAGACAAACAAAAATCATTTGAATTTTTCATTAAGCATAAATTACCAAGAAATAAAATCCAAATGATAAACAAAAATCTTTTTGTATTTTTTCACTTAATGCAAATAGAATGAAGAAATAAAATACAAAAGATAAACAAAAATCATTATTCTATCATGTGATTAAGCATGGGGCATAACCTAGAAAATGATTAAACAAGCATACATTTAGCATGTGAATATAGCATGAAGTACAAACGCTAAAGTATGCAAACACTAACACATTCATACTTTAGATTTAGCAAGGGAGGAAGCATGTGAAAGTAAATGAGAATCAAAAACCCTATTTTGCAAGACAACCAGGTCGGATTTCATAACCCAAATTAATGAAGAATGACTATCTTGGGGTGTAGGGCTTTTAAATACATTGGTTGCTTTACGTTGGGATTTTCTAGGAATTCGTTTAAGACCAAAACAAAATTTTCTAAGATGACCTTTTCGACCACAGTGTGTACAAGTAAAAGCATGTCGAAAAGATTTACCTGAGGAGTGATCTCTAAAAGCTTTCCTAGTAGATTCTCCTAAAACGTTGGTTTTGGCTTTAAGAGCAGATTCATTACAAGAATTGAAGCCTAAACCACACATGTCATTTTTAATTTGGACCGTTCTTAAGATTTTATCTAATTTTTCCGAACGTCACTCCAAATCAAATTTGACATTACTAGAGTCTTTTAATTTATTTTACAATTCTAAAATGTTCGACTCTAATAAAACATTTTTCTCTTCAAACGCAAGAAGCTATTTTTTCAAGGATTCCATTAAACCCCTAAGGCTATCTCTCTCGCCTTCTATATATTCAAGCTTCTCTAGAAGAGCTTTCTCTCGTGTCCTAAGGTCTTCAACCAACATACTATCATCGACGACCTTGACACTCTCTCTTAAACACGCTTCTAACTTCAAATTAGCTATTTTTAATTTAATAGATTCTTTATAAAGTTCTTGAAAAGCATTTTGAAGTTCACTCACATTAACATCTTCTTCATTTTCACTCTCTCTTTCTTCTCCACTCTCACTATCATAAAAAATAAGGGAATAAAAAACTTTGACATCGAAAGTGTCATGAGTTTGAGTATCTTCCTGAGAAGATTCACTTTTGGTGCTCACATGACTAGCCATAAAACCCCCAAAATTTGGCTTAGTGGGGGAATCGGGTCCCTCTTCCTTATCACTATCACTAAGGGTAGTATTATATGAAATGGGTCGTTTACCCTCTTTCCTTAGTTTAGTGGGGCACTCAGAAGCCCTATGAACATAACCCTCATAACCAAAACACCTATTAGACTCGTCCCTATTTAATTGTTCATTGATAGGTTTAGGGATATTCTCAGCTTTGTCATACTTAGAAGTTTCAAATTTCTTAAAATCATTTTTAAATTTATCTTTGTTAAATTTAAGAAATTTTCTAAATTTTCGAGCAAACAAAGCCATGTCTTCCGAGTCACTTTCACTCTCGCTCTCTACTACTTGTTTGAACTCTTTTCGGGATTTTAAAGCAATGCCCTTTTCAAATTTTTTTTCAGTTTTAGAGGGAAACATGCTCAGGTCATAGGTTTGTAATTCACCTACGAGCTCTTCTAATTTCGTAGAGACTAAAGTTGGTAAAGAATTTAAAACGGTTACTTTTGGAATAAATCTATCGGGAAGGGACCTTAAAATTTTCTTTACAACACGGTTGTCGGGTATTTTCTCTCCTAAGTTAAAAGATGAATTGACAATATCGGATAGTTTTGCATAAAATTCATCAAAAGTTTCATTATCGCTCATTTTGATTGTTTCAAATTGAGTGGTGAGGTTTTGGAGTTTTGAAGCTTTAACGACACTAGTACCTTTGTGAGTGAGTTGTAAAATATCCCAAGCTTCTTTAGCGGTCTCACATGTCATAATGCGTCGGAATTCATCCGGTGTGACAGCGCTAAACAAGGCATTTAAACCACAGGAATTAAAATTAGAAAGTTTAAACTCATTCTCAGTCCATCTATCGGCGGGTTTGGGAACACGTTCATTTTCAACTAAATAAGTTGGTGGGGACCACCCGTTAACAACAGACATCCAAACTCTCTCGTCGATAGATTTTAGTGTCGATTTCATTCACGCTTTCCAATACGCGTAGTTTGAACGATCGAAAATAGGAAATTTTGAAAATGGAGAAAATTCCATTTTAGCCAAAAATTATTTAAAAGATCTTTAAAGAAATAATTTATCGCTTTGGCTCTGATACCAATTTGGAGGAATGCGGGGTCCACTCGATTTTAATTTTCTCAATTTAAAATATATTTCCTTTTTTATGAAACACGATGCGAAAGCGTAAAGATGTGTGATGGTTCAACAAAAACAAAAGAATTACCAAATTTTAATTTGCTTTTCAAATTAAAATTAAATCAAGTGAAATTAAATTAATCCATTAAATTATTTTCACTTAAACCAAGTTAATTCATCCAAGTCCTAGAATTTGCCTAAGTCATATTTTGCAATTTTATCAAATTAGGCCAAACCAATTTTAACAATTAAATGACTTGAATTAATTGACTACACATTACCCAAATTTAATTAGCACCAAATTAAACACGTAGAGATTAAATTAAACCAATTTTATCTTTTTACCTAAGCATGCGTTCTAGGTGATTTTGCAAAAGATAAAATAAACAATTAATCCACTACGCTGCGATGTACGAGGAAAAACCCAAGACGGGAAACAACCTCGGACGGTCCTAGCCTCAAATCCACTAAGTACGAAATTTACAAATACAAGACAGAAAGGCTTACAACACACTACTCGATCCCTCTCAAGCCTCGACGCTTTTTCTTGTAGACACCTCTTCCTAGCGGATAACCTTGGAGATCCACCGTGGTCTCGGAATCCACCGATCGGACTTTATATGGTCACCGTCACCCGAACTAGGAGCCTTTCTCCAAGTGGGTAAATCAATGCAAACTTCTCTTCAATTCGGTGTAGAGAAAAAAATCGGTGCCAAACTCCAAGCAAGATATATGTATATGAGAACTTGGAATAAACTTATTTGGGTGTAAACTAGAGTGGTATAAGTTTTTCTCTTTGTAAAATCTCACCCAAAACATGATCTTTTTCTCTATTTGATTTTTCTCTCAAAACACTCTCTAGGAGATAGTAGAATATGAAAAAGATCCTTTATAAAAATGGTTTCCCGCAAATAATAAAGTCTGAGAAAAATCAGTTAAGAAACAAGTGGGGAAGTGGGAGAAAACCGCTTAAAACTGCCAAAAATTGTTCTCGCCTGGCATCTCGTTCGAACGACATTCTCGTTCGAACGACATTCTCGTTCGAATGAGTTTTCTAATGAAGTTCCTGTATGAACTCGTTAGAAGCTTGTTAGAAATCTTGTTAGAACGACAATCTCGTTCGAATGACAGTTCGAACGAAGTTCTAGTATGCCATAATGGGAAGTCATTGGCAATCTCGTTCGAACGACACTTCGAACGAACTCACAGAAAGTTGGAAAATTCGATTTTAGCCCAGAAAACTTTATAAACTCATTTTTAAAGTTTTAGTTTCTTTCTGAAAAATAAAACACAGTTTTAATTAAACCTAACACCCAATTAAACTTGTTCCAAGCTCCTATATATATAATATTGCATTCATACCTTGGGAGCATGGAACTATAGTTGATGACGTAGAAATTAGGCACGCAAACTGGCATATTGATGAAGCTTTATACTCTTTGCCGCTACATCTTCAATAAACACTTCATAGGCTTGGGAGCATGCAACTATAGTTGATGACGTAGAAACGAGGCACGCAAACCGGCATATTGATGAAGCTTTATACTCTTTACCGCTACGTCTTCAACAAACACTTCATAGGCTTGAGAATATTACAATTAAATACAATACTATGAATAAATGTTTTTGTCCGGGATTGAGCCAAAACTATACATGGACTCCTTACAACAGGGATTGATAAACTTTGGAGAGGGGGGCATGGAGCTCAGTGTGTTCCTTTTGGACTAGGACAGGGCGACTTTCTGGTGCTTACGAAGTGGTTTGTTGATAGATGTTGTTGATGGTTGAGACTACAGCACTAGCAGGTTTGTAATATTTTCTGGGGGTGAACTGTCCGGATACTTTCTTTGGTTCAATTTCTATTTTAGCAAGACCTTCCTTAATTTCTACTCTTATTTTTTCTAAGAGCTCGGGAGTGGGGATAGCATTGTCCTCCCATTGTTGCTCGGACATGGGGTAAGAAGTTCTTCTTCACTATGTGACTTGTTCTTCCTCGGATGGCCAATTGGTCATAGTGCTTGATTTTTCCCTCCATCGTACTATGAAGTTACTGACTGATTCCCCAGAGTTCTATTTGAGCAGCTCTAAATCATGGCGGGTGACCTCTAGCTCTTCGTTGTATTTGTACTGTGACATGAATTCTCGGGCTACAACTTCCCAGCTACGGATTCTGGACTCCTCGAGAGATAAAAACCATCGGAGGGTGATATCCTTCAATGTTTGCTGAAATAATTGGGCCATCACTTCTTTAGAATCCCCTAGGAGAGTCATAGAATGGTGATAACTGCAAAGATGAACAATCGGGGGTCCACTTCCTTCGAATTTCTCGATATTTGGCATCTAGAACTTCTCAGGTAACCTCGCCTTAGGATAAGGAGACATGTGGGTGTAGTCCATGTAATTCCCAGAGATTCTGACTTGGTCGAATTTCCTAGTTAGCATATTGAGATCTTCTTTGACCTTGTTCAACTCTTCCTCTTTTGGATCAATGATGATAGACAAGTTAGTCCCAGGCTGGGCAAGGTTCGGCATAGGAAGTTGGGCAGGCGGTGGCCCATTAGCAGGAGGGGCATGTGCAATGTGCTGATACTCTTCGGGAACCCAGATAGGCTCGGGTGGACCCATAGCACGAGGGAATAGGGCCTCAGGCTCTTGAGGAATAGGAACCTGGTTTCATTGCATCTCTCTAACCTCAGTCTGAAGGTTGTTAATCTTAGACATGAGCTGAGCTAAGACTGCCGTCAGATCTGGCTCCGCAACTGGTACTTGATATGTGTTCTCCATGGAAAATGGATGGATATCGGACACGAAAGAGGTAGCAGGAGAAGAGACAAAACTCCGAGGTGATTTGACTGAAGATCGAAGCTAATAAGGAGCCAGGCCAATGGTGTGCAATCGACCTGAGAAGGCGTAAAATGGGATTTATTTTTGACAAAAAAGGATGAAAATATTTTTGACATTTTTTATTTTTGAGATTGGAAGACAAAATACTTTTGGATTTTTGATAAAGAAAGGAGAAATATTTTTGGATTTTTGATAAAGAAAGGAGAAATGTTTTTGGATTTTTAATAAAGAAAGGAGAAATGTTTTTGGCTTTTTGATAAAGAAGGGTGAAATGTTTTTGTATTTTTGATAAAGGAAGGAGAAATATTTTGGGAGACGAGTCTCAGCATGATTATTATTATTATTATTATTATTATTATTATTATTATTATTATTATTATTATTATTATTATTATTATTATTATTATTATCTCACTTGAATTAAATTCTCCTAAATGCAAAATGAAATGCCGGACGGGACCCGAGCCTGGAAAAGTTGGGTTTGTAACATATGCAAAGCTATGGATGAACTTGTAACCAGGCTCACGGGTAGGGTCCTGTTTCAAAAATGCGCAAAAATTAAGGTGGCAGGCCGACCCAGAATTTCGACAGAGTTTTGGGTCGAAATCGGCAATCTAACATGTGTGTCCTTGGCTTGACACCTATATGCGGGAATGCAGTTGGTTGGGTGAATCAAAAAGGGTTCCCCCCTTTGGCATGGCTTCCACGATATATGTCTTTCTTTTGAGGTCAATAGGTATGTGTGGGAAATCCAGTTGATATACCTGCATGTACGTGAATTGCCTCACTATATACCTCGTGGGAACTGTACGTGTGAGAGAGAATTTGATATACTCAGCATACGTGAACGAGTTCCCTGCGATATACCTCTCGTCGTGACTTAGATCAAGTGGTACGATACGAGGGAACCGTTCGATATACGTCGAAGGTACTTGGCCAATGGAAGGTGAGAGTCATATCGCTTAGGCTAACTGCTCCCTGTCGGACTAGTGCCCATCATGAAGTTACCCTCCAGTTACTAGACAAAATTTGGTCAATACCAATGCTCTTTGGTGAGGTCGTGTGAACCATGCATGATTCTCTTATTAGTATCTTATGATGATTGTATCTTTCTTGATCATGCCTAATAGGGATCAAAGTACAAGTACCAATGGTATACCAAGTATGGATGGGTGAGGCATGCAACATGTGGACATATGTGATCCTAGGTGCACGTGGTGTGAAATGTACATGGAGAATCTTCTATAATGTGTGAATAGAAGCATAAGCATGAGGTACACATGAATAGTAAAGGGGGACATGCAAATAGGGAGACATATAAGAAAATAAAACACCCATGTAAATAGAGTCTAGCCCTCAAAATGAAGTTTTCTGAGCGGAGTCTCCACCGTGGCCATCCCTGATCCTCGCGGCGGGAGATACGGAGAAGAGGGTATCTTCAATGTCGAGAGAATCTTGGTCCCACGCATCCCTCTCGTGAGTGCTTCGACCGGCGTCGGTGATGAGGTGAAAAATTTAGAGAGATAGAGTCGCTAGTCTATTTTACTCTAAACAGGCAAAAGAAAAGGGAGCCATCCCGAGGAACAGCATCCAAAGACAAACTGATACATACAAAAGGAAAATGATTTGAAAAGGGTCCGAAGGCTAAGTTACGAAATGGGAAGGTGTTAGGCACCCATTCCTCCCTTACGGTCTCTTATGGGTTATCACTATTTTCCTCTATTTCCCCGTGATATGTGTACATGTGTATATGTAGTGGAGATAGGAATCATCGACTTGTATCATGGAAGAGATAAAGTGAGTCATCCGTAGGAATGTTCCCAAAAGTAATATTAGAAAATAGGATAGACGCGATTATCCTAGCGTTGATCGTTATAATGGAACAATAACATATATGGAATAATACGCAACTAATAACAAATATATGTATATATAAACATATAGAATCTAAGAAAGTTAAGTTTAAAGAATATTGAAACATAGAAAAAAAGTAGGAATAAGACTCGAGTCTCGGGTTTTACCCCGAGATGCCTACGTAGCCTATAGAGGCATCAAAGTCCACATAGTTCGTATGCAAAACGAGGGGTGAGATTTATCCCATAAATCCAACTGGGGACTTATCTTGTATGTGTTTGTGTGTAAAAGAGTGTTTTAGTTGTGAGAAAAGTGTGAGAATTCTTGTTTGGAATTTATGAGCAAACCTTTTTTTTTCTTTTTTTTTTAGTTTTATTTATATGAAAATAAGGGATGTGCAATAATACTAAATAAAAAGTATATTAGGATATATGAGATGAGGGAATAAAAGTGCTAAGTAATAAAAGAAGTTAATGCTAATTTAGGAGAATTTGAAGAGAGAGTTGAGAAAGTTTGACCTTCTTGAAGATCTTGAGTTAGATTTTAGATGTTGGAGAGCAGCCCTTGCACTTGAGTGATGATGGAGGGTAGTTAATTCACCAAGTTTGATGAAAAAGATGATGAAAGGTGAAAGTTGGAAAGGGATTTGGATGGGGAAATCACGCTGACTTTGAGAGAGGTTTTCTGAGCCTACTGAGAATGATGGATTTCATATCTTGTCTCCTTTTGCAAAGAGGTCAGACCCCCTTTTTATAGGCCCAAGACATTGTTGATCGGCATAGTCCTGGTCCTGCCAATCAACAGGTGTGTTTAGGCACATTGCCGATAAGCAGGGTTTAGAACCTGTTGTTTGGCAGTCTCTTTTAGGTTCCTTCGGAAAATCGGTCATAGAACGCAAATTGTTGATCCGAATCGTGCACGGGGTGAACCATTGGAAAGGTGCTTCAGACACCTTCGAAATTCTTTAGACTACTCTTGGGTTCGGGAGTTGACTTTGGGTCAAATGTGGCTCGAAAGCATTTGTCCGTCCTTTAGACGGGGGATCATCGGACGCAAATGGATCGTTCGTCCACATGGTAAGTCCAAATCGTGCATAGGGTGGACCATTGGAAAGGTTAGGAGGCGTACTTTGACATTCCAAAGAGTTTGACTCGGTTTGGGAAGTTAACTTTGGTTAACCAGGGCTTGGAAGCGTTCGATGACCTTTCGAAGTAAAATGGATCGTTCGTTCGCACCGTAAGTCTGAATTAGTCTCAGAGCGGACCGTTGGAAAGAGGTTTCAGTGCCCTTTGAAGATTCATTTAGTCTCGATCGAACAGAAGAGTTGACTTGGTCAAAAGGAGCCTAAGCACATCTGGTGGCCTCTTGATAAAGTTTCGAGGGAAAATGGGTCATTCGTCTGCACCGTAAGCCAGAATCGCGCACGGGGTGGATCGTTGGAAAGGGGTTTTAGTGCCCTTTGAGGATTCATTCAATCTCGGTTGAGCTGAAGAGTTTGACTTTTGGTCAAACGGAGCTTGGGAGTGCTCGATGGCCTCTAGGTCAGTACCCGGGGTATGACTTAGGTTTGTAGTGATGAAGGGATGTGCTAGGGACCTTAGGAGAGGTTAGGGGTGATAGAATGGGGTGTTTACAAGCATAATTATAGCAATTACGGTACCCAAGGGGCTAAAATGCATAAGTTCGAGGGTAATTAAATGCAATATTCGATACTAATCACACCCCCTAACTTGCACATTGCTAGTCTCTAGTAATGAAATTCAACGCAAGAAGAAAAATAAGATAACTGCAAAACAAGAGATATATAAAAAAGCGATAAAATGGATAAGGCCACTTTCGTGGGCGAGATTGCATTTAAGGTATGCAGTAAGCCGTTAAACCCCTAGGTTACCCTAATGGACGAGTGTCGTCTCGTGAGGGTTTTCATGGATGAAACCCACAAACATCATATGGTTTCCTCAAAATATGCCCAATCAACACGCAACGATCCCAACAATACGAAAAAGATTTCATACGCATTATTAACAAAGTGAACGAATTTACATAATAGTCCGTATTATTAACATTATAGAATGAACTTCATATAATTGAAACCTTAAAATGTAGGAGGGGAGCAAGAATATGCAAAGTGTGATTTGGCAAAAACTTAAATAAACCGGATAAACGTTAAAGCAAGCATATAATTCGATCCTCACGGGCATTTCACTCATCTAATGAATTCACTCAAAACAGGGAGGTAATATATGGGACATGTGGGTATAAAGAGTAAATATAAATGGAAACTAGGTTGCACACATGTCACAAATGAATATGCTATATATAAAATGAAAAATTGTAATCTATATGAAAAATACCGCTCATTAAAGGAGGCATTTTCACAGATTATCAAAACTATTTCAACTTTTAAATTAAATGCACCCTAAGTTCACATAGGACTTGTATAGGGTTCTAATGTAGGTTAGGCCAGGGTACAAAATGGAGGATATATGTACGGATTTAAAGTGTTTGGAAATGAAAACTCAGGATAATGGGAAAGTGCAGGAAATTTCAAAAATTGGAAAATAACTTCCATAAAAGGCATTGAATATAACAATCGGGAGAGTAAACAAAGCTTATTCGAACACTATATACACAATATACAACTTTCTCTTTCTATTCTTTTCTTTTATTATTTTTCTCACTTTTTCTTTTGTTTTCTACTTTCTCTTTTTCACACTTTTTCACTTCTTTCTTTTCTTTACTTTTCACTCTCACAAGCCTAAATTGCAACCACATAACAAGAACATCATTCAATCCCAAGTAACATTCCAAACAAAGGTATGTATGGTTTATAACTCCAATGTGGAGTTGGTTATGAGATTTTGGGTTATGAAACGAAGGGCTTTATTTAGGCTCAAAGGGGTTGAAGAGGGAAAACATATAAAATAAGGTCAAGGCTAATATGGGTGATATAACAAAGATGTCGTATGATCATTTCCTAAAGTTTACTCAATTCTTGAGTCAAAACAAACTTTGCAAATCATGCTCAAATAATACATTTCAAGAATGAACTCAATTAATGAATGATCAAATGAAAGAATATAGAGATTACCGAAGACTATGACGTTTTCAAAGAGGAAAGAATAGTGTATAACACTTATAAACAAAGAAAGGTATAAAGCTTACTCGGTGTAAGTATATACAATGCAATAAAAGATTATCGAGTCATAAAAATCATAAACCAAATCAATAGAATAAGAAAAGGGCATGTGCTCATGGGATTAAAGTTTAATTCATGAAGTTATTCATAATATCAATAATTAGGACTAAAGTCTAATAACTTCTAAAATAGAGAACATGCATCATTGAGTTTTCTATTGGATCGGACAATTATTAAAATTTATCATCGAAAACAAAGGCAAAATTCCGAAAAAAGGAGAAAAAAGAAAGAATCTTTTTGAAATTTTTAATTTTTATAAGAAAAGTATGCTTGAAAATAACATATAATCAAATCAAAGAAACTAGCAATGAATGGATAGAATATCCCACACCCCATAACTTAAAACCTGTCATTGTCCTCAATGTCAATTAAGAACCAAGGAAAAGAGAAGAAAAGAGAGATATTACCCGCAATGGAGCGATCTACGGAAAGTATAAGTCCAATTATTCTACAAAACATGTTAGTACCAAAGAATAACAAAAAAGAAGAAAAAAAACTTTAACTATTACACTAGACTATAAGTAAAAAGAAAAATAAACTAACTATTTAAAACCTACCATTTAGACTCATAACTAACTATACACTAGAAGTTGAAATTTTTGAGGGTCCACCCAAAATACGATTTGGCTTTGAAAGATCCATGGTGTAACCTCCCTCTCATTCATGCGTCCCGAAAAATAATAATTCCATTTGAACAAAGGAAGGCATGTGTAGGCGAAAGAAATAAACCATCCCCAATTAAAATATTTGGCGGGAGGATGGGAGATTTGGATAAGACGGGTGACAAATACACATGGGGGCCAAGAAAAATTGAATTATCTCCCAAATATTTTAAAATTCGAATGGGAGGTGGCGCACATGGAGGCAAAGATGCCTTCATGGAAGGCGACTCGAGCAAGTACTCCTCATCGGTGAAAAAGTTTAACACTTTAAAGTATGAAAACGATTCATCGGGTACTAGCGTTGGTGTGCTAACGGAGAATAAAAATGGGGTGGAAAGAAATTCAAACTCAAGAGATGAGTCATCATCGCGTTAAGATTGAGTTTCAAAGGAAGTGTGATCATTTTCAATGAAATGTTCTTCTTTGGGGGACAAAGAAGAAATCATTTCATCGCAAATGGATATTACGTCCATTTCATCTTCATTTTCATGCTCTACTATACCATGTGCCAAGTCAAAAATGGTTAGTTCCAAAGTAGGCACAAAGTCCTCATTTGGCTCAAAACATTCCTTGACTTCAAAAGTCTTGGAAGAAAAATCGTCGTCAGATTCAAATAATAAATCCAACTCATGCTCCCAATAATGATTTTCAATTTTCTCATTTTCAAGCATGCGCAAACCCTTGCCGAAAGTCATAGGTCAAGGTGCGGATTCTTACAAATGAGAACTTTGAAAATTATTGTCGGGACTATACTCAAACTCATTATTATAAGAATTTTGAAAAATATTACAATTTGTTTTAAAATTCATATTATAAGGAATTAGGTGCCCAAAATCGTTATGATCCTCCTCAAAATACACAGACCCCAAAGCTTGACTTTTGTAATACTCGCCCAAAGTCATTTTTGAAGTTTCATTTTTTAGGGACTCTAAGTATTGACCAAAAGTCATAAGTGTACGAGGATTTTGAGAATTATCATAATGATTACCGAAAGGATTGGAATAAGACATTCTTACCCCAAAGATGGCTCGAAGTGGCGAAATCCACAAAGTGATGCGCGCGCGAAAAATTCAAGCAGTTCTAGGCGCTAAAATGTAGAAGTCCTACAAAAAGATTAGGCAAAAAATACAAATAGAAAAAAAATAATATGAAATACTAAATCAAATAAATTCTAAAACATCAAGTCCCCGACAACGACGCCATTTGATATACAGGGTTTTGCCGCTGTGTCGCGTCACCGACGTCGATCGCTTGTTATATTCGACACACCAACTCTATACAAAAACCTAAACTATGACTACACGCTTTAAATGGAGTATAGCGGCTAGTCCGGGTATCGAATCCACATAGACGAGCTGCTAGAATTAAATTGATTAAATACTCCAAAAATAAAAGTGTAAAAGGTATTTTCTTAACCAAAAAGAAAGAAAAGATAAACTAGGCATGAGTGTATTTAAACTACGTTAACAAAGTGAATAAAAACTATAGGTTGCATCAAATATCCCTCACCCAAGTTAATTGGTATAAATGGTTAAATGAGCTCATGAGTTATTAAGATTGCGTCTCATTTCAATAGTTAATTAAACCTAGAGTTGTCACACCCCTAAATTCTCATAAAAGTCTAATAAGATTTTGGCGTCAATAAATACCCCGAAAATTATGCACGCAAAGTCGTAAATACGGAGCATACATGATATACACTGTTAAATCTCCTAGGCGTAATAACTAGGACAACCCACTCAAAATAAACACGTAAAATTCCATCACCAAAGCGAACCAACCAATCAACCCTTAGGTGAGTTCAATCCAACATAGCCTAGATTAAACTAGCCACTACACATAATTAAAGACATTAATTGAACTAACTAATTAATTAAAGCAACTAAATCAACTAAAATTATCTAGGCATGAAAATATTTAACTAAGCATGGAAATAAATGGACAAAGCACAAATAAAAGGAAGATGACAATGAATAGTACAAGAAACTTATATTAATGGAGAAAATTCAACACAAATGAGGAGAGGGGTGGCCTCCAATAATAAACCCCCAAATGTTTACTAACCCTAGGTTTTAAGAGAGAAGAGAGATACAAATCTAATATATCCCTTGAGTTAAACAAGTCTCCCCACTTATATACTAAGTGGGAAAAAGAAAAGAAAAGAAAAGAAAAGAGAAACGAAAAGAATAGAGAAAAGAAAAGAAAAAGGAAAATAAAATAAAAATTGAAAAGGAAGTTAGTAGTAGAAGGGGCGGACAAAAACAGAACACCGATCGACCGGGGGTGGTGACCGGTCGACCGCGACAAGAGGAAAGCCACACTGGTCGATTCCCACGATAAAAATTAAAAATTCGATCGACCGACAGTGTGGCGAGGTCGACCAATGACTGTTGAACCACCAAAATTGCAACCATACTGTGCTACTACATCCATGGCCAAAAATGTAAATCAAAACAAGACTCATGGATACAAGCTCCGCACAAAACACGCGACCAATAACGATGCCAAGACCCATGCTGCTATCCGAGAACAACAAAACAAAACCTCCATATCCATTCCAGTATTTTGTCCAAAGACCCATCTCCACCATTAATGGCCAAAATCCAAGCTCCAAACATGGACAAAGAGACCCATTTTTGCGTGTGGACCGAAATCGATCTCCAATTTCGGAAAAAAGCCCTCAATTTGGGACGAACCCAAAACTCGAGCATGGAACCAAAATCACCATCTTCAAAGTGGGTTTGCTGCAAAAAACAATTTAGGGACACAAGGGGAATTTATGAAATTGTTATGAAAGAGAAAAGGGATATGGAGGTCATTAATGAAATTGTTATTTTTCTTATAATTATTTTTCTAATAAAGGTATGTGTTTCCTTCGTTTGGACTCTGATTCGCGACACCGTTTGTGGCCATGACAAGATTGGACCTAGGGCTACAACTTCCGTGAATGCTTCGGACAAAAATTCCGAACTGTGAAATTATAAAAATACCCCTGAACATGCAAATCCTGATGAAACTTTATCGAAATGCGCCCAAACTTCATACTAAGCACGGTAACTCTTATAAAAGCTCAATAATACCTCAAATAACATATTAGCGCATAAAACGGAGTTCGTCTAGTTAATGATCATAATTATAGCAATTACGGTACCTAAGGGGGCCAAAATGCATAAGTTCGAGGGTAATTAAATGCAATATTCGATACTAATTAGACTGGTTAGGATTTTCACCCTTTAATGGCTAGTTTTTAAGCTTATTCTAGATAATTTCAAATTATCGTCATATTGTCAAACCGGGAGTCCCACGACTAGGCGGTCAGTTCCTATGAGTTACATTGGTCCCGTGCGAGGTGTTAGTGCCTCTTACGGGGCCGTTTGGGCGTTGGTTTGAATCTTCACCCTCTAACGACATGTTTTCAATCCTAATTTGTATATTTCCAAACTATCGTCATATTCTCAAATTGGGAGACCTGTGATTATGCAATCAATCCTACAAATTATATTGGTTCCGTACGAGGTATTCATGCCTCTTAAGGGGTCGTTTGGGGGCCGGTTTGGATTTTCACCCTTTTAATGTCTTGTTTTTAATCTTAATCTTGATGTTTTAAATTATAGTCATATTCAACTTATTTCCCTTTACGCTCATACTCTTGTCTGGTCTTCTTTGAGCTAATTAGGTATTATTACATATTAAATAGTAAAACTAAAATTATGCAAAGAAATACTCAATGGGATGAATTGCTTCATTAAAAGAATGGAATTTAGTGCAAGCAGAACGAATAGGTAAGGCCATTCCTCTTCTCTCACGAGGTCCAAGAAGTGAGTTAAAATCACCAAAATAAGTAAATGGATGGACATTGGTGCATATTAGAAAGTTCTTCCCAAAGCACCCTACGTTGGACATAATCAGTGTTGGCATAAACCATGAAACTCTAGCAGTTTTGGAATGCTATTGAATGTCTATATTTAAATATTGATTTGAGTTAAAAACAACTTGATGAAGATGGACATTCTTAGAATGAAAAGACCAAATATTAGATATTCTAGATCCTCTATAGTTACCACACACAAAGTTATATATAATAATATTCAACAAATTAGGGACATTCTTGAAAGATGACATTTTTATTACCTAAAACATAAACAAATTTTAACTCACTATAAAACAAAATATGTAAATTCGATAATCAACAAATAGAATGCATGTGACTTAAAATATGTATATATGTTGTGCTTCCCACAATTTAGTTAGACCTGATCTTTTGTAGATATGCCTCACAATATGTATTCCAAAAAACGGAGCACTGACTGCTTTTAAATTTTGAGAATTAAGAGGCACAGACCCTAAACCTATGCAATCGCTAATGGAAAGTATTATAAGGGTTATGGGTAATATACCCGATAGCAAGTTCTTCAAAAAAGGGCATAGGCTTATGCTCAACTCTTCAAGATGAGGCATTCGCATTTCCCCCACATTTATTAGTTTGCATAACCAAATAGCATTGCTATTCAATCACACTAAGCACACAAAATATGAACATAGAATGCACATAAATACACTCAGGAAGTCGAGCCGTTCTCTACAAACTGACAATGAAAGTTTAAGTAATTACCTGATATATCAGTGATTTAGAGTCCACCGATCATTTTTTCTTTTCCCTCTAAACTTTAATAAGGCCTGGTTGTAGAAAATATGATATTGTCTCCAAGAGATACATATGTAAATGAACACTTCAATGAGAAAATATCTTTAATTTTATGATGAAGGTAGATAAAATGAGAAGATGTATAAGGACACAAGTCTCCAATTGAGTTTTAATGTAGTGTTGGCTCAATTCCGGACAAAAACATTTAAGTCATCAGATAGTGTTCTTGTGTATCCTTCAAGCCTATGACAAGTTTTCGTTGAAGACATTGCGGCCTACTTATCAAGAGAACATCATTGTCGAGTTTCAATGCCACTTTTCACGTCATCAACATCATATTTCAAGTCTCCAAAGGTATGAATGCTTTTATATATTTGTAGGAGACTTGGAATAATTTATAATGGGTGTAATTTTATTTTTAAATGAGTTTTATTTTCAGAAAGTTATTTTAGAACTTTGAAAAAAAAAATTGGGCTTAAAATTGAAAAATGAACTTCTGACATTTCATTTGAAATTATTGTTCGAACGAGTTTGTCGTTTGAACGAGAATTTTGTTCGAACGAGTTCGCCAAAGACTTTTCCCATTTGGCCTTTGGAACGTCGTTAGATGGTCGTTTGACCGAAAATCTCGTTTGAACGAGATTTCTGGCGGGATTTTTTTTTGCAATTTTTCTCCATGTTCCCACCTTATTTTTCCCACTAACTCTTGACAGAATTAATATGTGCGGGAACAAACTTTGAAAAACAAACTTTTGATAACTTCTAAACACTTTTTGAGAGAATATTTTTCAACATCAAAAGTTCATAGTTTTGTGTTTTTGTGAATCCATGAAATAATTCGTACCAAAAACATAGACACCAACTGTTTTAGTTTTTATCCAAGCTCCTGCATTTATATTATTTACTTGGAGTGTTTGGCATTGGGTTCACTTTTCTACCCAAGAAGAAAAGAGTTTGGGTTTAATCTATATCCCTTAAAAAAAAGAAGCTTGTGTTTTGCTGCGGCATTCTCACATGGTGAAAGACACCATGTATGGTTGATTGTTGGTTGGTCTCAATTGGTGGAGTCCAAGGTTCCGATGGACTTCGGGATTATTCGCTAGGCAGAGGTTGAAGATCGAAGGAGCGCGTCAAGGCTTGAAGGAAGTCGAGTCGGTTGTGTAAGTCCTCTTGTCGAGTCTTTGTAAAATTCATACCATACTTAGTGAATTTATTAGTCCAGGGACGTCCAAGGTTTTTTCCTGATTTAGCTTTTTTCTCGTACATCACGGTGTAGTGTGACATTATTTACTTTATCTTGTAAAATTAGTTTGGGTGAAATTTAAGTCAATTTAATTCAAGTCTAGATACTTTAATTTGATAAAATTTGGTTTGGCCTAATTTGCAAAATGAATTAATCTTGTTAGGAAAACTTTAGGACTTGAGTTGAGTTAATGTGTTTAAGTGAAAACTTATTTGTAGTTGATTTTAATGTCACTTTTAGTTTAGTTTAATTTTAATTTGAAAGAAATTAAAATTGGTAGGTTGTGTAGTGTTTGTATTTGAACCATCCTATTCCGCACTAAAGGGAAATTAATATTTAATTTTAAAAGAGATTTTTAAAATTGGGGGCCTAGTGCAACAACAAGATGGACCTTAAAGTGGCAACTATCAAACCAATTAATCCCAAGGTTAGAAGATTCACCAAGTCAGCTTTGAAGCTTTCAAGAGCGCACACCCCTAAACCATCTTAATGATCAATTTATTCGTAAGGAATATAAGAGATTTATACAATAAATCCTCTAAAATAAGAATTGAAAGATTATGAAATTCGCATAGAGTTTCTTTCTATGTAGCCAAAATTCAAACCATAAAAATTAGAAGAAGTCAAAAGATTGCTGAATTTTTAAGGCTGCTAATATTGATCCAATCTGAACACCATATGGTGTTCAATTTGGTTCTTTTGAAGGTTGTCAATTATTTACAATTTTCATTATCTTGAAAATTGAATTAATCTAAGGTGATGATCCACACAACTTTGAATTAATCCAAGGTTATGAAATATTATCAAAATTTGTGTGAAATATGATCGACTTTGGGTTTACCCAACATCTGTCATCATAAGTAAAAAGAAACTCCCTAGTATTACCTGGAAGCCTTTCAGTCCCTTCTTATCCGACATGTTTTTTGCAAGAAACATTTTCCTCATAGCTGCATACAAATGCATAATCTTCAGAAGAAATTTTGAACAGTCAAACAACAAATGGTCAATTGGCTAATGACTAAAAAGGTAAATGCGCGACAATAGTTTCTTCTATTGTTGTGATTTAATCTTAATAAGATATTTACTTTCCATCCAAGGCCTCTTGTGCAAGAAGTCAAAATCTATATATGAATGCAAAAAAGGGCGATGAGTATGGTGTCCAGCAGAGCAGATTCTATTTGACTCTGAAACACCCTAGAACGATAACAAAGAGTGATATCATAAAACGTATAAACAAAACAAGACGTGTTTAAAACGAGAAAAATAAATAAATGAACCAACAATAAAACTATAACACTACTAAGTTAAAATGAACTTGCACCGTAACGCAATTGTTGCATGATCTTAGCGTTCTCAAATATAGGACGTTGGAGAAGATTATTTGGTTTTACACATCTAATGTAATGAGGTTCTATAGCATTCAATGTCTCCATCAACTGTTGTAATTGGAGCTGCATCAATTCGTGATTTCAATAATATTGGAAATGAACTTTCTTAGGTAACAGAAATTATTACTTACTACAGAGTGTAGTGGTGCGCTATTTCTCAAGAGTGACAGGGAGTCACATTAGAGGACCAAAAAAGACATGATTGCACTATTTCTCTTGCAACACGAATATTTGGAATCAAAATCAAACCAACGTTGTACATCAAAATCAAACCAACATTGTAAATCAGAATCATTATTTGCCATCATGTGGTCTCCAACGATCAAAGAAAATACAATTTCTTACCGACAGTATAGATATCAATGTAATAATTGTGTATTCTCAATATTGATTTCCTCCACCAACATTAGAGATCCTGAATAAAACCTGAGATTTGAAGAGTAGAACATAAAAATCAGCCTCCAAAATGTAAATGAAGTAAAGAACAATTCCAAATCCATCAAATACAAATTAGGAAATATAATCAACAAATCACAGTACTATAATCAACCACGATACTTCTTATGAAATGAGAATAATATGATATACAATGTTGAACAAAATAGAACCCTGTCATCCCATATATCTAATAGTAATTCAGTAGTACCATGAAAGAAATTGTTCACATATATAAACCCTCGGTTGAAGATGATGAAAATGGTTCAGCCACAAATTCAGCCACTTCAGGTTTGAAACATGGTAGCCGTTTCTTGGAGCCATGGATCGCAGAGTTTAAATACATGGTTTACAAACTTCACAAATGTTTTTCACTATAACATTTTCATATTGTAGTAAAAGTGTGCACAAATATTTTTCCATCAAACAACTCCCTATTAATTTTCTCTTGCATTTCTACATAAATAAATAAAAAATTATCAGTGTTTGAGAACCCATATCTATTTCTTATATTTGGAATTAAATTCAAGTAAAACATTCTTATCCCATCTCCAAATCATGGAATTTAAATTTCCCAAACACACCTTCAAAAAATTTAAGGATAATTTGTAAGAAACTCTTTGAAATATTACGCTAATTGCAAATACCTCCTTCGACTATTTGAATCAAAATTTGTGATTTCCTCTCTATGCCACTAAACCTTAAGAAAAACATTATTTTTATCAATAAGGGAATGACTCTCAACTTTTTTCTGAATATAATGATACTTTCAGTACTAGAGTATTTAAAATCAGTGCAATAATTTTTAAAATTTGGAATATCACCCAAAAATTAATACAGTACTATAAGAAGATTTCATCTACACTTCAATAGATCCAAACATTTCCCCATCTACCGCTGCATTGGTGGCGGGGGCCGGAGGTTGTTCTAGCAACGACCGACGGCATGTCGAAAAAGATGAGTGATAATTCCACCAAATATCAATACACCCATGGTGACACTTTGCAAATGCCATCTGGACGGGGGAGGGGGTGTGGGTGCCAATCGACACCTTCTCTAGAAGCTTTCCTGGAGCTCTTGCCCTAGAAAATGTCAATCGGGGAAGTCTGAAGATGGGAGACTTACAGTTTGCAATCATGTATAGAGTGATTAAACTTGAACTTGCATCGATTCAAAGTTGGTTTACACACCTACAGGCATGAATACTTTTTGTTGGCCCAATTTCTAGGTTTGGCTCCCAAATAATAAAAAAACAACTCGATAAACTTCAAACCCGATTAACAAGTATCACTAGAAAATCTCAAAGTTACATAAATTTCAATCACAGGTGAGGCTAGACTTATCTTGCTTTTCATTGTACAACATGCTAAGTGAAGATTTCATGGGTTCATAAGAAAATCACAAATTCCAGAGCCAGCTATCCACTTTCTACTTAAACAAAAATGTTGTGCTCTTTTTCTTTGGTGGAAGGGATGTGAGTATATTTTCCTTTAGGAGAATAGAGACAGAAAAGTAGGGAATCCCAATAAATTATAAAAGAATCAAATTAAGAAAGGTCCAAACAACAAGAACCCCAAATATAAGAAAACAACTATTTGAAGACAGACAATAATTTGGTGACAGGATAAGTAAATGTTATAAAGGTAAGGGAGAGAAAGAGAGACCTATGATAGTTCCAACAGTTCCGTTCTTAAGCTCAATCGAGACAGTCTCGTTGTTCAACAGTTCCCTCTCAATGAAGAAATTCTATACATGAAACCCGTGGTGACACTTTGGTAAAAAACTTACCTTCTCCCCATCCAAAACCTTCGAAGAGAGAGAGGATGTGCTTTTTGGTCGAGAAAGAGGAGAGAGAAGGGGGAAACTAAACATAGGCAAAAATTAGTATAATGGTTTTTTAAGGATATTTTATATTTTAGTCAAGTGTATTCAATTTCGGCACATTTTAAAACAGTGCCAGATTGTCATTAAACCGTGTTAGAATTTGGCACAGTTTTAAACTGTGCCAGATTTTTAATATCACAGTGTGCCAAATTGCTATTTTTGGTGTAGTGATCTAGCTTTCTCCCTGGTCGACAAACTAAAGATAATATCATAATTACTGAAGAAATCATCCACACCCTCGAGAGGAGAAACGGGAAATGTGAAGGTATTATATTCAAATTTTATTAAGATAAAGCTTATGATAAAGTTAGCTAAAACTTTTTGGAAAAAGATATCTATTCGTCTAACTTGAAGCATACTACACCCAAAACCAAAAATGGTCACAATTAATGGGTCACGATATAAACCCGTGACCAAGGGGATATGGTCTAACCCCGTGACCTCTAAGTATTTATCGTAACCAAATAAGTGATCAGGGTTTATGGTGACTTTATCAATGGTCTGTTCATGGTTAAAAACCGTGACCAAGTGGGTCAAGGTAAAAAATCGTGATTCACTCGTGACCCAGGATGGCGCCAGATGTCCTGCACTTTTGGTCAAACTTTTGTCACACTTATGGTCATGATCACGACTTGTGACCATGACCCACGTTGTCGGATCTTAGGTTACAACCTAAGGTGTTCAAGTTTAAATCGTAAGCCAAGTTAGCCCCTATGGGTCATGGGTATGGATCGTAACCAGCCGTGGTAGGGTGGTCACTAGTGTAAACCGTTACCCATGTTCTCAACTATGGGTCACGGGTATGATCGTGACCCCTTTTTTTTTACCACACTTAATATTATCATGGGTAGCGACTATGATCCATGTTGGTGGTCACGGGTCAAATTCATGACAATTGCTAATATTTCGTGTAGTGCCTTAAATGGGTTGAATTTATTATGTCATGTTGTACATGCACTATCATTTCTATCCTTTGGAATTTGACACCCCTCCCTTGTTTTAACTCGGTCCCAATATGTCTTTGTTATGTATATGGAGTGCCTTTCACTCCTTCTGAATGATAAAGTTCATAATAGGAAATGGAAAGGTCGCGAAGCTTCTAATAATGGTCCTTTTATTTAGCACCTCTTCTTTGCGAATGATTTAATACTTTTCACTAAGACCATTCGAAAAAATTGGGAGACCATAAATATTATATGTCTCTAATACTCGTAACAGGGCGGCTTTAACACTTAGCTTTTCGAGTGATATGAGTCTCAATAACGACATTAGAACCTACCTCGGATTCCCCTTATTAATGGTACATTCCTTGGAGGTCATCTCAAGAAAGTGGTGGAGAAATTTTAGAAAAGGTTGGTTGGTTGGTTGGAAAATAGAAACCCTGTCTCAAGCCATCCAATCGGATATTTCCATTTTTTAACTAACACGACACGACATGAAATCTTATTTTATTTTTTCGTCTAACACGATCTAATTAAAACGCTAATTTTATTTGATTGCGTTTTAATTAGATCGTGTTATACAAAAAAATAAAATAAGATTTCATGTCGTGTCGTGTCACTTTTGGATCGTGTTTGTTAAAAAATAAAATTTTGTGTCGGAGTGTATCGTGTCGCTTTTATTTGAATTTCAAACTTAGCAGGTAATTCCTTAACACTTTATTTTCTTTTGAATTTCATGATACCCAAATAATTCATAATTCTTTACCACACTTTCTCATGTCGCGTTTTGATGTATTTTTTTACCTGACACGAATACGATCCAACTAAAACAAAATACTATTTATATGTGTCATATTTGTGTTAGGGAAAAAAAGAATGTGTCATCGTGTTTCAATACGGAAAGCGCCAATAGCAATACTCCGAATAATTTTAACAGGAGAACTATATGACACAAAATATATTTTATATTTAAAACAAATATTTAAATATACTGTTTATAGTAAATTTTATCTTTTATTTATGTGAATAATTTCGAGGTAGGAAAAATATTTATTCTTTTGTATGAGAAAGGAGGAAAGAAATGATAATAAAGGTATAAGAGTCTTTTATTCATTTTTGAAAAGGAAATGAAGTGTGGAAAAATGTTATGGAGTGTGTATAGCCTTAACATTATTTAAATAGTGAGTTTTCAAACGGTAGAGAGCGTTTTCAAACAGTAGAGTACAAGACAGCCTAAACAAGGCTATAGGGTCACAGTACGAAAAAACAGGAAAAGAGACAGATAACCAGCTCATTTGCAAACTCCGTTAAACATTCTACAACAAAGAGGAATGGCAATTCTGACGCAAAGGCTAATTAGCCAGAAGGTGCCAGCTCCAAACAACATTCGTACACTGAGGAAATATCAAAAGGGATCCGAAGTGCACAGATACCCCAATGCAAAGGTACACTCGAGCAGCGATTAATTAATGAACAACAAAGGTTTGACTGGGTTGAGGTTAACGCCTGTTTGGGAGCAATTGTTATTGAAATAGTTTTTAAAAATAAATTGGATTCGATTTTCAGTTCAATTTTTAATATTATTAAAATAATATTTAATTAATAAAAATTACGAATTACGAATATGAATTAATAAAAATATGGTTCAAACTGATCCAACGCTATGTAATATGATAATAAAAAAATATTTGGAAGGACGTGACGGCTATGGAAAAGACCGAGTTGATGACTAACATAAGACAGCCTATGTCAGATCAGTGGGCCCATTAATAATCGAAGGCCTTTTCACCTGTAAAATCTCATAATGGAAACAATATAACCCCCAACCCTATGCACGAAAACAACATAAACAAAAAAGGATCATCATATTTACATTAAAAAATATTTTCAAAATATCATAAAATATTTAAATCTAAAATTTTATTAATCACACTCAAAAGTATTATACCTTTTATTTATTTTTAAAATATATAATATATCCCAAACTAAATAAAAAATTACACACAAATTAACACAACATAATATAAAACACCACAGTAAACAAAAATCAAACCGATTGATTTTCTTATCGAAAGCTTGAATTCCACGATTAAACCTAGTCAAAATTATCTTATCCATTTCTTCTCAAATGTCCATTTTCGTGTGTTTGTTGTGCGTTGTGGTCCTTGTTGTGTTGTTTCTATACAGAAATCAAGGATAAAGGAGGTACATTGCAATGGTTGAGGAAAAGAAAGTTGTTGATCAAGCTTCCCAAACTCAAAATATCCAATGCTCATTTGATGATTTTGAGGTATTAAAACACCTCTACACGTTATATAATCTGTAAAACAACATTTAAAATGATGAAAAGATGCAGAAACAAAACGGGGTGACTGCACTTACGGTTGCTCGTCGCCGTAAGTGACAATCACTTTCGGTCACAAGTGACTGTATATTGTCCCATGGTTATAGTTGGTCGTGGGATCATCACTGGCGGTTGCATGCCGTGGTAAGCACTTCACGGTTTGATGTGGTCGTGGTTTTATATCCACGATTAACTGACACCGTATATATTCATATAGCGGTTGTAATTGGTTGTGGTATCTAGGGGTGTTAATTATTTCCGAACTTCCGAACTTTCCGTTTTCCGATTCGAATTTTTCCGATTATGGCACCATTTAAAATTATCGATTTTCGAATTTTCCAAAAAAAATTGGAATGGAATTGGAAATTATATATGAATTCCGAGTTTCCGAATATCCGATCCGAATTTTCCAATATTACGCCGATCCGATTTATCCAAAATATTTTCCGAAATAATAATATTTTTATTTATTTTAATACATTTTTAGTACCATTTAAATTTTATACTACCATTTTTACTAAGTTACTATATATATATATAGAGAGAGAGAGGAATACTAATGTTTAGGGTTTCATTTTTCCCTCTTCCGAGTTCCAGCGGCTCTCTCTCTCTACGATTCTGAGTTCCAATCGTTCTCTCTCTCTACTCCTTAGCTTTGCCTCCTTCCTCCATCGCTCGGGTAAGCTTTTTCCCCCTCACCATTTGTACTGCTCTACTTTACTCTGATTTTCTTAACTTTTGCATGTCTACTGATCTTCTCCCTCACTATTTGTATTATGTTAGATTGTTACTGCTCTGCTCCCTCACCATTTATGGATGAGTGCTAACATAGGATGGATGAGTGCTACCATTTGTGGATGAGTGATCTAGTTAGGGGGTTAAAAATACCATCCTATGTTATCCTATTTTGTGGGGAAAAAATGAATGTCACTAATATCATTATAGCTCTGTTCCACCATTTCGTGCTTTTGAACAATATCATCTCTAGGTATACCCATTTATTTAGCTGTTGAAATGGTGTTATACATACACCCATTGAGCTGTTGTTTGTATGCCTATTTCGTTGTTATTTGTATCTGTACTTTATTATTCATTTTTTATTCTGGGAGGGGATTTGGCTTTATTATTTTTGAGTGCTCTTATTCAAACCCCTTTTACCTGTTAAGAAACCGCATATTTACTAACCCCACATTTGTGGGTGAAAAAGTATTCAGTAAACCATCTCTGATGGTGTGTACAGAAAGAAAAAAAATGGAGTGTTTTATTTGATGTATAACTACACAACTGTTCGTTCCAATAGTTGTTAACTTTAATTTCTTCCATTTCTTTGGTTGTTACTTCCATTATGATTGTCCATTCTGATTTATAACACTAATGTGGAGTGTTTTATTTTTATTTTAAAAATATCCTTCTCAAAAATTACATTTCCAATATTTTTCGAAAATATTATAACACATAATTCTGAATATTCCGAGATTTTTCCGAATTATAAAATTTTTGAAATTTCCAAGAAATCCAAATTAGCCGAATAGGAAAAAAAATGATTTTTCGATTTTTATTTTTTTCGAATTGGAAAGGATTTTTAAATTTCGAAATTTTTGGAAATTTTTCCGAACACCCGTATTCCGATCCGATCCATCCGAAACACACCCCTAGTGGTATCCATATTAAAATTAAAGTTCAATTATTAGATATAAAATTTCAATATAGATATAAAATTTCAATAAAATAATTCATGTAGCGGTACTAGATATATTGTCAATATATTAATTTCAATAAAGATATATTGTCATTTCTTTTTGTACTGATTATTGTATTATCATTTCAGTTAGATGACTAGGTACTAGATGATACATTTTGGCAAGATATAGACAATCTCATTGTACTAAGTGTATCAACTCAATGTGCTTCCATCGAGAAAGCGAATATGCGTGAACTGAATATGACCCAAATGTTTACGTGATTTATTTCCACATTTCACATCGTCTATAGTAAAAAACCATATAATGTAGTTAAATTTCAACACTTTGAGATTTTTAATGTATGACATAATTTGATTGTATGCATTGTTAGGATGCGAAAATACAAGAATGATTGGATATTAATTCGATTAATCAAGACCATACAGTCGAATTCACCACCGAGGAGGCGTGTTTAGTTTATTTATATTGTACTTAACATGATTTTACATTTATACTTGAAATCTCCATTTAAACTGTCCTTTCATTTAACAATGTTCATCTTGTGTAGATTTTTTATGACCGTGACAAGATGATTGATTGGTGTCAAAAAATTGGTCGCAAGCTTCATGCGATCGTGATCATTCTGAAATCCGATAAGGCCAGTTTAGTCCGCAAGGGGAGGTTCGTACTTGGTTGTGAGCGAAGTGAGCTTCATATACCTTAAAAAGACGAGGGGATGGACAAGAAGAGGAAGCGTTCTTCCGGAACGCGAAAATGTGATTTCCCCTTTCGATTGAAAGGCGTTCCCCACGATAATGGTCGTTGGGAGGTTAAATTTTTCTATAAACTAAACAATCACGAGGGGTCAAAATCCCTTGTTGGACACCCATATGTCGGCCGACTCTCCCAAGAAGAGTGGAACATTTCTTCTGAGATGATAAACAATGGGGTGGGAACAAAGGAAGTACTCTAGATATTGAAAAAGAGATCGGAGTACAATTGTTCATCCATACAAACAATATATAATGCTAAAAACAAAATAAAGAACGTTGAGATGCAAGTTCGCACCACTATCAACAGTTGATGCATTTTCTCGCGGAGAAGAATTATGACCACTGGCATAGAAGGAATGAGCAAACTGATGTGGTGGAGGATTTATTTTTCGCACGTCATACTTCTTTCTTGTTGGTGACATGCTTCTCAAGTGTACTTATGATCGATTGCAACTACAAGACCAATCAGTAGAATATGCCATTATTTGAGATGATTAGGGTCACTTCCACTGGGCAATCTTTTTGCATTGCATTTTCTTTTCTGAAGAGTGAGAAATAGGAGAATTTTAGATGGGCTCTGCAACATTTGCGATCATTATACGAGCTATAAGCTTTATTGTAAGTTGTTATCTCTGATAAATAACAATCTTGTCTAAACGCTTTGCCAAATGTGTTTCCACTTGCCACCATTCTATTATGTTTATTCCATATTCAAAAAAACATTAAAGGTGCATGTTTGAAACACAACATCAAATACCAGGATAAGAAGGTATTTATGCAAGGTTGGATTGGGGTGTTGGAGTCGGAGAATATGAATGACTTTGAAAATGAATTGCTCTCTTTTCAGCAAAACGGTAAGAATACCCGAACATGGTTGGGTACATACCGAAGAACTAGATTCCTTTGCATTTTTGGTTCGTGTATGCATGGACTAATCGTGTACCCCACCGTGGAAACCAAACAACTAACAGAGAGGAGGGTGCTCATGCGCAACTGAAAAAACACTTAATAAATAACACTGGTTCGTTTGTGATGGTGTGGAAGGGTATGAACGCATTGATTGGCTACCAAGTCACTCAAATTCAAAAGGAGTTCCAGAAATCACTCCAATCCACCAAGAATGGACACAATGATGCGTTGTTACATGAGATTCGTGGTAGGGCATCACAATATGCATTGGACCTAATTGTTGTTGAGATAGATTGCATACGATTAGGGTTGAGGTCATCAATCGCTAACACCTAAGATATAGAGATACGATGCTCCCACGTACTTCGCACCATATATGGATTACCATGTGTCCACGAGTTGGCCTAATGGGAGAAGCTAGGCCAAGCAATTCCACTGTGGGCACTAGACGATCATTGGAAGAAACTTGTCATTGTACCGGACATCCCTCGGTACAATGACATTGAATATATACCCGAGATGATATTATTTAAGAAACGGTGGATCGAGGTAGGTGAAGTCGTTAGAAATATGATACAAAGCAAGTTAATGGAGATGGTTGAACCCTCTAGCACACCCTTGTTGGAGCCTGTACAAATTCATCAAAAGGGTAGGCCACCTAAGGGGAAAAAGTTTAATGATATATCTACGAAAAGAACCCCTTTTTGATTGGGAGCAAGACGTACCGTCCACAACGAAACATAAAAAAGTCTTCGCAAATAAGCCCCTGTTGATGGGCGTGAAATCGGATACATGGTATCGGGAGAAGAAGATGTATATGAAGGACGTTTTTGAGTTCTTCCAATCATTTGTGGACAATATATATGATGTAAAATCAGATGGGAACTATGGAGATGGGGTTATTTCCAAAGGTGCGAGTGTTGGGGATGGACTAGAACACTCTCATGTTGTTCGTAGTGCTTTGTTGTCTGAACTAGGTAGGGACAATCCATTTTAGGCTACCATTATGACCTCTTACGACATTGATGAGTATGAGATGAGATTGGACTATTTTAGAAACTCATGCACAAGCGAGTAATGCCAGAGTTTGGCTACCTTGCGATGAATGCACTTAAACTAATGGTTGTGTTGATATCCCAATTTTAATGCTTAACTTTTGGTCCATTCGACTTTGGGCCAAAATCTACGATGGAAGAGAATCACATAATTTATATTCTCAATGTATCAAATATTCATTGGGTGAGTTTGAAATGCACAAGATTTTTCCCCCTGCCACTAATTGCCTCTCATGAGAGATCAAGGGCTAGTCAAGATGCCCTTTCAGTGGACTACTTTGTTTAAGTCCCGCTTACAAACGTTTCAGAATTTATATCCCAATGAAATTACGACGAGAGATGAACTGTGATTGATATAGTCGGATGAGGATGAGGACTTGACGACGACTTAAACTGGTGAAAGTCTTAGGGATGATTGTAACTTTTTGTAATTATCAAGATTGGAAATTTTGGTTATATGTAAATTGGTTATTAGAGAAAGTCTAGGGGATGATTGTAACTTTTTGTAACTTTTTGCAATCATTGATTATATGTAAATGGATTATAACTTTTTGTATCTTTTTACAACCATTGATTATATGTGAAGTCATGGGGTTCTTAACAATTATTGATTGTAAGTTTTTGTATGTTTTTGCAATCATTACTATACCATAAATTGGTTATATGTGATAATATAAATTGGTTATATGTGATAAGAAAGATTATTGGAAATATGGGGGTATTGAAAGCAACATATGGTCCCTTGACACCTCATAGATATACACACGGTGACACCACACCGTTTATGCACCATCGACGGTGACACCACGCTGTGATGAAAATACACATGGTTAAAACTAGCCATAAGATCATACACTACGGTCTAAGGAAATCTTAATAACTAACCCCACAGTTTGATATAACCTTCCCATATATGCATAGAGTTAGGATATTTTTCACCCCAACTAACATGGCCCAATGCAATGGTATAAAGCATACCGAAGGTGGAGACTAACCGTAAAATTATAGGCCATTTTCACCCCAACTAACAAGGTCCAATGAAACCGTGATAAGAATAACCAAGGTGGTAACTAACCGTAATAATATAGACCACGGTTTGTTCTCATCATCCCATACATGCAGAGAGTTGGGCTATTTTTCACCCCAATTAACATGGTCCAATGCAACTGTGGAAAGCATCACCATGGTGGGAACTAGTCGTAACAATATAGGCCACGGTGATGTCTCACCGTCCAATATATGCAGAGAGTTGGGATATTTTTCAAGCCAACCAACATGGTCTAATGAAATCGTGGAAAGAATAACCATGGTGGGAACTAGCCCTAATAATATAGGCTACGGTTTGTTCTCACCGTCCCATATATGTAGAGAGTTGGGCTATTTTTCACCCCAACCAACACGGTCCAATGCAACCATGGAAAGAATCACCACGGTGGGACTTAGCCATGATAATATAGGCCACGGTGTAGTCTCACCTTCCCATATATTCAGAGAGTTAGGACATTTTTCAACCTAACCATTACGGTCTAATGAAACTGTGTCAAGCATAACCACAGTGGTAACTAGCTGTAATAAGATAGGCTACAGTTTTCTCTCACCGTCCTATATATTCAGAGAGTTGGGATATTTTTTCACCCCAACTAACATGGTCCAATGCAACCGTGGAAAGAATCACCACGGTGGGAACTAGCCATAACAATATAGGTCACGGTGTATGTAATACCCCGTATTTTTATGCTATATTAATTTGGGGATTTATTAAATTTAATGTGAGTGAATTATTTAATAAAAATCCGAAAATTAATTATGTTATAATTATTAACGTGTCGAGAGTTAGTAATTATGGGAAATTTGTTGAATATTACTAATGAGCAAAGTAATATATTATATTGGGTATATTGAATGTCATGAGCGAGTTAAATGGCAATTTCAGAAATTTAAGTCGGGACGTGCTCGTGTCGCGTTGGGACTAAATGTTGGTAGATAAAAACTGAATATTTTATAAGTTGTTCGTATGATTGTTTTGAGTGCGCCAATGCGTCCGGAAGGGTCGAGATAGTCAGAAAAGTGTACCCAGGGGTTTAGTTTGGGTCTCGGGGCGTTTTTAGACCAAATTAGTACTCCGGGAGGGCATTTTGGTCATTTTACATATTTGGGTGATTAAACCCACGAAAATCAGCAACCTATATCATCCATTTAGTTTAACCATTTAGGGTTAGAATATTCAGAACCCTAGTACGGCCATTGGAGAAGAGAGGAGAGAGCTCTCAAGGCAATTCAAGGCCAAAAAGTCACCCGTTTGCACCACCGCCAACGCGTAGATCGCGAGACGGGGAACGCAACCACACCGGATTCATCTGCAAACCAGACTTCTGAAAATCCCAGGCAAGTGTTTATCTTGCGTATTTTCGTTGATGCAATTCCCATATTAGTTTACGAATGATTAGGGAGGAAATTTATGGAAGAAAATCCAAATTTTGATAGGAATTTGCATGTAGTAAAGACTCAAACCTTATTCTGGAAATCTTTGGTGATGTAGAAGGATAATCCACAAAATTTTGATGATTATAAGAAGGAATTTCTGAAGAAAAATTGTTAGAAACCTATTTAGGAGAATTTTAGTGTTCTTGATAATTAATTAACTTTTGGGGCTGTTAATCCTTGATTTAATGCTAAAAATACCCATGCCTTACGTTGAAAACATCGGATATATTGATATAATGTTAGTAGTAAAGTTTTGGGACGTTTTAGTTTGGAAATTATGGATTTGGATGAGGAAAAGTAGTAAAACCCGTAACTGCAATTCTGCAGAAATCGAAATACCTGTTTGATCGATCGATCGAGCCTAGAGCTTCGATCGATCGAAGGTTCGATCGATCGAGCCCCAAACCTCGATCGATCGACCCCTCCTAGCAGAATCCTATTTTCCCTTTTTAAATGAGTTAAATTCAATTTATGGTGAGATAATTCTTGGGCATCCCTAATAGTATGTTTTGGGGGATAGGGAAGACCAGTACGACATGTGAATAAATTTTGGGACCCTTGATGACGGGCAAAGATTGTATTTTAGGATAATTACATAAGGGTCGGTAAATTTATGACTTAAATATAGAGAGACACGTAAATGAGTTACTTTGGGACAAATATGTATACCTACTGAATTTTATGATTTGGAGGATAGAATCCATGAAGCGTTAGATAGTAAGTGGAAAAGTTCCTCAAATTAAAGTAAGATGTAAATGGTTATACGTGGTAATAATATAATGTGAAATAAATGCGAATGACGTAATTATGAGAATTTAGAATTTACCCATTATTGATATGGTAATATTAGTATAGTTATATGATTGAGTATGCATATACTATCTATGTGTGAAAACATGCCCACGCTACTTGCTATCCCTGAGGTTTCCGCGCTGGGACAGTCTTATCTCGATGGGATCTTTATGGGGGATATTGACTTGTACCCTAGAAGATAGATATCCTTGGTACAGGCTATCGGAATGATAGTTCAGACGGTCCTAAGAGATGCGGGTATGTGCTTTCCTCTTAGAGACTTGGAATCTATGCTTCGCCTCATATTGTTTGTGTATAGGTATCCTTGGTACAGGCTATCGCAGTGATAGTTCAGACGGTCCTAAGGGACTTGGAATCTATACTTCACCTCAATATTATTTGAGTATGTGTTAATACAGTTCGAGAGTGATTCCGAACTTGTATTCTCTTAGTACGAGTGATACGGGGATTGGATCGTAGAGTATGCCCGCACCATAGTTTTATTTGGGGTGCTGTTATGATATATATATATTTTATGAGTAGTTAATATATATATGAAATTCTGAAATTCGGAACTATCTACTGTGATGTGTTATGTAGGACATGGTTGATAATTCAATTTTAAATACTTGTTTTGAGAAAGTAAAATATGACACTCGAAAACTTTATTGATTAATAAAGTCAAAATGAGAACTTTTGTTACTAATTGAAATATTCTTTTCAAACAATTGAATCGTGGAAATTTGAATCTTACGAGTAATCTAAGATAAGTTAAATCATTGGGAAGATTAGTGAGATAAGTGATAAGACAAACCGTTGGTAAGGTTAGTGCGATAGGTGTGCACATTAGAAGAGAGATGAGAATTTCTCAAGAGAGTGTCACACTAATATGTTGTTGCATTGGCCTGTATCAATTTAAATACTTGCTAAACGTATCTTAAATCAAACACACTTTCGGTCTCTGACCCGTTTTTTTCTCTCTCTCTCTTGTATATATATATGTATGTATTACAGGTGCCCATCCACATGGGCGTCTTGCTTAGGATCTCTTGGAAGGAACGCGCTGCAACTTAGGTGGGAGTTGCAGGTCTCTTGATTAGACGACTTCGTTCATTCGGATCCACTCTTAGTACTTTCATTAGTTGAGCATGTGTGGCTCTTTCCATTATTCCGTTGTTATGGGACATTTGTATTTCAGTTATTTTCGGTATTGTTACTATGGGATTTATTCAGTTTGGATGTGTGATTTTAGATTTCGTATGTTGACATTCGATTGACGAATGTATTATATTAATTGGTTTATGTTGCAGAATTTAATGTGGTGTGATTCTTACTTATTGAATGTTGTTAATAAAAATAAATGATTTTCTTTAAATAAAATTTGGAAAGTATGTATGAAAATGGTTTTGACACTTAGCTTAATTATTTAGGGTGTTAAATTGGAAAATTTATTTTTATCGACAGTGATGCTGAGAATGAACCAACTGTTTACCTTGATTTAATTTAATAAAGGAGTGATCGCCCGATATTTAATTAGGCGGGGTATCACAGTGTAGTCTCATCCTCTTATATATTCAGAGAGTTGGGCTATCTTTAAACCCAACCATCACGGTCTAATGAAATCGTGCCAAGCATAACCATGGTGGGGACTAGTCGTAACATTACAAAACGGTGAGAACTAGCCGTAGTTTCACATGACACGATCTCATCTCACCGTGCAGAAAGTTTAAGAATTATTTAACCCAAATAGCACGGTCACTGGAGACCGTGGTTATTTATATGGATTCATATCGTGGTGACACCACACCGTAGGTAGGACACATATGTTCACACCCCACCATGTACAAATAATCCACGTTTGGATCCCACCGTATTCTTATATGCATAACCATGTATTTATACTGAATGTATTATAATGTAATTAATTTACATTATAATTAATCATGGTACTTGTTTACATTGGACCAAGTATTTATTTATAATTAATCATGGTACTTGTTTACATTCAACCAAGAATAATTAAAAGGACCATAATTATATTCAAACACAACACTGTTTACATTCAAACACATAACACAATTTTGTTTACATTCAAGCACATAACATTCAAACACATAACACAATTATTTCAAAGTTGTTCCAACATGTGATAATTCAAAATTGTGATACTTTACAATCAAATTTTTTTAAAATACAGTTACATTGAAATTGTTCCAACAAATTATGTCTATTTTATTTTTAAATGCTTATTTGTTTTTTTTACTTGGGGGGACTTTTTCTTGCGGGCTTTTTGCTTGCGGGATGGATCGTGTCGTGCCTTGGTCCAAGTTTCTTGACACACCGGTGCCTTTCTCTTTTCCGTATGTGCGTGCGCTCCCTTGGCCTCAAGCAGGGCGTCAAGCGCTACACGTGATAGTTCAAGGACATTCGCAACCTCCTGGTTCGAGCATGTGTCAATAGCATCCTGTAGCAGGCTAATGGCTATGTCTATCCTCTTGGCCTGTATATAAATTATCATCAAATGTGTTAGACAGTTATTGAACAAAGGAAATCAATTTACGAATAAATTTCAAAACATTTACCATTTTATCTCAGTGCTTTAACTCCGACTTCCATACTCTATGCTCGGGATTTTGAATGTATGGATGGGATCTTTCTAGGTACTAAGACATACACCCATCCACACATTGCCTAGGCATGGGCCTCACCACAGTCGAATGTTTGGCATCGGACATAACATGGTCGACCCATTTAAGTTGATGCCATTTCTCGATATCAAACTTTAATTTAATCGAGCTTGGGTCTTTCCACTCTCCTCTGATAAAGGGCGCTTTGGCGATCGAAGGATTGTTTGAACTCGTCCAGCCTGGCATAGGAACCTCTTCGGGTAATAGGGTTCTTCTGCATCATAGCAAACAAGGAGGCCATTGTACCATGAGACCTTCTGAAATGGGTAGGCCACACTTTTTTTTAGAGTAGGGATCCCATACAACCTAAACGTATTTTTAAATGTTAGTACATAAATAAAGAAAATATACACTGACTTTAAAACAAATAATACTTAAGTCTGAAGATTTTAAATCGTCTAAGGTTTCCCTTAGCTCCAGTATCTGTGCCAAGGCATCCCCTCAGACCCTTTGCACTAGGGTTGTGCTTCGGCCGGATCGGATCGGATCGAAAAATGCCTCTTTGAAAAAAAATTCGATTTTCTCGAAAATAAAATAACTATTCCGATTTCTGATCTGATTTTCTCGAAAAATTAAAAAAAAAATCTAATTAAAAAAAATTAGAAAATCAGCAAAAATCGAAAAAATCAAAAAATATATTAAAAATCCAGAAATTTTGAAAATTCCAAAATTTCAAAAAAATAAATTACGGATCTTCGATTACTCGAAATTCTCATTTTAAAGAAACAAAGAAAATGGCTTAACCCAACGTGTAAATATATGAGGATTTGGCCCTTTTTTCATTTGTGTAGAAGTTAGGAACATACTCTCCTTTTATAGAGCATATTTTGGAGCCCTCTCCCTCTCCCAACCGATGTGGGATATGAAAAACTTTCAAAAAATTAGAAAAATCAAAAATCGGAAAAAATCGGATCGACATAGTTTCGGAAAAATCAAATCGAAAAAATCAGAAAATTGGAAATTCAGAATTATTTTTGATCCAATTTTTTTTGGAAAAATAAAAAATCAGAAATCGTCAAACTAAATTTCATTCAAAATTCGAAAAAAATCGGATCAAAAATCGAAAAAATCAAAAAGTTCGGAAAAAAATAAAAAAAATAAACAACCATACTTTGCACCTCTATTTGCATAGACGCAGCTTGCTATGCTGAAACTTGAGATTTCTAACCCCCCTCGCCAAATTGAAGTGATCGTATATCAATACATGCAGTCAAATACACATATTAATTAGGAAATTAATATATTACAAAATGAATTTAAAATCACGTGTTAAATTTAAAATATGTACCACAAGAAGGGAAAGATATCCGACCACTTGCCGAACATCTACCCGCGAGGCAATCCCTAACACTGTCGATATAAATGGGGCAATACACCAATCCCCCAAGCATAGTCTTTGCATTTGCCACTTTTCGCAAAGATTATAGGTAGTACACTGGGACTCGGTTGTTCTATTTGTTCGGGAATAATAAGCAACCGAGCATAAAAATTAAGTACCCCCTAGTAACCTTCCCAATCTACCTCTTTGTGACACCTTCCCCCTATTTCTTAATGCTCTCCTCACACAAATTCATTATCCAGTCAAAATGAATGACATAGACAGGCTTTCACTCCTCCTTAGCCTCCTCCTTGGTACAACCAAGATATTTAGTAAGCCATTGGATTTGGGCCGCCTTCATCGATTTACCAACTACCGAGATTTAAAGGAGATGGTACACATCGTTTAGGGTGATGGTCATCTCACCGAACGGCATATGAAATGAATTCGTCTCGGGATGCCACCATTCGATGAATGCCAACACCGATACATAGTCTATGTACCGATAGGAGTGTTTTATCAGACCGTACAGACCCGAGTTCCTCACCAACTCTATAACCTGCTCATCCTTTGTGTTTATATCCCCCCAGTAAATTTTTTGTAGTGGTACACACACTTCATTATGACCCTCTCGTCATCTCGATTCCATATAAAATAATTGATATGGTTATGATAATTTTTTAGGAGTTCGGGGTTATTTAGCATGCACCCCTCGAGCGGTTCGGAATCATAGTGGCTTATTTTTAATGAGCTTTCTTCTCAGACGCTTTAGTGTGGACGTTTATATTTTATCTTTCGATGAAGAAGACTCATCATCTCTAACTTTCTCTTCTTTGTCCTCTTCTACCACTTCTTCCTCTCTATCTTCCTCTCTTTCTTCCTCTATTTCCTCCTCTTTTTCTTCCTCCCTCTTCCTCTCTTTCCTCCTCTCTCTCTTCATCTCTTTATTCCTCTCTTTCCTCCTCTCTTTTTTCCTCTCTTTCCTCCTGTCTCTCTTCCTCTCGTGATTTTTCTTCTTTTTTATTTTCCTCTATATCTCCCACTCTTACCTCACCCCTTCACTAACCCCAATCAAATCACCTACCACTACCTCAACAATTTTCTCAGTTGACTGTGACGTAGCACCCTCATCAACATTAAGTAAACCTCCTACCACTTGGACGACTACTTTATCCAATGAACTCGTAGGAGAATATCCTTTGCTCGAACTAGTGGCCTCACTGGAACTACTACTACTAGAGGAAAATACGGGTGGTCTTACTCACTTCACTGCCTCCAACCTCCTCTTTCGCTCGGATGCAGTAGGAGGATTTTTGCTTCTCACCATTTATATGACATACATAAGAAATTAGCAAATTATATTAGCAAATGAACATCAAATTAATAAGTTCATACCAACTAAGAGATAATAATTGGTGAAAGGGATACATGCATACATTAAAAATATAAAATGGATGGCTGTCAAGTAATATGTAAACCCTATTGTAAACCTAATTACTAAAACCTAACACACGGTTGTCTATGGCCGTGAAGACCCCCGTAAAAACCTAATTACTAAAAACTTCGTGAAAACCTAATTATTAAAACCTAATTATTAAAAACAATAATTACTAAAAATATATGAATATATGAAATATGAAATACATTGGTACATACTGTAATAATTGGTCAAGAAAATCTATTACCCAGTTGTGTATGGCCGTGAAACTTAAACCACAATGAGATATGATCGTGAAAATAAAACCACGGTATGTAACTGGTGAATCATGGTTAGATATGACCATACATTGTTGGCACCTTCGGCGATGGGAAATCGTAGGTGCAGAGAGCAGTTTTTTTTCTTTTTTCAAATCGGTTAACCCTAGATTTTTCAAATGGGTTATACCCTAACTTTTTTCGCGCAAATGGAATATATTTCCAGTTAGATTAATTAGGGTTATATTTTAATGAGTTTATAATGGATTTTTTATATGTAGTTTGCATGATAGGTTTTAATACATAAAATGAGAGCATAATAGTAATGGGAGTAAGTTTTAATGGTGTAACGTACCAGAAATGAAGATTAAGGGTAATCACTAGGGTTTGAGAGAAATTTGAAGTAAGTTGGAAGTTTGAAAGGTTTGGGATATAAGTTAGAGAGAGAGACAAGGAAAGAGAAAAAGTGAGTTTTAAAACTTTTTGGATTTTTATATGGGTGAAGGTTAATGTAATGTTGTGTGTTTTTACACAAATATTGGGTACTTATGTGGTGTTTTGAACAAAATAGTGTTTTGGAGATATTTTTCGGTGTATTTATTAGGACCCAACAAAACACCTACCCTCGTCCCCCCCCCCCCCCCCGTTCCACCACGAAAATGTTAGATTAATTTCTATTTTGTGAAAACCATCACACAAATAGGAACATTTATATTGTATAATCCAGAATTAAAAAATATTAAATTTGCGAAAGCATACTTGAATCCATAATGAGAAAATTAAAATATTTGAATTTGAGGTCTTATGATCTTCCAGATTAACACTTTTATTTTCTGTCTAAATTTCTCTCTGACAATGGGAATCAGAAGAAGTGAGTTGTGTGATTTGAGGACCATGACCTCTATTTATAAGACAATCGTGTCTTTTCATATTTTGTATATTTCTATTTTAACCCATCATAAAAATGTAAATTGCGCTTGTCTCTTCACATTAGAACCCACACTTTAATAATACATTATTAAGGCCTCAAAACTTAAATTAATCACTTTAAATGGCCTAACTTTATTTGATAGCCTATGATTCATATTTATTTCATATATAAGCCTATATGCATGATTTTACTCTAACAGTCTCCCACTTAGGCTATATATGTAGCTTTATAACTTGAATTATACTTTATGAGCTCATGAGTTTTGCTATCCAAATTTTATGCATCTTAACAATCTTGTTCATCAACTACACTTATATAGAATCAAAGAGATCGTCATTACATATTTCATAAGTAGACCCATTAATGATCACATATATCAATGAAACTAATGGCAAAGATCAAGTGTGGATGTGTAGCATGAAAATTTCATGCAATGTGATCTTAACATGCCGATTTCCAACTGGTCCTCCTTAAACCTTAATGAGATCAAACCATATAAAATCAGAGTGAATATAAACGGAATACTTTATAGAACTATATAACCAGAAAATAACCATAAAATCCATAACAAATGTGTCTATGAAAGCATCTTAAATACAAACTCCCATTAAATCGACATATTCTGAAAAGAAACTACACCCATATGAGAAGTGTGCCCATGAAAGACCTTGGATGGTAATCCCTTAGTCAGTGGATCCGCAGTCATGGATTTTATCCTAATGTGCTCTATAGACATAAGTCCACTCTAAACTCTTTCTCTTACAACTAGGAACTTGATGTCTATAAATTTTGACTTCGTAGAACTCCTGTTGTTGTTGGAATACAATACTGTTAATTTATTATCACAAAATAACTTAAGTGGTCTTTCAATTCCATCCATAATACGCAGTCCCGTGATGAAATTTCTCAACCATATTCGATGATTGGATGCCTCATAACAAGCTACGAACTCATTTGCCATGGTGGAAGAAGCTATCATAGACTGTTTAACACTCTTCCACGGTATAACACCCCCATCAAGTAAGTAGATGTAACTAAAGTAGATTTCACGCTATCTTGGCATCTATGAAAATTGGAGTCATAATATCAAATGATCTCTATCTGATATGACTTCTGATAGGTGAACATGTAGTCTTTTGTTCTCTGTAAGTACATCGTAACTCTCTTGGCTACTATCCAATGATCATTTTTAGGATTGTTTAAGTATCTTCCCAACATGCCAATGTACGTAATATTCAAACATGTATATACTTGAGCACATATAAGACTTCCTACTGCTGATGTATAAGGAATATTTTGCATCTCCCTAATCACAAAATCATTATTAAGGCATTGTCTGAGACTAAATTTATCTTCTTTAGCCACAGGGGTGTCACCTGGTTTACAATCATGCATGCCAAACCTTTTAAGAACTTTCTTGATGTAGTTCTTTTGTGATACACCAAGCGTACCCTGAGAGCGATCTTGGTGTATCTATATACCTAATACAAAATAAGCGTTACCAAGATCATTCATCTCAAATTTCTCTCTTAGTTTATTACAACATACCTACATTATTGGTGGCAAGCAATATGTCATCAACATATAAAACCAACTAAATATGCTTACTCGTACTGAACTTGTGGTATATAAAATCATCAACCATATTCATCTAAAAAAAAGAGATGATAACTTGATGAAACTTATAATACCATTGACGAGAAGCTTGATTAAGTCCATAGGTGGATTTCTTTAACATGCAAATTGTCTTATTTGCAACTCCCGACACAAAGTTTTCTGGTTGCATCATAGAGATTCTCTCATCAATGTCACCATTGAGAAACATAGTCTTAACATCCATCTAATGAAGCTCAAGGTCAAAGTGTGCCCCAAGTTTCATTATTATCCTAAAAGAGTCTTTCGTTGAAATTGGAGAGAAAGTCTCTTTATAGTCGATGCCTTTTTCCATGTAAAGCCTTTAGAAACAAGACGGGCTTTGTATTTATCCACATCACCTTTCGGATCCTTGTTGTTTTTAAATATCCATTCGCAACTAATGGATTTCGGACCTTCAGGCAATGGGATAAGATCCCAAACGTCATTGTCTTTCATGGACTTTATCTCCTCATTCATGGCATCAATCCACTGTTGACATTTAGAACTTTGCATGGCCTGACGAAAGGTGATTGGATCATCTTCCACCGAACCAATATCATACTCATGTTATTGGACAAATACAATATAATCATCTGGCCCAACACTTCTCCTTTATCTAGTGGATCTCCTTAATGGCATTGGTTCTGGAGGTGGTAGAGTTTTGTAAGGACATATTTTACGTAGTCCGTTGTTTACATTAGAGTATGTCGTATACCGCTACAACCATAGAAGAAAATTTTATGTTCAATCATGCATAAAGACGGATCCGAATATTAACATTCTTGGTTAATCAAACCTTTGCAAGATAGATTTTAATAAGGTTGTGTTTAAGTACCTTAATGGTTCATTTAAAGTGTTGGGGTAATATTTCTAAAATGTTTTTAGACATTTGAGGCGTCATTTTTTGTGAAAATATTTTTTTCTAAGTATTGAGACAGAGTTTTAATAAAATTTATTTTTCACTGATGTCGTTCAAACGACATTTAAATGTCGTTCCACTGACATGACAAAGTCGTTCAAATGACATCTTGAAGTGACAGTGTATCTCGCTTGCTTCCTCCTTTGAAGTTCACTTCAAGAGTTTTATCAAATGACATGCTACTATTTTAGTTTTCTAAACTCGTTTTATATGTCGCGCGAAGTCACTTCAAACGACATCATATGTCGTTCGAGCGACATAGGGTTCTCGTTCGAGCGACAGTGCCGACTCAGATTTGTTTTATAAGCAACTGATTAAATGAGTCTTTTTTCTTCAAGAAGACCTGAGTTTTTCCCGTACACGAAAACTGCGAATTGCAAAACTCTTTTTTCTTCTTATTTAGGGTTTAAACATTTGTTTTTCAATTCACAAAACCCAATAGCTTTAGTGAATTATTTTAGAACCTAAGGTGAAGTTTCTCTTGTAGAGAGGGTAAATCTACGACTGACGAATACTACGTGTTCTTATGGGTTCGTTGCGGTTGATCCATTGCTGATTCTAAACTGAGGTCTATATGAGTATATGCGAATATTCATTGAAGATTTCATTGTGTATGTAAGTTGCGATTTACCTTTGCATAGTGAAATAAAAAGATTTTTTCCTTTGTTTTTTTTTCTTGAAATCTATGTGTCAGCAATATTTATTTTATAATGAGTTGATTTTATCCACCTAGATACATGTCTTAGGTTTTAATTATTTTGGTTTAAAAATTGAATCCAATTAAATAAGTTTAAAATTGGAATTTGTGAATTTGTTAAATCCATATCACATCCTAGCTTTCACAAGTTTGTTCTTCTAGAATAGGAGGTTCTTGGATATTATTTTGATTAGGATCTGCTTTTTGAATAATGTAAGGAATAGGATCCTCATCAATGTTAATAACACCTATGGGAATATCAACATATTCCTCTTCAAAGACAAAATCCCTAACCTTATCCCCCTAGTAAACTCAACATCCTCAAAGAACTGGGCATTTCTTGTCTAAAAAAATGATGTAGTGGTAGGATTATAGAATTTGTAACCCCTAGATCTTTCAGAGTATCCAATAAAGTAGCAACTAATCGTTCTTGAATCTAGTTTCTTTTCATGTGTCCTATAAGGCCTTGTTTCAACTGGACATCCCCAAATATGGAGGTTCTTCAGACTAGGCTTTTTGCCTATCCAAAGTTCAAAATGGGTTTTAGTAGTTGCTTTAATTAGTACTCTGTTAAGGATATACACCGCAGTCTTTAATGCTTCACCCCAAAGTAATTCTGGCAAGTTAGAGTGACCGATCATACTCCTCACCATGTCTTTAAGCGTTATGTTTCTCTTTTTAGCAACACAATTCATGCTTAGAGAACCTGACATGGTGTATTGTGGGAAGACACCTCACTCCTCTAGGAATTCAGCAAGTGGTCCAGGGCGTTGTTCACCTGAAACGTCATACCTACTACAGTATTCACCACCACGGTCAGATTTAACGCTTTTAATCCTTTTGCTGATTTGATTTTCAACTTCATCTTTGAATGATTTAAACACGTCTAGTTATTGGGACTTTTCCTGGATGAGATACAGGTAGCCATAACATGAAAAATCGTTTATGAATGTGATAAAATATTGTTGACCGCTCCACGAAACCATAGGGAATGGCCCATAAATATCTGTATGTATCAGTTCTGAGACGTCTGAAGGCCTATTGGCACCAAGTATCCTTATGTTTAAGTGTTTTCCCTTTGTGCAAAATGTGCGAATTTCAAAATCTCAAAAATCAATGGAATTAAGAATCCCATTTGATATAAGTTTTTCAATTCTCCTTTTGGAGATGTGACCTATTCTCTTTTGCCATAATGATGCGGAATTCTTAGTGGTTAATTTCCTTTTAAACCTCGAGTACTTAATTGCAAGGTTACATGATATGAATCAATTATATCAAGCATATAAAGGTTATCCACATAAGATAAAAGAACCACTTCAGCCAAATTTCAATTTTTAAAAAGACTAAATTTATTATTTCCAAAAGAACAAGTATAACCAAATTTGTACAATACAGAAATGGAAACCAGATTTGATTTAAATGATGATACAATAAATATCTCATTCAAATCCAAATAAGTAACAAACTTCAATAATAACCTAAATATCCCAATTGCTTCAACTTCAACCCTCTTGCCATCACCCACAAAATGTATCTTTCACCACCATTTTGCTTTTTGTGACTCAGGCAACCCTGTATAGGCACACTGATGTGAGAAGTTGCTGCAGAATATATCCACCAAGTGTGTTTAGGTACCGAAGTCAAATTAACCTCAGAACAAACTAGATGAAAAAGTGTAACTTTATTTACACACAAAACATGACAGTTGGAGCATTTCTTCTTCTTATGTCCCGCAACTCCACAGAAAAAACAAACATTAATAGTTTTTTCTTTATGTTATTTTTTTGGATATGGAATCGCTACAGCTTCTTTATCCTTCTTTCTTTTCTTCCCTTTATCCTTGGAAGTACTAGCCGAATGAGCACTTTATTTCTTATCTTGCTTCAGTCTTTCCTCTTCTTGCACACAATATGAGATGAGCTCATTAAGAGACCAAGTCTCCTTTTGGCAGATGTAACTCACCTTAAATTGACTGAATTGTGTGGGAAGAGATATCATAACTAAACCCCTGAATGCTTCTGGAATGGCCTTCTTTATGATCATCAAACACATGCAATTTGACTTCTCCCACCTTTCAATGTCCCTTTTTTCATCAGAGTAACTTTTATCCGTAAGAGGAGCAGGAGAAGGAACCCTTAATACAAGGTCCAGATCCATGACACTGAGAACTATATGGAGGTTCTCTTGCCACGACCTGAAGTTTTTGTGATTTAGCATTGGAATAGAATTAATACTGGTAGTAATGTTAGAAGCAGAACTAATAACTGAATCAGAGAATAACAAACAAATAAAACTAGCTCATATAAGTCATAAATCAAAAATAAATTCAAATGAAGGCAAACCCCATTTTAAAATATTGGATACTCTATTAATATTTTATCTTTGGAAAAAATATTAACTTGTAAGTGATATCTTTGTGAAGTAATCAAACATTGATAATAAGAACATATCGAACAATAATTCTTCCTTTGTGCTGATTTATTATTCATATGTAAAAGCCAAATAATCATCACGTGCTTATTACTAAAGGTGGACATGCAATTTTATGAAAAATTGATCTTCCTGTGGGTCGATTAATATTCACATAAATTACATGCACATAATCCTTTTATATTTTGAAATAAAATCATTTTTTTATCAAAAGAGGTCACTTTGATGACATATTTTTTAAATTAATTTATCTCAAAATATATATATATATTTAAACACACTAATATTTGAATTTAAATTTGTATGGTATGCAAGTAAATATGAAAGTAATGTTATGTAAATGCTACATATATAGATATAAGAAAAACATACCCAAAGTAGTTGCTTAGCCTAGTTGTTGGTAGTCTTAATTAAAGATATCAGATCTGGAAGGTCATGGGTTCGAAATCCCCTAGGCTCCTACAACAACATATTTTCGTCATTTTAATGGCTTAAGAAAAAATGAATACCAAAAATCGAACCCATGACCTTTTATTATCAACAAACCATCCCTTGCCAATGAACCAACAACACTATATATTAAAATTGTGTGAATAAATAATCAAAACAACAACAAAAACATCATCTTATTGAACAAAACAACATAGTTTTGATTTGTTTTCTTTGTTGTTCCAAAACAACTATGAACGACAAATCCCAGGTTTTTCCTAATCTTCAAAAAATGATATAAAATAAACTGCTAGTCCAAATTTAATGAATTTTATATTGTTGGAATCGTAATAAAACGAATAATATTTTTGTCCAAATTTTTTTCAGAAATATTGAACTTTCTAAAAAAATGTTTTCAACCCAAAATTAAATTAAATTCCTTCCTCATATATTTTTAACGATTCAACATGAAATAGCTCTGATACCACATGTTAGATTAATTTCTATTTTGAGAAAACCATCACATAAACAGGAACATTCATTTAAATCATCAAGAATTAAAAAATATAGAATTTGTGGAAACGTACCAGAATCCATAACAAGAAAATTAAAATATCCGAGTCTGAGGTCTTATGATCTTTCAGATCAGTACTTTTATTTACTGTCTAAATTTCTCTCGGACAATGGGAAGCAGAAGAAGTGAGTTGTGTGATCTGGGGACCATGACCCTTATTTATAAGACAATCGTGTCTTTTCATGTTTCGTATATTTCTATTTTAACCCATCATAAAAATAAAAATTACGCTTGTCTCTACACATTAAAACCCACACTTTAATAATGCATTATTATGGCCTCAAAACTTAAATTAATCACTTTAAACTTTATTTGATACCCTATAATTCATATTTATTTCATATATAGGCCTATATATGCTTTACAGAAAACTCTAATGGAGCACCATTTCAATCTAGCGATGCTGGGAAATGTTGGAGATTTTTAAAATAAGAGAGTAAGAGTTTTTTGGGTGTAAAAGCCTTAAGAGCTTGTCCCACATTGGAAGTGTGAGGAAGAGGTGGGAAGCTAACCCAAATATAAATGGGTATAGTGTCCCACATTGGAAAATGTACAAAGCTAAGTGTCACCACTAAGCTATAAAAGGGGTGGGCAACCTTTGAGTCCCACATTGGAAAAATGTTAAGAATTTGTACACTTAATAAGTACAAATGGAAGATTAAGAGTTAATTCATCTAGCATTTAAGAGGCTATTCAAGAGACCTCAATACGGTGCGAAGCACCGTACGCACACGCACACGCACACGCGCGCGCGCGCGCTCGTGCGGGTGCGGGGCAGTGGGCTGTAGAGGCGCTAGTGGCGCACTTTGCACTTTGCACGCCGCGTGTCCGCAGTGGTAGCGGGTTGCCGGGATTCGTCCGGGTCGGATCGCGGTAGCTCGGGCGCGGTCACTTTTTGGTTGACCCGTGCAAAACCGATTCGGTATTATTATACCTGTTCGGAATGGACTTAAGCCTATTGGCAATTAACAGTCATACCTGTTCGAAAATGACTTAATTCAACAGTCATGACTCTTGAAGACAAAGCCTTTCATTTTCTATAAATAAAGGCTGCCTAAAAACGGAATTACATTGATAACCAAAACCAGTTTCAGATTTCCAGACCCTGCTATTACTCTTTTATAATTTTCAGGAGATACAAATTCTCTTATTCTGTTTTGTGCACATAAACAGAATAAGAACTTGATTGACTGTTCTTCGTTGATACATCCAAGGGCTGTCTTCAAATATACAAGTTGCAGACAGTTCAATTGCTTCATTGTATCTTGAGTACGAATTTGCTGATTCCCATTTGTATACCGAAATTCTTCGTGTGGGGCAAATACTGTATTTAGGAAAGTGACATCACGCCTTGAAGTTTTATAGTGACTATTCAGAAATTACATTGTTGTATTGAAGTTGACATTTTGAGATATATAAAGAGTTCCATTTCTGTATTTGCATTCATAATTTCCAACAAATGTCCATATAAAAAATCAATTCCTCCCAACGAGGGAAGCATTGGTGAACCTAGAAAGCAAGTTGGAGGAAGAAATAATTTCAAAACCAACTGGAGGATTTCACAAATCCAACTTTATGTATCCAATATGATTTCAATGGTAGAAGACATGGACTCATGGGTCACCAGAATGGAGGAAGTCAAGAACTATCAGACTGCTCCCTTGAGGATGGCAGACGAACTCCAATTGCTGAGTACAGATCTTCCCCAACTTGTTAATAATTTACCATCAAAGTTTGATATCATATGGAATTGCCGAGGAGCGAATAAACCCCTATTCGAACCTACCCTAATGGAATATATGAATATTTATACCCCTGATGTTTTCGTCGTGTTAGAAACTAGTGTCCCTGTTATAAATGTGATGGATTTTTTCAATAGTCTAGTACTCACTGAACAAGATGTTTTCGAACCAATTGTTTAGTGTGGAGGAATTTAGGTTACGTAGAACCCACTCACAATTCAATAACAAACGTTGGTTATATATTGAGAGGCTATTCATGTCATGGTAAAAAATATTACTATGACGAATGGATGTTTTCAACAATTTATGACAACCCCCTCCCACGCCTTAGAAAATAACTTTGGGAAAAGCTTACTGACATTGCAGAGTGCATGGATGTCCCGTGGTTGGTCGCCGAGTGCAACCTAAATAAGTGGTTTTCGTAAAGTGTTCTAGATTTATTGACAATATTAATAAGTGCAACCTTTCAGACCTGGGGTGTAATGGACCGAGAATTACCTGGACTAACAGCTGTGATTGTTTTTCAAATACCATGATTCGGCTAGACAGGTGCTTAACAAACAATGAGTGGAGACTGAAGTACCCGATTGCCAAAATGTGCCCAAGACTGCTTTGAACCATTGACCTATGGTTCTTCGATTTGAAGGTAAAATTTCTAATTTGAAAATTAATAAACCTTATAGATTTCTTACTTATTGGTTCAATAGAACGTATTTTGAGGATATTATTAAAAATAATTGGAACAATTACTACAACCTTGAAGATAACATCCAAGAATGTACTAATATTATTAAAGACCGGAATGAAAATGTCTTTGGTAACATTTTCCAAAATAAAAGATGGATTATTGGGTGACTTAATGGCATCCAAAAAGCCCAGGAAATTATTTATTCCCATAATCTTGACATTATTCAAAAAAGTCTTCGATCAGAGTTCAATTCTATTTTACTAGATGAGGAAAAAGTTTGGCGACAAAAATCTAGAGTTCACTGGATTATTGAGAGTGATAGAAACACAAATTTTTCCCACATGTTTACCATTTAGGAGGAAAAAAAATTGCATACATTAACTTCTTGTTAATGGCGAATGGACAGATGATGCCAACATTATATCAAAACATATAAAAGCCTACTTTAAAGACCTTTTCCAAGCGGACTTCTCCTATGATATTAATAGCCAAATAAATGGTTACCCCAATTATTAGTTCGAGAATAGGGACAACCAAACTCTCACCTTTCCTGTCTCCTTTGAAGAGGTGAGATATTCTACTTTTAGCATGAAAGCGGTAAAATCCTCGGGACTCGATGGGGATCAACCCATGTTTTACTAACATTTTCGGAGTAACATAAAAGATAATATATTCAATTTAGTTAATACGTGTTTGATCCAAAAAAAACTTCCTAGCAAACCTTAACAATAGCTATCTGACACTTATAACTAAAATAGATAATCCAGAGACCATAAGTCAATTCCGACCTATCACTATTTGCAATGCTTCACATAAAATCCTTGTAAAGTGATAATAAATAGATTACGCCCCATCCTTTGTCGGACCATCATCCCTTTCCAAGCTAGTTTCCTCCTAGGTAAACAAACTTCATATAATATCATTATTACCCAGGAAAGAATCAATACCGTTATGAAGATAAAAGTGAAGTTGGGTGGCATTATTCTTAAAGTAGACCTTGAAAGAGACTATGACAAAATTAGTTGGCCAAGTGTTAAAATTATTTAATGTGGAGAGCGATTTTAGTAAAATTATAATGAGTTGTGTTAAAAATACCTCTGCCACTATTCTTTGGAATGGTACTCAAATACCCAGCTTCATGCCCATAAGAGGCCTTAGACAAGGCGACCCTTTATCCCCCTATCTATTTGTGATGTGTATGGAGTATCTTTTGGCTAGTATTTTGGATAAAGCGAGGAAAGGAAAATGGAAATGAATTAAAACTTCCCCCCACAATGGCCCATGCATATTGAACCAATTCTTTATGGATGACCTCATTCTCCTCTCTAACATGACTAATAGCTATTTCAAGGCCTTCTTAGACACCCTTGAATAATTCTTTCACCTTTCGGGTCAGAAAGTAAATTACTCGGAATAAAAAATATTTGTCTCTCTTAATATCCATAGATCTAAAGAGGTTGGGTTAAGAAATAAATTTGGGATGGGTCTTACAAAAATCTAGGAGCCTACCTGGGTACCAATCTTGTTCACGAGAGGTTCAATAATGCTTACCTTAAGAATGTCATTGAAAGTAAAAAAGTAGTTTTTTGGATGGAAAACCAAACTCCTATACTTTGAAGGTAGAGCTACTTTAATCCAATCAACTATATCTACGATTCCCATTTATAATATGGAAACTTATGTATTCCCTAAGAAAACATGTGAGACCCTGGACAACCTGAATCGAAATTTTCTTTAGGGAGGAAATGAAAGCAATAAAAAAAAACTCATCTTATAAGTTGGGAAAAAGTGTGTCGGCCCCAAAGATAGGTTGAATAAGAAGTACCCTTAACAATAACAAAGCAACGATTACAAAACTAAGGTGGAAAATAATAAATAATAGGGGTTCTCTCTGGTTTAATGTCATATCTAAAAAGTATAAAGTAGACCCAAATCCTAAACTTTGGAAAACTAACAACTCTCAGATATGGTGTGACATATTTAAATGTAAAGAGATAATTATTAAGAACACCAAATAAAATGTGGGAAAAGGTAAAGAAATTAACATCATGAAGTATTGGTGGTGCGAAGAGGCACCTCTTGCCTCAAGAATAGCCCAAACCTCCAACAATGAAGAAAATGTGAGTGCTCTCATAAATGAAAATGGAGTTTGGGATTTAAATGAAATTTGCCAAAGGTTCGATGACCCAATTATGGGGGAAATCATCAACACATTGATTCCTACTAGGGAGAAATGGAGGACAAACCATATTGGCAAACAAACAACAAAGGTAAGTTCTCTATTCACTATTACTATAATAAAATATCTATGGGGGAAGACATAAATACTTCTTTAAATGACTGGAAGAAACTTTGGAAACTAAGTCTACTGCCCAAGTTAAAACACTTTGTTTGGACCTTTCTACATGCTAAATTACTCACAAATTCTCACAGGTAGAGAAGGGCCTTACCACAGATAATACATGTCTTAGATGCTTAAGTGAAGAAAAACTAAATCACCTCTTTAAAGAATGTTTTTTTACTACTCGAGTGTGGCAAAATTTCAACCCATAGTTTATTCAAAGCTAAGGTACACATCTCTATTGTAACTCTTGGGTCATTGCAAATGTGTGGAACAATATGGATATCAAATGGCATGTTACCTTTATTTATTGTCTTTGGTGTATTTGGAAAGCTCATAATAAACTTTTTTTTGAAAACAAAATTCTAACTCCTTCTAAGGTTAATATACTTACTTAAAAGCTTACTTACAATATGCACGAAACACAAAGTAAGAGTATTAACCAAAAATGAGAAAGATTAATTACATCCACTAATGCTTGCACTTGTGTCACATGAGGTTACATATACATACGGATGGAAACTTTGACATCAGTAGTGGTATGGGAGATTTTGGAGGAATTGTGAAAAATGATGAAGGTAGACGCATCTTAGGATTCACCAACGATTTCTAGGAATAGCAAGCCCCATCCACACCAAACTGGTTAAATATAACACTCAAAGAAAAATGGAAGAACATTTGTCTCAAAACCGATTATCTCGAAGTCGTTCAAGTCATAGAGTCTGAAGACAATGGAAACCATATCCTTGAAAAATTTATTGAGGATTTTTGTGAGCTCATCAAATGCACCAAAGCCATGATTGTCCACATTCCCTGGGAGGATAACATCCAACCGGATTGCATGGCAAAAATTACGAAAGAATCACATGATCTTTATATGGAGTATAAATGCACCTCGGAGCAACTTCTCGCAATGCTGAAACATGTCGAGCTCGATAACCCCGTAGTATGGTTTATCACCTTTTTGTTCTTTTTCTATTATTTCTGACTACCTAGTTTTATCCAAAAATAGGGTGCACAAATGTTACTATGAAACTAGTGTGCACACATACGTATATATGCATGTAAAATTTTTTATCATTAAAGCCTTACATATACTAAAGTATTAAGATGTCCAGTACATGTATTAATGTGGTATCAACATTAAGCAAATGTTGAATAAAATAAACACCTTGACAAATAGTAATTAATATATATATTAATAAAATAATTAATTGTTTTAAAATGAATTAAAATTCGTTTTTAATTTTTATTGAAAAATAAATTTTATTTTACACTTAAAAATGATACTTTTCAATATTTCAAAATTAAAAAAGTAATTCAATTTTTAGTATGTGTTCTTACCACGAGTGCCCGTAAAAATGTCGTCGTGTCGCATTGCGGAGAGCTTTCGCATCATTACTTTTTCAGTGAATAGCTTCAACACACTTAACATGGAATCGCCTATCTAGACCCATTTTGTTTAAAAATGGACAAAATTAGAATACCCATTTTGTTTGAGGATACTATAGGTAATCTAAAGTTATGAATCCCAACAACCATGTGTGTAACCCAATGACATATAAACCAACGACAATTTATATAATATACTAGACCAAGTTCATTTTTGTTTAGTTTATATTCATTGATGCCAACTACGAATAAATTACATTAATTATATAATCAAATTCACAAGTCCCATACATCATACTACATTTATATATATATATATATATATATATATATATATATATATATAATTAATTAGTTTAAATTCATATAATTTTTTTTTCAAAACATATATAAAATTAAGTATATAATTCATTTTACTTATGGAAATTCTTAATCACATGTAAAAATATGTACCCATAATCCACCTCCTTTTTAATTACATAAACATTAGTCAATATTAGGTGTTCATGCCAATTATCATGTTCTGCTCACAAATTCAACAACACTATTTTAACTTAACTACACAAATCAATATGGAAATGAATAATTTTCCCAACATTTATAAAATTATAATTAATTAGGTTTCAATTTCTCTAATTAGGCTTCTAATCAATTTCTAATTCACATATGATTCAGGTTTAGGAAATATTTAATTCACATATAACTTATGTAAAAAATTAGATCATATTCTTGAATTAATATTAGTTTATTACACATGAATCGAAATTGTTCCAAAGATATTTAATACACCTTTTTTTTGGTTCTTCTCATTCCTAAAGCAAGTATCTCCACTTGAGATTGAAAGTTTAGTTTTAGTGGAGGATTAGAGCTTAGGAGCTAAGGGATAAAGGAAAAGGGACTATTGTAGGTGTAGTTATCAAATTATGGTGAAAAGATGCGTGAAATTTGTGAGAAAGAACCTTTAAATATAACCAAGACATAGTACCCCACAAATGGGCCAAGGAGGGGCGGCGAGCCACGAAGGCTGTAGTCGCGTCCAATAAAGTTGTAGCGCATGTGTGGATCCCTAACCCTACGATCATGGGTTAAAACGTGGGTAACTATATGTCACTCTCTCTTCTCTAGTTTTTCCTTTATTTATGGTTCATAAATTCCTTATTCTTTTCCAAATCTACACATTATTATTGAATACAGACTAGTTCTCCTCTCAACCCTACCTTGGTTCCTAAGAATGATCAAAAGATCTTTTTCAATCGGGTTTCCAACTGACCCCCCAAATAATCACTAATTAAATACTTATTCATTGTAATTACTTAATTAACATAAATCAATGAAATTTAGTTTAACTTCTAATGTACTCAATCGTAATTAATTATTTCTAAAAAATAATTTCCACTATTTTAATTAAGTTATAAAAATTATGGGTTATTATAGTCTTGCCTAACAACAGGACTTTCATCCTCAAAATTGCTAATACGCAAACATAGTAAAATAAATTTCATCATCATTATAAGCTCAGTCATGCCTACCAAACCAAATATATCACAGGCTTACTGGGGATTTATTTATTGAAAAAAAATCTTGCCCAAAATCGTCGATCGATCATGCCTTAGGAAAAATAAAACAAAACTAAACCTAAAGAATAGATCTAAGGTTTAATTGACAATACCTTTGCGGATCTTATAGTTCATCTGATTCGGTGGCTAAAATTTGAGGAAGTTGTTGAGAAGACTCGGGTCTTCTAGTATACGATCCCTATGAAGTAAGCGCACTATGTGATCAACTCTTTAGATTGTAATCTTAAAACACATGAGAAAGCTCCTATATTGCTCCTCTCCATTTATCTTTTGTATAAGTCTCTCTGTCCTTATGTTTCCTTTAATGTATATACTCTCTCTCTCTCTCTCTCTCTTGTAGAGATTTAGAAAAGTGATTTTAATTTCCTCAATACATGGTAACACATATTGCATTTATTTATACTTATTAGCAGAAAGAAAATCGAGTATAACAAGTTTACCAAAGTTAGGGCCCAGGCTCAAATAAGCGAGACCCTCATGCATATAACATATGCACTGGAGGGGACCTTGTTTGAAAATAAGCGTTAAACAAGGGTATATGCATGGAATGTGGCTCCTTCATTTAAAATAGTTTCAAAAGTGGGTACCCCTAATTCGAGCGAGATCCACATTCCCACTGACCCTTATTTACTATCATAATCGATACCCACTAAAATGCTTTCAAGTAACAAGAAACTTAAATGAACTTACTTCTTTAATAGGGATTATACTAAGGACCCAAGGCTAAATAATTAACTTGGCTTCCAATAGAAAATGGAAGCCCCAAATTATAACTTCGTAATTTATTTCCTTTTATTTAGTTATAATTAATTCCACTAAATAATCATCACTACATTTTAATTTAATTATCTCTGAACTAATCGTATAAAAATCCTTATTTACAAATCTAGATAGTGCATAGTATTATTCTTCGCTTAATGTATACAATACCAGTTAGTGAAATTTAATTTGTCGTTAATATATTTTCAGCTTCTTATTTATTCCTCTATGTAAAACTTAACTTATTTGATAATTTTACCATATTATAAAACAATCCACTAATCAGGTTTACTAGTAAAATCAAAACTTAGAAGTTTATCAATGGGGGTATCATAGTGCAAGATATCTCATAGCACAATTTTCTCCAGAATATGATCTTGGACATGTCCACAGAACGATTGCCCAACTTCTGAAGACTTAGATTCAATATTTTAAATCTCACCCATAACAATTAAAAAAATAATTGCGAGAACATTCCAATGATCATAATCTTCGAGATTGAGAATCTATGAACCATTTGAAAAAGTTGTGAGATTATTCAAGTATAATTTAGTCATCACATAGACTTGAATCTCACTCTTGGTCCTGTTAAATACATTTCAGATGAATAGATATGATCCTCTTTGAATAATCGGATAAGTTCATGAACCATGGGATATATTACCATGCTTAAGATAAACTAATAACATTGTACTTGCAGCTTTACTGATAGGATGTCAAATCCTTATCTAGGAAGTGAACAATTCAATTGAACTAGAACCAAAATTCCAATCTTTTATGTTCAGATCGATCCCAACTCACAAGAAATCCTACTAAGCTCAATTAACCAACATGGCATTATCACAAATATAATTCTCATTTCAAAATGAAACTAAAATGCCTTTATAGATAGATAAATGACGTAGATGATTTTAAGAATAAAACCTAACAAGTCTAATACATGCCCACTCATCATGATGAAAACTAAGTTAAGGCGCACATATACCTAGCTTATTTTGCCATGTCTTGGATGCCCATGCACACAATATGATCAAACACATACACCACGATAACATAAAACACACACACACACACACACGTGTGCGCACTCCCCATTATATATATATATATATATATATATATATATATATATATATATATATATATATATATATATATATATATATATATATATAGAGAGAGAGAGAGAGAGAGAGAGAGAGAGAGAGAGAGAGGCCTTCCCCTGGTGCAGACTCCGGTACATACCATTTTTTTAAAATAGTAAAAAAATGATTTTTTTGATGAAACTTTATGGATATGATCTCTATGGTAGGGAAATCGTCTCCACTTTTTTTCATCAAAAAATTCAATAAAAAAATCGTTGAGATGAAGTAATATGTAAAAAACTGGTCTAAATATGCATTTTCAACCGTCGAAATGTTGGCGATCATATCACACACTTGTGGATTGAAGTTTTTGATGAAACTTCATGGATATGATCTCGATAGTGAGACGATCATATCCATGAAGTTTTATCAAAAAATCCAATCAATAAAGTGGCTGGCGCCGACCCAACATTTTAACGGTTGGAAATGCATATTTATACTATTTTTTTACATATCACCTCATCTCAACGGTTTTTTATTGAATTTTTTGACGAAAAAAATTGGAGATGATCTTCTCACCATGAAGATCATATCCATGAAGTTTCATCAAAAAATTCATTTTTTTTACTATTTTAAAAAAATGGTATGTACCGGGGTCTGCACCATAAGGAGTCCTTACAGGAGACTTTATATATAAATATATACACGTGTATTTGTGTGTGTGTGTGTGTGTAGAGAGAGAGAGAGAGAGAGAGAGAGAGAGAGAGAGAGAGAGAGAGAGAGAGAGAACAATTATAAATAAAAGAACATACCTCATAAACCCATCTTCCATGTTTAGGCCCTCCTTGAAGTTTCATAACTTGTACTCCAGGTAATGTAATAGCACCATATGTTCCCGGTGTTAGAAATACTTGGCCTTATTAGCCCTAAGTCTTAGTATACCTAGTATCTTTATCTCATATCTCTCCACTTGAATAACAAGCGCCTCTGAAATGACTTAGCTTCCTAACCAACATTCCCTCTCTTTGTTAAGGTCCAGACCCTAACTAGTTTGGAGGACCTCATTATCCCACCATAGGGCTTCTTTGATCATGCCCTACTCAGGTTTTATTCTAAAGATGTTGTCCTTGTTGTTCATTCCGACCCTTATGATCCACTATATCATTATATGTTCACATCATGGTCCCAACTCAACCATTCAACTCTCTCTAATTTTTTACTTCTACTCGTAGTTCACACGATCCTACCAAAGAATAAGTGTTCCATACAACAACTGAGAATAAATGGTCTAGGATGGATTCCCCTTACCAACCTACTTAGTTGACAATGTCAACCCATTAATGAAACATTATTCTTCTTCTCTTCAGTGTTGACCTCTTCCGATGTAAACTTAAATTGATTGGTAAACTATTGCACGTACTCTATAATAATACATAAAACCTACTCCAAAGTGATAATTTCCTTATTCTGAGTGGAACTAATAGTGAATGGAAATTACTTTTCATTAAACATCTTTACGAACTCCCCATAAGTCATATGATCCGTATCCTTGGCGGAGGTCACACTCTCCCACCATTACAACATATAAAAAATTATCTTAAAGTAGCTAAAATATGTACATGTACATAATTTTAATTCATAATCATAAGGTTTCTTTCTTTGTCCCTCCTCCATTAGTGAGCAGTGGGTTAGATCCTTTGCGAACGTGGGTGGACTGTTTTCAACCTTATCCTATGCTGGTATGGAAACATCATCTCTTAAACTAGTGGATCTTTTACCCTTTCCCTTCCTATATAAATACCAATAATTGTGTCCTACCAAATAATCACTGCCAACTCCTCGAACACCAATAAGAACTGACCTTGTCCCACCTAACAAGTGGGACCAATAGTCACATTATCCCTTTGGGCTCCGTAGTTTCTCTCATCCCAATGTTCCCTATCTGAAATGATGGGAATAAAATGTACGTTAGACCCACAAGCTGAATGGAGTAAAAATTATAAAAAAGGATCGAAGATCGACGTGCAAAAATAAGAATGACCTCATTACCCACGAAACATAGGTCCATGCTCTGATATCAACTGTAATAACCCACATTTTCAACATATATGGAGCCAAGTTTAAATATCAAAAACACAAATTTTTAAACAATTTAAATTTCTATTCTTACCGTAGGATTAAAATATGAGACAATTTAAAACTTTTCTAACAATAATATAATATGAGATACATGAAAAAATGAATATACATAAAAAAACTCCAAAATTTAATAATATATCCTTGTAATGATTACATCATCATAATTTGTTAGTTAGAATCATACAAATTAAACTATAAACAAGTTATTTTATATAAAATACAATGACGAAAAGGAGAACTATGCTACTATATGAAATAAAACTTCAAATTCTAGTGTGATTGCTCCTAAAAGCGTGCTTAAAACCTGAAATGTTAATCAATAATGATGGGTTAAGGCCATTGAAATAATACCAACTAAGTGAACCCATATAGCGTTACATGACTCGTTAGAAGTACTAAACCTCGTAAATACAACAATAGAGTCTTACTATTAACACCAAAACATTTTATTATGAAATTCATAATAATTTTCACTTCCATAACTCATAAATCCTAACTATCTCTTAATTTCACCATTATATCCAGCTAGTATCCCATACAACCCTGCATATAACATGGTGTAGTTCTTGTACCATCAAATGAATACTAAAAATTCCTCCATTATTATATCCCGACAGTTTAGGCCCCACATACAAATTCACTATACCCACTCAACACTAGACCCACCTATATAGTGACGTACACATATAAATTCTCGTTAGTATAATCTGATAGCCTAGGTCCCACAGATACAGAGATAAATCTAGACCATCACATATAACAACTCCCATTAAAACTCCCATCATGGTAGCCTGAAGGTATAGGTCTCACACATAGGATACGTAATAGCTAGCCAACACTACACCCCATATATAAAATGATGCCCACTTAACCACCAAACTTTAGTACTTATCATCTCCTAGATACTATTCTTAAAAAACCAGATCACCATATATAATTATTAATACTAAATTAACACCCTTTATATTTCCCACCATGAGGTTGGACTTCTTCTCATAGAAAAAAAATATCCCCATGTACAATTCCTCAGCGACGACAAAGAGATCTTTTTGATGCTTGAATTGGAAAGGGAGGCAGAATGTGACTTAGGCTAATAGGGCATCGCGACCCGAGTCATGGATGATCTCTTGGCCACCACACCTTTGAGGTTTCTATTGCGTTCATCGAAGATGAGGATCCTGAAGTTGGCTTGACACTGTCGGTGATTGGTGTTGGATTTGAACATTGACTTGCTCACTTACATCGAGTTCTCATAACGTATCCCAACTATTTTTTTCTCTTTTGGGCATTGGGGCAGATGGGGAATGGAAATTTCATACGAATAATATAATCCACTTTCAATGTTTAAAGAAACCAAAAACTTATTAATACATACCCTTCTTTTTCTCTGTTGTCTTAGCCCAATAATATTACATTGATTAATACGATAATTTGAACTTTAATTCTACACATAATTGGCAACATAAAGACGCACCAAATCTATAACTAAACAAACGATAGTAACATGAGCCAAATGTCATAAATTCTATCAGGAAAAAAAACTATCAGTTGAAACAAAACAAAACCCACAAATAAAAACAAAGACATGTTACATTAGAATGCCATTAGTTGTTGACATATTCAACATGAGGAAGAAAAACAATATTATGTTTATAACTTGTTTTTGTTTTCTTTACACGAATTTTTGTGCAAAAAACAAACATGGAAAAAACAAAAATAAAAATTATATATCCTTTAAATTATCTTCTCCAATATTTTCCACTATGCATTTTGTAATATATCCTTTTCTTGCTTTCCTCACCAACTCCATATATGCAGTCATCAATATCTTCTAGTGGATCAAATCTCATATAAATACCAAACTGAAAATCATTTTTTACAAAGAAATATAGTTCAATCTCGTATTTAAACCCAATGGAAAGATTACCCAAGGGAAATGATAAAATTGAGAAACTTGTATATGAGGAAACATTGATGATTTGGTCTCATAAAATAAATAAAAAACAGTAGAGAAGTGTGCAAAAAATGTATATAAGGAAGCATGGAAATACCTATTAAACAATTTATCAAACACCATAAAAGTAAGAGTTTAACTGTATATAAGGAAGCATTGATGATTTGATCTAATGAAATGAATTAAAAATAGTAGAGAAGTGTAAAAAAAATGTATGTATAAGGAACACAAACAATAATATTTTTCAACACACACTCAGTGATTAGTACAAAAAAATTAGATCGCAAAAGTCTCTTAGAACCCAAAAGAGATAACTTGAATAGATCACAACTTATTGTGGCCATCCCGTGGGTTTCTCTCTCCTGAGGTGGATCCCTCCTTCCTTCCCCTTTTTTTGGCATGAGCATGAGATTGCATCATTTATCAGGGCATGCGACCATCACCGATGTGGGGTGATATGTAGAGATAGAGTCGCCATCCTATTTTGCACAAAACAGGCAAAAGAAATGTTATCGCCACGAGAGTATGACATCAAGGATAATACTGATACTTCCGAAACCAATTAGTTCAAGGTTTTGTCGACAAAGTTATGTTATGGGAAGGTGTAAGGCACCCATCCCTCCCTTTTGGTCTCTCATGGGCATGTGTTATTCTTCTCCTGTAGAAGTCCGTGATGTGTGTGCTTATGTGCATAATATAAATGGATGACGAAATCGCTCGACTCATGTCATGGATAAGGCCAAAGCGAGGTCATCATTATGAGTGTTACAAAAATAGAAATTAAAAGATATGATGTAAGTGTTTCTCAATTCATAAGTCGTTATAGAAAAACGATTGCGTACATCACACAAGATACAAGTAGGCCAACATATAACATGTATATATATATATATATATATATATATATATATATATATATATATATATATATTAAGAACAAAGTGATAAATGTATGTGGGAGGACTTGAGTTTAGGGATTTACCCAAGACGCCTATGTAGCCCGGGGCATCAAAGTACACGTAGTTCGAAGACAAAGTAAGGTGGGTTTTATGTAATAATCGGGACTTTCGAATCAAATATATCAACTGACCCTAATCACCTACAATCGTTATTTCAGCGTTGTAGAGGGCTACACACTTGATAGATCAAAGGCTTGCGCGAGCATGCCGAATTGGCGAGGATGGACTCACCACGAGCACCACCAAGAAATATAACTTGGGCAAGGAGGGCCCCAAGAAGGGTTCCTCGCCCCAATTTTCCCAAAGTTCACACAATTAGAACTTGGGCACTGAGAACCCCAGAAAGGGATCCTCTCCCACAATTTTACCAAAGTCCACAGAGTTAGAACTTGGGCGAGGAGGACCTTAGAAAGGGCTCCTCGCCCCCCAATTTTCCTTTAAGTCACAGACTAAGAGCTAGAGCGAGGAGGGCCCTAGAAAGGTCTCCTCACCTAAATTCCTACAAAGTTCACAGGATTATAATTTGGGCGAGGAGGTCACCCAAAAAGGGCTCCTCGCCCAAATGGACACCAAGTTCGCAGATATTGAACTTGGGCGAGGAGGCCCATCAAGAAAGGCTCCTCACCCCAAAATGACCAGATGTCACAAACTTGGAATTTGAGCGAGGAGGCCTATTAGAAAGAGCTCCTCGTCTAAAACAACTCAAAAAATAACAAGAAATCAAGTTTGGGTGAGGAGTCCCAGCACAAGTGGCTCTTTGCCCCAAATATTCTAAAAGTCACAAGAATAAAGTATGGACGACGAGTACCATCATGAGGAGCTCCTCATCCCCATAAATCCTTCTTCTTAAAGAATAGAACCAATGGGTAAGGAGGTCCACCTAGAGTGACCTCCTCCCCAAGATTTGTTACTCACATGAATGTCAAAGAACTAATTTGTTACTTTAATGTAAAATTAGCCTGGTTGAGCAAGAAGAATAAAAAAGGCAAGTTAGGATCTCTTGGGAGTTTTGGCTTGGTGTTTGAGGAACAAGGTTAGTTGAGAAAGCTCAACCACTTAACACTTTTTGATTGAGATAACACTAGTAGATATATCCTAGGGGTCACCTAGTCCTTATACAATTCACATCTGGTCATAATTGAAGTGAGCAACTAACGGATTACTCACAAGAAATGAACAATTTATAAAAATGATTTTAGAGGAGGTGGTCCTCGAGACCCATCCTCAAGTTTATAAAAGATTTTTGAAGAGGCGTTCCTCTCAAGTTTACAAAGTTTGTACAATAAGTTGCCATTTAAAAAGATATTTACCAAATCAAATATTTTGTCTTCAAGCGCAAACATATTTGATTTTAGACTTTGGTTTACACCAGGTGGCACCTGTCAGAGGTGACACGCGACTACACACAAATACGAATAAAATGTACATTGTAGACCTTGTCCCTCAATAACCCCCTCAGTTTTGGCACCCCAAAAGTGTCAACTAAGCCCTAGTGCACAAGTATAATAGGACCCTTGGGCAAGGTCAAGTCATACACACAACTCAAGTCACAACGTTACTGTTGATGTAAAAAATTAGATCGTATCTAATTATTTAATCACAGATAAAAGGAAATAAGACAAAGAATTTTTTAAAGTGGTTCAGCCTTATAAGAATGGCCTACGTCCACTGTTTATGTTATTGCTGAGTGTTTGGGAATTCTCGATTACAAGTTTGATCAAGAAATTCCGATCCCCCTTCAATGAGGATGATACAATGTATTTATAGCCCTTAGGCTGTACATGTGAAAGGGTAAATAATTAATGCCCCTTAAGCGTATACATCTGTATGATAAGCATTCAATGAATAGTCGAACTGTTGGTTATCTGGCAATTAATGCTACGGTCAAGATGCAACTCGGACCGCCTTAGTTTCTCAACATTCAGGAGTTCCTCGGAGCAGTGGAGTTCCTCGGAGTACACCTGTTACTCGGAGTGCCTGAGTAGATCGGGGAAATAGAGTTCCTCGTCGCTAAAGTAATTGTAGAAATGTTTGTATGTGCTGCGTAAACTGACACGTGTCTTCCTGTGATTCATCCATGTCAGCATGTCAATTTTGGTATCAACAGAATCCCCAATGTTTCATAGTTCGAAATTTGAGGAGTATGAAATGTTCTTTCTCGGAATATGGTAATTTTAAATGATCCTCCTGATTTTTAGGAGTGTTTCCTTCGTATATATTTTTCCTTCTAAATTCGCAGAATCAGCCTTTTTGAATTTTTATAACTGCTTCGATCTTCGCGCACTTTTTGTCCTTTTAGCCGCCGGTAGCGTAATCATTTATTTTTGTAATCATTTCCTTTACCGTTTCCCGAGGCAAAGTATTTAAGCGTCGCGGACAATCCCATCGTCTTCTACTTTTTTAAATTTCTGTCTTTGATTTTTCCATTCTCTCTCTCTCTCTCTCTCTCTTGTGCGTTCATCTTTTCCCTCGTTCATTGTCACTAGATCCCCCTTTTTTTGTAAGATCTTCTTCCTTCTCCTTCATTTATTTTATTCATCATGGTTTATCTTGTTGAATATCTTGATAAATTCCGTTCTGATTTTTCTATCCCTTCTTGGGTAATTTCGGAGGAACTGTCTGAGCCTTCAGATTATTTCCGCTTGGCTGAGGGACATTGGTTCCCCAACCTCTTTATTGTTGAGTGTGGATTTTCTTTTCCACAAAATCCTTTATGTTTAGAGTTCTGTCAATACTTTGATGTTGTTCCTGTAAAAATATCCTTTATGTTTAGAGTTCTGTCAATACTTTGATGTTGTTCCTGCAAAAATAGCCCCCAACACATGGAGAATAGTTAATGGGGTGCATAGGTTAAATCAAATTCATGGAACTCGCATAGGGATTCCAGAAATCATGTTCTGCTATAGATGGGCAGTTGGAGATAATACTTTTTATTTAAAAACTAGATTTTTGAATAGGGCTTTAGTAGTCAATCTCCCAGATGCCAATAGGGACTATTTCGAGCATGGGGTTGTTATTAAAAATTGGCAACATGCTCCTTTAACTGGAGACGCAGTATATCAGGGTCCCAGATGCCCTCCCTATGGAAATGGGATAGGTTATTTTGATTTTATTTTATTTCTGAAATTATGTTTTCATTGTATTTGATAAAATGTGTGACTGATATTTCAATGTGTATTTATTTGCAGGTGATAGCAAGAGAAAAGATCCGAAGGAAACAGAAGTTAACATAAAACACTTTAAACTTATCTGGAGCTTGCATCAGACAGTTGCAGACGAGCACATTAGGTTTGGTTTATACTTGCTGCAGTATAAGAGCTACACATCTTCTTTTACTGTTCGTCCGGTGATTAGCAATATTGACCCGGTGCCAGTTCCTGAAGATTCATCTCCTAAATCTCACATTCCCCTGAGCCAAAAGATGGGTAAAAGAAGAGTTCCTGTTATCTTCGAGACATCTGCCTCTGCTGGAGAGGCAAAAAGAAGTAAATCTGATGTCCTAGAGGGGACAAAGAAAATAGATGCTGCTCATTTTATTGCAACCAAGAAGGCTGCTGAGAAGCCCCCAGTGGCTCCGAGCAAGAATGATTCTCCCAAGGAAGTGATTACCATTTCCCCGACCAAGAGTTCTTCCTTGGTTGAAACTGTTCTTGTGCCCCCGAGGAGGCTGAAGAAAAGCTCCTCGGTCAATTTGGCTGAAACCATTTCCCAGCTCCCAGTTAGTGGTGCTGGTGTTCCTACCATTGTTTCCCCGAGCTCTGCTATGAGCTCGGTGAAGACTTGGATCATCCCCAAGATCCAAGGACTTGAAGAAAACCTTCCTCGAGATATGCTCACCTCTTTGGCTACTTGCCATATTGCTTCAATAAGTTTTTCTTGTTTTGAACTTTCCTTCTTTCCCTTATTACATATGTCTCTGTATTGACTTGTCGTTATTTCCTTTTTCCAGTTGGTGAGTTGTTTTAATACAATTGTGAAGAAAGACAAAGAAATCAAGGATTCTAGCTCCTCATCTGGTGTGGAGGAAGCTTTAGTGGGTTTGACCCAATCCTTGAAGGACTCCCGTAAAAAATACGACGAGGATAAAGCTGCCTCGGAGAAGAAACTCTCCTCATTCGAGGAAGAGAAGGCTCAGATGGTTGAAGTCTCCAAAGTGTTGGAGAATAAAGTAAAGGATTTAGAAGAAAAGAATAAGGAGCTCGCTGAGAAGCTCAAGAATTCTGGTGAGCTTGAGAACAAGCTCAAAATTGCTGAGGAAGAGCTAACCCGTCTTCGTGAGGTAAATCGTCAGAAGGAGGAGGTGGAAAGCAAATTGAAGGCCACCGAGGAACTTCTATCCAAGAAGCTCTCCTCGGAAAAAGTGAAAAGAAAATTAGCTATGAAGAAGTCCTTCAGCGTTGGCTGGGACAAGGGATGGAATAAGGGAGTGGCTGCAATGATGTCGCATGTAGAGTATGGCAGTCTCAAATACTTCAGAGATGGTTGGGTTGCTGCTCTACAAGAATTGAAGGTTGGTGAGGGTTCTGACCTATTTCAACAACATATTCCTGGTCCCCCTCCAACTCTCGAGGATGAAGAAGAGGACGAAGCTTCCTCCGAGGAGTCCTCCATGGTTGTGGGTGATCAAATCCCTACCCCACAAGTTATCCAGCCAATCAACGAGCAGCTTCCACTTCTGCCTGCCCCATCCGAGCAACCTCCTGTACATGCCGAATAACTTTTTGTTCCTGCCGAGCAACCTAGATCCTCATCCCAGGCTTTCGATAAAGTTTTGGGAGACAAGGAAAAGGTGTAAAGTTGTTCGGTATTTACTTTGTTTTATTTTATTTTGGCATATGTACTCTGAACTTTGTACTCTTTTTCCATGATGTAATAAAACTTGCACTTTTGATCATACATATTGTTGATTCTCTGCTTTCATTCTTATTAACTCTTGCCTTCTCCTCTTTATTAGTTTATGGCCAGAATGGAATTATTGTCTGCTCATGACATAACACTGCTGAGATAATGCAATGAATATTTTAAAGCTGGTCACGCTGATTTGGATGAGTCACAAATTGCAGACATCCTTGGCCAAGATGCTTCAGAGAAGGCAATTGAGGCTTATCAATACCTGAAGTGTCTTCTTGATCGTACTGTAGCCAATAATGTGGCTTATTATGAAATGATTGAAGACTTACAAGGCACTCTTGATGAACTTTAGCAGCAATACAAAGAATCTTCAGCTCTTTTGCATGAGGGGTATGAAAATAAATATCAACAACTAAGTCCTGACAAGGGACATGACAAGATGTTTGCTGCTTATGAAGTGAGAGAGAAAACCTTGAGAACAGAGGTCGAGGAACACAGGCAGATAGCTGAGCTGTTGGAGCAAGAGAACAATAATCTGTAAAAGGAATTAGCTCAGTTGAAGTCTGTTGCCTCCTCCTCAAATGCGTTGGTCCTTGTGACTGACGAGGGATTCTCCTTCTTGGAAGTTGAAAATGCTAAATTACGAGAAGAATTGGAGACTTTGAGAAGAGCTGGTCCTTCTACTCCTGCTCGGGGATGAGCAAGAGGTTCTCAGGGACGAGCAAGAGCTGCTCTGAGTACTGTCGAGGAACAGGGTACTCCACCTGCTCGGGGACGACCAAGAGTTCTTCGGCCTACTATTGAAGAAGCTCGAACTCAATCAGTGTTGGAAAACCAAGCATTCCAGTTGATGGAAAAAAATCAAGCCTTGTCTGAAATGTCCAAAAAAATCCAGAGTTTGGACGAGCAACTTGCCGCGCAGAAGTCTTCTTTGGAAAATAAGGAAATTTTTGCAAGAAGCCTTCACGAGCAATTAAAAAGATTAACTTATCAATTCCATAAATAGCTCTGAGAATTCTGGATGGCAGGCTACAACGAAGCCCTTTTCCATTTGGATGCTCGTATTGAATATGCCAATAATGAAGGCTATAAGCAGGGATGGTTGAACGCTCTGGGTGTACTGCAATTGGAGCAAGGTCACTATTTATGGGATTACTATAATCCTAGACTACTCGATCTACCAGTTCCACCTTACAATCTTGACATGAGTTGGATCCCTGCTCGGGCCATTCCTCGGTGCTTGATTTCCAAGTATCTCGGCGATTATAATCTCCATTCAAATGCAGAGTTATCTCGTCCTGAGAACCTGCTAGATAGACTATCTGTAATCAATATCAGAATGCTTCAAGACCCTAACTTCATCAATTCTTCCCTTTCCTTGGAGGATCCTCCTGCTGGCGAGGAACCTGTTTCAAAAGCACAAGGAAAGAAACCAATAGAATAGGGCTCTTGATGTAATAGTTATTTATACATTTCATAATCAATGTACTTTATTTTTGGAATTAATGAAATGCATATATTTTGTTTGCCAATGTTGATTTCCATTGCCTTGTATTTATAAAACACTTTTCACTTATGTATGTATATCTGTTAAAAAGATAACAATATTATGTATTTTTTTGACCAACTGTAGTTGATTCAAACTTTTTGTCGACTAGCTTAAATTTATAGTAATCATTTGGCTGACCCAAAAATAATGATGTTTTGCTTCTCGAAAAATTAGAAAATCACAAGTAATAAAAATTTAACTTGGTCTCTACAATATTCGTAAAATGTTTTTGACCAACAAGGGTTGGCATCTTTTGATTCTCAACCAATATATCTTGGTGGATTTTTCTTTTTTCGACCAACTTAGGTACTTTTTGGAAAATATATTTTTATTCCTAACCAATTGGAGTTGGCATTTTTAGGAATGTCATTGCCTCCTAACCAAACCGAGTTGGCATTTTTAGGAGTATGATTTCCTAACCAACCGAAGTGGGCATTTTTAAGAATGTCGTTCCCTAACCAAACCGAGTTGGCATTTTTAGGGGTATTTTGTTTCCTAACCAACCGGAGTTGGCATTTTTAGGAATGTCGTTCCCTAACCAAATCGAGTTGGCATTTTTAGGGATATTTTGTTTCCTAACCAACCGGAGTTGGCATTTTTAGGAATGTCATTCCCTAACCAAACCGAGTTGGCATTTTTAGGAGTATGGTTTCCTAACCAACAGGAGTTGGCATTTTTAGGAATGTCATTCCCTAACCAAATCGAGTTGGCATTTTTAGGAGTATGGTTTCCTAACCAACCGGAGTTGGTATTTTTAGGAATGTCATTCCCTAACCAAACCGAGTTGGCATTTTTAGGGATATTTTGATGTTTGCTGAGCAGTGTAGTGCATAGCACTAGTATTCCCCGAAAAATTTTCAATAAAAGGAAAGAGGCTGGAAGAATATCATCATTTTATTCATACTGATGGAACTGCTTTACATGAAATTTTACATCATTGATAGTACTTTCGCAGGTGTTCTGCATTCCATGCATTCTTAAACTCCTCTCCTTCTAAAGTTGTTATTCGGTAAGTTCCTGGTCGAACAACTTCTGTAACTCGGTATGGTCCATGCCAGTTTGCCTCCAGTTTGTTGTGCTTTTTAATGACCTTCTTTAGCACATAATCTCCTTATTTTAGGTCGCACTTCTTCACCCTCTTATTATAGAACATAGTTGTTCGTTGTTGGTAAGCAACATTCCTAATGGCAGCTTCTTCTCTAACTTCCTCGAGCATGTCCAAATCCAATCTTTTCATTAAGTCGCTGACTGGGGAGTTGAAATTCAACACTCTGCGTGTTGGGAGACCCATCTCGGCAGGTATTACAGCCTCACTTCTAAATGCCAGCATATATGGGGATTCTCCAGTTGCTGCTCGGGGAGTAGTACGATAAGCCCACAGTACTGACTGTAACTCGTTAATCCAATTTTCTTTTGCCTCACTTAACCTTTTCTTCAAACCATTTAGCAGTGTCCTGTTCGTCACTTCAGTCTGTCCATTGCTTTGGGGATGACCTAGTGCTGAATAGAGCTTCAAAATGTTGGACTGATGGCAATAGGCAGTGAATTCCTCATTATCAAATTGCGTTCCATGGTCGGTGATGAATGCATGAGGAAGACCTTATCTATAAATGATATTTTTCCAGACAAATTGATATACCTTCTCATAGTTCATGTCGACAAGAGGCTCAGCTTCTACCCACTTAGTAAAATAATCCACTGCGACGACGAGGTATTTAAACCTTCCCCTGGTCGGTGGTAGTGGCCCGACCAAATCTATCCCCCATATGGCAAATGGCCAAGGGGAAGTGATAGGTGTCAAAAATGCTTGTGGAGTTCTTCGGATGGAGGAAAAACACTGGCACTTGTCACATTTCTTGGCATAGGCTATACAATCAGCTCTCATCGTTGGCCAGTAGTATCCCTGCATCATTACCCTTTGTAAAAGGGTCCGACCTGCTACATGGGCTCCACAAGACCCTTCATGGATCTATTCAATCAATTCTTTCACCTCGGAGGGATGTACACATCTTTGAAATCCTGCCATGATTCCTCGTCTGTACAAAATACCGTTAGTCAATACATACCGAGCAGCTTTAAACTTTAATTTTTTGGCAGCGAGTTTATCAATTGGTAATTCTCCTTCCTCAATATATGTCCTGATGGGATCCATCCAAGATGGTCCAAAATCAAGGGTAATAAAACTCATCATTAGATCTTCATCTATGATCCGACTAGATAACACTTCAATTGGTACTGTTCTTCACAACTCAGTACGAGTAGCTGATGCTAATCAGGCCAGGACGTCTGCTCTTGCATTCTCCATTCTCGGTATTCTGATCAACTGAATTGCAACAAATTCTGATACCAACTCCATCACCTTTGCATGATACTTGATCATTAATTCTACTTTGGCTGCATATGTTCCCAACATCTGATTCATAATTAATTGAGAATCACTGAATACAATAACCTGTTGCGCCTCCATAGTTTTTGCCAAATTAAGTCCTGCTATCATGGCCTCATACTCAGCCTCATTATTGGAAGCTTTGAATTGGAATCGTAGCGCATATTCCATGTCAACTTCGTTCGGGCTGTTCAAAACGATCCCTGCCCCACAACCTGTAATACAAGATGAGCCATCTACATACAACTTCCATATAGGTAACTCGTCTTCTAATTTTTGATCTGATAGAATTCCTCGATGAAATATTTGTTGCTTCTTTTCACCATCCCCTGATATTTCTTGTTCTTCATCGACCATCTTTTCTTGTCCTTTTACCAACCTAAGTTGGTCTGAGCTCGAATTTGATGATCTTGTCACATCCACTTGCCCTTTTACCAACCTAAGTTCGTCTGAGCCAGTATCTGTTGGTCCTGTAACATCCACAGGTTGATCGGCGAGGTTCTTTTGCTCCTCAAGGGTATCAGGATAAGTGAACTCTGCTATGAAATCTCCTAGTGCTTGTCCTTTAAGCGACGACCTTGGTTCATAAATTATATCATATTCACCGAGCTCTATTTCCCAGTACATCAATCTTCCTGATTTTTCTGGTTTATGAAGGGCTTGTCTCAACGGCATGTCCGTATATATACAACTATAGTATGGGCCTGGAAGTATGGCCTCATTCTCCTACTCGCTTTAATCAGTGCCAATGCTAATTTTTCCAGCTTTGGGTACCTGATCTCTGCTCCTCGAAAGGCCTTACTTGTGTAATAAATTGGCTTTTGCACTCCATTCTCCATTCTGATCAATGCCGAACTAACTGTATTCTCTAATACTGCCAGATATAGGTATAATTTTTCTCCCATCACTGGCCTTGACAACAGCGGAGGTGCTCCCAGATACTTCTTCAAGTCTTGAAAGGCCTTCTCACATTCATCATTCCACTCGAAAGTTTTTTGGAGTATTTTGAAGAACGGGAGACATCTATCAGTTGCTCGTGATACAAATCTGTTGAGTGCTGCTACTCGTCCTGTAAGACTTTGCACTTCTTTCTTCGTCGTTGGAGATCCTAGCCCTAATAGAGCTTTGATCTTTTCTGAATTTGCTTCAATGCCTCGTTGATTAACGATGTACCCGAGAAATATGCCTTCTCGTACTCCAAATATGCACTTCGTCAGGTTCAGCTTCATTTGGTATTTGTCCAGTTAATCAAAGGTCTGACCTAAGTCAACTAGATGATCAACAGCTTTCTTACTCTTTATCAGCATATCATCGACATAGACTTTCATATTGCAACTGATTTGTTCGGCAAAGACCTTGTTCATCAGTCGCTGATATGTCGCACCTGCATTTTTTGAAAAAAAGGCATAACATTATAAGAATAAGTTCCCCTAGGGGTAATGAAAGAAGTACTCTCCATGTCTTCAGGTTTCATTTTGATCTGGTTATAACCAGAATAAGCATCCATGAAGATGAGTAGCTCGTGTCCCGAGGTAGCATCCACCAGTTGATCAATTCGGGGCAATGGAAAGTGATCCTTTGGGCATGCTTTGTTGAGATCAGTGAAATCAACACACATCCTCCATTTGTTGTTTTTCTTCTTTACCATCACTACATTTGCTAACCAGTTTGGGTATTTAACATCTTCAATGAATCGAGCTTTCTGGAGCTTCTCGACCTGCTCTTGTATAGCTTTATTCTTCTCGGGACTAAATACTCTTCTTCTCTGCTTTACAGGCTTGATCTCCTTATTCACGTTGAGCTCATGACATAAGAAGTTTGGGTCTATCCCTGGCCTATCTTCAGGACTCCATGCAAAAGTTTTCCTTCTGCTTCTTAGGAAAGTTATCAACTCCTGTTTTATTGATGCATCCAACGAAAAACCTATTTGAGTTGTTCGTTCAGGGTGCTCGTCGTCCAAAATGACATTTTCTGTAGCTTCCACCACCTGTCTTTTTATAAGTTGAGATTCATCTCTAGGATCCAATGTTTCAATTTCTGTACCTTCATCCACTTGATAGGTAGTAGTCTTTTTCCTCGACTCTTCTAGTTCCTCTTGTTCGGCAGATGAATAATAGCATTCCTGAGCTACTTTTTGATCACCTTTCACAACTCCTACTCCAAAGTTTGTTGGGAATTTTAAGCACTGATGTACTGTAGATGGGACTGCTTCGAACTTCTTTAATCCTACCCTTCCCATGATGATGTTATAGGCCGACTGAACATTCTTATCCATCACGAAAAAGCGTATTCTTTCTGTCCGACATGCAGGCCATGTACCAATGAATATATCCAACTTGATCGTCCCAAGTGGAATAACTTTCTCACCAGCAAAACCGAGGAGAAGTCTGTGGTAAGGCTCCAATTGAGATAATTTTAGATTTAAACTGTCAAAGCACGAGTAGACCATGATGTCTGCCGAGATACCATTATCTACCAGAACTCTCGAAATCATCACTTCTTTCATTCTCATTTTGATTACCAGTGGGTCATCATGAGGATAAAGGACACCTGCAAGGTCGTTCTTTGAAAAACCAATGACCAACTTCTCATTGTTTACCTTTCTCGAGCGATCTTCCTCGGCTATATTTATTCGTTGAATATATGAGCAAGCTTGAGCCTCATAGAGGTAAGCCTTTCTTTCTGCAGTAAGATCTCCTCCTCCAGCGTCTCCACCTGTAATAACATTACAATCAAATGTTCCAAAACGTATTGAAAATACCTCGCGTTCTGGTTGCCTTGGCCTTTTGGGAAGATCGGGGTCATCTTCTGTATCATCTTCATGATCTCTTTTCCTGTTATCCTCTGCTCGACGAGGAGATTTAGACCTCTCTCTTGTTCGGTCGTCATTTCTTCTTTCATTTCTTCGATCCACATACTTTGTCAATTTTCCTCGTCTGATGAGTGTTTCTATCTCGTTCTGTAGAGCTATGCAATTTTTAGTCATATGGCCATGATCTTTGTGAAACTCGTAATATTTTTCCTTATTCCTCCTGTCAGGGTCTGCCATCATCTTCTTTGGCCATTTTAACTCCTCGTTTTTCTTGATTTCTTCCAGTACGTGGTTAATTCCCATCTTCAAAGGAGTATAATTATCAAAAAATTTCAAGACTTCCCATGACGACCTATTTTTAGATTGTTTGTCACCACCATTGCTCTTATGCTCTTTCTTCTTAGCTTTGTCAACTTCCACCTTAGTTTCTTTATCCATATTCTTCTTCGCAGCCATAGCTTCCTCGGCATTCATGATCTTAGCCGCTTTTGCCATCAATTATGACATGGTTGTGGGTGGATCTTTGGCTAAAGTTTAGTACAACTTGTTGGGCAACAACCCACTCAACAAGGCGGTGATCGCTGTCTTTTCTTCATAATCTATAACTTCGAGTTTCTCGTTATTAAAACGAGTTATGTAGTCTCTAGTACTTTCACCAGCTTTTTGTCTAACGCTTAACAAATGTGCTACTCGTTTTACTGGCTTTGCCCCAAAGCAGAAATTTCCAATGAATAACTCGGCCAGTTGAAAGAAAGTTAAAATCTTACCCCGAGGAAGATTGTTGTACCATATCTGGGCAGATCCAGTAAGAGTTCCCGAGAATGCTCTACATCTCATCTCATCGGGGACAACATAGATGTCGGCGGCAGCTTGATATTGCTCTATGTGAAGAACATGATCCGTCTTTCCATCATATTTGGGGGTTACCACAGGTGCTTTGAACTTTGACGGTGTCGGAAAATCTACAATGGCCTGGACAAAAGGTGTCCCTTGAATAAAAGTTCGCTGTAAGGGATTCTTCGCCTTAGCCATTTCTCCCAATCTATCTTCCAGTCTTTGAATAGAGCCTTTCCACGCGTCATTTCCTTCCTCGGGCCTATTAGTTCGAGAAATTGATCGAGTTGATGTGGCTTCCTGAGATCTATCTTGACGAGAAGCTAGTCGCGATTGTGCTGATCCTTCTCTTAGATCTGAAGGTTATCGAAAACTCTTTGACATGGCCTTAGGTGGACTTCTATTCCTCCTAGGGCCTAATCGACTGAAAGGAGACACCCTGCTCAATCTTTCCAGGGTACTGGTCCTCTCTAGAGAGAGAGTGACACGTTGTTCAGTATCTGCCCGTATTGACGAAGTTCGCCCAGGTTGATAGGAGAAATCATCAGATTCCTCATTATGATATGAATCAGTACGCCTGGTTTGTGAAGAAAGTAAATGGGTTTGTCTTTGAACACTTCTCTGTCCTGAATGGACAGGTTCCCCGCCATGAAGGGTTTGTATGAGTTGCCTCATAGTCTCTTGCATGGCGGTCTGGCCCTGGGCCAGATTTGTAATTATCCCAACCAGATCTGGAACGTTTGAAGTGGCAGATGGGTTTGGCGGATTTCCAGCGTTTCGATTGCTGGATTCAGGATTATCAGCCATTGATGATGAATTATTTTTGGTGAAAAACGATAATAACAGTTGTTTCCCACAGACGACACCAATCTGTTGATGTAAAAAATTAGATCGTATCTAATTATTTAATCACAGATAAAAGTAAATAAGACAAAGAATTTTTAAAGTGGTTCAGCCTTATAAGAATGGCCTACGTCCACTGTTTCTGTTATTGCTGAGTGTTTGGGAATTCTCGATTACAAGTTTGATCAAGAAATTCTGGTCCCCCTTCAATGAGGGATGATACAATGTATTTATAGCCCTTAGGTTGTACATGTGAAAGGGTAAATAATTAATTCCCCTTAAGCGTATACATCTGTATGATAAGCATTCAATGAATAGTCGAACTGTTGGTTATCTGGAAATTAATGTTATGGTCGAGATGCAGTTCAGACCGCCTTAGTTGCTCGATATTCAGGAGGACCTCGGAGCAGTGGAGTTCCTCGGAGTACACCTGTTACTCGGAGTGTCTGAGTAGATCGGGGAAATAGAGTTCCTCGTTGCTAAAGTAATTGTAAAAATGTTTGTATGTGCCGCGTAAACTGACACGTGTCTTCCTGTGATTCATCCATGTCAGCATGTCAATTTTGGTATCAACAGTTACTCTGTCAAAATCACCCCAGATACCTAGTGTTATCTCCTGCTCTCTCTCTCTCTAAGTGCTGAGTGCCTTGTTCTTTCACTCCACACTGACATGCATTATTCTCAAGAGTTTGTTTCTCTTGAGAAAAAAATTGCTGTTAATGTTGTGAAGTTCATCTTCTTAGGGGGAGTAGTTCTCACTTTGGTTACATTTTTACCAAAAGTATAAGGTTTTACTAGGTGCTTCTCTAGAAGTTCTTGAAAGACCTTGAAGGCAGAGTCCATTGGAGTGGGTCACACTTCACCCTTTACAGTTTTTCATAGACCCCGGTACAACTACTCTCCTACATTTGGCGACTCTGATGGGGATGTATCCTCACTTCCGTGGACAAAGAAGGTTTCAACATTTCTAAGTATCTAGTTTTTGAAGACATTCCACCTGGGAATGGAAGCCAAAATGACCAGACCACCCAGAAGGATGTGGTGGTGATCGGAGCAAAGAAACATGCTCCTTAGGGAGGGCAGACCAGCTCATCGAAAGCAACTACGATGATAGGTATGATCATATTTCTTAACTTCTTGAATCAAAATAATGTATACCTATCAAGTTTGGGTTAAGGTTATGTGAAAACAGCAGCAGCCCCCTCAGGAGGGGCCGCCACCCTAGCAGTAATTCCGACAGAGACGATTTCGCTACGAAAGGTGATGCTAGAGAAGGTTGTGTCACCATCAAGATCACCAGCAGCAAAGGGCAAAAGTTTGAAAGAATCCCCTTCCAAAGAAGTCACTATGGAGGAGGTGAGAAAGTTACTCTACTCCACTCAAAGAGAAACACCTCATTTGTATGATGAGATACAAAATCCTTATCTTCAGGATGTGAATGAGAAACCATCCAGAGGGGTATATTTTACTAAAAGTAATTAAGTTTAATGGAAAAGGAGAAACCCCAAGAGATCATGTGAAAAGGTTCATTGAGTACCTAGGGGTGAATGAAAATGACAAGAACTTGAGGTTACGGGAGTTTTCCAAGACCCTCACAGGAAAAGCCTACACGTGGTATTCCCACCTGATGCCCAACAACATTCCCTTATGGGAAGAAATTCACAAAAAAATCCTCCAAAAGTTCTTTATGACACAAGACGAGTTCACATTAAGACACCTGGCACAAGAGGTGCAAAATCCTGGGGAGGAGTTAATGCATTAGATCAAGCGCTTTCGCGAGAGAGCACTTGATGTACACGAGGAGGTAGCCAAGGCAAGGCTGCTTCAAATCTATTTGGAGGGGATCTTTGAGGAATACAAGCTCCATCTAATCAATGAAACTAGAGATGCCACCTTTAGAGAGTTCAGAAAGGTTGCTAGCAATATGGCAATGATAATCAAGCCGAGGTCCTCGAGCTGGAGGACACAAGTTACAATGACTTCTAGAAGGTTTCAAGTCTCGAGGAGATATGGAATCAATTATATGGATGGGAGCCCCAAAGGTAATAAGGGAGGCTCCGAATCCAAGAACAACAACCCAAGTAATAAGAGAAAGTTTGGAGAAGATGATCCACTACTTCTACCTTAAAGCATAGAAGAAGCTATGGATTGTTATCGTATATTGGTACGAGAGGGGGTAGCAGGTCCCCCTCCTCACCTGAATGGAAAAACTCAAACATCAGCTAAAAAAGACAAACTTAAGTATTATGAGTTACCCTAGTGGGTGAAACACTCTACCAAGGGTTGTTACTACTTGAGGAGGATCATTAGCGAGTAGGTAGCCAGTGGCACTTTGTATATACCTCCTGTGGATATGAACGAGAATCCACTTCCAACTCATCATTAGGACACTGCCAATATGGTAGTAGCATATGATGAAGAAGCAACCCAAGACCTAATGGAGTGGGAAAGTGATGAGAGAATATGTGAAGAGTTGGGAAGGCTATCACTGAGCAATAAGTAGAGAACTGAGCTAAAAAGAAAGCGTGAGGAGTGGTTTTTCACCCTAGACCAAGAAGAGGAGGGAGATGAAGAACTTGAGCAGGTCAATATCCTAGAGCGCCAGGTAAATGTTATCCTTTCACTGGATGGGAGGGGGTACATATGAGGTAGAATACATCTGCAATGCGCGGGCATATAAAGTGGATCTTGATTGTAAATGCACAGCCATATCAAGGAGCCCCAAGTTCAAGTGGTTTTTTTACCAAATATGAGTAAAATATAACACCAAGGTAGTTATAATAAGAAAAATCTTAGAGGTGGTACAATAGAGGGGAGACCCCTCTTTGAATTGGAAGGGGACGATTGGCAGGTTGATAAAGAGGTATACTTCTGAAGTGGAGATAGGCAGGTGCCTTACTTCCACAACTACACACTATATGTCACAACTGTAATCAATGGAGTCTTATTTCCCTGAGAATTAATGGATAGAGGAGCATCTGTTAACATTATGCCAATCAGCATATTATACTAGATAAGGATTGATCGAGAGAATATAGTGCCTGTACCACTAGTGATATCAAGATTCAACAACACCCGAATGCAAACCCTCGTATATGTGAATGTAGGAATTAAGTTGGGAATTTTACTTCCCATATCAAATTCCATGTCATCAATGCCAATACCAGCTACCAACTGCTCATTGGGAGGGTATGGATGCATACCCATGGCATAGTGCCCTCAACCTACCATCAGCGTGAAAAGGCCAACATCAGAGGAACAAAGATCATAATTAAAGCCACATAAAGCCTTTTTTTAAGGAGTCCCATCTGTTAGACACAGCGTTCTATACAGTACTGGATGAGGAAAGAAATAGTTATGCGAGAAAGCTATAAGAAAAGAAAGTAAATGGAGGATTTTCCCAGCCAAGGAAATCTGTACATGATCGTTTGGGGGGGGGGGGGTGATTCCTTACATAGAAAAAGGTAAGAAAAAGGCTGAGGAGGTAGTTAAACCTCCTCGAACCTGTAAAAAAATGGTCCTACCCGATGGAAAAGTTATCTACCATTTATAACGATGTGGTGTTCTGGGTTGAGAGAACCTACCTGACGCCTGAAATTTTTTTTGTGGACGAATTCCATGTTATTGAGCATATTGAGTAGCCAGAAGAAGCTCCAGAATGCATGCAGGATGGATCTAGGGAGCAGTTACAAGAATTATAGGAGATTAACCTGGGGGTGGAAGGGGGTGAAAGTAAAACATTCTAATCACCAAGAGTTTGACCCCAAAACATAAGGAAGAGCTGGTGGGCCTGTTCAAAGAGTTCACTGATGTATTTTCCTATAAATCCATGAAATTTCCAGGGATAGACCCAGAGGTGAGCTCTCACAGATTGGATGTTCTTCCCAACGCTCTCCCAGTCATGCAAGCAACACGAACGTACAAAGATGACCTCGATCTGAAGATAGAAGTAGAGGTAAAGGAGCTATTGCAAGAAGGGTTCATTAAGCATATTTAGTATCCTTTGTGGATCTCCAGCATATTACTGGTGGCAAAGAAGGACAAGAGCTAAATTCGAATTTATGTGGATTTTCACCACTTGAATCGGGCATGTCCTAAGGATGAGTTTCCTCTACCAAGCATAGATAACTTAGTTGACGCTACTGCAGGACATGAGATGTATATCTTCATAGATGGGTGCGTTAGCTATAATTAGATTAAGATGGACCCAGAGAACATAAAGAAGACTGCCTTTCGCACTCCCCTGGGAAATTTCCACTACACGATCATGTCGTTCGGATTGAAGAATGTCGGGGCTATGTACCAAATGGCCATGATGAAAAATTTTCTTGATTTATTTCATGACATAGTAGAATTTTATGTGGACGCCCTTGTGGTGAAATCTAATAAAGAAGGCAAGCACATAGAGGGCCTTCGAAGAGTGTTTGAAAGGTTTCGTAGGTATAAGATGGGGATGAACCCCTCGAAGTGTGCCTTCGGGGTCACTGTGGGAAAATTTTTGGGGTTTGTTGTGAATAGCCAGGGGGCAAGTATATGCAGAGAAAAAGAAATCCATCCTGATTATGCCATCTCCAAAGAGTCAAAGGCAACTTAAGTTCTTTTTAGGGAAAGTGTCATACTTAAGAAGGTTCATACCAATGCTAGTGGAGGTGACCCACCCATTCACACCACTTCTAAAAGATAAAGACAAGTGGATTCGGGGAGATGAGTAGAAGAAGGACTTTGAAAAGATCAAAGAAATTTTATCCTCCCCATCCATAATGATTCCACCAGACGTTGGGGCGCCACTACTGCTCTACCTTACTTCAACATAAAGATCCATATGAGCACTGCTGGCCCAAGAAAAGGAAGGTGTAGAGAAACCAGTGTACTACTTGTTAAGAGTGATCTCAGGTACAGAATCTAAATACACTAACGTAGAGAGGCACTATCTCGCCCTGGTCTTTTTTGCTCAAAAGTTGAGACATTATTTACTAGCTTTCACAGTTCACATAGTCATTAAGCGTGACCCGATCAAGTACCTCCTTGCACGAACGGTGCTTATGGGACGAGAAGCAAGGTTGGTTTTTATTCTGTCAGAATACGATTTAAAATGCATAGTTCCCAAATCCATTAAAAGTCAAGTGGTAGCTGATTTTCTTGCCCATTTTCTAAGTGGGAATTTTGAGCCCCCCAGTGAGGAACTACCTGGGGAAAACTTTCAAGCATGCATGGAGGAAGAAATGAAAAAGTGGGTGATGTAGTTCGATGGATCCAATGCGCAAGGAACATTAGGTGCCGATATTATACTGTCAAACAGTAAAGAAAAGAGCACCCTTTCCTTCAAGCTATATTTTAAGTGCTTAAACAATAAAGTTGAATATGAGGCCCTCATTTTAGGGATGTTAGAGGCACTCAGAAGAGGGGTCAGAGTGGTATGCATATAAGGGGAATCCAATCTGGTAGTAAAACAAGTTAATAGGGAGTTCTCCCTCAAGCATGGTAACCTAGCACCCTACAGATACATCATTCAGAGATTGCTGGGGCGGTTCTTGGAAGTAATTGTAGAGACACTTGAAAGAACAATGAATAGGCAACCTGACGCACTTTCCATGATAGCACAGAAGTTAGACATGGATGATCCATAAGCAACAATCACAATACAATGAAGTACAGTGCCTACTAAAGTGAGATATTTGTTCCTAAGCAATGAGCCAGAAGATTGGAGGCACATAGTTATGAAGCAGCTAGAGACCAGAGAGGGGACAATGAAGATGTTAGAACTAGCCAACTACCACCTGATGCAGGGAACAGTTTATTTCAAGAGGCCTATAGGGTTCCTAGCAAGATGTGTGGGAGAATAATAAGCTAAAGAAAGGTTAGCAGAGATTCATGAAAATCATTGTGGGGACACTGATATTCCTATTTACCGTTGGTTACAACCGGGGGGGGGGGGGGGGGGGGGAGACTACTATTAGACCAACATGATTGCAGAGGCTGCTCATATGTAACAAGGTTGTTTGAAGTTCCAAACCCATTTTGACAAACCAGTGGAAGCTAACTTTGTGGAAGCCTTCAAAGATTAGAGGCATCCATACATCGCATATTTGAAAGATGGCGAGTTACCCACAGATAGAGCGGATGAAATTTATCTGCGAAAAAGGATAGCTTGTTTTTATTTGGTGGAAGGAGAGCTTTACAGGAAGGGGTACAATGAGAAGGAACTGAGGTGCATAGCTAAGGAAGACACAGAGAGAGTGCTGAAAGAAGCCCATGATCCCTCCCACATGGGGGGTACCAAACTGTATGACCAACTAATGATATTGGTGTACTATTAGCCAACCATGGAGGCTAACTCCATTAGTTACGTAAAGAAGTGCAAAGCCTGTCAAGTATATGGAAATATGATACATTCTCCTTCAGTCAGCTTACAAAGCCTAGTATCTCCCTATCCCTTCCACAGATGGAATTTTACTTAGTTGGAAAAATCGTCCCATCTTCTTATGGAAAAGCTTTTATCATTGCGGCTACGGAACTGTACACCAAATGGGCAGAAGTCATCCCTCTAAGGAGAGTGACTACCCAAGGGGTAACCCAGTTTATCAAAGAGTATATTATACGTAGGTTTGGTATACCTAAAGTAATTTTGATAGATAATGGTAAGAAGTTTGTATGAAAAGAGATGGCCCTCCTCACAAATAAGTATAAAATTATGCACAATAGCTCAACCATCTCCTGACCTAAGGGTAACGGTCAAGAAGAATCCAACAGTAAGACCCTGATATATATCTTGAAGAAGAATCTGGAGTACATGCCAAGGGCATGGGATAACAAACTTCCCATGGTGCTATGGGCTTATCGTACCTCAAAGAGAAAACCAATCGGGTTCACTCCTTTCTCATTGGTATATAGGACTGAAGTTGTATTACCAGTGGATTTGGTGGTACCGTCAGCCATAGTTTCCCCAAGAAACGGACTCATCCTCAACCTATGACATGTACTGCTAGAGGCACTAGACGAGCATAGAAACAAGGCGAAAGAAAATTTTAAAGTTTACACCCAGTAGTTGTCCAAGCCTACGAAAATTTAGTTAAGCCCAGGGAGTTCCAGGTGGGAGACTTAGTCCTACGAGCATCCACTCACCATCATCGCAGCATGCCGGCGTTAAAGTTTAAACCCAAATGGGAAGGCCTCTTTATTGTAAGAGGGGTAGGCAAGTCGGGTTATTGCCAAATTTTAGAACCAGAGAGTGATTGTCTCCAGTCCATCAATTACAAGTGGTTGAAGAGGTATTATGCTTAGCATTGTTAAAACAAAATTCTTTTTTGTTAAAGAATTAGAGCGGCATGCTCTAGCACCAGAACATTTCCCTTTTTTTTTTGTAAAAATGATAGAGCAGTACAATTTTGTAAATGATACAGAAAATGAGAAGAAATGAATAGTAACTCCTTTTTTTAGCATTACACGATGATCCTTATTTTGGTTATTTACCTAGGGATTAAGGTAGATCCATCAGATTTTTTTATACCCTCTACTAGATTAGAAGTAGGTCCAAGATAAAGAGGACTTTTCTCATTACACTTCGGGGTACATCCATCCCCATAGAATAGTATATTGAGAAAAGTCTCTCCGGGCATGTTAGACAAATGATTTTGATCCTATCACCAGACCAATAGGAGGACATCCTCCAAGTCATAATAAAAAAATATATAGCAAATATTTTTTTATTTATTTCCTAGAAAATAAGTTTTAACTTCCGTTCTCAAAGAAAATGCCTTACTTGACCAAGTCCATAAAAATATAGAGAAAAGGGGACTTACACTCCCCTACTTTCATTTCTTAAAAAGAAGTTTGAGGGAAGGAGAAGAGCTAACACTTTATCTCCTAGTTATTCCATAGGAAATGATAACCATGATAAAATACCCCATAATTAAAGGGGATAGTTCTAAAAATGATAACTTGCTCAGATGATATGAAAGTACCCCATAATTAAAGGGGACAGTTGTAATTGTGTGAACTTTCTGAGATAAAATGCAAGTACCCCACAGTTAGAGGGGACAATTCTAAAAAATGTTACCCGCTCAGATAAAATGCATGTACCCCATAGTTAGAGGGGACAGTTCTAAAAATATTACTTGATATGATAATATGCAAGTACCCCACAGTTAGAGGGGACAATTCTAACATGCAAGTATCCCACAGTTAAAGGGGACAGTTCAAACAGATGGAGTGGCCACAGAAAATTAGAGTAGGCTATAACAAGCAGATATCAAAGTCCACGTAGAAGCAGATGAGCAAGATGATAGAAACCAATAAAATACTTTCATTTATAATGAAAAATTTCTTTACATATGAAACGTGTAAAAAATAAAGTCTACACAATAGGGCTATCTACCCACTAGACAACATTAAAAATAAATCCTGGCGGGAGCGCAGGTCTATATAAGAAGGACCAACCTCCTCAACAAGTTGCTCCTATAATCTATCCATCTGAGCCTCATCCTTAGCAACACTAGCCTCTTGCTTGGCCTATAGGGACTGAATCTGAGTCTGAATTCGATCAGCCTCGACATGATGTTACTTCTCCCTAATCTTCTTGGAAGTATGGATCTTGTTCATCTTTCTAAGGGTTGTACCAAGAAAATGACGAACTAAATCTTCAAGCCAATCCAGTTGGAAATGATAGAAGCGTTAAAGATCATGAAGAGCCTGGAGAAATAGTGCATCTCTCTGAATAGTCATGTTAGCAGGAGGGGTAGATAATAAGTCATGCAGATGGCTAGCTAGGGCCTTCAAGTTGAAGATCGTAAGGCTATCAATTTGAGGACGCTCTGGGAAGTAAAAGTCTCTGGATGGTGCTCCACAAGCATATCCAACACCTCATACTCATGTGCACAGAATCGAGAAGGGAAATATGAATGCCATAGAATGCTCATGAAAGATCCATGAGCATCTACCTTTATATCATCGCAGCCTGTGTTATGAGACTCAAGCTCTGAAAGAGGGATGGAAGAATCCTTGTCAGAACCAATATCATCGGTGGCCTCAGAAGTCTTAGTGACCGAATCCTATGATGTGAAAATCAAAGGGATATAAGTTGCAAAGAAGAGAAGTAGCAAGGGGTGGTTTACGAGTCAATATGCTTTAACCTAAGCAAGGGGGTACAGCATGACTTTGAGCACCATCCTAGCAGAAATAGATAAGAGTTAGTATTTTTCTGATGGATAAGGAATAAGAGAAATGTACTAGCTTTAATAGATAATAACAACCCAGGTATGAAAGTTTAATACATAGGGAGTGCGTAATATAACACTCGTAGTAGGTGCCATAAAACTAGGGACGATCGCCTCACTAACCTGAAAATAAGGAAACATGAATGTGAGTGTGAGCCAACTTGCACAACAAAGCAAGAAGAAAAAGGGGTACAAATAAAAGAGTAGGGTATGACATTATAATACCTGACTCACAGTCTTTCCCTTGGTTATTTCACAGTCAAAGGAACAATCTCTGCGTTAACCTAAAAAGAGGGAAACAGGTAAATGAAAGCAGGTATTTACACGAAGACATAAGCTCAAAAGATCCAGACATATGAAGTATTTACCTGAGATCTCCCTGCAGAGATACCTTCCGGAGACTCCTCAACGGCCGGAGAAAGAGTGGTACTAACTAGAGGGGTGACCAAAGTCTCCACAAGCACAAAAGCTGGTGTACTACTCACATGAGGGTTCAAATATAAGTCTCATAAGTAATGGGACCACATCCACAGATAGGTTAGAAAAAAATACAGAATACACAGATGTATAATTAAGCTAGCAGGTAGAGGTCACAAAAATCGAACTTACCACTGAAGCGGGGCCTGCGAAGCTAGGAACAAGCCCCTAAGACAAAGGGACTTCAGCCAGGCTGGGTGGAGAAGCTTCCCCTATAGAAGATAAGGGCACACTTACAAGTGCTATCTCAGGGATAGTCTCTGAGACCTTCACCACAAGCATTGCAAGTGAGGAGGTCTCACCAGCACTACCTTATAAGAAAATAAATATATGAAAATTATAAGGCTTTTGTAGTAGGCATAAAATATAAGTAAAGACAAGTCATAATAGTTATCGGGAGAGGTCCATAGTAATGGCTCCAACAGATACGGTGGTTGCAGGAGATTCCCCAGAGATAGCGGGGAATATTGGAGGGGGAGCCGAATATGCAGATGGAGAAGCGGTAGTGCCAACCAACTAACATGAAGACAATAAAAGACAAAGTATGAAAATGGAATCCCAATAACGCAGGAAAATGAATCAGAAAGACAAAAGATTCAATACAGGCATACCTGAAGCCCGTCTAACGAAGAAAGAGGGAAAATGATCAGTGGGATAGTAGCAGTGGACACAATGGCCTAGTTATATCAAAATGGTCAGAAAACCCAAACATAAACAAAGAAAGAGATAAAGCCAAATGAGAATAAGCAATACTTGGGAGGTGTGGCTAACCTATGTAACAGGCTCGCTAGATTATATAATGAAAATTGTCCTAGAGGATAAAGGTTTAATGTGAGGCCTATTGTCCACGAGAACAAACACTCGAGAGATCGGAATCCTCCCTAAAGGTGATAGACCTGGGGCAGTGCCTCCTGTAAGCGGGGCTATTCCCCCAGTAGATGAAAGTCCACTGGAAAAAGGTCCATGTAATAAAAACAGACAAAGACAATATAGTCATAGAAGTATAAAATATGATAGAATAGAGAAAGACCATAAAAATATAGGCTCAGAGTACCTCAGACAGTCCCATAGAGGAACCCCTCACCACCAAGAAATGGGGAGGTGAAGAAAGGAGGCCAAGATAAATGGTCACCTATGTGTGTAACAATGGGAGACTTTAAAAGATATGCCTCAAAATGTAGAAAATAAAAGCAAGAGCCTCAGGAGAGCTAATGTTTACCTGGACTGAAGAGGAGGATGCAGAATAAGTCCTCGTTGTCGTCGGGAATATATTGGAAAACTGTAAAAAAGGGATAAGGACATAAGATGTATTAGTAAAACAGAAAAGAGAAAAATGAATAACGACTGTGCAGAGGGAAATGAAAAACCTCCCTAGATAGGCCCAAAGATGACACTAACATAGAACTTTGGGCCCTAGGAAAAGGACCCCAGGCAGGAAGCAGAGGCGACGGATCATTCACCGTGATGGAGACACCCTGCAAATGCCACAAAGATAGCGACAATTAATATATGAACTATGTATATGAAAATAGACATTAAAACAACAATAGAGAAGTTAATAGAAAAGACTTACAACGGTAGAGCGGGCAATTTTCCCATACGGTAAATGTCCGATAATGGGGTTACTGGAAGAAGGAGAGCCTATCAGGGAACCCTCGCTAGAAGACTCCCCTGAAACTTGTAACAAAGAAGAAGTATCAGGGTGGTGATCATCATAATGGTCAGTGACACTCATTCCATTTGAAGAAAAATCGTCGTCATCATAGGAGGGGGTGCTTCTATAATCGACCAGTTCCTCTTCAAATGATAGAGAAGGGAAACCAGCAAGCGAAACCCCACAAAAGTCAGTTTCACTAAGCAAAAAGGAATGAGGTGTAGTACCTTCAAATATGGGAATGGAAGTAACAACAGGCTCTGCAGTGGAAAACCCAAGGGTCTCATAGCCTTGTTATCGCACAATCCTATACGTCTCCTCTACCCCAAGGTCATCAGTGTTAGACCCCTAGTCTGGTGAATGAGAAGTAGTAGAGGTCCCAATACTAGTCATTTTCTTCTTCCTACTCGCCCTGGTTCTTACTTATGGGGGTTGGGGGGGGGGGGGGGAGTAGGAGAAGTAGTGGTAATAGTGGAAATAACAGTGGTAGCAGGGGCAATGGTAGCTGGTATGAAACTAAAAACATCAACATTGGGATGTTTTTTCTTCGAAGCAACAGAAGATATTCACTTGCCCCTCGACTTGGGCCTAGAAAGTTGAGACTCAAGTTGCTTGGAATAAATAGACTCATCGAGCAGAAGCCTCACCAATATTGGAGTGAGCTGCTCGAGAGGAGTCTTAGGGATGGTACATCAGTGTCACACTGACCTTTGGGTACTCTTACCCAAATACCTATCATTGTTGGGAATCTTTTTATAAATAGTCTCATGAGGGACATACCTCACATAGTTTTGGATCAACAGAACCCGCTTCTGCCAAAGGGTGAACAAAGAGTGAGTGAAGGAGGGCATGTAATCTCGAGAAGGTAGAAATAAATTGCATAGATGACCAACCCTATAAACCACTTCTACAAATGTGAAGTTGGCAAAAGCCTCAATGTATAGCTCAGAGGGGAGGTTCTTGAAGGATAAACAGGGGTATGAACACCCTAGTCATAACCAAATTTCCTCCTCACTCTCTCAGAGTGGTAGAACTCCACACCTTGACCCAAATGTGACACCCCACCTAATTAAATACCGGGTGATCAGTCTTTTATTAAATTAAATCAGAATATCCAATTGGTTCATTCTCATCATCACTATCGAAAAAAGAATTCTTCATTAATTAACCCAATAATTAATTAAGCTAGTGTAAAGAACTTTTCCAGTTTTAATTTAACCAATACCATTCCACGATACGGAATAATAATTAGGCGGAGTGTCACAGGTGGTATCAGAGCCCGATTATAAAAGATTTTTAAAATAGCAAGTGCTTAACAAGTGCAATTAAGCAATTATTATGTACCTGTTAGCTTCTCGAATCTTGCTTGAGAATTCTTACCTCTCATCTAGTATGCACGCCTAACGGACTATTGTTCAAAATTAAGGTTTCCAATTATAATTTTATCCCACATCATTTCCCCGTACTTCCAACATAATACGTATGATAATTAAACATGTTCATTTCTTTTTAATATGAACTAGGATTTCACATATTAAAGATTAAGTATTCATTTACTTAATTAAATCAAATCTCACTATTCATTTTTATTTATAATATCACATAGTATATTACCTCGTCGTATATCTGTTAGTCTAAAAATTTCAAACAGTAGATTACATCACCGTATATATAGTTTATTCTACAATTTTCGCCTACTAGATTACATTACAGTATATATATTTATCACATTATTATATATACTAATACACACCTCCTAGACACAGCTGCGGTGCATGCATACTCTGCTATCATGTCATGATACATATCTCACTGTATAAAGGACTATTGGTCCAGTGTCTCTCACGAACCATAAATAACATAACACACATATTGGAGGCGAGCATACTCCCTAGATAAATAGGTCACACGCATACCTAAGCTCCCATTCAATCATCGAAAATGTCATTCACACCGATAGAACGTGTCCAAGGTCCTATGCTCAAGGTACGAATCTAAAATGCCCCCAAATGGGCTCATCAGGATAAGATCGTCCAAAATGCAAAACCTCTACCCAAATAGCAAGCAACATAGGTATGTCATACACATAAATAATAATAATAATAATAATAATAATAATAATAATAATAATAATAATAATAATAATAATAATAATAATAATAATAATAATAATAATAATAATAATAATAATAATAATAATAATAATAATATAGGTATTCACCCCATCTATATATATAAACAAAAGGGCACACACACAACCCATATAATAATTTTCATACGTAGTATATTTATCTCACATATCCTACGTATTTACAGATTATGATTTTAATTCTCAAATTATATTACTGGTCTTCTCTCATCACTCGGAGGATAATCATTTATTCCTCATATAAATGCAGTAGGTAATCACTCACGTCCTACTAGCCTATCTCATCACAACTCCCGAATTTCATCGTCAATTAAGTTTATTTCTCAATAATCCCTAATTCAATATTAACCCTTTATTTCATCACTTAAGGTTAATCCATACATGCCTAAGGTTATTCTGGTAATTAATAACTCCTTTACTACTGGTACTAACCTTAAATCATCACTTATTCGATTTAAACCCCAATTTATATATTTCTCCATCTTAACGAATTCAATTCACACTCGTTAATTTCCCCCATTCCATCCAATACCAAATAATATTTTTTGGGCCTTAAGTATACCTTACTGCCCTTCTCTAAGTCCCAAAAAATAAATATTTAAAAAGGAATTAGTCACATTTCTAGGGGGAGTCGATCGATCGACCATATAATTGCCAAATTCTGCATATGTTTACCAACGGGTTTCAACATTTATCATCCTAAAAATTTCTACTATATGATACCAAACTCATTATAATTCATCCCACATGATATAGAAAGATATATAAATGATCTGTAATTATCACACAATTTAAAATCATCAAGAAGTTTGGATTAAAAATATATTATTTCACATAAATTTCAGAAATCTCATATTTTATTATTTCTCTAAGAACAACTTATAAACTCATATTTTCTTCACCAAATGATTCCCAAATTTATGGATTAAAACAAATAATCAAAATGAGAGTCCTACATGTTTCTCATATCAAGGAATCAATTAAATCACCTTAATTCATATAACTCTTCAGAATTTTCTAAACAACTTAACATGGACAATATACATGATAGAATTTGTAATAGTTAATCACTTGCATCTAGTTCATAGGTATGAATAATTGGGGAAGATAACTCTACCGTGTTCCTCCATTATTCGATCACTCTCCGATGGTGGTGGCAGTGCAAGATGCCTTTGTCCCTTGGTTTTCCAAACACAACCCTTCCTGTCCTAGAGGAATCATTTCCTCTCCTCAATGGTTGTCCCTTAGATTTTTGGTGAATAAAAATTTGGCTACCATATCTCTTAACTTATGTAGAAGTACACAATTTCGTAGGTACTATTCATCTCCCAAGTAAAATGACCAAAATACCCCTCCGGGGTGTTTATTCGATTCTAAATTGCCCCGAGACCCAATGTAATACCCCAGGTAGACTTTTTCAACTATTTAAACCATTTCGAACACTTTGGCGTAGTCAAAATGATCATTTGGATGACATAAAAGTTAATATACTTTGTATTTCATTTAATTATAGTCCCGACACGACTCACACGCGCGTCCCGACTTAATTACCATAATTATCGTATTCATCACTCACGACAATTTATGAAGTCATAATCATATGTAAAGTCATAATCATATATATCACTTTTAATCACTAAGTAATATTCAACATAAAGCACATATTACATTATTCTCAAGTAATTTTTAAATCCGGATTAATTTTCAATTATCCCATAATTGATTCTAATTAATCCCATTTTAAAAATCATTAAAAATACGGGGTGTTACACCCAGTTAGTGAGGGAAGGCAAAGTGAAAGGAAGAAGAATATTAACCACAGAAATATGGGGGCAGGTAAGAACAGACTCCGTATCAGCAGGGCAGTAGAAAGTGTCCCCGGTAGCTGAGAAGGAATGCTAAGAAAAAATACTTCCAACAGTCTTACAGTAGGGCCTGAAAGTAAAATCATTGATGTTGTCTATCAAAAACCCTAAAGAAGTCTTAGGAGTCTTCTTGTGCTCTCTCTCGGCACAAGCAGTGCCACTATCTAGCCTCTGGGGCAAATTTGGGAAACCTCTCAAATAAGAAAGACATGATGAGGAAGGTGTTAGAAAAATTGATAGTGTCACAACGACTACAAGAGCGCTCGACATCCACATGGGCCCTATCTAGACAAGTGTATAAAGATCCCAAAGTTAAAACTGTGAGGGGGACTGCCCTCCCTCGAGCAAACTTTACGTAAAGCTTGAACAAAGGCTCACGAGGGGAGTCATCTTGTCTCCCAGGAAAAAAATCTACTCAAAAAAGTGAAAAAAAATGCTACCAAGCGTATGGGGGAGTTAATATTTAGGCCCTCCTGGATCCTCAAGGCCCTGCTCGAGCTTTCACCCATTAGTAGATGCTCGAAATCCTTAAACCAGTACCTCTGCCATTTGTCTAAAGAGTGTTTGGTGGTCTCAGTCAAGTTGATAGCTACATATTTTGAGCACTCACCCAAAGCAGAGTGGAGATCCCCCACCATTTTCTCCTCGACCTCATCGTGAACACCATAATTAAGAACATGGCTCCCCAAGTAGGGAAAAGCGAGCAACTCACAGATGTCCTCCTAAGTGATACTAAATTCCCCCTAGCCAGTAATAAAGGTATGGGAATCCCTACACCAGTGAGAAGTCAACAAAGTAAATGCACGTTCCTACTCAATAACAACCCTGTGTGAGGGGGTGGACAAGACATGATCCACCGAGAGACCCCATTTCTCTATGTCACCGTTACATGCTTTGACTTCAATATTAGAATGGGGAAAGTCACCCATGTTTACTTGTACCCTAAGTATTGAGTCAGGTAAAATAATGGGAAAGTCAAAAGACTCACCTAGACCCAATTGGGGTCACTCGTTGATCCTAGCAATGAACTCCTGCTCGAAATTTACAAGATAAGTCACAAAAGTATCCTCCTTGCAAAAGTAAGGTGCCAGACGGAAAAGGGCAAAATCTCTCTATTGGTGAGCAGCAAGTTACTCCCTTTGGGATTTTCAATAAATCACGGGCGAGGAGAACGAAGTAGCTCCTGTGGAGAGGATCCCCCTAGACGAGGAGACCTCAAATGGGGCAAGCACCCCCGCAGATGAGGAGGCCCATGCAGTGAGGGGTCCTTTAGATGAAGAGGCACTTGTGGAAAATATGGCTGCAAATGAGGAGCCCCCTCACAGATGTCCCGGTAGACGAGGGAGACCTCCTCGTGGACATCCCAACAGTTGATCCTTCAAAACCCTTAGAAATTCTCTCCAAAATTGCAAACATGATGTTAGTGGCTCTAGTGGCCAAGACGGTTGATACAGTGACTAAAATCGGTACTACATCCATTAGCACCTCGCTAATGGCAGTGGTGATGGAGGAAGAAGGGTTTTGGGAGGTTGAAGACACCATTCACGGTGAAGACGTGAGAAAAATAAGACAATGGAAGCTTTGGGTTGCTGTTATCTCTCTCTCTCTCTAGAAATTTCACAGTTTAAACTCAAAAATTCCAAGGTAAAAAGAAAGAGAAAGTTAAAAGGGGTTTTCATACCCTATTAAGATACACGCAGACTGCCAATAGCAAAGAGGACTGAATATTTTCCAATGATGAGATGTATGTTCCCCATTTGACACGTGCCACCCCGATACCATATAAGTGGGCGGAAGTGACAGGCCTAATTAATGCAACAGTGTTATCATGTGTCTGACTTGGACGGTTCATATCCCAAGACATAATGAATCATTGCGTACAAAAACCTTTGGTATGGCCAACACACATATTTTTGTACGAGGGGACTAATGAAGCAGGGTACACACTCGATAGCTCAAAGGCTTGGGCGAGCAGTCCCAATTGGAGAGGAAGGACTCACAATGAGCACCTCTAAGAATTAGAACTTGGGTGAGAAGGGCCCCAGGAAGGGCTCCTCGCCCCAATTTTCCCAAAGTTCACACAATTTGAACTTGGACGAGGATGACCCGAGAAATGGATCCTCGCCCGCAATTTTTCCAAAGCCACGGAGTTAGAACTTAGGCGAGGAGGACCCCAGAAAGGGATCCTCTCCCCAATTTTCCTTCAGGTCACAGACTAAGAGCTAGAGAGAGGAGGCCCCCTTAGAAAGGGCTCCTTGCATCAATTCCTATAATGTTCACAGGATTATAATTTGGGCAAGGAGGTCCCCAAGAAAAGACTCCTCGCCCCAATGGATACCAAGTTCACAAATTTTAAACTTGGACGAGGAGTCTAATCATGAAGGGCTCCCCGCCCCAAAATGACCAGATGTCCCAAACTTGGAATTTGAGTGGGGAGGTCTATTAGAAAGAGCTCCTCGTCTCAAACAACTCAAAAAATAATAAGAAATGAAGTTTAGGCAAAGAGGCCCACCACAAGTGGCTGCTTGCCCCAAATATTCCAAAAGTCACAATAATAAAGTATGGACGAGGAGTCCCACCATGATGAGCTCTTCATCCCCAAAAATCCTTCTTCTTAAAGAATAGAATCAATGGGTAAGGGGTTCCACCTAGAGTGACCTTCTTCCCAAGATTTGTTACTCAAATGAATGTTAAAGCACTAACATATTACTTTCATGTACAAGTAGTCGAATTGAGCAAGCAGGGAGAAAAAAGGAAAGCTGGGATCTCTTGGGAGTTTTGGCTAGGTGGCTGAGGAATAAAATTTGTTGAGAAAGCCCAACCACTTAGCACTTTAATATTGAGATAACACTAGTAGATAGACTGTAGGGGTCACCCAGTCCTTACACAGTTCATATCCAGTCATAATTTAAGTGAGTAACTAAGGGGTTTCTCACAAGAAAGGAACAATTTATAAAATGATTTTATAGGAGGTGGTACTCGAGTCCTCTCTTCAAGTTTATAAAATATTTAGAAAAGGTGGTCCTTGAGCCCATCCTCAAGTTTACAAAGTTTGTACAACAAGTCACCGTTTTAAAATATATTTACCAAATTAGATATTTTATCTTCAAGAGCATACATATTTACTTTTTGACTTTGGTTTATACCAGGTGGAATTTGTCAGAGGGGACATGCGATGCACATAGATAGGGAGAAAAGGTGCATTACAGACCTTGTTCCTCACCAACCCTCTCAGTTTTGGCGCCCAAAAAGTGTCAACTCATCCTAGTGCCCAAGGATAATTAGGATCCTTGAGCAAGGTCAAGTCATACACACAACTCAAGTCATACCATTACTCTGTTAAAATCACCCCAGATACCTAGTTTTCTCTCCCTGCTCTCTCTCCAAATGCTGAGTGCCTTGTTCTTTCACTCAACACTAACAACCATCATTCTTTGGAGTTTCTCTTGAGAAAAAAGTTACTATTATTATTATGAAATTCATCTTCTTGTAGGGAGTAGTTCTCACTTTGGTTTCATTTTTACCAAAAGGAGAAGGTTTTACCAGGTGTTGCTCTAGAAGTTCTTGAAAGACCTTGAAGTAAGAGTCCATTGGAGTGGGTCACGCCTCACCCGTTCTAGTTATTCATAGACCCCAGTACAACTATCCTCCTACAAACTCTTATAAAGTATTAAAATTCGAAAGACTTCTAAAGAAAAATGAAACTGTACTTGATGTCCTACAATTTTACTAAATTAATTTGGACACCTTAAATTTTTAATAAGTACAAACTAGCCCCTAAAAACATCAAACTAACATAGCTTGACTTATACTTAACCCGTAAACCTCAACCTTATATCAAATTAATCCTTGAGACTTCAACTAACTAAAAATTACAATTTCATCTCTTATTTTTGAAATGTCTTCCTTTCAACTTGATTTCTGAAAGAAAGTTGTCTAATTTTTAAGGAGGAATATAACATATTGGTTTTAAGAATTTTGGTGAGCTAAATCGAGCTATTGAATTTCTGTAAAATGGTGAAATTTTGACCAAACAAAGCTAAATAAAAGCTACGAGTCTCATTTTGGCATCATAAAGGTGTTATTCTATATAAAAAAATGGGGAAGATTAAACTTGGTTTGAGGGATTTTGGTAGAGTAAAATTACGAATTTGTTTTCTGAAATTTTGAGGGCCAAAAACTTCAACCCATGATTTAAGGTATTAAAAGACATTCTTAGTCCAATTGAACATATACGTAGGTTCCTGAGAACCCAATCTCAACTTACCTCACTTTGAAACTGGTTCAAAGCAAAGAAAGTAGAATCCACCATTGAAGCTCAATCTTTAATGGTGTTTTTTTTTTTTTTTTGGCTATTTCATTTCACATACACGTCAACATTCACATGTAAACACATATTTATACTCTGTAGATATGTAGAAAAATAAACACAATCAAGAGACAAGCATTCATACATAAATTTATAGAAATGTAAAAACTCTCATAAGTTTATTTTGAAATTAAACTCAGCTAGGATCGATTTTGATTGAGGTGAGTGGAAGTATTTGTAGGGTTCATCGAGGAGAGTTTATTGGTTGTTTTAGATGTGGAGTTTAGGCTATTTTACACAAGTTTCTAGTGTTATTCCTTTGGATGTAAAAGGGTACCATAGGTTATCCACATGGTACAACCTATATTGGCTATTCAGTTAGTGCCATGTCACCAGGGGGTATAAGGTAAATAAGTTTGAGTCTAAGTTTTCGTCCTTGGGTAGTTTTTATATAGGTTTTAAGGTTTTTAGTGTATTTGATCAAATATTAGGGGATTTTGTGTAATTATGTAATCTTAATGGATTTGTTTATGAAAATCCTATAAAATATATGTCCTTAGGTTAAACTTTGAGTGAAAGTTGGGGTCAAATAGGTATAGGAATTTGTAAAGTATCCTTATTCTACCTGTAGGGGAATTTTGGTAGTTTAGGGAAAATTTAGGGTTTTTCTTAGAATTTGGGTTTATTTTAAGGACTAAAGGTTAATTTAAGGTGGGTTGTTACATTCTTCCTCGAAATTACCTGGAAAAAGTATGGGGTATTGTTGTCTCATCATGTCTTCGATTTCTCATGTAGTTTCTTCAACTCTGTGATATCGCCAAAGACCCTTGACTAGTGGTATGCTTTTTCGTCGGAGAACCTTTTTTTGTCGGTCGAGAATTTGGATATGAATTTCTTTAAATTTTTGGTTGGGTTAACGGTGATATCTTTCCAAGTAATGACATGACTTTCACCAGGGATTTATTTTTGCAATTACGAGATGTGAAATACATTATGAAGATTGGATAGTTCGAAAGGTAATTCTATACAATAAGCTACTGGTCCAATACATACATTAATTCTAAAGGGAGCAATATAGAGGGGTGATAACTTTCCTTTCTATTCAAATTGTATTATTCCTTTGGGTGGAGATACTCGTAAAAACACTTTATTATTGAATTTAAATTCTAAAGCCTTTTGTCGAGTGTCGGCGTAACTCCTTTATCGACTTTGGGTTGAATGTAATCTTTCACGAATGAGGCGTATCTTTTTTGTGGTTTCGGTCATAATTTCGGGTCCAAGTGAATGATTCTTTCCAGATTCATTTCAACATAAGGGAAAATGATAGGTTCATCCGTATAGTGCTTCGTACTGGGCATTTTGAATGCTGCTTTTGGTAACTATTGTTGTAAGAGAATTTGATCAAGGCCGATGATTATTCCGTAAACAAAAAATGTCTAAGGTACAGGCTCGTAACATATCCTTTAAAGTTTGAATTACTCATTCGGATTGTCCATCAGTTTGGGGATGAAAGGTTGTGCTCAGGTAGAGTTTGGTTCCTAAGGTTATCTGTAAGGATTGCCAAAATTTTCCTATAAATTTGGAATCTCGATCGGATATCATAGAAAAAGGTATGCCGTATAATCTTACAATCTCTTTGATGTAAAGCTCACTCGATCGTTGAAAATAATCAATGGATATGGTTGGTAGAAAATGGGTAGATTTTGTAGATGATCAATGATAACCTAAATTGTATTAAAACCTTGAATCGTTCGAGGTAATCTGCTGAAAAAGTCCAAAGTTATATGATCCCATTTCCATTATAATATAGGAAGTGGTTGGAGTAAACCGCTAGGATGTTGGTGCTTAATTTTTACTTCCTGACATTTTAAACGCTTGGCTACGAAGTGTATAACATCTTTCTTTATGTCGGCCCACCAATAATGTTGTTTGAGATTATGGTACATTCTGGTGCTACCAAGGTGAACAATGAATTTAGAATGATGAGCTTTATGTAAGATTTCTTATCGGAGTGAAGATATGAGGGGAACACATAATTGGTTTTTTAATTTTAACCCACACTTGGGGCCCAAAGTCCAATATTTTCCTGGGAGGTTTTCTCAGGTTTTTTCTTTTGGGAATGTAAAAATTCGTCTTGATATTGAAGATCCATTATTTTGTTGTGTAGAATGGGGAGAGAGATAATGTTTCATAACACAATTCATTGTAAATTAAAATCTCCAATAGTTTCCAAAAATACAAACATATTATGGAGGTTTCCTTGTGCTTTGCCACCTAAGGCATCGACAACTACGTTACCTTTTTTGAGATGGTACATGTTAAATTTATAATCAACTAAAAATCCTATCCATCTTCTTTATCGAAGATCAAGATCTTTCTATGTGAATATGCACTTCAAACTTTTATGATCAGAGTAAACCTTAAATTATTTTCCATATCATTAATATCTCCAAATCTTAAGTGCAAAGACTACTACGGCTAATTCCAAATCGTGTACTAGATATTTATATCCATGAGTCTTCAATTATTGAGAACCATACTCGGTTACTTTACCTTATTGCATCAATGCCCAATCGAGTCATTGTAAAGAGGCATCGGTATAAACATCGTAGTTGATATTTCTGGAGGGAATGGTTAAGACGGGGGCAGTGGTCAACTTTTTTTTCAAAATGCGAAAAGCTTGTTCGCACTCAGGAACCCATATGAATTGAACGTCCTTTTCGGTTAACTTTATCAGGGGTTTGGCTATTCAGGAAAATCCTTCTAAAAAACACCGTTAGTATCTGACAAGACCTAGAAAACTTAGTAGTTCTATGATAGTGGTAGGTTAAGGTCATTTAAGTACTACTGTGGTTTTGGATATATCTACTTGTATACTTATTTTTGTAACTACATTTCCAAGAAACTTCATTTCTTTCATGAAAAAATCACATTTTTTTTGCTTTGCGTACAATTGATGTTTACAAAGAGTTTTCGGTAGTATACATAAATGTTCTTCATGTTCTACTCGGGTCTTAGAAAAAATTAAAATATCATCTATGAACATGATCACAAACTGATCTAGGAAGGGTTAAAATATTATATGCATCAAATCCATGAAGGTAGCAGGGCATTGGTTTAACTAAAGGACATAACCAAAAACTCAAAATGGCCATAGCGGGTTCGAAAAGTAGTTTTGGACATATCTTCTACCTTCACACATAGTTGTTGATAACAAGATCGTATATCAATTTTGGAAAATATTCTTGCTTCTCGCAATTGGTCAAAAAAATCGCCTATCCTAGACAATGGGTATTTATTTTTTATGGTAACTCGGTTCAATTTTCGGTAATCAGTGCATAGTCAAAAAGAGCCATCTTTGTTTTGTACGAATAAAATTGGGGTTCCCCAAGGGATGTACTGGGTCATATAAATCCTTTATTGAGTAAGTTATCCAGTTGTCTTCGAAGTTCTCGTAATTCCAAAGGATCCATACGGTAAGGGGGTATTGAAATAGGGAAAGTAATTGGTAATAGGGATATGAAAAATTTGATCTCTCAAGGGGGAGGTAAACCATGGAAATTTTCAAGAAACACATCTTTGTATTGTTCAAAATATTGGAAAAGGAAGAGGTTTTTTTTTTCATTTATCTGAAAGAGTAAGGGTTGATGGGTATTTCTTCCTTGAAAACAAAACGAATTTTTGTGAGGTGGTTTTAATGTTACCATCTTCGTATGACAGTCAATGTGAGCATATATTGGAGATAAAACGTCCATTTGTATTATTAAATCAAATTCCCCCAAATTAAGGACAACTAAGTCTAGGGTTAATGTCCTTTCTCCAAAACTTAAGGTATGACATTTACATATTCTATTGGTAACGCCTATTTCTCCCGTTAGCATTCCTATAGCAAAAGGATAAGCTAACGGACTACATGATAGTTATAACCTAGTTAGGAATGACTGACTAATGAAAGAGTGTGTGGATCTAGAATCAAATAATACATGTGCTGAAATATTATAAAAGGAAGATTACCTTCTACCACACTGTGGTAATTTGTATTTTTCGCTAGGAGAAGAGAGGAATTCCAAATTTGATTATTAGTAACTAGTTCCTGATTCTTTTCACGAGGATTTGATTGCAGCGAATCTTTAAAGCTATTGGTTGGATTTTTGGAAGGAGGTTTAACAAAGTTCAGAGAGGTAGAAGGAAGAGTCATTTCTAGATTTGGGCATTAGGGACTCAGGTGTCTTACTTGGTTGCATTCATGGAAACTTATAAGAGGTCTCATTGTGTTGAATTTGGCTTAATGTTCTGCAATTCTTGGGTTTTTTATAAGGGTGATATCGTCGATTTGGTTGATTCCTAACAATATAAGGATTTCATGAAGTATTAAAAATATGGGCTGGGGTAATTACCGAGGGATTTTTTTCTGTAAGAGAGGATATTTCAACAATTAGGTTAAACTCTTGGACCTGCAAAGTGATAACAAAGGATTTTATGGCCTGGTGTAAACCTTGCTCAAAATGTTTGCACTTTTTGGGTTCGGTGTCAACGTATACCTAGGAATATTTATATAGTTAGGTAAACTTGGATTCATACTGGTCCAATGCCATTTGTTGTTGTTGTATGCTCATGAAATATATGGTAATTTTATCTCTTACGATTTCTCAAAAGTACTTGTTATAGAAAATTTCTTCAAAATTTCCCCAAGTTAGTTCATTCACATTTTAGGAACGTATAATGGACTTCCACCAAAAGTCTGCTTATCTTTCAAAAATATATGAATCTAACTTTACCCTATGTTCAGGGATAATTCCAACTCCATCAAGTACCTTAAGTGTTTGGAGAATTTATTTCTCTGCTTCAACTGTACTGGGCTTTCCAAGAAATGCTAGATAATTCTATCTCAAAAATTACTTAAGGGTATTCATCCTTCGAGTTTCTTCTGGAATTTCATTATTCACAGGAGGTGGAAGTATATTTTTTTATCGTTGGGTTAGTGTAATTAACTCTTAGAGACAATGTAAGATTACTTCATCGGTAGTAGTTGGATTTGGTATTTGTGGAATATAATGTTCTTCTTGAGTTCCATTGGTAGTTGCTCGAGTAGTAACCATCCTATATAGATAATATTGTAATAAATTAAGTGAAAACATCTATACTGCAATAAGTCATCATTTTATGTCATATTAGACTTTCTAGTACATAGTTAACGTAAGGAAAAGAAAGAAAGAGAAAAAAGTACATCGCCATTAGTTATATGTTATAATAAAAAAACCAATAAAAGAACTATTAAGTTATGCTACGATGGTGATTTGGGAATATGGGGTAATCTGCTCACTTGAACTTTATTTAGTTACTTCCACACTCTGGTGATTAGTTTAAGCCATTTGAGGAACTACTTTCTCATATTTGGGATCAATGTTATCTTCGAAAGGATCAGAGTCATCATTTGAGGAGTCTGGTGAAGTAGTGATATCAGTAGGGGAGAAGATTGTAGTGATGGGGGAAAGAGGTCCATAGTCCATCCAGGAATCAGGATGAGTCACAGTAATTTTATTGGATGGTAAGACGTCCCATACGAGATGTATTGCTTTTTATTGAAATTCTGGATCTTTAGAAAACCTTTTTACTTGTTGAGTTACCTGAGCTTCTCCTATTAAACGACCACTGAGTAAACTGTGCTTAATTTATGGAGTAGCAATTGCCCAGTCACGGTCGGTTCTTCTGATATATTGGCACAATTTAGCATATCCCACTTCTTTGATATCTCACTCAAAGCGTGCATGCATCGAGTCACGAATGTCAAGATAGATGTCGTCCCAAATATTCGTTAGTGCAAAATAATATGAGAAACAAAATATAATATGGAAAATATTTTTAAATAATAACCATTTAAGATGTAGGCAAAATTCCTCATATTTGTCCCGTATAGGCATAAAACCCGGCTACGCTCTAATATCATGTTGTCACATCTGCGAATTTTTATGTTTTAGTGATAAATACGAATAAAATGAAATACAATAATAATTTTTAGTACAACAAAATTTAAAAGACTTTTATCATGGAGATGCTTAGCATCTTATTACATATCGGAGTTTGATAACAAAATAAAGTACAATATTTATCATTCATGTCATACATATATTTAAAATATTGAAGAAACACACGGGATTCATAAGAGATTATAAGTTGCTGTGTAAATATTACAACGGGGACTGCTATTCTGGTCTGTCATTGCCCACACGTATATAACAGCGAATATTTTGGGGGAATAAGAGAATAAAAATTCAAAGGCACGGGCAATAACTGATCTTCTTCAGGCTCATCGTTCATTTGGAATAAAATCAATTAAGTGGACATGACAAGTAGATAATATTTATTTCTATACAAGATATGGAAGATGATAAGGTCTTAGAAAGTAACGGAAGGAAATTATTAAATTGATATCTGTTGAAACAAAATTCAATATCATAAGACTATCAGGGGTGTACTGAAGCCTACTGATATGTAAATGGATAATACCATGAAGATAACCGGATAAACTAAGTATCTAGTTACTGTGATATTATTTCAAATTATAACCAAATAGCCTATAAATTATCGGTTATAAGGCTTCAACAGTGTAGACATGCCATTATAATATCTCTCAAGGCATAAAATATAGTTAAAAATGCAATCCTAATAATTTAGGAATAATAAAATATAGCTTGGCACACTTAGCTAAAGTGGCACTCATACACATGTAGCAAGTAAGCAAGACTAGACACTCAACATCTGAGTCCTATAGGCCAATTACAATTACCATGGTATACCGGGGTCTAATCCTTGAATCGTAAGTTATGCTACTTGGGGTTTTACGAATAAGGACAATAAATTGCATAGCCATATCCAATTATTCAAAATAGGTTGCAGGGTTATACCACAATAAAGGCTAAAGAGGTTTAGAGGTTCAAGTGTAACGATTTATTGGTTTAAAAAATAATTAAGACTATCGAGGGAATCAATTATATGACATAAATTTGGACTACTCAAACGAGTTCGTATTTGAATTAGGATTTGAAAATTATAACAGGGTGATATAGCAATGAGTAATTCAAATACATAAGCTCAAAATTGTCTAATATTAAAATTTAAATCACCTACTTTGAGGTTTATGAATTTTGATTGGTTGTACGGATAATTTATTGGTAGACTGGGAAGTCTAAAACCATAACAAGTAAGTAGGTCATCTAGGTCTGGAACAATATTTACGCGATGTAGTAGGATGTATTTTCAAAAGGGAATTTAGTGTAAAACCAACTGAGACGGTGTAAAGTATAAAATTTAAAACTTTATTAAATATTTTTTTTCTTTATACTATTAGGATTCCAAATTAGTGACAGAAGATAAAGTAGGTACATTTATACTCAAGTGATTATAGAAAAAGTTTGGGGATGTTTCGAAATACTTGAAAAAGTAAGCAGGGGGCTATGTGTAAATATAAAAGTTAAAATTTTAAACTTTAAATTGACTTTCTCAAGAAATCACTTTCTTAAAATCCAAACAAGGTGGTGTAATATACCAATTTGTTCAGAATTAAAAAATAAAAATATTGCAAAAATCAGAATTTTTTTTATTAGAGACGCCCCTTCACGCGCTCAGTCAAATATGTGACATGTCTGATATGACTTACACTCGCGCACGTGTAGGTTAATCATCTTCAACCTCTCAAAATTTTTTCTTTATGGTTTTAAAACTTTGACCTTGATTGCAAGAAATTTAGAATTACTTTCATGTTGATTTCTGAATGAAAGTTGTCTAATTTTTGAAGAGGAATCTAACCAAATTAGTTTTAAGAATTTTGGTGGGCTAAATCGAGCTATTGGATTTTTGTAAAAAAGGTGAAATTTTGACCAAAAAAACTTACTGAAACTTATAATACTCATTCCGATATCATAAATTTGTTATTCTATAAAAAAAATGGGGAAGATTAAACATGGTTTTAAGAATTTTGGTGGAGTAAAATCTGCGAGTCTGTTTTCTGAAATTTTCTCTGTCGAAATCTTCAACCCTTGATTTGAGGTATCAAAATCCATTCTTAGTTCAATTAAACATACACCTATGTTCCTGAGAACCCAAGCTCAACTTACCTCACTTTGAAACTAGATCAAAGTCAAGGAAGAAGAATCAATAATTGAAGCTCAAGATTTAATTGTGTTTTCTGGTTTTTGAGCTATTTGAGTTCATATATATGTCAACTTTCTCACGTAAGAACATATTTCTACTCTATAGATATGAATACGCATAGAAACAAGCATTCACACATTAAATTATAGAAATCTAAAAACTCTCAAAAGTTTACTTTGAAATTGCACTTAGCTGGGATGGGTTTCGACTGAGGTAAGAGGGGTATTTATAGGGTTCATCAAGGAGAGTTTGTTGGTTGTTTTATAGGTGGAGTTCGGATTGTTTTACATAGATTTCTAGTATTTTTCCATTGGATGTGAAAGGGATACCAAAGGTTACCCATATGGTACAACCTATGCTCCAGTTGATGCCATGTCACCAGGGGGTGTAGGGTATATAAGTTTAGCTTTATGCTTAGGTCTTTAGGTAGTTTTCTTATAGGTTTTAAGGTTATTAGTTTATTTTATCAAACTTTCGCGACTTTTGTGTAATTATGCAAACTTAGTGGATTTTGTTATGAAAATCCTAAAAAATATATGTCCTTAGGTCCAATGTTGAGTGCAAGTTGGGGTAAAATAGGTATAGGAATTTGTAAAGTATCCTAATTCTACTTATAGGGGCATTTTGGTAATTTAGAGAAAATTTAGGGTTTTGCTTAGAATTTTGGTTTATTTAAAGGATAAAATGGTAATTTAAGGTCGGTTGTTACAAATTTGGTTTGAAAACAAAATTGATTGAACATATCCAATTGATTATAAACATCCCACGTGAAGAGACCAAACCCAAAACTGAGAGATAAAACATTAAATCGAATATTGTTAGAAATGGATTAATGCGGGGTATTGCTATAAACATTATAATTGCATGAGAATTGAAGTTAAATGCATGATATTCCAATATTACGACACAAAAGTGTTTCAACCCAAATTTGAATATTCAATCTCAAGAACTCATTAATGGCGAAAATATGATCCTAGCCCATAAACTACCTAAAAATCATGTCAAGGCAATAAATACAACTAATTAACAATGGAAAATAAGAACTAAATCAATAAGAGCTAATTTAGCTAGAAAGCATATTTAATGTTATGAAATTAAAAGAAAATAACAAATGAAGTAATAAAACTAATTATCATAGAAGGAAAACTAATTAAAAAAGTAATAATTAACTTAAGAAAGCTTGAATTAATAGATAAGAAGATGAATAATTCTTACAAAACCCAAAATGGACAAATCATAGGAGAGGGAGGGGAGAAAATCCCCTAAAGCAAAAAAATATCTAATCTAACATGATATATCTCTAAAATACATCCCCTCAGTATCTATTTATATAAAAAAATAAAAAATAAAAAATAAAAAAAAATAGGCAAATTGTGGAAATGAATAGTAACTAGGAGTTAATCGATCTCAACCATCGATCGACCGATGATTTGGCACGTTAATCCAATCATGACACATCGCATGCAAAAGGCTATAAAATCTCCATACAGAATCGGAGTGATGCATGTCAAAACTACGTGCATATAATTCAATTCTCTACATGGTGGTGTTTTGAAACCCTCCAAATTATGCAATATGAAATTACCAAGTTCTTCACGAAGTAGAAGAACATGTCAAAATGTTTCAAAAATGGCCACAACTTCCTCATTCGAGATTGGAAAAATGCACGATTGGTTGCCAATCGAAGATAATTTGATGATATACATGTTGGTAATGTTATACAATCCAAATATAGAGTTTAAAAATATCAAATTTCCTTTAAAGTTGCATCTTGTGATGAAACTTTCTCAAAATACATCCAACTTCACACTATAAATTCATAATACCTACAAAAGCACAAATATAGCTCACAAAATATATAAACAAAAAGGATATAGGTTATCCAATATATGAGCTTAAATATAGGAATTAATGGACAATATAATACCAGAATGTGTATGAATAAAGGATACAAACCGTAATATTCATTACTAATCACACCTCCCAACTTACATATTGCTAGTCTCTAAAAATAAAGAGGAATGAAAATGAAAGGCAAGAGACACACCAACTAATATATATATATATATATATATATATATATATATATATATATATATATATATATTTCCAATTAAGTCAATTTGTTTGTAATTGGCTTAACTGCGGACAAAATAGTTTTAGTCTAGGCTAGCTATTGAGTTGTGACCCCAAAAAGCCTATGAAGTTATGAGTTAAAGATAATGAGGTTGAAGATTTGAATATGATATCATGCCAAGTTTATTTCTTCACACTCAGTTGATTATAGATCACACCGATATGTATGCTTAGTGATTTATGAGATATAGAATCTTGGTTTCAATGATGGATGTTTTAAATTTATTTAAATGTGGGGAATTTGAAAAAATAATTTTTGGAAACATATTTTTATTATTTCGGAGTTCAATTTTTTTTAAAAAATTTTGAGGATTTATTTAAAAATAAAATTATATTTTTCAGTAGTTCAAACGACATTGTTTGTCGTTCAAACAAGATCCATATCTCGTTCAAATGACATAGTGTTGTTGTTTGAACGATGTGTTACCTCGAATTTTGTGTTTTCATGTTTAAGGACTTCGTTTACTCAGAAATTTAGAGAGAACCTTTGCCAAAACATTTCTGCAATAGTTTGCAAAAAGTTCCCAAAGTTTTCCATCATCTGGAGTGTTTCAAGATCGAATCTCTTAATTCCAATTTCCATAGCTTGTGATCTTGTTCGTGTTACCAAAAAATTGTTCTTAATCAATTGAATAATCGTTTCGTGCGGTGGATTTCTTGCGTGCTGGTTACGAATAAGAAATGGTGGATTTCGTGTTTCGATTTGTTGACCTGTCGAGGCTACATCGGTAGATACTGAGGCACATGTGGAGTAGTTTTTGTGGACATTTGCGTGGGTGAATTTATGTGTTACTCTATGGAGGAATAGTTGAAGAGGAAAAGAGGCATCAAGGCTTGTTGGTTATCGAGTTTTTGAGTATGACGAAATTTTCTCTTTATAATTTTCTAGATCATAGTGATTGTCTGGCCTAGCCGTCCGAGTTTTTTTCCCTTAGTGGTTTCCTCGTACATCGGTTTGTCTTGTGATTGATTTATTTAATTTATCTATTTAATTACTCAGATGCATGTTGTAGGATTAACAAGATAAAATTGGTAAATCAAAATTAGGTTTTTACAAGATAAGTTTAAGCTTGCTAGTAGACAAAATTTGGAAAATTACAAATTATTTCTTTTACCTAATGATAACTGTTTAAGGTCCTTCTTAAATTGGTATCAGAGCTAGAAAACTATTTTACTATGTTTGTGATCCCATGTCTTTAGGTATGACTTTCAGAGGGCTTTATGATTTTGGAATATAATTGTTTGAAGGATCTAATTGGAAAATGCTTATGAAGTATGCACTTAAGACTTTAGTTAAAAAGGATGACTCTGAAAGGTGTGTTTGTTGCTATGGGTATGGTTATAGGATAGATGAATGTCCCACTAATCTATGGGAGGATGTCAATTAACTAATATCTTGTGTTCCCAACCTTAGTGATAGTTACCCGAAAGAGGGAAACTTTTCATCAAGTGAGCGAAACCTTACCCCCTTTGTGGCTAGTTATGTGACTGATGACGACAAATATTCCCTTGAAGATATTTCTTTACATGACTCTTACGTGGCCATAGTTAGTGAAGCCCAAGAAATTGAGGGTGAAGAGTTTGACGAGAGTGAGTTACAAGCTGCCTGTCACGACTTATATGCCAACACTTTGAGAGTAGAGAAGGAAAACTTGAAATTAGAAGCTAAATTAAAAGAATGTTTCATAAGTAATAATAATAATACCTATGCTTTGATTGAGGATCTTAGGGAAAGTGAGAAGGCTCTTTGGGAGAAACTAGAATATGTTGAGGGTGAGAGAGATAGTCTTCGTGGCTTGATGAAGGCTATGAAAAAGGAGCTTCTAGAGTTTGAGGATCCTAGGCATTTACTCAAGTCTAGTATTGGTGAGCTTGAGGAAAGATTAATAGATTCGAGTAAGGTTAAGTTTTATTTGGAGTCTAGGTTCGAAAAGTTAGATAAGATGTTAGGCACCGTCCAAATCAAGGATCATATGAGTGGTATAGGCTTCGATGATCATATTGCTCCCATTCCCAAAGACAACACCACATGTGTGATAGAGCCGACTAGGAACGTTAGGAGATGCCCATATTTAGGTAACATTCCCCATTATATCTACACTTGCTCTCATTGCGGTAGGAAGGGTCAGATTAGGCATTTTTGATATGACCTTAAGAATAATCCTAGGAAGTTTAAAAAAAAGTTTTTTCGGTTCCCAAAATCCCCACGCGTCGTTACACACCCTCTTGGGTTAGGAAATCGGACTTAAAGGCTTTAGGAATTAGAATTCATGACTCTCGTTTGCTTGCACATGATTCTCCCCATGTTAGATCGTCCAGTTGATCGTGTTAGATGTTTTCCATACACTAGCTTTACTACAGGATATATCCTTTCTAGTGTTATGGTTTGTGTATCTTTTGTATTTTATTTTTTTATTTTTTAAGTAATTTTAAGAAAAATACAAAAATATTTTTTTATATATTTTTTAAAAATTTAAAAAGATTTTACTTTTGGGTAAAACATATTTTGAAAAATGCAAAAAGATTTTCGATTTTTATGTCTTGAGTTTACACTTATGGTATGGCATATTGGTGTGCTTGGACCCCTTTCATTCCATCTTTCCATGTGGCCAGGACATTTGGTCATAATTTTAGCTGCTTAGATTGATCTTAACCATTTGTTTAATGGGGTTGTTTTGATTTTGATTTGCATTTTGATTCGATTATGCATTTTCCATCGCACACATGCATGAGCTTATTTGAATGCTTGACTTCTCATGTACATTTGAGTTTGGTGAGACGTTCTCCTCTCAATCTTTTCATTTATGCACATATTAGATTTAAGGGGAGTTGTGAATGTAAGAATCATTTTCCATGAGAATAGTTATTGCTTCATATGAGTCTACACGAAAAAGGGTTGCGGGAGGCATGTGAACTCATCGTAAAATCCACCGTTAAAAGATCCCAAGAAAAAATTAAGGCATTAAAAATATCACTGTATGCCAAAAAGGGGCCAATAGGAAATATATTAAAAAGAAATTAGAACCTCAAAAGAAAATTAAACTAGAAAAGAATTATTACATGTTTGAGTGAGTTTGGTTGAAAATATCAATGGGTTGCACAATGACTCGTGGGTTGAAAAAGTGGTGTCATGATGCTACTGTTTGGTAGAATCGTCAAAATTCTAGATTTGTGTGAACGATGTTTGTTTAGTTCACTAAGTTCAAGTTATAATTGTCACATATGGCTAAACTATAGTTTGATGACATTTAGCGGTCAATTAGATCATCTTAAATGTGTCTATGTGTTAGAATTATGATTCATTTGTGTTAGTTCACGCCCATATATTCCATTCCACGTTTAGGCCCATAGATATTGTGTTAAAATGTATCTCAATTTTTTATTTTTTAGTTAATATTTTACCTTTTTTGAAGTGTTAAGTGTTTATTTCTCTAGTTCAGTGTTATGGGTTAATATTTTGTGTGTTTTGTGGGTGGGATTCAAGGTTTTTATATCTCGTTTGAACGAGATGGGAGGATCATTAGAACGACTTCTCAATGTCGTTCAAAGTGTGGTTTAAGTGAGGTTCTAGTGAGGTTGGAAAGTAAAGTAGTGGTAGGTCATTTGAAGGTCGTCAGAAGCTATGCTTAAAGCGAGCTTCGCACGAGGGCTCAGTATAATGGGTCATTAGAAGAATGTTCAATTTTGGATCTCGTGAGATGTTTTTGTCATTAGAACGACTTGATCTGTCATTCAAACGACGTGTCTTTATCATTTGAGCGACTTTGTGGTTTCACTCGAGCGGCGTATAAAATCGAACTTAGGGTTTTTCTTCCCCATTTCAACCAACTTTGCCATTTCATCTATTATCTCATCTCTCACTTCTCCCTGTGACTTTTCTATATGCCATATTTGAATCTATGAACCTTCGAAAGATTGAATTTTTGCCCCATTCCAGTCCCAATTTTTGGCTAGTGTTGGTCTATACCTTCTGATTTTAGGATTTTTTGAGATTTTAGGTAGTCTTGTTTGGTGTTGTTTTGGTTTGAGATTCTAGAAATCATTGGTGATAAATCTACATACATACTCACATTCTGTTCTAATGATTTTATAATATTGTATGCATAGTTTGTTTATTTAAGATTTTGGGATGAAGAATCTTTTTTTTTCAGTGTCGTTTTTTTATATGTTTCGTGTGTTTGGTTTTTGAGATAAAAATTAAATAAACATCTACATACACATATTATTTTCAGAACTGTAATGGTTTATCTCAGTGTATGTACGAAGATTATTTGATTTTTGAATAAAAAATTCAAACTGAGTTTTAGGGTCTATTTAATATAGTTTGTTGTTTATTTTTGTTTTATTTTTTGTGTACCCCCTATATGTATCTCGAATTTGAAAAAGAAAACTTTTTCTGAAATTCTTATATATATATATATGGACATATATTGGATTTTTGGGATACACACACCCGTGTTCGTCGTGTATTTTTTTACTCTACCCAGGTTGAGTTTTTGGGCATATTCTGATTATATATATTGTTTTACTATTATTGGTTGGGTTTTCTTGGTTTTCATGGTGTTTCAAATGGATTGTGTACGGAGATAGGATTGTTAGTGGTTGTGAGTTTATTGTGCTAGGTTCAGTAGATTTCGTACACTTTACCCTTTACTTTCCTTATCAATTTTTTTCTCATTGCACATGGTTAGAGACGTCGAGGTCCCCACTAGTCACCTAGACAAGCAGCCGACCTCCGCTTGTGCTCAGACTGCTCAGGCCAGTAATCCTCGATACGCAGAGGATAGGTTGGTTACTTGTATAGAGTATGAGTACTAATGTGTGCTTGGCCTTCACGTACGTGACCTTGTTAGAGAGAGTTTTTAGGAAAACTGATTGTGGTTTATACCGAGTCCTAGAGTAGCTCTTTGGCAGGGTTAGAAGCCCATGTTTGAGTTATATGGTACTGTTTATCCCGATATCATTTGTGAGTTATTCTTTCGTGTGATTCTCTTATTTACGGGGCTCAGGCCTCTGTTCTTGGTGTCATAGTCGTAGTCACCGCCGACCTTATTTCTACTATGCTATAAATCTCTCGCGTTCCTGATGCAGTTTTTATGGGTATTGTCCATGATGGTCCTTCGGCTGAGGATGTCCTCCGCAATCGCTTTCGGGAGGCTCCTCAACTAAACAGAATTATGTTTCATCATCAACTTCATGTCGATTTTTGCATTCTTAATTGTTTTGTCTCATCTGTCGTATATCCTATTATTAATCACACCCAGATTTCCTTCGATATAGTTTATTTTATGTAAGTCGTCTCTCAGGGATGGGATATCAACCTTCGTGCCGTTATTATTCAGGTGATTTCTTATGTCCCTCTCATTGGCCGCACCCCTGTCCATACAACACGTCCTTATGGTGTCCTTATTTGTCGCATCTGCGAGGCAGTCGGCATCCCCATCTTTGATGATGAGGCTACACAGGCAGCCATCTCACCCATATATGTGAACACCATTCGGCGTTCTGAGATCCATCTTACCGAGGACACTCATTGCACTCCTTCTGCTGTTGGGTTTTCAATAGGTCGTGGTTTCACATCTCACCCCAGCGGTCCTTTTGAGCCTTTCCCTATCGATATTAGAGATAACACTCACACTTCAGCATGTAGACATGAGGAGGATAGGATCTCTTTACAGGCATAACTAACGGAGCAGAGCAGACTGATTGCATCAATGCTGGCCCCCTTCGATGAGGAGGCACAGGCGAGATCACGCCATGAGTCTATGATGTTATCCTTTTTTTAATGAGATGCGCAACAGGGAGAAGAGCTGCGGTGTCAGAGCCTCGAGGAGATGCCCAAATGATGGGACTTCACATGGTGCTAGTGATGATGATGATGATGATGATGATATTGATTAGGATTTTATGAGATTCTTCCGATGTTACATTGTAGTCAGAGACGCTTTGTATATTTCATTATGTATTTATTCATTCTCCTGATGTGATGTACTTATATTGATACACTCTTGGTTTATCTAAATTTGATATTTATATCAGTACTTTACTATTATTGTACATGGATATTCTATGTTTCTATGTTTATTCAGTTGTACTCATTCTCATGATATATCTTGGTTACTCATTTGATATTCATATGCTCCGTGTATTTATTTACTGCTATCTTTTATATTCAATGTCATGCCATTCCACATTTTAATGATATTGATATTGTTTACCTAGCCATCCTGATCATATTTCATTACTGCTAGATATTTTTCTAATGTGTTGTATGTCCCACGATTTGTCTATTCCAGGCAAAGAGAGGGAGAGATATGTGATGTAGGGGGGGGGGGTATTTATTTATTCTTTATTTATATATTTTTTATGTTCCTCCATACTTCACTTGGGTGTATGTTGTCACACCCCGCCTAATTCTGGCGTCGGCCGCCACCAAAACTAAGTCCGGCGTGAACTAAATAAATATCATTCTTAGCATGAGACAGATATGAGACATAACTAAATCAGTCCATAAGATAAATAATTGGTCAATCTCAAATGATCACAAATAACTAAGCGATAAAAGATCCATCACATGCTAACTTCAAAAAATCCAATCTCCAATAATGATGAAATAAAATCTGAAATAATCCCAAAATAAATCCTCTAAACAACTTTGGAACCGAATGGCCCAATAAAACTCAAATGAAGTCTCATAACACGACTGGAAAAGAAAGTCTAACTAAACTATGCCATAAAGTAAATAACTCCAGCTGCACCTCCAATGATAACTCCGATAAACTTATACAACTTCTCGAAATTCTAATCCTGAAAAAGATTAGTCAACGCATGGGTCAGAGCCAAAATCCCGAGAAAGAATACACACTACTCCCCTCAAATAGGATCCTTGAATCCAGACAGTAGCATTATACGCAATAAATATCACAATAGAATATTTTAAATTAAACGGGATAATTAAACGCGATAGATATAAATCACTAACTACCCGCATAGATCCCCATTTATAAAGGCACACCAATATGATTTTAATTTCCCAACTCCCACGATGTAAATTTCATTAAATTAACCAGCTTTTATTATTGTGACACCCCGCCTAATTAAATACCGGGCGATCACTCCTTTATTAAATTAAATCAAGGTGAACAGTTTGGTTCATTCTTAGCATCACTGTCGTAAAAAGAAACTTTCCAATTAACACCCTAAAATTTAAGCTAAGTGTCAAAACCAATTTTAAACATTAACTTCCAAATTTTATTTAAAGAAAAGATTTATTTCTTTTTATTAACAAAGATCAATGAATAAGATTCACGCCACAATAAACTGGAACCAAAAATCCAATAAATAAAACATCCATCAACGAATGCCAACATGCGAGAAAATAAAGTAATACATCCATTATGAACAAAATCCCATAATAACGAACTAGGAAACAACTGAAATAACAATGTCCCAACATAAAGAAATAATGGAAAGGGCTACACATGCCCATCTGAATGAAAGTGCTAAGAGTGGATCTGAATGAACGAAGTCGTCTAATCAAAAGACCTGCAACTCCCACCTAAGCTGCAGCGCGTTCCTTCCAAGAGATCCTAAGCAAGACGCCCCTGTGGCTGGGCACCTGAAATACATACATATATATACAAGGGGGAGAGGGAGAGAGAAAACGGGTCAGATCCCGAAAGTGTGTATGATTTAAAATTTGTTTAGAAAGTATTTAAATTGATACAGGCCAATGCAACAACATATTAGTTCGACACTCTCTTGAGAAATTCTCACCTCTCTTCTAATGTGCACGCCTATCGTACTAACCTTCCCAAATGGTTTAACTTAACAATTTTTATCATACTAACCTTCCCAATAATTTAATTTAACTTAACTTACTCATAAGTTTTCCAAAACCGGACAATGTCATTGTTTAAAAAGGTTACTTCCAACTTGTAGCACAACTCTCGTTTTAGCTTCATCAATTTATAAAGTTCCCAGTGACATATTATATTCTCGCAAAATAGTATTTATTATTTGAGTCAACTACCATATCCTACTTATCAAATCAAAGTAGGCAGTTTAAATTCCATAATCTCATATATATATTAACTACACGAATAATATATATATATATATATAACAGCACCCCAACTAAAGCTATGGTGCGTGCATACTTCCACTATCCCAAACCCCATACCACTCATATCAAGGGGAATACAAATTCGGAATCACTCTCGAATTGTATTAACACATACACAAACAATAGTGAGGCGAAGCATAGATTCCAAGTCACTAAGAGGATGGCACATACTCGCGTCTCTTAGGACCGTCTGAACTATTAATTCAATAGCCTGTACCAAGGATATCTATCTTCTAGGGTACAAGTCAATATCCCCCATAAAGGTCCCATCGAGATAAGACTTGTCCCAGCGCGGTAACCTCAAGGATAGCAAGTAGCGCGGTATGTTTTTCACATGTATATAATATATGTACACACATTCATATAAATATACCAATTTCATTATATTAATATAGGTTCCTCTCATTACCCATAATTACTACATTTATCCTTAATTTCACATAATTACTACAACGTATAAGGTTTCGACTCTAACCTTAACTCGAAGGGTTTTCTCACTAGTTATGGGACACTCATGGGTTCTATCCATCCAAGTAACAAATTCAGTAGGTAGGCGTCTAATCACTATCGTTAGTATTCGACGTAATCTCTCACTTGAAATACGTAGTCTCAACATTCCTTAAGTAATTATCCCTAAACCCAATTATCGTCACATAATAAAGTTCTCAACACTTACCCATATGTCCTACTGGTCACTCCTATATCCCAAAATACTTTATTCATAATGCCCAAGAATTATTCCACGATAAATTAATTCAACTAATTAAACAAGGGAAATAAGAGGCTGCCAGGAAGGGTCGATCGATCGACGGCTGGGGCTCAATCGATCGAACCTTCGATCGATCGACGCTCTAGGGTCGATCGATCGATCAAGCAGGTCTGCGAAAATTCTGCAGAATTGCAGTTGCGAGTTTCACCAAAGTTCTTCATTCAAATTCATATTTTCCAACCCTAATCGTCCCAAAACTTATACCACAAACATAATAACATATTACCAGATGTTTCTAACGTTAAGCATGCGTATAACCTTCATTAAACATGATTAAACAACCTAAAATCTCATCTAATCATCAAGAACCGTAAGTTTTCTTAACTTCTGTTCTAATCAGTTTTTCTCCAGAATTTCCTTCTACATAATCATCAAAAATTCTTGGGTCAATCATCTACATCATATAAGACTTCCAGAATATGGTTTTAATCTTTTCTACATGCAAATTCCTATCAAAAAGTGGGGTTTTCTTCCATAGATTATACTCCTAATCATTCCTAACTAATATGAATGTTGCACCAACAAAAATACGCAAGTTAAACACTTGCCTGGGATTTCAGAGGTCTGGTTTCCTGTTGATTTTGGTGTGGTTGCGTTCTCCTCCTCGAGATCTACGTGTTGGTGGTGACGGCGGTGCAAACGGTGGTGTATTTGGCCTTGAATTACCTTGAGAGCTCTCTCCTCTCTTCTCCAATGGCCGTACTAGGGTTATGAATGTTCTAACCCTAAAAGGTTGACCTAAATAGCTGCTAAGGATGGCTGAAATTCGTGGGTTTAATTACCTTATTTTGTAAAATGACCAAAATGCCCTCCCGGGTCACTAATTAGGCCTAAAAACATCCCGAGACCCAAACTAAATACCCGGGTACACTTTTCTGACTATCTCGACCCTTCCGGACGCGTTGGCGCACTCAAAATGACCATACGAATAACTTATAAAATATTCACTTTTATATATTAATAATTTGTCCCGACGCGACACGGGCGCGTCCCAACTAAAGTACCCAAAATTGTCATTTCATTCCCTCGTGACATTTAATATAACCAATAACATATATTACTATGCTCATAAGTAATATTCAACAAGTTTCCCATAATTACTAACTCTAGTCACGTTAATAATTATAACGTAATTAATTCCCGGATTTTTATTAAATAAATCATCACATTAAATTTAATAAATCCCCAAATTAAATATAGCATAAAAATACGGGGTATTACAATTATATCCTCATTTTATTATGGCGGTCCTCCCGCCTCGGGTGATTTCTCCACCAAAAACACATCCCCTTGTCAAAACGCCGGCTGGCCCGTTTAAACTGTCGGCCCTCGCTGATTATGTCGCCAATATATTTTAATACCCGTCTTATTATCTTAGGTATTAGTTCTCAATTTCTCAATTCACAATTTATAATCACCCCACCCTTTTAATCGATGTGAGATCCTCAAAATACCCCTTAGTCCCATACCTAAGGGTCCCCATGTTATCAATACGTCCTATCCTATGTATAGGAGGATTTTTTAACATAAAACTTAACCTAGTCTCGTACTTAGACTACTGTAACGACGATAAAGTATCAAAAATCAGCCCACCCCAAAGATGATAAAAACGCTATAATCTACCCTCACTAGTCCCATACCTAGAAGGCGTAAATCATCAAAAGACATACCCACTAGTCCCATACCTAGAAGGCGTTATAAAATATAGGGAGAGCAATAATACCCAACAACTCGTCGTCACAAAGGCAACATCATAATACCAACAAGTCACACAAATATGCATAATTAATCAATATATAAAACTACGCATGATAGTCCAATTCAATTAAATCTTTAATTTAATTATCACAACGTCAACAATACCCAAATAATCTCATTTAATTATTTTAAATTAAATATACCAAGTTTTCATCATATAATCATCAATACAAAATTTTATTATCTCTACATGTATTACATGAGTTATACGCACCCAAAAATAATTTATTTTAAAGCTAGGGTTTTTCTATATACACCATACACCAATAAAACCCAAAATCACTCATCAATCCTACGTACCCAAAGGTTATGAATATTATTCAGATTTAAAAGATTTAATAAAAACAACCCCATAATTAGTGTTCACTTTTTCTAATTAAGTTACTAATTATTTTTAAGAAAACGTGTAATTAAGTGTTTAGGCGACACTTAAAACGCATAATACTAAAGGAAAAGAATAGAGTATTCATGCCTGAATAAAAGTTGGTTTAGAAATCTGATCTTGAATGTGTATTCCTCTCAAAAATTTGGCAAAGATTCATTCTTGACGCGTCTTGAGAAAATCCGGTTAATCTTGACAAAACTTGAGTTGAAAGTTATGTAGAATGGGGCTAGGGTTTTGAGGTTGAAGAAGATGAAGAAGATGAGAGGATTCTAATTTTTGAGAAGGCTAAAATGTATTTTAAAAGATCTAAACTCGTCACTTTATGTTTATATACCAAAAAGAACTAGAGTCCTAATCAAATACAAATACTTGAAAAAATCATTACGGACGATCGGACCGTTAGAATTTCTTGAAATTTTAGTATGTTGTAGCGAACGGCGAGACAGGACTGCTGACAAAAACTCAGCTCGATCAGACCGTTCGATATTTTTAAATATTTTTTTTTCTAGAAAGTTTTATGCTTTTAGGACTCTTAGAGAGTTTTATATTTTGAGGACTCTTCTATATAATAAAGATTCAATTAAAACTCCATTTTAATTCCGATTCCGATTCCGTTTGAAAATTTATTTTTCAAATATAAAAACCAACATTTTAAATTATAAAATTTATAAAATCCAAAATTTTATTTTTTTCTCCGATTTCCAAAAATTAATTTAAACATTCCCATTTAAAAATCCGGGTTGTTACATATGTTTGTTTGCATCGTGTGTGTACATATTTCCAAAGATTTAGATTTTTGGCTACATCACATTCAAAAAGATTCATGCTTGTCGTAACTATATATTCTAGTCCGTGCCCTGTATTTTTTATTTCTGGGTTTATGGGATGGGACATAGGTTATTCGGCTTTGCCTCCCAGCGTAGCACATTTCACTATTATTGATTTTGTCCCGGAATAGCCAAAGGGGGAGATTTGTAAGGACAAATTTCCAATTGAGTCAATTTGTTAGTAATTGACTTAATTCCGAACAAAATAGTTTGAGTCTAGGCTAGCTATTGAGTTATGATCCCACAAAGCCCATGACGTTTCGAGTTAAAGAAAATGTGGTTAAAGATTTGAAGATGATATCATGCCAAGTTTATTTATTCACACTCAATTGATTCTAGATCACACATGTATGCATGCTTATTGATTTATGGGATTTGTAATCTTGATTTCAATGATGGTTGTTTTAAATTTATTTAAATGTTGGGAATTTGAAAAAATAAGTTTTGGAAACATATTTTAATTACTTTTTAGTTAATTTTTTTTTAGAAATTTTGAGGATTTATTTAAAGCTAAAATTAGATTTTTTAGTCATTCAAACGACAGAGTTTCTCATTCAAACGAGATCCATATCTTGTTCAAACGACAGAGTGTTGTCATTAGAATGACGCACCACCTAGGATTTTCTGTTTTCATATTTAAGGAGTTCGTTTACTCTAAAATTTTGAAAGAACCTTTGACAAAATGTTTCTGCAACAGTTTGTAGAAAGTTCCCAAAGGTTTAAATAATTCGTAGTTTTTCAAGATCGAATCTCTTAATTCCATAGCTTGTGATCTTTATCATGTTATCAAAAAAAAAATTCTTCACCTATTAAACAATATTTTCTTGGGATGCATTCCGTGCGTGCTGGTTACGATAAATAAATAGTGGATTCCGTCTTCCGATTCATTGACGTGCTGAGGCCATCGGTGGATATCAAGATACATGCAGAGTCGTGTGATGTGGAAGCTTGCGTGGGTGGATTCCCGCGTTGCACCGTGCAGGAGTCCTTGAAGAGGAGAAGAGGCATTAAGGCTTGTAGTGGATCGAGTTGTTGAGTAAGACTAAATTCTCTCTTTGTAATTTTTCATATCGTAGTGATTGTCTAGCCTGACCGTCCGAGATTTTTTCCTTCGTGGTTTTCTCATACATCGGCGTGTCTTGTGATTGATTTATTTACATTATCAAGTTAATCACTTAGATACATGCTATAAGATAACGAGATAAAATTGGCAAATCAAAATTGGGTATTTACAAGATAAGTTTAAGCTCGCTAGTAGAAAAAATTTGGAAAATTCTAAAATATTGCTTTTACCTAAAAAAAATGTTTAAGGACCTTTACAATATATGTATATATACAGTCAGGCTCTCCAACATACCTCCTAGTATCATACTTATGAACATACCTGTTTTTTAAAATAGTAAAAAAATAATTTTGAGATGATATTTTTTATATGGGTTCATGATATTTCAATGTGTCCCTATAAAAAAAATCGACAGAAAATAATGTCTTTTGTTATTTTTGAAAAATATGCCAAAAAACTGGCAGTTTTTACCCTTTAAAACTATCAGTTTGTTTTACCTATTTTTTAAAAATAATAAACCTCATTATTTTGAGTTGAATACTTTTATAGGGGAACATTAAGATTTCATGAACCCATATAAAAAATATCAACTCAATTTTTTTTACTATTTTAAAAAAATAGGTTTGTTTAATGAGGTATGCTGGAGGGCCCGACTCTCTCTCTCTCTCTCTCTCTCTATCTATCTATCTATCTATATATATATATATATATATATATAACCACTTTTATAGAGAGTGCTATTGCATTTAGCATATGCAATAAGTTGTTAAACCCATAGGTTACCCTAATGGATGAGTGTTGTCTCGTGAAGGTTTTAAGGGATGAAACTCACAAACATCATGCTTACTCAAAATTCTGCCCGAATAACTAGTAAGATAAGCTCAATAAAAATAAAAAGGATTTCAATAATTTATTAACAAATCAAATAAGAATTTATCGAATAGTTTAAGGCCATTAACATTATTAGAATAATTACATTGTAACCTCAACTATAGGATAAGGAGCAAGCAAAAGAAAAGATTATGATTTGGAAAAACTTTTATAGTTAGGCTAAACATTAAAGCATGCATGACATCAAACCTTCACTGGTGATTGCACCCAATAAATGAAATCACTAAGAATGGGGTGTATCCATGCAGGACATGCGGGCATAAAGAGAGAATGTAAATGGAAACTAATCCGCATATATGTCATCATTAAAGTCGTTCATTAAATGAGGTGAAATTTACTTTGAAATATTATAGAAATTATTATAACTTTTGAATCTAATTATCTCTTTGATCAAATAGGACTTTAAAGGTCTATAGCATCGGATTGGGGTTAAGGTTATGAAATAAAGGTATATTTGCAGATTCAAAATGTTCGAGATGAAACTTGGGATAAATAGAAATTCATGGGCAATTTCAAAATTGAAAGATAATTTCCATAACAAGTATTAGATATAACAATGGAGAGAAATATTATTGAACACGATATATAATACATAAGCATTCAATATGTTTTCTTTTAAACCTTTTTTTTCTTTCTTTTCGTTTTCTTCTATTCTCTTTTTCACTTTTTTTTTTTCTCTTTCATTTTCTACTCACGCTCACATGATTAATTGAAACCGCCTGACAAGAACGACATTAAATCCCAAGTATCATTCCAAACAAAGATATGGAAGGTGATATATATGGTTTAAAGCTCCAATTTTTAGTTAGCTATGGGATTTTGGGTTATGAAATGAAAGGCTATAGTTAAGATCAAATGGGTTGACAAGGGAAAACGTATAAGGTGAGGTCATGGTCAATATTAATTTATTAACAAAGAGAGCCTATGATCATTTCCAAAGGTTAACATGATTCTCGAGTCATAATAACATTAAAATCACGCTCAAAGAATATATTTTAAAATGAACTCAATTAATGAACAATCAAAGAAAGAATTGTGAGATTACCGATGACTTTAACATTTTCAAGAAGGAAAAAGTAATGTATAAACATTCAAAAATGAAAATAAGCTCAACTCTCACTTTGTGTAAGTATATACATTGCAACAAAAGATTTTTTTATTTATAAAGGCCTTAAACCAAATTATTTAAACAAGAAAAGTGCATTGTCTCATGGGTTTACAGATCAATTTATAAAGTTTTTCACAATATTAATTATTCAAGGACTCAAGTCTAATAACCTCAAAAATCGAGAACATGCATTATTGAATTATCTATTGGATCGGGCATTTATTTAAAATAAATCATCGAAAATAAAGGTAAAATGCCCAACGAAGTAGTAAAAATCTTTTGGATAAATTTTAAATTTTTAACAACAAAAGCATGCTTAGGAAGAAAATATACTCAGCCCATGAAACTCAATTAAACAATGGGAATCGTATTCCACATCCCTAATTTAAACCTTTTATTGTCCTTATTGTAAATTAAGAAGCAAGTTAAAGAGAGGAAAAAAGAATATTACCCAAAATGGAGCGATCTCAAGATAACACAAGTTCATTAATTCTTTAAACATTTTAGAACCAAGCATAACAAAAAGAAGAAATAAAATTTTAACTAATTACATTAGAAAATTAATTAAAAAGAAATAAAATCAGCCTATTATGCACAACTAATAAATTTAACATCTAACTATGCAATGGAAGTTGAAAGTTTTAAGGGTCCACCCAAAAAACGATTTAAATTTGGAAGATTATCGGTGTACCCTGATTTGCGTTCGAACCTTTTGAAAAATAAGAATTTTGTTTGAATAATGGAAGGATTGCAAAGGGAGAGGGTAAATAACCATCACCAAGGAAATTTTTTTGTTGGATTACGGGGGTTTAGATTCAACGGGGGACAAGTACACATGGGATCCAAAAAAATATGAATATCCTTCCAAAGGTTTTTAAATTGGAATGGGAGGTGGGGCACACGGAGGAAAATTGCCTTCATATAAAGCACCTCAAGTAAGCATTCCTCATCGAAGAAAGGATTAAATGTTTTTATGTTTTAAACTGAATCATCAGATTAATGTAATGGTTGGATAATGGAAAAAAAATAGAGAACAAATAAATTCAACCTCAAGAGATGACTCATCACCGCTGGAAGATTGAATTTCAAAAGAGATATATATCACCAAAACAGGAAAAGTATAACGTTTTTTTCTATTCGTAATAGTTGTTGTTCATTACAAAACTGTAACGGTCAAAATCCCTTACAAATAAAAAAATGCTTCCATATTTCAGTACCCTATGCAAAAGTCATTTAAAGAAAAAAGAAAAAATAAGACAGAGAAAAAAAGGTTTGGCAGGGTAATCCCCCCCCCCCCCCCCCCCCCCCCCCACACACACACACACAAAAAAAAAATATGAAAACCAACTCTAACCCACTTTCATCTATTCCCTATTTACCCCTCCCCCCCCCCCCCCAATCGACCTCTCCACCTGCAGTTGCACGACATTGTCTACCGCCTTCCCCCATGATACACGTTGTAGACACCCCATTCTGTTATCCCCCTAACTCCCCTTAGGTCCCTAGTACCTCCCCTCATCACAACAAACCTAGCTCATGTCCCGAGTACTGACCTAGAGACCATCGGGCACTCCCCGTCTCAGTTTGACCAAAAAGTCACACTCTTCGTCTCGAATGAGACTCAATGAATCTTTAAAGGGCACTGAATACCCTTTCCAATGATCCGTCTCGTGCGCGATTCCGACTTACCATGCGGACGAACGATCCGTTTGCGTCCAAAACCTGATCCAGAGGCCACCGGGCCCTCCCGAGCTCTGCTTGACCTATGTCAACTCTTCAGCTCAACTGAGTCTTAATGAATCTTAGAAGGGCACTGAATCCCCTTTCCAACGGTCCGTCCAGTGCACAATTCCGACTTTCCATGTGGACGAATGATCCGTTTGACTCCGAGAGGTCACCGAATGCTTCCCAGGCCCGGTTGACCAAAGTCAACTCTCCAAACCGGGTCAAACTCTTTGTAATGTCAAAGTACATATCCTAACCTTTCCAATAGTCCACCCCGTGCGTGATTTGGACTTACCATACGGACGAACGATCTGTTTGCGTCCGAAGGATTCCCTATGGACCGACAAACGCTTCCGAGCCATATTTGCCCAAAGTTAGCTCTCAAACCCCGGAGCGATTCAAAGGACTTTCAAAGGTCTCTGAATTACCTTTCCAATGGTATGCCCCGTGTACGATTCTGACCAACGGATTGCCCTCGGCGGCCAATTTTCCGAAAAAGCCTGAAACGCACTGCCAAATGGCAGGTTCCAAACCCTGCCTATCGGCACCTGCCGATAGGCTGTAGCATGCCAATGCCGATCGGCAGTCACCTGGGCCTATAAAAGGAGGCCTTCACCTCATTTTCAGGAGGAGCCCAGATCTGATAGAAATCTCTCTCAGCAAATACCAAAAACCTCTCTTGAAGGCAGCGTGATTTCAACTTCCAAATCCCTTTTTTACTTCCACTTTTCATCATCCTTTTCATAAAACTTGGTGAATCAACCACTATTCATCATAATCCAAGTGCAAGGGCTTCTCTCCAACATTCAAGATCAAGCTCAAGATCTTCAAGAAGGTCCAACTTTCTCAAACTCTCTCTTAAATTCTCTTAAATTCCCAATAACTTGTTTTCTTACTTAGCACTTTTATTATCTCATCTCACACATCCTAATATAATTTTTATTTAGTATTATTGCACATCTCTTATTTTCATATAAATAAAACCCAAAAAATAAGAAAAAGAGGGTTTGCTCATAAATTCCAAATAGGGATTCTCACACTTTTCCCACACTTTTCTCACAACTAAAACACTTTTTCTACACACACGCGCATACTCACAAATAAGAGATACCCATTTCGATTTATGGGATAAACCCCACCCCTCATTTTGTATGCGAAATACATTGACTTTGATGCCTTTATAGGCTACGTAGGCGTCTCGGGGTAAAAACCGAGACTCAAGTCCTTTTTCCCACTTTTTTCTCATTTTCTATCTTCTATAAATTCATTTTTTATATTATATATATATATATATATATATATATATATATATATATATATATATTTGTTCTTAGTGACGTATTACTCCATATGCGTTATCGTTCCATTATAACGATCAACGTAGGGGTAATCACGTAAATCTTATTTTTCTAATATTATTCTTATATCTTCCTATGGATGACTCACTTTATCTTTTCCATGATACAAGTCGAGGATTACTACCTCCATTCTATATATACACATGCACACATATCATGGGGGAAAACATAAAGAAAAATAGCAAATATCCATGAGAGACCGAAAGGGCGTAATGGGTGCCTAACACCTTTCCATTTCGTAACTAAGCCTCCGAACCCTTCTCGAATCATTTGGTTTCGCACGCACCAGTATGTCTTCGGATTCCATCCTTCGGGATGGCTTCCCCTTTTTCTTTTGTCTGTTTTCAGTAAAATAGACTGGCGACTCTGATTCTCTCTACATTTTTACATCACATCTCAAACGACGCCGGTCGAAGCGCTCCCGAGAGGGACGCGCGGGACCTGAAGGTTCCTTTCCTCCGCGGCGGGGATCGGGGATGGCCACAGTGGCGACTCCGTTGGGGATACGTGTTTGTTTGTGGGCTTGACTCTATTTGCATGGATGCTATATTTGTGTATGTTCCCCCCTATATCTGCATGTTCCCCTTTTCCATGTGTATCCCATGCTTATGATTATATTCACACACTTGTAGAAATTTCTCCATTTACACTTCACACCACGTGCACCTAGGATCACATATATCCCCATGTTGCACGCATCACCCATCCATACTTGGTGTACCTTTTGGGGTACTTGTACTTTGTTCCCTGTTTGGCATAATCAAGAAAGGTATTCTCATCATAAGATACTAATAAGAGAATGATGCATGACTCACACAACATCACCAAAGAGCATTGATATTGACCAAATTTTTCCCAGTATCTGGAGGGTCACTTCGTGATGGGCACTGGTCCGGCAGGTCGCAATTAGCCTAAGCGATATGGCTCTCACCTTCCATTGGCCAAGTACCTTCGACTTATATCGAATGGTTCCCCCGCATTGTACCGCTTGACCAAAGTCATGACGGGAGGTATATCGCAGGGAATTCGTTTATGTACGCCGAGTATATCGAATTCTCTCTCACATGTACCATCCCCACGAGGTATATGGTGAGGCAATTCACGTACACTCAGGTATATCAAATGGCTTATCCACACGTACTGATTGCCCGCAAGAGCAAGACGTATATCGTGGAAGTCACGCCAAAGGGGGGAACCCATGCCGATTCACCCAACCAACTGCATACCCGTATATAGGTGTCAAACCTAGGACAGACACTTTAGATTGCCGATTTCATCTCGAAACTCTGCCGAAATTTCCGGTCGATCTGCCGCCCAATTTTCGTGCATTTTTAAAATGGGACCCTGTACGTGAGCCTGGTTACAAGTCCAGCCGTCACTTTGCATATATTAAAAACCCCATTTTTCCAGGCTCGGGTCCCGTCCGACATTGCATTTATGAGAATTAAATACAAGTGAGAACATAATAATCATAATAATCATGCTGAGTCTCGTATCTAAAAACATTTCTCCCTTATTTATCAAAAATCCAAAGACATTTCTCCCTTCTTTATTAAAAAAAATTGAAAAACATTTCTCCCTTTTTTTTTTATCAAAAATCAAAAAATAGTTATTCCTTTCTCAAAAACAAATCTCATCCTACGCCTTCTCAGGTCGATCGCAAGTCCTTGGCCTGGCTCCCTATTGGCTTCGGTCTTCAGTCAAATCACCCCGGAGTTTCATCCGTTCCTCTACTAATTCTTCCGAGTCCGAAATCCATCCACTTTCCATAGAGAATACAGATCAAGTACCAGTTATACAGCCGAATCTGACGACAGTCCTAGCTCAGTTCGTCTCCAAGATTGACAACCTCCAAACCGAGGTTCGAGAGATGTAACGAAACCAAGTTCCTATTCCTCAAGATTTCGAGGCCCTATTCCCTCGTGCTATGGGTCCACTCGAGCCTATCTGGGTTCTCGAGGAATATCAGCACGCTTCACGTGCCCCTCCTTCCAATGGGCTGCCGCCTGCCCAGCTTCCAATGCCAAACATTGCCCAACCTATGGCTAACCTGCCTATGGTTGTTGATCCAAAGGAGGAGGAGTTGAATAAAGTCAAAGAGATTCTCAAGATTCTCACCAAGAAGTTTGACTAGGTCAGGATCTCTGGGAATTATATGGACTACACCCACATGTCTCCTTATCCTAAAGCAAGGTTACCCGAGAAGTTCAAGATGCCAAATATCGAGAAGTTCAGAGTGAGTGGACCCCCTATTATTCTTCTTCGCAATTACCATCGTTCCATGACTCTACTAGGGGCTTCTGAGGAGGTGATGGCCCAATTGTTTCAGACTTTGAAGGATAGTTCCCTCCGATTTTTATCTCTTGAGGAATCCAGAATTCGTAGCTGGGAGGATGTAGCCCGAGAATTCATGTCGCAATATAAATACAACGAAGATCTTGAGATCATTAGAGCTTCTCAAATAGAATCCTGGAGAATTAATCAGTAACTTCATAACCCGATGGAGGGAGCAAGCAACTACCATGACCAATCGACCATCCGAGGAAGAGCATGTCAACATAGTGAAGAAGAACTTCTTGCCCCATGTCCGAGCGACGATGGGAGGACAATAATATCCCCATTTTCGAGCTCTCAGAGAGGCTGGAGTGGAAATCGAGGAAAGCCTCGTTAAAACAGATGTTGAACCGAAGAAGGTGTTCGAACAGTTCACCCCTCGAAAGTATGACAAGCCTTCCAATGCCACCGTTTTAACTGTCAACAACATCTCTCAACCAACCACATCATGGGCACCAGAAAACCGCCCTGACCACATTCGGAGGGAATGCACTGAGCTCCATGCTCCCCTCTCCAAAGTTTACCCAGCCTTATTAAGCCTAAACCTTATCAAACCCTTAGATCCACGTCCATTGCCAAATCCACTCCCAAGAAACTTCAAGACCGATGCTCATTGCGCCTTTCACCAAACTGCTGGCCATACCATCGACCAATGCTTTCACCTTCGAAACATAATCCAAGATCTAATTGATCGGGGTACCATCACCCCACCAGCCAATCCTAAGACAAATACTACTCACAACCCACTCCCAAATCACACCAATGACATCTTCTTGGAAGAAAACCCAGATTTCGATCCCTCAACTCAAATCACACCCATATACTCTCCTAAACCTCTTCAAATTTGCCCATATTTCCTCCTACTAGCCCTGCTGATGAGGCACTATCACTCCTTACCAGAGCATGCATCGTTGTCCGTACCTATTCTGAAAGTGGAAGTATGGAATTATCAGAGGTGTGAAACCAACTCCTAGATTTTGGGCTGAAATTGCCCTCACAGATGATCATCGATTGCCAGAAGTTCAGCACACTGTTCTTGGAAGCACGAAAATGGGCCCGAGATTCAGACAAACGGGTGGTACCAACTGACGAACTCAACCTAGATGATGTTGTCCAAATTATGGCAGAATTATTCGAGCAAACCAATAGCATTTGCAGTATCACCGGGCTACTTGACACTTTGAAGCTATAAGGGCGCTTGATCCCTACAATCACACATATCCCCACGGAATGGGAGAACTTGTATGAAGAAGCGGTTGAAGTTATGGAATGCATCGATTTTACATGGAAAGACAGAATTCTTACCACCGGATGGGGGGAAGAATTCGAAGATTCGAGTGAAGAATAAGCTTCAGGAAGAATTGGCCCAGTAGCCGACATATGTGGGATGATATCATTTGAAGAACTCTTAGGAGAAATAAATAGAGTGGTAGAACAACCTGAGATTGACGAGGAAATGGGATTCATGTTCTTTCCTTCTTCAGTAAATCACATGACCGGATCAGGGAGACATTACCAGGTTCCAAGTTCACTACCAGCAAATGATAAGGGGAAGGGCTTTAAAAACCTTCCTATACCCGAGATGACCATCGAGGAGAGCAAGATCCTCTATCAACTGAAGAAAACTCAAGCGAACATCACTCTGTGGGGGATTTTCATGTCTTCCCAGCTGCACAGAATGCTTTAATCAAATTGCTCATTGGACCCATAGTTCCTCCATCTACCACATCAGAAGAAGCGGTAAATCTGGTCGGATCCTTAACCTCTACCCGAATGCTATCATTTTATCAAGAAGAAATCCCCAGAATAGGTTCAAATCACAATCATGCACTCAACATCTCCGTCGAAGTTATGGGGAAGGCTGTGCTACTCTCTCTTGTCGATTATGGATCCTCCTTGAATGTTTGCCCACTAAGAACCTTCAAGTGTTTAGGCCTGAAAGAAAGTGACCTCGCTCCAACCTTCGCCGTTGTGCGTGCCTATGATAATACCCGTCGAGAGGTGATGGGATCCATAAAACTTGTAATAGGGGTTGGCCCTATAAACCCTGTCATTGAATTCCAAGTCATAAGCATCCCAGCTTGTTTCAACCTATTGCTCGGACGCCCCTGGCTCCACAATATCAAGGGTGTGTCTTCCTTACTCCGTCAGAAATTGAAGTTTTTTGTCGACGGGCAACTCATCACCATTTTGAGCGATGACGAAAATGTCGAGGGTGCAAGCACCAGTAGTCCAATCCTTGAGATACAACCCGGGTAAAATGATATGCTCTTATCAGGATTCCGAGTTGAGTCACTCCTACTCCCAGTAGGGGATGGTTTCAAAGAAAGGGTTTATCCAGAATATGACCCTCATGGAAATGTCAATGTGATTCAGATGCTCAGAAACATGCACTTCATGCCCGAACTGGGGCTAGGGCAAAGGCAGCACGAGATACTTGAGCCCATCGAACTAAAGAAAGTTTTTCCTCCTTACGGCTTGGGGTATAACCATCAGAATAAGAGATCAGAATGATCCGCTAGTCTCTACCAAAGAGAAGATTAGACTGCACCCGAACTATCTCAGGAGACTCCTTAAATGGACGATTCATCAAAGAAGGCGAGGACTTCCCCTTTTGCAGTTTTCCAGAACCATGGTATGACCACACAGATAAGAAAATGAGGCCGGGAATGGAGATCTTTTTCCAAGACAGCTACCGATGGGCCAAAAGTTTCCCACACCGCGTACAACCGCTCATCAAAGATACCAAAGAGACTGAGGAAAGTGATTCCAGAGATTCCCTCAACTTGCAGATACTAGGGCTGGCACTCTGCATGGTTCATTCAGGCACTACATCAATGGATCCATCCTATCTCATTAAAGCTGCTGATACTCCTCTTCTCAACTGGCATGCTGCGCCACTTCTACCTCTTAAAATCTCCCCAATGTTTACCCTATTTCTTCTTCTGTTGTCTATCCTTGCTCAAATGTAATCGAGACCTCTTTTGATGATGTTCTCAATGCTGTTTTTCCTATCAATGAAATAAACAAAGATTTTGAGTATATTGTTGTGCCTTACATTAATTGATTGGATTCTAATCAAACTTTTGATGATGATGATTTTGCAAATGAATAATTCTTAACTGATCTAAACAAGGTTAGTAATAAACAACATAACCGCATTCAAGTTAATGAAGAAGAGACTATTGTTATTAATCTCGGTTCTGGTAGCCAACTGCGCGAGATTAGGATAGGGGCCACCCTTGATGAGCATGAGCGTGCACAACTCGAAGAATTTCTAAAAGAGTTCGTGGATGTCTTTGCATGGTCCTATGATGATATGCCCGACAGTGATCCTCAAATAGCTCAGTACGAGATCCCCACTCTCCCAAATTACAAGCCGGTTAAACAAAAATTGAGAAAGCTCCGCATGAGTGGTCGCTCAAGGTCAAAGAAGAGGTGGTCAAACAGTTGAACGTAGGTTTCGTTTGGGTAATCGAATATCCCACATGGCTGGCCAACATTGTACCTGTGCTGAAATCAGGAGGGAAGGTTCGAATATGTGTGGACTACCGAGATTTAAACAAAGATTCTCCAAAGGATGATTATCTGCTACCCAATATCGACATGATCTTGGACAACATATCCAGTCATGCTCTCAATTCATTCGTCGACGGGTTTGCCGAATACAACCAAATCAAGATGTACCCCGACCACCAAGAAAAAACTGCATTCATCACCCCATGGGGAAACTTTTGCTACATCGTTATGCCATTCGATCTCAAGAATGCCGGGGCTACCTACCAAAGGGTTGCCACAACCATCCTGCATGATCTGATTCATAAAGTGGTCGAGGTTTATGTGGATGGTATAATTATTAAGTCCAAAACTAGAGAAGTTCATGTTCCCGCTCTCCGAAAGTTTTTCGAACGACTGCAACAGTAACAGATGCGACTTAATCCACAGAAGTGTGTCTTCGGGGTTACAAAGGCAAAACTCTTAGGATTCATGGTCAGCGAAAAGGGGATAAAAGCATATCCTGCCAAGCTGAAGGCCATACTTGAGATGCCACCACCCCTAACAGAGAAAGAAGTCCGAGGTTTTCTTGGGAAATTATAATATATCGGTCGGTTCATCAGCCAACTAACCTCCATCTATGAACCAATCTTCAATCTCCTCCGTAAGGATTCAACCAAGGTTTGGAATGAGGCCTGCCAAGAAGCTTTTGACCAAATCAAACAATATATAACCCAACCTCTAGTTCCCATGCCACCACAGTGTGGTCTCCCTTTGCTCCTATACCTAACCATAAACGACAATGCAGCTGGGGCTTTGCTAGCCCAATATCTTGAAGACTCCCGCAAAGAAAGAGCCATCTATTACGCCAGTCGTAAATTGGTCGGGAACGAAGTTAACTACACTGCTTTAGAAAAGGTGTGTGCAGCCCTTGTCTGGGTCACCCAAAAGTTGCGACACTACATACTCACCTTCCCCATCAAACTTGTATCCCGAATGGATCCCATTAAATACCTGATTGATAAACCCATCTTATCCAATCGAATGGCCCGATGGTTGATGCTCCTAACCGAGTTTGATACCATGTACGTCACATAAAAACCTGTTAAAGGAAGAACCATCTCTGACTACCTCACTGATTACCCCATTGACGAAGTAGATGTCCGGATCTCCAAATTCCCAGATGAAAATATCCTCTGCACCACTCAAGACCGCCTTCGATAGAAAATGTTCTTTGATGGCGCTCCCACCAGGCATTGGGATACTTTTGATCGCCCGAGATGACTCCCACACTCCCATCACCATTAAATTAGATTTCCCTTACACTAATAACATGACGGAATATAAGGCGTGCATAGTGGGCCTCAAAGTTTCTCTCAAGAAAGGTATTCAATACCTTGATGTCTACGGGGATTCTTCCCTTATCATCGGTTAAGTGCTCAGAAAGTGGAAAGTCAAGGACGAAAAGCTCCAACCCTGTCATGCCCAATTAGAAGAGTTAGCCTCCCGGTTTCGAGATATCACCTTCCATTACTTACCCCAAAAGAATAACCTAGCCGATGCTCTCGCTACCTTGGCCTCCATGGTCGATATGCCCGAGGGAATAACAATGCCCCCCTTCCTAGTTCAAAAGCAAGACAAATCGACCCATTGCTACCATATTGAGCTTGTCTCCACTAAAGATCCCGAGCTAGACGATTGCTGGTACAATGATATCTGGTGCTTCCTCAAACATGGTAGGTATCCCGAGGGTTCCAACAAGAAAGATCGAACGACCCTCCGAAGACTGTCCGCACAGTACATCATCTGTCATAAAGCCCTACTCAAGAGGAACTTTGATGGAACTCATCTACACTGTATTGCTGGGGCTAAGATTGAGAAAATAATGCCAAAAATCCACAGCGGGGAATGTGGACCCCACATGAATGGTCACATGCTCGCCAAGAAGATCATTCGACAGGGCTACTACTGGACCACCATGATCCAGGATTGCACCGCCTATGTCTGGAGAGGCCTCAAATGCCAACAATTCTCCAATCTTCAACACTTGCCTCCGCGAGAATTATACAACATGACCTCTCCCTAGCCATTCTCCACCTGGGATATCGACATGAGTTCATCCTAGTCGCCATCGATTACTTCACCAAATGGGTCGAAGCTGAGTCATACGCAGTATTGAACGCCAAGAAAGTGGTCAAATTCCTCAAGAAAAATATCATCTGTCGATATGGGGTCCCGCACGAGCTGGTATCAGATAACGGGTTGCATTTCAAAGAAAAAGTCATAGAAGTAGTCAACGAGTACGGGATTCAGAGACACAAATCTTCTCCCTACCGACCTCAGACCAATGGTGCAGTTGAAGCCGCTAACAAGAACCTCAAAGCAATCATCAGCAAGATGACCAAAAGTTGTAGGGATTGGGCCGACCGGATCCCATACGCCCTCTGGGGCTATCGAACCTCAATCTAAACCTCTACTGGGGCTACCCCTTACTCCCTGGTCTACGTCATGGAAGCAGTCCTCCCTGTGGAGCTGGAAATACCCTCGCTACGCGCCATGCTAGAAAGCAAGGTTAGTGAAGAAGACTGGTGCTGAAGCCGTCTTGATGAGCTAGCCCTCCTAGATGAAAGAAGGTTAAAAGAACTTTACCACATACAGGGGTACCATCGCCAAATAGCGCGATCATTCAATAAGAGAGTCTAGGACCGCGGTGTCCGGGAGGGGGATTTAGCCCTCAAGGAGATATTAGAACCCATATGGGACCTTAGAGGGAAATTCACGACCAATTGGAGCGGCCCCTACATGGTCAAGAGAATCTTATCCGGCGGTGTCGCCATGCTCACTGACCTAGATGGGGAGAAGATGGTTCGTCCAGTCAATCTGGACTCTTAAGAAATTCTACCCCTAGTCCAAAATCTTGGCGCACTACGACTCTTCTCGTCCCCCTTCTATTCTAAAAAAAAAATCTTCATTTCCCTCTACCTAGAACTACGTGGGCCTGATCCTCTATAAAAAACTATTTTAAAAACATTTTCAAAAACCCCAGAGGTACGTAGGCAGCTCATGCACCTCACATGAGTGCACCCCTTTCTTTTTCACAAAATAGTATTCTTTTCTTACCTCCGAGAACGGCGGTTCATTCTAAAAATACTTGAGCAAAAGGATTATGTATGCCTTAGCGATCAGTATAGATAATTCAAAAATGCAAAATTCAGCGAAAGGGACAGCTGGATGATCAAAAACTTGTTTATTTCATTAATAAGAACTTACAGTACGGATTACATAAGAAAAGGAACGGATAACTCCTTTCCCCCTACTACCATAAAAAGCTAAATAAAATCCCCACAACTGTCATCCATTACACAAATAAACTCTCCAAGAGTCCTACCCACAGCTACCAGAGGAGACTGCACCCTCATCATCTACATCCCGAGGTCCCCAAGTTTCCCCTGCTTGAATAGAGTGCCATAAACATTCCATGGACCTATGGTCCTTAACCATCTTCGAAAAGACCACAACACCCCCTTCCATTGTGTTAGATAAAATAAACCATCTTTGTCCAGTCTCCACTGCCAACATCTTGCTGACTACTTTCCTCCACAACCACTTCATATAATCTTTGGGGACATGCCAAACCTTCCCAACAGACTGAGAGGGACGAGTCGACGGACGCCGATTTTCCCACAGAGATCCAAACAACAGACGCAGGCGCTCAGTCAAATCTTATACCAAAAAGAAATTTGAGGTCCGAGGGGGCATAACCTGCGCCCAGCCAAATTGACGCAAAAGTCGTCAAGGGAAATAAAAAGAGGTCTGTCTAAGACCAACCACTCGCACGTATGAATACTCTCCTAGCTCCAGAATAGGCTGCAACTATCCCCACCAAGGCACTGACCAATACAGCCCACGAGCCCCATGCTCCACAAGCCAATTTTCCCAGTTCTCAACATACAGGCCAACACTGATGAAGTAGTGTGAAAAGAAGTTGGGTACGACCGACAAGGGATACTCTGGAGGAGTCGCCAAGTGAAATCTTTCAGACAACCACATGAACAGCATCACAGGGCTACCCCTCAAAAAGTCGGAACGACCTTATCTCCAGGCATCCAGGCCATTCAGTGTCTTCGCTAGTATCACTGCCGCAGGATTGTGACGATATGATATCCATGAGGTAATGGCTGCAAGTTGCGGGTCCACCGGCAGTTCCCCAGTCGCCAACAACAATTTGGAAACTAGACCCAGAACAGCGGCTCCAGCATAGCCAGCATCACCTACTTTCTGCAAATATATGGACTGCAACACCGCCGAGAGGGAGATCATTCCTCCAGCAACCAATGATCTGGTTGCCGAAGGCGAAATACGAAGAAGCCTGGTCAAAAAATCCCTGGGAGAACGGGAAAATTCAGGCAAAGCCGCAGTAACACTGGGATTTACACCCAGCATGGCAGAGAACTCCTCATAGGTAGGATAAACTTCTTCCAACCCAAAGTGGAATACATGGTCTTCGGGGTACCAGAATTGTACCGCCGCCATCAACACATTCCACTCAAGAGGCCGATTGCGCCTCAGGGAGACTCGACGCATGTTGAAAGCATCATAGTCGACACTATAAGAGCACATTGCTTCCAATGATTCGAGGTAGTTGGCAAAATCGGTGCTCCCAGGGAGAGCCATCTTGCAAGGCTAAAAGATAAATGGACAAGTGGGTAAGAATGCAAAGGTGTGATGAAAACACTTCACCCTCACCCCTTTTTATACTTGAAAACCCTCACAAGGGACATAATCCCTGCAGAAATTGGAGGGAATCCTACCCCACAAAGTACTAAAGGCTGAAGAGGGTACTAATTAAAGCTTTGAATTGATAGGACTGGACTGAACTGGCGATAGGTAGGTCAGGGTGCTTGCCGATCAGCAACCCCCATTTTTGGAAATTTCCCTTTTTTCCTCTTTTGTCAAATCATAAAACTCAATAAAAATAAATTGATATTCTCAACAGAATTTTAAGAATACCTTTTTCTCCTTATATAATTTCCCTTTTTAATTAAAAACTTTCCTTCTAAAAAATTCCAAAAATATTCCTTTTTACGGTCTCAGCAGTAAACTAAAAAGCGCATGTGCATTCATTCATCATAAATAATAAAAAAAAACTCCATTGAATTGCATATATTTGTGTTATGTGTTACATCAATTTTGCAGGAAATAAAAAGGAAAAGCAAAAACAACGGGACTCAGCCCGAACCCACATCCTCCCTCTCTCTCTCTCTCTCTCTCACTAAGAGCTTCCACCGCTGCGACGTGCCCCTACGGCGAGATGACGCACCACCACTACCTGAGCCAGAGTCATCTCTAGATGAGGCAGATGACACCAAGCAAGAAGGAATAGGAACCGCTTCCCGAATATGGGCGGTCACCGAAGATATCCAGTCACTAGTCGACACCCGAACTTGCTGTAAGAAAAGGAAAAATTAGTATCAAAGCAGAAATGACAAAAATATAAAAGAAAGAAAGAGAGGAACATAAAGGTATACTGTAGGTCAAAGGACCTCCTCTGTCAAACCTAACTCCTCCGGATCCATCGCATGAGGACGGGGAAACATAGGCACCATCCCTCCATCAGCCTGCCGAATGTTGTATGAAGGGGTATGCAACCGCACAAAAGGGACCTCCGAGGTCATCGCCGTCGCAGATGCCGACGGACCAGCGTCGCAATGGGAAGATCCCACCGCCCGACTCAAACCTGCAGGAAAGAAGGGAAACACATCATATATACTGGGCGCCATCAACCATCTCGCCACAAAATCTATATATTCATACGGCGTAGACGTATAGACGTATAGCAAGTAGGACTCGCCAAACATTGCCGCGATCCTCTCATCCTCTGACGAGAGTCGCTCCTGCCTCATAGACGTAGGAGGCTGCGCGGGTGGCACCACAACATCCTCAGCAATCTGACGAATCACCCTCTCCCCGAGGTACTAGGAATGGCCGAACTCATGCGCCAGCAAGCGCCTCGTCCGCGCATTCACCCCACTCACCCCCTCATCCTGAATGGCTATCCCCCAGGGATAAAAGGTCACCTGAAAATCTCTAAGCGAGCATAAATCAATACAAGATCAGAAGGTGCAAAGACCAAGACCAAAATGGAAAGAGTCTTATCCTACCACTGGTCAGGTCATTCAAGACCTGTTGCACCGCCTCCAAGGACAGAGATGCCTTCGATTATCGGTTGGCCTTATGCCATCGATACAATCGACAGAAGTCCCTAATAGTGTCGTCCTTCAAAGTGATCAGCAGGGTGTTGCACCCAATCACCTCATAGAATCAAGTATGAATTAGCAAACAAAAAGAGACGCATAAAGAAAATGCGAATGCATGAAAGGAAAATACGAATACATTAAAAGAAATGCACAACCTGAAGAATACCTCAAGAAGGTACGTGGCCCCAGTAAAATTCTGCCGGCACACCGGCTGAATGCATCAAGAAAGGAGTAAAGGGTCGCTAAGGTCAGACTCCCCCAATCATAGAAGGGGATGTTCGAAAACATCCCCAAGTATGGCAATAACCACAAATGGACGACGTCGCCACTAGACACCACCATAAAACATCCCAACACCAGCAGAACGAATAATCGGGCCATCTACCTCACTTGCAGCCCGTCCTCCACATCAATCTCCCTACCCAATAGAACGTCCTTTAGCAGGGACAGCCGGATAGAATCTTCAGAAACTATCCTCCTTACATCACCAAGTGCCGCATGCACTGCCTCCGGTCTCACCCGTAAAGAGCGATCCACCTCTATCTGCTCTCCATCACAATCTAGCTCCAGCAGCTGCTGCACGTCTATGGGAGTCACAGTCATCTCCCCGAAGCCGAAATGAAAGATGTGGGTAGTATCCCACCACCTCTCTCCCAAAGCGCACAAGGCCGCTGTCAAACGAGGCGTCTCATCCAGCGCCGATGCCAACTGCCTAAAACCTGCTGATGAGACCACCCAGCGCGCCATAGGTGGGAGGTGCTCCCAGACATCCTTGAGCCCCGTCGTCCCGCGGGCACGCATGTTCTTCAAAGAAATATCAAACTGGCATAAAGAAAAGTCTCATCAAAAGTCAAGAAAGAAAAATCACCAAAAAGAGAAGAACGCCAAAGGTCAGGTTACTTACATAACCGCCAGGGATCACTCTCGAAGAGCGATGACGTGATGGCTCCTGTAGCAAAGTCCGCTCATCTGCAACAGGCTCAAACGCATCAAAGGAGTTCTCACTCCCCAAAGCAAGGGGGACCCTATCCCTCCAATCCACATTTGCCCAGTCATCAATGGTCAACCACTCCCGATGGACTACAGTGCTCACAAAGGCGGCCATTTTCTTAAAGATCGGAACACTAAAATGATTTACAGAAGAATCTCGGACAGAGAGAAAGCAATAAAAAGCTGTGAAAAAAATGATGGGATTCACCCCCTTTTTATAGGATGCCAAACGCCATGCTGATCGTCACCTCCCCCTACCATACCGATCGGCACTGACTCATCCCCTTCCCTAGGCAGCCCAAAAGTCCGTGCCATTTCTGAATGGCACCCCTCATACCATGCCGGCCGGCACCCAACCTTAAATTTCGTACAGAAATTCTCAAAAAATGCTAGAAAGCCTCGAAAAATCCCCAAAAATCTCAGGAAGGATTTAAAACATTTTCACTAAGAAAACTTTGCGTTCCCTTGAGCGGAACCCCTTATTTTCCCAGTGTAATCCTTAAAAACCAAGTGAAACTCCTCTCGGCAAATCTGCGGAGGATCCCTAAGGATCGCCTGATCACTTCCCTAGCGGAATTCTCTTACAACACCAAAATAGGTTGTTCCCCCCTGCGAGGCCTCGTAAAAGCTTCCCCAGCTATCAGCTCCCCAGCTCAGATCAAAATCACAAAGCTCTCTCTCCAGTAGAATCAGAATCCAATCTTCAACCACTCTTGGGTCAGAATTGGCCCCGGTCTTGGATCGTCACCTGAGTTAGGTCAGAATTGACCTCAGTCCTTGGTCGTCACCACTCTTGGGTCAGAATTGGCCCTGGTCTTGGATCGTCACCTAAGTTAGGTCAGAATTGGCCTCGGTCCTCGATCGTCACCACTCTTGGGTCAGAATTGGCCCCAATCTTGGATCGTCACCTGAGTTAGGTCAGAATTGACCTCGGTCCTTGATCATCACCACTCTTGGGTCAGAATTAACCCCGGTCTTGGATCGTCACCTAAGTTAGGTCAGAATTGACCTCGATCCTCGATCGTCACCACTCTTGGGTGAGAATTGGCCCTAATCTTGGATCGTCACCTGAGTTAGGTCAGAATTGACCTCGGTCCTCAGTCGTCACCACTCTTAGGTCAGAATTGGCCTCGGTCTTGGATCGTCACCTGAGTTAGGTCAGAATTGACCTCGGTCCTCGATCGTTACCACTCTTGGGTCAGAATTGGCCCCGGTCTTAGATCGTCACCTGAGTTAGGTCAGAATTGTCCTCGGTCCTCGATCGTCACCACTCTTGGGTCAAAATTAACCCCGATCTTGGATCGTCACCTGAGTTAGGTCAGAATTGACCTCGGTCCTTGGTAGTCACCACTCTTGGGTCAGAATTGACCCCGATCCTTGATCGTCACCTGAGTTGGGTCAGAATTGACCCTGGTCCTCGATCGTCACCATTCTCTAGATCAAAATTGACCTAAGTTATTAGACCTTCACCCTAAGCCCGCAGAATTGGCTTTGACCCACAGAATCGGTCACCCTCATCACTCTTGGGTCAGAATTGGCCCCGGTCTTGGATCATCATCTGAGTTAGGTCAGAATTGACCTCGGTCCTCGGTCTTCACCACTCTTGGGTTAGAATAGGCCTCGGTCTTGGATCGTAACTTAAGTTAGGTCAAAATTGACCTCGGTCCTTGATCGTCACCACTCTTGGGTCAGAATTGGCCCCGATCTTGGATCATCACCTGAGTTAGGTAAGAATTGACCTCGATCCTCGGTCATCACCACTCTTGGGTCAAAATTGGCCCCGGTCTTGGATCGTCACCTGAGTTAGGTCAGAATTGACCTCGATCCTCGATCGTCACAACTCTTAGGTCGTCAGAATTGGCCCTGGTCTTGGATCGTCAGCTGAGTTAGGTCAGAATTGACCTCGGTCCTTGGTTATCACCACTCTTGGGTCAGAATTTACCCCGATCTTGGATTGTCACTTGATTTAGGTCAGAATTGACCTCGGTCCTCGGTCATCACCACTCTTGGGTCAGAATTGGCCCTGATCTTGGATCGTCACCTGAGTTAGGTCAGAATTGACCTCGGTCCTCGGTCGTCACCACTCTTGGGTCAGAATTGACCCCGGTCTTGGATCATCACCTAAGTTGGGTCAAAATTGGCCCCGGTCCTCGATCGTCACCATTCTCTAGGTCAAAATTGACCTAGGTTATTAAACCTTCACCCTAAGCCCGTAGAATTGGCTTTGACCCACAGAATCGGTCACCCTCATCACTTAAGCCCATAGATTCATCTTTGATCCATAGAATTGATCATCCCCAGCACACTCCTTAGGTCCTCAGAATTGGCCTCGACCCTCTGAATCGGTCATACTCTCTCAAAAGCATCATATGGTGTCTATTCGATGGTCATCATTTGTTCCAAAATCACCCATCGAAGGGATCTATGGACACCACATTCTCTTACCCCCTAACTCTCCTTAGGTCCCTAGTACCTCCCCTTATCACTATAAACCTAGTCAATGTCTCGAGTACTGACCTAGAGGCCATCGAGCACTGCCCAGCTCAGTTTGACCAAAAAGTCAAACTCTTCATCTCGACCAAGACTCAATGAATCTTCAAAGGGAAACGAATACCCTTTCCAATGGTCCATCCCGTACACGATTCCGACTTACTATGCGAACGAATGATCTGTTTGCGTACAAAACCTGACCTAGAGGCCATCGGGCGCTCCCGAGCTCTGCTTGACCAATATCAACTCTTCATCTCGACTGAGGATGAATGAATCTTTCAAGGGCACTGAATCCCCTTTCCAGCGGTCCATCCCATGCACAATTCTGACTTTCCATGAGGAAGAACGATCCGTTTAACTCCGAGAGGTCACCGAATGCTTCCCGGGCACGGTTGACCAAAGTCAACTCTCCAAACCTCGTCAAACTCTTTGGAATGTCGAATTACATCTCCTAACCTTTCCAACAGTCCACCCCGTGCGTGATTCGAACTTACCATACGGACGAACGATTCGTTTACGTCCAAACGATTCCCCGTCTAATGGACCGACAAATGCTTCTGATCCATATTTGACCCAAAGTCAACTCCCGAACCCGAGAGAGGTCCAAAGGACTTTCAAAGGTCTCTAAATTAACTTTCCAACAGTATGCCCCGTGCACGATTCTGACCAACGGATTTCCCTCGACGGCCAATTTTCCGAAAAAGCCTGAAGCGCACTGCCAAATGGCAGGTTCCAGACCCTGCCTATCTGCACCTGCCGATAGTCAGTAGCATGCCAATGCCAATCGGTAGTCACCTAGGCCTATAAAAGGAGGCCTTCACCTCATTTGCAGGAGGAGCCCAGATCTGATAGAAATCTTTCTCAGCGAATCCCAAAAACCTCTCTCGTAGGCAGCGTGATTTCAACTTCCAAATCCCTTTGTTACTTCCACTTTTCATCATCCATTTCATAAAACTTGGTGAATTAACCACTCTTCATCATCATCCAAGTGCAAGGGCCGCTCTCCAACATTCAAGATCAAGATCTTCAAGAAGGTCCAACTTTCTCAAACTCTCTCTTAAATTCTCTTAAATTCCCAATAACTTGTTTTCTTACTTATCACTTTTATTATCTCATCTCACACATCCTAATATACTTTTTATTTAGTATTATTGCACATCTCTTATTTTCATATAAATAAAACCCAAAAAAATAAGAAAAAGAGGGTTTTCTCATAAATTCCAAATAAGGATTCTCACACTTTTCCCACACTTTTTTCACAACTAAAACTCTTTTTCTACACACATACTCAAAAATAAGAGATCCCCATTTGGATTTATGGGATAAACCCCACCCTCGTTTTGTATGAGAACTACGTGGACTTTGATGCCTTTATAGGCTACGTAGGCGTCTCGAGGTAATACCTGAGACTCGAGTCCTTTTCCCCACTTTTTCTCTCATTTTCTATCTTCTATAAATACATTTTTTATATTATATATATATATATATATATTTGTTCTTAGTGACGTATTACTCCATATGCGTTATCGTTCCATTATAACGATCAACGTAGGGGTAATCACGTAAATCTTATTTTTCTAATATTATTCTTATATCTTCCTACGGATGACTCGCTTTATCTTTTCCATGATACAAGTCGAGGATTCCTACCTCCATTCTATATATACAGATGCACACATATCACGGGGGGAAACATAAAGAAAAATAGAAAATATCCATGAGAGACCGAAAGGGTGGAATGGGTGCCTAACATCTTCCCATTTCGTAACTAAGCCTCCTAACCCTTCTCGAATCAATTGGTTTCACGCGCACCAGTATGTCTTCGAATGCCATCCTTCGGGATGGATTCCCCTTTTTCTTTTGTTTGTTTTGAGTAAAATAGACTGGCGACTCTAATCTCTCTACATTTTTACATCACATCTCAAATGACGCCGGCCGAAGCGCTCCCGAGAGGGAAGCGCGGGACCCGAAGGATCCTTTCCACCGCGGCAGCGATCGGGGATGTCCACACGTCTCTCTCTCTCCCTCTCCCTCTCCCTCTCTCTCTCTCGATATAACTTCCATTAGGGTTTTCAGATATGGTGTTATGTTTTTTATATTTTGAGTTAGGGTTTTCAAAGGCAAAACTAAGGTTTGGATTGCAGATTAGCTCCATATATATCTCCATATTGTAAGTGTCTTTGAGATTTGGTGATTGAATGCTACATAATATTACTTCTCCTGAATATATTGTTCAATGAATAATGTCATACTTGTCCTTACATTTTTCTTACCTTTTGTACTATGAAATGTCACATAGCTTCAATTTTGGTACTTTCCCTAACATTTTTTTTTCCTTAATTGTTTTTTTATAGAGGAGATAAAATTAACAAATTCTCTATAACATAGAAAAGTGTAAGTAGGTATGTATTTATATAATGTGTTGATTATACAAATAATAAAAGTTTTCTTTCAATCCAGGAGGGGTTGAGAGTAAGTAGATGTCGGTTGCCATTTTTTAGATGAAATATAAATATGTTAATTTTATGCTCTAGCTAGATACGTATTTATAATTACATTTCTTTTAGTGATTTTGTTAGTAGTTGTAATCCAAAGAAATCACTAATTCATTAATTTTTAATTGCGTAGTTGATTTTATTAATGGTGTAAATTGTGATCAAATTGTAGTCCTACACTTTTGTTAACGTGTCCACGAAGTGAAACTTTTTAAAAGTTGGAGGGGGGGACTTGACCCATTTCTTAGTGGTTGGATTCGTCTTTGTCTATCTCCCTCATATGGGGAGTTGTTTGTGTGTGGGGTGGGGCGGGGGGGGGGGGGGGGGGGGTTATAGAGAGAGGGTAAGACTCCTCGATCTCTGATCTTCTTATTTCTTAGATTTAAGAGTTGGTATTTATGTCTTTAACTTTTACTATAAATCCGGTCTTTCACCCTTCGTATTCATTCAATATTAATGAGATCATAGTAGAGACTTTTATTTTTACATTAGAATGCTTCATTCAATTAACTATAACATAGTTATATTTTCATCTAACTCGTTCGCTATATGTTCAAGAAAATCTAAGTAAGGGGTTAAAAATCAGTTTCAATGATACTTAGATTACTTCCATAACTGTTTTAGATTTTAAAGGAACATGCTATTTAAAATTTCCCATTGTTTCATTTTTGCAGGTGTCTGTGTAAATGGGTAAGTATCTTCTTAAAATCACATTGTAACCATGGAAGATGAGATTATAATCATGTCAATACTATTTAATCTCTTTTTTGAAATATACCTCAAGTATATTTATATTTGAAAACATAACCTCTCTATCGACAAATCATCTTTCTATCTGGTAGTTTTAATACACATGAAGGTGTAAATGTCAAATAATAAGTGAAAATTTAGATGCTAAAACTTCATGGAGCTTAGGTGTAAATGTAAAATAAGCGATTAAGCACTGTGTGAGTCGAGGCACTAATGTCGTACCTTGGTGAGCTTGTGGCTTAGGTGCGCCTTTAACAATAATGGTCCTAATCACTTTGGAAGAAACATATGTGTGGACTATTTATATCATCCTGCTTTATTGTATTGGGGCTTAAAAGAAAACAATGGTTGTATGCAAAGACTTTATACGATGTGTTTCTCCAATAAGAGTAAGTTTTATTTTAAGTAGTATAATATTTTGGTACCTAAGTTTCGTAAAATAACGCCAATTTTTCGACAGATTTAATCCATTACAAATATTATTTGTAACGGTTTTTTCCCGTTACAATTGACATGTTTTGGTGTAGTGATATGATCATTTTCAATGAAATTTTCTCCTGTATTTATCAAAGTATAAATATTTTCATTGCAAATGGATATTACATCTATTTCTTCCTCACTTTCATTATATATTATTCTTTTAAAATTCTTAAGAGAAAACTCATTATTGGTTTCAAATAATAAATCCAAATTATGTTCCCAATAATATTTTTCCTCCTGATAAAAGTTATTTTTTTTACTTTGCAAAAATACACCAAACGAATTAGATGTTAGGGCAACTTCACCAAAAAGGCTAATTTGAAAACTATTATTGTATCTCCTTTCAAAATTGTTAGTATATTAATTTTTAAGATTATTGTCATAATGGTTGGGACAAGTACTATCATAAGAGCTTTCAACATTGTTATTATAAGAATGTTATGGAAATTTTTCAAGAGAATGATTTTCACAAGTCCCCAAACTATTATTTTGATTTTGTAAATATTCATAAAAAGTCATAGACTTTTTAATTTTATCCTTTTGCAAGTTTTCACCAAAAGTCATAGGTCCCAGAGTAGCTTTGAACATTATTTTAGGGAATCCATTACAGTCACCAAAAACACTAGAGTAAGTCATGATTAGCCAAAATTTCTTTTCGATAGGAATTCCACAAAGTGGTGCACGCTTGATAAATTCAACATTTATTGGCGCTCAAATGTTCAATCTATTAAAAAAAGAACAATACAAAAATATATACGTAATACTAAATCAATGAAATTGTAAAACAATAAATTCCCCAAAAATGGTGCCACTTTGAAAGAAGGAAAAAATCAAGTGATCGTATAAGGCCATTTGTTGTTGTACCTAAACTTTTACTACACTTGTTTTATAATTATAATAGAGTGTTTCGGTATCGAATTCACAAAGAATGTTTTTGTAATTGCATTAATTTATTACTTCTCAAATGAAGTTGTAAAAGATGATTTTTGTTTCAAGATATTTTATACTACAATTAACACTAGGCAAATATTGAAACTAAATTAAATGACAATAACAAATTAGGCTTGCATCCCTACCACGGGTAAACAAAATATATTAAGGAAGTTAGTTAGAAAACATAATTAAAGAAACCTATCAAATTGATTATAAACATCCGACATGAATAGACCAGGCCCAAAAACGAGAGAAGTAACTTTCAATCGAATATGGTTACAAATGGATTAAAGTTGAAATATCTCTATAAACACTATTGTTGCATGAAAAATGAAGTTAAACGCGTAATATTCCAATATTAATACACAAGGTTTCAATTAAAAGTATTCCAACCCAAATCCAAACATTCAAGCTCAAGAACCCATTAATGGTGGAAATATGATCCTAATCCATAAACTACCTACAAAACATATCGAAGAAATTAATAAAATTAATTAATAATGAAAACAAGAATTAAACCAAGACAAACTAATTTATCTGAAAAGCATAATAAATGGCGTGAAATTAAAGGAAAACGATAAATAAAGCAATAAAACTAAATATCGTAGCATGAAAACTAATTAACAAAGGAAAAAATAACATAAGAAGGCTTGAATTAATGGATAAGAAGATAAATAGTACTTAAAAACCCAAAATGCGCAAACCCTCGGAGAGAGAGGAGAGAAACTACCAAGGCCAAAAAATGATCTAATCTAATCAGATATATCTCTAAAATACAAGCCCGCATTTTCTTTTTATACAAGAAATGAAAAAATAAAGAAAATAAAGAAAAATAACTCAAAATTGACAAATTATGGAAATGAAAAGTGAACAGTCGTCAATCGTTCTCAACCATCGATCGACCGTAGATCTGGCAGTCCTCTTCACACTTTGATCCAGTATTGATACATCGAACAAAAAAGGCTACAAACTCTAAACACGAACTCAAAATAATGCATGGATAAAATCAATGCTAAGATAATTCAATTATCTATATGTTGATGTTTTGAAACCCTCCAAATTATGTAGTATGGAATTACCAAATTACCCTTAAAGTAGAAGTATATGTTGAGACCTTTCGAAAAGGACCATAAATTCCTCATTTAGGATAGTAATAACGCATAATCGACGTTCAGGTGAAGATAATAATTCAACATAATTTGATGATATAGATGTTGATAATTGTATACCATAAAAAATATGGAGTTTTAATAGATCAAATCCCTTAAAGTTGCATCTTGTGTTGAAACTTTCTCAAAACACATCCAACTTCACAATATACTTCCATAATAGATACAAAATCTCAAATATACCTTAGAATACATATAAACAAAAAGAATATAGGTTATCCAATATATGATCTTAAATATAGGTATTAACAGACTCGAAAATATAAGAATAAAGAGAACTAAATTCAATATTCACGACTAATCCATTCATTTATGGATTTAAGCTAATGTTAGGTCTTAGGTCATTCAGTTTGATCAGGTAAAGGATTTTGGGTATTTTTGGGTATTTCGATACATAGAACTTAAGACAAGTCATGCACATCTTTATCATCAATATTTCTCTAAATCGGTTGTAAAGGATTTTGGGATTATCTTAAGTCGATTATATCAATGTCGTATACATATAATTAGCATCGACATTCCAATGAAAGGGTTGTTTTCAAGTATTGAAGAATTTTATTTGGGAATCAATGTCTTAGGAAACATGATTAGATGAAAGTAATAATGAATATACCTAAGTCTTCAGCGATGGGCAGCCTCATGAATTCTATATATATTGTCTACAAAGATCAAAATTTATTATGCCTTCGGTGTGGTCAGCAGATTTCAATATAATAGTCTTGTATCTTTAAGGCGCAAAGTGTAGGTTTTCTTTCGGATAAGGATTCCAAGTTTTTTACCTCATAATAGGCGTTTACACAAGGAGGTTGAGCTATAAGTTGGAAGATTATAAATAAAAATTGGATTGTTGACTCTGCTAAAGTTATTGCCACTTAGGAGGCAACCAAAGAGGTTATATGGCTAGGTTACTTCCTAAGTAACTTCAGTGAGGTTCCTTTAGGTGTAATTAGCTATTACACTTTTGAGTGCATATATCAATACGATTGGAAGTTCGAGAGAACCAGTGACCCATAAGAGGGTTAAACACATTGAGTGTAGGTTTCACCTAGTTTGAGAAACTGAACAAAAATGTGGTAAGTTTGTGATAATTTTTTTTTTCCGAATAACACCTGGTTAATCCACTAACGATACATGGCAAACTGTTGTGTATATGGGTTAGGAGTTAGATACATGGCTTTAAGAGTAGGTGGGAGATTATTGGGGTTTTATTCTTAAAACCATATATGGAATATAATTTTGTGGGAAGGTGTGTCTGTTCATTTTGAATAAGAATAAGTTACAAGAACACCTTATTTTTCTTTAAATATATTATATACGTGTTGGTCAATAGAGTTCATCATGAATCCGATGATTCAGTTTCAGTTTCATCACTAGAATATCATAATTCGAGTTCATGATCTATTGAAGCATTCACAATTTCGATAGGGAGTTGACATCCTATCAGAACGATTGCGATGAAATCCTAGTATTTTATATCAAACTATGGGAACATTTTTTATGGTTTAAGAGATGGTTCGATAGTTCGACAGACGACTGTGATCGGTACATCACAAGAATATATAGATCCCAGTGAGATTTGAGTCTAAGGGTTATATTTATTAGACTCAAGTAATCTCACATCATTTGCAAAGGGTTCGTAGATTATTAATCCCCATACTTATCGGGATTTGTATGCCTACACAAATGTCACTTATATTGCTATGGGTTCAGTTCGATTTAAATCAAGTCAAATGATCCATGCATACTACACCAAAATGCGCCTTTGGTAACGATATTTTACTGTTACTAAAAATATTAGTAACGGAATTTTTCCATTAGAAAAAAAGCGTTGGACACAAAATTAGTAACAAAATTTTATTATTACTAATAGTAACGGTAAAATTCTTTTACTAATTCTGAATTTACAAATAATATTTTTTCGTTAGTAATTCTGATTTGGTAACGAACTTTTGTGTTATTATTTTAACCTTATTACACCATTTTTATAACACTTTTATCTTATTTTATAACGCTAAAGGTCCGTTAGTAATATTAATACATATTTAAAAAAATATATAAATTTTAAGATTTAAGATTCTGAATTTAGACAAATTAATTTATTTGTACCATTATATTCAAATCCTAAGAACATATACAAAAATAGTCCACGTAAATAAGGAACTTATATTCAACATTTACATTCTATATAAACCTCCTCTCTTTATTTACAAAATAAACTTAAACCAAACGAGTGAGACATCGTAACACAATCAACCCTAAAGTTACATTATTTTCATAAATGCATCCAATATAACATCCTAATACAATCATCCCGAAATAAGATGTTTTTATATTATAACCAAGAAAATGAAATATAAAAAAGAAGTCCATTGTTGTTGACTATCAACTTTCATTTTGTTATCATCACCATCAACGCCGTAACTCGCAACGCTGGAAACTTCATGGAGATCCAAAAATAAAATTCTATCAAACAAAATAAAATTATCATATTAGTAAAGATATATGCGTCAGTAAATAAAAATTATAGAAACATTATCATTCAAAAAAAATATAAGGACAACTGAACAACCCAGGCTATCTATCAAAAGTGGGGCGGGGCCTAAAAACATTTCCCCGAGGTAGATTTAAGAGAAAATAATATTGGGCAATGTGCGGGCAAAGTTGAATAATAATATTTTACTTCTTCATAGTTAAGATCAGATCTAAAGGAATTGGCATGGATATTAAGAAGCCTATGAAACCTATATGCCATTGTTAATGGTGTTGCTGCAGAATCTGCAGCAGACCACGTATATTCCACTAATATTGATGAAGTTAAAAATGGTCGCATTCCTCTTATTAAAGACCTCATCATGTTCTTAAAAATCATTGGAAAAAAACTGAACAAATATCAAAAGGAAAGACCAGAATCCAAAAGAATGCATAAGAATCGACAAAAAAGTTAACACAACAAATGGTCCAATCAAAAGACATCAAGTCCCAAGGTTCAAGAGGATAACCAGATTCAATTCTAAAGGTAACAATCAATCTACTATAAAATTGTCTCAATGTTAATCTTCCTAGTGTGGAATGCAATGGGGTGGCCAACAAGCCAACTACTAGAAGAATACAACGACTTCTGGATACTTACAAATCAGAAGGCAAATTGTTCATATGGAGGAATCAACATGCCACTTCAGTAACATGTCTTACCTTCATTATCAAGTCCACCAAGAAAATTAAACAAGTAATACGGGAAGAAATGTTTATAGTCAAGGGAATTTGAGAGCAGCTAACCCATTGCTAGGTGTGACACCCCTCTTAAAATAATAATGGGTGGCCAGCCCTATACTAAAATAATCAGGAATATCAAGTGGATCATTCTCAGCATCTACTGACGATACTTAAATAAACATAGCTAACAACCCATTACTTCAAAAAAAGGGTGCCAATTATTTTTTAAAACATACAAAGAAATAACCAACCAACAACATAAATACGATAAAGAACACACACATGTTATAACAAAAGAAGAGTACAACCATATATACAAAAATCAAATACCCGAATAAGCTGTCGGGTCACAGACCATACAACAGTCTGAGAAAAGAAATATAAAAGAAAATGCTTCTACTACAACTCTTGGCTGTAAACTCGATATGCAGAATGAATCCTAATCTAGATATACAAAAGCTAGGAATCGTCTATCTCAGAATTTTGCAACAGTCCGCAAGTGCTACAGCTCCATGTATACACTGGATAGGAAACATCGATGGCGTTCTTGCGGAGGAACACCTAAGATATTACAATATGTATATAGCAAAAGGAAAAATATAAATGGGTCAGGGCCCGAGGTGTGAAAACAATTTTAGCAAGTGCATTAAAATGCATAATAATTATAAATGCACTATAACATGATAAACGTGGAGTCGCTCTCTCCATAAAAATCCAACTCACCTCCCAACTAAAGCGCGCACCTAAACGTGTGCACATGATCCCAAATAACTACCCAACACTATCTAGGGGCGATCTAATCTAACCTACACCCAAACTTATACTCATTTAAACTTCCATCCAACATAACCCTCAACTCCCAATCTTACCATAATCCCCCAAATGTGCGTCACTTACTTAGCATATAAATAATCATATACGTATTCTCTTGCTAGAATTTCTGATATTCTAGCTATTGACATAAATGAGTTAATAGCATCGAATGCTAAGTGTTGATACCAAATTTAATCTGCTGACATGGCCCAATCGAATGAAGACACGTGGCAATCTATATGGCAACAACAAGCATTTCCGAGGAACTCACATGCTCCGAGGAACAAGACTACAACGAGGAAGACTAGTTCTCCGAGGAACATTGCTTCCCCGAAGAACACATAGTCTCCAAGGAACAATGCCTCTTCGAGGAACTCTTGAGTATCGAGAAGCTTAGGCGGTCCGAGCAACTCAGGCAGTCTGAGCTGCATCTCGAACAAAGCATTAATAGCTGGATAACCAACAGTTCAACTGGTTCATTAAATTCTTATCATTTAGACGCACACGCTTAAAGGGCATTAAATGTATTACCCTTTCATATGTATATCATTTAATGTATCACCCTTTCACATGTCAACCTCAAGGTTATAAGTACATTGTACAATACTCATTGTAAAGGGACTGAATCCAGGCCCTGGAATCGAGAGAGGAATTTCTTGATAACTTGTAATCGAGAATTCCTACACACTCAGCAATAACACAACAGTGGACGTAGGCCATTCTTATAAGGCTGAACCACTTTAAAATCTTTTGTCTCATTTATTTATCTGTGATTGAATTATTAGAGTGATCTAATTTTTTACATCAACAGATTGGCGCCGTCTGTGGGAAACGACTGGTAAGATCATTTTCTCGTTCAAATACAATACATCACAAATGGCTGATATGCCGGAATCCATCAATCGAAACACCAAAACCCCTCCAAATCCATCTGCTCAGCCAATTATTCCAGATCTGACTGGAATAATGGCAAATCTGGCTCAGGGCCAGACCGTCATGCAGGAAACGATGCGATAGCTCATCCAGACCCTCCATGGCGGTGCATCAGCCCACTCCGGACCACGAAGCATTCAAAGAAATACCCGTGCCCCTTCTTCACGTACTAGGCGTACCAATTCATATCGCAATGAGGAGTCTGAAGATTTCTCTTATCAACCTGGGCAAACTTCGTCCGTGCGAGCCACAAATACTGAACAACGTGTCACCCTTTCCCCAGAAAGGACCAGTGCATTGGAAAGATTAAGTAGGGTTTCTCCTTTCGACCGATTAGGCCCTAGGAGGAACAAAAGTCCTCTTAATGCAGCGTCGAGGAGATTTCGATGACCATCAGATTTAAGGGAAGGATCTGCCCAGTCACGACCAGTTACTCATCGAGATGTATCTGCTGACCGATCAGCTGCTCGCCATGATAAATCCCAGGAAGCCACTTTAACGCGATCAGTTGCTCGAGCAAATAGGACCGGGGAAGGAAATGACGCTTGGAAAGGGTCTATTCAGAGGCTGGAGGATAGATTAGGGGAGATGTATAAGGCCAAGAACCCTCTACAATGAACCTTTGTTCGAGGAACACCTTTTGTCCAGGATATTATTAATTTTCCAACACCATCAAAGTTCAAAGAACCTGTTGTGACTCCCAAGTAAGATGGGAAGACTGACCCTGTCCTTCATATAGAACAATATCAAGATGCTGCCGACATCTATGCTGTCCCAGACGAGATGAGATGCAGGGCATTCTCGGGAACTCTTACCGGATCTGCTCAGATATGGTATAATAATCTTCCTCGGGGTAAGATTTCAACTTTTCTTCAACTGTCCGAGTTATTCATTGGGAATTTCTGCTTTGGAGCAAAGCCAGTTAAACGAGTAGCACATTTGTTAAGTGTTAGATAAAAAGCTGGTGAGAGTATTAGAGACTATATAACTCGTTTTAATAACGAGAAGCTCGAAGTCATTTATTATGAGGATGAGACAGCGATTACTGCTTTGATGAGTGGACTACTGCCAAACAAGTTGTACTACACTTTGGCCAAAGACCCACCTCGAACCATGTCGGATCTGATGGGAAAAGCGTCCAAGATTATGAACGCCGAGGAGGCTATGTCTGCGAAGAAGAATATGGACTCCAAAGAAGCCAAGGGGGAAGGTGATAAAGCTAAGAAGAAAGAGCATAAGAACAATGGTGGTGACAAACATTCTAAAAGTAGGTCGTCATGGGAGGACTTGAAGAAATTTGATAATTACACTCCTTTGAAGGCAAATATCAACCACGTCCTGGAAGAAATTAAAAACAGCGAGGAGTTAAACTGGCCAAAGAAAATGAGGTCAGACCCTGACACGAGGAATGGGGAGAAATATTACGAGTTCCATAAGGATCATGGCATATGACCAAAAATTGCATAGCTTTTCAGAACGAGATTGAAACACTCATCCGACGAGGAAAGATAGCAAAGTATGTTGATCGGGGAGGCGAAAGAAGAAACAACGACCGAACTAGAGAGAGGTCTAGATTTCCTCGTCGAGCAGAGGAGAAAAAGAAGAGAAACCATGAAGATAATCCAGATGATGACCCCGATCTTCCCAAGAAACCAAGGCAACTAGAACGAGAGGTATTTTCAATACGCTTTGGGTCATTTGATTGTAATGTCATTACAGGAGGAGATGCAGGAGGAGGAGACCTCACTGCAGAAAAAAAATCTTACCTCGGAGAGGCTCAATCTTGCTCATACATTCAGCGAATAAATTTAGCTGAGGAAGATCGCCCGAGAAAGGTGAACAAAGAAAAATTGGTCATTGGGTTTTCAAAGAATGATCTTGCAGGAGTTCTATATCCTCATGACGACCCATTAGTGATCAAAATGAGAATGAAGGAGGTAATGATCTCAAGAGTGTTAGTCGACAACGGTAGCTCGGCAGACATCATGTTCTACTCGTGTTTCGATAGTTTAAATCTAAAGCTATCTCAACTGGAGCCTTACCACAGACCCCTCATCGGTTTTGCTGGAGAGATAGTATTTCCACTTGGAACGATCAAGTTGGATATATTCATTGGTACGTGGCCTGCTTGTCGAACAGAAAGAATACGTTTCTTCGTGATGGATAAGAATGTCCAATCATCGTACAATATCATCATGGGAAGAGTAGGATTGAAGAAGTTTGAGGCTGTAGCATCTACAGTGCATCAGTGCCTAAAATTTCCAACAAACTTTGGAGTGGGAGTTATGAAAGGTGATCAAAAAGTAGCTCGGGAATGTTATTATTCATCCGCCGAGCAAGAAGAACTGGAGGAATCAAAGAAAAAAACTACTACTTATCAAGTGGATGAAGGTGCAAAAATTGAAACATTGGATCCTCGAGATGAGTCGCAACTCGTGAAGGGTCAAGTGGTGGAAGCAACTGAAAATGTTATTCTGGACGACGAGCACCCTGAGCGAACTACTCAAATAGGTTCATCGTTGGAGACCTCATTAAAATAAGAATTGATAACTTTCCTTAGAAGCAAGAGACAAACTTTTGCGTGGAGTCACGAAGATATGCCTAGGATAGACCCAAATTTCTTATGTCACGAGCTCAATGTGAATAAGGAGATCAAGCCCGTGAAGCAGAGAAGAAGAGTATTCAGTCCTGAGAAGAATCAAGCTATACAGGAGGAAGTCGAGAAGCTCCAGAAAAAAGCTCGTTTCATTGAAGATGTTAAATATCCAGATTGGTTAGCCAATGTGGTGATGGTAAAGAAGAAAAACAACAAGTGGAGGATGTGTGTAGACTTCACCGACCTCAACAAAGCATGCCCAAAGGATCACTTTCCATTGCCCCGAATTGATAAACTGGTGGATGCTACCTCGGGACACGAGTTGCTGAGCTTCATGGATGCTTATTCTCGTTACAATCAGATCAAAATGAAACCTGAAGACAGGGAAAGTACTTATTTCATTACCCCTAGAGGAACTTATTGTTATAATGTCATGCCTTTTGGTTTAAAAAATGCAGGTGCGACATATCAGAGGCTGATGAACAAGGTCTTTGCTGAACAAATCAGTGACAATATGGAAGTCTATGTTGACGACATGCTGACAAAAAGCAAGAAAGATGTCGATCATCTAGTCGACTTAAGTCAAACTTTCGATCAACTAGATAAATATCAAATGAAGCTGAACCCGACGAAGTGCATTTTTGGAGTACGAGAAGGCATGTTCCTCGGGTACATTGTCAATCAACGAGGCATTGAAGCAAATCCTGAAAAGATCAAAGCTCTATTAGGGCTACGATCTCCAACAAAGAAGAAGGAGGTACAGTGTCTCACTGGACGAGTAGCAGCACTCAATAGATTTGTGTCACGAGCAACCGATAGATGTCTCCCATTCTTCCAGACACTCAGAAAGACTTTTGAGTGGAATGATGAATGTGAGAAGGCTTTTCAAGACTTGAAGAAATACTTGGGAGCACCTCCACTGTTGTCCAGGCCGGTGATGGGAGAAAAATTGTATTTGTACCTTGCAGTATCCGAGAATGCAGTTAGCTCGGCGTTGATCAGAGTGGAAAATGGAGTACAAAAGCCAATTTACTACACAAGTAAGGCCTTCCGAGGAGCAGAGATCAGATATCCAAGGCTAGAGAAATTGGCATTGGCGCTGATTGAGGCGAGTAGGAGAATGAGGCCATACTTCCAAGCTCATACGATAGTAGTATATACTGATGTGCCATTGAGACAAGCCCTTTATAAGCCAGAAAAATCAGGAAGATTGATGTACTGGGCAATAGAGCTCGGTGAATATGATATAATTTATGAACCCCGATCATCATTAAAAGGGCAGGCTGTAGCAGATTTTATAGCGGAGTTCACCTATCCTGATACCCCCGAGGAGCAAAAGTTGCTCGTTGATCAACCTGTGGATGTTACAGGATTAACAAACACAAGCCCAGACCAATTCCGATTGGTAAAAGGCGTGTGGATGTTACAGGATGTGATGCATAGATAGTTGGGAGGACTCCGGACGAGGAACAAGAGTTGCTCACTGATCAACCTGTGGATGTTACAGGATCAACGAACTCTGGCTCAGACCAACTCCGGTTGGTAAAAGGGCAAGTGGATATTACAGGATCATTAAATTCGAGCTCAGACCAACCCCAGTTGGTAAAAGGGAAAGAAAAGATGATCGACGAGGAGCGAGAAAAATCCAAGGAGGATGAAAGGAAGCAATAAATATTTCACCGAGGAACTCTGACTGATCAGAAATTTGAAGACGAGTTACCTACATGGAGGCTGTATGTAGATGACTCATCTTGCACTGCAGGATGTGGCGCGAGAATTATTTTGAGCACTCCGGATGAGGTCGACATAGAATACGCGTTGCGTTTCCAATTCAAAGTTTCCAACAATGAGGCTGAGTATGAGGCGATGATTTCAGGACTTAGCTTAGCAAAAATTATGGAGGCGCAGCAGGTTATTATTTTCAGTGATTCTCAATTGATCATAAATCAAATGTTGGGAGTATATGCAGTTAGAGGAGAAATAATGATTAAGTATCATGCAAAGGCAAAGGAGTTGGTGTCAGAATTTACCGTTATTCAGCTGCTCAGAATACCAAGAATGGAGAATACGATAGCAGACACCCTAGCTCGACTAGCATCAGCTACTCGCACCGAGCTACGACGAACAATCCCAATTGAAGTGTTAGATGGTCGGAGTATAGATGAAGATCTGACGATGAACTTTATCACCCTGGATTTGGGACCATCTTGGATGGATCCCATCAGGGCATATGTCGAGGAGGGAAAATTGCCAATTGACAAGCTCGCAGCCAAAAAATTAAAGTTTAAAGTTGCTCGGTATGTACTAACTAATGGTGTTTTATATAGACGGGGAATTATGGCAGGTTTGCAGAGATGCGTGCATCCCTCCGAGGTGAAAGAATTGATTGAAGAAATCCATGAAGGGTCTTGTGGATCACATGTAGCAGGTCGGACGCTTTTACAAAGGGTGATGACGCAGGGATACTACTGACCGACGATGAGGGCTGATTGTATGGCCTATGTCAAGAAGTGTGACAAGTGCCAACGTTTTTCCTCCATCCGAAGAACTCCACAAGTATTGTTGACACCCATAACTTTCCCTTGGCCATTTTCCATGTAGGAAATTGATTTGGTTGGACCACTGCCAACGACCCGAGTAAGGTTCTAGTACCTCATCATCGCAGTGGATTATTTTACTAAGTAGGTAGAAGCTGAGCCACTCATTGATATGACGTACGAGAAGGTGTACCAATTTGTTTGGAAGAACATCATTTACCGATATGGTCTCCCTCATGCCTTCATCACAGACCATGGAACACAATTTGATAACGAGGAGTTTGCCGCCTATTGTCATCAGTCAAACATTTTGAAGGTTCATTCAGCACCAGGCCATCCTCAAAGCAATGGACAAACGGAAGTGACAAACAGAACGTTGCTGAACGGTTTGATGAAGAGATTGGATGATGCGAAAGAAAAATGGATCAACGAGTTACAATCAGTACTCTGGGCTTACCGAACTACTCCCCGAGTCACAACTGGAGAATCACCATACATGCTGGCGTTTGGAAGTGAAGGTGTCATACCTGCCGAGTTGGGTCTCCCAACACACAGGGTATTGAATTTCAATTCCCCTGTCAGCGATCTAATGAGAAGACTGGATTTAAACATGCTCGAGGAAGTCAGAGAAGAAGCAACCATTAGAAATGCTGCTTACCAACAGCGAACAGCTTTGTTTTACAACAAAAGGGTGAAGAAGTGCAACCTGAAAGAAGGAGACTATGTGCTGAAGAAAGTAATTCAAAAGCATAACAAACTGGAGGCAAACTGGCATGGACCATATCGAGTTACAGAAGTTGTTCGACCAGGAACTTATCGAATAGCAACTCTAGAAGGCGAGGAGTTTAAGAATGCATGGAATGCAGAGCACCTGCGCAAGTATTATCAGTGATGTATATGTAAACGCATTTCCATCAGTATGAATAAAATAAAAGTATTCTGCAAGTCTCTCTGTTTATTGAAATTTTTTCGGGGAATACTAATGCTACGCACTACTCGGCAGAGTACTCAAGAAAATATTCCAAACTGTACTAACGTAGTTGATCGACGAGGATAAAATATTCCAAACTGTACCAACATAGTTGGTCGACGAGGAGAAAATATTCCAAACTGTACCAACGTAGTTAGTCGACGAGGAGAAAATATTCCAAACTGTACCAACGTAGTTGGTCGACGAGGAGAAAATATTCCAAACTGTACCAACGTAGTTGGTCGACGAGGAGAAAATGTTCCAAACTGTACCAAGTATGGTTGGTCGGGGATAAAAACCCACTAACTACAGTTGGTCGACGAGGAGAATTTATTGACCTTGGTTGGTCAGACACATTTTATGAAAGAGACAAAAATTTACGAAGTATGGTTAGTCGGGGATAAACTCTCACTAACTATAATTGGTCGACGAGCACAATTTAACAACCTTGGTTGGTTGGAAAAATTTTAAACATTTTTATACTCATTACTTTATTATTAAGTGATCGAGCAACATTACTGATACTTGTAACTTTTTTACTAAGTTGGTCGATGAACAACACAATGTTATTATCTTTTTAACAGATATGCATAAATGTAAAGTGTTTGATATTTACAAGACAATAGCAATTAAGATTTGCAAGCAAAAATGAAAGTCTTTCATTAAATTCGAAATAAATTACAAGTTACATTGATAATAAAATGAAAATTACATTGATATGTATACTAACTGCTACATTAAAAATTCCTATTTTATTGGTCTTTTCCCCTCAGCTTTCGATACAGGTTCCTCGCCAGTAGGCGGATCATTTAAAGACTGAGGAGAATTGATGAAGTTCAAATCTTTCAGCATCCTGACGTTCATCACAGAAGGTCGATCTAAAAGATGCTCGGGACGAGATACCTCAATTTGAGAATGTAAATTGTAGTCACCGAGGTATTTTAAAATTAAGCTCCGAGGAATGGCGCGAGCTGGGATCCATTCCATGTCCAAATTGAACGGTGGCACAGGCAAGTCGAGCAACTCGGGATCATAGTAGTCCCACAGATAATGACCCTGTTCGAGCTTCAACACACATAAGGCATTCAGCCAGCCTTGTTTGTAGCCCTCATTGTTGGCATTCTAGATACGATCATCCAAATAGAATAGTGCTTCATTGTATCCAGCCATCCAGAACTCCCTGGGTTATTTGTGGAACTGATATGTTAGCTTTTCCAGCAGCTCGTGGAGATTCTTGATGAAAAGCTCCTTATTCTCTAAAACTGAACTCTGCGCGGAGATCTGTTTTTCCAGGTCCCTAATTTTCTTTGACATATTAGATAACGCCTGGTTCTTCGCCATGAGTTGAAAGGCCTGGTTCTCTAAGGTAGACGTTGTCCTCTACTCCTCGACAAGAACCCGAGCTGCTCTTGCTCGTCCCCGAGGAGCTCTTGCTCGTCCCCGAGATGATGTGGAAGGGCCCAACCTCCTCAAGGTGTCCAACTCTTCCCTTAATTTGGCATTCTCAACCTCTAAAAATGAAAATCCCTCGTCAGTCACTGGGATTATGGCTGTTAAAGAAGAGGCTGCAGACTTCAACTGTGCTAGATCTTTCTAAAAATTGTTATTCTCTTGCTCCAACAGCTCGACAATCTGTCTACATTCTTCAACTTCACCCCTTAGGGTTCTCTCCCTGACATCGTACCCAGTAAAGAGCTTCTCGTAGCCCTTCTCGGCAGAAAGTTGCTGATACTTCTTCTCATACCCCTCATGCAACAAGGCAGTTGATTCCTTGTACTGATTCTAAAGGTCTTCGAGGGTACATTGGAGATCCTCGATCATTTCATAGTAAGCCACATTATTGGCCACAGCTCGGTCAAGTAGACACTTCAGGTACTGATATGTTTCGACTGTCTGTTCTGAAGCATCATGACCAAGGATGTTAGCAACTTGTGCAGCACTCAAGTCCGTATGACCAGCCTTAAAGTACTCATTGCATTATTGCAGCAACTTCGTGTCATGGGCAGATAGCAGGTCCATCTTGGCCAGAAACTAGCAGAGAAAGAAAAGATAATCATCTAAAAGAGGATCAAGACAGAGTACAAATAGAAAAGAGACAACCGTATGGAAGAAAGAGTGCAAATTTTATTAGATCATAGTTCAGGAGTACAAATTCTGGATTACATTTGACAAAAAATAAAAATAGAAAGGTAAACCCGAACAACACTACACCTTTTCCTTATCTCCCAAAACCTTCTTGGAAGGTTGGGAGGAGGAAGCAGGTTACTCGGAGGGAACTGTGGGTTGTTCGGAAAGCACCAGCTATTGCTCGGAAGAAGAAACGACTTGCTCAGTAGAAGACTGGATGGATGGGGGGTGATCTCCCATCACCATTGAAGACTCCTCAGAGGTAGCTTCGTCCTCTTCTAATTCTTCTGGAGTAGGAGGGGGACCAGGGATGTGTCTCTCGAAGAGCTCGGATGACACGTCGACCTTCATTTCCTGAAGGTCAGCAACCCATCCATCCATAAAATACTATAGACTGCCATAGTCCACTTGAGATACCATGGCAGCACACCCCTTGTTCCACCCCTTGTCCCAGCCAGAGCTGAAGAACTTCTTCACAGCAGCTTTCCTCTTGGCCTTCTCCAAGGCAAGCTTCTCGGACAGTAGGTTCTCAGCAGCCTTCAATTTATTTTCTGCCTCCTCCTTCTGCCGACCTACTTCATGGAGCTGGTCCAATCTCTCCTCAGCAACTTTGAGCTTATTCTCAAGATCCCCTGCAGCTCTGAGCTTCTATTCAAGCTCTTTATTTGCCTTCTCCAAGGAAGTCTTTTTCTTCTCCAACTCCTTGGAGGCATCAGCAACTCGAGCTTTTTCTTTCTCGGAAGAGGCAAGCTTCTTCTCCCAGATAGCTTTATCAGTAGCATACTTCTAGCGAGATTCCTCCAAGGACTTGGTAGCTTCTTCCAGAGCTCCCTCCACACTGGAAGAGGAGTAAGAAGCTTTGATTGCTTCATCCTTCTTCAGGATTATGTTGAAGCAGCTCGTCAACTGTGAACAGAAAAAGAAAGCAAGTTAGAAACATAAATGACAAAGAGAATATGAAAAATTCTAAGTAAAGATACTTACAGAAGCAAGGTGACGAGAAGCTAGTGAGGTAACCATATCCCGAGTAAGGTTATCTTCATTACCTTGGACCTTGGGAATGGTCAAGGACTTTACCGAGCTCATGGCAGAGCTCGAGGGAACAAATGTGGGAACTCCAGTCCCAGCAGCAGGGGGTTGAATAATGGTGTCAGCCAAATTGACCGAGGAGCTCTTCTTCAGACTCCTCGGGGGAACAGGTACAGATTCAACCAAGGAAGAATCCTTGGTCAGTGATATCACAATCACCTCTCTAGGAGCAGCAGACCTGCTCGGAGCCACTGTGAGCTTATCAGCAACCTTCTCGGCAATCTTTGCAGGAGCAGCTGGAGGAGCTGCATCAATTTTCTTTATCCCCTCCCTTGGGACCTCAATCCTACTCCTCTTTGCCTCCCCAAAACCGGAGGCAGTTTTCTCAAATAGAGTGGGAGGTTTTCTCTTCTTCATCCTCTCGCTTAAAGGGACGTGAGATTCTGGTGAAGAACTTGCAGAGGCTAGTACTGGCTCTGCTTCACTTATCATTGGACGAGCAGTGAAAGAAGTTGTGTAGCTCTTGTATTGGAGCAGATAGGAGGCTGATCGAATGTGCTCGTCAGCAACCCTTTGATGCAGACCCCAGATAAGTCCCAAATGCCTTATATTGACATTTGTCTCTTTTGGGCACTTTCTCTTGCTATCAATTGCAAATAAACAAAAATTGTTATCAATGATACATTTTATCAAACACAAAACAAACATGATTTCAAAATAAATAAAATAAAATAAAAATAACCTATCCCATTGCCATAAGAAGGGCATCTGGGACCCTGGTAAACCTCATCTTCGGTTAAAGGAGGGTGTTGCCAATTTTTTACAACAACCCCATGTTCAAAATAATCCCTGTTGGCATCTGGGAGATTGACTACTAAGGCTCTATTTATAAACCTAGTTTTTAAATAATATATATTATCATTAACTTCCCATCTATAGCAGTACATGATTTCTGGAATTCCTATACGAGTTCCATGCACTTGATTTAATTTATGCACCCCATTAACTATTCTCCATGTGTTGGGGGCTATTCGTGCAGGAACAACATCAAAGTACTGACAGAATTCCAGACACAGAGGATTTGGTGGAAAAGAAAATCCACACTCAGCAAAAAAGAGACTGGGGAACCAATGTCCCTCAGCCAAATTGAAATAATTAGAAGGCTCAGAAAGCTCTTCCAAGATGACCCAAGAGGGAATGGAAAAATCAGATTGAAATTTGTCAAGAGACTCAACAGGGTAAACCATGATGATGAATTAAAAGAAATGAATAAGAAGAAGGAAGAGGATCTTATAGAAAAAAGACTGAAGCTGTTGACAATGAACGACGGAAGAGATGAACGCACAAGAGAGTAAGAAGAGACGATGAAAAACTTGAAGATAAAAATTTGAAAAGGTAGAAGACGATGGGATTGTCTATGAAGTTTAAATACCTTGCCTTGGGAAATGGTGAAGTAATGATTACAATAAAAAAGATGATTACGTTACCGGCGGCAAAAAAGATAAAAAGTGGCACAGGAATCAAAGCGGGCAACAGCGGCTAAAAGACGAAAAGTGATGCGGGAAGCGAAGCGCGCAGAAAAGTCCAAAAAATCATGATTCTACGAATTGGGAAGGAGAAATAAATACAAGGGAAACGCTCCTAAAAATCAGGAAGACTGTTTAAAGCTACCATACTCCGAGAAAGAATGCTCCATACTCCTCAAATTTCGAACTATGAAACATTGGGGGCTTCTGTTGATACCAAATTTAATCTGCTGACATGGCCCAATCGAATGAAGACACGTGGCAATCTACATGGCAACAACAAGCGTTTCCGAGGAACTCACATGGTCCGAGGAACAAGACTCCAACGAGGAAGACTAGTTCTCCGAGGAACACTGCTTCCCCGAAGAACACATACACTCCAAGGAACAATGCCTCTCCGAGGAACTCTTGAGTACCGAGAAGCTTAGGCGGTCCGAGCAACTCAGGCGGTCCGAGCTGCATCTCGAACAAAGCATTAATAGCTAGATAACCAACAGTTCAACTGGTTCATTAAATGCTTATCATTTAGACGCACACGCTTAAAGGGCATTAAATGTATTACCCTTTCATATGTATATCATTTAATGTATCACCCTTTCACATGTCAACCTCAAGGCTATAAATACATTGTACAATCCTCATTGTAAAGGGACCGAATCCAGGCCCTGGAATCGAGAGAGGAATTTCTTGATAACTTGTAATCGAGAATTCCTACACACTCAACAATAACACAACAGTGGACGTAGGCCATTCTTATAAGGCTGAACCACTTTAAAATCTTTTGTCTCATTTATTTATCTGTGATTGAATTATTAGAGTGATCTAATTTTTTACATCAACACTAAGGACTAAACTTTTCCCAATTCTCACTACTGCACTGCATTTCGTGCGTGGGACGTCCCGCAAGCGAAATTCAAACAAGGAACCCTCCTGATACACTATTCCTTGACAATATTGATTATCGTGATTCATTATGCCCTCAATGCATGACACATATAACCCCAATTACTACATAAATAAATAAACTATTCCTAACTCTCAACAATGCACTGCGTTTCGAGCGTGGGACGTTTCGGAAGCGAAATCCAAACAAGGACCCCCCGATACACTACTCCTTGACACTGTCGATTGTTGAGATATACTAATATATAAATCTGAGTACTAAGGACTAAACTTCTCCCCACTCCCAACATTGCACCGCATTTCATGCGTGCGACATCTCATAAGCGAAATCCAAATAAGGAACCCCCCTGATATACTACTCCTTCACACTGTTGGTCGTTGGGGTCCATTATGCCCTCGGTACCCAACGTAATATATATACTCATATAAATATATACATTTAATATTCACTTTAATATTTTCATCACAATTCAGTCCTGATAAAATCTCCCTAAATGATATTCAATCAATATTCTAATGTCTCTTTACACTTGAGACATATATATGATAACTCATAATCATATACAAATAATATACTATTCACACAAGTATAATAATAACCATACCAGCGAGCTATAACTCGAGGACACAGGTTCTCAATGCTATCATCTACCAGGGAATCGTTCACGTAACATCCTGGGTACCAAAGGTCCGAATCTCACACCGCCTTTGTAAAAACACAATCACAACATATGGGAAGCGGTCACAGTTCCTCCTAGAAAGTGAGACAAAATATACCCAGCACGTCTCACCCCTAATAAAAGTCACACAATAATAATGGGCGGTATGACCTCGGGACTATATGCTCCTTCCTCTTCAAGCCAGGGGCCTCACCTACATCGCGCAACTTCCAATGATAGCATATAGGGGGTATGCTTCACACACACACACACACACACACACATACATATATATATATATATATATATATTATACGCACTAGATATACATATACCAGCACACAAGATATATATATCATGCCATATAAGTATACATACTCTTATTACGCTCGTATGCGTAAAGGGAGTGAATTCATTTATAGTATATGACTCTCACTATACTAACCGTTTCTAACTCGCATACATTACCATTACTTCACAATATGACCCCTCACTTGAAGCTCATTCATTAAACCTATGAGTATGAAAATATCCCAATTCAAGCAACCTTAAGGATACCATCTATAGCCGAATATACATCGATCAACAATCATTCTCCCGAATCCATATTATGGCTCAATCGATCATACGAACCGTTAATGTTATCACATTTGTGATTTAATTCAAAAGTCCAACGTCACTAAGCGCATCCTACCTCTCTCTTATAGACTGATAATTATCTCCAATTTGAAATTTCAATGATAGCGGGATTTCCCACTATGCTACACGAAAATCCTCAATTTATTTTCTCTCAAAATAACTCGACACGACCCCAATAATTTATCATAAGTGTGAACTCCCTAAAATTCCCAAAATGTACTTCTCGTGACATTTATAATGGTTCGTATGCCTCAAACCTTAAAAGAAAGGAGTAGACAGACAATCTAAACTTCTGATTTGAAAATAGGGAAACGGATTGGTCCAGTCCATTTCACCCGGATCGGTCTGGTAATTGTGCCATATGAAGAAACTTAGGGGCCCGGATCGATCCGCCTCCTGGGAGGAACGGATCGGTCCGGTACCTGGTAAATTGTCCATCACCCAATCTTTCTTTCCCAAACCTAAATCTTCCACAAAATCAAATTTATCACCTCCTCTCCATTTTTCTTCAATCCAAACATATATACAACATCAAAACTCATTATAATTCTACCCAACAAGTGTTAAAACCCAAAATCCATATACCCACACCTCGAATGTAAGATTTACCCAAAATCTAGGTTTTGACATTTTAAACCCAAAATCCATAATTTTTATCTACAAATCATGAAATAAAAGATGTACAAGAATTATTTAGCAATTTTAATCACTTGCCTCAAAGTTGTAGAGTCTGAATATTCCTCAAAATTATGGACTCAAAATTATGGATTTGCCGAAATTCCCAAGCTTTTCTTCTCTTTTCACTTCTTCCTTTCTTCTTCTCTCTCTCCCTCTAGGGCTTTCCTCTTTCTCTTAAGTGAAAATGACTTCACACGTAGGCTTAAAAGCGTTAAATCCAAGATACCCAACTTTAAATGATAATACACACTTTAAATGACTCAGTTACTCCAATTCGAGCCAAACGAACTTAAAATATTTCGAAGCCCATATAAGACCCAAGTACAGTCATTTTGACTATCTCCACCCTTCCAGAATCATCATTCGAAATACTTTTTAACATCCTCAAATTTTGACCTTAAATGCCAATTTAATTATTCTCCAATTAAAATAATATTATGTCTCCCAAAATAATTAATTTATTGGTCCAAAAACCTCGGGGTATTATAGACTTCCCCACTTACAAGAATTTTTCCCTCGAAATTACGCTAAGCCTAATACTCCAAATTTCAACTAGTTACTACGACACTTACCCTCAAGATCACTATACCTATTCGTCCCACTTCTCACGACGAATCAATTTAATTTATAAAATTAAATCTACCAACTAGGGCGCCCATATATTCCATATTTGAGCTTTACTCGCATAAACATAATTAGGCTTCACCTGGCCTTCATAATTGTACAATAACTAGAAATAAATTAAATCATACTAATTATAAAGGAATTTTTTTGAAATTTCCAATGATTTAATTCCTCTCAATTCCTGACATTCACTACTTTCATGTGGAGGAGGTCTCGCAAGCGAAATCTAAACAAGGAACCCTCCTAATACACTACTATGTAGCTCTGTCGGGGATTGAGAGTTAGTTAGATCGGGACTAGAGTTTAAAAATATTTCTGTATAAATCATTTTTGACATTTCCCGAAGGCCTAAATAAAATATTATTTTGAAAACAGTTTATGTCTTTCGACATTCAAATAAAATACCTTATGCCCAAGACACAAGGTGTTTACAATTATCATACTCTTACTAACATATAGTTCTTAGAACTAGCATAATTATGAGCAAAATCACTCGCTCAACAATAATCCCCTTAATTTTGAATCATTTCAGTAACAATGATCTCTTACATCATAATAAAATATTTCCATACACTAGGCTCTTCCATAACTGGAATATAACAAATATATAAGTTTAGCACAACCATAAAACAATAGCTTTACCATTAGTTCTCAACACGTTTCAATATTTCCTACATTAAAAAAAATCATAGCTCTCTACTAGCATAACACACGAGAATCTTTTCTCCCAAAAGATAATCATATAAGAGCCTTACTTTCTCAATCCTCCCTTCCGGGTCATTCCATACATAATAGGGTTATAACACTAACCACATCATTTCAATCTTACCTACTATACTCCCAAATCCTCATAAAGCATAATTCTAATCACAAAGAAAAGATAATTCACATCATACCTCTATAGTCCGACTGTATCTCTTCATCGATGGGTTCCCACTCAAAGTCCCCCAACCTAAAATGGCCTCGAACCTGCTGTAAGGGTTTCACATTCAAAACTTCCTCAAAATGGGGTCCTCTATCTCTTTCAGGACAATCTCTCTTCCTATGGCCTAATTCTTTACAGAAGAAACATCTGCCCGCAAATCCTCTCTGCTCATCGTGAGGAACAAAACGCTGTTACGACCCTCGAAAATCCTGTTCATACCCTTTTGCTTTACTAACATTCTTATCTCCAGACTTACTAGATGAACTCGAATCTCCAAATTTTTTACCCCCTTGCTGATGAAGATGATACTAATGACACTGTAACAGTGTCGCATTCACTACCTCGGCAAAAGTCACTAACACTAGGTTTCTAAACAAATGCTGCCGAATTCTCCAATCTAAACCTCCCACAAATCTCGCTATTCGCTTATCCTCCGTGTTTACCTCACCAGGTACTAAATTATCCAAATGAGTAAATTCTTCTTCGTACTCGGCTACCATTCGATCACCTTGAAACACATCCAATAATTTCCTCCTCATTTCCTTTCGTATCGCAGAAGGAAAATAATTTCGGTCAAAGAGTTCCCAAAAATCTGATATGGGCAATGTATCTCTCTATTCCGATGTGGTGATTGACTCCCACCAATGGAGATCTGATCTTGTTAACCTAAAGGTGGCGAGAAATTGCTTCTGCACCTCGCCACATTCAACCATGCGAAGGTTCTTCTATATACTATTCTTCCATATATTTGCAGCCATCACATCAGATCCCCCTGAAAACTCTGGAGGATTCCATTTACTAAAATCTTCCCGTACTCTTTCCCACGAAGAGAACCCTGGGTGGGCTTGGGCTGCTTGAACTGCATGTTGATGTGCCATCGCAGAAATGGCAGCATTTACTACTTGTGCCACAATATTGGCAACTTCGGTTGTGGTCATAGTCCCTTAAGGGATTTGGGGTTCCATCCTCTCAGCCACTCTATTTGTCCTGCCTGGACGACCTCTCTTCGATGGCATTTGAAATAAGAACAAGTGTATCAGAATGCCTTTCAAATGTTTTCTCATCACAGAAGAAAATATGGACGTGTGAACACAACGGTCCTAATAATAGGGCTCTATATCAAGAACGCTCACGAAAGATCGCAGAAAACCCACACAGATCCTAAAGACACTAGAACCTGATGCTCTGATACCACCTGTGACACCTCGCTTAAAATAATAACGGGTGGCCAGCCCTATATTAAAATAATCAGGAATCTCAAGTGGATTATTCTCAGCATCAACTGAGATACTTAAATAAACACAACTAACAACCCATCACCCTAAAAAGAGGGTGCCAAAAAAAATTAAAACATATAAAGAAATAACCAACCAACAACATGACAACTACATGAATATGATGAAGGACACACACATGCTAAGAGAAGAGTACAACCATATATACAAAAAGGAAATACTCGAATAAGCTGTCGGGTCACAAACAATACAACAGTCTGAGAAAAGAAATATAAAATAAAATGCTACTACTACAACTCTTGGGTGTAAACTCGATATACAGACTGAATCCTAGTCTAGATATACAAAAGGTAGGAATCATTTATCTCAAAATTTTACAACAGTCCGCTACTGCTACAGCTCCACGCATACACTGGATAGGAAACATCGATGGCGTTCTTGCGGAGGAACACCTAAGATATTACAATATATATAACAAAAGGAAAAATATAAATGGGTCAGGGCCCGAGGTGTGAAAACAGTTTTAGAAAGTGCATTAAAATGCATAATAATTATAAATGCACTATAACATGATAAAAGTGGAGTCGCACGCTCCATAAAAATCCAACTCACCTCTCAACTAAAGTGCGTACCTAAACGTATGTACATGATCCTCAAATAACTACCCAAACTATCTATGGGCAATTTAATCTAACCTACACCCAAATTTATACTCATTTAAACTTCCATCCAACATAACCCTCAACTCCCAGTCTTACAATAACCCCCTAAATGTGCATCACTTACTTAACATATTAATAATCATATACCCATTCTCTTGCTAGAATTTCTGATATTCTAGCTATTGACATAAATGAGTTAATAACATCGAATGCTAAGGACTAAACCTCTCCCAATTCTCAATACTGTCACGTGTTTCGTGCGTGGGATGTCTCGCAAGAGAAATCCAAACAAGGAACCCCCCCCCCCGATACACTACTCCTTGACAGTATTAATTATCGAGATTCATTATGCCCTCAATGCATGACGCATAAAACCCCAATTACTACATAAATAAATAAACTATTCCAAACTCTCAACATTGCACTGCATTTCGTGCGTGGGACGTCTTGCAAGCGAAATCCAAAAAAGGAAACCCCCGATACACTACTCTTTGACACTGTCGATTATTGAGATATACCAATATATAAATGTGAGTACTAAGGACTAAACTTCTCCCCACTCCCAACATTACACTATGTTTCGTGCGTGGGACATCTCTCAAGCGAAATCCAAACAAGGAAACCCCCTGATACACTACTCCTTGACACCGTTGGTCGTTAGGGTCCATTATACCCTCGGTACCCAACATAATATATATACTCATATAAATATATACATTTCATATTAACTTTAATATTTTCATCACAATTTAGTCCGGATAAAATCTCCCGGAATGAGATTCAATCAATATTCTTATGCCTCTTTACACTAGAGACATATATATATATATATATATATGATAATCCATAATCATATACAAATAATATACTATTCACACAAGTACAATAACAACCATCCCAGCGAGCTATAACTCGAGGATGCAAGTTCTCAATGCTATCATCTACTCGGGAATCACTCATGTATCATCCTGGGTACCAACGGTCGAAATCTCACACCATCTTGGTAAAAACACAATCATAACGTATGGGAAGTGGTCATAGTTGCTCCCCAAAAGTGAGACGAAACATACCCACCACGTCTCACCCCTAATAAAAATCACACAATAATAATGGACGCTATGACCTGGGGACTATACGCTCCCTGCTCCTCAAGCCAGGGGTCTCACCCACATCGCGCAACTTGCCATGATAGCATAGAGGGGGTATGCTTCACACACACACACACACACACACACACATATATATATATATATATATATATATCATACGCACTAGATATTCATATACCATCACATCATATAAATGTATACCAGCACACAAGGTATATATATCACGTCATATAAGTATACATACTCTTATTACGCTCGTATGCGTAAAGGGAGTGATTTCATTTATAGTATATAACTCTCACTATACTAACCGTTGCTAACTCGCATACCTTACCATTACTTCACAATATGACCCCTCACTTGAAGCTCATTCATTAAACCTATGAGTACGAAAAGTCTCCCAATTCAATCAACCTTAAGGATACCATCTATATCCGAATATACATCGATCAACAATTATGCTCCCCAATCCATATTATGGCTCAATCGATCATACGAACCATTAATGTTATCACATTAGTAATTTAATCCAAAAGTCCAACGTCGCTAAGAGCATCCCACCTCTCTCTTATAGACTGATAATTATCTCCAATTCGAAATTTCAATGATAGTGGGATTTCCCACTATGCTACACGAAAATCCTCAATTTATTTTCTCTCAAAATAACTCGATACGACCCCAATAATTTATCATAAGTGTGAACTCCCTAAAATTTTCAAAACGTACTTCTCGTGACATATATAATGGTTCGTATGCCTCAAACCTTAAAAGAAAGGAGTAGACAAACAATCTAAACTTCTGATTTGAAAACAGGGAGCCGGATTGGTCCGGTCCATTTCACCCGGATCGGTCTGGTAATTGTGCCATATGAAGAAACTTAGGGGTCCGGATCGATCCGCCTCCAGGGAGGACCGGATCGGTCCGGTACCTGGTAAATCGGCCATCACCCAATCTTTCCTTCCCAAACATAAATCTTCCACAAAATCACATTTATCACCTCCTCTCCATTTTTCTTCAATCCAAACATATATACAACATCAAAAATCATTATAATTCTACCCAACAAGTGTTAAAACCCAAAATCCATATACCCACACCTCAAATGTAAGATTTACCCAAAAGCTAGGTTTTGACATTTTAAACCCAAAATCCATAATTTTTATCCACAAATCATGAAATAAAAGATGCAAAAGTATTATTTAGCAAGTTTAATCACTTGCCTCAAAGTTGTAGAGTCTGAATCTTCCTCAAAATTGCGGATTTGCCAGAATTCCCCATCTTTTCTTCTCTTTTCTCTTCGTCCTTTCTTCTTTTTCTCTCTGTCTAGGGCTTTCCTCTTTCTCTTAAGTGAGAATGACTTCTCACGTAGGCTTTTAAGCCTTAAATACAAGATACCCAACTTTAAATGATAATACACACTTTAAATGACTCGGTTACTCCAATTCGAGCCAAACGAACTTAAAATATTTCGAAGCCCAAATAAGACCCAAGTACAGTCAATTCGACTATCTCGACCCTTTCGAAATCAAACGCATACTCAGAATCGTCATTCGAATTACTTTATAACATCCTCAAATTTTGACCTCAAATGCCGATTTAATTATTCTCCATTTAAAATAATATTTTGTCTCCCAAAATAATTAATTTATTGGTCCAAAAACCTCGGGGTATTACACTGGACAGCTCATCTGTTTGTTTTGTTGCTTCCATTAACTAATGAATCACGAGATGATAACACACTCAAATTAGATGGAGTAAGTATGTCATATGAAGGCAAAACATCTGAATTAGATGACGCGACTAAGATTTGAAACATGAAAAAACATTATTATTAACTCTCAAGTTAAAATTCAGTGTTGAGCAGTAAAAACAAAAATATAGCACCCCGCTTAATTAATTATCAGGTGATCATTCCTTGCCCAATTAAAATAGAATTTACAGTTGGTTCATTCTTAGCATCACTATAAAAAAAATCGTTTATTAAATCACCTAATATCCAACTAAGGAGGTGTTAAAATCATTCAAAATTTAATATAAATAAAATTTCCACTTTTTAATACATAAACTATTTAACACAATCCATTCACACCATGAATAACAACTGAGTAATATCAAAACTGAATTAAATGTAACTGGAATAAAAATCTCCAATTTAAATATCTCAATACAAAAATTCCTTCACATATTAAATGTACCAAAAGCAACATAAGAACTTAATATGTCTATGATAGAGAAGAAATAGCTAGACTCCTCTTGGGTGACATGCCCTAAATGAAAGATCAACTACATACTATGAATCAATGAATATGAAAGCATCTAAAGAAAGTCCAAGACTCCATTGCATCCATAGCTCACCAAAAATCTCAATCCTCTAGGGTTGGCGTCCTTACGGATGAACACCTAATATAGGAGACACAAGAGAGAAGAGAATACGCAAGAAAACGTGTCAGAGCCCGATTGTAAAAATAGTTTAGAAAATAGCAAGTGAATAAATGCTATATTCAACAATTATTATATATATCTTAGATTTATTGGACTCTCTCTTGAGATCCTCAATTCTCATGTAGTATGCACACCTACCGTACCTTAAAAAATAATACTAGTTACTATTCCCATGCTAACTAGTTCATATCAGTGCCAAGTAACCATAGCCCATATCCATCCCACGTATTTCCCTCGTAATACAGGTAATACATATATATATATATATATATATATATATATATATATATATATATATATATATATATACAATTTCTCTATAACATGGATAAGCCCCTATTTTTTTAATTTAATATAATTAAGTATTCTCCTACTTAATTCTTTTCAGATTTTATTACCTTTCATGTCTACTTAATTCACACACTAGATAATATCTCAAGTATATATACACATTCACTCCATTATATATATATACTAAATTGCACCCCGAGGCTCAGTTGTGGTGCATCGTACTCTGCTATCATGTCCCAGTACATCTCGTTACTGTATAAAGGACCATAAGTTATGTATTTCCCACGAACCATAATTAACAAATCACAAACAGAGGAGGCGAACATAGTCCTAAGACCATGGGATACGCACATACCTACGCACCCAAAAGACCATTCAATACCATTTTTCTCACTAATGGCATTCCAACCTAAGTCCTATGTTCTGAGACAATAAGTCAAAGATCCCGCTTAAGGATCATAAGATATGACTTCCCTTTACGCGTAAACCTCCCGTCGATAGCAAGTATACTAGGTATGTCATACACATAAATTAAAGAAGCAATAAGTATACACATCAACCTAAATAAAATTTGGTATGCAATCGACCAATATCATATTAGGATTTCATCCCATCCCAAGTACCCGTCGTATTTATCAATACCACCCGTATATATACATATCACCATTATTAACCCGTACATGACCATGAAGATTATTTTTCTCTTAATCGTAATATTATGAGGTAGATATCTCTCACATAATTTTATTCCTCAATTTCATATAATTTTTCAACATTAACCCAAGTCCCTCACTCCTTGTTAATGTACCAAAATTATTCAGAACTTACTATGGGCTAAAAATACAATTTTTCAAACTGTTCCGAGCTAAAAATAGAAACTCTTGAATCTCGTCAGAAACCCAGAAATCTCATTCGAACGAGATGGAATCTCGTTCGAACGACATCATGTCTCGTTCGAACGAGAACAGCGTCATTCGAGTTCGTCTTCAACCTCAGTTTTTTTATGTTTTTCTAACTATTCTTACACCCAAACCCTTATGGATTTAATTCTAACCAAAACCCATATTTGTTAACAGTTTTCTAACATGTTCAAAGGTGATTTTCACATAAGAATAACATCAAATTCATATGTTTATAAGGGTATTATAATCAAACCCATTAAATCCTTAAAATTCCAATCTATCTAAATCCTCCATTTTATACCTCTTCAAAACCCAGAATTTAGAATTATCATTTCATAACTAAATTATCAAATTTCCGTATTCAATATGAGTAGAATTTATCTACATGAAATTACTAACATCATTGTCATATCATCAATAAATAAATAAATCCACTACATGTAAAACCTATTAATTTCCATGTTCATAGTTTTTACATGTATATCCATTTTCATATTCATAATCTCTACATATATAAATCTCTAACTACATGAATTTGCCTATCCATTTAACTTGATTTATAAATCATTTTAAATCCCAAATTCATAAGTTCATCAATCCAAAAAGAAATCCTATTCTAACATGGATAATATAAGAACCAAAATAAAGCAAGAATTACACTTGGCTAATGTGTTGGTATGAGCCTTTGATGAAGACAAGTGTTTGGACCCTCTTCTTCCTTTTTTCGAAGATAATTCGATGGTGGTGCAAGGTGTAGAGATGGTGGTTGTCCCCATAGTTTTCCCTAGATGACTCTTCCTTTCCAAGAAACTATTCCTCTCCGCAAGATAACCTTTCACTTTCTCTCTAACGCATTTCACTCTCTCTCAAAAGACCCCACTTGTCTTTAGATGAAATGAATCTTACTTATAATCTAAAGACACATATACAATAAGTCTCCAAGGTTGGCTAAAAGACAAAAAATGTAGGTACTATTCATCTCCCAAGCAAAATGACTAAAATTCCCCTTCGAGGTGCCTTTTCATCTTCCAATTGACTCGAGACCCAAAACAAATCCCCATGTAGTATTTTCAGCCTATTTCGACACTTACGGACTCAACATCGCAGTCAAAATGATCATCCAAATGACTTAAAAATAAATCTCATTCTATTTCCCAACTTTAGTCCCGACACGACTCTTAAGTACGTCCCGACTTAATTTATATTATTGTCATATTTATAGCTCCCGACAATAATTATTATATTCACATATTACTTTTATATCACTAAGTAATATTTGAAATCATATATTCAAAATAATATATTACTTTTATCTCAAGTGATATTAAATTCGAATTAATCCCAATTAATTTTTTAAAATTAATTCCAATTTATCCCTATTTATTTAGCCCATTTAATTTTAATTAATATCATATTAAAAGTAATTAAAATTATGGGGTATTACATACTTCCCCCTTTATAATCGAATTTCGTTTCGAAATTCGAAAAATAAAAGCATACTTGGTAAAAATATCTCCGGGGATTTGTCGCGCATCTCATTGTTCGGCTCCCAAGTAGACTCCTCAATGTTATGGTGCTCCCATAGGACACGCACCAACAAAACTACTTTCGATCTTAACCGTCTCTCGCTATGGTCCAAGATCGCTACCGGTCTCTCCTCATAAGAACCGTCTGGTTGCAAATCAATCTCCTCTAATGAAACATGAGTGTGGGCTGACTCATCTCGAAGATATCGCCTCAACAAAGAAATATGGAATACATCATGTATCATATGGAAGTGCTCCGACATACCCAATCTATAAGCAACCTGTCCAACTCTCTCAACTATAGGAAATGGTCCTACATATCTGGGTGCCAATTTTCCCTTCTTTTCAAATCTTATGATCCCCTTCATAGGAGATACCTTCAATAACACTTGGTCCCCCACACTAAATTCCCGAAAGAATCGCTTCTCATCGGCGTATCTTTTTTTTCTATCTTGGGCCAATCGAATACGGCTCCGAATCATTTCAGTCCTGGTAGACGTGTCCTGAATTACCTCTGGCCCAAGTAGCTTGTTGTCCCCCACCTCTAACCAACATGCAGGAGAACGACAAGGTCTACCATAAAGTGCCTCAAATGGATCCATACCGATGGTGTACTGATAGGAGTTATTATACGCAAACTCCAGTAGTGGAAGGTATTGCTTCCAATCTCCCCCAAAGGCCAGGATACACATACGTAGCATATCTTCTAACATTTGATTTGTGCATTTTGTCAACCCATCTGTCTGCAGATGATAAGCCGTATTCAAATGCACCTCAGTACCCATAGCCTCTTAAAAACTCTCTTAAAATTAGGATACAAAAATCTTGTCCTGGTCGGACACAATATTAAGCGGTACCCCATGTAACCTCATTATCTCGACTATAAAAAGCTGGGTGTATTGTCCGATAGAGTAATCAGTTCAAACTGGCAAAAAGTGAGCTACCTTAGTCAACTGATCCACAATCACCCATATGGAATCATGATCCCTCTGAGAAGTAGGTAACCAAGTGATGAAGTCTAACAGACTTCTGATGGTCCACTTTTACTAGCTAATAAGTGGCACGTTTAGAAACAAACTTAGAAATGTCTTCTTTTATCCCGCTCCGTCGCATATCTTGGTACATCTTATCCCCATCGGGATGTACCGCAAATCTAGATCCGTGCGACTTTATCATCATCGCATGCTGCAAATCCACACCTTCTGGAACAACCAATCTACCGTTGAAGTGCAAGCACCCATCTGAGCTCACTGAGTAAGACTCTACTCCCCCAGATAAAAGTTATCGAATTTCTCCTGACAAAATAGATCTATTGCCTAACCCTGAACTACCCTTGTCATAACTGAGGTGTAACAGTCATGACTGACATAAATGATTGGGCAACTACATCCTGATGTCCCGGTTCCTTCCATTTCACCTTTCATACTATGGCCAACTCACATACCAGCCTTCGGGTCAACGCGTCTGCTACCAAGTTAGCATTCCCCGGGTGGTAATGTATCCCAAACTGATAATCCTTCACGAACTCAAACCACCTGTGCTGACGCATGTTCAACTCCCTCTGAGTGAACAAATACTGAAGTGACTTATGTTCCATGAATAGGCAAAATTTCTCCCCCGATAAATAATGTCTCCATATTCGAAGCGCAAACACAACTGATGCAAGCTACAAGTCGTGGGTGGGGTAATTCTTCTCATGTGGCTTAATCTTCCTAGAGGCAAAAGCTATAGCCTTCTCTTCCTGCTGTAATACTCCACCGAGTCCCTATAATAACGCATCAGTATTAACTAAGGACTCCACTCCTGGCTTGGGCAGTGCTAGCACGGGTGCTGAAGTTAACTTATCTTTCATCTCGTCAAATGCCAACTAACACGCATAGTTCCAAACAAATGGTATGCCCTCACGGGTTAAATTTGTCATCGAACCTGCAATCTTTGAGAAACCCAGGATAAAACGTTTGTAATAACTCGCTAATCCCAAGAAACCGCGCACCTCTGTCGGTGTCGTGGGCTGTCCCCACTCTCTCACCGATAATACCTTGCTAGGATCCATCGATATTGCCATCGCAGACACAATATGCCCCAGAGTCTGAACTTCCCAAAGCCAAAACCAACACTTCTCATATTTCGCATACAGTTGATGCTCACGTAGTGTCTGTAAGACCTGTCGCAAATGCTCGGCAAGATCCTCCTCAGTCTGAGAATAAATCAAGATGTCATCTATGAAAATAATTACAAACTGGTCTAAGAACTCTCTGAAGACCATATTCATCAAGTCCATGAATATTGTCGGCATATTAGTAATCCCAAACGGCATAACTCCAAACTCATACGATCCATATCTGGTCAAGAAGGCAGTCTTCGAATCGTACTGCTCCCTGATATGCCGCTGATGACAACTAGACCTTAGGTCTATCTTCAAGAAGTAGATTGATCCTCTCAGACGATCAAATTGTAAGAACATAACCAGCCTAATGTGTATTAGTTATTAAATAAAACTCCAACTCTTTTAAATTTAATTTAAAACTTGATTGAAACCGTTATACGCACTCACACAAATAAAAACAAAATTATGATAATTATGATGATGAAATGAAATAATTTATATTGGGATGAGGCAAAGATAAAATTGACATAGTATTAGTTCTCAGGGAAACAACCGTTGTGGAAAATCCCGTGTCCCTAGTCCGAAGATAACTCACACACCCAAGTCAACTATTACCCATTACAATTTACAGATTATAGTCCCCAATTTTACAATGAATATAAACAAAGCAAATACAAACCCGTATAACCAGCCTAGTCCAAAACAACCCAACTTGACTAAAAATTAGTCAACCCAATAATACCCAAGTAATAGTGACTATCACTCACTCTCTTACACACGCACAACTACACACTCAAACCCGAGACCCTGTGAAGTTGTGCAATGCAGAAAATATCTAGAGATTTATTTTTTAATTGAAAAAATTATCTTGTTAACAAAATGGACTAGACACACACCAGGGTAAGTTTAATTTAAGTAAAAGTTAGGTAATTATTCAAACTAACTTTTAAATATGTTTTTGCACAAGCCAAAATAAACACTCAAACTAATCTGATTTTAAAATAGAAAATATGTTTTAATCAGTTTAAACAAAGTTAGGATACCCACACGTTATCAACACACACTGAGATAACTAACTAGTTAAGTTAAACAAGTGAGTCTAAAAGAGTTAAACAATAAGATTAAGCTGAGTTTAAACTGAATTAAACACAAGTTATATAATGAGTTAAACTAGGTTAAAGTGAGGTTAAATTTAGGTCCAATAAGAGTCCAGAAAGAGTCCAAGTTTAGTCCAAGTTAACATTGAGTTTAAGTTCGAGTTACCACACTGAGTTGAGTTAGTTTTAACACACACACACAAGAGTTAACACTAAAACTCACACACACGAGTTAAACACAACACAACAAAGGCTGAAGCAAAAAACCCGCGCACCCACCAAATCTTAACTTAGAGCAAAAAAATATAAATAAAAAAACTCGCGTAAATCTGAAGAATAATAAAAAAAATCAGATCTAAAGTGTATATATATATATATATATATATATATATATATATATATATATATATATATATATATATATATATAGAGAGAGAGAGAGAGAGAGAGAACGAGAGAGAAATTCACAACACAAGCCAAACGACTTTTAGCGGGGGAGATTTACAGAAAGAAAAATAGCACGACCACCGCGAGGAAATCGAATCCAGATTGCAACACCAAAAAAAATCCCCAACACGCAAACGCACAAGGCTTTAATGAGCGTCCGACTCTGGAAAATCTCACAGCCACCAACACAATCATCAAGAAAATAGCTCCCCAACTATTTCGTGAAACCCAAACCAAGATCAAACACTAAAAAAACTCTCAAACATATGAGATTTTAATACTATAAAGATCTGAAGATAAAACAGTCTCAAAACTTGAAGAATATAAGAGAGAGAAATGAGGGGAAAGAGAGATAGAGTTTCAACTGAGATTAGAATTGAAACCCCTAACCTAACAAATGACCCATCGCAAGCCTTAAATACCAAAGCCAAAATGTCATAGGTCCATAATTAATAAACCAACCAAGGAAGGGTCAAAATCGTAAAACACCAAGGAGCCAACCAGGCCTAAAATACATGCTAGCTGGTCTTGGAAAAACCCAAACGCAGACCTCGAGCTCCCAAAAGATAGACCAAACGACCATAAAAACCAACACTCGCTCAACCAATTTTAATGTTCGGTTAAATGATTATAATAAACAAATTAGATTTTGTTTATTATACAAAATGTTTAAACATACACAAAAAAGCAAAAAAATGAAAACAATATCTTTTAAAATATATAAATATTAAAAATACATAAAGAGTCCAAAAAAATTAATTTCAAATAAATATCAAACAACAAATATGATATTGGATAAAATTAATAAAGTTAAAGGGCATAAAAATTGTTGTAAGAGGAATAAAGTCTCAAAATTGAGACAAACAAGAAGGGTAATTTTAATCTTCCCCTTTGGCCAATTTTGAGACAAACATCACTTTGAGACCACAAAAATACATAATTCAACTAACAACATTTTAATCCCTATACCATAACATTTTGATCCCTATACCACACAAAACTCGACTAACAACATTTTCATCCCTATACCATACAAAACTCGACTAGCAATATTTTGAGTCTTAAACAAATACAGAACTCGACTAACAACATTAATCCTAACAAAACCATAAAAGACACGAAAGGTCTCAAATTCTCCCCCTCTTTGTCTCAAAGGGACAAAAGGAGGAAACCAAAATTAAATTAAGTAGAGATAATGTTGCAACCCCTTTGGCATTCCAAGTCTTATTTCTTAATCCTTTTATTATGAACAATGGGAGCAACATTTTTAAAATGGGTATTAGGAGTAATAACTTTGGATTGATTAACAAAAAATTTAGATTTCAAAGGGATCCTGGGAAAATTATTAACACCATTCAAAAAGTTTTGCTTTTTATTTAAACGCTTATAACAGAACTGTCCTAAATGGCCCACTTTGCGACAAAAATTACACCGATACACGATCCTAAATTTTGCATTTAACGGTATGTTTCGTTGAACAATGTTTTCATTTTTTTTAGTCAAACCCAAACGCTTCAAACAAAACTGTTCTAAGTGTCCAAATATTGAACAAAAATTATAATGAAACACTTTTCGTTCAGCATACTTGGTAGTATTACAATGGTGCTAATTTTTAACTTCAACATTACTATTTAAACTCAGCTTTTTATAACAAAAAATCTCTAAATGTCAAATTTTAGAACAAAAACTACACTGAAAAGTGGGGTTTCAGTCTTAATATTCCCAATATTCTGAATTTGCCTAAACCAGTTTTATTTTGTCCAGATTTCTTAAAACATAATTTTTTTAAATGTCCAGATTTATGACAAAAACTACATAACAAAGCAGTTTTAGTAGAAGTTGAACAACCTTCATTTTCAACATGTTTATAAGACAACCTAATCTCATTTGAGTCTGAAAATTGTTCCTTAGAATTGACAAAATTAGTTACATTAAATTCTTTACCCTCAAAACCAAGTCCTGTTGTAGGAACAAAATCAGAATAAGAGTTAGTTGGGTCATAACATGTTTTCTGATTAATAAACTTAACTACATCACCAGCATTCCAACAACTTTTTAACTTTTTTGAAGTGACCTCCAGTTCCTTTTTACATTGATCATATTTATTCAAAACAACCTTAAGTTCATTTTGAGGTTCATCAAATTTAAATAAAATTTCCTTGTTTTTAATTTTAAGAGAGTGATTAAGATCAGTTAGCATAACTATTCTTGTCGCTAAAAATGACACATCATTTTCATGTTCACCTATGTGAAAAACACATTCTTCAGTTATAGACTTGATTTGATTATTGAAAACATCATTTTTAGCCATTAACCTAGAATTAATTTGAACTAAGTTACTGCAGGGTTATCAATGACATTAGTATTCACATAACCTTCAAAACTCGTACTCATGCACCCTTCTAAAATGGCAGGATTGTCTACATCAGATTCATCAACATCATCAAATATACTACCAACATGTGAAAAGGATGTAGTGGCAGTAAGGTGAGTATAAGCAGGAATAACATGAGATACATTCACAATTTCTAATGAAAAATTATCTACACGTAAATCAGAATCATTAGAAGCATTAGAAAAGCAATAAAAAAATGTTTTCTGACTTAACATCACAAAATGATGCAAATGCCATAAATTTTTTATTCATTTCAACATTGTTACTATCAGGATTATTCTCCCAAGTTTTAGAAATATGAGCTTTACTTGAAGATTCCCTTTTGATTTGAAAAAAAAAAGTTATTAGCATAGTGATCAAATTTATTGCATTTCCTACATTGAATATGACTGATATCATTGTTAGGTGATGATTTTTCACACATTTTCTTTTCCAAGAAGTTATCACGAGGTGCATTGGAAAATCTAGGTTGACCTTCTCTTGAAGCAAACTTATTCCTAAACGTATCAAACTTCTTAAAGTGATTAGAAAGGTAATCAATTTCTTTGTCCAAAGACTCAAGTGTGTTAGAAGAATCATCAACATTAGACAAGGAAGAAGAAAAGCTAAATTGTTAATATTATAACTAAAATTCAACGTACTTTGTGAAGGAACTTTTCCCCTTTGTTAATCTCTAAGTGTGTTATATAATTCTAAAGTTTTAAGCTTACTACACAAAAGATGAGGAGTGTAACTATCTAAATTATCACCAATAGTATGAGAAATTAAATCAAAGCTCTTACGAAGAGGCCTAAGCATTTTATCACATATTTCATCATCACTATAAACCACACTATTAGCATGTGATTGATTTAAAATATCTTGCAACTTAAGGTAAATTCATCAAATTTCACTTTGTCTTTCATAAAAAGAGAATAAAAAATTCTAACCAACATTTGAGACTTAGCTCTTTTAACCCTAGAGTCTCCTTCATGAGTGGTCATTAGAATGTCCCAAGCCTCTTTCGATGTGGTGCAAGCTGAAATTATTTTAAATTCAGTTGCATTCATCGCTTGGAAAATAACATTTGTTTCTTTATTGTTAGACTGTGAATTAAACTTTTCCTCTTTAGTCCATTCGGAAAAGGGTTTTTCGAACATAAATTTGAGCATCATCACCAACAAAATTTGTAAGAATAGAAAAACCAATTTTAATGACATCCCATAGCTCATCTCCCAACAGTTGGAGGTGAGCAACCATTCTTACTTTTCAGTGAGCGAAGTTGTCTCTATCAAACATGGGAGAACGTAAGGAAGACCCATTATGGTCACCCTTAAAAACAGATTGATTTGCTTAATAAATAAATAAATAAAATAAAAGAGTTCAGGATCTTTGCGGAATAAAACTTTAAAAAAGTGACTCCTGAAGCTCTGATGCCACTTTTAAAAACCTAACGAGCATAACGTGTATTAGTTATTAAATAAAACTCCAACTCTTTTAAATTTAATTTAAAACTTGATTGAAACAGTTGTATGCGCTCACAAAAATAAAAACAGAATTGTGATGATGATGCTGAAATGAAATAATTTAGAATGGGATGAGGCAAAGCAAAAATTAACACAGCATTTGTTCTCGAGGAAACCATTGTGGTGGAAAATATCATGTCCCTAGTCCGAGGACAACTCACACACCCAAGTCCACTATTACCAATTACAAGTTACATATTACAGTCCCCAAGTTTACAATGAATATAAACTAAGCAAATACACACCCGTATAATCAGCGTAGTCCAAAACAACCCAACTTGACTAAGAATCAGTCCACCCAATAATACCCAAGTAATAGTGACTATCACTCACTTACTTACACACGCACAACTACACACTCAAACCGGAGACCCCGTGAATAGGCCTGTAAATTGAGCGTCCGAGGCCCGAAGCCCGCCCGTTCGGCCCTCTATTTTCTGGCCGAGCTTTATTTGAGTTTGAGCCGAGCCGAGCCTGAGCCAAAATTTCAAGCCCGAATGAATTTCAGGCCGAGCTTGAGCCGAACCTCGCCAAGCCCGAATTGGGCCCGAAGCCCGAACTTCATATTTATAAATAAATAAATAATTTATATAATATAACATATTTATGTTAACATTGTTTAATTAGGTTTCGTTCTTTTATTTCATTTACCACTTTTAAAAAAAAAATCATTTGTCATAATACATTAGATTACATGTGATTTTCAATTTTGTGATTTTATTGTTATTCTCATTATGGGTATTTGATTTAATAATAGCTCAAGTCACAATAGGCCTTTGTCAGTGATCAAATTTTGCTAAATGTATGAAATTTAATAAGCATTTGTAGGTTTTCACTCTTATTTCCCTCGTTTTAATTTAATACATTTCATAATTATATATTTTATTTCATGAAATATCAATTAGATTTTAATGTGTAATTATGTTCATGATGGAAATACAAGAAAAAAAAAAATTAATTCAAACTTTTTTAACAAAAAAAATTAAAATCGGGCTTGCCCGAAATCGGGCCCGAAGCCCGTAATATAGATGAGCCGAGTTTGGGCCTAGGTGGGAAAAAGTAATTCGGGCCGAGCTCGAGCTTGAGCATGGGTAAGTGAGTTCGGGCCGAGCCTAAGAAACCCCAAGCCCGGCTCACCCAGCCCGATTTATAGCCCTACCCGTGAAGTTGTGCAATGGAGCAAATAATTAAAGATTTTCTTTTTTTTAATTAAAAAAATATTATCTTGTTAATAAAATGAACTAAGCACACACTAGGTTAAGTCTAATTTAATTAATAAGAAAAATACCAATCAGGGACTAAGTGAAAGGTAGGTAATGATTCAAAATCACTTTTAAACAGGTTTGTGCACAAGCTAAAACAAACACTCAAACTATTCTGATTTTAAATTAAAAAAAAATATGTTTTAATCAGTTTAAACAAAATCAGGATAACCACACGTGATCAACACATAATGAGATACACAAACTAGTTAAGTTAAGCAATTGAGTCTAAAAGAGTTAAACAACAAGATTAAGATGAGTTTAAACTGAATGACACACAAGTTATATAATGAGTTAAACTAAGTTAAAGTGGGGTTAAATTTAGGTCCAATAGGAGTCTAGAAATAGTCCAAGTTTAGTCCAAGTTAACACTGAGTTTAAGTTTGAGTTAACACTCAGTTTATATTCGAGTTACCACACTGAGTTGAGTTCATTTTAACACACACACATGAGTTAACACTAAAACTCACACACATGACTTAAACACCGAACTCACACACACAATTTAAACACGACACAGCAAAGGATGAAGCAAAAAACCCACGCACCCACCAAATCTTAACTTTGAGCAAAAAAAACAGATATAACAAACGCACGCATATCTGAAGAACAATAAAAAAAATCAGATCTAAAAATCTATCTATCTATCTATCTGTCTGTCTATATATATATATATATTTTTTTTTTTTTTTTGAAAACAAGAGAGAGAAACTCACAACACAAGCCAAACAACTTTTAGCGGGGGAGATTTACAGAAAGAAAAATGGCACGGCCACTACGAGGAAATTGGATGCTGACCGCAACACCAAAAAAAAATCCACAACACGCAAATGCACAAGGGTTTAATGAGCGTCCGACTCAGGCAAATCTCATAGCCACCAACACAATCATCAAGAAAATAGCTCCCTAACTATTTCGTGAAACCCAAACCAAACCGAACCAAGATCTAATACTCAAAACAAACTCTTAAACATATGAGATTTTAATACTATAGAGTTCTGAAGATAAAACACTCTCAAAACTTGAAGAATATAAGAGAGAGAAAATGAGGGGAAGGAAATATAGAGTTTTGACTGAGATTATAATTGAAAACCCTAACCTAACAAATGATCCACCGCCAGCCTTAAATACCAAAGACAAAATGGCATAGGTCCGTAATTAATAAACCAACCAAGGAAGGGTCAAAACTGTACAACACCAAGGAGCCAACCATGCCTAAAATACACGCTAACTGGTCTTGGAAAGATCCAAATACAGACCTCGAGCTCCCAAAAGATAGACCAAATGGCCATAAAAACCAACACCCACTCAGCCAATTTTAATGTTCGTTTAAATGATTATAATAAACAAATTAGATTTTGTTATTTTACAAAATGTTTAAACATACACAAACAAACAAAAAATGAAAACAATATCTTTTAAAATATATGAATATTAAAAAAAACATAATAGATTCCAAAAAAAATAATTTCAAATAAATATAAAAAAACAAATATAATATTGAATAAAATTAATAAAGTTGTAGGGAACACAAAAAAAATATTGTAAGAGGAATAAAGTCTCAAAATTGAGACAAACGAGAAGGGTAATTTCACAAACAAGTCATCGATTCTAGGCAACATATACTTATTCCATATCGTGACTTTGTTAAGATCCCGATAATCCACACGCAGCCATAAAGAACCGTCTCGTTTCTTTACAAACAGCACCGAGCACCCCAAGGCAACGTACTCCTATGGATAAACCCCTGTCCCAAAAGCTGTTCAATTTGGTCCCCAAGTTCCCTCATCTCTGCTGGATACGGTAAGGCACCTAAACAATAGGTCGAGTGCTCGGCGCTAAATCAATCACAAACTCAATCTCCCTGCTAGGAGGTAATCCCGATATCTCCTGGAATATATCCGAAAACTCACAAACTACCCGGCATCGAATCAAGGGATATTACTACTCTCGTAGAGGTCTACTCCTCTATGTAATACAAATGAGTAGATGACCCTCCCTTAGAACGAGGCATCGCCGCTAGGAACATCTCACGTCCCAGAATAGAGAAAATAATACATTTGCTATAACAGTCAATCATCGCCCTATATGCAACAAGCCAATCCATACCGATAATCGCATCATACTCGGACATGTCCAAAGCAAGTAAATCTGCCGATAAAATCAGACTCCCAATCTCTATACTCACTCTATGACATATAAAGAAAATATGCGTCCCACTACCCATCGGTGAGTCTACATAAGTAACAGTGCTGTCGGTTAAGTCTAGTAACCCTGTGGCCAGTGAAAATCTAGTGGCTACAAGTGAATGTGAGGGCCTCGTGTTAAACAAAATGTGCCCCATAGCCCCATAGATAGAAAACATAACCTCAATCACGGGCGATGGCTGCTGAACTGCTTCCTGATGGACGTTATATACACGCCCGTACTGTCCTGAAGTTGTTGGAATGGAAGGTAATGCTGGCACTTGAGCTGGTGCTGGGAGAGCGACTGGTGAAAATACTAGCCTATTTGGATCCTGACGAGCTCCCTGCTGAGAAAATTTTCCCTTACCAGGATAATCCTGTCTCTTATGTCCCGTCTTGCCACACACAAAACATTTGCCAGTAAACTTTCCTCCATTTTGTCCCTACTGGTCGTTACCACCTCTCCCTTGGCCCTGTTAGCCCTGCTGCTGACCCTGATGGCCCTGCTGCCCCTACCTATTACCCCCTTGCCTAAAACAAAAACCTCTTAATCGTAAACGTTCAACATAGTCCCTCGGTTGGGAACCCTACTCATTCTGGCGCTGCTGACTTTAGCCTGGCTATGTCCCACGAAAACTGCCCCCACCAGTCTTTCCTTGCTGGCTCGACTCAATCCCCCGCATTCCACCCTTAGCATGTAATAGATTATCCTGGCAGTGAAGCATCGCAACATTAAGAACATCTGTGTAAGTATGTAATGAAATATTGCCCAATAAGTGCTGGAGAATCTTCCAATTCAGGCCATCTTTGAACATCTGAATTCTATTTTCTTCAGTAGTTACCTCTCCTGGCACCACATTAGTCAGCCGAGTGAATTCTTCCTCATATTCTTCCACTGTCCTTCCTTTCTAGGTTAGGTTTTATAATTTTTGTCTCATCTCTGTCTATACGGCGCGGATGGAAAATACTTGCGGTCAAACTGCACCCAGAAGTTTTGGATAGTCATATTATCTCTCTCCCCAGTGGTGGTAATAAATTCCCACCCCTGCAGAGCTGCCCCAACTAGCTTAAATGTAGCTAGTATCTGACTCTGAACCTTCGTACATTCAAACATTCGCAATTGCCTCTGGATGTCCTTCTTTCATTGGCTAGCAATCACGACACCAGAACCTCCCTAAAACTCAGGTGGATGCACGTTCTGAAAAGCATCCCTAACACGTTACCAAGGAGTAGGAAACATCTATCCCGATGTAGGTGGCCCAGCTAGTGCCTGTGCTGGAGCCTGCTGGAAAATAGCTAAAGATGCATTGATTGCCTATGCAACAATGGCAACAACCTCTGTAGCATTCATGGTACCCTGAGCTGGGGCAGGCTCAGGTGCACGTCGAGGAGGCATATAGAATGAGAGAAAAAATTTCATCAGTATTCAATTTAAATTTCAACGAATAGCTGAAGATTGTACATGCGTAAATAAGGACACAACCGTCCTAATGATAAGGCTCTATATCAAAGAACGCTAAGCTAAAAGCATAATAAACCGTTCAGATCCTAAACGACTCTAAAACCTGATGCTCTGATACTACCTGTAACACCCCACTTAATTAAATATCGGGTGATCAATCATATACCCAATTAAAACAGAATTTACAGTTAGTTCATTCTTAACATGACTATAAAAAAATATTTTCGTTTCTTAAATCACCAAATATCCAACTAAGAAGGTGTTAATTTATTCCAACTTTAATATAAATAAAATTTCCACTTTTTAAAACATAAAGCATTTAACACAATCCATTCACACTATTAATAATACTGAGTAATATCATAACTGAATTAAATGTAACTGGAATCAAACTCTCCAGTTTAAATATCTCAATACAAAAATCCCATCACAAATTAAATGTACCAAAAGCAATATAAGAACTTAATATGTCTATGATAGATAAGAAATAACTGGAATCCTCTTGGGCGACATGCCCTAAATGAAGGATCAACTACAAAGTATGAATCAATGAATATGAAAGCGTCTAAACAAAGTTCAAGACTCCATAGCATCCATAGCTCGTAAAAAATCTCAATCCCCTAGGGTTGGCATCCCTGCGGCTGGACACCTGATATAGGAGATACAAGAGAGAAGAGAATATGTAAGAAAACGGTCCAGAGCCCGATTGTAAAAATAGTTTAGAAAATAGCAAGTGAATAAATGTTATATTCAATAATTATTATATACATGTTAGATTTATCTGACTCTCTCTTGAGATCCTCACCTCTCATCTAGTGTGCACACCTATCGTACCTTAAAAACTCATACTAGTTACTATTCCCATGCTAACTAGTTCATATCAGTGCCAAGTAACCATAGCTCATATCTATCCCACGTATTTCCCTCGCAATATAGGCAATACATATATATCCAATTTCTCTATAACATGGATAAACCCTTTTTTTTAATTTAATATAATTAAGTATCCACTTACTTAATTCTTTTCAGATTTCATTATCTTTCATGTCTACTTAATTCACACAGTATATAATATCACAAGTATATATACACATTCACTCTATGACATATATACTAAACTGAACCCCGAGGCTCAGCTGCGTTGCATGCGTACTATGCTATCATGTCCCAGTACATCTCGTCACTATATAAAGGACCATAGGTTCGGTATTTTCCATGAACCATAATTAAGAAATCACAAACAATGGAGGCGAACATAGTCCTAAGCCTTTGGCCTAACAACATACCTATGCACCCAAAAGACCGTTCAATATCATTGTTGTCTCTAATGGCAATCCTACCTAAGTCCTATGTTCTGAGGCAACAAGTCAAAGATCCCCCTTAAGGCTCATCAGGATATGACTGCCCTCTACGCGTAAACCTCCCATCGATAGTAAGTCGACTAGGTATGTCATACAGATAAATTAAACAAGCAATATGTATACACGTCAACTTATATAAAATTCGGTATGCAATCGACCAATATCATATTAGGATTTCATCCCACCCCAAGTACCCGTCGTATTTATCAATACCACCCGTACTTGTTAATCACGATTATCATCGTATATTTATTATGTAATTGTTACTCACATAATCCCAAGTACCCGTATATATATATATATATATATATATATATATATATATATATATATATATATATATATATATATATATATATATATAACCCGTACTTGACCATGACGATTATTTCTCTTAATCGTAATGTTATGAGGTAGATATCTCTGACATAATTTTATTCCTCAACTTCATATAATTTTCCAACATTAATCCAACTCCATCACTCCTTGTTAATATATCAAAATTATCCTGAACTTACTATGGGCTAAAAATTCAATTTTCCAAACTGTTCTGGGCTAAAAACAGAAATTCTGGAATCTCGTCAGAATCCCAGAAATCTCGTTCGAACGATAGCATGTCTCGTTCGAACGATAGCATGTTTCGTATGAACGAGAACAACGTCATTCCAGTTCGTCTTCAACCTTAGTTTTCCGCATTTTTCTAACTGTTCTTACACCCAAACCCTTCTGGATTTCATTTTACCCAAAATCCAAATTTCTTAATAGTGTTCTAACATGTTCAAGGGTTATTTTACATAAGAATAACATCAAATTCATATGTTCATTAGGGTATTATCATCAAACCCATTAAATCTTTAAAATTCTCATTTATTCAAATCCTTCATTTTTATACCTCTTAAAAACCCAGAATTTAGAATTATCATTTCATAACTAAATCATCAAATTTCCATATTCAACAGGAGTAGAATTTATCTACATGAAATTACTGACATCATTTTCATATCATCAATAAACAAATAAATCCTGTACATATAAAACCTATCCACTTCCATATTAATAGTCTTTACATGTATATCCATTTTAATATTCATAATCTCTACATATATAAATCTCTAACTACATGAATTTTCCTATCCATTTAACTTGATTTATCAATCATTTTAAGTCCCAAATTCATAAGTTCATCAATCCAAAAAGAAATCATATTCTAACATGGATAATATAAGCACCAAAATAAAGCAAGAATTACACTTGCCTTATGTGTAGGTCTGAACCTTTGATGAAGACAAGTGTTTGGCAACTCTTCTTCCTTTTTTAGCGACAATCCGATGGTGGTTCAAGGTATAGAGATGGTGGTTGTCCCCTTAGTTTGACCTAGATGACTCTTCATTTCCAAGCAGCTCTTCCTCTCAGGGGCGGATGCAGGGGGTGCCAGGAGGGGCGGAGGCCCCCCCTAAGATTAAAAAAAAAAAAAAATTAGGTATGCAAAATGTGTAATTTTTTTTTAGGGGTGCAATTTTTAAGGGAGGCCCCTCCTGAGATCTTGCCTACACTGTTTTTTAATCAAAAATTTGTATAAAACTTGTATTAACCCAAAAAAAATTGCCTCGGGGGCTCCCGCCCCCGAACCCCCGACACCACTCGAGACTTTCGCTCCTCCTAACCAAAAATCCTGGATCCGCCACTGCTTCCTCTCCACAAGATAACCTTTTACTTTCTCTCTAAGGCTTTTCACTCTCTCTCAAAAGACCTCACTTGTGTTTAGATGAAATGAATCTTACGTATAATCTAAACCCATATATATAATAAGTCTCTAACGTTAGCTAAAGGACAAAAAAACGTAGGTACTATTCATCTCCCAAGAAAAATGTCAAAAATGCCCATTCGGGGTGTCTTTTCATCTTCCAATTGACCCGAGATCCAAAATAAATCCCCGAGTAGAATTTTTTGCCTATTTCGACACTTTTGGACTCAACGGCACAGTCAAAATGATCATCCGAATGACTTAAAAATAAATCTCATTTTATTTTCCATCTTTAGTCCTGACACGACTCATAAGCGCGTCCCGACTTAATTTTTATTATTGTCATATTGGTAGCTCCCGACAATAATTATTATATTCACTTATTACATTTATATCACTGAGTAATATTCAAAATCATATATTACTTTTATCTCAAATAATATTAAATCCCAATTAATCCCAATTAATTTTTCAAAATTAATTCCACTTAATCCCTATTTATTTAGCCTATTAAATTTTAATTAATCCCATATTAAAAGTCATTAAAATTACGGGATATTATAAAAAAGAATTTCTCATTCTATTGCTCTCATTTCACTTTGCCATTATGAAATTCATTGGTGGTTCAACAAAATGTAACAAGTTAAAGATTTATTTTACCTTTGTGGATTCTAGGAGATGATTATTGTCAGACACCTCAGAAATCGGAGAAAATCGATTGAGCCTTTTGGTGATTCGAGCATCACATCTTCAAAAAAATATGTAAATGCAAAATTCAAACATTTTTTTTCTATTTGCAAAACTAGATTCACCTCTCAACTCATTAATATACCGACAAATTCACAAATAGAGAATTGTTACATAAGTATGATGGCTACAGATAAAGGAATTCTCAAAGCAATAAATATCATAAAGAATTCAGGTAGCATGGTTCATAGTTCATAAAGAATATGAAGAATATTTTGCACAAGTCTCACAAACGCGTTATAAATCAACATAGATGGAAGTTTGGTATAATCATTATAATAAGTCTTGAACTTATTCAATCTAATAACTGTGTATTGAATGAAACAATCATACTCGAGTCATACTTATATAAAATAAAATATGTGTATATCAGTTGAGAGAACCAATCAAACTTATATAAAGGAGATGTGATCAGGAAGACACATAAATATCAATAATGTATCCAATACTAACATACCTTCGCATTGTTTTTAGGTGGCATGTACAGATATAAAGACATGCAAAGCTTTTATTAATTTCCAAATAATCAAGCAGTGGGCAGATTTCCCCTTCGCATTATTTTCAGATGGCTTGTACATATAACCATATCCTACTAGGTCAAACACATACGATATAAACACATACTTTGGTACATTTTCTATCGTAGAATGTAACATGTTCACCAGTGATGGTGACATTTACCGACACAAAAGTACTGAAGTCTAAGAACATAGGGCTATCTGTATATTGAGGTCCGTTAGTTATTTGTACCATGAAATTGGGGTTTAAAGTTATCATGTTTGCACTTTCAGGTCCAAAAGCATCATTAAAAGTTCTTATGACACTTTTTGAAATCTTTTATGTTCTTTTTGAGTATTTATGAAGTTTGGACCCTATACACATAATATGAAAATTAATGGATCCCAAAGCTAAAACACGAGGCCCTAAAGTAAAAATTAGAATAACTACTGAACCCTGCAAATAACCTAACAAAATAGTTTTTTTTACTTGAATACCTCGCTAATGGCCATATTTAAATTTTGTTCCTGCATAATTTTTATAGGATTTATTACTTTTTTACCGTTAAATGTAATTGCTTTGTGGATTGATTAAAATGTTTTTCAACTTTGGTACATTTAGTGTCGAATTATTTACTTTCAGCGATGAGAAAAGTAACAAAGTCTAAAAAATAATTTTGGAGGTACCAAAGTCTAAATCCAACAATTAGCGAGGTATCTACGTCAAAATCACTCGAAAATAATTACATTAGTAGCAAAGTCTAATTTCGACCATTAGCGAGGTGCCCACATCAAAATGACCCATTTCCAGTTCTATAAGGGTCCGTTTGGTTGACAATGGGCAAATGAGTGGACTTGACAAAATTGGCCTAGACAAATTTTACCTAGTTTTTTTTCACATTAGGGTATCAAACAACCATTTGGCGAAATTAAAGTCAATCCCATTAGTTTATTTAAAAACAGTTTTTACATTATATTAAAAAATGTTAAAAGCAATTTTTACAATATTTTTATATTACGAATTTTTAAAAAAAATTGTAAATCATTTTCCTAACAATTTTTTATAATATTAAAAACAGTTTTTAAATACAAAATAATTTTTAAATATTCACAACAGTTTTTTCAACTATTTAAAGTAGTTTTTTAAAACTTAAAAACTATTTTTATATTATATTCAAAACAGTTTTTAAAAATGTTAAAAACATTTTTTACAATACTTTTATATTACGGTTTTTAAAAAAACTTGCAGAACATCTTCTTAACATTTTTTTATAATATTAAAAACAGTTTTTAAAACATTACAAAATAGTTTTTAAATATTCATAACAGTTTTTTTATAATATATTCAAAACAGTTTTTAAATTGTTTTTAAAACTATTTTTATATTATATTCAAAACAGTTTTTAAAAATGTTAAAAACAGTGTTTACAATATTGTTATATTACGGTTTTTAAAAAAATTTGTAAAACATTTTCTTAACAATTTTTTATAATATTAAAAACAATTTTTAAAATATTAGAAAACAATTTTTTTAACTATTTAAAATTGTTTTTTAAAACAGTTTTTATAATATATTCAAAACAATTTTTAAAAGTGTTAAAAACAGTTTTTACAATATTTTTGTAATTCGGTTTTAAGAAAAAATTATAAAACATTTTCTTAACAATTTTTTATAATATTAAAAATAGGTTTTAAAACATTACAAAACAGTGTTTAAATATTCCTAACAGTTTTTTAAATTATTTAAAACAGTTTTTAAATTACTTTTTAAAATATTCAAAGTGTTTAAGAAGTTGACAAATTTATTAGCAAATATTTCCCACTCAAATAGGTAAGTAAAATTTGCTTAGACATTATGCATAAGAGGTGTTGTACATTAATAAATAATTTATAAGCAAACTTTTGTACTAAACACACCAAATTATAAGTAAATACTTCATTTGTTAACTTATTTGCAAATAAGTTCAATTAAACGGACCCTAAGGGAGTCCAGAAACAAAAGAACATAAAAGAGTCCAAAGCAAAATTGTATAGGAACAAGGATAAAGCATAATACCTCAGGTGCAGGGCAACATAATGCTTGCTCATCGACCTCATTCGATGGACTAATTTTTCATCCATTTCGATTGTAGGATTAGTGAACTTCAAAGCGTTGTAATTTACTCTAAATCTAAGCTTCTGCAAATCTGTGTCCGACTTATTTGCAAGTCCGTAATCAAACTTGGTGAGCTGAACAGCCTGTCACAAGAATAAAAATCACGTGTGTTAATATACATTGAAGGTAAAAAACAAAGATACATTTAAAATCTCCACTATTGATGTCTGAAAACTGTGGGCGGAAGCAACAAAAATTATAAAACTTGAAAAATATTTCCAAGGAAAATTTAGATGATCAAAAGCACCCAAAGTCGAAAGATATTGCCAATCAAACACACCCTCAGAAAAATATTAATTCTCTGAAGTGAGGTTGAGAATTTTATTCATACGGAGAGGGGCGGATCCACCCGGGCCGAAGCGGGGCGGCCGCCCCAGTTCATTTTTCAAAAAAAAAAAAAAAAATTTTTTTTTTTTTTGGTAAAAAATTAAACCTGGAGGTGACTTGTAATTATATTAAAAGTTTAGGGAAAAATCTGTAATAAACAAAAAAAAAACATAACTTAAAATGGTGATCTCTCTCCTCTCGTACCAAAGTAACAAAAAAATCCTATTTTCTAAAGAGTCCGCCGCTCTCTCCACCCGTTGCCCTCCACCCGCCGCTCTCTCCACCACCGCCCTGCTACTCTCCACTCGCTACCTTGTTGTTTTCCACCCGCTGCCCTGCTCTCCATAAAAATTTTGCATCTATGTGTGTTGAAACCCTATTTCATCATTTATTTATTTTGTGTATATTTATTTATATGTGTCTGTTTATATGTGAAATTATATTTATACTACTGAAATTATACTAAAATTATTTATACTAAAATGAAATTAAATTTATAATGTGAATTTATAAATTTATTTTGTGTATTATTTATATGTGTCTGTTTATTTATTTTTGTGTAATTTATATGAAATTAAATTTATATGTGAAATTAAATTAAATTTGTAAATATTGGGAATCAATAGAGAAATTTTTTAAACGAAAAAGAGAAGACAATGCACCAACCGTATCTGAAACTGAGGTTCAATCATCTCCCACTTCAATCAGTGTTGAAAATGAATATAATGCTCAAAAAAGTAAAAATAGCCCAAAAAATGCTCGAAAAAACTTATCCCCCAAAAAAAAAAAAATCGTCTCGGGGGCTCCCGCCCCCGAACCCCCGATAACTATTGAAACTTTTGCCCAGTTCACACAAAATCCAAAATCTTGAATCCGCCAGTGCAGACGGATAAGGCAGACATCGAAGTACTGGCAAAGCATGCGTAAAGGAAGCCCTCTAACATTAGATGAGGTGCGTCCTACAACAAGATATCATTTTTACTCTCAATTATTATTACTACTAGAATAATGACGTGAGCCAGCATGTCCACCACAAAAACGTCTCTTGGTATCCAATGTGGCAGCGTATACTGAACTTCAGACACAGAGTGGTTCCAAATTCGAGGGCTGCCATTATAGGATGATGACAAAATTATAGGCTTTTTTTACTTTCCACACTATTTATAGTGTGAAATTGGACTTACTTTAACCCCTTAATTTTCTCAGAATTCAGATTTAGTAAGGGGTCAGTAATTCAGATTTTACCCCTTAATTTTCTCAGAAACAAATGCCCTTATTTTTAACAAACAGAGAATTAAGATAAAAGTCATGTTGATTCTTATATTTGAATTTTTAGGATAATACTTTTCAAGTTTATAAATTTAGTCCCTGTGATACAATAGCATTTATAAATCTAGTCCCTGTGATACAATACCTTTTTTTTTTGTCCGCGTCACCGGCACTATTTTTCACCTTTTTTCATTGTATTTTTAGCACAGGGACTAAATTTATAAAATTATATGGAGTGTCCTATTTTTATACACTTTAAGCACTATGAAGAGCTTTTCTCAAAAACCCCTTTAACAAAACCATTTTCAGATGTATATAGTATACAGAAAGGATTACTGCGTCTTTCACTACAAAAGAAAGATAGCACAACAAAAACAGTGAAGTTATAAACCTGAAGCTACGGTGAGGGTTAAGCACTTGGCCTCAATGCCAACCAAATGTAGACAATTCTTTGAAAGTCAATTGAATATTATGGATTTTGTTTATTACTTACAAAAACTCCCCAAAAAAATCCTGATTCAGTAATTACAAATGACTCAAAACAACATCGTGCGTACATAGGTTATTAGGAACACAATATGTCAAATTAATAGAATGTAGTTGATCGACAAAAACATAATAGAATGTAGAAAAAAATGCTTCCAACTTATTTCTAAAGCCTTTTCGGCTTCTCTTTCTGTCCACATAATTCCATGATCAGATTTAGAGTTGCATGATAAGACAATATGTTCGACTCTTCCATCAATCGGGATGGCAGTTCTAACCTCCAAAGGATACCTCCCACATCTGTTCAGTTCCAGAGCAAGAACAACAGTTTAATGCCCTTGAAAATAAAAATAAACAGCAATTAAAGCAAAATGCAGAAAAACTATGTAAACACAGGAAGTACTATTTATAAACTATGGTATAGCCTCTGTACAACTGTACAACTATAAGACGATGTCCAACAACATTAAAATTCTTGAATTTAATTTAACAACCATGCACAAACATAAACATAAGAGTAATTCAATATGTCCCGCATCTTTGTCCTGCCTAGTGACCGCCTGTCTTTTTTTTTTTTTTTAATAGTTTTTTACTGTTTTATTTTTAATATAAAAATATTTTTTATAATAAAAAAAAAATTATATTAAAAAAACAGTTTTTTTACATAAAAAAAAAACAAAATTTGCAATTAATATAAAAACATATTTTTAATTAAAATAAAACAGTTTTTTATTAAAATTAAAAACAAAATTATTTTTTCGTAATATCGCGATTAATTAGTGTCGATGGTGCGGACGCAGATTCTCGGACCCACATCATTTGTTGAATGTGGTCCACTCCAGCGGCACTAATTAATCGCGATATTTTTTCAATAAAATATCGCGATTAATTAGTATCGCTGACACTGACCCACATTCCCAAATACACATCATTTGTTGAATGTGGGTCCGCGTCATCGTCACTAATTAATCGCAATATTTTTTCAATAAAATATCGCGATTAATTAGTGTCATTGGTGAGGACCCACATTCCCGGACCCACATCATTTATTGAATTCCGCACCAGCGGCACTAATTAATCGCGAGATTTTTTTCATAAAATATCGCGATTAATTAGTGCCGCTGGAGCGGACCCACATTCTCTGATCCACATCATTTGTTGAATGTGGGCCGCGCCAGCTGCACTAATTAATCACAGTATTTTATGAAAAAAAATATCTAAATTAATTAGTGTCGCTGACGCGAACTCACGTTCCCGGACCCACATCATTTATTGAATATGGGTCCGCGCCAGCGACATTAATCAATCGATAATCTAAGACATCAAATTAAACAATTTTTTTATTAAAATTAAAAAATATATTTTTTAAAATGTTATTTTTAATTAAAAAAACTGTTTTGTAGCTTTTTTATTAGTAAATATAGTTTCTGTTTATTTATAAAAAAAAAATATGTATTTTTTAAATTTTATAAAAAAATCGATTTAATTTTAATATGAAAAAAAACTTTTTTTTATATTAATTAAAAACTTATTTTTTTTATTCATTAATCGTTAAAAACAAAATAATAAGAAACTAAAAAAAAAAAAGCCAAATGCGGTCTCTAGGCGGTACCCTGGCGGTACCTCTAGAACGACTCTAAACATAAATATAATTCTAGAGAAGAAGTAAACAACGCTAAACCATAAGCAAGAGCCATGAGTAAACAAATTGATATCAGTAACAATTATTTGGCATCCTCATGCATTTGGGTTATTACACAAGAGGGGTTATGAGACGAGAAGAATATAGATAGCCTACGTGGTGGTCTCGCTTACGTGTTTGGGTGAGTAAGGATTCTTTATGCCTTTGGGCTAGGATGAATTGGACTTTTTCATCATTTGCAAACAGTACCGTTGTCGTTTACACTGTTGTGACACCCCACTTAATAAAATATCGGGTGATCAGTCCTATACCAAATTAAAATAGTAATTCCACTTGATTCATTCTTAACATCACTGTCGAAAACCTTTTTAAAACTTACTAACCACCTACTATTTCAAAAAGTTGGTACCAAATTTTATCTTTTTAATTAAACAAAACAAGAACATACGGAAATATAATATGAGCCATACACAACGACAGGATTAAATCAACTGAACAAATAATTAAACTATTTGCCGAAGAATCCATCGGCCACCAAAATAAATAGTCCAATATAAACATTCAACACCTGAATCAATAAATCTGAAAAACTGTACTGAAAAGTCTGGGCGACATGCCCTAACTAAAACTGAAACTGACAAATGATTCCTACTCTAGGAAAGAATGAATGAGGTGTCTAATCCAAGCTCCTGCTAGCATCCACATATGTCGCAGCTCCGTGTCCCTGGAATAGAATATCAATCCTGGCGTCCCTGTGGCTGGACACCTAAAAGGTTTTGAAAATAATTTTATAGCAAGGGTTAGAACCCAAAACATTTGAAAATTATTTAACAAGTGAATTAACTGCAGTAATCTAAAATGAATGAATGCGCTTCATATTTAAGTTAGTGTCGCACTCTCTTGAGGTCATACTCACCCCTCCACTAATGTACACACCTAACGATCTCCTTAACCCCACCTAGTTGTACTACCCCGTCCAATTAGTCCTAGCATAATCCTCCCTTGCCTTTCTACTCTAAACCGAGTATTATTATCCATGGGTTATATGTTATCTCACCAATGAACTTAAATAAATTCCTTTTAAATAATATCATATAACCGTGACACAAGTTATATAAAGTAAATACATCGCACACTGTATTATTAACCGAATATAGTATTTAACACCATTATATACGCACTTTTACTAAAAACATCAACACATATATCAGATGTATGTCCATCCCTCTAAGTATACCCTCGCCGAATAATGTTCCTCTAAAGTGGTATCTCCTTAGGTGATCTCACATAACCTAGTTACCCAAGTTTAAATCGTTCACCAACCTGACCAAAAAATATAAACTTAGTGGAGGCGATCATATTTCTTCCCTGAATGTAAGATAAGCCCCTCACCTATATACCGGACGCTATGACCTGGGGATATACTCACTCTACTCCTCAAGCTAAGGGATTCACCCACATCGCGCAACCTCTCATGATAGCACTAGAGTATATAAATTTAATAAATATCTAGTCCCTCACATTTAATAGTACACGCAAAGTACACACACACATATATATATATACTATCACCACATCGTATATATATATATATATATATAAAGTATAAATTCCGGCTTTACCGTGTACTGAAATCCGTAACACTAGCCCGTATATTTTCGAGTCTATGGTCCGACTCACATTAATTAATTTTCTCTTTAATTAATTTATTACCTTCCCGAGTCTACAGTTCGACTCTAATTTAATTAATTATCACATCAATTAATTTAATACTTGGTGTCGCCCAACCATTATACTCGGACTCGCTCACTTGGCTCTTATAGTCGTTAATACCCGATTCTATATTTCGCCCCTTAATTAATAAATTATACCTCCATTGATTTAATAATGTAGTGTCACTCAACTACAATACCCAAAAAATTTCCTTCGGTCCAAACTCAATACCTACTAATTATTTCCCCGAAATTTATTCATAACTTGACACTCATTAGCTTCTCCCAAAAACCTGATTATAATTACTTAAAATTACTAAGAGTGATGCCTCTATTTAATTTTCATCATTTAAATCAGCCCAAAACCCCTTTTCAATAAATATCGCCCATGTAATTAAATACTGGCGTAACTGCCAAAAATTCTGTATCATCGATCGATCGATCCCCTTGGGTCGATTATTCGATCGACCAGGTCATCGTCTTCCCCAGCCTTCTGTTCAGCCATGGTTGAACTCTCATGCTTTTAATTTCTTTCCAAACCCTTACCTAATCACAACCAACATTTCATTTACATGGAAATAGGTGTTAATCTTCCTAGAAGACTTAAATCGTTCATTTTTCCATCAAAATCCCCAACTTTTCCCGAATTGGGTCTCATCCGGGTTTATCCTACGGAGATATGAATTTGTCACACTGATTCGCAATTTGTCACCAATACTTACTAATTGGAATCCTACAATTGATTCCAGCAATCCCATATCCTTATTCACCATTAATTTTGTCTCAAATCTACATATACTAATCAAATTCGAAAAACCCCTTTTAGCTATTTAACCCATAACCAAAACAGATTTTTGATACGCATACTATGATATGAATTGATTATCACAATTTAAAAATCACAATTGCTAACCACTTGCCTCTGATTGTTCGTAGAGTCTGATCCGTTGGTGTAAAAAATGGTTTGATGACAAACACTTAATTTGTCACTTAATTTGTCTCCAAAAAGGTTCACAATTTGCTTCTAGATTTGTTTCCTCTGTGTCTCTCTCAAACCATAGGTTTAGAATTTTTAACTGTCGTTCAATAAGTCCCTTAATTAGGTTAAATACCCTTAATCCCGTTTTTGGTCACATGGGCCTAATTAAAATGGTTCAAATCACCCCGTGTGGGCCCGACTATGCCCAAAAATGCTCCGAGATCCGATTACTACCCCCGGTACTCTTTTCTTACTATCTCAACCCATTCGGACTCAATAGCGCACTCAGAATTGTCATATGAAATACTTTATAACATTTCAAATTTCGACCTCAAAATACGACACACATTAATTCGAACAATTTATCTTAAAGTCGCCAATTATTAAATAATTGTTCTTACTCAAATAAATTCTCCAAATCATAAATTTAAGTCTCTCCAATTTAAATATTTTTATTTCTCCCAAAAATAATTAAATACTAAATCCTCAAAATTACGGGGTATTACAAACTCCCCCCTTACAAAAGAATTTCGTCATCGAAATTAAGACAAGCCTAGTGCTCCAAGCTTCGAATATCACTCTCTAGTCATGTGCATCTAAGCTCACTATATCTATCTCTCCCGCTTTTAACTATAAGTTACACAAATATGCATTTTAATTAACCACGGCGCCCATACACCATGTACCCGTGCTTAACCGCACAAAAGTTACTCTAATTAGCTAGGGTGCCTATACACCCTATGCCCGTGCATAACCGCACAAAAGTGAACCGACTATTCTATCCGTGACCCGTAATATAGCTTCCAATCCGTAGTCATATCACATATATATATAATGGTCGGGGTACCCAACCCATGTACTAACGACCAAACATCTCCCCACTTCCAATGTTACGCTAAGTTTCATGCGTGGTACGTCTCGCAAAGCGAAATCAAAACAAGGAACCCCCCCGATACACTACTACCTAACATTGTCGGTCGTTGCGATCCGTTAGACCTTCAGTCCATAACATGTACCCCCAAATACTTGTCTCTTAACACAAAAGCATACACGCCTACCCTTATGCTACAAAAGACAACATAAAATATCACGCCCTTACTATCACTAGTTCTTGCAAAAAATAAACCCCGAGCTATCTCTCCAAACTCGAAAATAAATCTAACCACCCTGATTCACTTCAGTAAACACCCATACTTACTGGGATAAAATATGAGAGCACAAGACCTCATTATGTGTCTATCGCACCACGCAAGACAACATATATACACACATATATATAGGCTAGACGCCCTCTCAGGTGATACCTAGTGAAATTCATACCCTGGTGTCGCGAACACCAAAACTTACCCCAACTATCCACAATAGTTCGAATCCATCGCTATCCAGTCGATATTTGGGAAAATCATCAACCCTACTCCCATAATTCTCGAAAGTAGTGACCCATTGCATAATTCAAACCTTCTCTCAGTGTACACCCCCACTCTCTCGTGGTTAACACCAAAGGACTCCGCTACCCCACGATTTTTTTTATCTACATACTATAGCTGCTACAGCCAACGCACCCACTAAATCCGACTCACTAGCGAATTCTAGTGAAAAATAATTTTATATTTTAACACCCTCACTGTAACCCAAAACATAACCCATGCCCATAGGATAAAAGATAATTACCTCCATACTCTAGCTGCAATTGCTGATCATCGGGTTCCTGAGCATCTTCCCCCAACCCGAACGCACCCATGACTTGTTGTAGTGGCTGTACATCCAGGACCTCGTCCTGTAGTTGACTCCTACCTCGCTTAGGACAATATCTCTTCACGTGTCCCACTTCCCCACAAACGAAACACCTCCTAATAAATTCACCCTGCCACTGATCCCTTCCTTTCTCGCCTTGTCGAAAGTCTTGGTCATTTTGTCGATAGACCCCATATCTAAATTGCTTGGCCTGATTCTCCTGTCAGAAATCCTGCCCCTGATGTCCCCCTGTCTGCTGTTAGGATACCCCACTGGTACTGTTCCCTCCTTCTTTATCCGACTGGCTGGTTTCTACTCCCCTCCTACTTCTTTTCACGTGGAAGCGATATTCCTGGCAGTGTAGGAGTGCTACATTAACGACATCTGTATAAGCTACTAATGCGGGATTACCAATTAAATGTTGTTTGATCCTCCTGACTAGCCCATCCATGAACCTTGCTTTCTTTCTTTCTTCATCACTTACCTCATCCGGTACAAAATTTTCCAAATGAGTGAATTCTTCCTCGTAATCGGCCACTGAACGGTCCCCCTGAGTCACCTCTCTGAATTTTCTCCTCATTTTGGTCTCCACTGCCGGCGAAAAATACTTGCGGTAAAACCGCACCAAAAACTCTGCAATAGCTAATGTATCCCTTTCCTCAACGGTGGTGATGAACTCCCACAACTTTAGCACTGCTCCCATTAACCTAAAAGTGGCTAGCATTTTCTTCTTCACCTCATTGTAATCTGCCATGCGTAGGTGACGCTGGATATCTCTCTTCCACTGACACGTTAGCACCACATCTGAACCCCCTCGAAACTCTGGCGGATTCCCTTTTTGAAAAACCTCTCGTACTTTCTGCCACCCCGACGGCCCCGGGTGGGCCTGAGCATCTAGTACTACTAACGCCTGAGGCTGATCTCGTGGAAAGTACCTTGACATTGAGATCATTGTTGCTTCAACTACCTGCACCACTAATTCAGTTACCTGTGCTGCCGAAATCATCTATGGCAGTTGTTGCGGTAACTCTGGCTCCTGACGAGCCTCTCTAGTCTCATCTCTCCCTGCTGCCTTAGCTGCTCTATCTTTCCTGGGCGGCATCTGAAATGAGAATCGAATCGTATGAGCTCACCCTCAAATATAAAGTAATTGGCAGAATAACGTAAATGCGCATACGTATGAGAATACAACAATCCTTTGATAGGGTTCTACATCAAAGAACGCTAAGCTGAAATGTGAAAAGCCACACAGATCCTAAGGACACTAGAACGTGATGCTCTGATACCATCTGTGACACTCTACTTAATAAAATACCGGGTGATCAGTCCTATACCAAATTAAAACAGGAATCCCAATTGGTTCATTCTTAGCATCACTGTCGAAAACCTTTTTAAAACTTACTAACCACCTAGTATTCTAAAATGTTGGCGCCAATTTTTATCTTTTTAATTAAACAACAAAAGAACATGCGGAAATATAATATGAGCCATACACAACGACTGGATTAAATCAACTGAATAAATAATTAAATTATATGCCAAAGAAACCATCGACCACCAAAATAAATAATACAAATATCCAACACCTGAATCAATAAATCTGAAAAACTGTACTGAAAAGTATGCCCTAAGTAAAACTGAAACTGACATATGATTCCTATTTTAGGAAAGAATGAATCAGGCGTCTAATTCAAGCACCTTCTAGCATCCACATATGTCGCAGCTCCGTGTCCCTAGAATAGAATATCAATCCTAGCGTCCCTGTGGCTGGACACCTAAAAGGTTTTGAAAATAATTTTATAGCAAGGGTTAGAACCCAAAAGATTTGAAAAATATTTAGTAAGGGAATTAACTTCAGTCATTCAAAATGCATGAATGCCCTTCATATTTAAGTTAGTGTCGCACTCTCTTGAGGACATACTCACCTCTCCACTAATGTGCAAATCTAACGATTTCCTTAACCCCACCTAGTTGTACTACCCCATCCAACTAGTCCTAGCATAATCCTCCCTTGCCTTTATATTCTAAACTGAGTATTATTATACATGGGTTATAAGTTATCTCACCAATAAACTTAAATAAATTATTTTTAAATAATATCATATAACTGTGACACAAGTTATATAAAGTAAATGCATCATACACTGTATTATAAACCGCATATAGTATTTAACACAATTGTATACGTACTTTTACTAGAAACATCTACACATATATCATATTTATGTTCATCCCTCCGAGTATAGCCTCGCCGGATAATTTTCCTCTAAAGTGTTATCTCCCTAGGTGTGCTCACATAACCTAGTTACCCAAGTTGAAATCGCTCACCAACCTAGCCCAAAAATATAAACGTAGTGGATGCGGACATATTCCTTCCCTGAAAGTGAGATAAGCCCCCCACCCATATACCGGACGCTATGACCTGGGGATATACTCACCCTACTCCTCAAGCTAGGGGATTCCCCCACATCGCGCAACCTACCATGATAGCACTAGATTATATAAATTAAATAAATATCTAGTCCCTCATATTTAATAGTACACACAAAGTACACACACACATACACATACACACACACACACACAGACATATATATATATACACTATCACCACACCGTATATATATATAATATAAATCCCGGCTTTATCGTGTACTGAAATCCGTAACACTAACCTGTATATTCTCGACTCTATGGTCCGACTCACATTAATTAATTTTCTCTTTTAATTAATTTATTACCTTCTCGAGTCTACAGTCCGACTCTAATTTAATTAATTATCACATCAATTAATTTAATACTTGGTGTTGCCCAACTATTATACCCAGACTCGCTCACTTGGCCCCGACCGTCGTTAATACCCGATTCTATATTTCCCCCCTTAATTAATAAATTACATCTCCATTCATTTAATAATCTAGTGCTACTCAACTACGATACCTGAACACTTTCGTTCGGTCCAAACTCAATACCTACTAATTATTTCCCCGAAATTTATTCATAACTTGACACTCATTAGCTTCCCCCAAAAACCCGATTATAATTACTTAAAATTACTAAGAGTCATGCCCCTATTTAATTTTAATCATTTAAATCAGTCAAAGCCCCTTTTTAATAAATATCTCCCATGTAATTAAAAACTGGCGTCACTGCCAAAAATTCCGTATCATCGATCCCCTTGGGTCGATCGATCGATCGACCAGGTCATTGTCTTCCCCATCCTTATATTCATCCATGGTTGAACCCTCAAGATTTTAATTTCTTTCCAAACCCTTACCTAATCACAACCAACATTTCATTTACATGAAAATATGTTATAATCTTCCTAGAAGACTTAAATCGTTCATCAATTCATCAAAATCCCAAACTTTTCCCGAATTGGGTTTCACATGGGTTTATCCTATGTAGATATCACACTGATTCGCAATTTGTCACCAATACTTACTAATTAGAATCCTACAATTGATTCCAGCAATTCCATATCTATATTCACCATTAATTTAGTCTCAAATCTGCATATATTAATCAAATTCGAAAAACCCCTTTTTAGCTATTTAACCTATAACCAAAACATATTATTGATACATATACTATGATATGAATTGATTATCACAATTTAAAAATCACAACAGTTAACCACTTGCCTCTGATTGTTCGTAGAGTCTGATCCGTTGGTGTAGAAAATGGTTTGATGACGAACACCCAATTTGTCCCTTAATTTGTCTCCAAGAAGGTTCCTAATTTGCTTTTAGATTTGTTTCCTCTGTGTCTCTCTCTAACCCTAGGTTTAGAATTTTTAACTTCTGTTCAATAAGTCCCTCAATTAGGTTAAAAATCCTTAATACCATTTTTGGCCACATGGGCCTAATTAAAATGGCCCAAATCACCCTATGTGGGTCTGGCTATGCCCAAAAATGTTCCGAGACCCGATTACTACCCCCAGGTACTCTTTTCTGACTATCTCGACCCATCCGGACTCAACCGCGCACTCAGACTTGTCATCCGAAATACTTTATAACATTTTCAAATTTTGACCTCAAAATGCGGCACACATTAATTCGAACAATTTATCTTAAAGTTGCCAATTATAAATAATTCTTCCCACTCAAATAAATTCTCCAAATCATAAATTGAAGTTTCTCCAATTTAAATATTTTTATTTCTCATAAAATTAATTAAATACTAAATCCTCAAAATTACGGGGTGTTACAACTGTTTAGATCTCGATTACTACTCAAGAAAACACCATGGGGAAAACACATATATTAAGTTGAAACATTTCCAATATGGGTCAAACAGCCACATAAAAGAAGCCGCGATGACTTAAAAATACTTATAACTATTGGATATGAACAAATTCTCATGCTAAAGAAATTAAATTAAAAAACAAGTTCAGTACAAAGATATCACTATATATTGAGTAAACGCAATATCAATATAAAAATTTCCCTACAACAAATAAATCAAAGATAACATTATGTATTAATGTATGCATATGCATCAATACGCCGATTTAAATGAAAGCAAACCATTATATTACAACTAAGTAGCGTGTATATGATAGTATATATACAACATGAATTGAATCGCATATCTATATACAAGTATTGGAAACTACATACATACAAAGTATTTAACTAGTCCACATTCAAAGACTAGAACATTTGTACATAGTTTATACAACATACACAGCTCAATAGTAAGATAACATTGACATTGAGTGGAGAAACTTAGCTGGTATTGCAATGGCTCTGGCTCTGCTCCAAATCCTCACAATAACTGATTGCACATATCGTGAATTAATAAGCTACACATTAGTTACACGGACTAGTAGTCCAAGTAATTCAATTCTAATTAGTAATACAAATCAAACAAGTAATACAAGTGTTGACAGAAAAATTATCCATCTACGAGGACCAATCAGAAAAGGACACATGTCATCCTATGTGGCAATATTCGGCACCCGAGGAGAGTTGATCGACACCCGAGGAGAGTTGGTCGATACCCGAGGAGAGTTAGTCGACACCCGAGGAGAGATAGTCGGCACCCGAGGAGAGTTGGTCGGCATACCAACCAGGAAAATCAAAGGATAACTATGCATTTAATGAGCCTTAATGTACATTTATACTGTATTAATAGATGACAACACATAACATACCAAGAAATTCAAGGAAGACCAACCATCATAGAAGACCATCAATTAGATTCATTGTATGTAGACATAAATGTCTGAATGTATAAAGACATTGTATATCTTTATCTCCCATCACTATAAATACATGTATTCCCTTAGCCAGGGGGGAGACAACTAAGAAACACCATACACATTCTTTCTCTCTCTATACCATATGGTGCTATTGTAAACCCTTGGGAATAAAATTACAGTGGACGTAGGCTTTATTCATAGCCGAACCACTTTAAAAACCTTTGTCTCTTATATGTTTGATGTGAATGTTTATCTTCATCTTCAATCTCATCCTCATCATTTATCTACTGTTGACGCCATTAAAATGGCAGTGGCCATTTTCTATCTTCAACAGATTGGCGTTGTCTGTGGGAATTCGACACAATAATTCTTTCCTTCTTATCAGAAGAAACGAAGATCATCTTCAAAAGCTAAGTTTTTCTTTTCTCTGTGTACAAAAAATTACATACTACACATACATCTTATGATTCAATCATGATTTTTTTACGTTTCTATTCATAAATTGGTAATTAATTTGTATTTACGAAATCTGCAAAACACCGGATATCATGATCATAAACTTTGTATGAACCTCAGATTTTGATTCCCATACTTGAGTTTTGTGAGAGGATAAACCTCAGATTTTGATACCTAAAGATGTTACTCATTTGAATGAACTATATAATTTTTATCCATGCAACTGTATCAATCTATTGATAGTTTGATAGTTTTCGATGTTAATTGTAAGAGGAATTCCAAGAATCCCATGATAGTTTTTTAGATACGATGATTCGTTTACCTGTAACAAAAAATGGAAAGAAATAAATGTCAGCATAAATTTCTCTCTCCTGATTATTTTCTTTCTACAATGGGAGAATAGGAAGAGACAAATTTTCCTCTCCTTAAAAAAAAACCAATTACCCTCACTGTAAAAAGAAAAAAAATTGAACTGGAAAAACTATGGATCTTGATTATCAGATGAAAACACTTTAAATTAGCGCTCTAGGTACAAATTAAAGATCAAAATAACTCCATGATTCATCATTAAGCAACATCGATGTTGAACAGTATCAAAACCCAACTAAATATCTGGGTTCATTCGTTATCAGCAGATCACAACACAAGGAACCACCTCAATTTGTGGCTCTGAAACGTCTTTACTGGCAAATCCACAGTAGCATTGGGTGAAATCAAAGTCACTTGAGAAACATGCTCATATGTCAACTATTCGCCATCAGAATCACAACCCTGTTATAAAATCAAGATTCTCAAATCACCACATTTTTTTCACTCTCTGATCAAAATCTAGATACCTTGGATGCAAAGGTTCCAACTACAAACCTCTAATGGTTGGTCGGCCGACGTCGTCGGACACTCTTTGTGGTCGGCAACCACTATGCAACAACAACGAGTCCTGAGGGGCCATTTGACTGCTTATTCTTGGTCGGTGAGAGTCATCTGGGCATCTACATAGGTTGGGGGTTTCCCAGCCATATATTACTGATCCGCGACATCGATTTCTACTTGGAGGTATCTATTCTTGGCCGGCTATTGTCGTCAGCAATTATTCTTAGTCGGCGACAATTGACACCACCTATTTTAATTGGCGAGCACACTGTGAAACTACCATCAACTAGTTGGAAGCTTCTATATGTTGGTCGACGGTACCTCTGTTGGTCGGAGACAGGTTGGAGACCACCAATTGCTGATCAACCTTTGGGGTTGACGAGAATTATGCTAGTCGGCGTCCAGTATCTTTGGGTGGTCGGTGAAAAGGCTTGGATACCAGAGTCCTTTTTACAGGATGAGGGTTTTCCCGACCACCTACTGGTTGGCGACAGGGGTATAGTATCAAAGTTGGGCTTTACTATTAGTCGACACTGTCCAGTACAGGTCGGCAGCTCCTATATTGTGGTTAGGCGACCACTTCAAAGTGAGAGCACGATGGTTTGCATCATCCTTGTTGATATTTATCCTTGGTCTGCAGTACCCATTTACTAGTCGACAACAAAGAGAATTTTAATTTTTCAACTACAAATTTTATAGTTGGTTAGAAGCAGGGAAGCTATAGCTAATCGGTGATTGTTGGTTGGTAACTTCGGGAATGCGTTCTCAAATTACAAACAATGGTTTACCCATTTTGACTTTTCTAAAATAAGCATTTGCTGATTAAAGTTGTGCTACATTCAACTTTGACTTTATCAAAATTCAATATTTGTTGTTGAAAGCTTTTGGCTTTGGTTTATTACACCAATCTATTTAAAATTAAATCTTTGCTGAAAAGATATTGGTTACTTACTTAATTTTGAGTTTCTTACACCATTCTAATTCTTAACAGCCTCATGTGAAATCAAGTTGTAAATATTTTGAGACCAACTTATATTTGAGCATTTGTTGGATTTCAAATAATTGCACAAAAATTCTAGATTGATCAAATTTTGCTTATCTGATGCATATTTGTCATGACATATTATTTCATATTTTGAAATTAATATTGGCCAATGTTCGAGCCGTTACATATTATATTTGGCTGAATAAAATATTCTCATGATAATGTCTATTTGATTTAGCATTCATAGGTGTTCGGGCAACTTATTAAATTCCACAGGTACAAGATTCAGTCCTGACGAACGCTCGGCCACAATCTTAAACTTCTCAAAAATATTATTAATTCTCGGCACTATACAATTTTGTCTTAACGGATTAGCCACGCACTATCTATTTTCTTATTGCTCCGACGGATGCTTGAGCATGCTACAACTGTAATACCCCGTATTTTTATAGCTTTTAAATTTAGGGATTTATTAAATTTAATTGAGATAAATTAATTTAATTTTAATCCGGAATGTTGTTATAAATATTTACTAGCGTGACGAGAGTTAGTAATTATTGGAAACTTATTGAATGTTACTGGATGAGTATAGTAATATATGAGATTTATTTTATAAAATTGTCACGTGTGAATAAAATGGCAATTTTGGAAATTTAAGTCGGGACGCGCCTGTGTCGTGTCGGGACTAAATTATTATTATATAAAGAGAATAAATTATAAGTTGCTCGTATGGTCGTTTTGAGTGCGTCAAAGTGTTCGGAAGGGTCGAGATAGTCAGAAAAGTGTACTCGGGGGTTTAGTTTGCGTCTCGGGGCGTTTTTAGGCCTATTTAGTACCCCGGGAGGGCATTTTGGACATTTCATAATTATGGGTAATTAAACCCACGAAATTTGCTAGGGTTATATCAGATGGAAAGTGTTATCTTCTAGGGTTAACATAACCAAAAACTAATGACGGCCATTGGAGAGGAAGAGGAGAAGCTTTCCAAGGAGTTCTAGGCCAAGAACTCCTCCGGTTGCACCGTCGTTGCTGCCAAATCGTAGATCGCGTGAAGGGGATCACAACCACACCTTTTTCTTCCACAAATAAGAAACTAAATTTTCAGGCAAGTATCTATCTTGCTTTTATCAAGTTAATTATCTTTAATATTAGTCTAGGATTAATTAGAATTAGTGTTCTTGAAAGAAAACGTTAATTGGAGACAAAAATTGCATGGTGTAGAGGTAGAAATCAAATTTCTGGAAATCCATTTCACATGTATAGGTTGAACAACGAATTTCCATGGTATTAGTGATAGAAAATCTAGAAAATAATGGAAGAAAACTAAGTTAAAGAAAAATTAAGGTTTTTGAGACTTATAAAGATTTTTACCCTTTTATCTTGTTTTAGATGATGAAAATTCGCATGTGTTACGTAGGATATTGTTTATATGGGTATACAACACTTGTAGTATAAGTGGTTGAGAGTTTAGGATTGAAACATGATGATTTGGAGGAGTTTGGGGTAAGATTTCCGCAGGTGGGTTTTCTGCAGATTCTCCATAACTGCTTGATCGATCGATCGAGCCCAGAGCATCGATGGATCGATCGATCGACCCCCTTCCCTCGGTCAATCGACCCCTCCTGAAAAACTGCATTTTTTGCTCGCGTTAGCTTAATCCGATTTTATACATAGTAAACCTTGATTAGGGTTGCTATAACATAATGGGACATAAGAAAGACCAGTAGGGTCAAGATAAACCCCGTTAAGTGGAACTTCAATATGAAGGGAAATAACGGGGAAAACGGGGAGACATTTATACTTAGAAAGCATACTTGCGTTGAATTAACAATTGATATGTCTAGGAAGTTGAAGTAGAAGGTAAGTGAGGGCTTACTGAAGTTGTACTTCATTAAAGATAATACTTCGAGAGACGAGAAGTGAGTTTAGAATGGCTTAATTACGAGAATAAAATGAACGAGTCTGTTATACGAAATAATCGAGTAGAATGGGTAATAACGGATAATTATAATTATGGGTCGTGAGCGCACCTAATTTAACAATGTGGGTGTATTTATATAAGACAGTGTGATTGTGCATATATTATTTCTATGTAAAAATTATACCCGGGCTACTTGCTATCACGGGGGTTTCCGCGTTGGGACAGTCTTATCTCGATGCGACCTTTATGGGGGATATTGACTTGTACCCTAGAACATAAGATTCCTAGGTACAGGCTATCTAATTGATAGTCATACGGTCCTAAGAGACGTATGGGTATGTACTGACCTCTTAGGGCCTGGAACTATGCTTCGCCTCCATTTGTATGTGTTTGTGTTAATGCAGTTCGAGAGTGATTCCGAACTAGTATTTCCCTAAATATGTGTGATGTAGGGACTTGATAGCAGAGTATGCCAGCACCATAGTTTTTATGTGGGGTGCCGTTAGTGTACATGTATTATATGAGTGATTGGTAAATATATACTTAATTATGGAAACTTTGCACCATAGTTTTTATGTGGGGTGCCGTTAGTTTATATGTATTATATGAGTGAATGGTATATATATACTTATTTATGGAAACTTTGCACCATAGATTTTATGTGGGGTGCCGTTTGTATATATATTATATGTGTAACTAATATATATACGTATATCTATATGAGAACTTTCTACTGAGTGAAATAGTAGTTAAGTAAAGTATGAAATTCTTCAGCATCACTATAAGTGTTAGAAAACATTATAATGATACGGAATTATTCTAAATAACGTAAGAAATCCGGAAGAGACAGATTTTTCTAAAGTGAATACCATAACCTAAATTTCACGTGTTAAGACTTGTGGAGAATAAGTTAGAGAGAGATATGGGATTCATTAGTACGGTAGACATGCACACTAGATGAGAGGTGAGAATTCTCAAGAGAGTGTCGCATACTAATATGACTGTCGCATTAGCCGGTAAGAATTTTAAATACTTGCTAAACTATTTTTTAAACTGTTTTACATTCGAGCTCTGACCCGTTTGCTATTACCTCTACTCTCTTGTGTGTGTGTGTGTGTGTATATATATATATATATATGTATGTATTACAGGTGCCCAGCCACAGGGGCGTCATGCTTAGGATTCTTTGGATGGAACGTGCTGTAGCTTTTGTGAGAGTTGCAGGTCATTGCTTAGACGACTTCATTGTTGACTCCACTCCTAGTTTAGTTTTATTCAGTGGGGCATGTGTCGCCCTTTTCCATTATTTAGTTGATTTTGTCAGAGATTCTAATAAGTTTACTTTCTGTATCTTTATTTCGGGATTTATTACTGTCAGGATATTTTCCTTTCGTATTTTAATGTTGGGATTCAATATTAGTGTTAAACTCTTGAATGTTCATTTTTATTCTTATACTTAATGTGGGGCACTTAAAATGTTAATAGTTAAAGTTTTTATAATTGGATTTAATAAAATGGAAATAAGGTTTTAAATGGTTTTGACACTTAGCTTAATTAATCAGGGTGTTTAAATTTGAAAATTTTCATTTGCGACAGTGATGCTAAGAATGAGCCAACTGTTCACCTTAATTTTAGTTTAATAAAGGAGTGATCGCCCGGTATTTAATTAGGCGGGGTCTCACAGGTGGTATCAGAGCATCAGGTTCTAGTGTCCTTTAGGATCTGTGCGGCTTATTATGCTTTTAGCGTTACTTTATTTGATATAGAGCCCTATGTTTAGGATTGTCAATTTCTTTGATTAGATTTCGTTCTCCTGCTATGACGTATATACATTAGTGAATTCTAATTTCGTTCGGATGTGTGTGTGTGCCGAGCGATGACGGATGTCAGGAGAGGACCGTTAAGCGGACCTCAGGAGGCATGGCTCAGTTGAAGTTGTAAAATATATCCGAGGATGATGAACGTAGTCGAGGTCACCTTCATTATGGCACGAGAAGTCAAGACTAGAAAAGTGACTAAGGCGCAACCATGATTTCCAAATGCTGCTATAGTCGAATGAGGTGCGAGAGTAAACTCACCCAACGTATTACAAAATGTGTAGAGAACTGTCAGTGGAAAATTCTAGAAAATACGGGAATTGTGTGTGTCTACCAAAGGAGGTAAAGTATCCAAAGGTTTAGATATAGGACGGAGTGTGGCTAACTGAAAGTGAAAATTTAGAGAAAATTTTCTTGGCTTTCGGGATGAAGTTATAATGATGGAGTCAACCATAAATTTTAGAAGTGGAATGCTATGTCGATAGGAAAATCTTAGGTACAGTGTTAACCGTATGTTCCTTCCTCAGCTGTCCAGGATTAGATATGAACGTTGTCCTGAACTCATCGCAGGAGGGCATGACAGGGGTCCATTTGTGAATATGAATCTTAACCGTTAGCGAATTTTGTATCGGAAGATGTAGATACAAGTGGAGGAAACGACTCGAAGTGGGAGATCAACTCGTAATAATAGTTGATAACACTCAAAGAGGAAATTCTGATGGACGACCGAATCAGGGGTTGACAATGTCGTATTTTGTCAATAACGATGATAATACTCCTTTGTGTGGGAAGCTAAAAGAATCAAAGAATTTAGTCAAGAATAAGACTGAATACAACGGTGGTGGTGTAGCACCACAAAGGGGTGTGGATACACATCAGGGGACCCATTTAAATGATTCGGATAGGTGAATTCTTACCAAGTGAGGGTAAATTCAGTAAGGACTATTATAGAAAATGACATGTTCTTTAGGGCCTAAAAGGCTAAGGGAATGACCGAGGTTAGCCAACAGGAAATCGAGTCTACTAAAGTCCGAGAGAAGGACAATCCTAACGTAGTTAGTAGGACAGGTGATAAGTGGATTATGTGTTGAGGCATTTTATGGAGAGTGAAATCGCACGTGATAATATTTCTCGAAGTGAATAAAGGGACAAGAATACGGTGCCTAGTAAAAGACAACAATTAAAGTAATTTTGTTTTGGTTTGGGCAGACGTGTTACGTTCGAGAACCATTTGTGCTGTCAAGACGATTGTCAAGGTGGAAGTATAAGTTGTATCCTCAGCGGATGAGGCGTGTTTATGTGACACGAACGAGTCACTATATTTTGTTCATTTCTAGATTTGCATGTGAGACGAATTTAATGCATATAATTATAAACGTTATTATTATGTGGATATTTTTCCCTAGTGTAGCAGGATTTTTCTTTAGTGCTATCCGTGGAGGATGAATGAGTATATTAACAGTGTTTTGTACTTTATTGAGGTTACTCGTTGTAGTGATGCGATATTTGAGTACGATATTACCTTTGTTACAACGTTATAGAAATGTTTAGTACGATAGTGGGCAATTATTGCAAGGCTATCGGAGTGGTTGCATTAGTGCAACATGTTTTTATTCTGGCGAGGCTTCACATGCAAGAAGGTCGGACTCACACTTATATTATATATCCTAAAGACTTCAGAGGGGATAGTGAGCTCGGGATATTCGATACCGATGTATGTATGGACTTTGTCATTTTGATTCAGTATGTATCGGGTTTACTATTGAGTGAAAAGATTTAACTTAGTATTATGTTTGGCACTCAGGACTTGGTGATAGGAAGAGTGCATTGTTATATCTATCCTCTAGAGATGTGAGAGTTAAGAGTTATGCCCCTATTATTAGGGAAAGGGATTTCAAGAATTCCGATTGTATGCATTCGAGGTTTATAGAATGCAATTACCACCAACCAATACTGAACGATAGTGCAATTGGTGAAATGTTCTTTGTGAAGTGTAAATATGGGAGGAATTATAACTTTTCCGTTAAGAGACGAAATAAAGGGGTACATGCTATGGACGGAGGACCTAACGGATTTCGATAATCGACAATGCTAGGTAGTAGTGTATCAGGGGGGGTTCCTTATTTGGATTTCGCTTTGCGAGACATCCCACGCATGAAACATAGTGTAAGGTTGGAAATAGGGAGACGTTTGGTCACTATTCCTTGAGTTCGATACCCCGGTCGAAATGGGATCAAGTAATTATATATGTAAGTTGGAAGTTGAATTTTGATTTAAAGCCACTGGAGCCGGACTGTGTGGTAAGAAAGCATTGAAAGTTTTGTTTTATCACCACGAGTTGAGGGGTGGAACGACGATAAGGAGGATTTGAAAATTTTGATTTTTAGGGTGTTTGAGAGTACCCAAGTGTTGTGATCACATTGCGAGCACTAAGGAAAATAAAGAATTGGGTGTTAGGTGTGTAGAGTATGTGATGCTTACGCTAGTATGCACCATTTATAGGGTGTGTGGGCATCCCGGTTATCTGTTAATCAAATCGTCCGATTTAAGGGGACGTGGGAATAGATGTGTGAAGTATATGTTTGTGGGACTAGCATAACGAAGTGGAAGTGATGGATTGGATTAAAAGTCACATGAGGGGCGATAATATATACATAAGTGTGCAATTAGAATAGCACACCCTAATTTAATTGGAAGACTGTGGGAAGCCATTTAAGAAGGAGTATTCCTTCAATAGAGTAGAATTTAATCATTATGAAGAACACTCGGAGCGGAGTTGTTATTAGTCAAGTGTGAGAGCGACTTGCGCATACAAAGAGTGATGATGTTAGTATGAAATAAAAGATCCAGAAGTGCGCATCGTGGAGGAAAAAGACACGGGTCGGAACTTTCGACATACACCAAGGAAGGAAAGGGAGTATTACGTGTCACTTAATTGGAGATAGTTCAAGGAAAAAATTGATGTTTAGCGGGACGTAGTGAGTAGTCTATACATGCACCGCCCATAGGTAAGGTTCGGTTGGAAGAGGAGAATCAACCATAAAATTTTGTGTTTATCGATAATTCCTGTAATTGGAAGAGGTCGGTAAAGTCGGTACAGTTCTTGGATGGGTTACCATCCTCAAAACAAGATCAAGGGTTCATCCGGACATGTGATTTAAGTCGCCCAAGAAGGAAATGATTGATATTCCTTTGGGGTGATTTACAATGCTAACTAGTGCGTCCTAGACTTCCTTTGAAAGGAAGGATCGCGTCAGTGCGTGGCCCGGCACAATATTAATTTCTGAATCGGGATGAGATTTGTGAATCCCACCTTTGATATGGGATTTCAGGAACCAGCGGAGATAAGGTTTCGTTTCGAGTAGGATGTATCACCCTTAGCCAGGAAATAGGCGCATGGTGATTAAAGATAAGGGGAGCCACGTGAAGGAAATTTTGGAATCTTGGTACGATGATTTCATGAATGCCCTGTAGAAGCACTCGTACCTATTTGTCGTGTACGAGGTGCTTATTAAGGTTTTAGTATGGAAGAACCTCGACTATTCTCCTTCCTATGTTTAGAGGTGAGTGGATAATCAGAATTTTGGATCGGTCGAGAATAATCCGATAACTATGGTGGAATTCCACGACTGTTTTAGGCGAACAAGAGTGGTCAAATGTTCGTATGGTTTTTCTCAGAATAGGAGTTTTGTATACTAATAAATCCGAGTAGTTATCATGTAGTGAGGTGCGACCTCCTAATGATAGTGAGATAATGGAAATTTATAATGTATAGGCGTGATCTATGCGAATGTTGTTGGTTAGGAGCACCATGTGAAGTGTCTCCAATGAGAATGTTAATCAAGCTTGTTGTGAGGCGGGGGCTATAGTGATTAAGAGCCTTACTATGTAGATAGTTTGCATACTGAAAAGATATCCAGAATTGTGCTACCAGGTAGGCCTAATTTTCCGAATTTCAGGACGAAATTCCGTTATTAGGGGGAAGTATGTAATACCCCGTATTTTTATAGCTTTTAAATTTAGGGATTTATTAAATTTAATTGAGATAAATTAATTTAATTTTAATCCGGAATGTTGTTACAAATATTTACTAGCGTGACGAGAGTTAGTAATTATTGGAAATTTGTTGAATGTTACTGGATGAGTATAGTAATATATGAGATTTATTTTATAAAATTGTCACGTGTGAATAAAATGGCAATTTTGGAAATTTAAGTCGGGACGCGCCTGTGTCGTGTCGGGACTAAATTATTATTATATAAAGAGAATAAATTATAAGTTGCTCATATGGTCATTTTGAGTGCGTCAAAGTGTCCGGAAGGGTCGAGATAGTCAGAAACGTGTACTCGGGGGTTTAGTTTGGGTCTCGGGGCGTTTTTAGGCCTATTTAGTACCTCAGGAGGGCATTTTGGACATTTCATAATTATGGGTAATTAAACCCACGAATTTGCTAGGGTTATATCAGATGGAAAGTGTTATCTTCTAGGTTTAACATAACCAAAAACTAATGACGGCCATTGGAGAGGAAGAGGAGAAGCTTTCCAAGGAGTTCTAGGCCAAGAACGCCTCCGGTTGCACCGCCGTTGCTGCCAAATCGTAGATCGCGCGAAGGGGATCACAACCACACCTTTTTCTTCCACAAATAAGAAACTAAATTTCCAGGAAAGTATCTATCTTGCTTTTATCAAGTTAATGCTCCTTTATATTAGTCTATGATTAATTAGAATTAGTGTTCTTGAAAGAAAACGTTAATTGGAGACAAAAATTGCATGGTGTAGAGGTAGAAATCAAATTTCTGGAAATCCATTTCACATGTAGAGGTTGAACCCCGAATTTCCATGGTATTAGTGATAGAAAATCTGGAAAATAATGGAAGAAAACTAAGTTAAAGAAAAATTAGGGTTTTTGAGACTTATAAAGATTTTTACCCTTTTATCTTGTTTTAGATGATGAAAATTCGCATGTGTTACGTAGGATATTATTTATATAGGTATACAACACTTGTAGTATAAGTGGTTGAGAGTTTGGGATTGAAACATGATGATTTGGAGGATTTTGGGTAAGATTTCCGCAGGTGGGTTTTCTGCAGATTCGCCATAACTGCTTGATCGATCGATCGAGCCTAGAGCATCGATGGATCGATCGATCGACCCCCTTCCCTCGATCGATCGACCCCTCCTGGAAAACTTCATTTTTGGCTCGCGTTAGCTTAATTCGATTTTATACATAGTAAACCTTGATTAGGGTTGCTAGAACATAATGGGACATAAGAAAGACCAGTAGGGTCAAGATAAACCCCGTTAAGTGGAACTTTAATATGAAGGGAAATAAAGGGGAAAGCGGGGAGACATTTATACTTAGAAAATCATACGTGCGTTGAATTAACAATTGATATGTCTAGGAAGTTGGAGTAGAAGGTAAGTGAGGGCTTACTGAAATTGTACTTAATTAAAGATAATACTTCGAGAGACGAGAAGTGAGTTTAGAATGGCTTAATTACGAGAATAAAATGAACGAGTCCGTTATATGAAATAAGCGAGTAGAATGGGTAGTAACGGATAATTATAATTATGGGTCGTGAGTGCACCTAATTTAACAATGTGGATGTATTTATATAAGACAGTGTGATTGTGCATATATTATTTCTGTGTAAAAATCGTACCCGGGCTACTTGCTATCACGGGAGTTTCCGCGCTGGGACAGTCTTATCTCGATGGGACCTTTATGGGGGATATTGACTTGTACCCTAGAACATAAGATTCCTAGGTACAGGCTATCTGATTGACAGTCAGACGGTCCTAAGAGACGTGTGGGTATGTACTGACCTCTTAGGGCCTGGAACTATGCTTCGCCTCTATTTGTATGTGTTTGTCTTAATGCAGTTCGAGAGTGATTTCGAACTAGCAGTTCCCTAAATATGTGTGATATAGGGATTTGATAGCCGAGTATGCCAGCACCATAGTTTTTATGTTTGGTGCCATTAGTATATATGTATTATATGAGTGATTGGTATATATATATACTTAATTATGGAAACTTTGCAACATAGTTTTTATGTGGGGTGCCGTTAGTGTATATGTATTATATGAGTGAATGGTATATATATACTTATTTATGGAAACTTTGCACCATAGATTTGATGTGGGGTGCCATTTGTATATATATTATATGTGTAACTAATATATATACGTATATCTATATGAGAACTTTCTACTGAGTGAAATAGCAGTTAAGTAAAGTATGAAATTCTTCAGCTTCACTATAAGTGTTCGGAAACATTATAACGATACGGAATTATTCTAAATAACGTAAGAAATCTGGAAGAGATAGATTTTTCTAAAGTGAATACCATAACCTAAATTTCACGTGTTGAGACTTATGGAGAATAAGTTAGAGAGAGATATGGGATTCATTAGTACGGTAGACGTGCACACTAGATGAGAGGTGAGAATTCTTAAGAGAGTGTCGCATACTAATATGACTGTTGCATTAGCCGGTAAGCATTTTAAATACTTGCTAAACAATTTTTTAAACTATTTTACATTCGGGCTCTGACCCGTTTGCTATTACCTCTACTCTCTTGTGTGTGTGTGTGTGTATATATATATATATATATATATGTATGTATGTATTACAGGTGCCCAGCCATAGGGACGTCATGCTTAGGATTCTTTGGATGGAACGTGCTGTAGCTTCTGTGGGAGTTGCAGGTCATTGCTTAGACGACTTCATTGTTGACTCCACTCCTAGTTCAGTTTTATTCAGTGGGGCATGTGTCGCCCTTTTCCATTATTTAGTTGGTTTTGTCAGAGATTGTAATTAGTTTACTTTTAGTATCTTTATTTTGGGATTTATTACTTTCAGGATGTTTTCCTTTCGTATTTTAATGTTGGGATTCGTTATTTATGGTTAAACTCTTGAATGTTCATTTTGATTCTTATACTTAATGTGTGACTCTTAAAATGTTAATAGTTAAAGGTTTTATAATTGGATTTAATAAAATGGAAATAAGGTTTTAAATGGTTTTGACACTTAGCTTAATTAATCAGGGTGTTTAAATTTGAAAATTTTCATTTGCGACAGTGATGCTAAGAATGAACCAACTGTTCACCTTGATTTTAATTTAATAAAGGAGTGATCGCCCGGTATTTAATTAGGCGGGGTGTCACAACAACACTTTAAGACCTGACAAATGGTTGGGGAAGATTATTTCTTATATCCGATGAATGCTTAGAGGCTGTTATTTTTTCAGATTCATTATTTATTTATTCATTATTTATTATCTGATTCTCAACCTGAAAGAGGGTTATGCATATTTTATATACCTTTCAGCAGAAGCTCGACGAAATATTGATTATTATATATTCAGCCCCGAAGAGATCTTCTACACATATTATATTTTACCCCCAATGGACAGTTGGTTGGGATAATTCTTATCCACATTCCTTCTTAACAAATAGTCGGCATATTCATTCAATCAACGATATTACATTTATTATTACTCAAATGAATGCTTTGGAAATATATTTTTCTCTAACAAATGCAGAATCATTCGGTCCCCTTGGGCATTATTTACTAAGCCCCGACAGATGGTCAACACTTTTATTATTTATCTGGATTTCTCACTAGTATTGATATTCAATGCAAATTATATAGCCCCGATAAATTGTTGGGCATTATCAACCACATGTTCATCCAACATTATTGTTGACACCACTAAAATGGCAGAGGCCATTTTCGGCGAAGGATATTGGTCGGCGGTGGTTATCACTTGTTGATGACATGTACTTGAACGAAGAAGTGGCAATTTTGTTTGCCCAGATTATTGATTTTGACAAAGTCAAAATCACAACAATGGTTTTAAAATACAAATTCTCCCCCTACTATTTCTTAATTCAGACCTCTATAATAAAATAATTCTTTTTAAAGCTAAAAATATACACCTGAATTTTATCTTAGAATTAATATTTCGATCCAACATTTAGGTAGACACTTAAAATTAAAATTATTTTTCAAAAAGTCCAAATCAAACCTCATGTCTTGCATATTTGATAAAAAAATATATGCCCAGATGACACACGTATGGCACAAACATTTTTTTCATATTTTGAAATTTTTATTGCTTTGTGTTGATACACATTATATATTGATTGGATCACTAAATTATTCTCATGACTAGCTATTTGAATTAGTCTCAACAGGAGTTCGAGCAACTTATTAAAATTCCTTAGGTACAAGATTCAATCCCGACGAAAGCTCGATCACAATCTTAAACTTCGGAAAAATGTTATTGCTCTGCACCAGGCAATTTTGCCTCGGCATATCAGCCAACATATATTATTTCATTTTTTGAAATTAATATTTTTATTGCCCGAGCATATACATATCATATATATTAGATGACTAAATTATTCTTATGACTAATTTGGTAGGGCAAGTTATTAATTTTTATAGATACAAGATTCAACACTGACGAATGCTCAGAAACAATCTTAAACAATCTGGAAACTATTATCATTGCTCAGCATTATGAAATTTCACCTCAGCGAGGCATTATATATTTTATTATTGCTCAGAGATATCAGCTCAAGCACAAATTATTCTATATATCCCTTGGGATTCATATTATATATTCATCTCAACATGGAACTCGGCGAGATACTCATTATCATATTCAGCTCCGAGGAAGAACTATAACATTTATTATATTTCACCCCCAACAGATAGTTGGTCGGGGTAATTCTTATTTATATTCAGAATGGATCTTGGAAAATTTCTTCTCTCTATATATATTCAGCTTCAAGGAGGTCTCCATCATTTATATTATCTTATATCCAACAATCTGTTGAGGAGGTCTCCAGCATTTATATTCCCAACAATCTGTTGGTCAGCTCCAAGAAACTCTCTAGCATTTATATTATCTTATTCCCAACAATCTGTTGAGGATGTCTCCAGTATTTATTATATCTTATTCCCAACAATCCATTGGTCAGCTCCGAGGAAGTCTCCATCATTTATTATCAATTACCACCAACTTCGGTTAGTCGGGAACAAATCTCTTCCAACTCCGGTTGGTCGGGAAATAAATCTCTTCCAACTCCGGTTGGTTGGGAACCAAATCCAACTCTGGTTGGTCGATAAAATCCAACTCCGGTTGGTCGATAAATCTTTTCTAACTTCGGTTGGTCGGGAATAAATCTCTTCCAACTCCGGCTGGTCGGGAATCAATCTCCACCAACTCTGATTGGTCGGAAAATCAATTTACAATCAAGTCCGGTTGGTTAAATTAAGCAGGATCATGGGATGGAAGTTGTTTCATTGCTTAGGCCCAAAGAGTGACAAGTCACTATAATTATACAGCAGGTGGAGCAAGTTTCATTATTTATACAAAACAGGACAATTTGTCTTTCTACATATATATATTCATCAGCAAACAACAAAGAAAGCATTCAAAGTTTATATTCCATACTTGGGGGCTTCTATTACAGATTTAGTTATTCATTAGGTGGCACATTCTCATAAAATCATGCAGTCGAGCATCAAATTCAACTCCATAAACTCACACGGTCGGGCCCCCAACCAATCATCATTCAGGAGTTAGTTTTCTTGCTCAGGAATTATTTTTGATATTGAAGTTCAGGAGGTATATTGAAGTTCAGGAGGTGTATTCAGAAGTTCAGGAGGCGTATTCAGGAGTTATTATGCACATGCTATTGAAGTTCAGGAGTCAAATTCAGCATCTACAGCACTGAGATCTTTACTACTACTGTCCCGACTAATAATGAAAAAGAAGTTGTATGAAAATGTTTTGAAGTCCACCACTAGCTTGGTACATTGAAGAATTGGGTTCAAAATCTAGAATGTTACTCGACAAAGTATTTAGAGGAGCATAAATCAGAAAAATCAAGCACGTGAAGTTAGCACTCAGTTGCTCGGCACGGGAGGCAGTTGGTCGGCTAGCAAACCAATCAACATACTTGAAGATTATGACAAGCTACAAGATGCATACTATGGCATGGATACATCCAAATTCCCAGGGGTGATACATAGCACACGTTCACTTGACGAACGGAGTTCCTCAAAAGAGATATTAGCAACCATCGATCAGCCTGCATCATATGTCATCCAGGAGATAGTGCACTTTATGTTGAACAAATCAAGCAGGTAGATCAAGAATTTCACGAGCACCGAGCAACACTGCAGAATAAATATCCATATTTTAAGTAAACCATCGAGCATGGAGCATTGGGGGCTTCTGTCGACACAAAAAGTCTCCATCTACGAGGACCAATCAGAAAAGGACACATATCATCCTACGTGGAAATATTCGGCACCCGAGGAGAGTTGGTGGATACTCGAGGAGAGTTAGTCAACACGAGGAGAGTTGTGACACCCCGCCTAATTAAATATCGGGCTATCACTCCTTTATTAAATTAAAATCAAGGTGAGCAGTTGGTTCATTCTTAGCATCACTATCGAAAATACTTTTCCTATTTAAACACCCTAAATAATTAAGCTAAGTGTCAAAACCATTTAGACATTACTTTCCAAATTTTCTTATTTATTAAACCAACATTTAAAACTTTGCATAATTCACAATTTAATAGTCACACCACAACTATCCTGGAACATATGACCCAAATAATCAAACATTCAACTAATTGAATCCAACATTTAATACTTTAATGAAAACATCCTGGCAATAATAAATCCCAAACTGCAAATACTGGAAAAAAATGGATTACAATATCCAATAAAACAACTGAATAATGGAAAGGGCGACACATGCCCAACTGGAATAAATAATGCTAAGAGTTGAATCAAATGAATGAGGTTGTCTAAGTAAGAGGCCTGCAACTCCCACCTAAGCTGCAGTGCGTTCCTTCCAAAGGATCCTATGCAAGACGCCCCTGTGGCTGGGCACCTGTAATATATACATATATATACAAGAGAGAAAAGAAAATGGGAACGGGTCAGAGCCCGATTGTAAAAATGATTCAAAATTTGTTTAGCAAGTATTTAAAATGTTTATAGGCCAATGCAACAACATATTAGTGCGACACTCCCTTGAGAAATTCTCACCTCTCTTCTAATGTGCACACCTATCGCACTAACCTTCCCAACGGTTTAACTCATCTTATCTTAGGTTACTGGTAAGATGTAAATTGAACAATTCAGATGTTTAAGAAGTAAATTCCATTTAATACCAAAGCTCTCATTTTAACTTTATTTGTTAATAAAGTTTCCCAGTAATATACTATACTTTCAAAAAACGTATTCCTCAATTGAAATCATTATTCATTTCTTACTTACCATAAACACAGTAGGAAATTCCCAAATTTCTGAATTTAGTATATATATTAAATACTCATATAATATATATATTCTAACAGCACCCCACATAAAAATTATGTGCGGGCATACTCTGCTATCTAGTCCCTGTATCACTCGTACTAAGGGAAATACATGTTCGGAATCTCTCTCGAACTGTATTAATACAAACACAACTATATTGAGGCGAAGCATAGAGTCCCGGTCTCTAAGAGGTCAGCACAGGCCCCCACGTCTCTTAGGCCATCAGGCTATCAATCCGATTAGCCTGTACCAAGGGATCTCTATCTTCTAGGGTATGAGTCAATATCCCCCATAAAGGTCCCATCGAGATAAGACTGTCCCAGCGCGATAACCTCAGGGATAGCAAGTAGCGCGGGCATGGTTTTCACACGTATATAGTATATGCATAAACACAGATATATAAATATAGTACTAGTACCACATCAAATTTTGGTACATCTCATAATCCATAATTTTGATATTTATCCTTATTTCTCGTTATTTAGTTATCACGTATAACGGTTCGTTCCTTACTTTAATTTGTGAGTTTTTCCCAACTTATCAAGTGACACTCGTGAATTCCTATACTCCCAAGTGTAATTTCAGTAGGTACTCATTTATTTATTTTTTTCCACGTAACTACCTTACGCGTCTCCCCCCTTTAATATATAGTTCAATCGTCCCTTATACGTAAACATCTCCAAAAATGTGAATCTCATTCTACATTAAAGGTTTCATATTTTTATTATGTACTAATGGTCTCCTACACCTCCCAAAATATTTTAATAAGGATGTCCAAAGATCATTTCTCATTTAAATTGGATTTAACTATTTAGAGGGCAAAATAAGAGTCTTCCAGGAGGGGTCGATCGATCGATGGAAGGAGCTCGATCGATCGATGCGTTGATCGATCGACACTCCTGGTTCGATTGATCGATCAAACAGGTATGGCGAATTCTGCAGATTAACAGTTACGGGTTCTATCATCCAACATCAACCAAATCCAGATTTTTAACACCCAAACTCCGAGAAATTCGTACTACAAACATTATGAACCCAAATTAAACATCTTCTACGTAAGGCATGCAAATTTTCATCAATATCCATGGATTTATAAGCCAAAACTTATAAAAATCACATGAACCCTAGAAATTCTTTAACTTTGTTCTAATCAGTCTTTTTCCAGAATTTCTACTCCTAATCCATCATAAATCCGTGGTTAAACCTCTACATATGAAGGGGATTTCCAGATTATCATTCATATCATTACTACATTCAAGTTTCCTATCTCCAATATGGGTTTTCTTCTATGAAACTCATCCTAATCAACCCTAGACTAACATGAGTGATGCATTAACGAAATTAAGCAAGATAAATACTTGCCTAGGAATTTCAAAGTTTTGATTTGTGGACGAATTTGGTGTGGTTGCGTTCCCCGTCGCGCGATCTACGTGTTGGTGGTGGTTGCGGTGCCATCGGATGAGTTTTTGGCCTTGGATTGCTTGGAAAGCTTTCTACCTTCCTCTCTAATGGTCGTTCTAAGGTTTTGAGTATGCTAACCCTAAGGGACCATTCCAAATGGCTGATATAACCTAATAAATTTCGTGGGTTTAATTACCCAAATATGCAAAATGTCCAAAATGCCCTCCCGGGGTGCTAAATAGGCCTAAAAAATGCCCCGAGACCCAAACTAAACCCTCGGGTACACTTTTCTGACTATCTCGATCCTTTCGGACACTTTGGCGCACTCAAAATGACCATACGAGTGACACATAATTTATTCACTTTTATTAATCAATATTTAGTCCCGACGCGACACGGGCGCGTCCCGACTCAAATTTCCAAAATTGTCATTTTATTCACTTGTGACATTTAATAGTACCAATATTATATTACTTTACTCATTAGTAATATTCAACAAGTTTCCAATGATTACTGACTCTCATCATGTTAGTAATTAAAATGATTAATTTTCGGATTTATATTAAATTAATAACTCATATTAAATTTAATAAATCCCCAAATTTAGAAAGCATAAAAATACGGGGTATTTCAGGTCGGCACCCGAGGAGAGATAGTCGGCACCTGAGGAGAGTTGGTCGGCATACCAACCAGGAAGATCAAAGGATAACTATGCATTTAATGAGCCTTAATGTACATTTCGACTGTATTAATAGATGATAACACATAGCATACCAAGCAATTCAAGGAAGACCAACCATCATAGAAGGCCAACAAGTAGATTCATTGTATGTAGACATAAATGTCTGAATGTATAAATACATTGTATCTCTTTATCTCCCATCACTATAAATACATGTATTCCCTTAGCCAAATGAGGGGGGGGGGGGGGGTGAGACAACTAAGAAACACCATACACACTCTTTCTCTCTCTACACCATATGGTGCTATTGTAAACCCTTGGGAATAAAATAATAGTGGACGTAGGCTTTATTCATAGCCGAACCACTTCAAAAACCTTTGTCTCTTATATGTTTGATGTGAATGTTTATCTTCATCTTCAATATCATCCTCATCATTTATCTGCCATCAACAACAACCACAGTTAATTATTCTTTTCTTCATTATCTATAAAATTAAAAAAATATAACCTCATGAAATATACCCCTATCAATTCTTTGGTCCAGACAACTACATCGTCACACCAGGCGCTAAATCTTCTGCTAAAATGGAATATAACATGATCTACTCTTTACCCGTCACCCATGGTCTGGATTGTTTTTAATTTCATTTTTTTGTAGCTTAAAGGATGTACATGTACTAATGAGCTAAAAAAGATGTACATACGCTATCTGAAAAATTCAAAACTAGTTTTTTCCAATAGTATGGGTGCTTTAATGATGTAGTATCTGGATATAAAAATTTCAAAGATAATGAGATCATATATTACTTCAAATTTACCAACAACAAAATAGTATAGGAGTAAAATTTAAACAATCCATCCCATTTATATGTACTCATTTTCCCGGATGAATTTAAAATAACTTCATTGAATCAAAATAAATAATAGAAACATAAGCAGAGGAATACCATACAGACCCGAAATATTAAAAACCCTAGGTGCACGAAGATGTGTGATAAGGGGTATAGATTTCTGTCAAGAAGGTTTTTCATTTGGGTGCGTGGGAGTCAGGAGAGTTTCTCTAGTTTTGGGAGGCAAAATTTCTTTTTGTTTTTCATGTTGATTTTCAAAATATTGAATTAGAATTAGTAACACTTAAATAGTAATGCTATAATTGTGGTAGTAATCATAAAATTAGTCAGTTACTAAATGTTTGTTTTGGTGTAGTATTGTGTGATAGTTGTGTGAGCATAACTCATAGGAATTCACGTCCAAGAGATTTTATGGATTATGATATCCCTTTGATAGACTTATATATTTTTGTCTTTGCCAAGTAAAACTAGACTGGTGGATTATTTTATAATCCTAGCAGAGTAGGAAATAAGTTAAGTTTGAGAATCAAGGAATTTATTAGATGTTGGTTAAAATCCATTAATAGTAAAATAATTTAACAAAGCGGGCATCAAACGCTTAATGTGGGGATGAAAATCCTCCATTTTTATTGGCTCAATTTTGAGACAAATAGTTTGTAAGCATCTGATTTTTTTTTATATATTAAAATCTATTTTCAGATTTTTTTTTCATAATTATCCTTTTTTTATTTAATACATATAATATTTTAAAATACCTTTAATGTATATTTTAATCTAAAATAATTTTTATACTATGATATATGGGTCTTATATCATTTTTCAGATTTTTAAATTATTTTCTTTAATTTTTTTTGTTTAAACATTGTTATATTAAACAAAAAAAATAATTTTTTGTTTTGATTAAATGCTTAAACTAAATCAAAGGCTGTGATTTGCAGGAATGGTTTTGATGGCTGAGATTGATCATTTTGTGTTTTTTTTATCAATCCTTGTGATGCCATTTCAGCCAATGGGGATGGCTTGCGTTGTCCACATGATTTGATGTGTGGACTGTCGACCGTTGGTGTTGGTTTTACCCCTTTGTTGTCCCTGTTTTTTTACGCATGTACCCTTCGTGTTGAGTTCCCTTTCTTGCCCATGTCATCCTTTGGCTAAATACCCCTTATGCCCTTATATTTATGGGATTCTATGGTTTGACTGGGCCTGTTCTCAATCATTCCTCTGTCCTTATAAATAGAAAGTGTTAGGGTTAGTTTTTCTAGGGTTTTGAAATTCAAAAACATAGCCAACACTATACCAAACTTTACTTTTTTTTTTATGATTTCTTTTATGCTCTCTTTCTCTAAATCTTATACACTCTGAGTGGATTATATGAGAGATTTTAGAGACACCATGTGTCTTTTTTGAAAGGTTCGTTAAACTAGTGACCTTATTTTCATTTGGGAATAGCTTGGTGTTTTTGAGTTTCTTTATACTGGATCTGAGTTGGGAGTTCATTGGAAGGAGTATTTGTGACACCATTGAGGATTTTATTGTGCTTGGCCTTCAAAAATCTCAACTGAGTTGTTCAAAATCAATTGGCTTTATTTGTGAGATCTTTTACTTCCCTTTTCTATACATATTCATACACACACAAACACACACACACACACACACACACACACACACACACACACACATATATATATATATATATATATATATATATATATATATATTAGACTGTGTCTTTTGATAACATAAAATCATTTGGGATTGTGTAGATCTATTACTTTGGTAATTGAAATTTTATTTGGAGTTTATCAAGCTTTTATATCCAAGCGTTGCAGGTTTAGATCTGGTCGTCAAAATGTTTTTTGTTAAACTAAAACATTTTAACTGTTAGTTGTAATCCCGCTACTATTGGTATTTGATTTTTTTTGTCTACCTCCATCTTGATATAAAACGGGTAGTGTATTTAGTTTACAAAATCGTATTTAAGTCCTTTTTATATGTATTTGGCCCGTGACCCGGCCCCTAGGTCACGAATCTGATCCGTGACCAAACTTAGGCGTGATTAGGAACACGAGTCACTGAATAGTCCCTGATAAAAAGCTATGGTGAAAGACTAGGCATGAGGCTGGTTAAAGTGCATGGTCGCGGATAAAGGCCGTGACCAGGTGGTCACAGATCAAATTCATGACACTTGTTTTCCTTGTTCACGGATAATGGCTGTGACTCAACTTTACACTTGTCCCATCTTGGTCAAGAACCAAATCCATGACCAACCTTTACATATGTTTGCTATTGGTCACTGTTTAGGGTCGTGACCAACCTTTACACCTATTTCATCTTGGTTATGGATCGAATTCGTGACTACATATATATCACAAAAAAAATAAAACCTGATGATGGACCACAATTATGACCATACATAACTGGCAAAAAAAAATATGGGTTGTTTCGGATCCTCTTCTCAAATCGAGAGAACTATGATTATGAGAATGGTTGCTACACCTTACTTTGGACATTCATGAGATGTTCGTGCCACTTGCGGTGTCATTTGAGGACTTTTGGTGGTTTTCTTCCACTCATGGCACGTTTTCAAGCCTAAGTGTACCTATTTTCAAATACGGATCCTATTCTCAAATCGGGAGTCCCATGAATACGCATTCGGTTGCTACATGTTATGTTGGACACACACATGAGGTGTTCGTGCTACTTGCGGTACCGTCTGGGGGTTGGAGGTGGTTTTTGTCCACGCGCAGCACATTTTCAAGCCATTGTGCCTATTTTCACATTTGGGTCATATTACTAAACTGGGAGTCCCGCAACTATATGGGAGATTACTACGTGTTAGGGATGGCAATTTTTGACACGATAACCCGTTTATGGTAATAACCCGAAATGACCTGAACTTGACACGATTAGCTTCCATAGATTTAAGAGTACCCAAAACTTATATTCAAATAAAAATTAACGCGACTCGAAAATGACACGACTAACCCGAATTGCCACCTCTACTACGTGTTATGTTAGACACGCACGAGGTGTCCATGCCAATTGCGGTGTCGTTTAGGGGATTTTGATGGCTTCTGTCCACTCACGGCATGTTTTCAAGCCTAAGTGTACCTATTTTCAAATTCAGGTCCTATTCTCAAACCAAAAGTCCCACGATTACGTGGTCGATTGCAACGTGTTACGTTGGACATGCACATGGGGTTCGTGCCACTTGTGGTGTCGTTTGGGGATTATTGGTGGTATCTTCCCACTCGCGACACGTTTTGAAGCCTAAGTGTGTCTATTTCAAATTCGGGTCCTATTATCAAACCTAAGGTCCTATGACTATGTGATTGGATGCTATATATTACATTGGACATACACGAGGTGTTTGTACCACCTGCGGTGCTATTTGGGGGCTATTGGTGGTTTTTGCCCACTCACGACACGTTTTCTAGCCTAAGTGTGCATATTTTTAAATTTGGATCTTATTCTTAAATCGGGAGTCCCGCGACAACGTGGTCAGTTGCTACGTGTTACTTTAGACACACATGAGGTGTTCTTTCCTATTGAGGTGTTGTTTGGGGGTGGTTTTCTCCCACTTGAGGTGCGTTTTCAAGCCTAAGTATTCCTATTTTCAAATTCGGGTCCTATTCTCAAATCGAGAGTCCCGCGACTACATGACTGGTTGCTACATGTTACATTTGACATGTACGAGGTGTCCTACCACTTGAGGTGCCATTTGGGGGATGTTAGTAGTTTTCGCCAACTCGCGGCACGTACTTTCGCCTAAGTGTGTCTAGTTTCAAATTCATCAAATTGGGAGTCCCATGACTATGCAGCTGGTTGTTATGTGTTATGTGTGATACGCACGAGGTGTTCATTCCACTTGCGGTGCCGTTTAGGTGCTGTTGGTGGTTTTCTCCCTCTCGTAACATGTTTTTAAGTCTAAGTGTGCCTATTTTAAAATTCAGATCCTATTCTCAAATCGGGAGTGCCATGACTACGTGTCCAGTTGCTGCGTGTTACACTGGACACAAACGAGGTGTTTATGCCACTTTTGATGTCGTTTGGGGATTTTTGGTGGTTTCTGTCCATTCAAGGAATGTTTTTAATCCTAGGGGTGTCTATTTTCAAATTCGGGTCCTATTTCCGAATTGGGAGTCTCGCGAGCACGCGGTCGGTTGCTATGTGTTATCTTGGACACGCACAACGTGTTTATGTCACTTCTGGTGCCATTTAGGGGCTATTTTTTTGCCCATGACATGTTTTCAAGCCCAAGTGTGGCTATTTTCAAAATTGGGTCATATTCTCAAATCGAGATTCCCACGACTACACGGTCAGTTTCTACGTATTACATTTAACACGCACGAGGTGTTCATGCCACTTGCGGTTGCATTTGGAGGTTGGTGGTGGCTTTCTCCCAATCGTGGAAGATTTTCAAGCCTAAGTGTATCCATTTTCAAATCCGAGTCCTATTCTCAAGCCAGGAGTTCCGCGACTACACGACTGGTTGCTATGTGTTACGTTGGACACGCATGAGGTGTTCGTGCCACTTTCTGTGCCATTTGGGGGATATTTCTATGACAACCAATAATTATCCAACATACTATCCAACCACCAAACCCATAATTATCTTGTACTCCTTCTAATTACCTCGTATTCATTTTAACATACTATTCAACAACCAATAATTATCCAACATTTAAACCAAACCAAACCAATAACTATCCTGTACTTCTTCTATCATCTAAATATTTAAAAGATAATACATACGAATTATATAAAATGTTAGTTAAATTAAAGAATACATGGTTAGTGCGATCTAAGAAGCCCAATAAATAGAGTCTTCTGAATATGTGATTTGACCAAATTGATCCAGGAGCCCCCACCGTATTCTTTTACAAGTACATTTGCTAATTAGTTTCGTTGATACAATCATCATAAATTGAAGATAAAATTAACGTCCTTCACGGGATAAAAATCAACATTACTGATATCCCCAAAATTTGGAAACTCGTCACCAACTTAGAGTTGTCAAATTTTGGGAATATCACTAATGTTAATTTTTGTCCCATGTGAGGTTTAATTTCCCTTCATTTTATGACGATTGTATCAATGAAACTTATCAACAAATGTATATGTACGTGAACACATGGAATTGAGTTGGGTCAATTTGTTCTAATCGCTAACTCAAAAGAATCTATTCTCAAACCCAGCATCTCGTGAAAGGTGTTCGTTCCCCCAACATTCGATTGAACATAACATATTATCAAAAATTAACTTACATAGCTCCAAATCAATATTTTTTGGTAGGAAAATGAAAATTATTCCTTAAATAAGATTAGAGGCTCTTCATCATTAACATGTGCAATAGTGAAGAATTAACCTTTACTATTGTACATGCTAATGATGGAGAGTCCCTAATCTTATTTAAGGAACCATTTTCATTTTCCAGCCAATAAATATTGACATGGAGTCATATAAGTTAACTTTTGATAATATGTTCTGCTCAAGCATAAAGTGTCCAGAAGCTACTTTTGCAAACGAATAGGGTAAAATTGGTATATGTCACTTTAGTCTTATTACGCAACACACATTCATTACATAAGCAAAGTTTTGAAATGTCACAATTAAACATACATAAATCAGATTAAACATTCATAAAATAAACTAAACATCCATACATCAAAATAAACATTCATACATTAAAGTTAAGCGCTAATGTAGTGTCAATATCATAATAGGATACAAATAAGATTGACAAGGATAAAATAATGTTCTGATACTCAATCTGTCTCTAAATAAACTAAAATATTCTTCAAATTAGGGTTTTCATCAAGAGCTGACTCGACTCTTTTGGAACCTTTAATGCGTCTACTTGAGTATTCATACCCTTTACTGCATGCATAACAAATGACCAATTGCCATCGTTTATGAACTTCGAGTAGAATAACTTATTTACATTTTGAAAAGCACAAATAAAAGGCTCGTCAATGATACAATATTGAATCACCAACTTTGATAAATCTACCACAATAAGTTTGGAGTCAGTATCAACTTTGTAAACATTAGTAGCATCCTTCACCTTCACCCAATAACATGAGAATACAGTTTCTATGAAATATAAGTAATCAAGTTCTAGGATTTATTGGATTATCCCATAATAGGTTAGCACCGTATATTTTGGATTTTTATCACTTTTGCTAGCAACATAGGTAGTCCAGGTAGAAATTAAAATTCCACTATTTTACGTCAAAATCTTTTTCGCGTGCAGACCTTGAAGAGACATCACCTCTTTTTAGAAGCTACATTTATTAATGAATTTGTATGAGGGCATGTTTTTATAACACGTGTATAAATATCCCCCACACATAAGAGGTGAAAATTACCTCTTTTGATACCTATGCCCCTAAATCAGTTGTCGTGAAATTTTTCCTTTGATTTTAGGAAATTTTGTTCTCATACTTCCTATGGGAAAATTTTAGAGTTTAGATCATAGAATATAAAATACATATAATCAAATACGAATAATTCAGTAGATATTAACTCTCCGGTCTTCAGCTTTATCTTGATATTCGAAGACGTAATGAGTTTCTTGCTCATATTATAAATTTGTGAGTTTCACCTCTTTAGGGTTTCTGTAATAGGGTAGCTAGATGTACTGGGGTCTAGTAAAATACAGAATTGGGTGAGGCATGAACCACTTCAATAAACTCTGCCTTCAAGATTCTCAAGATCTTCTCGAGCAGTTTCTGGTAAAACCTTCTCCTTTTGGTAAAAATGGAACTCAAGTTGGGACTCACTCCCTACAAGAAGACGAACTTCACAAAAATAATATCAACTTTTCCCAAGAGAAACTCCTAAGAGTGATGGCTTTCAGTGGGTAGTGAAAGAACAAGGAACTTAGCACTATAGAGAGAGCAGGGAGAGAATACTAGGAGGTTCTAGTGTGATTTTTACAGAGTAACAATGCAACTTGAGTTATGATTCTTACTTAACCTTGCCCAGAAGTCCTATTTATACTTGGGCCCTAAGGCTGAGTTGGTTCTTTTGGGCACCAAAATTGAGAGGGTTGGTAAGGGATAAGGTCTGAAATGTACCATTTGTTCCTACCTGTGTGTAGCCGCCTGTCGCCTCTGATAGGTTCCACCTGGTGCAAACCAAAGTTAAAGAGAAAATATGTTTGCGCTGGAAGAGAAAATATTTGATTTGGTAAATATATTTTAAAATGATACATGTGGTACAAACTTTGTAAACTTGATAGGGGAGGCCTCAAGGACCACCCCCTCTAAAATCATTTCTGTTGAGCCCTTTCTCTAAAATAATTTTTTATAACAAAAATTCATTTAAGGTGAGCAGCCTCTTGGTTGCTCATTTCAGTTATGACTGCGTGTGTTGTGTAAGGACTTGAGTGACACCTAGGGTCTTTCTACTAGTATTCTCTCAATCCTAAAATTCTAAGTGGTTGAGCTTGCTCAAAAAAACCTTGTTCGTCTGCCGCACCAAAACTCCCAAGAGATCTCAACTGGTCCATTTGAGCATTGCTTGCTCAAGTAGGCTACCTATACAAAAAAAAGTAAGTGTTAGTACTTTTATTATATAAAATAATATCTTTTCATGATGAGGGGTTGCTCATGGTAGCCCCTCTCTCATCCTGACCTATTTTCTGGAAGTTGAGGGGGAGGACCTTGAGGGTTCCTCGCCCAAGATTTTCTGGAAGCTGAGGGGGAGGGCCTTCAGGTTCCCTCACCCCAAGATTTTCTGTAAGTTGAGGAGAGGCCCTTGAGTTCCCTCATCCCAACATTTTCTGGAAGTTGAGGGGGGAGGTCCTTGAGGTTCCCTCGCCCCAATATTTTTTGGAAGTTTAGGGGGAGGGCCTTGAGGGTCCCTCGCCCCAATATTTTTTGGAAGCTGTGGGGGAGGGCCTTAAGGTACCTCGCCCCAACATTTTTTGGATGTTGGGGGGCGGTTCTTGAGGGTCCCTCGCCCCAATATTTTCTGGAGGTTGAGGGGGAGGTCCTTGAGGGTCCCTCACCCCAAAATATATATTGGGTAGGCTTGAGACACCCTTCTATATTAACCCCTCGTGCAAAGTCTTTTATGTTGTCCAGACCAAAGGAGTTTGTATGCCATAAAATTAATTTTCAATAATAATTTTTTTAGGGACCCTAGGGTTCGTCATCATTATTCCTAGGGTCATTAATTATATTGTCCCTTCATTCTAGGTTTTGGGGTCTCGAGAAGCCACATGTCAGCATGAGAAGTATCATCTCATCATTTTGGAAAAAAATCCTCCAACCTTTTGGTATTCCCACACGTTTTCCCATTTTCATATAAAAGATAATATTTTGAATAAAAGATTTTACTTTTACCATCTTCTCAAAACATTCACAGAGATTTGAGTAATCTAGTGAGGGAAATTCCGAAGACTTCATAAAATTTTCTTTCAAGCCTTTTCAAAATACCATCAATGGCTTCATCATCGCCTATTGATTCTTCAGACGTTGATTCCACCGTCACTACCATCGTTTTAGGCTCTTTACCTATCTCTATTTCCATATCTATGGTGGTGTCCAATGACACTACTTCCCAAGGAAATTTTGTCACTCCAGTCCTTTCTGTTTCCTTTTTAGTTGACGACGTTACCAGAACTTCCTCACCACTGGGGGTTCTTTATTCTGAAGGGTTGGTTTTTGAATCTGGTGTAGCAAGGATGTCTGTTGACAATGGGTTGAATCTTGGGATGAGGAACTATATGGGTCCCTCACCACTACCTATAATGGAGGAGGGTTCCTCGCTCAGAGGTCCCTCACTCGAAACTGAATTTATTGGGGGTCCCTGGCAACCACAGACCATTGAAGGGGGTTCCTATCTTATGGGTTACTCGCCTGTAGTTCATGCCTCTGAGGGATCCTCGAAAGGACTATTACCAATGGGGGGTTAATCGCAACGTTATGGTATTGATAGGGGTTCCTCGCACCTGGGTTCCTCATCTGGAGTTCATTCCACTGAGGGTTCCTAGTAAGAGAAGCTACCAATGGGTTCATTTTCACTTGATGTTGTCCAATGTTCCTCGTGCTTGGTTTCCTCGTCTGGAATTCATTCCACTGAGGGTTCCTGGACACATTTCCTACCAATAGGGGTTTCCTCGCAACCACGTAGTACTGGTGAGGGTTCCTCGCGATTTGGTTCCTCGTCTAGAGTTCATGCCCCTGAGGGTTCCTCCCGACATCTGTTTAGAATATCGGGTTCCTCTCTAGCCATAACTTCTGCCAATGTTGGGGGTTCCTCATTTGAAGCTTCTATCTCAGTGGTTTCCTCACTTGAACCAGTAGCTATTGGTAGTTCCTCAACTACTTCATCCTGTTCTCAAGGTTGGGAGGACTATATGCGCACCTGTCAGGGAATGGACTTTAGCCTCTATTAACGTGCACCTTTTTTTTGTTAAGTGATAATTTCATGGGTTATCTTGCTGAATTTGAAGAGAAGTTCGTTGCCAATGTTATCGAGCGACCCCATCTGAGGTTAGGTGAGTGTAATGATTCTCCTATTATTCTTTTCGATTCTATTCTCAGAGTTAGGATTGATCTCGGTGACTTCCCTTATTCTAATATTGAAATCAAAGCTGCTGGGGGTTCCCTAGAGGAGTGGGTTGTACGGTTTGACCATATTCTGGTCGTTCCTTCTTATAAGGCTACCCTTAAGGGATTTGGTCTCCTTACTGTAGGAACCCTTAACCTTTTATTGTCTCGATGGAGTAGGGAATCTCATACTTTTGTGACTAGCTGGGGCGAGTTTACCGTTACTGTGGAGGATGTCTGCAAACTTTATGCCCTTCCTTTCTTAGGGGAACATTTTTTTACTAATAGCTATGAGGATCCCCTTGAGTAGTAGATGGTGGAAGAGTTGCAGGAAGCACTCGATGAGTGTTCGAAATATGTGGCTATAAATGTAAGTGGCCTTACTAAACACTCTTTCACCCAATGGCAGAGGTACGGGTTTAGAGATTTTGAGCAGCCACTGAAAGGGGAGACTTCTAGAAGATCCCTCAAAAGTCAACATGGTCTTAAGCTTCACTCCTCCTCGCACTTAGCCTCTTTCCTAGTTACATTTATGAGTCAATTCTTGTTCCCAGGTAAACCTGAAGAATCTCCCCATGAGCTCCTTTTTAAATTAACTATGAGACTTTCGCGAGGGAGGTCAGTACCCCTCACTGCTTTAGTTCTTGGTTCTCTTTATTCCTGGATGGATCGTGCCCATATGGATGTTGAGAGATCTTACAGTCGTTACGATCTCGCTAACTTTGCGAATTCTCTTATCCCGATGGCTTTCTTATTTAAGCATTTCCCCCCATTTTGGCCCTCAAACACAGGCATGCCATAATAACATCGCTCGTCTTCTGAGGAGGCATAGGAAGGACCCTAAGAATCCCCTAGTCCTTCGATTGATGATATTGAAGTGTTCTATTTTTTCCCTTACAGCAAATGCACCGGTGGCATTTTTAGCTAGCTTTCTTTCCCGGGTGACGGTGGAACTTTTTATTGCCCTTATCATATTGACTTTATTTCTTCCTGTCCACATATCAATGTAGTGGCGATGATATTACTAGGCCCTTCCCTTCTTCGACAGAGCTGGGTAAAGGTGTTGAATTACATCAGTCAGAGAGAGTGAGAAGATAGTTTGGTTACGACCAAGGTGTTCACACCCCTTCTTATCATTCGGAGTTATACTTGGAGGCATATATAAACTCCACCTTTCAAGGAATTCTTCGTAAGGTACGCCATATGGGGGGATTGTATGTGCCTTCCCACGATTACCTGCCTTCATTCAATCCCTCTTAGTTCTTGCTTTGGCAGCGACAGGTTCTCCTTATTTAAAACTGTGTAACCGGTCCTCCCCATGAGACCTAATTATGTTAAGGCCCAATTATTAACCAGACGGACCCAAAAAGAAGTTTGGAATCTTAGCACCATACCTAAGATGACTCTTGAGCATACTACTCCTATCCTAGTGAAGCTACTTCTTAATGAGTCCACCCCGATCGCAACAAACTGAGGTGCCTCCCACTAAATCTAAAGGCCAATTCAAAGGTAATGGCAAAGCAAGAGCTCCTACAACGAGTGAAAAAAGCCCCCAGACACGGATGTGTTTAATTTCGTTCCCGCTATTACCGCTACTCCCTCTCCCCCTTATCCCGTGAGGACCAGTGTTTCCAAGAGGAAGATGGAGGTTGATGTTGATGTTTTCGATCCTTCCACACTAGACCAGTGGTCCGATACCGATGATCTTGGAGTAGAGAAGATATATAGGATTGTGAGAGAGAGAGAGGTTATAAGTCTCTCGGCTTCTCTTCCCGGGAAAGACAAGTCATGTCTATTCCTGTTACAGAAGGTACTGCATCCAAACATTCTTTACTTTATGAAATCGGTTTTTATGGAGTTTCACCTGATGGTTCCCCCTCCCCCCATTATAAGAGGAACTAGTTGACTATGGAATCACACCTTCTTATGATGATCATAGTTATTCTTCGGATGATGTGAATGGCTTGGATTTCTGTGGTGAAAGCACTACTGACACTTATGCTTTGTTAATAGTTTCGAGGGATTCTTCCATCGATGATGAGACACATTATCCTTCGAGGTTTATCTCCGCTACTAAACCCCTTCCATATAGTCAGACTATATGCCCCACTATTGTAAGTCTTTCTTTACCTGGGATCTTTATGTATATGATTTTTCTTCTCTTTTCATCATTGACTTATTTACTGATTCTCTTATTGCAATGCTTTCGTAGGGTGCTTCGATTGGGACGAGTGGCCCTTCACCTCGATTATTTCCTCGTGCTCCTTTCTAGTGAGAGAGGAATTCTATGCTTATTTCTTCCTGTGGCCTTTTCAGAGAGGTTTCTTACTCCCTTCAGGGGTCTTTAAAACTCTGATAGTCACAATTTACATTTTCTTGATAAATATTATATATTGTTATTTCCTTATGGCTTTCATTTGTGTAGCCTACTAGCACCAGGGTCCCTTTTGTGACTTGATGTTCTGTTCAGGTATTTATCTGACTTTCTTTTAAGTGGTCGGTCTCACTGTTCTTTTTTTAAAACTCTTTTCCTTTGTGTTCTCTATCTGTTTGGATTGCAGGGGATTGTGCCTTCTAGACCTTCCACTTCATCTTCTCCTGCTTCGGCAGTAGGCACTTCTACATCTGAGCCCCTAGTTACCTCATTTTCAGAGATCTGTTTGCTCTCTTAGCCCCTATTATTATTATTATTATTATTATTATTATTATTATTATTATTATTATTATTATTATTATTATTATTATTATTATTATTATTATTATTATGTATTTGGTACTTATATCCTTTTTCATTTCATTCCCGAGGGCCCTGTATCTCTTGTCCTTTCTTTTATAGGAAGGTCTCATCCTTTTCTTGAAACTACTGTTTCGGGGTTATCCCCCTCAAGGAGGATTTTTATCCCCCGGGTCTACATATCTTTGGATGGTAGGCCTTTGATCCAGACTATTCCCCATGGGCCGGTATTCAATGTGGCCACAACTATTGAGCCTATTTCACATGTTTCTTCTTCTATTAAAGTATCGGTAGATTCTTCTCCCGTAGTCGCAATAATTACATCATCTAATGCCTTTATAATAAGTTGGTCATTAGCACAGCCCCTGCTGCACTAGTGGTCATTTTGCGCTCTTCCTCGTTAGATGGGGCCCATGTATTCTATTATCCTCTTGCCTGTTTTTTCTCTAGCTATCCTATACTGATAAGCCCATTTTTTTTTTCCTTTTAGTTGTCCCGTGATACTACTTCATCGGTGGCTCTTGTTACTATTCCTCCAGCAACCCCTGCTGCAGATGAGTCACCTTGCCATGTTACCTTTAATGAGAGTCCTATTATAGCACCTCTCTCGATAACCATTTCTGTTATGAATTTCTTGACTTTTCTATATGCTTGTTTTAACGAGTTAAGCGATTTACTAACTCTTGCATCTTTCCCTTTATTTATAAGCTAGTTTTATGGGAGCTTCTTTATCTAACACGCTTGAGGCAAGAATTATAGAGACAGCCCCTTCAGAACCACTTGCATCTCCCCCTAACTGTTGTGGAGGGAACTGCTCAGGTATCATATATCTCTCATATGAGAGTAGTAATTTTTGTACCACTCTTTTCTGTGGTATTACCCTTTTTTCAAATTTTGTCACCAGGCTAACATAGTCAAGGTTCCTTTATCCGCGGAACTTGTTACTAGTTCTGTCCCCGTTGGTGCGAGGCTCTTAGCTACCACTTCAAATGAAGCTATCCAAGTAAATTCTTGGTCTTCCTATACATTTTTTTATTAGCATATATATATTAAAAAAATATACTTATACTGTGCAAATGTTTGCTAACGCTTACCCGTTTCTCTATTCTCAGGTTAGTGCTGCGATCGTTCCAGTGACTGCGGAACGCATTGGCAGGATAGCTACGGGAGAGGTATTAAACTGCCTTACCTTTCCCTATTTTCCACTTGCCTTTTTTCTTCTTGCTTTTACTATGCAAGTATGCTTACCTATTCCCTTGTTTCATTGTTGGCAGGCTAACGAGGTAGCTGATCCGATAATTGTGGAGCATATCGGAGAGACGGCTGTGAGAGAGGTATTATACTGGCATACCTTCACTGTTTTTCTGTTTCTCATTTTTCTTGCTTATACTGTGCAAGTGCTCTCACCTTTACCATTGTTTCTAGGTGAGTAAGGTGGCTGCTTCGATAACTATGAAACAGACAGAGACTGTTATGCTGCGCACTCCCAAGGTATTTGACTGTCATACCCAACTTATTATTTCCCAATTGTTAACTTGTGAGTCGTATTAATATTTCTCATTACTATTTTTTATGCTTAGCTTGTCGGCATCCCCCATTTGGCTGACTCCTTCAGACTGACTACAACATACTCACACCCTTGAGTTTTGGGGTAAGCTCATTACCATAACCCTTTCCAAAGTTTAGATATTGTTGTCGTTGTCTTCCTTCTCTTTTGACTCATAATGAACACTTATTTTGAGGATCTTATTGGTGCGTCCATTGAGGTAGCTGATAAGGTGGATCAGAGTTCTGAGGGCATTCCTACAGCCAATGGTGCTGATTTTGGCGAGGAGTCTTCTTTCCTCCCCTCCGAGATAAAGTCGCGCCATTCTGATGGTGACGCTGAGGTAGAGGCTCCTGCAGCCTTTATGAGTAGACTGTGGTGTGAGGAGCAACCAGGATGCTTCAGGACACATGAGCGCCAGGTCCTTGATTCAATTTTAGAACATCATCTTGAGACATTAACATCTAGGAGTGCACTTCATATTAATAGCCTCACGGTGTTCAACCTGAAGGCTCTTGCTAGCCATATCCACGAGTTCTTAGCTACTTCTCCCACTGAGCTGAATAGTGCCTCCACTTTGCCGTTCTTAGATGCTCTACGTGACTTGCAGCAGTTTTAATATTTTCGGCTATATTGTCTTGATGCTGGAGTTCGTCATTTTATAAGCATTCCTTTTCAGAAGATGGTGAGACTTCACACATCTAGACATACTAGGGTCGATCAACGACAGGCTGAGGTGGCGAGGATCCGGGGCCAGATTGCATCACTTCAGTCCCTGATTACATCGCTTCAGTTATGACTTGACAAATTTGAGTTTGGTGACCAGAAGGATGAGGTAAAGCTATCCAAGTTAAAGGAAGAGTTCATGCGAGAGGCTGGTCCATCATATGCTGGTGTCCTCACCCATGATGACTTGTTTTTTGTTATTTCTAGTGGATAGGATATTCCTTGTCTTGCACTATTTTTGTTTTCCATATGTAAAGGACTGATCATTTATTAATAAGAAAAACACTATTCTACTTCTCTTGCTTTTTTTTCTTTTTCTTTTTGCTTCTATCTACACTTTGGCATTTGCTTACTAAGACCTGCTCAACTTTCTGTGAGCATTTGGTTAGTTTAGGTTGCCCCATATACTGTGGGATACTTGCATTAATATGAGCAAGTTATATATATATATATATATATATATATATATATATATATATATATATATAAGCCCAATCCCTCACTACACGAAAACTCTCCATTAGTAACACAATTTTACCATTACTAAATATATTAGTAACACAATTTTTCTGTTAGAAAAAAGGCGTGGGGTACGAAGCTAGTAACAGTAAAATTCTGTTACTAATAGTAACGGAAAAAATTAGAATTAGTAATGGTAAATTCTGTTACTAATAGTAATGAAAAAATAAGAATTCGTAATGGTAAAATTCTGTTACTAAGAGTAACGGTAAAATTCAAAATTCGTAACGATTAAATTTTGTTAATAATAGTAACGGTAAAATTCACAATTAATAACGCTAAAGTAGCGTTACTAATAGTAATAAAAAATTCAGAATTATTAACGGTAAAATTTTGTTACTGATAGTAACAGAAAGATCAAAATTAGTAACGGTAAAATTATGTTACTAATCTTAGTACATTTTAAAAATATATATTTTTCAAGGACCCTCCCCAAATCCAGAACCTTTGGCAAATTCTGTGAAATTGATTCGTAAGATAAGTAAAATAAAAACCAACATCACAATTAGTAGCTCTTTGCATCGTCGAAACTCTCGCCACATGTAATACACTTCCATAGTAAAAGCGAAATAAGAATGAATAGATTTCTGTAATTTAAAAATGTCAAATATAGATTACAATCTATTCGAGAATGCATTTCACAATGTGCTTATTCTTTCTGAAGCTTCAAGATGCACAACTAACCTCGTTTTATTCAACTTATTCACTTCTTCACTACATTTATGTTTGAAGAAATATAAACAAATACTTTATTACTAAAACTAACGAAACTGGATACGAAAGTAAGCCAAGCCTCCGTGAAACGAAAACCTTCGATCAACTCCTACCGTTGTCAGAAAAAGCTCTCGTAATTACCTCTGCACATAAAATCAAAAAATTGAACTTGAGTATATACGGTAAAATTCATATTACTACAGAAATTGATCAAATGAGATAAAATAGAGTAACCACCTTCCGTCAACCGCGATGGAAAAAGACTCTATAAAGATCAATAAAACAGTGTATTTCTACATGAGAATTAGTAGCAATTTTAAAAGAGTTTTATAATACATGTTACAATTGATAATTTACATATATTTATTTGGTTCTGCGGAGTCTTTGGTCGCTTCTTGGACTTCCGAGGAAGATTCTTGCCTTCCATGTCCAAGACATCTTCCTCAATCTCTCCTTTTGAAAGAGAGATGGAAAACTTGGGCCACTCTGTCCTTTCTCTGGTATCCACGGTTCCAGGCTTATGCAACTCTGAATTTCCATGTTATTTAAATAAATCCCCTTTAATATTCGAAGCTAAAGATTTGCGTTCAACAGCAGAGAATGCATAATTGACCAATAAAGGAAAGATCTTCATCAATATAATGCAATATTGGATATATTACTACAGTTTTTTATAGGTGAGCTCCTTTCCCCCACAACTTAGTAATTTTTTCATTTAAATAAAATTTATAAAAACAATTCATAAGTTTTCATTTAAATAAAATGATATAGAGTTTTATGATCTACTTAACATGCTAAAGAAAGATATGCAACCTTTTATCCTTCTATGTTTAGGATCCAGAGATGAAAGAAGAAATAGATCCAACATTCCTCAGAAATAGATGCAAGCTTTAGTCCTACTATGCCAAGATTAAAGTTTTTAAACATCAAGCTACCTAAAAAAAGACATCAAGCAAAAATAGATCCTTTTGTGAGGATTAGTATGCACGCTTATCCACCTAACAAAAATATCTGCAAAACAAAACTATCAAGTAAGTAAAGTAATTGTGGAATAATAATAATAAAGCAATAGCTTTGATGAGCATATGCCACATAATGTCTAATGATATCAAATTAATAGTTCACTGGATTTAAATTACAACGATTTGAATCCATTTAAAAGCAATTTGTAAAATTAGATATGCTTCGATGTAAAAATATTAAATCTCAATGATGTGAATACACATTATAAAATTATTTACTTTATAGTTTAGTTTTGGCACATTTGCTTAAGGTCTTTACTTTATAGCAGTGCAGTCAACTCTGTATGTAAAATTCTTAGTAAAATTCATTTAGAATCTTTAAAATGAAAATTCTTAGTAAAATTTATATAAAATGCTTTATAGAAGTGTAGACAACTATGCCACTGCTAGAGTTGTGTTGGGATGATCTTAGGAGGAGGATTGGCGTATTAAGGTCATCGTAAGGGCATGGAGGTGATTTGTACTTTGCAATGGGGTCAGGTGTGGAGGACCTACTTTTTTAGCTCTGGTGGCGTGGTGTGGTCAGTAGTAGTTCATGAGGAGGGGGGCAGGGGGCATTCGGTTTTTGAACAGGTAGATTCACAAACTAAGGGGGACTTTGATATGAGGGTTTATGAATTATAGATACACAATTCACACGGGGCACTGGAATTGACAACACCTTTATAAGGAAATTCGATCGAGAAGAATACTTGGAACATGTTCGTGTGCGCAAAGAAAAGATACTCTACTTTATTAGAACTGATATTATTCTTCATCATGCAGAAATCAATTGCAAAGTGTGGACAGATTCTATAAAAATATGCAGAAATGCTTTGGCTAGGCAGTTTCGAACAAGGCCACTAAATCTTTATTCAAATAACTCCTAGTTTCTACCTTAAATCTATATGGTTCCATAAAAAAATTGAAGCTGAATTAAAATCATCACATCATTAGTCTATAGGAAATTAATGACTTACAGCAAAAGATTTACGCCTCTTGAGATATTCACGGGCAATCTCAGTAGAGTGTTCGTTAGCTTCTGTTTCTTCCTCTGTATGTAGACCAACCTTCTTCCCCTCGACATACTATTCTTCAACGTCCCTTTTCAGTTCTGCATTTATACCAACACTGGTGGATCCTACTAAATTTTCATTTTCTTGAGCAGGCACCTTATGTTCCTCATATTTCTCCTCTTGAAGAGTAGCTGCATTTGTTCCCATACTTGAATTTTCATGAACTTCAGCCCCTAAAGAAGGATATTTGTCTACAAAACCTTCTACGGTGTTGTCACCCACAGTATCAACCTTCACGATGTCTTATTTTGCTGAAAGGGCAATATCGTCATCGAGAGCATCACACGCGGGAACTTTAATAATATTCTGGCATCCACCCACTAAACATTCCACTAGATTTTCAGATGACTCCGCAATTACCTGTTCAACACCTCCCTCTCCCGTGATTCCACCCACTCTCAAATTTTTATTATTTTAGACACCTGTATCTTCATTGAATACCTTAATTCGGGAAACTAAACCATTCACATCATCACCATCAATCTCAACAGTATGTTCTTGAGCTACTGTTTCTTCCTCCAAATGTAGATCCACCTGCTTCCCCTCAGAATACTTAATATTAATGTCTCTTTCCAGTTCTGTATTTATACCAGCACTGGTGGATCGCACTGGATTCTCGATTTCTTAGGCAGGCACCTCGTGTTTCTCATCTTTATTCTCTTGAAGAGTAGCTAAATTTGTTTCTATATTTTAAGTTTCATGAACTTTAGCCCCTAGAGAAGGATATTTGTCTACAATAATATCTTCTTTTATGGTGTTGTCAACCCCATTATCAACCTTAACGTCATTTTCATTTGCTGAAATTGAAATATCATCATCAAGAGTATCACGTGTTGGAACATCAGTAGTATCCTCCTGACTCCTAATCACTAAAGATTCCACTAGATTTTCAAATGTCTCTGCATTTACCTGTTCAACACCTCCCTCTCCTGTGATTCTACTAGCTCTCAAATTTTCATCTTTTCTGACACCAGTGTCCCTATCGAATACTTTAATTTTGAAAATTAAACCATTCTCATCCTCATCCTCGCCCACTTCAGTCTCCCCTCTTCTAACCGTCACGTGTTCTACTGCTACTCCTAAATTTTCTTCCACAACCCCCTATTTCCTTGTACAATCTGACAATATCACAATCTTTACCTTGTCATCAACCTCTAACAAACATATAGTCCTATTCTAAGAAGCAAGGTTCTGAGTATCCAATATATCCCCAACATCATTCGTCTCAGCTTCAACTTCAAAAGTGGGGACCACCCCATTGTCCATTGCTGTAATGTCATCGACTAGTTCACCTAAGGATTCCAATTGTTCGTGTTCTATGTCTTTTTCAGATCCCCCATCAACGTTCTCAATCATCAAGTTTTGATCTTTCCCTAAAGAGCTTAGATTCTCACCCAAATTATCATTTCCTGATACTTCATATTTACAATCCAGTACCACCTCAATGCTCACACGTTCAACTTCCTCTCTTTTGGCAACATGACCTTATTCATATGGTGATCCCAAATTAGTGGGACCAACACAATCTTTTTCAGTATGTTCACGAACTAATTAACACTTCACATTCTGAATATCTTTTGAATAAGATGTTATTTCATCCATACCACTTGTTTGAACTTCCACTTCAGGATTTGCGATTGTTGTACATTCATTTCCATTGATTACTTGGGTTTGTTCCATAAAAGATTTTGGTTCTGTGAATACAAAATCACTTCTAGAGCTCTCACCCACCATTTCCTCCTTCTCAACCATCAAGGGTTGTTCTTCCAGTGGACAACTTAAATTGCCACCTAAAGCATCAAGACCTGACACTTTTTTCTTAAAATATCATAAACGGATAATATTTTATTAATAAGACAACATAATTCAAAATGCCAGCATGGGGGATCAGCAGTCATACCTGACACTTCAACAACACAAGCTTGTTCATATCCATATTTTGGATCGGCAGGTAGAACGCCATCTTTTCCAGCATTTCCAGAAGATTTAAATCTTTTGATATGTCAGGGGTAATTACTTGGCAAGAAACCAAATCAATGACATTTTTGATAAAAAGAAAAGCAAAATGAATAATGGGAACTCAAAATTAAACATATGCTTACCTTTCCCTCCTCCTTTATCCGGGCTTGGAACCGATAATGCTCAAATAAATATTAGCATTGGTGGAGTTAAAAGGGGTTTTACATTAAAAAAATAGTGAAAATTAATTCCAAATCATATATAAATTGATCCAAAAAAAGTTCACAACAAAATATATTGGAAATTAAGTCCAAATAGAGATAACTCAAATAAAGTTCACAATAAACGCATAATGCAAACAAAGTCCACATATAAATAGCTCAAATAAAGTTCACAACATAAACTAAACATATTTGATCCAACATTCAAGCCAAATCATATCCCCCTAATACTAGGTCAACAAAAGTGAATTGGTCACCTTGAGGAGAATCAAACAACCTAGCATCCGACTTCATCACTTCCTCAACATATACTTTCCTCTCCCCAGCTCCAACTCGCTTACCATGACATATATCCTTTATTGCATCTATCACGACATACCCCTTTGCAGATTCTTCATTATACCTATCAAGCAAGATGACATTGGTATTGTTAGTAAGAGAAGGTGTGGTCATGCAAACAGGACAAGAAGCGGATGCAAAAATATTATCAAAATTTTGACAGAGATTTCTATGTTGTAGACTTGTATTAGATGCATGCTCACTTATCGGTGTGATTGGTGGACCCTTTTCGTTTTGAGCATTAAAGGCATTAACCAAACGTTGTATAACATCCTATGAAAAAACGGATCAAACAATAGTAAGTTAATATCTATTATATCTAGATAGGTCTTTTTAATAAATGAAATTATATAAAATACATATATACCATAATTTGTGTGTTATTTTCCTCAAATCTTCTATTGACGAAAGATATGATATCTTCCTTCAGTGTATCCACGTCATCATTTTCCTTCTTTCTTTGTTTAAGTTTGGCCTTTGCCACTCCTAAATGCATCAACTGCTTCTTCGAAATTTAGGGACAAACTGCACGAACTCCTTTCTTTTTCTCCTTCCCAAAAACCTCTATCAACTCATCATTATCTATACATTAGCTCTTATTACTAACCTCTCCACTCTCACTCTTTCTTTTCTCCACCGCATCCTTTACTTTATCCTATCAAATGATAGTTATAGATCAGAATGAGAAAATTTCATTAATAAATGAAATAAATAATACTAAAAGTACTGTTATTTTTCATGTAAATGTGCACATAGTAAATCTTAGTACTTTTTAAGACATTCCCCATTTTTTCCTCGTGTCCCGCAAGCCATGTATCTACTCACGTTAATTCTTATTCTGGGTTCAATAGAACCTATAATTGAAATATCACATGTTATACACAAAAGTAGTGCTGATAATTGAAAAACATTATGATATATACCATTTCATATTGCAAATCATCATAGGTGCGACGCCCAAGTGTATGGGAATGTTATATATTGGTTCGATTCTTGGCATTTTGAATGTTTTGTGACTTCTTTTTTTCTTTCCTTTCGTTCTCACAAAATAATCTCCATATGTTGGGATCAACACCTTCCGGTAGGACTCTAAAATTGTCTTTGGTAGGCAAAAAACATATCATTTTACTTTTGTGTGTCCTAAACTTCTGTGCAAACCTTTTCTTTCCTTTCGAACCACCACTTGCACTTGAAGCCATGACCCTCAATATAGTGATGCCAAAACAAAAACAAATGCCAACAATAGAAATACCAGTCATAAAATAATATGTATTGAATTATCATATTACTACAACATCAACATATTGATAGTGATATATATAGAAATCACAAGATGATATCATTAAAATCTAAAGTCGCCACTTTCAACGGTTAACATACCACTAATAAATTTATATATTAACAACGGGGTAAAACAAAATGCAGCCATGTTGGCAAAGAAAAACATCATTGAACGGTTACAATATCTAAAAGAAAAGATTAAAACAACTAAATGGAGTTGTATTGCTTGAGCAAACTTTCCAAGTGCGATTGGTCTTCAAGAATAGATTGGAAGATTGTTGGTGTCTCTAAGTCATCCACTTGACTCATTAATCTCTTCGATGAATGTAGAACAACCCACTAATTGGGATTTTTAAGATCTTTTGAATAGAATACTTGACTAGCCTCGGATGCGAGAATGGTAGGCTCATTATACTCATTATCAATGCTCTTAAACTTATCAAAATTTACCATCACTAAGTTGGAGTCCGTGTAAAGGTTACAACCATTAGTATTATCCTCCACTCTCACCCGATCACAATAAAATACCACCTCCTTAAACAAGGTATAGTCCACCTCAATAATTTGTTTGATAACTCCATACCACATAGTCCAAGTATTTGTGAGATTCCTATCACTTTTTCTAGCTCAAAATTGTGTCCATGCCTTCAAGCAAACGCCGCTATACCGTGTGACAATAGTATCGCCGTGATACTTAGGTGAGAACATGATACTTTTTATATGTTTTAGCCTTGAATTGTGGCCTTGAACTAACCGCCACAATGTTTCATTTGTATTCGTCTCTCCTGATTTCAACAACTGTTTGATGGAAACAAATTATAATTACTACAATGTTTCAATTATTATCATACTTAATGGAAAGATTAATAAAAATATTAGTATTTATATAATCACCTTCTCGGATTACCAAGGGATAAAAGAAGTTTGTTTCTCCACTTATGTCATTTCAATCCCCTTCCCTTTAGCACGAGACACGGATTTTAGTGATGCTTTATACTTACTGCAATACATAGCTTGATATAAGTAATTATAACTCAAAATGAAAATTAATTCTTAACTATAAACAAACCAAAGAACTCAAACCTATAGTACTCTTGAAGTGCATCAACATTTAGTCAAAATAATACCCATCAACGTATTTATTGAAACTGTACGGGTCCTATCATTATAGTCTTATCATCAAGCAAAGGCCCTTCATCAGAGAACTCTCCACCTTCCTCTAAAAAGGCTTCACGTGAGCATTTGTGATTTACATCAAATGGATTTGGCATGTACTCCATGCAATATCTAACAGATTCAGCAACAACGTAGGATTCTGCAATGGAACCTTCAACATACCGCTTATTGCTGGGTATATCTTTGAAATCTTTTATCGTCCTATTTGTATAAGGTAATAAAAATTAATAACAAGCATTATTAACTTAAATGGGGAATATTTTATTATATTAAAAGGTAAAAACATTACCTTTAGAAGGGATACATACAATGAGCGTCGGTTGGTCCACAAACCAGGGCTTCATCTGCTAGATGCACAGTGAGGTGAATGCTAATATAAAAAAACATAGTGGGAAATATTTTTTCGACACGCACAATGATTCAACAACCATGTATTTGGCTCTTTGGATATCTTGCCTAATTAGGACCTTAGAGCACAACATGTTAAAGAACAAACTTAATTGTTGGATTGCTTTTCTCAAATCTCGATGTTTCGGAAAGGCACGTTGAAGCAACACAGGTAGTAGATATTCAATTATGACATGATAATCAGGAGACTTTAAAGAGTGCAAAGACGGGAGACTAAGACTTACTATATTGCTCAAGTTAGAAGAAAAACTAGTAGGAAGGTTTAAGTCCTTCAAAATTTGGCAAAATTGTCTTTTTTCTTCCTTATCCAAGATAAATGGAGCTGTTGGTTTTATCGTTTTTCCAGTGCGTCCATCAACTTGAAGCCATTGACCGTTGTGTATGCCCATACCCTTCATATCCAATTGCCCCTTTTCAGTATCCTTTGTTTTATTATCATCAAGAATTATGTTTATTAAATGCTCTGCAATATTTTTTTGATGTGCATCACATCAAGGACATGTCGAACTTGATGATATGTCCAGTATTCCAAATAAAAAAATTAGATTTTTTATACCAAGCTTCTTACATCAGTTCGATTATTATACTTTCTCTTCTTAGCGGTAACTTTTGAGACTTTTCCAGGTACATACTTTATATTTCTTAACTTCTACACAAGTGCATCTCCATTTAGTCGAACCGGGAGACATCCAACTTCTCGTGTCCTAAGTCCCAAACCTCTACCACTCCTAAAAGGATGATCACTTTTAATAAACTTACGATAGTTTGTGTAAACTATCTTCATGTTGTGTTCTAACCGAATGGATGGAGTGTCATCACCATAAATAGGACATGCTTTGTAACCATGTGTTACACACCCAGATAAGTTTCCATATGCGATAAAATCATGAATCCCCCACATCAACATTGCTCTCAACGTAAAAGGTTGCATTTTTTCATGTCAATAGCTAGAACTCCTTCCCATAGTTTCTTTAATTAATCTACTAAAGGTTGAAGAAAAACATCAATGTCTTGACCCAGTGCCTTTGGCCCAGGAATCAGTAAAGATAAAATTTGGAACTCATGCTTCAAGCACAAAAAAGGGCCCACACTATAAGGCGTAAGTATGACAGGCCAGCAACTATAACTACTAGACTGAATACCATAGGGATTGAACCCATTTGTTGCTATTGCAAGCCAAACATTGCGCCCTTCCTCGGCGAAATTGAGCCATATACTTTTTAGCATTCTCCATTGGGTTGAATCACAAGGATTTTGTAGATAATCCCATGAACTTGTTACCCAATGGTTCCATGTCATTTCATGCGCTATCCAAGGTATAGTATACAATCTCACTAGCCTTGGAATTATAGGGAAATGTCTCAACACTTTCATCAGTTCTTTACATAACCTTTTCCCTTTCTCTGAGGTCACTTTATATCTCGGTTCTCCACATTGAGGACATTCTTTCTCTTTCCAGTATAAAATACAGTTGTTAATGCAAGCATGAATGTAATTTGCTTTCATCACTAGGTCTTTCATCATTCCCTTCATGTGCGGATATTTTTCTGGTAATGTGTATCCTTTTGGAATCCACCTCTTTTAAGACCAAAAAGAGAGAGGTCACGCTATTTCCCGACCAACCAAACTGCTATTTCAAATTATGCAATTCCACAATTGTAGAGAGAGTAGTCTTAGGACCCTCACATGAAGGGTACGATTTCTCGATCGCTAATTTATTATATTGATTATACTCCTCATTGTCAACATACGATTTTTCAGAGAATCCTTCTTGATCGGTTTCTACACAATGTTGTTCGTGCACTCCATAACATGCGTCAACTAAGTTTCACAACCTTTCATTATCATTGTTATCATCTTCATCATGTCCTTCACAATCAATAGGTTCTACTACGGGACATGTTAGGTTCGATGATAGAGTCTCACCATGTAAAACCCACTTAGTATATTTCTTTTCTATACCATGCATTATCAAATGACCCTTGTTTCTACCGCAGTGAAACGCTTCTTATTTCTGCACTTAACACATGGATAAGGAAAGGTCGAGAATTGGCGGCCATTGTTTGCAATTGCAAAATTAAGAAAAAAATGCAACTCCATTTGTGTACACCTCACTTATTCTATTCCTTTCCTTCATCCACTCTTTGTTCAATGTTTGTGACATCCTGCACTACAAAAAAATATGGTTAACATACAAGTTATATGACAATATATAAAAAATAGAATTATCTTTGATAAGTTATATGACAATATGGTTTACACACAGGTTATATGACAATACATAAGAAAAATTACTGTTAAAAAAATCACAGTTAGAAAAATATTTATGAGTTGCTTCAAAAAACAACTCATCTACAAAAATCTACAAATTGAGAACCCTAAAAATAAACAGCAAAGGTATATCACAGAAAATCTACAAAATGAAAATTAGGGCACAATATGTAAGAATGATTGTAAGAACCCTCAAAATGATGGTGTAGATAAGAGTAAAATGTAGAAAATCCACAAAATGAAAATTAGTGCACAATATTAACAAAATAATTTCAAAAATTAGGGTTTTTTGTGTGTGTACATTCTTCCGTTTTGAGGGTTACCAGCAATACCACTATAGAAAGCAATAAATCTGTGAGAGTGAGATACCTTCGAACAGAAAGATCCATGTTATCGACTTGTTTGGAGCGTTCTCTACACTTTTGAACAACGAGATGTGTTATCGACTTGTTTGTGTGTGTACGTTCTCTACACTTCAGAACAGACAGATGATGGAAAATACCGAAATCTCTTATTTGGGGGAACTACGAGATGTGTTATCGACTTGGATTTCTCGATTTATTTTTCTTCATACCCAGTTCACGACATACACAATTTCCCATGGTGTGTGTGAAAGCGAGCACGCGAGAGAGAGAGAGAGAGAGAGAGAGAGAGAGATTTTGGGCGTGTGTGTTTGAGCGAGATTTCGAGTTTTGGGGGTCAATTTTTTCTAAAAAAAATATCTTAAAATATTCAATCAATATTAGTACACATATATTAAATTACTAACAGTATTTTATTGTGATAAATAGTAATGGTAAAATTCTATTAGTAATCTAAAAAATAGTCTATTACTAAAAGAGTGTTTTGGTATAGTGCCTTATGACTGCGGGGTGTTTCCATGTTATCTGGGTAGGTTACTATTTTGGAGCTGCTCCCCTCTCTCTGCGCGGGTGCTCCTATGTGTTCCTAAGGAATAGCTTGGAGGGAGGTGTAATACCCCGTATTTTTGTGGCTTTTAAATTTAGGGATGTATTAAATTTAATTCAGATAAATTAAATTAATATTAATTCAGAAAATTATTTATTATTTACTAGCGTGACGAGAGTTAGTAATTATTGAAAATTTGTCGAATGTTACTACATGCGTAAAGTGATGTATAAGATTGATTTTATAAAAATTGTCATGAGTGAATAAAATGACAATTATGGAAATTTAAGTCAGGACGCGCCTGCATCGTGTCAGGACAAATTATGATTATTAAAAATGAATAAATTATAAGTCACTCGTATGGTCATTTTGAGTGCGCCAATGTGTTCGGAAGGGTCGAGATAGTCAAAATAATGTACCAGGGGATTTAGTTTGGGTCTCGGGGAGTTTTTAGGCCTAATTAGCATCCCGGGAGGGCGTTTTGGAAATTTCATATTTTTGGGTAATTAAACCCACGAATTTACCAAGGATATATATCAGATGTTAGGGGTTGTCATCTAGGGTTAACATAAGCAAAACCAAAGAAAGGCCATTGGAGAAGAAGTGGAGAAGCTTTCCAAGGAGTTCTAGGCCAAAAACTCCATCGTTTGCACCACCAAATTGTAGATCGCGCAACGAGGAACACAACCACACTACTTTCTTCCACAAATCAGAAACAAAATTTCCAGTCAAGTATCTATCTTGATGATTTCTAGTTAATGTTCCTTCCATGTTAGTCTAGGAATGAGGATCATATATTTTAATTGAAGAATTATATATTTTAGAAAAAAAATAGCATTTGTTGTAGGGAGAATCTATGTAGTTTGAATTTTGATCATATATAGAGGTTTTATCACGAAATTGGAAATAATATTAATGAACGAATTGAGGTTGGTTGGGTTCTTTAATTGAAAATTTGGAAACTAGGGTTCTTAAGAATTAATTTGGGGATTTCATGCAATCTTGATGATTTTTGACGAATTAATGATTCTAGGAGGTTATGAATGATATATAACCATGTTATTAATGATTGGGATTGAAGATGAGACGTTGGGGATTAAACTGTAGAGGTTTTTAAGCTTAAAAATGGTGAAAAATGAGGCTGCCAAAGGTTGAAGACGAAGCAGTCCAGTTCACGCGTAGTCGCGCGAAGTCGTTCGAGCGACACGTGGAAGTCGTTCGAGCGAGATCCATTCTGGTTCGAGCGAGATTTCTAATTTTTAGGGAATTTCCTATTTTGCCCCTATTTTAGTAAACGGTTAATTATAGTGAGGAAAACCAGTACCTGAGGAACCCAGAATAGTATAAAATTATTGGGAGTTATTTAGGTGTAAAGATTTACATATTTGGGACGATGAGTTTACCCTGAAGATCGCGTGAGTGAGACAATAGTAATTAGGATTTAAACCATAAGGTAAGTGAGAGTATGCCTACTGAAATTATACTTAGTGAAATTGAATACTTAGAGAGATGAGAAGTAAGTATGAAATATATTATAAATGAGAATAAAAGAGATGAATCCATTATGCGAGATAATTGAGTAATATGTGGTAAGAACGGATAATTATAATTATGGGTCGCGAGCGCACCTAATTTGGAAATGTGAATATTTATATATATGACTGTGTGATTGTGCATATTTTATATATCTGTGTAAAAATCGTACCCGAGCTACTTGCTATCACGGGGGTTTCCGCACTGGGACAGTCTTATCTCTATTGGACCTTTATGGGAGATAACGACTTGTACCCTAGAAGATAGTGACCTTGATTACAGGCTATCTGAGTTATAGTCAGATGGTCTTACGAGACGTGTGAGTATGTGCTGACCTCTTAGGACTGGGAACTATGCTTCGCCTCCATTTATTTGTGTTTTGTGTTAATACAGTTCGAGAGTGACTTCGAACCGGTATTTCCCTTAGTTTGTGTGATACGGGGACTTGATAGCAGAGTATGCCAGCACCATAGATCTTACATGGGGTGCCGTTAGTATATATATATATTATATGTGTGACTAATATATATACGTATATTTATATGGGAACTTTCTATTGTGCGAATAAGTAGATAAGTAATGAATAAATGCTTCAACTTTATTATAAGTGTTCGGGAACTTTATTGCAGTAATGAGTTATTTTAAATAACGTAAGAAATCTTGAAGAGAATGATTTCCTAAAGTAAATATCATAACCTCGCTTTTCACATGATAAAACCTTATGGAGAATAAGATAGGGAAATTGATGAGATTTCTTAGTACGGTAGGCGTTCACACTAGATGAGAGGTGAGAATTCTCCAGAGAGTGTCACATACTAACATGGTTGTTGCATTAACAGGTAAGCATTTTAAATACTTGCTAAACTAATTTTAAATTGTTTTACACTCGGGCTCTGACCCGTTTCCTATTATCTCTTTTCTCTTCCTATTATCTCTTTTCTCTGGTATATATATATATATATATATATATATATATATATATATATATATATATATATATATATATATATATATATATATGTGTGTGTGTGTGTGTGTGTGTGTGTGTGTGTGTGTGTGTGTATTTTAGGTGCCCAGCCACAGGGACATCTTGCGTAGATTCTTTGAACCAGACGCGCTGCAACTTATGTGGGAGTTGCAGGACATTGCTTAGACGACCTTGATTTTAAATCTACTCTCATTCTAGTTCTGATTAGTTAGGGCATGTGTCGCTCGTTTCCTTATTCAGTTGGATTTGTCATAGATTATGTTCATTTATCTTTAGCACTTTTACTCTTTGGGATTTGATTTATGTCATGATGGTTTTCCTTTGTAGTTTTAAAGTTGGTATTAGATTATCTGAATGATTAAATTCGTGGGTGCTTATTTCCAGTCTTAATAATTGTGTGAATATTAAACTGTTACTTATTAAAGGATTTCATAATTGGATTTAATAAATCGAAATATGTTTTAAATGGTTTTGACACCTAGCTTAATTATTTAGGGTGTTTAAATTGGAAACTTTATTTTGCGACAGTGATGCTAAGAATGAACCTACCGTTCAACTTGATTATAATTTAATAAAGGACTGATCACCCGATATTTAATTAGGCGAGGTGTTACAGGTGGTATCAGAGCATCAGGTTCTAGTGTCCTTTAGGATCTGTGCGGCTTGTTATGCTTCCAGCATTGCTTTATTTTATATAGAGCCCTAAGTTTAGGATTGTTAATTTCTATGGTGAGATTCCATTCTTCTGCTATAACGTATGTATATTAGTGAATTCTAATTGCGTTCGGATGTGTGCGTATGCCGAGCGATGAAGGATGTCTGACGAGGGCCGTTAAGCGGACATCAGGAGACAGGGCTTAGTTGAGGTTGTAAAGTATATTCGAGGATGATGACCATAGTTAAGGTCACCCCTATTATGGCACGAGAAGCTAGGACTTTAAAGATGGCTAGGGCGCAACCAATGATTTCCATGTGCTGCTATAGTCGAAATAGGTGCAAGATTAAACTCACTAAACATGGTATAACTGGTAAAAAGTCAGACGAAACATTAAAGAGAGCTATCAGTGGGAATTTAGAAATGCGAAAATCGTGTGTATTAGCCAGAGGAGGTAAAGTATCCGAAGGTTTGGACATAGGACGGAGTGTGGCTAACTGAAAGTGGAAATTTGGAGAAAATTTATCTTGACTTGTAAGAACAAAGTTATCGTGGTGGGAGTTAGTCACTACTTTTAGAAGTGGAATGCTATGCCTATAGGAGAATCTTAGGTATAGTTTGACTGCATGTTCCTTTATTATATGCTCAGAATAAGATGTGAACGTTGTCCTGAACTCATCACAGGAGAACCTAACACAGGTCCATTTGTGAATATGAATTAGAACCATTAGCGAATCTTGTATCGGAGGATGTAGATACAAATGGAGGAGAGAACTCCAAGTGGGAGATCGACTCGTAATAATAATTAATAACACTTCAAAAAAAGGGAGTTCTGCTGGATGGTCGATTAAGAGGTTGATAATGTCGTACTTTGCCAATGAAGATGATAATGCTTCTTTGTGTGGGAAGCTAAAAGAATCGAAGAATTTAGTCAAGAATAAGACTGGATACAACGATGATAGTGTAGCACCACAAGGGGGTGTGGATACACATCAGGGGACCCATTGAATGATTCGGATAGCTGAATTCTTACCAAGCGAAGGTAAATTAAGTAAGGACTATTGTAGTAAGTAACATGTTCTTTAGGGCCAACAAGGCTAAGGGAACGAAGGGGGTAGCCATCAGAAATCTAGTCTACCAAAGTCCGAGAGAAGGAAAATCCTAATATGGTTAGTATGATAGGTGATAAGTGGATTACGTATCGAGGTATTTTATGGAGAGTGAAATCACACGTGCCAAAATATTTTTTCCCGAAGCGAGTATAGGGGACAAGAGTATGGTGTCTAGTAAGGGACAATGATTAAAGTGGTCTTGTTTTGGTTTAGACAGGTGTGTCTCGTCTGGAGACCATATGTGCAGTCAACACGATAGGCGAGGTAGAAGTATGAATTTTATCCTCGATGAATGAGACGTGTTTTATGTGACCCGAGGGAGTCACTACTTCTTTGTTCATTGCTAGATTAGAATGTGAGATGAATTTAATGTGGATAAATATAAACATTATTATTATGTGAATATTTTTCCTAGTGTAGCGGGATTATCCTTAGTGCTATCCGCGGAGGATGAATGGGTATATTAATAGTGTTATATACTTTATTGAGATTACTCATTTTAGTGATGTGATATACGAGTATGATATTGTCTTGGTTACAACTTTATAGTAATGGTTAGTACGATAGTAGGCAATTATTGCAAGGCTATCGAAATGGTTGCATTAGTGCAGCATGTTTTGTTCTAGCGTGGTCTCACCTGCGAGAGGGTCGGACTCCCACTTATATTATCTATTTTAGAGACTTCGGAGGGAATAGTGGGCTCGAGATATTCGATCCCGATGCGTGTAAGGACTTTGTTGTTATGATTCAGTATGCATTAGGTTTACTATTGAGCGAAAGATTTAACTCATTATGATGTTTAGTGCTCAAGACTTGGTGATAGGAAGAGCGCATTGATATATCTATCCTTTAGAGATGTGAGAGTTAAGAGTTGGACCCATATGTTTGGGGATAGGATTTTGAGATCCCCAAGCGTATGTATTCGAGGTTTATGGAGTGTGATTACTACCAATATTGAATGATTGTACAATTGGAAAAATGTTCGTTGTTAAGTATAATTACGGGAAGATATGTAACTTTTCTATCAAGAGACAGAATAAAGGGGTACATGCTATGGACGGAAGGCCTAATGGATTTCGATAACAGACAAGCTAGGTATTAGTGTATCGGGGGGTTCCTTGTTTGTATTTCGATTTGCGAGACATCCCACGCATAAAACTTAGCGTAAGGTTAGAAATAAGGAGTTGTTCGATCATTAGTCCATGAGTTTGGTACCTCGATCGAAATAGGAGCAGGTAATTATAGTTGTAAGTTGGAAGTTGAGTTATGATTTAAGGCTAGTGGAGCTGGTTGTGTGGTAAGAAATCATTAAAAGATTTTATCACCACGAGTTAAGGAGTGGAATGATTATAAGGAGAATATAAAATTTCGATTTCTAAGGTGATTGAGAGTACCCAAGTGTTGTAACCGCATTCGTAACACAAGGGAAATAAAGAGTTGGGATGATTTTTATTGTGGATTATCTAGAGAAAATTTTTAATACAAGAAAGAAGACTTGTATTTATTTTGATATATAGAGAATTAGTGATTTATTTTAGTTATTGTACTTATTCGAGTGAATTGTTGTACTTATCTGAAGAGATTGGAAATTTGTAGTATCTCTTTTGTTGTTGTGGGATTTAGATACTCTATACCTTGTTTCATTGGGGATTTGGTTAGTTTTATCGTTGAATAGTGCTCAGCTCGCTCTCCCCGATCGGTCGAGGTGTTAAAAAATATGGGCATCCTGGATAGCTGATGTTAGAATCGTCCGATTTGAAGGGACGTGGGCATGGATGTGTGGGATATATGTTTGTGGGACTAGCATAATGAGGTGGAAGTGGTAGAGTGGATTAAGCATCGCATGAGGGACAATAATCCATATATACGTGTGCGATTAGAGTATCACACCCGAATTTGGTTGGAAGGTTATGGGAAGCCATTTGAAAGGAATATTCCTTGAGAAGGGTAGAATTTAATTATTATGGAGGACACTCGGAGTGGAGTTATAATTAGTATAATGTGATAACGACTTGCACATACAAAGAGTGATGATGTTAGTATGGTATAAAAAGTCCAAAAGTGCACATTGTGGAGAAAAGTGCATGGGTCGGAACTTTCGATAATACACCAAGGAAAGATGGGGAGTATTAAGTGTCACTTAATGTGGGCCATTTTAAGTAAAATTCGATGTTTAGCGGGACATAGTGAGGAGTCTATGCATGCACCAATCAATGATAGAGATCGATTGGAATAAGATGATCAACTAGACAAATTATGGGACTATCGACCATTCCTGTAATGGAAGGGGCCGGTAAAGTCGGTAAAATTTCCTGGATGGGTTTCCATCCTCAAAGCAAGATCAAGGGTTCATCCGAACAAGTGGAACAAGTCGCCTAAGAAGGAAGTGATTGATATTCCTTTGGGGTGACATACAATATTAACTAGTGTTCCTCAGTCTTCCTTTGCAAGGAAGGATCGCGCCGGTACGTTGTCCTATACGGAATTATTTTGAATCGAGATGCGGTTTTTGAATCCCACCTTCAATATGGGATTTCATGAAGCAGCGGGAGTAATGTTTCGTTTTGAACAAGATGTATCACCCATAGCCGGGGAATAGGCGCACGGTGATTAACGATTAGTGGAGCCACGTGAATGTAATTTTGGATTCATTGTGATCGTTTCACTTCCGCAACAGTTATAACTAGCAAGTGAAGTACGGTAATTGAGGGATGATATCACCTAATGGTAGGATTCCGTGGGAGCACGCATACCTATTTATTGTGAACATGATGCTTATTGAGGTTTTGATGTGGGAAAAACCTTAACCTTCTCACTCTGAATGTTAAGAGATGGGCGGCTAATCAGAATTTTGTATTGGTTGAGTTAGAGTCGTATGACTATGGTAGGATTCCACCACTGTTTTAGGCGAACAAGAGTGGTTAGATGTTCGTATGGTTTCTCTCAGAATGGGAGTTTTGTGTTTAGAAATCCGAGTAGTTGTCATGTAGTGAGGTGCAGCCTCCTAATGATATTGAAATAAGGGGAATTAATAATATATAGGCATGTCTTATGCGAATAATGTCGGATAGGAGCGCAGTGTGAAGTGTCTTTAATGAGAGTGTTAATCAAGCTTGTTGAAAGGCGGGGGCTATAGTAATTGAACGCCTTACTATGCAGATAGTTTGCGTGCTGAAAAGGTATCCAGATTTGTTTTACCAAGTAGGCCTTATTTTCCAAATTTCAGGACAAGATTCCGTTATTAGAGGGGAAGTATGTAATCCCCCGTATTTTTGTGGCTTTTAAATTTAGGAATGTATTAAATTTAATTGAGATAAAATAAATTAATATTAATTCGAAAAATTGTTTATTATTTACTAGCGTGACGAGAGTTAGTAATTATTGAAAATTTTTCGAATGTTACTACATGAGTAAAGTGATGTATAAGATTGATTTTATAAAAATTATCACGAGTGAATAAAATGACAATTATGGAAATTTAAGTGGGGACGCGCCTGCGTCGTGTTAGGACTAAATTATGATTATTAAAAATGAATAAATTATAAGTCACTCGTATGGTCATTTTGAGTGCGCCAATGTGTCCGGAAGGGTCTAGATAGTCAAAATAATGTACCCGATGGTTTAGTTTGGGTCTCGGGGCGTTTTTAGGCCTAATTAGCATCCCGGGAGCGCGTTTTGGACATTTCATATTTTTGGGTAATTAAACCCACGAATTTATCAAGGATATATCAGATGTTAGGGGTTGTCATCTAGGGTTAACATAAGAAAAAACAAAGAACGGCCATTGGAGAAGAAGTGGAGAAGCTTTCCAAGGAGTTCTAGGACAAAAACTCCGTCGTTTGCACCGCCAAATTGTAGATCGCGCGACGAGGAACACAACCACACCACTTTCTTCCACAAATCAGAAACAAAATTTCCAGGAAAGTATCTATCTTACTGATTTCTAATTAATGTTCCTTCCATGTTAGTCTAGGAATGAGGATCATATATTTTATTTGAAGAATTATATATTTTAGAAGAAAAATAGCATTTGTTGTAGGGAGAATCTATGTAGTCTGAATTTTGATCATATGTAGAGGTCTTATCACGAAATTGGAAATAATATTGATGAACGAATTGAGGTTGGTTGGGTTCTTTAATTGAAAATTTGGATACTAGGGTTTTTATGAATTAATTTGGGAATTTCATGTAATCTAAATGATTTTTGACGAATTAATGATTCTAGGAGGTTATGAATGATTTATAACCATGTTATTATTGATTGGGATTGAAGATGAGATGTTGGGGATTAAACTGTAGAAGTTTTTAAGCTTAAAAATAGTGAAAAATGAGGCTGCCAAAGGTTGAAGACGAAACAGTCCAGTTCGCGCGTAGTCGCGCAAAGTCGTTCAAGCGACACGTGGAAGTCGTTCGAGCGAGATCCATTCTGGTTCGAGCGAGATTTCTAATTTTTAGGGAATTTCCTATTTTCCCCCTATTTTAATGAACGGTTAATTTGAGTGAGGAAAACCAGTATCCGAGGAACCCAGAATAGTATAAAATTATTTGGAGTTGTTTAGGTGTAAAGATTTAAATATTTGGGACGATGAGTTTACCCTAAAGATCACGGGAGTGAGATAATAGTAATTAGGATTTATACCCTAAGGTAAGTGAGAGTATACCTACTGAAATTATACTTAGTGAAATAGAATACTTCGAGAGATGAGAAGTAAGTATGAAATAAATTATAAATGAGAATAAAAGAGACAAATCTGTTATGCGAGATAAATGAGTAATATGTGCTAAGAACGAATAATTATAATTATGGGTCGTGAGCGCACCTAATTTGGAAATGTGAATATTTATATATATTACTCTGTGATTGTGCATTTATTATATATCTGTGTAAAAATCGTACATGAGCTACTTGCTATCGCGGGGGTTTCCGCGCTGGGACTGTCTTATCTTGATTGGACCTTTATGGGGGATAACGACTTATACCCTAGAAGATAGTATCCTTGATTACAGGATATCTGAGTTATAGTCAGATGGTCCTACGAGACATGTGGGTATGTGCTGACCTCTTAGGACTGGGAACTATGCTTCGCCTCCATTTATTTGTGTTTTGTGTCAATACAGTTCGAGAGTGATTTCGAACCGGTATTTCCCTTAGTTTGTGTGATACGGGGACTTGATGACAGAGTATGCCAACACCATAGATCTTATGTGGGGTGACTTTAGTATATATATTATATGTGTGACTAATATATATACGTATATTTATATGGGAACTTTCTACTGTGCGAATAAGTAGATAAGTAATGAATAAATGCTTCAACTTTATTATAAGTGTTCGGGAACTTTATAACGGTAATGAATTATTTTAAATAATGTAAGAAATCTTGAAGAGAATGATTTCCTAAAGTAAATATCATAAACTCGCTTTTCACATGATAAAACCTTATGGATAATTAGATAGGGAAATTGATGAGATTTCTTAGTACGGTAGGCGCGCACACTAGATGAGAGGTGAGAATTCTCAAGAGAGTGTCGCATACTAACATGGTTGTTGCAATAGCAGGTAAGCATTTTAAATACTTTCTAAACTAATTTTAAACTGTTTTACACTCGGGCTTTGAACCGTTTTCGGTTATCTCTTTTCTCTTGTATATATATATATATATATATATATATATATATATATATATATATATATATATATATATATATATATATATATATATATGTGTGTGTGTGTGTGTGTGTGTGTATGTGTGTGTGTGTGTGTGTGTATTTCAGGTGCCCTGCCACATGGGCGTCTTGCGTAGATTCTTTGGACCAGACGCACTGCACCTTATGTGGGAGTTGCAGGACATTGCTTAGACGACCTCGATGTTGAATCTACTCTCATTCTAGTTCAGATTAGTTAGGGCCTGTGTCGCTCGTTTCCTTATTCAGTTGGATTTGTCATAGATTATGTTCATTTATCCTTAGCACTTTTACTCTTTGGGATTTGATTACTGTCATGATGGTTTTCCTTTGTAGTTTTAAAGTTGGTATTGGATTATCTGAATGATTAAATTCATGGGTGTTTATTTCCAATCTTAATAATTGTGTGAATCTTAAACTATTACTTATTAAAGGATTTCATAATTGGATTTAATAAATGGAAATAATGTTTTAAATGGTTTTGACACTTAGTCTAATTATTTAGGGTGTTTAAATTGAAAAGTTTATTTTGCGACAGTGATGCTAAGAATGAGCCAACCGTTCACCTTGATTATAATTTAATAAAGGACTGATCACCCGGTATTTAATTAGGCGGGGTGTTACAGGAGGGGGTGATCCCACCTCCTTCCTTTATGTTCTATTTCAAAAGAATCTTTACAAATAGAAGAAGTAAATGATAACTGATTGTTTTTTTTAATTAACTATCCCCTAGTCTATGGGATCCTTGCTCTACATTCTTCTTAAGAGCTTTTGTGGTCTCAAAATACTAGAGAGGGGGGATTTGCCCCCCTCCTCCACATTTTTATTGAACTGGTCAAGTAAAGCATTTCTTTGAGAACAGAGGTTAAAACTTGTTCTCTAGGCTATTTTTTATTATTATTACTTGGAGGATGTCCTCCCACATGCCAGGTGACAAAAAAAATAAAAACTGTTTGTTATGTCTGGGAGGACTTTTCTCAATATACTTTCTCTTAGGATTTATGTACCTCCCAAGTGTAATGAGCAAAGTTCCTCTTTTTCTCATGCACCCTCTTCTAGCCTAGTAGAGATAAATTATAAAAAAAAATATTATATTGGGTCTACCTCATAGTAGGTAAGTAATCAAACAAACATCAACAATAATAAAAAAATGTTGCTATTCATAAAAAAAGAAATTTTCTGGTATGGGAGCAAATCACTTAGTTCGAAAATTTAGCAAAACTAGGCATAGTAGTACCTATTTAACCATTTGCAATTGATGGATTGGAGGCAGTCGCTCTTCGGCTCCGAAATCTGGCAGTATCCTGACTTACTTACCCCTCTCACCACAAAGGGGCCTTCCCAGTTGGGTTTGAACTTTGACGTTGACGTGCTGCAGAGGTGATGAGTAGGCGCTTGGAGGACCAAGTCTCCCACCTGAAAATATTTGGGCTTGACTGGTTTTCATAAGCTCTGGACGACTGCTAGGTGTAAACTTTGAAGTTCTCCCTTTCTTTATCTCTGTGCTCATCCAACGCCTCTAGCTACATGTGCCATGGGCCAGGGATGAGTCCATTTCTTAGACCCTAGCTAAGGGAACTGCCAGTTCCACCGATCGGACATCTTTAGTCCCATACATAAGTGAGAATGGAGTAAACTCGGTCGACTTTCTCTTCGAAATGCGATAGGCCCATAACATGATGGGTAACTTTTCATCCCATGACCCTGACATGTTTTGCAGCATCTTTTTCAGGATATTGATCAAGGTCTTGTTGGTGGCCTCCGCCTGGACATTTCCTTTGGGTAAGAGATGGTTGAGTTGTTATGCACAATTTTATACTTGTTAGCGATAAGTTTCATATCCTTGTATACGAACTATTTCCCATTATCTGTGAGAATCACCTTGGGTATACCAAACCTGCATATGATATACTCCTTGATAAACTGGGTTACCACTTAGGTAGTCACACTTCTTAGAGGAATGTCCTCTGTCCACTTGGTATACAATTTCGTAGCTATAATGATGAAATCTTTACCATGAGAGGCTGGGCTTATCTTTCCCATCAAATCAAATGCCCATGTGTGGAAGGGGTAGGGAGCTGATAGGCTTTAAAAGTTGACAGAAGTAGGGATGGAAATTTAACCTGACCCGTAGGAGCCCCGCCCCGAACCGACCCTAATGGGGAGGGTTTTAAAACCCGATTAATGAATTAGGAGCGGGTATGGGTTTTAGAAAAATCCGTTTATTAAATGGGGTGGATTAGGAGTCAAGTTAAATAAAACTGCCCCGCCCCGACCTGTTTAACTTATGCCTACATAACTACCCTTTTATATGTATGTTAATTACAATTAAACCATTTATACACACACACACACACATACATAGACTAAAAAAAACCTTTATTTGTATGTTAATTTTGTAAAAGATCTATGTGAAAATATGAATTGACAATTGGGGGGTTGTCTCACATATTGAAATACGAACCATTATAGATCTTTAAGACTATAATGTAATAATTTTAATTTTACTATTTTTAAAATTAACCAACCCATAGGAGCCCGAACCCACCCTGTTTTATTAAATGGGGCGGGCTAGGAGTTAATTTAAGTAAAAACCAACCCGCCCCGCCATGCCCCATTTATTAAATGGGATGATTTAGAGTTTTGTAAAACCCTCCCCAAACTCAACCTATTTCCATCCCTAGACAGAAGGGGCATGCACCATGTTGCCATGTACTTGGCAAGATCTATATTTCTTCACATAACCAATGTAATCAACCTCCATGGTTAGCCAATAATACGCCAACATCATCAATTGATCATACAGCTTGGCACCTCCCATGTGAGAGGGCTCATGGGCTTCCTTCAACACTCTCTTTGTGTCTTCCTTACCTATGAACTTCAGTTCCTTCTCATTAGACCCTCTTCCGGAGATAAATTTCATATGCTCTCTCTGTGGGAAACTTACCGCCTTTCATATATCCTATCTACAGTTGCCTCAAATCTTCAAAGGTATTCACAAAATTGGCTTCTGCTAGCTGGTCAAAAAGAGGTTAGCACATTACACAACCTTATTGCATACGAGAAGCCTTTGTGCTCATGGTGGGAGAATAGTAGCCCCCCCCCCCCCCCCCCCCACCGCAACCGACGGTAAAATGGGATAATTGTGTCCCCATAATGATTTTCATGCATCTCGGCCAACCTCTTTTTAGTTTCTTATTCTATGACATACCTTGCTAAGAACCCTATGGGGCTTTTGAAGTAAAGTGTTGCCTACAGCAAGTGGTAGTTATCTAAATCCAATAACTTCATCATTTCCTCTCCTGTCTCTAGCTTCTTTACAACTAGGTGCCTCTAGTCTTTCAGCTCATTGCTCGAGAATAAAGACTTCATTGTGGTAGGCATTGTCCTCTGCCGCACTGTGATCGTGGCTTTTTCCACATCCATGTCTAACTTTTGCACTATCGTAGCTAGCGCTTCGGGGTGCCTGTTCATTGTTCTTGCATGTCTCTCAATAGTTACTTCCAATAATTATCCCAGCAACCTCTGGATAATGTAACTGTAGGGTGCCAAGTTAGCACGTTTAAAAGAGAACTCCCTATTAAATTGCTTCACCACCAGGTTAGAGTCCCCCCATATGCACAATACTCTGATTCCCCTCCTGAGTGCTTCCAACATACCCAAAATAAGAGCTTCATACTCAGCCTCATTATTTGAGCATTTAAAGTCTAATTTGAAAGAGAGGGTGATCTTCTCCTTGCTATTAGAGAGTATAATACTTGCACCTCCTGTGCCATGGGTGCTAGACCCATCTAACTCCATTGCCCACTTTTCCATTTCTTCCACAATGCATTCTGAGAAATTCTCCCCAGACAACTCTTCACTAGGGGGCTCAAAGTTTTCACATGGAAAATGGGCCAACAGATCTGCTACTACTTGACTCTTGATGGCTTTCGGCACTAAGCATTTTAAATCATATTCTGACAAAATCAAAAACCATCTTGTAGATACCCCATTCTGTTACCCCCTAAACTCTCCTTAGGTCCCTAGCACCTCCCTTCATCACTACAAACCCAGGTCATACCCCGAGTACCGACCTACAAGCCATCGGGCACTCCCAGGCTCTGTTTGACCAGAATTCAAATTCTTTATCTCGATCGAGACTGAATGAATTTTTGAAGGTCCCTGAATCCCCTTTCCAATGGTCCACCCCGTGCGTAATTCTGACTTACGGTACGGACGAATGATCTGTTTTACTTCAAAAGGTTACTGAATGCTTCCAAGGCCCGATTGACCAAAGTCAACTCCTTGAACCAGGTAAAACTCTATGGAATGTCTAAGTACATATCCTAACGTTTCCAACCGTCTGCCCCGTGCATGATTCAGACTTACCATGTGGACGAACGATCCGTTTGCTTTCGATGATTCCCCATCCAATGGACCGACGAATGTCTCCGAGACACATTTGACCCAGAGTCAACTCCTGAACTCGGGAGTAGTCCAAAGGGATTTCGAAGGTCTCTGATATACCTTTGCGATGGTCTACCCCGTGCATGATTCGGATCAATGGTTTGTGCTCTGCGGCCGATTTTTCGAAAAGGCCTGAAAGACACTACCAAACAGCAGGTCCGAGACCCTACCTATCGGCAGTGTGCCTAAACACACCTGTCGACTGGAAGGAACAGGGATATGCCTATCGGCAATGCACTGGGCCTATAAAAAGGAGGGCCTAACCTCATTTGAAAGAAGAGCCCAGATCAAAAGCATATCACTCTCAGCAAATCCAGAAAACCTCTCTCGAAGTCAGCGTGATTTCCACATCAAAATCCCTTTCCAACCTTCACTTTTCATCATCCTTTTCATCAAACTTGGTGAATTAACCACTCTCCATCATCATCCAAGAGCAAGGGCTTCTCTCCAACATTCAAGATCAAGCGCAAGATCTTCAAGAAGGTCCAATTTTCTCAATTCACCCCTGAAATTCTCATAAATTCGCAATAACTTGTTTTATTACTTAGCACTTTTATTATTTCATCTCACACACCCTAATATACTTTTTATTTAGTAATATTGCACATCTATTATTTTCATACAAATAAAAAACCCAAAAAACAAGAAAAGAGGGTTTGCTCATAAATTTCAAACGGGAATTCTCACACTTTTCTTACACTTCTCTCACAGCCAAAACACTTTTTTCTACACACACACACACACAAATAAGAGAATCCTCGGTTGGATTTATGGGATAAACCCCACCCCTCATTTTACATGCGAACTACGTGGACTTTGATGCCTCTATAGGCTATGTAGGCATCTCGAGGTAAATTCCGAGATCCGAGTCCTATTTTACTTTTTCTTTCATCTCCTATTCTCTTTAAATTCAATCCTCCTAGATTACATATATATATATACATATATTTGTCCTTAGTGGAGTATTATTCCACATGAGTTATCGTTCCATCATAACGGTCAACGTAAGGATAATCGCATAAATCCTATTTTCAAATATTTTTATACCTTCCTACGGATGACTCGCTTTACCTCTTCCATGGTATAAGTCGATGATTCCTATCTCCACTACATATACACATGCACACATATCACGGGAAAAATAACGAAAAATAGGAAAAACCCAGGAGAGACCATAAGGGCGGAATGGGTGCCTAACACTTTCCCATTTCGTAACTTAGCCTCTGGACCCTTTTCGAATCATTTTGGTTTCGTATGAATCAATATGTCTTTGGATGCTATCCTTCGGGGTGGCTCCCTTTCTTTTGTCTGTTTTGAGTAAAATAGACTGGCGACTCTATCTCTCTACATTTTTCACCTCACCCAAATGACGTCGGCCGAAGCACTCTCGAGAGGGATGCGCGAGACCTAGGATCCTCCCTCACGCCGCCTACCTATCGCGAGGATCGAGGATCGAGGATCGACACACATCTTTCTACTCGTCCTACAAGTACTGTCCGTGCTAGGAGGTACTTGATAGGGTCATACTTAGTGACTATATGAACTGCAAAGGCTAAAAGATAATGTCTTAACTTTTGAGCCACAAAAACCAAGGCAAGGCAGTGCCTTTGCACATTGGTGTATTTAGATTTTGTTCCTGAGATCACTCCCGACAAGTAGTACACTAGCTTCTCTACTCCTTTTTTTTCTTGGCCAAAAGTACCCCTATGGACCTTTCTCTTGAGATAAGGTAGAGTAGAAACGGTGCACTATCCTCGGGTTGCATCATTGTGGATGGAGAGGCAAAATTTTCTTTAATCTTCTCAAATTCTTTCTTTTTCTCCTCACCCAGGTCCATTTGACTTTTTCCTTCAGCAGGGGGGTAAATGGGTGAGTCACTTTCACTAGTGCAGGTATGAACCTCCTCAGGTAGTGGGTACCTCGATTTTGCATTTGGGCCCAGATGAGTAGCCTAGTAGAGCCAGACCCAAAGTCTGGAGGCCTCATGCCCTAATTAACTCACTTGCGACCCAGTCAAATTCCATAAAATCTCGTAAGGAGATATCATAGGGGTTATGGACTGACGTGGGGGAGTCCAACATCCTCACTCCCCAAAAATGAACATGTATATAACAAACCCTTAGCCCAGCGCAAAGGGCATGTATTTTTTTTCCTGTAAAACACTCCTCGGAGTATAGAGAAATAACAATGAGAGCACCGCCATGGACATAGGCATTCATGCTGAACCACGTAAATTTTATTTTGTGTGATTGACATTCCTTACATTCCTTATTTGTTATGGTGATTGATTTTTCTTGTTAATTTGTGTTGAGCTTAATTGTCACCACAATTTGCGCCGTCTGTGGGAACGTTTGTCTTCCTTTAAGAAAGCCCTCACCAACAAAGAATTTGGAATGTCTGGTCATAGTAGCAATGCCCCTCAAGCAGGGGATATCCAAGAATAGTCTGCCCCTCGTAGGATTAGGTCTGAAGTTCGACATTCAGATCAGAGGGCTCGCCTAGAATGGTAAGCCTCAGAAGAAAGTTAAGGTCCAGCCAGGTCCACTCAAATCTCCAGGCTGATCGATGCCTATGAGGCAAGGCTCCAAGAGCAAGGGGAGGCCGCTCGTAAGAAAGAATCACTGATTGCTCGCCTCAAGAGGGGATTGAAAAGGATGGATAAAGAACTCCATCGTAGCACCAGGCGACGTCAGTATCGCACTCCTAGCCCTCAGGCGAGCAAGTCTTGCAGCCGAGGAAGGAGCCCTAGATGTGGACCTCAAAGATTCATGGAATACGAATCGCATAATGACTCGCTCGAGCAAAAGCGACCAGCTCGCCGATGTAGGAGTACAGCTCGAGGAAATGATGACATATGAAATTTGGTCCAGAGAGAGATGGACCAACACCTAGCACATCAGGGTGACAGATCGACCAGAGACCTACCTTGGCGAGCTCTCAAAACCCAGATGAAATCCCCTTTCTCAATGGAGATAGAAGAAGAAGAATCACCCAAGAAGTTTATAATTCATATATTCAAGATCTACGATGGAAAGACTGACCCTATCGATCACGTTAGAAAGTACAGGCAAGCTATGACTATCTGGAGCCATAGGGATGCACTAATGTGATGGATCTTCCCTTCGAGCTTGCATGATGTGTCCTAGAAGTGGTTTGAGAGACTCCCTCACAGATCCATCAGGATTTTTGAGTCCCTATCATAGCTCTTCATGGCTCGCTTCATTACCAGCAACTCCCATCCGAAGAGAATGGATGCCTTTCTAACAATGAATAAGACACCCCAGGAGAGCCTCCAGGACTATGCAAGAAGGTACTGGGAGTTGTTCAATGAGGTTGAAGAATGCTCAGAGCAGGTAGCTGTAGCCTCTTTTATGATTGGCCTACCCATCTCTTGACTATTGCACTAATCTCTCATTAAGAAGGAGGCCACAACCATTGATGACTTAATGGCTCGCATCGAGAAGTATACCAAAGTTGAGGATGTGACTCGCCTCAGTGGAGGGGAGAGTGGTCGAGCTAAGCTCGCTGCCAAGGGCAATGATAAGGTTGAGAACCAGAAGAAGGGGAGCAAGAATGGGGGCAAAGGTAGCTCTAAGAGCAGGAGCAAAAATAATGCTTCAAAAGCATTTCAGGCAGTAAACACTATCTTTAAAGACCCAATTTAAAAGATCCTAGTGAAGATCAAGGATGAGTCGTTCGTTAAATGGCCCAGAAAGATAGGAGAAGATCCCTCGAAGAGGAACAACGCGCTGAGATGCAATTTTAACAAAGAAGGAGGACACAAAACTGAGCACTGCACGGCTCTTAAGTCCCACCTTAAAGAGTTGTCCCAGACTCGACACCTGAATGCGTTTGTGGAGAAGAAAGTAAAGAAGGTTGCTACTAACGGAGATACAAGGCCTGACAACGTGCTCGAGGAAGATACTGGCCATGATTTTGTAGTGATTCATGGGGCATCAAATCTAAAATAGATTCAAGAAAATTCAGCCCGGATGGAAGTGAAGAACCTTACGGTAGTAATGAAAGATTTTCAAATCGATCCACCAAAAACACAGGCAGGAAAGCGTCGACGAGCAGGTGACGTCGATTACAGCAAACACATCATGTTCACGAATGAAGACTTAGTGGGAGTGAGAGCCCCACATCATGATGCCTTAATAATTACACTCAGGATAACAAACTATGATGTCGACAAGTTGCTCGTCCACCAGGGAATCTCATCTGAAGTAATGTATCTCGACCTGTTCAGGAAATTGAAGTTAAGCATCGCCGACTTAAAGGAAGCCACTTTCCTTTTAGTTGGCTTCGCTGGAAAAGTGATTATCCCTTTAGGAAAGATCGTACTTCCAGTGAGGGTAGGAAGTGTCTCCAAGATGATCGAGTTTTTGGTAGTCGACATTGACTCGCCCTACCAGGCTATCCTTGGTAGAGGGTGGCTACATGCGATGAAGGCCGTTCCCTTGACCTACCATCAGAAACTCAAGTACGTGACTGAGCGAGGAGTAATGAAGATCCATGGAGATCAAGTGATGGCAAGAAGGTTCTTCATAGCGGACATCCGCCCAAAACCAGAATAGAAGGCCGAGAAGGTCAAAGAGAAGGTTAAGGAACAAAAAGGTTTGATACCTTCAAAGTAGCAGTTAAAGTATGGAAGACCCAGAGTGGAGAAGACAAGGCTCCTCCCCTCTAAGAGAGTCATTAAAAACCTGGAAGAGGTCACAGTCGGTGGCAGCAAGAAAGACATAATGTTCTTGATTGGAGACTCTCTCACAGATCGAGAGAAAAAGGAATTGACGGTACTTTTGAGGAATAATGTGGATGTTTTTACGTGGGAACCTTACGAGTTGCCTAGAATTGACCCCAGTGTGGTTTGTCATCGGTTACACGTCGACCGACCTTCAGGCCTGTTACACAGAAGGCTCGGTGAACTGTGCTCGAGAAGGCCAAGGCTGTAGAGAAAGAAGTAGAGAAGCTGTTGGATGCGGGATCCATACGAAAAGTTCAATCCCCTAAATGGTTGTCCAACCCAATAGTGTTTCCGAAAAGAAACGAGAAATAGAAAGTTTACAATGACTTCACTGACCTTAATAGGGAGTGCCCTAAAGACAGTTTCCCTTTCTCGAAGATCGACCAGTTGGTGGACGCCACAGCAACCCATGAAAGAATGAGTTTCCTAGATGCATACTCAGGCTACCACCAGGTCCCTCTGCACACACCAGACCAAGACCAGATAGTGTTCATCACCACCATCGGATTATATTGTTACAAAGTTATGCCCTTTGGGATAAAAAATGCAGGAGCAACCTACCAGCGGCTGGTCACCAAGATGTTTAAAGACTAAATGGGAGATACCATGGAAGTCTACATCGACGATATGCTCGTCAAGAGCAGGAATAAAGAAGACCACCCCTCAGACCTATCAAGGACATTCGAAATCCTCAAGAACTACCGAATGAAGCTCAATGCGAGCAAGTGTTCCTTCGATGTCCAGTTAGGAAAATTTCTCGAGTACTTGGTTAGTGAAAGAGGCATTGAAGCTAACCCAGACCAGATTGATGCAACCAATATGGTGCATCCTCCCCACATGATAAGAGACATATAGAGGATCATGGGCATGCTCACCGCCTTAAATCAGTTCATCTCGAAGTCATCCGAAAAATGTCATCCATTCTTCCAGCTATTGAAGAAAAGCAAAACAGTGGAGTGGAACCAAGATTGCTCAAAATCATTGAAGGAGATCAAATCCTACCTCAGCAAACCACCCTTGCTCGTAATACTCCAAGATAACGATTCCTTGCACCTGTACCTTGCAGTTTTCATCCACGATGTTAGTTCTACACTAGTATGCGAAAGAAAGGGAATCCAACACCCAGTCTACTATGCGAGAAAGACCCTATTGGACGCAGAGCAGTGATACCTACCAGTGGAAAAGCTCACCTTTGCACTAGTGGTAGCCTCGAGGAAATTAAATCACTACTTCAAAGCTCACTCTATCATCGTCCTTACATCACACCCCCTTAAGAAGTCCTGCGGAAGGCGGATCTATCCGACAGACTATCAAAGTGGTCGGTCGAGCTCGAACGATTTTCCATCCTGTTTTAACCAAGGAATGCAATCAAGGGGCAGGTCCTGGCCTATTTCGTCGCAGAATTTACAGGCGAATAGCCTTGCGACTAGCTTCGATCCATGAGTCAAAGGGAAGAACACTCGACACAAGGTGTTTGGCGACTGTTTATTGATGGAGCCTCCAATTCTAAGGGGGCAGGAGTAGGCATTCTGCTCATTACCCCAAAAAATAAAATCCACGAAGAAGGAATTAGTCTTGGATTTGAAGCCTCTAACAGCGAAGCATAGTATGAAGCATTAATAGCAGGCATGCAGAAGGCACAGGCATTGGGGGAAAATAAACTCGAGGTGTTTGGAGTCTCGTAATTGGTCTCCAACCAGATAAGTGGGAGATTCAACGTGAGGGATGAGAGAATGGCAGCCTACCTTGCCTTAACAAAAAATGTAATGTCTAAACTTCGAGCAAGTCAGTGTCCAATAGTTTCCCAGATGACAAGACAGTCATGCTGACGCCCTAACGGCCTTGAGCTTAGAAATTAACTCTAACTTAAAAAGAAAAATTCCTATCGACTTCCTCGCTCAACCGAGCATCAACCAGAGCAACGAGTTGTTAGACATAGTCCATATTCTCCAAATCGAACCAGTGCCCAGTTTGATGGACTCCCTGAGGGACTATTTGAAAAATGGTGCCCTACCAGACGATAAGAAAGCCGCCCATCAAATAAGAGTCAAAGCTACTCACTTTCACTTATCTCCTGAGGGCAAACTGTACAAAAAATCTTTCACCGGTTGTAGACACCCCATTCTGTTACCCCCTAAACTGTCCTTAGGTCCCTAGCACCTCCCTTCATCACTAAAAACCCAGGTCATACCCCGAGTACTGACTTAGAAGCCATCGGACACTCCCAGGCTCCGTTTGACCAAAAGTCAACTCTTTAACTCGACCCAGACTAAATGAATCTTTGAAGTGCACTTAAAACCCCTTCCAACGGTCCATCCCGTGCGCGATTCTGACTTATGGTACGGAGGAACGATCCGTTTTACACTGAAAGGTCACCAAATGCTTCCAGGGCCTGGTTGACAAAAGTCAACTCCCTGAACTGGATCAAACTCTTTGGAATGTCGAATTACATCTCCTAACCTTTCCAACGGTCTGCCCCGTGCGCAATTTGGACTTACCATGCGGACGAATGATCCGTTTACGTCCAAATAATGCTTCTGAGCCATATTTGACCCAAAGTCAACTCACGAACCTAGGAGCAGTCCAAAGGACTTTTGAAGGTATCTAAACTACCTTTCTGATGGTTCACCCCGTGCACGATTCTTATTAATCGCGTTCTGCGGCCGATTTTCCAAAAAGGCCTGAAAGACACTACCAAACGGCAGGTCCCAGACCCTGTCTATCAGTAATGTTCCTAAATGCACCTACCGATTGGCAGGAATAGGGCTATGCCAATCGGCAATGCACTGGGCCTATAAAAAGGAGGCCTAACCTCACTTGCAAGGAGAGCCCAGATCTGAGACATCACTCCCAAAAAATCCAGAAAACCTCTCTCGAAGTCAGCGTGATTTCCACATCCAAATCCCTTTCCAACCTTCACTTTTCATCATCTTTTTCATCAAACTTGGTAAATTCACTACCCTCCATCATAATCCAAGTCTAAGGGCTGCTCTCCAACATTCAAAATCAAGCTCAAGATCTTTAAGAAGGTCCAATTTTCTCCACTCTCTCCTTAAATTCTCATAAATTCACAATAACTTGTTTTGTTACTTAGCACTTTTATTATCTTATCTCACACATCCTAATATACTTTTTACTTAGTATTATTGCACATCTTTATTTTCATATAAATTAAAAAACTCGAAAAATAAGAACAAGCGGGTTTGCTCATAAATTCCAAACGGGAATTCTCACACTTTCATTACACTTTTCTCACAAGTGAAACACTTTTTTTACACACACACACACACACACACACACACACACAAATAAGAGAATTCCCCGATTGGATTTATGGGATAAACCCCACCCTGCATGCGAACTACATGGACTTTTATACCTCTATAGGCTACGTAGGCGTCTCAGGGTAAAACCCGAGACTCGAGTTCTATTTTTACTTTTTCTCTTATTTTCTATTTTTTCTAAACTCCACTTTCTTATATTACATATATATGCATATATTTGTCCTTAGTGGCGTATTATTCCACAAGCGTTATCGTTCCATTATAACAGTCAATGTAAGGATAATCGCGTAAATTCTATTTTCTAATATTTTTATACCTTCCTACGGATGACTCGCTTTACCTCTTCCATGGTACAAGTCGATGATTCCTATCTCCATTATATATACACATGCACACATATCACGAGGAAAATAAAAGGAAAATAACAAAAACCCATGAGAGACCGAAAGGGCAGAATGGGTGCCCAACACCTTCCCATTTCGTAGCTTAGCCTCCGGACCCTTCTCGAATCATTTTGGTTTCGTATGCACCAGTATGTCTTTGGATACTGTCCTTTAGGATGGCTTCCTCTTTTCTTTTGTCTATTTTGAGTAAAATAGACTGGCGACTCTAATCTCTCTACATTTTTCACCTCACCCAAATGACGGCGGTCGAAGCGCTCCCGAGAGGGACGCGTGAGACCTAGGATCCTCCCTCATGCGCCCACCCACCGCGAGGATCGGGGGATGGCCACAGTGGAGACTCCACTGGGGACTTTCTTTTGAGGGCTAGACTCTATTTACATGGGTGTTATGTTTGTTTATATTTTCCCCTAATTTTGCATGTTCCCATTTTTCATGTATATCCCATACTTATGCTTCTATTCACACACTTGTAGAAAATTCTCCATGTACACTTCGCACCACGTGAACCTAGGGTCACATATATCCACATGTTGCACGCATCATCCATCCATACTTGGTGAACCATTGGTACTTGTAATTTTCTCCCTGTTTGGCATAATCGAAAAAGACATTCTCTTAAGATACTAATAAAAGAATCACGCTTGATTCACATGACATCACCAAAGAGCATTGATATTGACCAAATTTTTACCCAGTAACTAGAGGGTCACTTCATGATGGGCGTTGGTCCAGCAGGGCGCAGTTAGCCTAAGTGATATGACTCTCACCTTCCATTGGCCAAGTACCTTCGATGTATATCGAACGGTTCCCCCGCATCGTACTGCTTGACCGAAGTAATGACGGGAGGTATATCGCAGGGAACTCATTCACGTACGCCGAGTATATCGAATTTCTCTCACATGTACCATCCCCACGAGTTATATGGTGAGGAAATTCACGTACACTCAGGTATATCAAATGGCTTGTTCACACGTACCGATTTCCCGCAAGAGCAAGACTTATATCGTGGAAGTCACCCCAAAGGGGGGAACCCTTTCCAATTCACCCAACTAACTGCATACCCACATATAGGTGTCAAGCCTATGACACACTTGTTAGATTTCCAGTTTCTAACCGAAACTCTGACAAAATTCCGGGTCGGACTGCCGCCCGAATTTTTGCGCATTTTTAAAACGGGACCCGGTCCGTGAGCCTGGTCACAAGTCCAGCCATAGCTTTGCATATATTACAAACCCAATTTTTCCAGGCTCGGATCCCGTTCGGCATTTCATTTTGCATTTAGGAGAATTAATACAAGTGAAAACATAATAATTATAATAATCATGATGAGACCATCTCCAAAAAGAAAATTCTCTTTTTTTATCCAAAATCCAAAAACATTTTTTCCATTCCTTATCAAAAAGCCAAAAACATTTCCCCTCTCTTTATCAAAAATAAAAAAATATTTTGTCTTTCAATATAAAAAAAAATATGTCAAGAATATATTCATCCTTTTTTTCTCAAAAATAAATCCCATTTTACGCCTTCTCAGGTCGATCACAAGCCCTTAGCCTACACCCACAAGTCCTTATTGCCTTCGGTCTTCAATCAAGCCACCCCAGAGTTCCTTTCGTTCCCCTATTACTCCTTCTGAGTCCGAAATCCATTCTCTTTCCATGGAGAACACAGATCAAGTACCCGTTGTGTAGCCGGATCTGACGGTAGTCCTAGCTCAGCTTGTGTCCAAGATTGACAATCTCCAGACAGAGGTCCGAGAGATGCAACGAAATCAGGTTCCCATTCCTCAAGAGCCCAAGGCCCTATTCCCTCGTGCTATGGATCCACTCGAGCCCATCTGGGTTCTCGAAGAGTATCAGCACGCTCCACGTGCCCCTCCTGTTAATGGGCCACCGCTTGCCCAGCTTGCTATGCCGAACCTTACCCAGCCTAGGGCTAACTTACCCATGATAATTGATTCGAATGAAGAAGAGCTGAACAAAGTCAAAGAGGACCTCAAGATGCTCACCAAGAAGTTTGACCAAGTCATAATCTCGGGGAATTACGTAGACTACACCCACATGTCTCCTTATCATAATGCGAGGTTACTCGAGAAGTTCAAGATGCCAAACATCGAGAAATTCGGAGGAAGTGGACCCCCGATTATTCATCTCCGAAGATATCACCGTTCCATGACTCTAGTAGGGGATTCTAAAGTGATGGCCCAACTGTTTCAATAAACTTTAAAGGATAGTGCCCTCCGATGGTTTTTGTCTCTCTAAGAGTCCAGAATTCGTAGCTGGGAGGATGTAGCCCGGGAATTCATATCACAGTACAAATACAATAAAGTGCCCGAGGTCACCTGCCGTGATATAGATCTGCTCAAACAGAATCCTGGGGAATTAGTCAGTAACTCCATAGCCCGATGGAGGGAAAAATCAGTAACCATGACCAATCGATCGTCTGAGGAAGAACAAGTCAATATAGTAAAGAAGAACTTCTTACCCCATGTTCGAGAAAACATGGGAGGACAATATTATCCCCACTTCCGAGCTCTCAGAGAAGTAGGAGTAAAAATCATGCAAGTTCTTGCCAAAATAGAAGTCGAACCAAAGAAGGTGTCCGGACAGTTCACCCCCAGAAAAGATGACAAACCTGCCAGTGCTACAGTCTCAACCGTCAACAACATCTCTCAACCAACCACATCATGGGCGCCAGAAAGCCGCCATGTCCCTGTCCGAAAGGAATACACCGAGCTCCATTCTCCCCTCTCTAAAGTTTATCAAGCCTTATTAAGACGAAACCTTATCAAACCTTTGGATCTCCGTCCATTGCCAAATCCACTCCCAAGAAACTTCAAGCCAGATGCCCATTGCGCCTTTCACCAAACTGCTGGCCATACCACCGACCAATGGTTTCACCTCCGAAACATAATCCAAGGTCTAATTGATCGGGGTACCATCACCCCACCAACCAAACACTACTCACAACCCACTTCCAAATCATGTCAATGCCATCTTTCTATAAGAGAACCCAGAATTCGATCCCTCAACTCAAATCACACCCATATAGTTTCCTAAACCTCTTCAAATTTTCCCATATTTCCTCCTACACCCTATGAGCCTCGCTGATCAGCCGCTGTCACTCCTTACCAGAGCATGCATCGCTGTCCGTACCTATTTTGAAAATGGAATCATGGAATTGTCAGAAGTGTTAAATAAACTCCTAATGTTCGGGATGAAATTGCCCTCACAGATGGTCATTGATTGCCAAAGTTTCAGTACGCTGTTCTTAGAAGTAAGAAAATTGGCTCGAGAGTCAGATAGTTGGGTCGTACCAACCGATGAAGTCTGGATGGATGATGTCATCCAGATCATGGCAGAATTATTCAAACAAGCCAATAACTTGACCGATCTACTTGATGCTCTGAAGCTATAGGGGCGCCTAGTCCCTTCACCCTTACATATCCCCACAGAATGGGATGACCTGTATGAAGAAGATGTTGAAGTTGTGGAATGCATAGACTTTACATGGAAAGATAAAATTATTTCCATCGGATGGGGGGAAGAATTCGAAGATTTGAATGAAGAACAAGCTTTCGAGAAAATTATCCCTGTAGCTGACATGTGTGGAATGATATCATTTGAAGAACTCCTTGAAAAAATAAACAAGTTGGAAAAACAACCCAAGATCTACGAGGAAACAGGATTCATGTTTTTCCCTTCTTCAATAAATCACATAACCAGATCAGGGAGGTATTACCAGATCCCAAACTCACTACCAGCTAATTACAAAGGGAAGGGCGTTGAAAACCTTCCTATGCCAGAAATGACCCTCGAGGAGGGAAAGATCCTCGATCAACTGAAGAAAACTAAATCTAACATCACTCTATGGGGGTTTTTCATGTATTCCCAGCTACACAGAAATGCTTTGATCAAGTTTCTCACTGGACCCCCAGTTCCTCCTTCTACCACACCAGAAGATGCGGTAAATTTGGTCGGATCCTTGACCTCGACCCGAATGCTATCCTTTTCTGAAGAAGAAGTCCCCAAGATTGGGCCAAACCACAATCATTCATTCAATATCTCCATCGAAGTTATGGGGAAGGTCGTACCACTCCCTCTTATCGATAATGGATCCGCATTGAATGTCTGTCCACTGAGAACCTTCAAATGTTTAGGCCTGAAAGAAAGAGACCTCACTCCAACCTCTGCTACTCTGCGTGCCTATGATAATACCCGTCGGGAGGTGATGGGATCCATAAAGCTTGTAATAGGGGCTGGCCCCATAAAACCTATCGTCGAATTCCAAGTTATTGACATCCCAGCCTGTTTCAACCTATTATTAAGACGAACTTGGCTCCATAGTATCAAAGGAGTGTCTTCCTCACTCCATTAGAAATTAAAGATCTTCACCGATTGATGGGACATTACCATCTTGGGCGACGACGACAATGCCCATGGTGCAAGTACCAGCAGTCCAATCCATGAGATACAGCACGGGTAAAATGATATGCTCCTATTAGGATTTTGAGTTGAGCCACTTCCACTCTCGACAGGGGACAAATTCAAAGAAACGGTTTGTCTAGAATACGACCCTCATGTCAATGTGATTCAGATGTTAATAAACATGCGCTTCATGCCCGGACTGGGGCTAGGACAAAGACAACAAGGGATACTTGAACCGATTGAACTGAAGAAGGCTTTCCCTCCTTGTGGTTTGGGGTGTCAACTGTCAGAACAAGAGCTCAGAATGATCCGCTAGTATCAACCAAACAGAAGACTAGGCCGCGTCCAAACTATCCCAGGTGACTCATTGAACGGACGATTCATCAAAGAGGGTGAGGACTTTCCCTTTTGCGGATTTTTGGAACCATGGTATGACCATACAAACAATAAGACAAAGCCTGGAATGGAGATCTTTTTCCAAGACAGCTAACCATGGGCCGAAGGTTCCCAACACCAAGTACAACCACTCATCAAAAATACCGAAGAGATTGAGGAAAGTGACTCCGAAGATTCTTTTAACTTACAGACATTGGGGCTGACACTTTGCATGGTTCATTCAGGCACTACATCACCGGATCCATCCCAACTGATTAAAGTTGTTGATACACCTCTCCTCAACTAGCATGTTGCACCAGTTCTACTTGCTGAAATCTCCCCTAATCCTAATGTTTACTCCATTTCTTCTTCTGTTGTCTATCCTTGTTCAAATGTAATCGAGTCCTCTTTTGACGAGGTTCTCAATGTTATTTTTTCTCTCAATGAAATAAACGAATATTTTGAGTATCTTGCTATGCCTTACATTAACTGTTTGGATTCTAATCAAACTTTTGATGATCATGACTTTGCAAATGAACAATTCTTAACTGATTTAAATAAGGTTAATAGTAAATAACATAACAGCGTTCAAGTTATTGAAGAAGAGACTTTTGTTGTTAACCTAGGTTCTAATTTCCAACTGCGCGGGCTTAGGATAGGGGTTACCCTCAATGAGCATGAGCGTGCACAACTCGAAGAATTGTTAAAAGAATTTGTGGATGTCTTCGCATGGTCCTACGACAATATGCCTAACATTGATCCTGAAATAGCTCAGCACGAGATTCCCACTCTCCCAGATTACAATCCGGTCAAACAAAAGTTGAGAAAGCTCCGCACCAAATGGTCGCTCAAGGTCAAAGAAAAAGTTAAACGTAGGCTTCATTCATGTGATCGAATATCCAACATGGCTAGCCAACATAGTGTCCATGCAAAAATCAGGAGGAAAAGTTCGGATGTGTGTAGACTAGCGGGATTTGAATAAAGCCTCTCCAAAGGATGATTATCCGCTACCTAATATCGACATGATCGTGGACAACACAGCCAGTCATTCTCTCAAGTCATTCGTCAACGGGTTTACCGGATACAACCAAATTAAAATGCACCCAGATCACCAAAAAAAAACCGCATTCATCACCCCATGGGGAACCTTTTGCTACACTATCATGCCATTTGGTCTCAAGAACACTGGGTCTACCTACCAGAGGGATGCCATAACCATCCTGCACCATTTGATTCACAAAGAAGTTGAGGTCTATATGGATGATATGATTATCAAGTCCAAAACTAGAGAAGGTAATATTCCTGCTCTCCGAAAGTTCTTCGAACGAATGCGATAGTATCAGATGAGACTCAATCCACAGAAATGCATCTTCGGCATTACAAAGGGAAAACTCTTGGGATTCATGGTCAGTGAGAAGGGGATAGAAGCAGATCCTTCCAAGCTGGAAGCCATACTTGAGATGTCACCTATCTGAATAGAGAAAGAAGTCTGAGGTTTCCTCAAGAAATTACAATACATCAGTAGGTTCATTAGCTAGTTAACCTCCATCTGCAAACCTATCTTCAAACTCCTCCGAAAGGATTCAACTAAAGTTTGGAACGAGGCATGCCAAGAAGCCTTTGATCGAATCAAATAATATCTGACCCAACCCACGGTACTCATGCCATCATAACCCGGTCTCACCTTACTCCTATACCTAACCATAATCGACATTACAGTCGGGGCTTTGCTAGCCCAATACCTTGAAGATCCTGCAAAGAAAGATCCATCTATTATGCGAGTCATAAATTTAACTGACTGGGTACGATGTCAACTACACTGCTTTGGAAAAGGCGTGTGTCTCACTTGTCTGGATCACCCAAAAGTTGTGGCACTACATGATCGCCTTCCCCATCAAACTTTTATCCCGAATGGACCCCATAAAATACCTATTTGAGAAACCCCCTTGTCCAGCCGAATGGCCCGATGGTTGATGCTCCTAGACGAGTTTGATATCATGAACGTCACGCAAAAAGCCATGAAAGGAAGAGACATATCTGACTACCTTGCTGATTACCCCATGGATGAAGCCGATGTCCGGGTCTCCGAATTCCCAAATGAAAACATTCTCTGTGCTGCTCAAGACAACCTTCGATGGAAAATGTTCTCTAACGGCGGTGCCATTAAAAAGGGATATGGCTTTGGGATACTTCTGATAGCCCCAGATGACTCCCACACTCCCATCGTCATCAAATTGGATTTCCCCTCCACCAATAACATGGCTGAATATGAGGCATGTATGGTAGGCCTCAAAGTTTCCCTCAAGAAACGAATTCAATGCATAGATGTCTACGGGGATTCTAGCATCATCATTGGTCAAGTGCTCAGAAAATGGAAGGTCGAGGATGGGAAACTCCAACCCTTCCTTTCCCATTTAGAAGAACTAGCCTCCCAATTCCAAAATATCACTTTCCACTACCTACCTCGATCAAAAACTAAGCCGGATGATGCCCCTACTACCTTGGACTCCATGGTCGACATGCTCGAAGGAATAACCATGACCACCTTTCAAGTTAAAAAGCAAGATAAACCAACCCACTACTACCACATTGAGCTCATCACCACAGAAGATCCTGAGCTAGCCAATTGTTGGTACTATGATATTTGGCACTTCCTCAAGTATGGTAGGTATCCCAAGGGTTTCAACAAGAAATATCGAGCAACCCTTCGAAGAATGGTTGGCCAATACATCATCTGCCACAAAGCACTGCTCAAAAGGAACTTCGATGGAACTCATCTGCACTGTATCAGAGTTGCTGACATTTAAAAGATAATGCAGAAGATCCACAGCGGGGAATGCGGACCCCACATGAACGGTCATATGCTTGCCAAAAAGATCATTCGATAAGGCTACTACTGGACCACCATGACCCAGGATTTCACTGCCTATGTCCGGAGATGCCTCAAGTGCCAACAATTCTCCAACCTTCAGCATTTTCCTCCACGTGAATTATACAACATAACCTCTCCCTGGACTTTCTCCACCTGAGGCATCGACATCATAGGGAAGGTTACATCAAAGGCTTCCAATGGGCATGAGTTCATCGTAGTTGCCATTGATTACTTCACCAAATAGGTAGAAGCGGAGTCATACGTAGTGCTGAACGCTAAGAAAATGGCTAAATTCATCAAGAAAGACATCATTTGCCAGTATGGGGTCCCACACTAGCTAGTATCAGATAACGTGTTGCATTTTTGAGGAAAAAGTCACATAGGTGGTCAACGAGTATGGGATTCAGAGACACAAAATGTCTCCCAATCGACCTCAGACCAACAGTGCAGTTGAAGCCACCAATAATAACCTCAAAGCCATCATCAGCAAGATGACTGAAAGTTATCGGGATTGGGATGACCAGATCCCGTACGCCCTCAGGGGAAACCAATCCTCAATTAGATCCTATACTGGGGCTACTACTTACTCTCTAGTTTACGGTATGGAAGAAGTCCTACTCGTGGAGCTGAAAATACCCTCGTTGCACGTCATGCTTGAAAGCAAGGTCAGGGAAGAAGACTGGTGCCAAATCCGTCTTGATGAGATGACCCTCCTAGACGAAAGGATATTAAAAGAACTATACCATATACAAGGGTACCATCGCCAAATAACGCTTTCATTCAATAATAGAGTCAAGGACCGTGGTGCCGAGAAGGGGACCTAGCCCTTAAAAAAATCATAGAACCCATCTGGGACCCCAGAGGGAAATTAAAGCCCAGTTAGAGCGGCCCCTACATTGTCAAGAAGATCTTATTCGGAGGTGCTGCCATGCTCACTGATTTAGATGGGGAAGATATGGCTCATCCAGTCAACCTAGACCGTCTCAAGAAGTTCTACCCCTAGTCCGAAATCTAGGCGTGCTACGACTCTTCTCGTCTCCCTTCTATTCTAAAAAATAAAAAACTCCTCATTTTCTTCTGCCTAGAACTACGTGGTCCCGATCATCTACAAAAACCATTTTCAAACAAAGTATAAAATTTCAAAACCCTAGAGGAACGTAGGCAGCTCATACACCTTGCACGAGCACGACCCTTTCTTTTTCACACAATACTTTTCTTTTCTTACCTCCGAGAACGACAGTTCATTCTAACATATATTTGAACAAAAGGATTATGTATGCCTTATAGATCGGTATAGATAATTCAAAGAACACAAAACTCATAAAAGGGCACAGCTGGATGATCAAAAACTTGTTTATTTCCCTAATAAGAAATTTCGGTATAGATTACATGAGAAAAGGAACGGATAACTCCCTTCCCCTACCCTCCTAAAAAAGCGAAATAAAATCCCCACATTTATCCCCCATTACACAATAAACTCTCAAGGAGTCCTATCCACAGCTACTAGAGGAGACTTCTCCGTCATCATCATCTATATCCTGGGGTCCCCAAGCTTCCCCTGCCTGAACAGAGTGTCGTAGACACTCCATGGACCGATAAGCTCGAACCAGCTTCAAAAAAACCACAACACCTCCTTCCATAGTGTTAAAAGAGACAAGCCACTTTTGTCTAGTCTCCACTACCAACATATTGCTAACTACTCTCCATCACAACAACATTATATAATCCCCAGGGATATGCCAAACTCTCCCAACAGACTGAGGGGGACGGGTCGACGGACGCCGACTCTCCCATAGACAGCAAGACGCACGCACAGACGCTCGGTCAAATCCTCTACCGAAAAGAAATTTAGTGTTTGAGGTGGCACGAGATGTGCCCAACCAAATTGGCACAGAAGTCGCCAAGTGAAATAAAAAGAGGTATGGATGAGACCAACCAGCCGCACATACGGTATTCTCCTAGGTCCAGAACAGGTAGCAACTGTCCCTACCAAGGCACTGACCAGTACAGATTCTGAGCCCCATGCTCCACAAGCCAATTCTCCCAGCTCTCAATATCTAGGACAATGCTGAAGAAGTGAAGCGAAAAGAAGTTGGGTATAACCGACAAAGGATATTCTGGAAGAGTCACTAGGCGGAGTCTTTCAGACAACCACATGAACAGCATCACGGGGATACCCCTCAAGAAGTCAGAACGACCTTCTCGCCAGGTATCTAGACCGTTCAGGGTCTTGGCCAGTATCACTGCCACGGGATTGCGATGATATGACATCCATGAAGAAATGGCTGCAAGTTGCGGATCCATCAGCAGTTCCCCAGTCACCAGCAGTAATTTTGAAACCAGGCCCAGAGCAATGGCTCCAGGATAGCCAGCATCACCTACTTATCTCAAATTCACGGGCTGCAACACCGCCGGGAGGGGGATCATTCCTCCAGCAACAAGTGATCTAGTCGTCGAAGGTGAAATACGAAGAAGCCTGGCCAGCAAATCCCTGGGAGAATAGGAAAATTCGGGTAAAGTCGCAGCAACACTGGGATTTATCCCCAGTATGGTAGGAAATTTCTCATAGGTAGGACAAACTTCATCCAACCCAAAGCGGAATACATGGTCTTTGGGGTACCAAAATTGTACCGTCTCCATCAGCATGTTCCACTCAATGGACCGATTGTGCCACAAAAAGACTCGACGCATGTTGACAGCATCGTAGTCAATATTATAAGAGCACATAGCTTCCAACGCTTCGAGGTAGTTAGCAAACTCAATGCTACCAGGGAGAGCCATCTTGCAGGACTAAGAGATAATAGGCAAGTAAGTAACAATGTAAAGGTGTGATGAAACCCCTACTTCTTTTTATACTTGAGAACCCTCACAGAAGACATAACCCATGTAGAGATCAGAGGGAATGCTACCCCATAAGGTACAAGAAGCTGAAGATGGCACTAATCAAAATCTTTGAATATGGGACTGGACTTGATTGCCGATAGGCAGGGCAAGGGGCTTGCCAATCGGTAACCCCCCATTTTTGGAAATTTTCCTTTTTTCTTTTTTATCAAAATCAGTAAAACCCAATAAAAATAAAATTAATATTCTCAACAGAATTTCAAAAGTCTCCATTCCACCCCTCATTTTTAAAATTTTCCTTCAAAATCCTAAAAATGTCTCTTTTTACGGTCTCAACAGCAAAGTAAAAAGCGCATGTGCATGCATTCACTTACCATTAGCAAAAGATAATAAAAAAATCCCCATTGCATTGCATATATATATTCTTCTATGTTACATCAAATTTTGCAGGAAATAAAAGAAAAGCAAAAAAAAAAAAAACGGGACTGAGGCCGAACCCATATTTTTTCTCTCTCTCTCTCTCACCTATCCTTCACCCCTAAGAGCTTCCACCCCTGCGACGCGCTCTCTTTCCCCAACGGCGAGATGACGCACCATCGCTACCCGAGCCAGAGTCCTCCTGAGATGGAAAAAACGGCACCAAACAAGAAGGAACCAGGACCGCATCTCGAATATGGGCAGTCGCCGAAGATATCCAGTCTCTGATGTCCCTCAGCCAAGTGGTCGACACACGGACTTCTGTAAGTAAAAGGAAAAATCTGTATCAAAGAGGGATCAAAACAGAAAAGGAACCAAAAAGAGGAAGAAGGTATACCGAGGGATAAAGAACCTCATCTATCAAACCGAGCTCCTCCCGATCCATCGCATGAGGACGATGCAACATGGGGACCATCCTTCCATCAGCCCACCGAATATTGTACGAAGGGATATGCAATAGCACAAAAGGAACCTCTGAAGCCGTTGTCGCAGATGCCAATGGACCACCGCCGCTGTGGGAAGACCCCACATCTTGACTCAAACCCGGGGGACGAAAAGGCGAGGCATCATATATGCTGGGCTCCATCAACCAGGAGCAACCATATCAGTGTACAACAAATAGGACTCGCCAATCATCGCCTCGATCCTCGCATCCTCCAGTAGCAACCACTCCCGCCTCATAGACATAGGAGGATGCGTAGGTGGCACCACCACCTCCTCCTCCGTAATCTGCCAAACCAACCGCTCTCCCAGATACCAGGAATGGCTGAACTCATGCCCCAGCAAATGACTCATCTTCGCATTCACCCCACTCGCGCTCGTATCCTGAACGACTGTCCCCCAAGGGTAAAAAGTCACCTGAAAATCCCCAGCAGGCATAAATCAATAGAAAATAAGAACATGCCAAAAACCAAGGCCGAAAAGGAGAGAGTCTTACCCTACCACTGGTCACCGCCTCTAGAGAAAGGGATCCCTTCGACTTTCAATTGGCCTTCCATCATCGATACAATCGACAGAAGTCCCCAACAGTCTTGTCCTTCAAGGCAATCAGCTGGTTATTGCACCCAATCACTTCATAAAACCACGTCTGCTAAAGACAGTAATTCACAATAAAAAAGAGACGCATAAGGAAAATGTGAATGCATGAGAGGAAAATGCAAAAAATTAAACGATACCTCGAGGAGATACGTGGCTCCAGTAAAAGTTTACCGGCAGCACTGGTTGAAGGCATTCAAAGAAAAATAGAGGGTCGCCAAATTTAGGCTCCCCCAATCATAGAGAGGGATGTTCGAAAACATCCTCAAATACGGCAAGAAATACAAATGGATGGCGTCGCCACTCGACGCCACCATGAAACCTCCCAGCACCAGCAAAATAAACAACCGAACTATCTGCCTCACCTGCAGCCCGTCCTCTACATCAACCACCCTACTCAGCAAGATATCCTTCAGCAAGGACAACCGAATGGAATCCCCATAAACTATCCTCCCTGCATCACCAAGCGTCGCCCTGACCACCTTCGGCCTCACCCTCAGAGAGCGATCCACCTCTATCTGCTCCTCATCGCAATTCAGCCCCAGCAGCTACTGCACATCTATGGGAGTCACGGTCATCTCCCCAAAACCTAAATGGAAGGTGTGGGTAGTATCCCACCATCTCTCCCCCAAAGCGCATAAGATAGCTGTCAATCGAGGCATCTCATCCAGCGCAGACGCCAACCTCCCAAATCCCTGATGATACCACCCAACGCACCACAGGTGGAAGATGCTCCCAGACATCCTTAAGCCCCATAGTCCCACGGGCACACATGTTCTTCAAAGAGATATCAGAGTGTCAAAAGAAGAAACCTTGTCAAAATTCAAGAAGGAAGGAAAAAGCACCAAAAAGAGAAGAATGCCAAAAATAAGGTTGCTTACATAACTTCTAGGTCTCACCACCTTAGAAGACCGATGATGCGACGACTCCCATAGCAAAGTCCGCTCATCCACAACTGGCTCGAATGCATCAAAGGAGTTCTCACTCCCCAAAGAAAGAGGCGCCCTGGCCCTCCACTCCACGTTCGCCCAGTCATCAGAAGTCAACCATTCCCTATGCACTGCAGTGCTCACAAAGGTGGCCATTTCTTAGAGATTAGAATGCTAGAACGGTTTGCAAAGGAAAATTACAGAAGAAAGAAAGCAAGAAGCTGTGAAAAATGAGGGGAATTATCCCCCTTTATATAGGATGCCAAGGGTCATGCCGATCGGCATTGACCCCCACCCACTGATCGTCACTGTCTCCTTACCTTCCCGAGGTAGTCTAAAAGTTTGTGCCATTGCCGAATGTCACCCTCTGAACCATGCCGACCGGCACCCCCTTGAAATTTTGTACAAAAATTCCCAAAAAATACCAGACAACCCCGAAAAATTCCCAAAAAATTCCTAAAAACCCCAGGAAGGATTTAGAACATTTTCACGAGGAAAATTTCACACTCCCTCAAGCAGAACCCCTATTTTCCAGCGAAACTCTCAAAAACTAAGTAAAACTCCCCCCGACAACATCCTCGGAGGATCTCTAAAGATCACCCCTATGCCCCAAAGGCCTCAATTTTCCCCAAGCAATACATCCAAACCGTGGGCCACCTAAATCTCCCCAGTGGAATTTTGGCTATTCCTTCAGAGGATGCAAAAGATTTCCCCGGCAGTCGGCTCCCCAGGCCAAAGAAAAACCATAAGATAAATGAGAACGCGAGAATTACGTGTGATAATTGATTAACTTTGTAACTTTCTAATATAGCACACTTATTTAATTTCAGCCCCTAATCATGCATCTAAAGTGCAAGTGTCAACCCATAAATAAATAAAGCATGTGACATAAAAAATTATGCTGAGACATTGAATTCAGGAAAAAAAACCTTTCGGGTAAAACCTTTATTTCACTATGAATATACAAGCCGCAACTTACAATTACATAGAGAAATCTGCAATGGATCAACGGGCAGCCAACCCACAAAGACACGCAATCTTGAACTCAGCAAGAGAATACACGCAGCACCCTCCAAGGACTCGCAGCCCAAACAACAAAGGTAGAACCACAGCTCTCCTCAATGACACGCAGTCATAACACTTTGTAGAGACTCCCTAAGCAATGACACGCAGCCCTCGGTTGCAAAGATCTCTCCACAAAGATGAACATTAGCAAAGCTTGTGTTCTAGGGTTCCAAAAGATTCACAAAAGTAATTGGGATTTTTGGTGTGAATAAAAAAAAAAAGTCTTGGGACTCAAAAAGGTGAAGACTTAGAGTATTTAGGACTCAGAAAATCGTCTTGAAAAGTCTTAAAAAATAACTCCCCGAAGTTGGCTTTAAATAGGAAAACTTTGAGCCTAAAAAATCTGCAGCGAATCTGGCCGAATTTATCCCAGACGGACCGGTCCGGTTCTGAGGCGAATCGGTCCGGTCAAGTGGATCGGTTCTTTTATTTTTGCCTTCATCGGTTCGCTTGCGGTCCGGGGTATACTGGATCTGCAGCAAGCGGATCGGTCCGGTTGAGGGACGGATCGGTCCGGTTGCAGATCGGTCCGGTATGGGACCGGATCGGTCCGGTTTTCCCAGAAAAATAAAATCCTTTTAAAAGCCTCATTTTGCTTTAAAAAACTTACTTCTTATTTTTATGAAAAACATTTTATAAAAATTTCCCAATACTAAATATGAACTTTAAGGAACGTAAAAACAAAATTTTACCAAGTTCATTCTCGCAGGGGCTATGATGTTGAAGACGCTTTGATATTCGGATCCGTTGATGTAGATGCGATCTTGAGTTTCTTCAAACGGTGTAACGGCGTACGACATAAAAATTGATAATGGACAAAAATGTCCTTACAGTAAATCTCCACGGCAAAGTTTCCCAAGAACATCGCTACATAGGCCCGCAGAATTGGCTTTAACCCGCAGAATTGGTCATTCCACCTTAAGCCCACAGAATTGGCTTCGACATACAGAAATGGTCATCTCAACTTAAGCCCGCAGAATTGGCTTCGACCCATTGAATTTGTTACCTCCACCTTAAGCCCGCAGAATTGGCTTCAACCCGCAGAATTGGTCATCCCAACTTATGCCCTCAGAATTGGCTTCGACCCACAGAATTGGTCGTCTCAACTTAAGCCCGCAGAATTGGTCATCGCTACATAAACCTGCAGAATTGGCTTCAACCTGCAAAATTGGTCATCGCTACATAAGCCCGCATAATTAGCTTCGACCCGCAGAATTGGTCATCTCAACATAAGCTCACAGAATTGGCTTCGACTCGTAGAATTGGTCATTCCACCTTAAGCCTGCGGAATTGGCTTCGACCCGCAGAATTGGTCATCCCTACTTAATCCCGCGGAATTGGCTTCGACCCGCAGAATTGGTCATATCAACTTAAGCCCTCATAATTGGTTTTGACCCACAGAATCGATCATCCCTAGCACCTCCTTAGGAATTGACCTACACCTTTCCTCAAAAGCATCCTTAGTATTCCGCCCTTAGGTCCTCAGAATTGGCCTCGACCCTTCGAATCAGTCATCCTCCCTCCTTAAGTCCTCAGAATTGGCCTTGACCCTCTGAATTGATCATCCTCCCTCAAAAGCATCATGTGGTGTCTATTTCAAGTCTATCGTTTGTTCTAAACTAACTCATCTAGGGGCTCGGTAGACACCCCAAACTGTTACCCCCTAAACTCTCCTTAGGTCCCTAGCACCTCCCTTTATCACTACAAACCCAGGCCATACCTCGAGTACTGACCTAGAAGCCATCAGGCACTCTCAGGCTCCGTTTGATGAAAAGTAAACTCTTCAAATCGATTGAGAGTGAATGAATCTTTGAAGGGTATTGAAACCCCTTTCCAATGGTCCATCCCGTGTGTGATTCGGACTTGCGGTACGGACGAACGATTCGTTTTACTCCAAAAGGTCGCTAAATGCTTCCAGGGCCTGGTTGACCAAAGTCAACTCCCCAAAATGGATCAAACTCTTTGGAATGCTGAAGTACATCTCCTAAACTTTCCATCGGTCCGCCCCGTGCATGATTCGGACTTACCATGCGGACGAACGATCCGTTTGCGTCTAATGATTCCCCGTCCAAAGGACTTTCTAAGGTCTCTAAATTACCTTTCCAACGGTCCACCCTATGCACGATTTTGATCAATAGTTCGCGTTCTGTGGCCGATTTTCCAAAAAGGCCTGAAAGACACTACCAAACGACAGGTCCCAAACCCTACCTATTGGCAGTGTGCCTAAACGCACATGCCGATTGGAAGGAACAGGGCCATGCTGATCAGAAATTCCCTGGGCCTATAAAAAGGAGGCCTGACCTCACTTGCAAGGAGAGCCCAGATCTGATAGAAATCACTCCAAGAAAATCCAAAAAACCTCTCTCGAAGTCAGCGTGATTTCAACATCCAAATCCCTTTCCAACCTTCACTTTTCATCATCCTTTTCATCAAACTTGGAAAATTCACTACCCTCCATCATCATCCAAGTCTAAGGGCTGCTCTCCAACATTCAAAATCAAGCTCAAGATCTTCAAGAAGGTCCAATTTTCTCAACTCTCTCCTTAAATTCTCATAAATTCACAATAACTTATTTTGTTACTTATAACTTTTTTTTATTTGATCTCACACATCCTAATATAATTTTTATTTAGTATTATTGCACATCTCTTATTTTCATATAAAAAAAACTCGAAAAACAAGAAAAAGAGGGTTTGCTAATAAATTCCAAACGGGAATTCTCACACTTTTCTTACAACTAAAACACTTTTTCTACACACACACACACACACACACACACACACACAAATAAGATAATCCCCCGATTGGATTTATGGGATAAACCCCACCCCTCGTTGTGCATGCGAACTACGTGGACTTTGATGCCTCTATAGGCTACGTAGGCGTCTCGGGGTAAAACTCGAGACTCGAGTCATATTTTTACTTTTTCTCTCATTTTCTATTTTTTTCTAAACTCCACTTTCTTATATTACATATATAGGCATATATTTGTCCTTAGTGGCGTATTATTCCACATGCGTTATCGTTCCATTATAACGATCAACGTAAGGATAATCGCGTAAATCCTATTTTCTAATATTTTTATACCTTCATACGGATGACTCGCTTTACCTCTTCCATGGTAAAAGTCGATGATTCCTATCTCAACTATATATACACATGCACACATATCACGGGGAAAATAAAAGGAAAATAACAAAACCCCATGAGAGACCAAAAGGGCGGAATGGGTGCCTAACACCTTCCCATTTCGTAACTTAGCCTCCGGACCCTTCTCGAATCATTTTGGTTTCGTATGCACCAGTATGTCTTTAGATGTTTTTCTTCGGGATGGCTTCCCCTTTTCTCTTGTCTGTTTTGAGTAAAATAGATTAGCGACTTTAATCTCTATACATTTTTCACATCACCCAAATGACGTCGGCCGAAGCACTCCTGAGAGGGATGTTCGGGACCTAGGATCCTCCCTCACGTGCCCGCCCACCGCGAGGATCGGGGGATGGCCACACCGGCCCTTACCTCCAATGTGTTCACCCGAAGGACATCGATCAAGTCATGTACGAGATTTATGAGGGAATCTCTGGGAACCATATTGGGGGAAGATCGTTAGCTTTTTGAGCAATGAAGGAAGGCTACTAGTGGCCATACATGCAGAAAGACTCTTGGGTATATGCTAGCAGGTGAGAGAAATGTCAATTACATGCTCCTATGGTTCACCAACCTTCTAATAACATAAAATCACTTACCAGCCCCTAGCCCTTCGCCCAGTGGGGAATGGATATCATCGGCCCTCTTCCTACCGCTGCCGATAATCGGAAGTATCTGTTGGTCTCGACAGATTACTTCACCAAATTGATTGAGGCGGAGCCCCTGGAAAACATCAGAGACACGGATATGATGAGATTCATATGGAAAAACATAATTACCCATTTTGGGATCCCTAGAATGATCATCACTGACAACAGAACCCAATTCGAAAGTGGCTTATTCCCGGTTTCTGAAACGACCACGGGATCAGGCACCATTTCAGCTCTATGGCATACCCTCAGAGCAATGGGAAGGTTAAAGCTTCCAATAAAATAATGATTGATGGACTGAAGAAGCTATTAGAGCGAGCTAAGGGGGCATGGGTGAGCGAGCTGCCACGTATTCTATGGGCTTACCGTACCACCTCGCGACGAGCAACTGGGAAAACCCCATTTGCACTAACATATGGAATAGAGGCAATCATCCCTCTAGAAGCTGGACTCCCAACCATGAGATCCACCTTGGTCGACCAAGACCATAATGATGCAGCATTACTCGCTGAACTTGACCTAGCTGATGAGCACAGAGAATTAGCTCTAGTGAAACTAGCGAGCTATCAGCAACAGCTAGCCAAGAAATATAACAAGAAGGTCAATACAAGAACATTCCAGGTTGGTGACTACGTCCTAAGAAAATTTATTGGCAGCGCAGTAAAACCATCTGATGGCAAGCTGGGTCCAAACTGGGAGAGACCATTCAAGGTTAGAAGAGACAACCTGTAGGGAGCCTATCACTTGGAAACGCTGGAGGGTAGAGAGATACCCCGATCTTGGAACGCAGCCAACCTAAAGAAATTCTACTTCTAGTTTTCTATATTGGTCTTTTATTACATTGTTGAAATGAGAAACCCACTTTTCATTGTTTTTTATTAATAAAGGATCATTTGGCAGAGGCATTCTATTAAGTGTTAATTTTTTTATTATGAACTTTATAACTCGCACATCCTTTCCGAGCGACAGGTACCCCACTCAATATGTAAAAGAAGGGTGTAACCCTCCTCAGGTTTTCGTTATCAAACACGAATAACCTCTTAGCATTGCCCTGGCAATATATGAAGCCCTACAGGGGACCCTTAGGCGGCTCGGCCAAATCGAATTGGTCGCCAAGCGATGTTTGGATCAGAAAACCTGATCGGATAGAACATCCAACACCACATGTATCCTCGCTATTATCACACTTAGGCATAAGGGAGTGTGACAACATGACCTAAAAGGTAAAGTAGGGTAGAATGGTATCTCATAAGCATACCGGACTGGGAGGATACTCACGCTATAAAACAACACTACCCACATCAAATCTAGTCGGCTACGAAGAGACCAAGATGATCAAACAAAAAATCAATAAAGTAGAAAATACACAACGCATGTTTAGTCGGCGAATTTACCAAAACATAAATATTTTATTACATCACAACATTTACAACAAGAGTTACATTGAATGAATTAAGTAAATCCTATTGGAGATTAGGTCTCCGAGAAAGGTAATCAGTTACTTGCGCTCTTCGGCCGTCGTCTGGGTGAGGAGCTAACTCCAACTCTACTTCATTTTCATTTGGATCCAGTAGCTGCCTAGGAATAACATCTATGGGGACCCACTGGTCATTCCTCCGAAAAGGGTTAGGCATCAGGATCGAAGGGGAGATCTCATGGCGATACCAGAGGATTGAGTTCCTAGGGACTTTCAGCTTCCTGAGAGCATTCAACCATCCCCTAATAAAGGATAGCTCTTCAAAATCTGCCAATCTCGTCGGAGCATCTGCCCAATCCTGATCATAATTATCAGCCCACACTCGCTGAAGACCTTTCTTGAACATATGCCTTTGCAGCGTGACATCTCTTTAGAGCCCGACCACTATCACATATGCCCGATGAACATCCCCTTGAAGCTCATCCATCTCCCTATCTAGACCCTTAGCATCTGTACCAACTCGTGGACCAGCCAATGAAGTGGAATCTCACAAAACTTGAGGGGTGGTGCTCGACGCTATACCAGCTCATGGACCAGCCAATGAAGAGGAACCTCATAAAACTTAAGGTGCAATGCTCGGCACATGCTCTCTTAGTCATGACACTTCCCTCCTCAGAGATTCATTCTCCTGTTGAATAACTTCTCCGACTTGATTGATCTCAGAAGCGTCCAGAAGTCTAGATCTCAGAGCATTCACTTCCTCTTGAACGGAAACACCAACCTCTTCCATCTCCTGAAGCCTATCCTTCAGTTTGGCAACGAGTTTCGATTGGTCTTTAAAGCTATGGTTCCTCGACCTAAGGGACTTAAAAATCCTTACAAAAGCTTAGCGAAGTTGGTTACTAGTATTAGGACCAAGAATCCTTCCCAGTTGAGAAGTGGAAGGTATGTATTCATCAACATCAACCAGCTACAAGCCATACAAGCATTAAAGAGCAAAGAAATCTTTATGCAGAAGGGGAAAAGATTTCATTTCATTAAAGAAAAGGTTTCGAGTACATCAGTGAAAGAAAAAAAGGAAAGAACAAGAAAAACAAAAATATAAAGGAATCCCTAAAGCACGCTAGCTGGCAATCTCAGTTTGCTCTGAGGTCAGTGGTTATTTTCCCTTGTCTGCAGCAGAAGGAACACCTCCTTCAGATGGTGCGATCATTGTCCCTTGGTCAGAAGGAGCACCAGTAGGGATGGTCTGAACAGAAGGAACGCCTTCGTCGGAGGTAGGAGCAGGTACCTCATCCACCACCGGCTTAGGCCCGGGATCATGCTCATCGAATAGTGGGGAGTCGATATCCACCTCGGCAGCTAGGAGAGCCTTGTTCCAATCCTTATTGAAGTTCAGGCAGCTGATATAGCCAATCTGAGCATCAACATCCTCATACGCAGCAGCCCATCCGGCATTGTATGAGCTTTCCTTAAGAGTGGCTGCCTCAGATTCCACCTTCCAAACCTTATCCACCAGCACCTTATTTTCCTCCACCATAGCCAATTTGCTCGAGCAAACCAGGTCATAAGACTTCCTCTATTCCCCAAGCTCCATGATCATCGCCTCCTTTGTTTGACTGGATTCAGAAAGAGCGAGATCAGAGGACTTCTAGATGGCATTGGAAGTCTTCAAACTGGCCTCCAGCTCGGCCTTATTCTTCTTAAGATCAACATTCCTCTTTCCCAGCTCACCGCGACTGTGATAGAGGATGGCAAAGTCGGTAACAAACTACAAAGAAGAGAAATATTAGCAAGGGAAGCATAGAGAAGAGTATTACAAGAATAGAGAAGTGAGAGTAAACTTACCAAAGCTAGCCTCTAACTCGTTTTTAGAGCTAACTGGTCGGTCCCCATCACCTTCTGAGAATCAGTCGGTAGAACTGCTCTTTCGAGAAATACAGGAGCCAACTGAGGAGAAAGGTCCACAAAGGCCCCTTCTGGCAAGGAGAACACAGGCACCAGATCCTACCTTGCCTTCGTCCTAATCTGCTCTCTTTTATTTTCCTCTTCCCTCTCCTTCCTCTCCTTCATGGCTCTCCTTCTCTCCTCCACCTTCTTCCTCCCCTCCTCCTTTCTCCCCATCTCTCTCAACTGCTCTTCCTCCCTCTTCTTATTATCCTACTCATGAGCAGCAGACTGAGAACCAGTTGCAACCCCTCCACTGCCAAATTTCTTCCTCTTCGACCGGTGAGAAAGAAGCACATCATCATCATCATCATCATCATCATCATCATCATCATCATCATCACGAATAAGATTTTTCCTTGGAGGAACCATATCTTCCTCGTTGGAACTACTCGATTCACTCGAAGACTCTATAGCCTCTAAAACTTCCTTCGAGATGGAAGATACTTCACCACCGGAGCTTTCTTCACTAGAACCACCTTCAGCACCACCCCTGTTAGCACCCTCTTTCTTTTTACTAGAGCTGCTCTCTTTCTTGCCTAATTAGATGGGATCTACGGCAACCTCTTCGGTGATATCTAGCTCAGGAATGATGTTTACAGGACGTGCAATAAAGCTGGACCCAATGTTCTTGTATTCCAAAAGGAAGGGTGCTGATCAAGGGTGTTCATCGTCAGCCAAGAGCTCCCTGATTTTCCAGGCTTTGACCAACTCATCATCTCGAACCTCGCTCAAAGTAGGTTCCGAGTTCTTTATCTTCGCTGAAAAGATAGAGAGAAAAATATGAGAAGAATTATACACAAATAGAGGATCAATGAGCAAAACAAAATATACGCCTACCTATGAATGCCTCCCCATAAAAGGGGATCATAAATCTACCAGGCCTCGACCCTTCATCATGGGGAGAAAATTGCCAATTTTTGGTAATAAACCCCCCATGCCAGTAGTCCTTATGGGAATCAGGTAAATTCACTACCAATACCCTATCAGGACTCCTGGCCTTGAGGTACAGAAGACGAGATCTTGTTCGCGAAAAGCAATAACAGAAGAAGATTTCAACAAGCCCTAAATTGGTGCCATAGAGCTGATTTATTCTATGTATACCATTAACAATTTTCCAGACATTAGGCGAGCACTGTGCAGGGACTATATTGAAATAACCAAAAAAGTGCGAAAATAAATTGCTTGGGGGAAAAGTAAGACCCCCTTGGGACAATAAGAGAACATGAATCCAGTGACCATCCTTAACCTCTCTAACATTACAAGGGACAGGGGCACACTCCATGTCTACCCAACTTGGAATGTTATAAAACTTCCTAAATTCAGATACCGATCTATTGCCTATTTTCATCATTGAAAGATAAAACCCTAGTAGCAGATGCAAAGAAGTCTCAGCAGAAAAAAAAAGAGGAGGAGTAAGAAGAACTTACAGATTAAAGATTTAGCTTGGGATGATGCAAAGTTGCAAGTAAGGATGATGAGAGGATTGAAATTGGAAGATGAGACCTGGAAATGAAAGAGCAATAGCGAAAGCTTGGAGAAAATTAGAGATATGGAGAAATTTGAAACGACAATAGGAAATGACTTCTCTAGAGACGTTTTAAACCTTTCTAATCATAGTGCAGAGGTAACGAGGTAGTCGGCCGCCTAAATCTGTTCAGAAGAGACGCTTCGATCTTGAAGGGTGTTGCACAATTAACAAAAATGCCATTATGACAAATCATTTAAAATTATTGAGCCCAAATTATGGCCCAACAACTTTAGAGGAAATTTTGGGTACGTCAATTTGTCACTTAGGCCCAGACGAGTAGCCCAGTAGAGCGCGACACAAAGTATAGAGTCATCATGCCCTAACTAACTCACTTGCGACCCATTAAAATTCCTTAAAATCTAGTAAGGAGATATTCTAGGGGTTATGGAATGATGTGGGGGAGTCCAACATCCCCACTCCATGGAAACGAACATGTATATAACAAACCCTCAGCCCGGGGCAAAAGGCATGCATTTTTTTTCCTGTAAAACACTGAGTATAGAGAAATAACATTGAGAGTACCACCGTGGATGTAGGCATTCTTGCTGAATCGCGTAAATTTTATGTTTTGTGATTGTCATTCCTTACATTCCTTATTTGTTCTGGTGATTGATTTTTCTTGTTGATTTGTGTTGAACTTAACTTTCACTACATATACCTTTCCCAAGAATCTCTTAAGCAACCTCTGACTCTCTGGGTTAGGCATCATCTCTATGGATTTCATCTTTTTTGCATCTACATGCACACCTTGTCTATTCACAACAAATCCTAAAAACTTTCCCGCGGTGATCCCGAGGGCACACTTCGAGGGGTTCATCCGCATCTTGTGCCTGAGGCACCTCTCAAACACTCTCCGGAGGTCCTACATGTGTTTTCTTTCTTTCTGGGATTTCACCACTAGATCATCAACATAAAATTCTAGTATATTATGAAATAGATCATGAAAAATTGCAATCATGGTCCTTGGGTATGTGGCTCCGGCATTCTTCAATTTGAATGGCATGAATGTATATATAGTAGAATTTCTCTAATAATGTGCGAAAGTTGTCTTCTCCGCGTATGCCAGATCCATCTTAATCTGAATGTAGACAATGTACCCATTCATAAAATTATACATCTCATGGCTTGTGGTAGCATCGATTAATCTGTCTATACTTGGCAGAGGAAACTCGTCCTTGGGATATACCCAATTCAAATAACAAAAATCCACATAAATTTGAATTCAGCTCTTATCCTTCTTTGACACTGGTACTATGCTGGAGAGGCACACATGATGCTAGATAGTCTTGATGAACCCTATTGCCAATAACTTCTCCACCTATGCTTTTATCTTCATGTCTAGATTAGCCTTGTAGATACGTGTTGCTTGCCTTATTAGCAGACACTACACCAAATCCTGCGAATGGTCACGCCGAGTTGGTCACGGCCCAAGTCCGCGACCCGTTGGTCGCGGACTTGGGCCATGACCAAGGCTGTTTTGGGCGTGACCATATTTATTATCACACTAGACCATGGATGCTTTGAAAGTGGTCACGGCCCAAGTCCCTGACCACTGTGGGTCACGGCTCAAGTCCGTGACCAGACCGTGACCATCTTGGCGCCAAATTCGCGCCAAAATTCCCTCCAAACTGGTCGCGGATGGGGTCACGGCCCAAGTCCGTGACCAAAGGCACGACGAAGTAAATAACACACACATTTAGGGTCACGGCCGAAGACCCTGACCATTTCTGGGTATGGGTCACGGCTTTAGGCCGTGACCATCCTTCATTCGAGCAGTGGTGGTGATGGTTTGCAGGTTGCGCAATGGGGGTCACGGGTCACGGCTGAGGGCCGTGACCATTTCCTTGTATGGGTCACGGCTTTAGACCGTGACCATCCCTCATTCGAGCAGTGGTGGGGTTTGCAGGTTGCGCACTGGGGGTCACGGCTCTGGGCCGTGACGAGGTTCAATCGAGCAGCAGTTCATTTAAGGGTCGCGCATGGTGGGTCACGGTGGTTGGCCGTGACCAGGTTCAGTCCTTAAAAAAAATAATCGCGCCTCCCTCATTTCATTTCTGTCGATCGAGGTCAGTGTCTAAAGCCCTAGGCGATTTGTGCGATTTCCATCCTTGAGATTTCGGCTCAGAAAGGTATTGTGTGTTTATTTGTGCGATTTCCATCCCTCATTTCGATTCTCGTGCATTTCGATTCTCATTGTGTTAGTATATGTGTGTATATGTGTGTGTATGTATAGATTTATGTGTGTGTATGTATAGATTTGTATATATGTGTGTGTATGTATAGATTTATGTTTATATGTGTGTGTGTATGTATAGATTTGTATATATGTGTGTGTATGTATAGATTTATGTTTATATGTATGTGTGTATGTGTGTTTATGTGTGTAAATACAAACAAATTGTATTTTATTTCAATAAACCCTAGACATTTTATTTCAATAAACCCTAGACATTGTATTGGGATTTTTTTTTTTGACAAAATATTATTCAAAATATAACCCTAGACATTATATTTTTTTTGACAAAATATTATTAAATGGATTCTTAATAAGTAAAAAAAAAAATTACATCTACCTCGTGGGATTTTATAGGGGGTTATATGCGTGCCATCATACTATATTGGGGGTTATATGCATGTCGTGTTGGATACTATGTTGAATTTATTGAATTGATACTAGTGTCGATAAATGTATATGTTATAAAATTTGTTGGATACTACTTTTCTCAGGAAAAATGAGGCACGGTGATAAATACTGTCAACAAGAGTGGGACAGGTTGCAATTAGACCGCACACATAACTCTTTTATTAGCGTGCGTCATATAGAGGGTACTCCTATTTATAGGTACGGAAATAAAAAGATCGAACAATTTAACTACCTTATAAATCATGGATTTGATATCCAGCAAGATTACTTGTTCGATCGTATTCTATTTTCTCTACCAGAAAACTGGGATGACGTTATACAAAATATATTTCACACACATAATCCCGACATAGCCCTGACCTTGGTTACGTTGTTGGAGAAGGCGGAAAAAAAAATCCACCCGTTATGGATACAACTGCGTACAGAGAGCATTGACATAGACTGTGATGTCTCGCGCCACATGCACGTAAAATTGAATCTTGCCAACAAGTTGAGAAATAGGGGATTCCGAGTTCATGTCACTGACATCTACACATCAATCATAGATACCCTTCCTTCTAGTTGGCCACGTGCAAAAATTTATAGGTTCTTAAAAACTAATACCGAATGGATGGAGATCAGACACATTGAACTTATTCTAAAGTCTTACTTTGAAAAGGTATCTATCTATCTATTTATATATCTAAAACTAATTAAGCTTGATTAATTAGTTATAATTTCATATTACTATAATTATTTAGTCACTCATATTTTTTAATTTTTGTAGATAATGTCGAGAGGAAACAACCCTAGGGTACCAAGTGCCGATGTGACACCACAACGAGGTTCACCATCTTCTGCAGAACCCGAATTCTCAACACCAATGGCTGAGCAATTCACAACTCCACCAATGGTTCACTCCTCACCAAGTCCAACCCCAAGTGCTCCTACACCCCAATCCGGCACTCCCGTTGCTTTAACGCCCCAATCCAACACTCATGATGCCTCCCGCTCAAATGAAAAGAAGCCTATTGGATTCTCCCTTCTCGGGAATAACCCGATGGGTGATAGGAGTGACGTGCTGAACTTTAAAGCCCGGTGTTTGTCGCTGGGAAAAATGAACGTGGGAGTCGGTGGACCAGATAATTGGAACCTTGTTGATCAATCTGTCAAAGATGACATATATAACCAACTTTGCAAGCATTTCTCATTTCCTGACCGTTCCAAGAATAAGGTTCTATCTCGGGTTGCTGAAGGATTGAGGACATACAGGAGAAACCTTCGGAAGAAACATTTCCCGAAAGAGGTAGCGAGCTCCGATATTTTGGCTTTGAAAGAGAAAGTGCCTCCCAATGTTGAAATGCCGGTGGATCAGTGGAATAAGTTTTTGGAGAATGAGGCGAAGGAAAACAAGTTGGTCCAGAGGGAGCAAAACAAAAAAAATAGGGCACAAAAAACTGATATCCATAGGCTGGGATCCAAATCATATGAGGATTTGAAGAATGAATGGGAGAGTAGGACAAAAGATGGTCCAGATGCCAGTAAAAACCCAAATCGATCCAACTTATTCCTTCATGCTCGACGGGACAAAGATAATAAATTCCCCCTGCAGTTGGCTAAGACACTGGAATCAATAGAGGCCATCAGCAGTCAATCAGATTCGTGCCCTACTGATGACTTTGACCTTGAAAATGATGCCCTGACTAAGACCTTTGGAAAGGACAAAAGGGGGAGGACGAGAGGCGTTGGCTCACATATGCCAAAAACAAAACTTCAACACATTGCACCTCTTGTGGACGAGCTATCTTCGGTCAAGAATTATATCTCATCCCAAAAGGAGCACCAACAGAAGACCGATGGGGATGTCCATGACCTTAAAAATTCCCTGGGATTATTGAACAATCAAATTGGGAAACTTGTGAATCTTATTGAAAGTTATAGGCCCCCAATGCCTCCTCAAGATTTCACACATCCTTCCCCTCCAACATTCCCCTCTCAAATGCCTCATCCTCCAATCACGGGGCTCGGATCATCGTCAACAGCTCACGGTGACTATGGCGAAGAGTACTATATCAAGGACATGAGCAATTCGAGGTTTGTTGGCGTGTGCATACTCATCTCCAGGGAAAGGGGGACTCTAGTACATCGCCGACCTTTGGAGAAGGGTGAGGCTAAAATAATGGTCGATGAAATATACAACGGCTGCGGAGATGTACCTGTGTACGTTAACAGCGGGGATGGGATGGAATTGAGGAATTATGCAAAATCTTTTATTACTTGGCCACTTTATCTGTTGGCCAAGGTTTAATAATATTTTCTTTCGTTTCAGTTGTAATAATTTTTTTTTGTTTTAGTTGTAAGAATATTGGTTTTGCTTCAGTTGTAAGAATATTGGTTTTGTTTCAGTTGTAAGAATATTGGTTTTGTTTCGTATGGAATGATATTTTTTTTGTTTCAGTCGTAAGAATATTCTTTCTGTTTCAGTTGTAATAATATTTTTTAACCTATTACCACAGGACTGAAATTTGAAGATTATTACATGGATTTACCACAATACAAAGAGTGGATGGGAGAGACTAACCGGATATCAATTAATCATGTAAAGGGCGTTTATGAATTTGTTAAATATGCTTCCAAAAATCTTAAAAGTGAGAAGATTCCGTGTCCGTGCACTCATTGTATTAACGGAAAATATAAGTCATTGGAAGTTGTTGAGTTGCATTTACTAAAGTGGGGAATCTGTCAAGACTATATAATATGGACATACCATGGTGAAAAAGTTGTACCTTATGTTCCAGAAGAATTACCGGGAGCCGACCGTGTAACGGAACCTCAAGGAGTAGAAGTGGTACATGATTCACCAACACATCGTCCATTGACCGACTTAATTGATGATGCTTACGGACTCCACAACCAACAAAACCACCAACCTATGGATACAAATAATGTGCATTATGACCAAGTAAATGAACAAATTGATGCTGAACTACTAGGAGATCGGGAATACATACGGTTGAAAGCAGATGCGGCTAGACCGTTGTATAAAGATTGCGATGAAGATCACTCGGTATTATATGCAATGATTGGTTTGCATAATTTGAAGAGTCAATTTGGTTTGTCTGGAAACAGCGTAACCGGAATTCTTAAGTGGGTTAAAGAAATTCTCCCAAAAGAGAACATGTTACCAGACAATTATCCTACCATGAAGAAGAGTTTGAAGGGTTTAGGTTTGAAATACAAATCTATTCATGCTTGCAAGTATGATTGCATATTGTACCGGAATGAGCACGAAGAGAAGGATGAATGTCCTGTATGCAGTGAGCCTAGATATATGGTTTGTGAGAATGGAAATGACAAACATGCAAAAAATCGCAAGTGCTCGCAAGTCCCACAAAAGGTTTTGAAATATTTTCCACTTGGGCCACGGTTAAAACGTTTTTTTACTGTACCGTGGATAGCGGAGGCCATGACATGGCATGCTCGATGCGAGGTGGGTGGGAATTTGATGCGTCATCCGGTTGATTCACTCATCTGGCAAATTTCAAATGCACAACACCATGAATTTGCAAAGGAACCGCGCAATGTTCGTCTTGCAATCTCAACCGATGGGTTTAACCCTTTCGGTAATTTAAGTACTAGTCAGAGTTATTGGCCAGTTCTTATGGCGCCTTTAAGTCTTCCTCCGACGTTATGCATGAGAAAGGAGTTCACATTGTTATCTCTGTTGATACCCGGGCCTAAGGCTCCCAGTGATGATATTGATATATTCTTAGCACCATTAATCGAAGAACTTAAAGAGTTGTGGGATAAAGGCGTGACGGCGTTCGATTCTCATAAGGGTGAAGAGTTCACACTTAAAGCAATGGTGATGTGGGCGATCCACGATCTTCCTGCTTATGGGACCTTGTCCGGTTGTAATGTTCATGGTTATTATGGATGTCCCATATGTGGGGAGGAAACTGAAGCCTGTTGGTTAAAACATAGTGGTAAGTTGAGTTACACGGGTCATCGTAGATTTCTGCCGACCAGTCACCCTTTTAGGAACGACAAGTCTAACTTTTTGCCTGTCGGTCACGAGCGAAGAACGGCACCTAGTCGACTTTCTGGTCAGCAAATTGAGGAGAAGGCGGTGGCTGCGACTGCGGGGAATAGGTATGTAGGCAAACACCCCCAGTTTGTAAACCTGAAGCGTAAAGCTAGGGAGGATCCGAACGACCCTAGTAAAGCGAAGCCATGGTCCAGGCGATCAATATTTTTTGATTTGCCGTATTGGAAAGATCATCGTGTAAGGCATATAATTGATGTGATGCACACAGAGAAGAATGTTGCAGAACATTTGATAGGAACATGTCTGGGTGGATCTCATTCCAAAGATGGAGAGCGTGCCCGCCGAGATCTACAGGATATGAAAATAAAGAAGAGACTGTGGTTAAAAAATGATCCAACGACAGGAAGAATTTCTATCCCCCCCACTGCTTTCACTTTGACTACTAGTGAGAAGAAGATCCTCTTAGACACGTTGTTCAACTTGAAGACTCCAACCGGTTATTCTGGTAATTTACGTAGGGTAGTAAACTACCAAGCAAATGACTTGAAACAGTGCAAGTCTCACGACTGGCACGTAATCATCCAATTAATCCCGTTGTTATTTCGGCATTGCTTCTCTGAACACAAAGATCTCCGTCGGGCAATTATGCAAATCAGTTTGTGTTTTACCCTACTTTGTGCAAAAGTGGTAAACAGAAGACACATTAAAGCTGCGAAATCAACTTTAGCCGAGGCAGTTTGTGTGTTAGAGAAATATTTTCCTCCGTCATTCTTCGATATCAGTATCCACCTGCTTGTGCATTTATGCGATGAAGCTTTATTATGTGGTCCCGTGAGGTATCGTTGGATGTATCCTTTTGAGCGCTTGATGAAAACCTTCAAAGATTATGTAAAGAATACACGGTATATTGGAGGGTCAATTGCTGAAGAATACGTAACGGTGGAATCATCGCTATACGCTAGGGAACATATGCCAGAACAAGAGGTGAGGAGGTTTAATCCTCGTGGAGAACGAGTGATAGAGGAACCTGACGAGTTTGAGGACGAATTATCGTTTGGGAACCCTAAAGAGGTGAAACTCACAAACCTACAATACGAGCAAGCAACTCGTCATGTCTTCGAATCGCAAGATGAAGTCCAAGACTGGAGACAGTGAGTATCTACTGAATTCTTCTTCTTTGATTATATGTATTTTTTATTTTATGATCTAAACTCTATAATTTTTCGGTAGGAAGTACGAGAACGAAATTATCCAAAATCAAAGGAGAAATTGGACGACAACTGACTTTAGGGCATGGGTGTCAAAAGAGGTACTTTTCACATCTTATGTGTGCGGTTATTTATTCATGTGTGGTAAAAACATGCCCTAATACAAATTCATTAATAAATGCAGCTTCTAAAAAGAGGTGATGTCTCTTCCAGACTTGCACGCCTAGCAAAAGGTCCTAGTTTTCGTGCAAAAGAGTTTAAGAAATTCCGCACCAACGGTTTTGATTTCATTTCATATCCATATGAGGAAAAGCTTTTGACGCAAAACAGTGGAATATCAATTTCTGCCTTGACCACCTGTATCGCTAGCAAAAGTGATAAAAATCCAAAGAATACGGTGCTAACCTATTATGGGATAATTCAACAAATCCTAGAACTTGATTACTTGGATTTCACAGAAACCGTATTCTATTGTGATTGGGTAAAGGTGGAGGATACAACGAATGCTTGCAAAGTTGATCCCGACTCCAAACTTATTATGGTAGATTTATCAAAGCTGAAGACTAAAGACCGCATAGTCGACGAGCCTTTTATTTGTGCCTTTCAGAATGTAAAGAAGGTATTCTACTCGAAGTGCATAAACGATGGCAATTGGTCTATTGTTGTGCATGCACCAAAGGGTATGACTACTGAAGTAGACGCATTAAAGGCTCCAAAAGAGTTCCAGTCAGCTCTTGATGACAACCCTAATTTGAAGGATCTTTTAGTTGATTTAGAGGAAGATTGAGTATCAAAATATTATTTTATCCTCATCAATCTTATTTGTATCCTATTATGATATTGACATTGTATTAGCACTTTACATTAATTTATGAATTTCATCTACTTTTAAGTGTAATGTCCCGCTATTTTTTGGTTCTACCATTTTTTTAATTGAACATAACTGTTTGCAAAAAATTCATTATTTTTTCACTGTCATAGGATACATTGATGTTGGGGTCGAACTACTATCAAACATAATCTGAAATTGCATCGCTGCTGGCATAGAGAAGGTTCTGATTGGCGTTGGGTGTAACAAAATATCCAGGTAATGGATAGACCTATGATGAACTTTATTTTAAGGTTAAATATGCATTGATTCAATTTTTTAATTATTTTGGGTTTGGATAACTTTTGAACACGTAAAACAGCCTTAAAATAGCCATCGAACGGTGAAAACGTAAAACACCCACAAAACGGTCCCGCAAGAGTCACGAACATCTCGCACGGGACCAATGTAAGTCGTAGGAACCGACCGTGTAGTCACGGCGCTCCCGGCTTGTGTGTGTGCGTGTGTGCATGTTTGTGTGTGTGCGCGTGTGAGTGGGAAAGGGGGGAGGGGATGGGCAGGGGGCGCGTGTGTGCGTGTGTGCATGTTTGTGTGTGTGCGCGCGTGTGAGTGGGAAGGGGGGAGGGGACGGGCAGGGGGCGCGCGCGTGTGTGTGTGCGTGTGCGTGTGTGTGTGTGTGTGTGTGTTTGTGTGTGTGTGTGTGTGTGTGTGTGAGTGGGGAAGGGGGGAGGGGACGCGGCATGTATGCATATATGCATATGCATATATGTAGTGAGAGTGTGCGTGCGTGCGTGCGTGTGTTTGTGTGCGCGTGTGAGTGTGTGCATATTGGTGATAAAATCCAAAATAATTTGAAGCACTTCCTCCTTTTTCAACAGTCCACACAAGCTCCAGATTTTTTAAGCCACTTTGCATCGAAACGAGATGTGTTTGATAGATTCCATCTCCTGGCCCTACGGGAGGAGATTTTTCCGCTGGGAATTGTGGGGACTCACACGTCCACCCAGATGTTCACGCACTCACCATTGCCAATACGCCATCTTAGACCTGATTAAAGAAGATCATTGCCTTCCATAAGACTGCTCCACACCTTAGATGGTCTGTGGCCCGTTTTTGCTTCTAAGAACAAACAATTAGGGAAGTAAATATTTTTGAGGATTTTAGAACACAAGGAATTAAGGTTTTTCATAATTCTCCAGCACATGTTTGCAAGCAAACCTCGGTTAAAACTTTTGAAATCTCTAAATCCCATCCCCCCCTCCACCTTGGGAAAAACTACCGTATCCCAACTAATCCAGTATATACCATTTTTATCCTGGCAGCCCCTCTACCAAAATTTTCTGACATGGGATGTGAGGCTATTACATAATTTTTTTCGGGAGTAAAATGCAGGGCATGGCAAAGGTGGGGATTGCGTGCGTGCGTGCGTGTGTTTGTGTGCGCGTGTGAGTGTGTGCGTGCGTGTGCTTGTGTGGACTGTTGAAAAAGGAGGAAGTGCATATATATGCAGCCATATAACTGCTGCATATATATGCATATATATGCTGCATATATATGCAGTGCTGCATATATATGCATATATATGCAGTGCTGCATATATATGCATATATATGCTGCATATATATGCATATATATGCAGCACTGCATATATATGCATATATATGCAGCATATATATGCATATATATGCCAACTGCTGCATATATATGCTGCCCACCCCAGCCCACCTGCTGCCGTAACCGCCCCCTATGCAAACACCCTGACCTGACCGCCTTCGCACCCACCCTCCCTCCATCGCCTGAAACTTGCGCCCACCTTACCCCTGCCGACGCACCTCCCGAGCCCAAAAAAATAACCCCCCAGCCTGCATCTGACCCAGGACAGCCTCCCGAAATCCCCCCAACCACTTCCGACCCCTTCGCAGCTCCCCGGCCTTCTTCCAATGGCAGCCCCTACCTTCATGTCCCCGGAAAATACCCATATTCCGGCAGATCTGCCCCAGACCCTAACCAGCTCGTTCACACCTCTCATCCACAAACTCCCGTCCCTCAACCTAGCCCAATTCAGCCCCTACACTACACAGCCCCCAATCCCGCTAATTCTTTTTAGGGGTCCACCTCATTTCACCCACCCGACCCCCAAAATGATCCACATCCTTTTACGGGTTTCATACCTACTTCAAACCCCCACCCGACCTCCTATTTCCATCCTTCCACCCCATTTCACCCACCCTTATCATTTACCCGCACCACTTTTACCCCAAATCCTCGAACCGATGTACATCCCCAACCCCTCGTTACAGCCATTAACCTCGCAACCCTAAACCACCTCAAAATAGCCCCCGAACGGCCCCGTGGGTGGCACCAACACCTCCCACGGGACCAACGTAACTCGTGGGAACCGACCCCGCAGCCGCGGGTGTCCCGGTTTGAGAGTACGACGGTAATTTGCGTATTTCCACACTTAGGCTTAAAAACATGGCGTTAGAGGGTGAGAACTCGAAACAGCCCCCGAACGGCCCCGTGGGTGGCACCAACACCTCCCACGGGACCAACGTAACTCGTAGGAACTGACCCCGCAGCCGCGGGTGTCCCGGTTTGAGAGTACGACGGTAATTTGCTTATTTCTACACTTAGGCTTAACATGGCGTTAGAGGGTGAAAACTCGAAACAGCTCCCGAACGGCCCCGTGGGTGGCACTAACACCTCCCACGGGACCAACGTAACTCGTGGGAACGGACGCCGCAGCCGCGGGTGTCCCGGTTTGAGAGTACGACGGTAATTTGCTTATTTCCACACTTAGGCTTAAAAACATGGCGTTAGAGGGTGAGAACTCGAAACAGCCCCCGAACGGCCCCGTGGGTGGCACCAACACCTCCCACGGGACCAACGTAACTCGTGGGAACGGACCCCGCAGCCGCGGGTGTCCCGGTTTGAGAGTACGACGGTAATTTGCTTATTTCCACACTTAGGCTTAAAAACATGGCGTTAGAGGGTGAGAACTCGAAACAGCCCCCGAACGGCCCCGTGGGTGGCACCAACACCTCCCACGGGACCAACGTAACTCGTAGGAACTGACCCCGCAGCCGCGGGTGTCCCGGTTTGAGAGTACGACGGTAATTTGCTTATTTCCACACTTAGGCTTAAAAACATGGCGTTAGAGGGTGAGAACTCGAAACAGCCCCCGAACGGCCCCGTGGGTGGCACCAACACCTCCCACGGGACCAACGTAACTCGTGGGAACGGACCCCGCAGCCGCGGGTGTCCCGATTTGAGAGTACGACCGTAATTTGCTTATTTCCACACTTAGGCTTAAAAACATGGCGTTAGAGGGTGAGAACTCGAAACAGCCCCCGAACGGCCCCGTGGGTGGCACCAACACCTCCCACGGGACCAACGTAACTCGTAGGAACTGACCCCGCAGCCGCGGGTGTCCCGGTTTGAGAGTACGACGGTAATTTGCTTATTTCTACACTTAGGCTTAACATGGCGTTAGAGGGTGAAAACTCGAAACAGCCCCCGAACGGCCCCGTGGGTGGCACCAACACCTCCCACGGGACCAACGTAACTCGTGGGAACGGACCCCGCAGCCGCGGGTGTCCCGGTTTGAGAGTACGACGGTAATTTGCTTATTTCCACACTTAGGCTTAAAAACATGGCGTTAGAGGGTGAGAACTCGAAACAGCCCCCGAACGGCCCCATGGGTGGCACCAACACCTCCCACGGGACCAACGTAACTCGTAGGAACTGACCCCGCAGCCGCGGGTGTCCCGGTTTGAGAGTACGACGGTAATTTGCTTATTTCTACACTTAGGCTTAACATGGCGTTAGAGGGTGAAAACTCGAAACAGCCCCCGAACGGCCCCGTGGGTGGCACTAACACCTCCCACGGGACCAACGTAACTCGTGGGAACGGACCCCGCAGCCGCGGGTGTCCCGGTTTGAGAGTACGACGGTAATTTGCTTATTTCCACACTTAGGCTTAAAAACATGGCGTTAGAGGGTGAGAACTCGAAACAGCCCCCGAACGGCCCCGTGGGTGGCACCAACACCTCCCACGGGACCAACGTAACTCGTAGGAACTGACCCCGCAGCCGCGGGTGTCCCGGTTTGAGAGTACGATGATAATTTGCTTATTTCCACACTTAGGCTTAAAAACATGGCGTTAGAGGGTGAGAACGCGAAACAGCCCCCGAACGGCCCCGTGGGTGGCACCAACACCTCCCACGGGACCAACGTAACTCGTGGGAACGGACCCCGCAGCCGCGGGTGTCCCGGTTTGAGAGTACGACGGTAATTTGCTTATTTCCACACTTAGGCTTAAAAACATGGCGTTAGAGGGTGAGAACTCGAAACAACCCCCGAACGGCCCCGTGGGTGGCACCAACACCTCCCACGGGACCAACGTAACTCGTAGGAACTGACCCCGCAGCCGCGGGTGTCCTGGTTTGAGAGTACGACGGTAATTTGCTTAATTCTACACTTAGGCTTAACATGGCGTTAGAGGGTGAAAACTCGAAACAGCCCCCGAACGGCCCCGTGGGTGGCACTAACACCTCCCACGGGACCAACGTAACTCGTGGGAACGGACCCCGCAGCCGCGGGTGTCCCGGTTTGAGAGTACGACGGTAATTTGCTTATTTCCACACTTAGGCTTAAAAACATGGCGTTAGAGGGTGAGAACTCGAAACAGCCCCCGAACGGCCCCGTGGGTGGCACCAACACCTCCCACGGGACCAACGTAACTCGTGGGAACGGACCCCGCAGCCGCGGGTGTCCCGGTTTGAGAGTACGACGGTAATTTGCTTATTTCCACACTTAGGCTTAAAAACATGGCGTTAGAGGGTGAGAACTCGAAACAGCCCCCGAACGGCCCCGTGGGTGGCACCAACACCTCCCACGGGACCAACGTAACTCGTGGGAACGGACCCCGCAGCCGCGGGTGTCCCGGTTTGAGAGTACGACGGTAATTTGCTTATTTCCACACTTAGGCTTAAAAACATGGCGTTAGAGGGTGAGAACTCGAAACAGCCCCCGAACGGCCCCGTGGGTGGCACCAACACCTCCCACGGGACCAACGTAACTCGTAGGAACTGACCCCGCAGCCGCGGGTGTCCCGGTTTGAGAGTACGACGGTAATTTGCTTATTTCCACACTTAGGCTTAAAAACATGGCGTTAGAGGGTGAGAACTCGAAACAGCCCCCGAACGGCCCCGTGGGTGGCACCAACACCTCCCACGGGACCAACGTAACTCGTAGGAACTGACCCCGCAGCCGCGGGTGTCCCGGTTTGAGAGTACGACGGTAATTTGCTTATTTCCACACTTAGGCTTAAAAACATGGCGTTAGAGGGTGAGAACTCGAAACAGCCCCCGAACGGCCCCGTGGGTGGCACCAACACCTCCCACGGGACCAACGTAACTCGTGGGAACGGACCCCGCAGCCGCGGGTGTCCCGGTTTGAGAGTACGACGGTAATTTGCTTATTTCCACACTTAGGCTTAAAAACATGGCGTTAGAGGGTGAGAACTCGAAACAGCCCCCGAACGGCCCCGTGGGTGGCACCAACACCTCCCACGGGACCAACGTAACTCGTAGGAACTGACCCCGCAGCCGCGGGTGTCCCGGTTTGAGAGTACGACGGTAATTTGCTTATTTCTACACTTAGGCTTAACATGGCGTTAGAGGGTGAAAACTCGAAACAGCCCCCGAACGGCCCCGTGGGTGGCACCAACACCTCCCACGGGACCAACGTAACTCGTGGGAACGGACCCCGCAGCCGCGGGTGTCCCGGTTTGAGAGTACGACGGTAATTTGCTTATTTCCACACTTAGGCTTAAAAACATGGCGTTAGAGGGTGAGAACTCGAAACAGCCCCCGAACGGCCCCATGGGTGGCACCAACACCTCCCACGGGACCAACGTAACTCGTAGGAACTGACCCCGCAGCCGCGGGTGTCCCGGTTTGAGAGTACGACGGTAATTTGCTTATTTCTACACTTAGGCTTAACATGGCGTTAGAGGGTGAAAACTCGAAACAGCCCCCGAACGGCCCCGTGGGTGGCACTAACACCTCCCACGGGACCAACGTAACTCGTGGGAACGGACCCCGCAGCCGCGGGTGTCCCGGTTTGAGAGTACGACGGTAATTTGCTTATTTCCACACTTAGGCTTAAAAACATGGCGTTAGAGGGTGAGAACTCGAAACAGCCCCCGAACGGCCCCGTGGGTGGCACCAACACCTCCCACGGGACCAACGTAACTCGTAGGAACTGACCCCGCAGCCGCGGGTGTCCCGGTTTGAGAGTACGATGATAATTTGCTTATTTCCACACTTAGGCTTAAAAACATGGCGTTAGAGGGTGAGAACGCGAAACAGCCCCCGAACGGCCCCGTGGGTGGCACCAACACCTCCCACGGGACCAACGTAACTCGTGGGAACGGACCCCGCAGCCGCGGGTGTCCCGGTTTGAGAGTACGACGGTAATTTGCTTATTTCCACACTTAGGCTTAAAAACATGGCGTTAGAGGGTGAGAACTCGAAACAACCCCCGAACGGCCCCGTGGGTGGCACCAACACCTCCCACGGGACCAACGTAACTCGTAGGAACTGACCCCGCAGCCGCGGGTGTCCCAGTTTGAGAGTACGACGGTAATTTGCTTAATTCTACACTTAGGCTTAACATGGCGTTAGAGGGTGAAAACTCGAAACAGCCCCCGAACGGCCCCGTGGGTGGCACTAACACCTCCCACGGGACCAACGTAACTCGTGGGAACGGACCCCGCAGCCGCGGGTGTCCCGGTTTGAGAGTACGACGGTAATTTGCTTATTTCCACACTTAGGCTTAAAAACATGGCGTTAGAGGGTGAGAACTCGAAACAGCCCCCGAACGGCCCCGTGGGTGGCACCAACACCTCCCACGGGACCAACGTAACTCGTGGGAACGGACCCCGCAGCCGCGGGTGTCCCGGTTTGAGAGTACGACGGTAATTTGCTTATTTCCACACTTAGGCTTAAAAACATGGCGTTAGAGGGTGAGAACTCGAAACAGCCCCCGAACGGCCCCGTGGGTGGCACCAACACCTCCCACGGGACCAACGTAACTCGTGGGAACGGACCCCGCAGCCGCGGGTGTCCCGGTTTGAGAGTACGACGGTAATTTGCTTATTTCCACACTTAGGCTTAAAAACATGGCGTTAGAGGGTGAGAACTCGAAACAGCCCCCGAACGGCCCCGTGGGTGGCACCAACACCTCCCACGGGACCAACGTAACTCGTAGGAACTGACCCCGCAGCCGCGGGTGTCCCGGTTTGAGAGTACGACGGTAATTTGCTTATTTCCACACTTAGGCTTAAAAACATGGCGTTAGAGGGTGAGAACTCGAAACAGCCCCCGAACGGCCCCGTGGGTGGCACCAACACCTCCCACGGGACCAACGTAACTCGTAGTAACTGACCCCGCAGCCGCGGGTGTCCCGGTTTGAGAGTACGACGGTAATTTGCTTATTTCTACACTTAGGCTTAAAAACATGGCGTTAGAGGGTGAGAACTCGAAACAGCCCCCGAACGGCCCCGTGGGTGGCACTAACACCTCCCACGGGACCAACGTAACTCGTGGGAACGGACGCCGCAGCCGCGGGTGTCCCGGTTTGAGAGTACGACGGTAATTTGCTTATTTCCACACTTAGACTTAAAAACATGGCGTTAGAGGGTGAGAACTCGAAACAGCCCCCGAACGGCCCCGTGGGTGGCACCAACACCTCCCACGGGACCAACGTAACTCGTAGTAACTGACCCCGCAGCCGCGGGTGTCCCGGTTTGAGAGTACGACGGTAATTTGCTTATTTCTACACTTAGGCTTAACATGGCGTTAGAGGGTGAAAACTCGAAACAGCCCCCGAACGGCCCCGTGAGTGGCACTAACACCTCCCACGGGACCAACGTAACTCGTGGGAACGGACGCCGCAGCCGCGGGTGTCCCGGTTTGAGAGTACGACGGTAATTTGCTTATTTCCACACTTAGACTTAAAAACATGGCGTTAGAGGGTGAGAACTCGAAACAGCCCCCGAACGGCCCCGTGGGTGGCACCAACACCTCCCACGGGACCAACGTAACTCGTGGGAACGGACCCCGCAGCCGCGGGTGTCCCGGTTTGAGAGTACGACGGTAATTTGCTTATTTCCACACTTAGGCTTAAAAACATGGCGTTAGAGGGTGAGAACTCGAAACAGCCCCCGAACGGCCCCGTGGGTGGCACCAACACCTCCCACGGGACCAACGTAACTCGTAGGAACTGACCCCGCAGCCGCGGGTGTCCCGGTTTGAGAGTACGACGGTAATTTGCTTATATCTACACTTAGGCTTAACATGGCGTTAGAGGGTGAAAACTCGAAACAGCCCCCGAACGGCCCCGTGGGTGGCACTAACACCTCCCACGGGACCAACGTAACTCGTGGGAACGGACGCCGCAGCCGCGGGTGTCCCGGTTTGAGAGTACGACGGTAATTTGCTTATTTCCACACTTAGGCTTAAAAACATGGCGTTAGAGGGTGAGAACTCGAAACAGCCCCCGAACGGCCCCGTGGGTGGCACCAACACCTCCCACGGGACCAACGTAACTCGTAGGAACTGACCCCGCAGCCGCGGGTGTCCCGGTTTGAGAGTACGATGATAATTTGCTTATTTCCACACTTAGGCTTAAAAACATGGCGTTAGAGGGTGAGAACGCGAAACAGCCCCCGAACGGCCTCGTGGGTGGCACCAACACCTCCCACGGGACCAACGTAACTCGTGGGAACGGACCCCGCAGCCGCGGGTGTCCCGGTTTGAGAGTACGACGGTAATTTGCTTATTTCCACACTTAGGCTTAAAAACATGGCGTTAGAGGGTGAGAACTCGAAACAACCCCCGAACGGCCCCGTGGGTGGCACCAACACCTCCCACGGGACCAACGTAACTCGTAGGAACTGACCCCGCAGCCGCGGGTGTCCCGGTTTGAGAGTACGACGGTAATTTGCTTAATTCTACACTTAGGCTTAACATGGCGTTAGAGGGTGAAAACTCGAAACAGCCCCCGAACGGCCCCGTGGGTGGCACTAACACCTCCCACGGGACCAACGTAACTCGTGGGAACGGACCCCGCAGCCGCGGGTGTCCCGGTTTGAGAGTACGACGGTAATTTGCTTATTTCCACACTTAGGCTTAAAAACATGGCGTTAGAGGGTGAGAACTCGAAACAGCCCCCGAACGGCCCCGTGGGTGGCACCAACACCTCCCACGGGACCAACGTAACTCGTGGGAACGGACCCCGCAGCCGCGGGTGTCCCGGTTTGAGAGTACGACGGTAATTTGCTTATTTCCACACTTAGGCTTAAAAACATGGCGTTAGAGGGTGAGAACTCGAAACAGCCCCCGAACGGCCCCGTGGGTGGCACCAACACCTCCCACGGGACCAACGTAACTCGTAGGAACTGACCCCGCAGCCGCGGGTGTCTCGGTTTGAGAGTACGACGGTAATTTGCTTATTTCTACACTTAGGCTTAACATGGCGTTAGAGGGTGAAAACTCGAAACAGCCCCCGAACGGCCCCGTGAGTGGCACTAACACCTCCCACGGGACCAACGTAACTCGTGGGAACGGACGCCGCAGCCGCGGGTGTCCCGGTTTGAGAGTACGACGGTAATTTGCTTATTTCCACACTTAGACTTAAAAACATGGCGTTAGAGGGTGAGAACTCGAAACAGCCCCCGAACGGCCCCGTGGGTGGCACCAACACCTCCCACGGGACCAACGTAACTCGTAGGAACTGACCCCGCAGCCGCGGGTGTCCCGGTTTGAGAGTACGACGGTAATTTGCTTATTTCTACACTTAGGCTTAACATGGCGTTAGAGGGTGAAAACTCGAAACAGCTCCCGAACGGCCCCGTGGGTGGCACTAACACCTCCCACGGGACCAACGTAACTCGTGGGAACGGACGCCGCAGCCGCGGGTGTCCCGGTTTGAGAGTACGACGGTAATTTGCTTATTTCCACACTTAGGCTTAAAAACATGGCGTTAGAGGGTGAGAACTCGAAACAGCCCCCGAACGGCCCCGTGGGTGGCACCAACACCTCCCACGGGACCAACGTAACTCGTGGGAACGGACCCCGCAGCCGCGGGTGTCCCGGTTTGAGAGTACGACGGTAATTTGCTTATTTCCACACTTAGGCTTAAAAACATGGCGTTAGAGGGTGAGAACTCGAAACAGCCCCCGAACGGCCCCGTGGGTGGCACCAACACCTCCCACGGGACCAACGTAACTCGTAGGAACTGACCCCGCAGCCGCGGGTGTCCCGGTTTGAGAGTACGACGGTAATTTGCTTATTTCCACACTTAGGCTTAAAAACATGGCGTTAGAGGGTGAGAACTCGAAACAGCCCCCGAACGGCCCCGTGGGTGGCACCAACACCTCCCACGGGACCAACGTAACTCGTGGGAACGGACCCCGCAGCCGCGGGTGTCCCGGTTTGAGAGTACGACGGTAATTTGCTTATTTCCACACTTAGGCTTAAAAACATGGCGTTAGAGGGTGAGAACTCGAAACAGCCCCCGAACGGCCCCGTGGGTGGCACCAACACCTCCCACGGGACCAACGTAACTCGTAGGAACTGACCCCGCAGCCGCGGGTGTCCCGGTTTGAGAGTACGACGGTAATTTGCTTATTTCTACACTTAGGCTTAACATGGCGTTAGAGGGTGAGAACTCGAAACAGCCCCCGAACGGCCCCGTGGGTGGCACCAACACCTCCCACGGGACCAACGTAACTCGTGGGAACGGACCCCGCAGCCGCGGGTGTCCCGGTTTGAGAGTACGACGGTAATTTGCTTATTTCCACACTTAGGCTTAAAAACATGGCGTTAGAGGGTGAGAACTCGAAACAGCCCCCGAACGGCCCCATGGGTGGCACCAACACCTCCCACGGGACCAACGTAACTCGTAGGAACTGACCCCGCAGCCGCGGGTGTCCCGGTTTGAGAGTACGACGGTAATTTGCTTATTTCTACACTCAGGCTTAACATGGCGTTAGAGGGTGAAAACTCGAAACAGCCCCCGAACGGCCCCGTGGGTGGCACTAACACCTCCCACGGGACCAACGTAACTCGTGGGAACGGACCCCACAGCCGCGGGTGTCCCGGTTTGAGAGTACGACGGTAATTTGCTTATTTCCACACTTAGGCTTAAAAACATGGCGTTAGAGGGTGAGAACTCGAAACAGCCCCCGAACGGCCCCGTGGGTGGCACCAACACCTCCCACGGGACCAACGTAACTCGTGGGAACGGACCCCGCAGCCGCGGGTGTCCCGGTTTGAGAGTACGACGGTAATTTGCTTATTTCCACACTTAGGCTTAAAAACATGGCGTTAGAGGGTGAGAACGCGAAACAGCCCCCGAACGGCCCCGTGGGTGGCACCAACACCTCCCACGGGACCAACGTAACTCGTGGGAACGGACCCCGCAGCCGCGGGTGTCCCGGTTTGAGAGTACGACGGTAATTTGCTTATTTCCACACTTAGGCTTAAAAACATGGCGTTAGAGGGTGAGAACTCGAAACAACCCCCGAACGGCCCCGTGGGTGGCACCAACACCTCCCACGGGACCAACGTAACTCGTAGGAACTGACCCCGCAGCCGCGGGTGTCCCGGTTTGAGAGTACGACGGTAATTTGCTTAATTCTACACTTAGGATTAACATGGCGTTAGAGGGTGAAAACTCGAAACAGCCCCCGAACGGCCCCGTGGGTGGCACTAACACCTCCCACGGGACCAACGTAACTCGTGGGAATGGACCCCGCAGCCGCGGGTGTCCCGGTTTGAGAGTACGACGGTAATTTGCTTATTTCCACACTTAGGCTTAAAAACATGGCGTTAGAGGGTGAGAACTCGAAACAGCCCCCGAACGGCCCCGTGGGTGGCACCAACACCTCCCACGGGACCAACGTAACTCGTGGGAACGGACCCCGCAGCCGCGGGTGTCCCGGTTTGAGAGTACGACGGTAATTTGCTTATTTCCACACTTAGGCTTAAAAACATGGCGTTAGAGGGTGAGAACTCGAAACAGCCCCCGAACGGCCCCGTGGGTGGCACCAACACCTCCCACGGGACCAACGTAACTCGTGGGAACGGACCCCGCAGCCGCGGGTGTCCCGGTTTGAGAGTACGACGGTAATTTGCTTATTTCCACACTTAGGCTTAAAAACATGGCGTTAGAGGGTGAGAACTCGAAACAGCCCCCGAACGGCCCCGTGGGTGGCACCAACACCTCCCACGGGACCAACGTAACTCGTAGGAACTGACCCCGCAGCCGCGGGTGTCCCGGTTTGAGAGTACGACGGTAATTTGCTTATTTCCACACTTAGGCTTAAAAACATGGCGTTAGAGGGTGAGAACTCGAAACAGCCCCCGAACGGCCCCGTGGGTGGCACCAACACCTCCCACGGGACCAACGTAACTCGTAGTAACTGACCCCGCAGCCGCGGGTGTCCCGGTTTGAGAGTACGACGGTAATTTGCTTATTTCTACACTTAGGCTTAAAAACATGGCGTTAGAGGGTGAGAACTCGAAACAGCCCCCGAACGGCCCCGTGGGTGGCACTAACACCTCCCACGGGACCAACGTAACTCGTGGGAACGGACGCCGCAGCCGCGGGTGTCCCGGTTTGAGAGTACGACGGTAATTTGCTTATTTCCACACTTAGACTTAAAAACATGGCGTTAGAGGGTGAGAACTCGAAACAGCCCCCGAACGGCCCCGTGGGTGGCACCAACACCTCCCACGGGACCAACGTAACTCGTAGTAACTGACCCCGCAGCCGCGGGTGTCCCGGTTTGAGAGTACGACGGTAATTTGCTTATTTCTACACTTAGGCTTAACATGGCGTTAGAGGGTGAAAACTCGAAACAGCCCCCGAACGGCCCCGTGAGTGGCACTAACACCTCCCACGGGACCAACGTAACTCGTGGGAACGGACGCCGCAGCCGCGGGTGTCCCGGTTTGAGAGTACGACGGTAATTTGCTTATTTCCACACTTAGACTTAAAAACATGGCGTTAGAGGGTGAGAACTCGAAACAGCCCCCGAACGGCCCCGTGGGTGGCACCAACACCTCCCACGGGACCAACGTAACTCGTGGGAACGGACCCCGCAGCCGCGGGTGTCCCGGTTTGAGAGTACGACGGTAATTTGCTTATTTCCACACTTAGGCTTAAAAACATGGCGTTAGAGGGTGAGAACTCGAAACAGCCCCCGAACGGCCCCGTGGGTGGCACCAACACCTCCCACGGGACCAACGTAACTCGTAGGAACTGACCCCGCAGCCGCGGGTGTCCCGGTTTGAGAGTACGACGGTAATTTGCTTATATCTACACTTAGGCTTAACATGGCGTTAGAGGGTGAAAACTCGAAACAGCCCCCGAACGGCCCCGTGGGTGGCACTAACACCTCCCACGGGACCAACGTAACTCGTGGGAACGGACGCCGCAGCCGCGGGTGTCCCGGTTTGAGAGTACGACGGTAATTTGCTTATTTCCACACTTAGACTTAAAAACATGGCGTTAGAGGGTGAGAACTCGAAACAGCCCCCGAACGGCCCCGTGGGTGGCACCAACACCTCCCACGGGACCAACGTAACTCGTAGTAACTGACCCCGCAGCCGCGGGTGTCCCGGTTTGAGAGTACGACGGTAATTTGCTTATTTCTACACTTAGGCTTAACATGGCGTTAGAGGGTGAAAACTCGAAACAGCCCCCGAACGGCCCCGTGGGTGGCACTAACACCTCCCACGGGACCAACGTAACTCGTGGGAACGGACGCCGCAGCCGCGGGTGTCCCGGTTTGAGAGTACGACGGTAATTTGCTTATTTCCACACTTAGGCTTAAAAACATGGCGTTAGAGGGTGAGAACTCGAAACAGCCCCCGAACGGCCCCGTGGGTGGCACCAACACCTCCCACGGGACCAACGTAACTCGTGGGAACGGACGCCGCAGCCGCGGGTGTCCCGGTTTGAGAGTACGACGGTAATTTGCTTATTTCCACACTTAGGCTTAAAAACATGGCGTTAGAGGGTGAGAACTCGAAACAGCCCCCGAACGGCCCCGTGGGTGGCACCAACACCTCCCACGGGACCAACGTAACTCGTAGGAACTGACCCCGCAGCCGCGGGTGTCCCGGTTTGAGAGTACGACGGTAATTTGCTTAATTCTACAATTAGGCTTAACATGGCGTTAGAGGGTGAAAACTCGAAACAGCCCCCGAACGGCCCCGTGGGTGGCACTAACACCTCCCACGGGACCAACGTAACTCGTGGGAACGGACGCCGCAGCCGCGGGTGTCCCGGTTTGAGAGTACGACGGTAATTTGCTTATTTCCACACTTAGGCTTAAAAACATGGCGTTAGAGGGTGAGAACTCGAAACAGTCCCCGAACGGCCCCGTGGGTGGCACCAACACCTCCCACGGGACCAACGTAACTCGTAGGAACTGACCCCGCAGCCGCGGGTGTCCCGGTTTGAGAGTACGATGATAATTTGCTTATTTCCACACTTAATTTTTATATTTCTACTTGGTTACTGATAATTTTAACTCATATATGCAATTTTTCAGCTTAATTAATTTTTTTGTAAAATTACTTGGTTACTGATACTTTTATTTTTTGTATCCTATCATTTGTAGGATTTTTGCGCGTGGATCAAATGAAGGAGGCAATGTTTTACAACATGATGATTATTTATATGTTGTGGACATTCAGGATAATGTTTTTTATGTGTTATAGCCGTGCAGGCTTTTATTGTTTAGTTTTATGGCCGTGCGGGCTTTTATAATTTGATTGTTGAATTTTGTAGCCGTGCGGGCTTTATAATAAGCAGGTTTTTCATTTACAGGTTTTGGAATGTCAAGAAAATAGAGGAAACTCTGCCCAATTTTTTTTTGGTCTGTGAATTATTAAGACGTGTAATATTTTTATGTTTGTATATATATTTGTTTATTAACAACATTCTCAATTCGCAATTTGTGATTTTTTTTTATTGTTTTGCCTATAATAAATATTTGTAACACCTCGTAGCAACCGATGATGCACTCACAGGAACCCCAATTTTAGGATTGGGCAAAAAAAAATACATTTTTTTTAAATTACAGATAAATATGGTCATGGACTTTGTCCATGACCATTTTTACTTTTTTTTGTCGCGCTTAAAAATGGTCGCGGCCAAAGTCCGCGACCATTTTTTTTATTTTTTGTCACGGTAATGGGTCGCGGACTAGGGCCGCGACCAATTTTTTTTAATTTTTTTTTGTCACACACATGGGTCGCGGCCAAAGTCCGCGACCAATTTGTCACGGTCGTGGGTCATGGACAAGGACCGTGACCAATTTTTTTAATTTTTTTTTGTCACGCACATGGGTCGCGGACTTTGGCCGCGACCAATTTGTCACGGTTGTGGGTCATGGACAAGGGCCGCGACCAATTTTTTTAATTTTTTTTTGTCACGCACATGGGTCGCGGACTTTGGCCGCGACCAATTTGTCACGGTTATGGGTCACGGATTAGAGCCGCGACCTATCACGGCATGGGTCACGGCCTAAGTCCGCGACCATCTGCCGTGACCCCTCTCGGCCGTGACCATTTTTTGGTCACGGACTTGGGCCGCGACCCACGAAAATGGTCACGCCCGAAATGGTCACGGCCCAAGTCCGCGACCCACAGGTTTGGTCAGAGATTTTGGCCGTGACCAATCGCCAGTTTTGGTGTAGTGAGAGCATTGGGATGAACATTCGATCTGTGAGAGATCACCTTCGGATCTATTCCTAGAATTTTTTTGTACTTCCAAGCAAACATGTTGGTGAACTCTTTAAGCAGGCCAATGATATCTTCCTTCTATTTTGGGTCCAGACTTTTTGAAATGATGATGGGTCTACCTTCACCCCCTTCTACTACCAAGTTGATCTCCTCTAACTCTTATAGTTATTCCCTCGGTCCATCCTTCATACATTCTGGAGCTTCCCCTAGTTCCTTGATGTGCTTAATGACATGTGAATCATCTATAACAAAATATTTTGGTGTTGGGTCGGTGCCCTCATCCCAGAGCATCGCCCGTGCAGACTGTTATAAACGATAAATAACCTTCCCATTGGGCAGGACAACTTTTTTACAAGTTCGAGGAGGTTTGAATTCCTCCTCCACCTTCCTCTAACCTTTTTCTACATAGGATATCAACTTCCCCCCTATATAATCATGGACGAACTTCTTTAGTTGGGCACTTCCTCCAACAACATCCTTCTCTTCTAGCTTTCTTGTACAATTCTTTCTTTCCTCATCCAGTTCCATATACAATGCCAAATCCACCAGATGGGCCTCCTCAATAAAAAAAAGGCCCCTGTGTTGCTTTGATGATGATCTTTGTGCCTCGAATATTGGCCTTCCCACATTGATGGTCGATGTAGGGTACTATGCCATGGGTATGCATTCATACCCTCCCAATGAGCAGTTGGTAGCTAGTATTAGCATTGATCACATGGAATTTGATATGGGAAGTGATATTTTCCAACTTAATTCCTACATTCACATATATGAGATATGGCATTCTGGAGCTGTCAAATTTAGATATCACTAGTGGCACAGGCACTACTTTCTCCTGATCGATCCCCGTCTTTTATAACGTACTAATTGGCATAATGTTAATGGATGATTCTCCATCCATTAATGCTCTTGGAATGAGACTTCGTTAATCATAGTTTTGACATACAACGAGCGATTGTGTAAGTAAGGAACCTGACTATCTGCCTCAGAGAATACCACTTCAGAGGTATACCTCATGATCAACCTCCCAATTGACCCCTGCCAATTCAATGAGGGGTCTCCACATTGCTGCACATCTTCTAAAACTTTCCTTGTGATACTCTGGTTTCATACTTCACTCCTATTCGGTAGAATAACCACTTAAACTTGGGGCTCCTCATTATGGCCTCATATTCAGAATCTAGGTCTACCTCATTTGTCTAGGAATTACAAATATATTCCACCTCGGATGTCCCCCTTCATCTAGAACGAGGATGATATTCACTTCGCCCATTGGGAGGTTTACCTGCTCAATTTATTCACTTTCATCTTCTTCTTGGTTCGTAGTGAAGAATCACTCCTCTCGCTTCCTTTCTAGCTCAATTATATATTTGTTTCTCAGTGATAACCTTTTCAACTCTTTACATATTTGATCACCATTCTCCCACTCTATAAGTTCTTGGGCTGCTTCTTCATCATACGCCACTACCACATTTGTAGTGCCAAAGTGATGTGCTGGAAGTGGATTTTCATTAACATCCATAGGAGGAATCTTCAAAGTACCATTAGCCACCTTCTCGCCAATGATCCTCCTCAAGTAGTAACAGCCCTTGGTGGAGTGTTGCACCCACCGCTGTAGTTCACAATATTTAGGGTTGGATTTATCGATTGTTTTTGGGATTTCTCCAGCTATCCCCTCTCGTACTAAGGTACGATAACAGTCAATAGCTTCTGCTATGCTTCAAGGTAGTGGTGGTGGAGAATCTTCACTAAATTTTCACTTGTTACCTAGGCTGATGTTCTTAGATCCGGAGCCTCTCTTCATGCCCTTAGGATTTCCATCCAAATAGTTGACTACTTACCTCCTCGAGATTTGAAACCTCCTAGAAGTCAGTGGAACTTGCGTCATCCAACTCGAGGTCATTGGCTTGATTATCATGGCTATATTGCTAGCAGCCCTGATGAACTCTCTAAAAGTTTGATCTTTAGTTTCATTAATCAAATGCAACTTGTATTCCTCCAAGAGTCCCTTGGCACACATTTGTATCATCCTTAACTCTGCTACATCCTTATATACATCCAGTGCCTTTTCATGGACACGTTTGATATACTACATTAACTCCTCACCAGGATTCTGAACCTCTTACGCCAGGTATCGCAGTGTGAATTTATCCTCAGCTACAAAGAACTTTTAGAGGAACTGTTGATGCATCTTTTCCCATGTAGGGATATTATTGGGTACCAAATGGGAGTACCATGTATAGGCCTTCCCTGTGAGGGTCTTGGAGAACTCCCACAACCTCAAACTTTTGTCATTGGCATGCATTTTCCAAGTACTCAACGAACCTTTTTTACGTGCTCCCTTAAATTCTCCCCTTTCTTGCTAAACTTGATAAATTTTGGTGGGATATATCCCTCTGGGTATGGCTTCTCATTCACCTCTTGTGGGTAGGGGACCTGCAACTCCTCATATAGATGAGGACCCTCCCTTTGAGAAGAGGAGAGCAACTTGCTAACCTCCTCCATAGTAATAACTTTGGTGCGTGAATCCTCCAAACTCATGCCCTTAGCTGTTGGTGAACTTGATGGTGCCACAACCTGCTTTGGCACCACCTTTCGTGGTGGAATCATTTTTGTCAGAATTGCTACTGGGGTGGCTGCCCCTCCAGAGGGGGCAACTACCGGTGTTACATAGCCTTGACCCAAACTTGATATATTTACATTATTTTGCTTCAAAAAGTCAAAAAAAATGCTCGTAAGACTCATACCTGACATCGAAGTTGCTGGCAGTGAGATGGTCTTCCCTCCTTGAGGAGCAGGTTTCTTTTCTCTGATCACCACCACATTCTCCGGAGTAGTCTGGTAATTTTAAGTTCCATTCCCAGGTGGAGTGTCATAAAAAACTAGCTGCTTAGAAATGTTGAAACCTTCTTTGTCCATTAAAGCAAGAATACCTCCCTAGTGGAGTGATAGTTATACTGCGGTTTGGTAAAATACTGAATTGGGTGAGGCATGACCCACTTCAATGAACTCTTCCTTAAATGTTCTTAAGAACTTATAGAGAAGCTTCTGGTAAAACCTTCTCCTTTTGGTAAAACTGGAACTCAATCCCTGCAAGAAGATGAACTTCACAGCAATTATAGAAACCTTTTCCAAGAGAAACTCTTGAGAGTGATGGCTGTCAGTGGAGAGTGAAAGAATAAGGCACTTAGAACTAGAGCGAGAAATAGAGGGGAGAGAATACTAGGAGGTTCTGTTGTGATTTTGATAGAGTAATAATGCAACTTGAGTTATGATTCTTACTTGACCTTGCCCAGGGGTCCTATTTATGCTTGGGAACTAGGGATGAGTTAACACTTTTGGGAACCAAAATTGAGAGGGTTGGTGAGGGATAAGGTCTGAAAGGTATAATTTATCCCTACCTGTGTTCAGTCGCGTGTTCCCTCTGACAGGTTCCACCTGGTACAAACCAAAGTCAAAAAGAAAATATGTATGCGCTTGAAGACAAAATATCTGATTTGGTAAATATGTTTTAAAACGGTAACTTGTGGTAAAAACTTTGTAAACTCGAGAGGGGAGGCCTCAAGGACCACCTCCTCTAAAATCATTTCTGTTAAAAAGGGGCGGGTCTTGAGGATCCACTTCTCTAAAATCATTTTTTATAACACAAATTCATTTCTGGTGAGCAACCTCTTGGTTGTTAATTTCAGTTATGACTGAGTGTACTGTGTAAGGACTTGAGTGACTCCTAGGGTCTTTCTACTACTATTCTCTCAATCCTAAAGTGCTAAGTGGTTGAGCTTACCCAACTTAGATTGTTCCTCAGGCGCCAAGCCAGAACTCCCAAGAGATCCGTCCCCCAATATTTTCTGGAGGTTGAGGGAGAGGGCCTTGAGGGTACCTCGGCCCAAAATATATATTGAGTAGGCTTGATAGACCCTTCTACAGTTTTCAAAATTCAATATATCCTCAAACTCATAAATTTCCTCAATCACTCATTTTCCATGAGGATTGAACCACCTCACCTCTTGTTCTGGAATATGTTCTCTTGCATATAACTATGATTCCATAGTTGCGTATTCTTCAGCAGTTGACCCTCCAATAGACCGTGTATTGTTTATGTAATCTTTGAAGGTTTTCATCAAGCTCAAAAGGATACATCCAATGATACCTAATGGTTTCACATAATATATATTCATCGCATAAATGCTCAAGCAGACATATGCTGATATCAAAGAACGATGGAGGATAATATTAATCTAATACACAAACTGCCTTAGCTAACATTGATTTCATAAATTTAATGTGCCTTTTGTTTACCATTTTTTTACAAAATAGTTTAAGACACAAAATAATTTGCATAATTACCCGATGGAGATCTTTGTGTTCAAAGAAATAATACCAAAATAGTATAAGGGTTAATTGGATGATTACGTGCCAGTTGTGGGACTTGCAATGTTTCAAGTCATTTTCTTGGTAGTTACTATCCTACGTAAATTACCAGAATAACCAATTAGAGTCTGCAAGTTGAACAACATGTCTAAAGGAACTTCTTCTCACTAGTAGCCAAAGTGAAATCAACTGGATGACATAAATTCTCCCTATTGTTGGATCATTTTCTTACCACGGTTTCTCCTATATTTTCACATCCTGTAAATCACGGCGGACCCTCTCTCTATCTTTTGAATGAGATCCATCCAGACATGTTCCTATTAGACGTTCTGCAACATTTTTCTCTTTTTTAATCACATAAATTACATGCCTTACACAATGATCTTTCTAATAGGGGAAGTCAAAAAATACTAATCGTTTGGACCATGGCTTTGCTTTACACGGGTCGTTCGGATCCTCCCGGGATTTATTCTTTGGGTTTAGAACTGAGAGTGTTTACTTACATACATATTCCCCACATTCATAGCAGCTTCCTTCTCCTCGATCTACTGACCCAAAAGTTGAGCAACTGACATCCTGCACTCATGATCTGAAAGTATCTATATAGAGCACACCTAGTGTTTACTTTCTGTGCTTTAACTATATAGATCTTCATATAGTGCCTACCTATAACAAGTTCTCATATGCATGTCCCAATGTATGTTGTATGTAATTTCATAAGCTGGCCGAATTCACCTGTCTTGGATTGAACCTACTTGGTCAAGTATACGACCCTTAGTTACTTGTTGACGATTTTTCCACAGGTCATTTGGTTGTGTGTTTTAATCGATTTAACCTTTCACAGTAGACCCTATGCCTTAGCTAGCCCATACATGACCATAACAGGTCTAATATTTGACAGCCCACTGTTTGTTAACCAATGCTTGAACAGTTGGCGTGGACGACGTGTAGTATAGGAAATTTGGCCTTAGAGGTTTGGTTTTCATCCGTACCTCCAAATGACATCATTATCTTTGGTTGTAGTGGTTTTGTTAAACTGCCCACGGTTTTGGTTTCTTTAAAAATCTTTTCTTCATAATTTTCAAAACGGCGCCATGACATTTTTCGACCATATCATCACTGATTAGGTGGCATGTTCTTGTTTCCAAACATTTTTTTATTGGTAACTGCTGGCCTATTTTTAGTTTTTAAAAACGACATCGGTTTAATTTCTGCCAATGGTAATATTCATGCATCATAATCTTTTATGCCAGCTGGCCTCCTTTGTTGATAACATGATAATGTTTCGTGAAACGATTTTGCTTTTTGTTTATTAATTGGCTACACATTGTATGTGATTTGTCAATTTTTGAAAGGTTTATTTTGTGTTTCTTTTACAGCCCTTAGATTATTTTTAATCAATGATCCGTGGTGAGTTATTTTCAATCCATGTGAATCTATTTTACACCAATCAGCACACACCTCACTACTCTATAAATAGAGCGTTTTGGGTCTAATTTTTAAGAGTCCGAGAAAATAAATTTTGTGGCGAAACTCTGTCAAAAATTTTAGTAAGAGAAACATAGTATAAACCAGAATAATTTTTGTCATCTTCTGATTTCTATTCAAAACTCAAATGAAGATTGGACATCTCTAATCTAAATCAGCACTTATTATTTTTGAAGGATACATATAATTTGTAAGTAATTTTTCTCATCTTTGTGTGTTTTATTTAGATCAAATTTTAGATCTAATATTTGTACACACTTGATTCACGAAATTTATTTTTGTGGGTGAATATTCTGTTTGAGTCTTGATAGTAAGATCTTGTATGTTTTCAAACATTTTGTTTTAAAACATATTTTTTTTTTAAATGTGTTAATATATTCAGATATATCTTGTTTGAGGTTTACAGAGTTAAACCTAAGATTTATTAAGGACTAATTGAGAATAATTAATATCTGGAGTGAATATTATTTTCATGACTGTTTAAGACTGTTTTGGACTAATCTGAAATATTTGTAAAAATAGTCTTGACTAGGTTATTAGATTAAAACCTGAATTAATCTAATATTAGTTTTCTGAAAAATAAGTTTTGTATATTTGACTTTGTGATTTTATTGAATATATTTGAACTCAAATCATTTATGTGTATTGTTACACTGTTTATGAATGATTGATCTTTGAAGTGATCTCAGGCTTTTTCATGTGCATATCACTTAGAAATCACTAACTACACAACACTTATTCACTTAGACACTTATTGATGTGTATATATTAGATCAACTATGATTGTTCTAATTTTTTAGAAAAGAGAAAAGTGAAGTTTGCTAACATTGTGTTAAATTAAGAAAGGTTGATTTAAACAAGAGAACAGAATATAAGATTTGTTGCAGATATCTTGGAGAAAGATAAAATGTTGCATTTTATTCGGTTGTATCATTTAAGTAAGTTTATGTGTCATCTAGGATAGCACATAGCACACAAATACTTCATTAAGGAAACTAGAGGGGAGGTTGAGGCGTGAAGAAAGCAAAGTCAACAAGAGCTGCATAGTGAGAATAATTGAGGAAGAGCAACCAGAGCAGAGAGAAGCTTGGTCGAGATAGGTAATAGCTTGTTCTGATTTATCTTACTTTGAGTCTTGTTGCATATTTGTATAACCGTTCCTATTTCGTTTTGTTTTAGTGGAAGTAAACTAGGTTGACTCTTAGGAGAGTCCGTCATTTTTCTCGGGGAAGGGTTTTTGTAACGTTAAATAAATATCTCGTGATTTACATTTTTTTCATATCACCTCACACGAAAAATTAGGTTTAAATAAATAGAAACCAACCTAAAACTAAATAGGTTATTATTTTGAAAATCACCTAGATTTAAGAAAGATAATAATTTGGACTTCTAATTGACTTTGGAAATTAAAACTGTTTTCGTAAAGTTAACAATTCAAGAAAAGTTTGAATTGGTCCCTCCTAGAATAACCGATAAACTCATAGGTAAATTGCATTTACTCGACAATCGTTTACTTTCGCACATAGTCTTTTTGATCATCATCGGTGTTTTTATGACCGATAGGCAAAAAGTTAGACTTGTTGTTCCTAAAAGGGTAACTGGCCTACAGAAATCTACGATAGGTCGTATAACTCATCATACAACTATGATATAGCTAACGAGCTTCGGTTTCCTCCTTACATATGCGGCATCCATAATAACCATGTACATTACAACCAGATAAGGTCCTGTAAGCAAGATGGTCGTGGATCACCCACATCACTACCGCTTTAAGTGTGAGATCTTCACCTTATGAAAGTCAAACATCATCACGCCTTTATCCAATAACGCTCTAAGTTCTTCAATTAATGGGGATAATAATATATCAATATCACCACTTGGTGCCTTCAGTACGGGTATGAATAAAGATAACAATACGAACTCATTTCTTATGCACAGTGTCGGAGGGAGACTTAAAAGTGCTATGAGAATTGGCCAATAAATCTGATTAGTACTTAAATTATCGAAAGGGTTAAACCTAACGATCGATATTGCACGCAACTCATTTTCAAATTCATGGTGTCATGCATTTGAATGAGAGAATCAAGAAGATGATGCATAAGATTCTCACCCATCTCTTATTGATCATGCCATGTCATGGCCTATACTATCCACGGTATAGTAAAAAAAAATTAATCATGTCCCAAGTGGAAAATACTTCAAAACCTTTTGTGGGACTTACAAGTACTTGCGATATTTTACAGTTTTATCCTTTCCATTTTCATAAACCACATATCTGGGCTCACTACAGACAAGACACTCATCCTTCTCTTCGTGATCGTTGCAGTACAGTATGTAATCATACTTGCGTGAATGAATAGATTTTTATTTCAAACCCAAACCCTTCAAGTTATTTTTCATGGTAAGATAATTATCTGGCAACGTGTTCTCTTATCGGAGAATTTCTTTAGCTCACTTAACAATTTTGGTTACGCTATTGTCAAATAAGCCAAATTGACTCTTCAAATCATACAAATCAATCATTTCATATAATGCAAAGTGATCTTCATATCAATCTTTATACAACGGTCTAGATGCATTGGCTTTCAACTGTATGTATTCCCAATCTCCTGGTAGTTTAACATCAACTGTTTGTTTACTTGGTCATATTGCGCATTATCCGTATCCATATGTTGGTGGTTTTGATGTTTGTAGACTCTGTAAGTATCATTAATTAAGTCGGTCAATGGAAGATATGTTGGTGAATCATGTTCCACTTACACCCATTAGGGTTTCATTACGTGATCAGGTACCGACAATTCTTCCCCAACATATGGTATATTTTTTCACCGTGGTATGTCCACATTTCATAGTCTTGAAAAATTCCCCACTATATTAAATGTAACTCAACGTATTTGAATGACTTATATTTTTCGTTCATACAAAGGGTGCATATATATGGAATCTTGTCATTTTTAAGATTTTTGTAAGCATATTTAACAAATTCTTGAACGCCATTTACATGATTATTTATTATTTGGTTAGCCTCCCCCATCCACTCTTTGTATTGTGGGAAATCCATTTACTAATCTTCAAATTTCAGTCATGTGGTAATAGGTTAAAACAAATGTCATATTGCATTCAAGAAATTAATATGATTACTGAAAGGTCACAACTTAAACCCTAAATTAAACAAATTTTCCAAGTGATATTATTACAACCTAAATAAAAAAATATTATTAAAATTAAACTAAAACAAAATAAATATTCCTACAACTGAAACCAAAAAATATTATTAGAACTTGACCAGCAGATAAACTGGCCAAGTGACAAAAGATTTTGCATAATGCCACACTTCTTTCCTTTTCCCCATTTTCAATGTACAGATTTACATATTTACCGTCGTTATATATTTCATCAACCATCACCTAAACCCCACCTTTCTGTAAAGGACGACCATGTACTTTAGTTTTGACATCTACGGAGGCAACATTGGGGAGGGGAATATTGAAGGAGGCAACATTGGGGAGGGGAATGTTGAAGCGGGAAACATTTGGGAGTGGAAACTTGTAGAGGGAGGAAAGGGGAAACCTTGGGAAGAAGGGTAAGGGAAACTTTGAGGAGGCATTAGAGGACGAAAACCTTAAGTAAAAAGAGACACGAGTTTCCCAATTTCACCCAGGTTACTTTTAATATATTGGACATCTCCATCGATTCTGGACTGATGTTCCTGTTGGGTCAAGATACAATTCGCGACCGAATAAATCTCATCCATGAGAGATACGGTGTGTTTTAATTTTATTTTTGACATATGTGACCTAACACCTCTCGTCCTCCATCTTTTGTCCATTCCAAAAGTCTGGGTCAGGGTGTCATTTTTTAATTTATCGAAAGGGCTCAAACTTGACTAACTTCTAATGGCCTCTATTGATTTCAGATTCTTAACCAAGTGCGACGGGATTATCTTTTTCCATCAAGCATGAACGTATAAGTTGGACTGATTTGACTGTTTATTGGCATCTGGACCATCCTTTATCCTACTTGGACGTTCATTATTTGAATATTCATAAGATTCGTAGCCCAGCCTGTGGATATTAGTTTTTTTCCCCTATTTTGTGTAGTTTTCTCCCTCTATACCAACTTCTTGTCATTCATCTCATTCTCCAAAAAATCATTCCACTGCTCCACTTGTATTTTAACATTTGGAGGCAATACTCCTTTTAGATCCAAAATGTCGAAGCTCAATGCATCCTTCGAGATATCTCTATGTCAAAGGTTTCTTCGGTATGTTCTTAATTGTTCATCAATTCGCGAAAGAATTATTGTTTGAGGAGTTAATCGTATATATCATCTTTGATGGATTGATCAACAGGGTTTCAATTGTTTGATCCCCCGACTCCCATGTTCATTTTCCCCATAGACAAATACTGAGCTTTAAATCTCAGCAGGTCATTTTTATCACCCATGGGGTTATTCCCTATAATGGAAAAGCCAATGGGATTCTTTTCATTTGAGTGGAAGGTGTCGAGAGAGCTGGATGGGTGCATTGGAGAAACATGGGTTTGTTGCCTACTCGTACTTAGAGTTTTACTTGAGTAAGGGAATGAACCAAAGGTGGAGTTGTGAATTCCTCAATGACTAGTGATGAGAATTCTTGTTGGTATGCACGAGATGAAGATCCTCATTAGGGTGCACCTCGTTACTTGGTACATTTTGGCCGTTGCCTCTGGACATTATATAAAAATAAATAAGCTACTGAATAATTATAATAGTATGAAACTATAACTAACTAATCAAGTTTATGACTATGTATATATCTACCTTTTTAGAGTAAGACTTTAGAATATGCTCAATGTGTATAATCTCTAACCATTCGGTATAAGTTTTTGAAAACCTATGGATTTTTGCATGTGTCCAGCTAGGAGGAAGTGTACCTATGATTGATGTATAGATATCCGTGACATGAACTCAAAATCCCATCTTATTCAACTTATTAGTAAGATTCAATTTAATGTGCATATGTCGCGAGACATCACAATCTATGACAATGTTCTCTATACGTAGTTGTATCCATAACGAGTGAATTTTTCTTTCTGCATTCTCAATAGTGTAAGCAAGGTCAGGAATATATCGGGATTATATACATGGAATATATTCTCTACAGTGTCACCCCATCTTACGATGGAACATGTTCCCTTGCTGGGGATCAACTCCACGATTTGCAAGGTAGTTAAGTTATTTGATCTTCCCATTCCCATACCTATAAATAGGCGTACCCTCTATATGGAGCGCACTGATAAAATAGGTATATGTGCGGTCCAATTGCAACCTCTCATACTCTTGTTGCTAGTGATTATCACCACGCCTCATTTTCTCTGAGGAAAATATATAAGGGGGTGAATATGAGTTCTATAAATAAGGGCTCAAATTAATTAATAACTATATATTCTTTTTCAACCAATCCAATTTAAGTTTATCTTATTTTAACATATGAAGTATAAGGGTATATTAGTTTAATTAAGGTTTTGATTCATCACTACCCATCTCTTAACCTCGTGCATGTTGGATCTCACCTAATAAGAACCCATCATAAGTGTTAAGACACAGTTTATAAGTGTTTATTATGAGAGAGTTTGAAAGTATATATGTTTTATCAATCCAAGTAATCCAACTTCATATCCAACAACCAAACCAACAACCAATATTATCCCATACTCCTTTTTATCATCTACATGATTAAAACACATACTAATAATCATAATATCTCATTAAAGTAGGGTCATTTCTCATTAAACATATACATGAATATTAGGATTTCAATTTTAATAGGGATTAAAATAAATACATATAGACATATACATGAAGATTAGGGTTTTAATTTTAATGGGGGGTTATGTTTACATGAATATTAGTGTTTCAGTTTTAACTAGGGTTAAAATAAATACATATAAACATATACATAAACATTAGGGTTTCAATTTTAACTAGGGTTAAAATAGACACACATTAACATATACATAAAAATTAGGGTTTCAATTTTAATTAGGGTTAAAATAAATACACATTAACATATACATGTTAATCGGGTTTCAATTTTAATTAGGGTTAAAATATACAAATATAATATATACATGAGAATTAAGGTTTCAATTTTAATTAGGGTTAAAATAAATACACATTAACTTATACATAAAAACTAGGGCTTCAATTTTTTATTAGGGTTAAAATAACAAACATTAACATATACATGAAAATTAGGATTTCAAAACTTGTTAGGGTTAAAATAAACACCCATTAACCAACACACACATACATATACACAGCCACACACACACACACATATATTCACACAGTATATACACAGACACACACACACACTGCACACATACACACACATACATACATATATATATATATATATATATACACACACACACACACACAAATACACAAATATGTATAGAGAAAAAATGCTACTTTTAAAATTGAGAGATAGGAAGCCGAAAAATAGAGAGGAAGTCAGAGAGAGAAGTGATCGGATAAGGGTTTGGGGCTTTTTTGTGTGTATGTGTGTATGTGTGTGTATGATATATATATATATATATATATATATATATATATATATATATATATATATAGAGAGAGAGAGAGAGAGAGAGAGAGAGAGAGATAGAGAGAGAGAGAGGGAGAGATAGAGAGAGAGAGAGAGAGAGAGATTTCAGGTGAAAATGAAAAGGTTGTTAGGGGTTTTTAATATAAAGAGACTGGTCGAGGCCCAAAGTCGTAACCCCAATTTTTTCCACGTCAACAGTCGTGACCATGTCATTATAATAGGACTGGTAATGGCTCTGAACCATGACAACCCTTTGAGACCATTTTGAATTGGTCACGGCCCAAAGTCATGACCTATTTGGAGGGAGTTTTGTTATTGCTCATGGATGTGGTTACGACCATAGTCCATAACCACCATTGAAGGGAAATTTGGCTAAATGATGGTCATGATTTCATCCGGATTAGGGTCGTGATCCACCATAGATAGGGACAAAAGGCCGTGATCTGCTCCATCTAGGGTTATGACATCTTATGGTCATGGAACTGGTCAAACCTTTATTGAATATGGTCTCGACTTTGGGCCATGACCAGCTAGTCACAACCCAAAGTCATGACCAGGTTACCGTGACTATCCACCTAATTTGGTGTAGTGTTATGAGTCTAATCAAGACAACCCTTACACTAAAAACTCATGGGTGTATATATTCAATACATTCCTGATATATACTGATCACAATCCTCTGTTGAACTATCGTACAAGTTCTTTAACTATCATATATATTCTCGTGGTTTGATATAAACTACTAGGATTTCATCGCAACTGTTTCGATAGGATGTCAACTCCGTATCTAGGTTGTGAATATTTCAATAGTGCTAGAATAGGATTTCCAAACTCCTCATGATCAACCCGAAGTCGACTCACTGGAATTCTTACTAAGATCTATTGACCGACATTTACATGAAATAATATAATTAAACCTATATAAAGTATTCTCACAAACTTGATTCTCATTTTAAAATGAATAAAATAATCCTTTATTGATCAACAATAAAACAAATTCACACATGGGTTTAGTAAATACCCCAGGAATATCCCACTTAATCTTAAAGCCACGTTGCCATGCATTTGAATTCCATTCCTTTAACATGAATGTTAAAAGTCCTAGATGGTACGCTCTTTGTAAAAGGATCCTAATGATTTTCCTCAATTCCAATATTGGTCACGATGATGTTGCCCCTTTGCATAATATCCCGAATCATATGATTCTTGCACTCAACATGCTTCTCCCTTTGATGAGTACTTAGTTCTTTCAAATTTACTACCGCACCAATATTGTTACATTAAAATGTAATAGCCGCTTGTACTTGAGGAACCACACCCATGTCACTTATGAAGTTACAGAGCCAAATATCCTATTTTACTGCCTCTAAAACGACAATATACTCAGCTTCCATTATTGAATAAACAATACATGATTGATTGATACTCCTCGAGCTTATTGATCCACCTACTAAGGTAACACATATCTCGAGGTCAATTTTCTTGGATCCCTATCCAACTAAAAATCCGAGATCGAGTACCCAACGAGTATTATATTTTCTACTTAGTAAACTAACACATAATCTCTTATCCTCTTTAGTTACTTGATAATGTGGTTCACAGTATTCTAGTGAACCTCACCTATATTAGTCCGGAATCTTCTGACCATGCAATAGGTTTAACACCCCGTGTTTTTATAATAATTAAATTGGTAAAATATTAAATAAATAATTGATGTGAATATACTGCTTGAATGTGATATGCATGATTATGTGTTTCATCTATGAAAATTTTGTATAGTAGAAAATTAAATTGCATGTTACTTGAATTAATATTATATCATGACTAAACATAATAAAATATGAAAATTGTGGTAGATATTGTTTAGGTACGTTTAAGAGTAATATGGGAACTCGTTTAGGCATTTTAAACATCTTAAGTTTTGTCTGGGGTATAGGTACACCCTTAAGGGGGCTTTTGGACAAATACAAATACTATTTTGAGTTTACTTTGAGGACCAAAAGTTGGTATCAAGGGGATATATGGGATTGGAGTTTTAATTAGGTTAATAACCCAACCTTGTCCCATATTCCATCCATACTAGAGTTAACCTGGCATACCAACACTACCTGGAGGAAGTTACCAAGGGTGGAGAAGAAAGGAGGGGCAAGGCTTAAGAGAGGAGGTACACATGATTTGTAAACTAATTATAATTTATTTTTTAATTCATATGCTTATTATCGCATACCAATTATGTGTTAAAAATTGATTTGGATATTGAAAACAAATGGATTTGAATCTAGGACCATTTAGAATTAATCTAAGAATAATTGCATTTTGAGAATTAAACATTTGCGACAAACAAAGAATTGGTATTGTTTTACTGGGAAATCTACTACTAGAATCCATGTGATAGAGTTTGTGCATGTAAATGATTTCAAATCATATGTAGATCTTCTTATTTTGGAATTTTTTTTATAAGAATTATGATCTTGATTTGGTTAGGCAACCTCTAATGTTTTGATCCAATTTCTTTAAAAAAAAAATTGTGTGTGTGTGTGGGGGGGGGGGGGGGGGGAGAGTTATGTAACACCCTGTATTTTTAATGACTTCTAAAATGGGATTAATTAGAATTAATGGTGGACTAATTAAAAATTAATCTGGATTTAAATATTGCTCGAGAATAAGGTAATATGTGATTTATGTTGAATATTACCTAGTGATTAAAAGTAATATATGATTTTGACTTTACATATGATTATGACTTTATAAAATTGTCACAAGTTATGAATACGATAATTATGGTAAATAAGTTGAGACGCGCGTGTGACTTGTGTCAGAACTATATTTAAACGGAATGAAAAGTAATTTATTTTCGTGTTATCCGTATCTTTGTTTGGAGTACGACAAAGTTTTCAGAAGGGTTTAGATAGTCATAAAAGTCTACCGGGGGATTAATTTGGGTCTCCGATCAATTTGGGACCAAACCGACACCCCGGAGGGGTATTTTGGTCATTTGCCAAATCAGGTGAAGAGTACCTACGATTTTATGGTTATCTTATACAAGTGTAGAGTTTGTAGAATTGGGGTTCATTCATGAAAATAAAAGGAACAGATTTAGAGAAGAATGAGAGACTTTTCTAGGATACCAAGAGCCAAGAGTCACCTTGCACCAACACCGCCGGAGGTCGATCGAAAAAAGGAGGAACATCCCTAAAATCATCTTCCCCAACGGTTCAGACCTTCGAATTAGAGGCAAGTGGTTAACTATTGCAAATTATAGCATGTATATTGTCCATGTTTGTCTTGAAATGAAATTCAGAAAAGTTTATGTGAATTAATGATGATTTTTGATGATCTTAATTGAATCCTTGAAACGTAGGTTAACTAGGATTGATCTTTTTTTTAATATAGAATCAACTCTACAAATTTTGGGTATAATTTGTGAAGAAATTTGGGATTTATGATAGTTCTTGAACAAAGATGTTGAATTAAGAGTTTTCTGAATTTTCTTAGAATTAACTTGATTTAATGGAAACTCATTGATGATTTTGTACAGTTTAGATATTAGAAATCATTCATATACCATGATATATCATTTGGGGTGATTTATGGGGAGTTTGGTATCATTTAGTGATGGTTTTGAGGAAGAAAGAGATTGAACCCATCGCCGTTAAAATGTAGAATTTCACAGACCTGTAGTGGCTAATCGATTCAGACCAGGCCGAATCGATTCAGCTGCCCAGATTTAGACAACTTTTCTCTTTTATTTATTATTTTTGTGGGATCGTTTGGGATTTGATTATGGGACTAAATTCTTAGAATAATAGGATTATAAGGGTATATCAGTAGGACATGTTAATGTATGGGCTTAGTCCTATAAAATGTAATAAAAGGTTAAATTGAATTAGGGATTATCGAGGAATAAGCCTAATTTGAACAAAAATTTAATTCATGAAAATTCAGGAATTATAATGACATGGACCAGTAGGGTTTAGATGCTTACTCACTCAATTTACAGGAGGAATAAACGATACCCTTCGAGTGATGAGAAAAATTCGAGAATATATCTTAAGAAGGAAACTCATAATCTATAAATACGTAGGATGTTTGACATATAAATATACTACGTATGGGACTTATTATATGGGTTTTGTGTATGTCCTATTATTATTATATATAGATGAGATGAATACCTATACGATGATTTATGTTGTGTATGACATACCTACATTGCTTGCTATCAGGGTGGAGGTTTCGCGTTGTGTACGATTTTATCCTGATGAGCCCATTGGGGGGATTTTAGATTCATATCCTGAGCATAGGACCTTGGACACGTGATATCGGTGAGAATGATAATTTCGACGGTTGAATGTGAGCATAGGTACGTGTGTGACCCATTTGGCTGGGGAGTATGCTCGCGTCCAATATATATGTTATGAGATTTATAGTTAATGAGAGACGCCAAACCAACAGTCCTTTATACAACGAGAGATGTACCAGGACATGATAGCAGAGTATTCATTCACCGCAGTTGTGTCTGGGAGGTGCCATATTAGTATATATAATAATGTAATGAATATATATATATATATACTGTGATTTAATCTATTGTGTGAAATTAGTAGATGTAAAAGAATAATGAAATCTGAATTGAATTAAGTAAGCGAATACTTAATCATACATTTTTGAAAAGTATAGTTCATATTAAAGAGAAATGAACATGTATAATTATCATACATATTACGTGGGAAATACGAGGACATGATAATAATTAGAATCGTAATAACTCTTATTTTAAACTAGTAATTGGGAAGCCTTAACTAGGAGGATTATGAGGTACGTTAGGCATGCACTCTAGATCAGAGGTGAGATTCAAAAGTGAGAGCCCGAGAAACTAACATGTACATAATAATTTCTTAATTGCATTTTTTAAGCACTTGCTATTTTTAAAATATTTTACAATCGGGCTCTGACCCGTTTTCTTGCATATTATCTTCTCTCTTGTATCTTTTATATTAGGTGTCCAGATACAAGGACGCCTAGCATAGAGTATTGGATATTTGACGTGCTATGGATGCTATGGGAGTTGCAGATTTTGTATTAGACGATTCTCTTCTATTGATTTAGATACTTGTAGTATCTATTTCATTTAGGGCATGTCGTCGAGGATTCTAATTATTCCATTTCTATCGCACACATTGTATTTACTTATGTCAGTATTATTATATACGATTTTATTTGGATGATGGTATTGAGACATCTAAATTGGAGAGTTTATTCCAGTTACATTGAGTTCAGTTGTGATGTCACTTAATTATTATTCATTATTGTGGAATGGATTACATGATCAATTGTTTACATTGTTAAAATGGATTTTATTAACTTTAAAAATTGAAAAGTTTTGACACTAGCTTAATTAACTATTAGGTGATTATTACGGAAGTTATTTTTCGATAGTGATGCTAAGAATGAACCAATTGGATACTCTGAATTAATTTAATAAATGACTGATCACCAGGTATTTAATTGAGCGGGGTGTCACGGGTGGTATCAGAGCATCAGGTTCTAGAGCCTTTAGCATGTGTACGGCTTAATACACTTTCTGCTCAACGTCATTTGATATAAATCCCTATCAATAGGATTGTTGCATTCTCATTTGAGCATTCACAACTTGAGCTATTTTTTGATATTTTAAATCGACTGTTGATGGAAATATTTCTACCTCATTACAGATGCCTCCTCGACATGCACGATGAGCTTCCGGTGTGGCGCAACCAGCACCACAACCGCTTCAGCTCAGGGAACTATGAACGCTGCATAGGTTGCTTCCATTGTTGCTAAGGTAATTTCCCACTACTTGGGAGCGTGTTAGGGATGCCTTTCAAAAGGTGCATCCTCCAGAGTTACAGGGGGAACCGATGTTGTCATTTCTAGCCAATAGAAGAAAGACATCCAGTGGCATCTGAGGATGTATGAGTGCATGGACATACATAAGAAAATACTAGCTACTTTTAAGCTCGTTGGGGCAGCTTTACAGTGGTGGGAGTCCACTACCACGATAGAGGAAAGGGATACTATACCTATTCAGTGCGGTTTGACCGCAAATATTTTCCTTCCTCCGTTCAGACTAAGATGAGGAGAAATCTTTTGGACTGTACCCATGAGAGGAAGTCAGTTGCTGAGTATAAGGAAGAATTTACTAGGCTGACCAATCTGGTATCAAGAGAGGTACCCACTGAAGAGAAAATGATTCAGGTGTTCATGGATGGCCTTAATTGGAGGATCCACTAGCATCCTTTGGGTAATATTTCATTATAGACCTACACAGAAGTATTGAATGCTGCATTACTTCACTGCCAGGACCATCGCTTCCGTGCTAAGGGAAGCATGTGGAGGATTGAGTCCAGTCACTAAGGCAGGACTGGGGGAGGTAGTGCCAGCGGAACATCATCACTTCAGGGTCAGCAGAAATTGGGTGAGAAGAGTTCCCAACAGGGGGAGTATGCTAAGAGATTAAGACCAAAATGCTTTCATTTGGGCAGGTCAGTAATAGGCTGGGCCACCAAGGTCAGCAGCACATTCAGCAGGGACAATAGGACTAAGGGAGAGGTTGAAATGGTTAGTAGGGTCGAGGCCAGTTGGGTTAAAATGGAGGGAAGTTTTTTGGAAGATATTTCACTTATGGAAAAATTGGCCACATGAAACAGGATTGCCCCGATAAGGGCAAGATACCCCATTAGCAGGGCGCTCACCTGGAGCCACAGAGGCCTATGTTTCCAGCCACACTCCTAGCACCGTCACAGGTCCCAGGAATACCTGCCATTCCAGTTGATCATGCAGCCCCAGCACAACAGGGGCATTTACAATATGGGCGTGTGTACAATGTCCAACGCAGCCACCACTCGCAGTTGAGGGTATATTTTCTATCCATGGGTCTATGGAGAGTATTTTGTTTGACATGGGGGGCTCACATTCAGTTGTAGCGACTAGATTTGCATGGGTCATAGGGTTACTAGACACGATCGATCGTACTGTTATTTTTGTAGACTCACCAATGGGTAGTGGGACGCCTATTTTATTTATATGTCGGGGTATGAGTATAGAGATTGGGAGTATAATTTTACCGACCTACATGATCGTGTTAAACATGTTCGAGTATGATGCTATCATCAACATCGATTAGATACTCGCGTACAAGGCCATGATTGATTGTAATAGTCGGAGTATTATATTTGCTATTCCAGGACAAGAGATATTCCTAGTGGCGATGTCTCATACTGAGGGAGGATCCTCCACCTATTTATAAAATATAGAGGAGGAGACCTCTACGAGAGTGATGATTCCCCTTAATTCGATACCGGTAGTTTGTGAGTTCACTGACGTGTTTCATGAGATAGCGAGACTACCACCCAGTAGGGGGATAGAATTTGTGATTGATTTAGTGCAGGGCACTAGACTAATAGCTCGTGCGCCTTACCGTATGGGTCCTGCAGAGATGAGGTAGCTAGGAGATCCGATAGAGAAGTTTTTGGGGCAAGGTTTCATTCGTAGGTGTGCCTCACCTTGGGGTGCCCCTAATTTATTTGTAGAGAAGCGAGATGGTTCTTTACGACTGTGTGTTGATTATCGGGAACTTAATAATGTCACGACATGGAATAAATATCCGTTTCCTCGCATTAATGACTTATTTAATCAGCTGAGAGGAGCAGCCTACTTCTCGAAGATAGATTTGAGATCCGGTTATCACCAGTTACGTATTCGGTAGCCGGATGTGTCTAAGACTACATTCCTGATAAGGTACGGATTATATGAGTTTTGAATTATACCATTGGGTGAACTAATGCGCCAACAGTATTTATGGACTTGATGAATAGGGTGTTCAAAGAGTTCCTAGATCAGTTTGTCATTGTCTTCATAAATGACATTCTGGTTTATTCCGTACCGAAGAGGAGCATGTCGAGCATTTATGACGGGTCCTATAGACACTATGTGAGCATTAATTGTATGCTAAGTATGAGAAGTGTGGGTTTTGGCTACGAGAGGTGTAGTTTCTGGGGCATACAGTGTCATAAGGGGGTATAGCAGTGGATCCTACCAAAGTATCAGTGATAAGGGAATGGGGATAGCCCACGACATCGACAGAGGTGCACAGTTTCTTAGGATTAACTGGTTACTATAGACAGTTTATCTGGGTCTTTTCAAAGATTATGGGTCTGATGACTAATCAAACCCGTAAGAGTGTTCCGTTTGTTTGGGATGATGCATGTCAGTTGGCATTTGATGAATTGAAGGATAAGTTGACTTTAGCACCTGTACTAGCACTGCCTAGGCTAGGAGTCGAGTACATAGTTTATAATGACGTGTTGTTATGGGGACTTGGTGCAGTATTACAGCAGGAAGAGAAGGCTATAGCTTATGCCTCTAGGAAGCTTAAGCCCCATGAGAAGAATTACCCCATCCATAACATGGAGCTAGAAATAGTTGTGTTTTCTCTTCGAATTTGGAGACATTGTTTGTTGGGTGAGAAATTTTGCCTATTCACGATTCACAAGTCATTACAGTATTTGTTCACTCAGAGAGAGTTGAATATGCGACAGCGTAGGTCGCTTTAATTCATGAAGGATTATCAATTTGAAATACATTATCACACAGGAAAGGCTAACGTGGTAGCAGATATGTTGATCTGTAGGACTGAGGGTGAGATAGCTGCGCTGTGGAAGGAGAAATGGAAGGAACTAGGACACTAGGATTCAGTTGCTAGATCATTTATGTCAGTTATTACCGTTACCCCACAGATTGTGATAAGGGTAATACAGGCTCACGCAACAGATCTGTTTTGTCAGGAGATCATTCAACAACTTTTAGCCGTGGTAGTAGAGTCTTACTCAGTGAGTTCGGAGGGAGGCTTGCACTTTAATGGTAGACAGATTGTTCCAGAAGGGGAGGATTTATGGCATGCGGTAATGACAGATTCTCATGGATCTTTATTTGTAGTACATCCCGGTGGGGATAAGATGTACCAGGATATACGACGACAATATTAGTGGAGTGAGATGAAGAGAGACATTACTGAGTTCGTCTCTAAGTGTGCCACCTGCCAGTTAGTGAATGTGGATCATCAGAATCCAACAGGGTTTTTTCAATCGCTAGAGATCCCGATGTGGAAATGGGAAAGCATTTCCATAGACTTTATTACTGAATAGCCTACTACTCAGAGGGGTCACAATTCCATATGGGTTATTATGGATCGTTTGACTAAGGTAGCTCACTTCTTGCCAGTTCGGATTAATTATACGACGGGACAGTATGCCCAGATCTTTATAGTCGAGATAGTGAGGTTACATGGGGTACCCCTTGATATTGTGTCCGATGGGAATAATATTTTTGTATCCCAATTTTGGGAGAGTTTTCATGAGGCCATCGGTACCGAGGTGCGATTGAGTACAACATATCACCTGCAAATAAATGGGCAGACTGAGCGTACTAACTAGATGTTGGAGGATATGTTACATATGTGTATTCTAGATTTTGGGGGAGGTTGGGAGCAATACCTTCCACTGGTGGAGTTTGTGTATAATAACTCCTATCAATTTACCATTGGTATGGCCCCATTTGAGGCGTTATACGATAGACCTTATCATTCTCCTTCATGTTGGTTAGAGGTGGGGGACAACAAGCTACTTCGGCCAAAAGTAATACAGGACACGTCTTCTAGGATTAAAATTATTCAAAGTCACATTCGGGTAGCCCGGGATGACAGAAAAGCTATGCTGATGCTAAGCGATTCGTCAGGGAGTTTAAAGTGGGGGACCAGGTACTATTGCGGGTATATCCTATGAAGGGGTTAGTGTGATTCAGGAAGAAAGGGAAATTGGCACCGAGATACGTGGGATCATTTCCTATTATTGAGAGGGTTGGATCGATAGCTTACAGGTTTGGGTTACCGGAGAACTTGCATCATATACATGATGTGTTCATATTTCTTCATTGATGTGATATCTCCGAGATGAGTTGGCTCACACTCATATTGCATTGGAGGAGGTTGATTTACAATTAGATTGTTCTGATGAGGAGTGGATAGTGGCGATCTTAGACCATAGCGAGAGACAGTTAAGATCAAAAGTAGTTCCGCTTGTGCATGTCCAGTGGGTGCACCATAATGTTAAGGTGTCTACTTTAGAGTGCGAGGATGAAATGCGCGATCGATACCTGAAGTTATTTTTACCAGGTATGCTTTTATTTTCTGAATTTCGAGACGAAATTATGTTGTAAGGGGGAAATATCTAACTCCCCATATTTTTAATGAATATTAAAATGGGATTAATTAGAATTAATTGTGGGTTAATTGAAAATTAATCCGGATTTAAATATTACTCGAGAATAAATTAATATGTGATTTATGTTGAATATTACTTAGTGATTAAACGTAATATATGATTATGACTTTACACATGATTATGACTTTTTAAAATTGTCTCAAGTTAGGAATACGATAATTATGGTAAATAAGTCGGGACGCGCGTATGAGTCGTGTCGGGACTATATTTAAACGGAATGAAAAGTAATTTATTTTAATGTTATTCGTATGGTAATTTTGATTACGCCAAAGTTTTCATAAGGGTTTAGATAGTCAGAAAATTTTGCCCAAGGTATTAATTTGGGTCTCCGGTCAATTTGGGACCAAACTGACACCCCAGAGGGGTATTTTGGCCATTTGCAAAATCAAGTGAACGGTACTTAGGATTTTGTGGTGGCCTTATATAAGTATAGAGTTTCTATAATGGAGGCTCATTCCCCAAAATCAAAGGAAAAGATTTAGAAAAGAGTGAGACGCTATTCTAGGAGAGGAAAAGGCTTTTCTAATAGAAAAAGAGCCAAGAGTCACCTTGCACCACCACCAACTCTACCTGAGGTTGATAAAAAAGGAGGAATATCCCTAGAATCATCTTACCCAACGGTTCGGACCTTCAAATTAGAGGAAAATTGTTAATTATTGCAAATTATATCATGTATATTATCCATTCTAGGCTAGAAATGAAATTCATAAAAGTTATGTGAATCAAAGATGAATTTTGATGATCTTAATTGAATCCTTGAAATGAAAGTTAACTAGGATTGATATCTTTTTTAATATAGAATCAACTCCACAAAATTTGGGTATAATTGGTGAAGAAATTTGGGATTTATGATAGTTTTTTAATAAAGATGCTGAATTAAGAGTTTTCTGAATTTTCATGGCATTAACTTGATTTAATGGAAACTCGTTGATGATTGTTTACTATTTGGACGTAAGAAATCATTCATATACCATGATATATCATTTTGAATGATTTATGGGGAATTTGGGATCATTTGGGTATGGTTTTGAGTACGAAAAAGATTGAAACCCGTAGCCATTAAATTGGAGAATTTCACAGACCTGTAGGGGCGAATCGATTCGGAACAGGCTGATCGATTGGTGGCAGGGGCGAATCGAATTGGACCAGGCCAAATCGATTCATCTGCCCAGATTTGGCCAACTTTCCCTTTTGATTATTATTTTTGTGGGATCGTTTGGGATTTGATTATGGGACTAAATTCTTAGAATAATGGGAGTATAGGGGTATATCAGTAGGCCATGTTAATTTATGGGCTTAGTCCTATGAGATGGAATAACGGGTTATATTGAATTAGGGATTATCGAGGAATAAACCTAATTTGAAGATAAATTTAATTCACGAAAATTCGGGAATTATAATGACATGGACCCGTAGGGTGTATATGCATACCTACTGAAATTATAGGAGGAATAAATGATACCCTTCGAGTGATCAGGAAAGCTAGGGAATATATCTTAAGAAGTAAAGTCATAATCTATAAATACGTAGGATATTCGAGATATAAATATACAACGTATAAGACTCATTATATGGGTTGTACGTATGCCCTATTGTTATTAGATATATAGGTGAGATGAATACATATATGATGATTTATGTTGTGTATGACATACCGACGTTGCTTGCTATCGGGGTGGAGGTTTCGCGTTGTGTACAATCTTATCCTGATGAGCCCATTCGAGGGATTTTAGATTCGTACCTTGAGCATAGGACCTTAGACACATGTTATCGGTGAGAATGATAGTTTCGATGGTTGAATGGGAGTGTAGGTATATGCATAACCCATTTGGCTGGGGAGTATGCTCGCCTCCAATATAGGTATTATAAGATGTACTAGGACATGATAGATTAGTATGCATGCACCGCAGCTATGCCTAGGAGGTGCCATATTAGTATATATAATAATGTGATATATATATATATATATATATATATATATATACTGTGATTTAATCTATTGTGTGAAATTAGTAGATGTAAAAGAATAATGAAATCTGAATTGAATTAAGTAAGCGAATACTTAATCCTACATTTTTGAAAAGTATAGTTCATATTAAAGATAAATGAACATGTATAATTATCATACATATTGCGTGGGAAATACGAGGACATGATAATAATTAGAATCGTAATAACTCTTGTTTTAAACTAGTAATTGGGAAGCCTTAACTAGGAGGATTACGAGGAACGTTAGGCGTTCACTCTAGATGAGAGGTGAGATTCTCAAGCGAGAGCCCAAGAGACTAACATGTACATAATAATTGCTTAATAGCACTTGTTAAGCACTTGCTATTTTAAAAAATTTTACAATCGGGCTCTGACCCTTTTTCTTGAATAGTCTCTTCTCTCTTATATCTTTTATATTAGGTGTCCATCCACAGGGACGCCCAACGTAGAATATTAGATATTTGACATGTTATGGATGCTATGGGAGTTGCAGATTTTGTATTAGCCGATTCTCTTCTTTTGATTCAGACATCTGTAGTATCAATTTCATTTAGGCCATGTCGCACAGGATTCTAGTTATTCCATTTATATCTCAGACATTGCATTGTCAGTATTGTTATATACGATTTTATTTGGATGATGGTATTGAGACATCTAAACTAGAGAGTTTATTCCAGTTACATTGAGTTCAGTTGTGATGTCACTTAATTATTAATTGTGGAATGGATTACATGATCAATTGTTTACATTGTTAAAATGGATTTTATTAAATATAAAAATTGAAATTTTTTAACACTAGCTTAATTAACTATTAGGTGATTATTACGAAAGTTATTTTTCAATAGTGATGCTAAGATTGAACCAACTGGATATTCTTAATTAATTTAATAAATGGCTGATCACCCGATATTTAATTGAGCAGGGTGTCACAGGTTATCATGAGTAGTTTGGGTTATCCTATTTTCTTGACTATAGTAGGGTTATAGTTCTTTGAATTAAAGAGTGTAAAACCTTATATATGAAATTGGATTTTTTGGAACGAAACCTTCATAGGAAAAGCACATAATATCTGGGCTACTACCGAAAATTGAATAGATTCGACCTCTGGGGCAAATCGATTCGGCCCAACGAAATGATTTGGCTTTGGGAGGAGAATCAATTCGACTCTTGGGCTTGGGTCAGGGTTGGATCATGGGAACATTCAGAGGATTTTTACGAGTTCAAACGAGTATGTGGGAGGTTATCCAAGTAAGTGATATCTAATTAAAAATATATTTGTGTCGCAATTCATTAATTGGGGAATTTAATAATTAACTTAGGTGTTAATTTTTAAGATAAAAGAGTCATCTGGAGATTGATGAAACCTAGTTACGGTATATATGGGGGGCGAAATTATGGTATTGGTTTAATAATTTTCATTACCACAAGCCGAAATTACCGAAACCCATGTTATCGAAAACTTGGTGGTTGTTTTTTATTTACCCATTTATAAATCGATTTACTGAAATAACCGTACCAAAATCAAATACCAAAATTACCGTCCAAAATACAAATTTAATATGCCCAAGATACAAATTTTATATTATATTTTTAAATTTATATTACTAGTTAAACTCATTTAACACAAAACTTAATGTAAAAGTTGATGGTATTTTTATTTTTAGATCCAAAATACAAATTTAATATGCCCAAGATACAAATTTTATATTATATTTTTAAATTTATATCACTAGTTAAACTCATTTAACACAAAACTTAATGTAAAAGTTGATGGTATTTTTATTTTTAGAAAATATATGGATTTTTCAAGTTAAGAATGCATGCTTATTCATTTGATGTCTACGGGACGAACTCTTTTCAGTTTTTATGTGAGTAATTCAGTTCTACACGTATGTTATTGGATAATTTATATGTACAATTTATAACATATATTTAGTTTATGTGTTAGTTCATATATATATATATATATATATATATATATATATATATATATATATATATATTGTATTTGAAAATTTAAAATAGCAGAAATATAATTAATACAAAAAAAATAAACAATAAACTTAGAAAACATAAACTAAAAATACTTCCCAAAATCGAAATTACTGAAAGCATAATTTACAAAAAATACCGCAACAAACTGAAATACCGAATGATTTGGTATTGGTAAGAGTTTTTGAAAAATTGAAAATCGAATGTACCGAAAAAAGTTGTATGGTATCGGTATACACTAAATACCGACCAAGCCGACCGATTACCATAACTACCTATAGCCATAGGAATATTATATCAAATATCAAGATTTTACAATCCTACCATGATAGTAATCAAGATTGAGTAAGAATTGCACGCTTGTTCATAATAAAAATTCAAACAAGCGTATATCGATATACCCATTTAAAGCAAAGTCGGATTAGTGTGAGGGCATTCATCAGATTCTCAATGACGACCCTACTGTTAACAACAACAAGCACCATTATGAAGAGTTTCAAGAGACCTGAATGGCTCTACCACAAGATTTTAATTAGTAATTAGCATTGCAGAGTATTTGTCGTAACATAACTGAGGATTTACACAAACCAACTAGAACACAAGACTTGGGTTTTAATCAGTATCTCTATAATTTTTTATTTTATCCTCAAAATAATATTTCCAAATATTGACTAGATATGGTAAGGAAGACCCTTATATACTTAAAAGGGAAAAGAAGAACGATAAATAAAAACTAATACAAACAACAACGAGGCCACCATATGCGCGCACACATCAGTACTACTGAAACCTAATTTGAAATAGTTAGTGCTCTCATATTATTTGGAGGTAACAAAGTTCCAGATCAATTTACTTGGGATAGAGCGGAAAAGATCCAACTTAATTTTGGTAATAGTTATATTGTCCAATCTTATATTGTTGCTTAAATATCATCATAAAGTGTTTATGCAATTGTTCATCTTTCGAAACCAACCTAAAGTTCTCTACGGATAACAGTTGTTGTCTCTTTATATTTAAGATGTCTTTACATCTATACTCTTAAATATTGAAAGGATAAGTTTGAGGTGAAATGGAGGGTATATAATGGAATAACATAAATTCCTAGTATGTTACTTGAACTCTGTACATGCCCTGGGGGCATGCCACTAAACATTCTATCAATATAGTTCAATGTTCAAAAACACCTGGACTATTAATTATACACGTTAACCTTGTAGTCTAGGCAGGGGGACTCATTGTCCCATTTCTTTTTGTTTTTAGTTGCGGATGTATTAAGCTAGTGTATGGCTTTAGTTTTGGAGACTAAATAGGTTGTTTTTTTATATGCCAAGTGAAAATGCACCTTTGTATTTTTAATGATTTTTAATATTGCACACAATTGGCCCAAAGGATGCAAGACTGATATAAATTGGTCTCATCCGTAGACTTTGATGAAAAAAATAGGTTGTGACTGTACTGGACTGACGTGGAATATTTTTGGAGCCTTCATACATCATATAACTGACATGTTTCCTTCCCTCTACATATCTTCAAACGCATGATCTCTTATTCTTTTCACATAAAAAAGTTCTATTTGAAACATTAAAATATTAGTCTCAGTAAACTGAACAATATTCAATCTTATCTCCCAAAGTTTCAGTGCTTATCTCACTATGAATCGATATAATACTGATACGTGAGGAATATTAAAAGTAATATATAATAGCACTATTATTTATAAAGAATTATTAAGTGTTATCCTAAAAATTATCTTCAACTAACATCATTTATAATCTACCAAAAATACACTATAATAGTAATATAGAACATAACTATTAAATCTAAGAGCATCCACACTCAGGAAAGGAAAATATACAGAATGTAAAGGGGATTTTAGCTTTCGTTGGTGGTTAAGTCTATACTCGTGGACAGTCTTCAATCTAAATAACCATTTCCTACGAATTAATGTTGTTTATAGAAAATATAAAACATATTTATTTTACGAACAACATTTGTTCATAGGAAATGTTACGAATTAATGTTGTTTTTAAGAACCCAAAAATATTATAAAAGTGATTATTTATATTTTCTACGAAATTCATTTGTTCGTAGGAATTACTACGAACAAATGAAGTTCGTAAGAAGCCTTTAAAAATTCAGTAGTCGTTTAGTAAATTTAGAGAACCGCTACCATTTCTCTTGCAAAATTTATTGTCTCTCACCCACCACCGTGAGCTAATCGGTTTGGAAGTTTACCTCTTTCCTTGTCCATTTGCTCCAGCATTGTGGATGCTCTAATAGATATTAATAAGGCAGATTTAGAAAATTCAAAGACAGAATCACTTCAGAACCAATAGGATGTTTTCTTGTTTTCTTTGTGTTTAGTTTGATTATTGTAACACCCCACGCAAAACACGAGACGCTACTATGATTAAAACTAAACTAAATCCTTAACAATTAGTATAGACCATCTACATTGCACAAAAATAACCATAACAAATCCAATATTTACACTTCCAAGATAATTACAATTAAATTCCACTAAAAATAATGTTAAGCTCTCCAAATAGTTACACTGCCAAGCTATACAAAAATAATAGAAGTCCTCCAAACTTCATTCTCTAAAATCCTCCAAATAATCCATAGCGTTCAAATCCACGTTAACCTACCACTAATAAGGAATATACGGGGAAATACCTAATATAACATGAATACATGCTCAAAAATAATAACGGTGAATAAAGCGCAACAATACGAATCCGCACATACGAATCAAATTCAATACTCAAGCATTGCACCAATACAATATCTCAATAACACATCCATGGGTCATCAGGCCTCACCTCACTTCACCCAAGCTTCGTAAAGCCTCATTGTGGCTATTAGACTTTTGGACTATTGGCGATGCCCATTCTCCGTGCCATATAAAAATCTCATGACACCATGCCCATCAACAAATATGATTTCTCAGCGAATCCAAATTTTATATTCCAATAAATATCTCAAATATTTCCAATGAATACCACGATTCAACATGAGTGAAAATAACACGTGAAATAAACGGAATACTCTCAAGAGAATTTAAGAGCATATTGTGTAAGTCATGTACCTCAAAATCATTACCTGAAAACCATAAAGATTCTTCCCAAAAATTCCGGTTTTACTACTGCGTTCCTATCACGAAACCATCAAAACTCATTCTTGAATAATCTTAAGTTAAAAATTATGTAAAATGGGGCTAGGGTTTAGAGATTAAAAAAGATGCAAAAGATGAGAGACTACTGCTCTAAGGGTTGATGAAAATATATTTTAAAAGTCCTATCCCCGAGTTGGTTTTTTACCCAAATTAATTAATAGTTTGAGTACCAAAAGAGTTCTTTAAAAACAAAACTGCTTGGGCGTAACAGACCGACGAACCGGTTCGGTCTAGACCCCATCAATTCGCTCACGAAATATAAAAACATATTCCAATTTAAATTTCCATTTTAATTCAGATTTCAATTTCGATTAAAATACAACTTTTCAATACTAGAACTCAACATTTTAAATTACCAAAAATTAATAAAATCCAAAATTTTAATTTACCAAAAAATTCTAAATTAGTTTAAAAATACAACATTTAAAAATTACGGGTTGTTATAATATATATATATATATATATATATATATATATATATATATATATATATATATATATAGTATTATACTGGTCCTAATTTTGATTGTGTATATGATTCCCCAAATTGTGAAAACGACAAGCAAATGGTGTACTCGTATGTAAAAAATTTAATGTGTTACTTTCTTTAATAAGGATAGTTAAAAATTCATTTTCCTTAAATCAACACATGGAAGGCGACACTACACTTGTGGTAAAGACAAACTGTAAGAAGACAAACAACCTGGGCTACTCAAACTAAAGATCGAAAGTTGGAAGTTGAAGGGTTTCAAATAAGAACACCAAGAACACCTTAAGCTAGGTCCCCGAAGAAGATGAACGGAAGGTCACCGAAAGGGGGATTTGTGGATAAAAACCACCTCGGAGTAGCCTGGTATGGATCCAATACTACCCAAACACTACAATCCTAACCCTGTAACTACTCAACAACAGAAAAAAGCCTCGTCCAAAAAAGGGAAAGATCACCGGAAAAATAAAATTGTAAAAGAAAATACTAGAAATGGAAAAGGAAAGGTCAAAGGAAGTATCTGACTAGTCGAGAATGAGGGAGGAAGAGGTTAGGAAGCAAAGAAAACCTTGAGTCCCAGCACAAAAATAGAGGTCTTGAGAGAGTTGCAGTAGCAGCAAACTATAGGCGGGAAAGCGAAAGGAAGAAGAAAGAGAAAATGACGAAAGAGATGGGTTATTTAAACCTTCGTGATGATGGGGCACGATTCCTTATTCCCTCATAATTACCCTAGGAAACACAAAAGGTGCCACCTAAAATTGTCATGCCTAGGGTAAAATGCAAGCCACTTTAGTGACTGACATGTGTCAAAGAATCACTTCACGCCCCAAGACACCAAAACAAACATAGCCTCAGCCTAACTTACGTACCCCTCACTCACCTACTCACATAGGAGACTAAGGGTTAGGGGTGATTGATATTCCCAAAGTGTACCCTCGTACTCAGAGTCACTAACCTCGGCCTGTCTCACAGTCGAGTTGATAAGAAGATCACAACTTCCATCAGAAAGGTCGTATTCTGCAAGGTCGTCTCTCTACCTCGGCTCTGCAGTAGTGGAGGTTAGAAGCGCCTTATGGGTACGGGTTATTATCAACATCCTACTCTACCTGGGCCGACATTACATCTCACCTCGTGCCCAACCTCGGCCAGTCTTCCCGGCGGAGGTCATCATGGCTATTGACAAAACAAAGAAACATCGTCGGACTTCACCAACCTCGTACTCGTCTAGGCCGAGGTTACATCAGTCTGATCATATGCAAGCACATGTAAGGTTTGGAACACGTGAGAAAATCAGTTATAACCGAATCATGCCCCTCAAGTGAGGAAATATTATAGTCATCATTATCTACATAAGATCATCTAGGTGTCATCATCATACTGGTTCGGTCATCATACACATTCTCATTGCATGCTTGGGGGGTACATTACACCCCCCAAGCACCATATATAGAGGACTTCCTCTACCTTGTAAAAGGATCTAGAATTGCAACCCTAACTAAAACTCTATTGGTTTACACAGTAGAGAGTGAAAGCTTGAGAGATTGTACCTATGATCATTAGTGCCTTTATCTAGTAAAACTACATACACACTCACAGTGGACGTAGGACAGATTGGCTGAACACTTACATGCTAGTGTTTATCCTCTTCTCCTCACCTCCCTCTACTAGATAATAACTCTTTGTGCTGCTATTGTTATTGCTAGTTTGAGATTATCAACACCTCATATTGGTGGTGGTGTTTACAGCATCATCATTTTGGCACCGTCTATGGGAATGGGTGGAGTTCTCTCTTCCTCATTTGATGCTTAACTATACCGGAGACTCTAGTGGTGAACCAAGCCTCACCCTTCGCATGAAGCTGTGTCACCATTGAAAGAGGTCCTTTAAGGTATCAAGCTCTCTAATATTTTCATTGCAAGCTCTCTAGTCTTATCATATGGCAATAGAGTTACCACCACCTCCTCTGCAATCTGGTGTTGGAGGACCTAGTTCCATCCAAGCACCACCCCAGTCCAAGATTGCTGAGGTGGCAGCATCCTTGAAGTCCTTAGCCACAACTCAGCAAGCGATGCAAGACCAATTCGCCCATCTAAGCCAAAACATAGTAATGAGACAATCTGGGGTCTCACCGGAGATGATCACTCTAGCAGCTGCTCAGCCACAGCATGAGGCTAGGGGACCACCCCAGGCACCACGAAAGGACCAACCAACCCCTCAATGGAGAAAGGATATTGCTGACCTTAGGCGTTTACGCCTGGGGAGGCAAGGTGCCCTGAGGATAGGTACGATGATATTGAGGAACTGGATGCCCCAACAGAGTTTTGGGAGCCGTATGAGGTCTCAAACAACACTGTATGTCCTTTTCAGCAGGGCTGAGGCCAGTGTGGAAGACGAGATGTGATGCACAACAAATAGGGTCAGCTTTTGATCACTTAAGTAGAGGGTCAACTTTGAAAGGCTCGGCCCAGTCAATGACCTGAGGCAGAGGCTATCCAGGTTAAAGAGTATAGCAGGCTCACGAAGGGAAGGTAATGATCATCGGCCACGTCATGACTGACCCTCATATGGTCAAGACTGTAGTAAGGGGGAGGTCAACAGCTGACGTTATGCTATAGCTGGGGAACCCTCAGTTCACCCGTTCGAGATTTCTGGGGATAATCTCAGCCAGGCCGACGTTACTAAACCATGTAATGACTCTATTCAAAGGTTGGAAGAGAAGATAGGCGATCTCATAAAAAGTTGAGACCCACTGCAGAGGGGATACTCAGAGGGATCACCATTTATGGCAAGAAATTTCAGCTTCCCAATCCCATCTAAATTCAAGCCTCCAATGGTGTCTCCCAAGTATGATGGAAGTACCAACCTAGTGCATCATATTAAAATGTATCAATATACCGTAGACATTTATTCAATCCCTGATGAGATGAGGTGTCGAGCTTTCTTAAGCACTCTAACGGGAGCTGCACATATTTGGTTCACTCATCCTCCTAAAAATTCTGTTGACAGCTTTAAGGGTTTGGTCGAACGATTTATACACAACTTCTGTTTTAGGGTAAGACCTCGAAAGAATATGACTCACTTGCTTTATGTCAAGCAGGGGAAGAATGAAAGCCCTAGGGACTACATCGCGAGGTTCAATAAGGAAAAGTTGGAGGTTGAAGATTATGAAAAGAGTATAGCCATGACAGCCCTTATTAGAGGGCTTCAGAAAGGAAAGCTACTTTGGAAGATTATCGAAGACCCTCCCAAGTCTATGTCCGAGCTGTTAGAAATAGCTGGAAAGGTCATAAATGCAGAAGAAGCAATGTATATGAAGTATGAGGATGAGAATGGAAGTAGTAGTGGGAAATTTCAAAGGAAAAAGGATGAAAAGAAGAGGACTGCAGATGACAAGTTTGCACACTGTACTCCTCTAACTGTGAGCTATGAACACATCCTCAATGAAATAAAGAATGATAGATCCCTGAGATGGATGGATAAGCTGAAGGCTCCTCCGCATAAGAGAAATAAGAGTCTATGGTGCGAGTTCCACCAAGATCATGGCCATCTAACTGATAAGTGTTTTATCCTAAAGGATGAGATTGAGAAAATTTTGAAGTTTGGAAAGCTCCAAAAATATGTTGATGATATAACTCCTAGGGGTGGAAGAGACGACCCTAAAAAGAAAAGAAATGATAGATGTTTGGAAAATGCCCCTACCAGAAGAGATGATGACTTAGATGATGATGACAATGACCCTGATCTCCCACCAAATGATGATAATATTCTAGTGAAGAGGGTCACTATGATTTCTTTTAGTGTAAACACTATATGTGGAGGACTGGCAGGTGGTGTCTCAGAGGTTAGAGCAGTGACTAAGGTCGAGGTTAAAGCAGTGACTAAGGTCGAGGTTGTGATCTTTGCCTCTACAAAGGTTAAACACGAGAAGAGAAAGAAGGTAGACATGGACACCCTCATAGTTGGATTCTCACGACTTGATTTCAAAGGTATCTTAGCTCCTCACGATGACCCCTTGGTCATCACCACAAGGGTGCACGAGAGGGATGTTCAGAGGATACTTGTTGATGGGGGCAGTTCTGCAGACGTTATGTTTTGGCCCTGCTTTAAGAGCTTAGGCCTTAATAGAGCTAGGCTCGTCCCTTATCATCATCCCCTGATTGGCTTCAGTGGTGAAAAAGTTCATCCATTGGGCATGTACAAAATGGATATGAGAATGGGAGATGTGTGGCCTAAGAGGTTAACCAAAAAAATCAATTTCTTTGTGGTGGATGAAAATGTCTTCTCAGCCAACGACCTCATCATAGGATGAGTAACCCTCAAGGAATTTGAGGTCGTTCCTTCAACGATCCACTAAATGCTAAAATTCTCGAATTCTTATGGAGTAGCGAAAGTGAAAGGTGACCAAACATCGGCACGTGAATGTTACTTCAACTCTACAGAATAGAGAGAGGCTCACAAGAGGGTAAAAACCACGTACAACATCGATACACTTGATCCTAGAGATGAAACAAATATAAAAAAGGGAGAGGTCGCAGAGGAGGTAGAATCCATCGTCCTTAATGAGGACGAATCGAAAAAAACCATCCAAGTTGGTAAAAGCCCTAATACCTGAGATCAAGGAGGAGATAGTAAAGCTGTTAAGGAAGAGACATAGTATCTTTGCATGGAGCCATGTAAACATGCCATGTATTGATCCTGAGATTATGTGCCATAAACTCAATATTGTAGAAGATGCTATGCCCATCAAGTAGAGAAGAAGATTATACTCAAGAGAGAAGTACGATGTCATCAGAGACGAGGTCAGAAATCTTAAAGAGGCCAAGTTCATCAGAGAGGTCATATACCCTGAATGGTTGTCTAATGTTGTCATTGTGCCCAAAGGTAATGAAAAATGGAGGATGTGTGTATATTTCACTGATTTAAACAAATCTTGCCCAGAAGATAGCTTCCCCCTGCCTCGTATTGATCAGATGGTGGATGCCACAGCAGGACATGAGATCATGAGCTTCATGTACGCATATTTCTGGTATAATCCAATATTCATGAATTTGAAAGACTCAGAAAAGACAACATTCATCACAGATAAGGGGACCTATTGCTACAAGGTCATGCCCATCGAACTAAAGAACGTTGGGGATACTTACCAACATCTTGTAAATAATATGTTCGAAGATCAGATAGGCAAATTCATGGAAGTTTATGTGAACGACATGCTGACGAAGAGTCTGAAGGCAGACACTCATGTGGTCATCCTTGAAAGAACTTTTGCTCCCATGGACAAATACAGAATGAAGCTCAACCCAACCAAATGTGTCTTCGGGGTAGGAGTAGGAAAGTTTTGGGATTCATCGTCAACCAAAGGGTAATAGAGGCTAACCTTGAGAAGATTAAGGCTTTGTTGGACATGAAGACACCCAGAACTATCAAAGACGTTCAGAGGCTGATCGAAAGAGTTGTTTCACTTAACAGGTTCATCTCAAGAGCCACAGATAAGTTTCTTCCTTTTTTCAAATTTCTTAGAAAGGCCTTCGAATGGGATAAAGAATGTGATAAGGCTTTCAAAGAGATCAAGTCCTATCTCGGTTCTCCCCTACTACTATCTCGGTCAATTAAGTGTGAAAAGCTATATGTGTATTTAGCTGTCTCAGAGTCATCCATTAGTGATGTAATAGTAAGAGAAGAGGATGGAGTGCAGAGGCCAGTATACTTTAATAGTAAAGCTCTTCAAGGGTCTGAGCAGAAGTACCCTCGGATTGATAAGTTAGCCTATGCTTTGATACATGCTTCTAGGAAAATAAAGCCATACTTCCAAGTCCACTCCATGGTCGTCCTCACTGATTCCCGACTCAGACAGGTCCTACATAAGCTTGATAAGTCAGGAAGGCTAATGACCTGGGCAATATAGTAGGGAGAATACGACATTATTTATAAACCCGGGGTTTCCATCAAGGGGCAGATACTCACATAGTTTGTAACTGAGTTTACCTGGGAAGAGGCCAACATTGAGGTGAGTCACTGAGCCACAGAGGAACTAGATAGAAAAGTCTTATGAGATTCGGACAAGGTTGAGTCAAGCAAATTCGGACAAAGAATAGTTGAGAATGAGTAAGATAGATACCTCTTCAAGAAGAGGACCCTATCAGAGGGAAACTTCTCTTCAAATGCAACCATTTAGAACCTCTTCGTTGATGGGTCGTCTTGTCAAAATCGAACTGGAGCAGGGCTTATAGTGTCAGCACCAGATGGTACCAATATTGAATATACGTTGAGATTAAACTTCAAAGCTTCCAATAATGAGTCAGAGTATGAGGCACTGATAGCAGGTCTCTCTTTGGTAAAAACCCTTAGTATCGACCAACTCCTAGTCAACAGTGACTCAAGGTTGGTCATCAACCAAGTCCCGGGGGTGTATGAGGCCAAAGATGAAAGGATGGCCAAATACCTGAAGAGGGTGATAACGATGCTAGAAAGATTCAAGGAGGTGAAGATGAAGAGGATACCTCGACTAGACAGTATCCGAGCTCATGTACTCGTGAGGTTGGCCTCGGCAACAAGAGCAGACGTAAGGAGAACAGTACAAGTTAAGATTCTGCTCAAGCCGACCATCTAAGAGGAAGAGGTTTCTAGACCTTACTTAAACCTGAATATAGGAGCCTCGTGGATGGACCCTTTCATAAGATACATCAGAGTTGGAGAGATGCCAGAGTTAAAGCTAGAGAGGAAAAAGCTGAGGTTCAGAGCTGCTAAATTCTCAATTGTAGGAGATGACTTGTATAAAAAGGGACTCCTGCCCCCCTACTCGAATGTGTCCACCCCTTATAGGTTCCACACATCTTGCAAAATGTGCATGAGGGCTCTTGTTCAAGAAATATAGGAGGAAGGCCGTTGGCTAAGAGGATAATCACTTATGGGTACTAGTGGCTGACCATAGCCAAAGATGCAGTTGCGTATATGAAGAAGTGTGATTAGTGTCGAAGGTTCTCAACCATCCCTCATCAACCTCACCAACTTCTAACTTCAATCATATCCCCTTGACCATTTGCAGTATGGGGCATTGACTTGGTAGGACCCTTCCTAAGAGCTGCAAACAACTATCGGTTCTTAATAGTGGCAATTGCTTATTTCTCCAAATGGGTAGAGGATGAGCCAATGATCATAATCACTGAGAAGAAGACCTTCCAGTTCACCTGGAAGAATATTATATACAGGTATGGTCTTCCAATCACCCTTATTTCAGACAACAGAACCCAATTCAAGAATATTTCCTTGGAAAAATACTGCTAAAGAGTAGGCATCAAGCAGTTCTTCTCTTCTCCTGGACGACCCTAGGGAAATGGCCAGACTGAGGTTGCAAATAGAACAATCATTGATGGGATAAAAAAGATGTTAGAAGAAGCCAAAGGAAGATGAATAAAAGAAATATATACCGTGCGTTGGGCCTACAAGACGACGATGAGGACACCAATAGGAGAAACTCCATTTATGTTAGCCAATGGCTTAGAGGTTGTCATGCCAATAGTGGTAGGACTTCCCACTCATAGAGTTTAGACATATGACCCCTAAAGGAATGCGGAAGATAGAATACTTGATCTTGATTGGATTGCGAAAAGAATGAAGGATGTAGAGATAAGACAGGCAGCCTATCAGCAAAGAACTGCAAGGTTCTACAATCAGAGGGTGAAGACAAGGCCTATAGTTGTCGGAGACTTAGTCCTGAAGATGACATGGAAAAAAATGAATAAGATCCATCCTAATTGGCATGGTCCTTATTGGGTAATTGATGAGGTTGTACTTGGTACCTACCGACTAGAAAATCTTGAAGGATAACCTTTCTCCAACCCTTGGAATGATGATCATTTAAAGAAATATTACATATGATGTTGCAGTTCTTATCTTTTTATAGTACATGTACCAGTTTATAAAGGATATTAATGAAAAGATAGAATGTTGTGCTGATACTCCATTACCTTGTGTTTTAACATCATTAAGTGGGTGAAAATATGAGGTGAAACATCATAATTTGGTGACCTCAGACTTTTAGACATCATTAAGTTGGTGAATATATGAAGTAAAACCATTTATTTGGTGACCTCGGACCTCTAACATCATTAAGTTGGTGAAAATTTGAGGTTAAACGTCATAATTTGATGACCTCAAACTTTTAGACATCATTAAGTTGGTGAAAATATAAGGTAAAAGATCATTTATTTGGTGACCTCGGACCTTAAACATCATTAAGTTGATGAAAATATGAGGTAAAACATCAATTATTTGGTGACCTCAAACCTTTAACATCATTAAGTTGGTGAAAATATGAGGTGAAACATCATAATTTGGTGACCTCAAACTTTAAAACATCATTATGTTGGTGAAAATATGAGGTAAAACCATTTATTTGGTGACCTCAGACCTCTAACATCATTAAGTTGGTGAAAATATAAGGTTAAACATCATAATTTGATGACCTCGGACTTTTAGACATCATTAAGTTGGTGAAAATATGAGGTAATATACATTAATTATTTGGTGACCTCAAACCTTTAACACCATTAAGTTGGTGAAAATATGAGGTAAAATATCATAATTTGGTGACCTCGGACTTTTAAACATCATTAAGTTGGTGAAAATTTGAGGTTAAAAATCGTAATTTAATGACCTCAAACATCATTAAGATGGTGAAAATATGAGGCTAAACATCATTTATTTGGCGACCTCAGACATTAAGCATCATTAAATTGGTGAAAATATGAGGTGAAGCATCATTATGTGTGTATGCTATTACTTACTTTTATTCCTATTAGTCGAATTGTGTAATATGATGGATAAAGGAAAAATCATAGACATGAAATAGTAAAGCAATAAGTAAGGAAAAGAAACACAAATGAAGTAAATGAAACTGCATTCATTCGAGATAAAAAGTGTTACATTGTTCTAAGAGAAGAGGTTATAGTTCATCAAATAAAAGAGGTTATACAAAAGCTTCATAAAAATTCACACATGCAGAAGAGACACTCAGGCTTCAGCCGACCCACCAGCAGCAGGGTTGTTTTTTTCCTGGACTTAGTTGGTAACTTCAACCTCTTCACCTTGATGTCCAACATCCTCACTCTCAGTCACCTCAAGTTGGATCGTCTCTACTGGGCCACCCTCTTTAACCTCCTGTAGGGCCTTAGCAAGCTGGGCATTTGTAAAGCCTAGGCTAATAAATTCCTCGGCTGAAAGACTGCCAGAACTCTATTAGTTCATTGCAGTGCATTTGTTGTTTGCTTTAATGCCCCTCTATAGGTATTCAACGCTGAAGCTAACAAATTCATCAAAGGTTTGATACTCCTTTATGATTGTCTATGAGGCATCCTCCATGGAAGCCTTGACGACAACATCAACTTTAGACTAGAGGCTATCATTATTTACCTTCAAAGCATTGGCATGACCACTTTTCATATGGGATATCTCATCACACTTCACCTTCAGACTTTTATTCAAATTTTTAACTTGCTTGTTCAGACCCTCCTTAAGCTTTGCAGCATCCCTGCCCTTCTGGATCAGAGGCAGCCTTGTGAGAGTATAGTCATCCAGACGATGAAGAGAGAGAGCACACTGCAAAAGAAGAATCAGACACATTATCAATAATAAATGCCTAAGAGCAGAGGTAACACTTGAGAAAATTACAAATAAGTACCTGAACTGCCCTATGTACAACAAACTCTACCAGTAGAGGGACATACATCAAGTGAAGAAAGTGCTTATCATCCTCGGTCATTGCATGGTCGAGGGCATCAGAAGCCCGACTACTATTTCCTATGAGGTTGTCATCAATTTTCAGTTGAGCAAGCCAAGCTGATAAGGCATCATCGGAGGAGATTGGTATACCACGCTCAGTATTTTGAGCTTTGTTGGGCCTTCTATGGGAAGGTTATGTAGGTGCCCTCATCTTTTTTAGTGTCTCAGCAGGAGCTTTTCCCTTTTTTGTATGGTCAGGGGGTGGCACAGTCTTGCCACCACGCTTCTCTAGTAGTTTCGTAATGCTAGGAGCAGACATATTCCAGATGTCTTTAGAAACTCCTTCTGTCTTCTCTACAAAAATAAAACATCGGAGGGAGAAGATCAGACACATGAAATTCACGAGACTAGACTTGGTATAAAACTGATTTTTGTAGAATACTTACGAAGATCGGCCGAAGAGCCATCTCTAAGACCCGTTTGAGATAAATAGTAAGGGGTCATTAGATGCTCGTACTTGACAATTCTACCATCTTGTCCGTGACTACGAAGATCTTCAACATGCGTATGATTGTCTACGCTCAATCCAGGGTCAGTTTTAGCCGAGAAGGAGACCTTAAACCACCTCAAGGGTGTTCTTGGAACAGATGTTCCACAAGCCTCATTAGGACCAAACTCCTAAGCCCCTGAGGCAAAGAAGAACCGAGGTTTCCAATTGTGGTTAGAAGTTTGAGTCATAAGCAACATCTTCTTCTCAGAGTTCCTGGCCATAAAGTGATAGTAGCTAGGGTGATTTTTAGCAGATGAGGGTATATAACAAGATAGGAATGCCTTAACTACTGGAAGGTCGATATGATGAACCACCTTCCAGAGTACAATGGCCCCAACCAAGACCCTCCAGGCGTTAGGGGAAAGCTGAGAAAGAGCAAGGTTGATAAAAGAAATAACAGCTTGGATAGTGGGGTGAATTGGGATATGGAAGCCGAGTTTGATCATCTGCTCGTAGATGCAGAGCTTTCCCTCTCGACCGTTGAAGGTCCTCTCGTCCTTCATAGGTTTCCTTAAGGTAACAGACGAAGGGATGTCATACAAATGTCTGAAAATAAGAAGGTCATATTCTGTGATAAAGACTCTGGACCATGAACCTTGGAAGTGTCAAGTTCACTCATTTCATAGTCATCACTATCATTAATTGTCTGAGGCTGAGCCTTAGAGGGGGCACCAGTAGGAAACCTCTTTGCAAATTTAATATTGTTAGCAACCGATAAAGGAATAGCATCAATAATAGGAGGAATGGCCACACTGGGCGCTAATATTTCAACGGATAAAGTCCTACGAGAGGTCCTAGCCTCTTGATGGGAAGAGGAAAAATCAGAAACCTATACACCCTCAGAGATAACACTCCCCTTGGGGGAACAATCCATAGTATCTTAGAAAGAGTCTACAGGTTTGGCAGCCTCAGAGGTAGACATGGGATCTAAAGAAGATGACTTAGACATCGGCTCAGGAACCTTAAGGACTGTAGCAGGCTCAAGGTATATGACCTGCAAGGGTGGAGGAAAGATTGGTCTGAGGGGAAAGGCCTCAGCCCTACGAGCTTCCTCCTGATCTAGCTCTATCTGCCTAATATTTTCGAATGTCTTTTCACACAGAGATGGGAATTCTTCTATAAGTTGGTATAAGGGTCTGAGACTGTGGAAGATGACACTACACTTGTGGGAAAGACAAACTCTAAGTAGACAAAAAACCTGGGCTACTCAAACTAAAGATCAAAAGTTATAAGTTGAATGGTTTTAAATAATAACTCTAAGAACACCATAAGCTATGTCACCGAAGAAGATGACCGAAAGGTCACCGAAGGGCCTAAAAGAGGGGGTATTTGTGGATAAAAATAACCTCGAAGTAGCCTGGTATGGCTCCAATACTACCCAAACACTACAATCCTAACCCTATAACCACTCAACAGCGGCAAAAAGCCTCGCCGAAAAAAGGGAAAGATCACTGAAAAACTAAAATTATAAAATAAAAAGATCAGAAATGGAAAAGGAAAGGTCAAGATAAGTACCTGACTAGTCGCGAATGAGGGAGTAAGAGGTTAAGAAGCAAAGAAAACCTTGAGTCCCATCACAACAATGGAGGTCTTGAGAGAGTTACAGTAGCAGCAAACTATAGGCGGGAAAGCTAAAGGAAGAAGAAAGAAAAAATGAGAAAAGAGATGGGTTATGTAAACCTTCGTGACGATGGGGAACGATTCACTATGCCCTCATTATTACCCTAGGAAACCCAAAAGGTTCCACCTAAAACTGTCATGCTTAGGGTAAAATGCAAGCCATTTTAGTGAATGACATGTGTCAAAGAATCACTTCACGCCCCAAGACACCAAAACAGCCTCAGCCTCAGCCTCAGCCTCAGCCTCAGCCTAACTTACGTACCCATCAATCACCTACTCACATAGGAGACTAAGGGCTAAGGGGTTATTGTTATTCCCAAAGTGTACCCTCATACTCAGAGTCACTAACCTTGGCCTGTCTCATAGCCGGGTTGACAAGAAGCTCACAACTTCCATAAAAAAAGTCGTATTCTGCAAGGTCAGGTCTCTACCTAGGCTTTACAGTAGCCAAGGTCAGTAGTGCCTTTTGGGGATGAGTTATTGTCAACATCCTACTCTGCCTGGGCCGACATTACATCTCACCTCGTGCCCAACCTCGGCCAGTGTTCCCATCCGAGGTCATCATGGCTATTAACAAGACAAAATAACATCGTCGGACTTCACCCAACTCATACTCATCTAGGTCGAGGTCACATCAGTTGAGGACACAAGTCCGAGAATATGCAAACACATGTAAAGTTTGGAACACGTGATAAATTGGTTATAACCGAATCATTTCCCTCATGTGAGGGAATATTATGGTCATCATTATATACATAAGATCATTCAGGTGTCATCATCATACTGGTTCGATCATCATACACATGCTCATTGCATGCTTGGGGGGTACATTACACCCCCAAGCACCATATATAGAGGTCTTCCTCTACCTTGTAAAAGGATCCAGAATTACAACCCTAGCTACAACTCTATTGGTTTACACAGTAGAGAGAGAAAGCTTGAGAGATTGTATCTACGACCATTAGTGCCTTAATCTAGTGAAACTGCATACACACTCACAGTGGACGTAGGCCAGATTGACTGAACCACTTATATGCTAGTGATTCTCCTCTTCTCCTCACCTCCCTCTGCTAGATAATAACTCTTTGTGCCGCCATTATTATTGCTAGCTTGACCTTATCAACACCTCATATTGGTGGTGCTATTTATAGCTAATCATTTTGGCTGAGGCCTTTCCCCTCACTCAAGCATTATAAGAAGTTACTCAGGGGTACTCTTGTATTCCACATAGATATTATGTGTTCCCTTTACAATTTTTGCATTATAGTTTGTTTCGATGTTCTCTTATCGAGGAATGTGGACAATATTAGCTTTGGTGTGCTTAATGAGATCGCGACAATCCTCAATAATATATGCTAAGGGATGACTTCCATTATATTTTGACTCCATCAGTTTAAAGACTTTGAGACAATCGATTTTGAGGCATATTCTCTTCCACTTTTTTCTAAGTGTTATATTTAGTCCGTGGAAAACACCTTCCAACTCATCGCGTAAGGGGGTATCAATTCGCTGAAGTCGTCCCATAAAGCCAATGATCCATCTACATTCTTCATTTATCACAACTCCTCAATTGGATCCTATCCCACTACCGGATTCAAAGCTTCCATTTGTATGAATAACATAACTTCATGTGACACAAGTGCAAGCATTAGTGGACTTAGTTAGACTTGCTCCTTTTTAGTTAATATTCTTACTATATGTTTCGAGAATATCACAAGTGAGCTTGTTAATATGTATATTAACTGTATAACGAGTTATCAATTCATTTTCAAAAAAAAAGTTTATTACAAGATTTCCAAATACACCAAAGATAAGTAATAAAAGTAACGTACATTTATACCCACATTGCTCCAAACGTTAGCTATTACCCAAGAATTGAAGTTGAAATTCATACCTTGGCTTTGAGTTATGAATGGATTGATATTATTCCATACTTGAGTAGTAAAAAAATAATCTTTAAAGAGGTGATTTAAATATTCTTCACTTGGGCATCTAGGACAAGTTATTATCCATGGTGAGGCCCCTTTTTTTGCCTATGAGAATTAGTGAGCAATTTCCCATGTGATAGGCTCCGAACAAAGTGCTTTAGTCTTGGAAAAAGACTTAGTTTCCAAAGTTTCTTCCAACCATCCCATGTAAGATTTAAGTCTTACCCCTTACCAATTTTACTATAGCAAGAGTGAATTGAGAAATTACCTTGATTATTTGGTTGTCAGGAGGGTTTATCCTCCTTTTCCCGTCTAGTAGGAAGTGATGTGTTAATAACTTCCCCCACAATTGGATCATCAAACCTTTGGCGAATTACATTAATATATCAACTTACATTATCATTTATGAGAATACTCACACTATTATCGTTTTTAGCGTTATGTATTATTCTTGAGGCAAGTGGTGAATCCCCGCACCACCAATCCTTCATGCTGTTAATGTTATTACGTTTTCCCACATTCCATTTAGTGTTCTTAATAAGGATCTGCAATCATTTGTATATACTACACTAGATGTGGGAGGTGTTCGTTTTATTATTCCAAAGTCTAGGATTTGGGTCCACTTTATATTTTTTTAGATATAACATTGGCCCAAAAAGATACTACACCCTATTTTATACCAACACGAACATAAGTGGATTAATTAAATGTTGTTGAGGATATACCAGCCTTGTGGCTTACAAAAACTTATTATTTTGGTATACAACATATAATTCAGTTAATCTCATACTATTTTATCAATTAAACATGAAATAACAATTAACCAAAGTTTTAGAATCTTTATATAGAAATCTAAGTCTAGTATCCAATGATCTGATTAAAAGCTAGATAATTAATAATAAAAACCCAAAAACCTCCCCCGATTGCAAGATCAGAAGTTATTATACTTAAGCCAAACTATAGAGGGGTAACCCCCCTCCCCCCCCACCCCACCCCCACCCAAACTCTTATAAGAAGTATGTTTGGGAACAAGTGGGTCCAAAACAGAAGTCAAAATAATGAGCAAGCAACCCCAAGCCAATGAGGGGGTACTAAGCGATTGGACCCAAAGCCAGCAAGGGGATGTTATATAAGAAAACCTAAGAAAGTTCATAAATGTCATATGGGAAACGACAAAAAATTTAAAGAAACACCATATAGGCAATCCCAAGTCACTGAGGGGCATGTGAGTGGGTCCAAATTAGCGAGGGGATGACAAGCGAGCAAAAATAAAAATAGTAAGAAGATGCTTAGTGAGCATCTCCAAGACAGCAAGCGGATGCTCTGCGAGAAGCCCCAATCCTATGTTAGATATAAGTATACATAAATAATATTTACTAAAATTTTGTTATTTTTGTACACAGGAATACTCAGCAAGAAGCCTTAGCCGAGCAAGCAGAGCTCAAGAAGATGGCCAGTTAGGATCCCATGGGGATTTTAATTTGGAGGCTGGGAGGAAGGTCTTGATGGGAAAGATAAGGCCCAACCACTTCAATACCTTAGGAAACAGAGAATACTAAAAGGAGGGACCTAAGAGGCCGCTCACACACTTACAGAATTCGCACTTAATAAAATACACGAGCAGTTAAGGCACTACTCACAAAGCCATTTTAAATTACAAACATTGGCGAGTGGGCCTTCAGGTCACTCGCAAGTCTTAAAAAAGTTGTTTACCAAGTAACGGTTCGAAAATACTCACAAAATTGTACTTTTTAGCACTAGGCCTGACAAATTTTCTTTTTTACTTTGGGTTGCACTAGATGTCGTCTTTCAGAGTGGATAGACAACAAAAATTAAAAGAGGATAAAAAGTTCAACTCAGATTTTTTTGCAAACAATATCCTTTTGGTACGTACTCGCCACATAATACCTATGATTTTTCTATAAATATATCACTTGGGAAAGGTCAAAGCATATCATAATTGAAGCAAGATTAATCTGCATCAATACACACAAAACGTATTCTCTCCCTGCTCTATTCTTAGTACTTGAAGTGCTTGCCTCTTAACTACCAAGAATCATCACTTTCAAGTGATCCCATCCCTTTTGTTCTTGCTGAAAATCTTATATTCAGTTATTGTCTTCCTTACCTTGTAATCATTAGATTATCATTTATTTTACAAAAGTTGTCTTTCAACTAATTTTTTCTCTTGAAGCTTTAAACACCTTGAAGGAAGTTTCCATTGGAGCGGGTCACGCCTCACCCGATTCAGTATATTCATAGACCCCAGTACCACTACCCTCCTACACAAACCAAATTTCAGTTTCTTAATACTCATATTCAACCACATTTTTACCTAAAACAAAATGATTAGAAAAAAAATTCAAATATAATCATATCTTCCGTCCAATTTCTTATTTTATCTCTTCTTTATTGGAGTGAATATTAATATAACAATATTTTATGCATAAGTTTCATACTTTTGATTATTGATGACAAGTAATCCCTATCAAACCAAATCTAATACTACTATTATATTATGCAATATATAAAGAAATACTAACATATTATACCACAAGTTGTTGAATATAATAATGTAACACACTTGTATTAAAATTTATTGGAGTTGGGTAGGGATATAATTATTAAATAAAGATCATACATCCCACAATTAATTAGAGTTTCAATGCACTAATTGTTGTATGATAGCATAATACCTTTAGATTTTCTAATTAGGCAGTGTTACATGGAATGTGAGTAGCTTTGGTACATAGCACAGTGGGAGTAGAGTTAGTTAATTTCGTACTTCAAATTATGGAATGTTATAATATTATTGTTGTTCCACCAATTAAAAAATTCCGCCTATGTGTCATTCACAACTTATATGCAATTTTGAAAACATATGTAAACCATTCTTTCAGACTTTGCTAGGAAGCCTATATTTTCCCCGTTTATTTCATCCACTGAATCAAAAGTAATAATATTAGTTATAATAGCTATAAGAGATTTATTTTGATCCTCATACGTAGGGGTGCCTAGAGAACCTCGTAACTATGGATTTCCTCTCATCGCATTTGGATTACCGCGCAAAAGTATTTTCTTAGTCTTTTAGTGTTTTAAGCAATTTTTTTACTTTTGTTATTTATTTTTTACCCTAGAAGTTGGATTGAAACGGGAGGTTTTGAGAGTGTATTGCGGGTCAATGGTCAAACTTATTTAATTAAATGTCAACTTGAACTAGTTTTAAACCCCAATTCATAAAACTAAGTGATGGAAAGAAGTAAATCAATATAGCATGCAACTAAATATTCAAGAAGGCCAAATTCAAGAAAAATACCTACAAGGCAAATCCAATTCTTATTTCTCTATATGTGCAAATCGTAACTTACAACAATAGATAAATACAAACAGTAACAAACAAATATTCAACAGGATTCAGTTTGTCTTCTTCAGTAGGAGTTCCCACAAGAACTCCAAGAACAACAATGGAGACAGCTTATCCACAAGTAACACTCCAAGATAGGAATATATGTTTATGAGGGTTTCTTAGTGATTCACAAACATAATAAGGTAGTTTTGTGTGAATTAAGAGTGTTTTTGGCCTTAAAAACAGAAAACTTAAAGTGCAACAAGTCTTTAGGAGGCAGACTTAAAAAGTCTTACGAAAACCCAATAGGAAGCAGGTTTAAATAGGCAAAAATGAAAATCGAGGCATTGCTAAGTCATTCTAACGACTCCTTGAGGTCGTTCAAATGACATCAAGATCTCGTTAGAAGTCTCTTCAAGCGATATATCAAACGACTTAATAAAAATCAAGACAATACGGGTTCGTTTGATATATATGAGCAAAGGGGATTCAGACGACCCTATCAAACAACATGTTAAAGTCTTTTGAACAACAATGCTAAGTCGTTTGAACGACTATCTGCGAAAAGTATTTTATTTAAAAATTCAGCCTCATTTGTATTAAAATAAAATCAATTTTAAATAGAATAAAAATTCTCCCAGATATAGTTGCGAAAAACTAAGAACTCCAAATAAAATAATACCATAAAGAAGTGGAGTTGTGGAGAACGATTGAAGTTGAACGTGATGCACGTTGAAGATGATGGATGCATGATGATGAGCACGTTGCCAATGATTCGGATAGTGTACGTTGTGAATAATCATATAGATATGCCAATGTTGTGGGATACGCCATATCTTATGTGATCTAGGACAATACTGGCAGTACCTAGATTCTATCCGACAATGATAGAAATATCGTCCTTACAAATATCCCCCTATGTCTATGTCGATTATGAAATCCTAAAAAAAATACCTAAGAAATACAATCTAATATCCCCAAAAACTCTCAAATGGAAATATCAAAACACATCTCTTGAAATCTTCAAAATCTTCAAAAAATTCAAATCTTCAAAATTTATTTGTCTTCATCAAGTGTTCTATGAATTTGATCTTTAAACGTACCTACACACATGAGACAATAAACAAATACACGTGATGCGCAAAAGTTTGAAATAAAATGGTAAGCATAAATAATGAAATAATTCAGCACAAGTAAATCATTTAATACTCAAACTTTCCCATTCTCCCATAATTCGTTCTCCCCTATTTATGATGTCCCAAATAAATAAGGAAAAGAAACATAAGTAATAAATACGGAGTTTGTCACACAAATATTAAACATCTCATTTTTATTTTTTCCAAAATTTTTCTCACATAAATTACAAAAATAAATCACACCATGAATTAACACTAAGATAACCAAGTTGGTGATAGCGTAAGTGTATGGATGTGAATAAATTTAGTAGAAAAATCAACTAAAACATTCATAACATACGTGCACGATGAATTTTGGATACTCCTAACTAATGAACTCAAAATCGTCCTTAGGTGTAAAATGGTGAATTTATATAAAATTGACTCAATCTAATTGACACATCAAAGACTAAAATTATTTCCACACCAGTAACGTCTAAAACTATGTAATTCTTTCTCGAGAGTTTGTCAGGATGTGCAAACCCATAGATTTCCAACCAAACTCCCTCATAAATAATAATGGATTTTTTATTGAGGTTCTAATTTCTCTTTTAAGAGATTTCCTATTGGCCCTTTTGGCAAAATTGGTCCTTTTGATGACTTATTGTTTTCTTGGCTCTTTTCGAACAATGGCTTTCATGACGACTTCACATGCCTCTCGCAGCCCTTCCCCATGTTCACTCATATTTTTTCAAAATTAAACAAACTCTTAAGGGAAATGGTTCTTACATGCACTACTTCCATTGACTCATTTTATCGCATTTGGTTCGCATTAAAGACAGGATTGAGACGAAAACACTTTGACCAACATGTGATAAGAAAGTACAAAAATCAAATGAATCCATGCATATGTGCATTAAAGGAGACAATGAGTCAAAAAAATAGAAACTAATAATTAATCACATCTCAATGACTCCAAATATTATAAAGTACATGGATGAAATGAAGTTGTGTCTCAAAACACTACCAAAAAGCCATGTAGATAATGGAATGATGTTGTGACTTGGCCATCCTAAATGTCCATCCATAAAAGGAGTAAGAAAACTACAAAAATCTTTTTTTGTTTTTCAAGTTTTTTTATGAATGGAAAAACTTTTTGTCTTTTTCATTTTTCTTTAAAACCTAAAATGTTTTTGTATTTTTTTTTCTTAAAAACCAAAAATATTTTTTTATTTTTCCAATTTTTCTGAAAGAATAAAAATCTTTTTGGATTTTTCTAAAATATGATAAAGGAAAAATAATACAAGAATAATATAATACAAATGAGATAATCTATTAATAGGAATAAAAAATATGAGCATGAAAAAATAGTCATATACTAGACAAAGTAACCAAACCTCAATCAACTGTACAAATACTTAAGGACTTCATAAGACTCTCGGATCTAGGGGCATCTAAGGGTTTTGTGAAGATGTTGGCTAACTGGGGATCGCTGGTCACAAAGCTCAAGGATATGACCTTCTCCTCTACTAGGTCTCGGATAAAATGCTCACACATCCTAATGTGCCTCATGCACAAATGCTGGACAAGATTATGGGATATATGAATCGCGCTCGTGTTATCACATGAAATAGTCATGGTTCCCCGTGATATCTGATATTCCTCTAGCATTTTCTTCATCCATAATAGTTGCATGCAACAACTCCCAGCGGCAATATACTTAGCCTCCGTAATGGACAAAGATATAGAGCTTTAATTCTTGCTCAACCAAGAGACACGAGTAGTACCAAAATAGAAACACCCTCCCAAAGTGCTCCTACATTTAGCTACATCCCCAGTTCAATCGGCATCTGAATAGGCAGATAAATGATCGCCGGTATCAAAGGAATGTTAAATGACATGTGAGACGTTTAAGAGCATGTAAGTGTGACTCTTTTAGGGACGCCTAATATCGCATACATACTCCAACACTAAAGGCTATGTCGAGATGACTGGCAATAAAGTAGAGAAGACTACTAATCATACTCCAATACAAGGTTTTCTCTACATCCTTGCCTAAAATGTCCTTACTAATATTTATCGAGGTACTCATAGGGGTGCGTAAGTGCTTAGCGGAGTCTAACCCAAACTTCTTCATGAGATCTCTTGCATACTTCGATTGGGAGATGAACATCCCATCCTCTAGCTAACGAACCTGAAGACCAAGGAAGAATGTAAGCTCACCAACCATGCTCATCTTGAACTCACTCTTCATCTCCTCCTCAAAGTCGTGAGCATGGAGGGAGCACGTGGATCCAAAGATTATGTCGTCCACATAATCCTGGGCAACCAAAATAGAACATTTTCCTCTTCTAACAAACGACATCTTATCTACTCCCCCTCTCTTGAATCTATGGGCTAAGAGATAGGAAGTAAGCCACTTGTACCAAGTGTTCATGCGAGAAATCGAACACAAGTCGCTCCCATATCAGCATATCAAGTATAAAGTAGAAATAAAGCAAGCAAAGAGACAAAACGCAAGACATAGAGTAGTTCGGATTTTAAAACGAGCCTACGTCCACTTTGTTACTCCACTCTCATTATGTATACATTGTTGTACAAGTTTAAAATGCCATAATTGGCGTACAATAGAGTTAAGAAAAGAGAACACATGATTTTAGTAGGCTAAGCTGCTAATGATGGATGTGCCCTGCAGATTGGCACAACTGCATTGGGGGTAAGACCCTAAGAGATCTCTAGAGAGAGAGTATATTTGAGAAGGGCTTCACTTATGAATTATCTTTTAGTCCTATGGGATTCGATTCCCCCCCCCCCCCCCCCATCTATAATGAAGTATGCAACTCGTATTTATAAGAGAGAGAGAGAGAGAGAGAAAGAGAGAGAGAGAGAGAGAGGTCTTTTAGGGGTAGCAGCTACCAAGAAACTTAAGGAGGGGTTGTAGCCTGCCTGATACAAGGCAGCAGATGGGTGATGAAGATGGTACCGCAACCTATCTACTCCCAGGCGACGGCCAAAAATATGTTCGTGGTTGGGATCATATATGATCATGTAAAAACTGTAGAGGACACATCCTCATAGACAATATTGGACACATCAATCAGTCCCGAAGCTGTAGTGCTTAGAATTAGTTTGTTGGGGCTGCGACTGAATTCAATGCCTTGTAACTGCCACGGCTATATTCTTACAATTGGGAGGCGACGATTCAACTTCCCGCGCCCACTTATATAAATATTTTTTGGTCGTGGACCTCATTACCTTTACTAAACCTTGAGAGTGAATCGAAAGCAGAACTCTATTAATTTTACCTTTGAGTCTTTCAGCGACCTTCTAAGGCGACGTGTGGAAGATTTGAGGCTGAGAAACCACTTTTTTCCACATTTCTTTGAATTTCAGGTAATCTTTAAACTAGTTTTTCATTTCTTCCATATTTCTGCGAATCTTGCTTGGTTAGGAGTTTTTGATTTTCTGTTTGAATGAGATGTTTAAATCCTCAAATCGATTGAATTCATAATAAGTGATGAATTTTGAAACGAATTGGCATTGTACTTGAACCAACTGAATAATGGTTTTCACTTCTTGGACACGTGTAGAACTATGGTTTTTAAGTTTCTGCATTTTGGTGTTTTTTATGTTCTTGGGTAAACCCTTTGAATTCTAAGTTTCCAATCTTTAGGCTTCATAACTTTCAATCAATAATTGTTTGCATGTATGGTCGCGGCAAGTAGCACAACTTGTGCCATTTTCTGTGGTAGCATTCCAATACTTTCAATAATATTCTCTTTTTCCCTTAGGGTTTTGTTTTGAATTAATCGTCTGCAGCCTTTCACTGTTGAGCCGTAAGACTGCGGCATATAGAAACATAGTCTCAGCTAAATAACATTCAGCGGCATTGTAGGGACAAATTTCCAATCGATTCTTGTGTAGTATTGGCTAAACTTCGTTGGACAAAACATTTTGGCCATTGTGGTTCGTTCATCTATCATCCTTGAAGAAATTGGGTATCCGGCTATTCACCTTCATCAAATTCATTCCAAATGTTCTTTTCCTAAAGGTATTTTGACCAGGTTCTCTTTTATATATGTTGGAGACAAACTAAATATGTTTAAATTTAATTTAAGAAGTTTTTCAGTCAATATAAAAATCCTGAAATTTCGTTGGAAAATTTTCCCACGTCGTTCGAACGAACCTGCTCAAAGGAGTTTGCTAACGTCAATGTGCTCAAGTACTCTGATATTTCGTTAGAAGTTTCATTGGTATGTCGTTCTAATGAAGTCATTCGAACGAGATTTCGAACGAGATTCCCCAAATTCATCACTGTCTTTTCGTTAGAATTCTCGTTCGAATGACCTACTGCCATTTTTCATTTTCGGCAGTTTCTCCCTTAACTATTTTGGTCCACTACTTTTTCCTTATCTATCTTTAGTGAACAAAAACAGCAGTTGGGACTTTAACTTTTGAACATAAGAGAAAACAAAAAAAAACTTCAAATTTTGTCTCCAACATTTATGTGGTCTTCAGATCATATTTTGTGAACCAAAAACCCCATCCACATCCTACAAAATGTTCACCCTGCAATGTGCATTGGTGCTTTGCACAAGTACTGGTTGGAGATGGTTATTAGGTTTCGATGGATACCTATACAAGAGAAGTGATGTGCAATGCGTTGGATCTTCGCATACTACAAACGAAGGTATTGGAGACTGCATCAGCGAGTCTTGGTGAGTTAAGTCTGTAAGTCTTTTGAGTATCTTTGTAAAACCATATTTGTAGTGGATTTGTCTAGGCTCAGTCGTCTGAGGTTTTTCCCATTTAGGGTTTCCTCGTACATCGGCGTGTTGTGGTTATGATCTCTTATTTCATATTGCATAATCACCTCGATGTATGTGTAGGCTAAAAAGATAAAATTACTATCATGTTAATTGAAAATTATCACAACCTTCATGTTAATTGTTTTTTCTTAATCATGAATTTGGAAAGAAAATTTAAAAAGTGGAATATTACTATCTTTGCTTAATTTTATATTGGTGTGGTGTGTGTATTCTACGAAATAATTTAAATCTATAGAACCTTGCAACTTCAAATTGGTATCAGATCTAGTCTCTATAAGTTATATAGCTGAATCCTGGAGGTTATTTGGAAAGTTTTTCATCGAATAGGCCACCTATGTTTGATGGAACTAATTACACCTATTGCAAAACACGTATAAAATATTCCCTAAAATAAATTAATGAACGTGTGTGGGTTGCTGTTGAAAGAGGATGGTCCCCTCCTACTATGATTGTTGATGATGAAACTATTTTAAAACCTATAGAAAATTGGAGTGAGGATGAATTGAAATTGTGTAACTTTAGCTCTAAAGGTTTAAATGCATTATTTAGTGCAGTGAATCCCGAGGAGTTTCATCATATCATGACTTGTGAAACTGCTAAGGATGCTTGGAACATTCTACATGTTACTCATGAGGGAATGAGTGCGGTTAAAGAGTCTAAACTTCAAAACTTAACCACTCAATTTGAAACCATCACCATGAAAGAAAGTGACACATTTGATGAATTATATGCCCACATTTTCGATATTGTTAATTCATGTTTCAACTTAGGTGATAAAATTCCTCAAAATAGTGTAGTAAAGAAAATTCTTAGATCCCTTCCTAAGAGTTTCATTCTAAAAGTCATGGTTCTTAGTTCTTTAGGAAACTTAAATTCATTAAAACTTGAAGAGCTTGTAGGCGATCTCTAAACATATGAATTAGACCCGTTTCCTAAAGATATAAAAAAAAACATAAGGGACTAGCCTTAAAATCTAAGAAAAAAGAAGTGTATGAATCCGAAGAGTCCAATATGGACCCTAACAATATAGCCTTATATGCTAAAAAAAATTAAAAAAATCCCAAGTTTAAAAAGAAAAATACCTAAATTTGAGGAAAAAAAACAAGGCAAGTGGGAGTTTTAATAATCAAGAACAAAAGAATTTTAAAAATGACAATTTTAAAAGAGATAACTTCAAAAGAGATGATTCTGAAAGATGTTTTAGTGTGAGGGACGAGGTTATAGAGCATACGAGTGTCCTACTAAGCTTAAGAGACAAGGTAAAGAAAAAGATGTTTATAATGCTATTCGTAGCGATTGTGAAATTGAGTTTGGTGACTCTGATGATTTCGTTCCTTCTAGAAACAACTTCAATGCCTTTATGGAAAGTCATGCTAGCAATTCAAGTGAGTCGCATGCTAATGTTGACAATTTCGAGCAAGATCTTGAGGTTGCTTCCACTCACTCAGAAAGTAGTGATGAAAAAGGAAGTGAGAGTGAAGTGCAATCCGACTATTCAGAACTATACACTGACTCTCTTTGTATTCAAAAGGTAAATAAAATATTAACCTTTAAAGTTTTAACTTTAGAAAAGGAGTTGAAAAGCCTAAAGGAGAAGGAGGCTTTAGTTAGTCAACGAGAGGCTATAAAAATTTCTCTTTCTGAGAAGCTTATTTTGGTGAGTAAAGAAAAATGTGGTTTGACAGAGTCTCTAACTAGTGTTAGCAATGATCTTCATTAATCCTTGGAGATTAGAAATAGTCTTGAAGAAAAAATTATCAATCTTGAGAAATATCTCGATTCCTCTAGAGAAGTCAAAGACACTCTTAAAGATATTTCAAGACGAATGGGTAAATTATTTCTAGGTCCTATTTTAGGATATAAAGAAAAAGGTTACCAAGAGAGAAAGGGTATAGGATATGAAGAAGGAGAGCCATCCAAAGCCAAATCCAAACTCGTAGATAAGTTTGTTACCAAAACAAACCCACCTAAACCTTATCTACCTATAATAAGTCCACCTAAGAAAACTCCAAAAGTGACTCCAAAACAACCTTATGTGTGCACTTATTGTCACAAACGGGGTCACCTTAGAGATTTTTGTTACAAGCTTGGGAAGAACTCTTATTTCACAACTTCTAAGACACACTATAGCTCCTTAGATAGCCTTAAGAGCCAAGTTGAGTATCTAGTTAATAGATCTAAATGTCTAATGGAAGCGTTTCTAAGGTTCACTAAAACCCAAGGAAATAATTCCAAACAAAATACTAGAGTCAACAATGGGAAGAATACAACTCAAGCTTGGGTTAAGAAAGATGAGACCAATAAAGCGTTTGTTGTTCATGTTGCACTTGAGGATCAACATACCTCTCAATGGTTTTTTTGATAGTGGTTGTTCGACACATACGACTAGTGACAAATCTCTTTTTACTACACTTGAAAACTATAAAGATGGTAAGGTCACCTTTGGCGATGGAAGTAAGTCTCGAATCAAGAGAAGATGCACCATAGAGGTTTCTAGTTTCCCAAAACTAGAAAATGTTCTTTATGTTGATGGACTCAAAGCTAATTTAATAAGCATTATCCAATTATGCGATGACAACCTTGATGTTAAGTTTATTCAATCGAAGTGCACCATTTATAATAAATCGGGTGAGGCTATTTTACAAGGTGTGAGGACTAGTGATAATTGTTATGGAATTGTTCCAAAATCCTCTTTAGTTTGCAATAGTGTCAAGGTCTCATATGCCAATCTTTGGCATCAACGTTTACATCATGTAAACTTTAGAGATCGTGATCGCCTTGTTAGGAAAGACCTAGTTCGTGGCTTACCATCCTTAGGAAAACCTACCTCCTCAATTTTCAAACCTTGTCAATTAGGAAAGCAAATTAAGAGCCCTAATAGTAAGTTGAACTCTATAATCACCTCTTGTATCATAGAATTGATTCATATTGACCTTATGGGTCCCGCTAGTACCAAGAGTATAGGAGGAAAGAGATATATCTTAGTGATGGTAGATGACTTTTATAGATACTCTATAGTAGGATTTCTAAGAGAAAAGTTCGATGCGGTTGAATTTTTAACGGTTAAATGTCGAATGCCTCAAAATCAACATTGCGCCATTATAATTTTTTTTAGAAGTGATAATGGAACCGAATTGAAAGAATGTGGTGTGATACCTTTTGTTATGAAGTTGGTATTAAACATGAATGCTCGGCCATTCGAACTCCACAACAAAATGGTATAGTTGAGAGAAAGAATCGAACGATCTAAGAAATGGCAAGATCAATGCTCCTTGGTAGGAAAGTGTCTCGTAGGTTTTGGGTGAAAGCGGTTAGCACCGCTTGTCACACCGTGAATAGGGTTTATTTGCATCCTAATACTAATAAAACACCATATGAATTGTAGACTGGCAAGAAACCTAATTTAGCCTATTTTAGAGTTTTTGGTAGTCCTTGTTTTATCCTTAGATATATAGAACTTCTAGGTAAATTTGACTGGAGGAGTGATGAAGGTATCTTCCTAGGATATTCTCAAAATAGTAGAGCTTTTAGAGTTTACAACTTAGTAAGTTCTAAAGTTATGGAATCAATAAATGTCGTCATAAAAGATGATTCTCCGGCTACATGTGTTGATGATGAGGAAGATTCTCCTTGTAAGTGTGATGCCCCCTCTGATGTTGAAAACATCGAGTCACTCAAGGATCCTTCTCCATGGGTTCGTAAAAGTCATGATTCCTCCAAAATTGTGGGAAACCATGAATTAGGTGTTAAGACTAGGGCACAACTAGAAAATGAGGTTACTTATTTATGTTATACATCTAAAATTGAACCCAAAAATTTTAAAGAAGCATTAAAAGATGAACATTGGATTAATTCCATGCAAGAAGATTTATTTCAATTTAAGAAAAATGATGTTTGGAAATTAGACCCTAGGACTACAAATACTAACGTCATTGGTACCAAATGGATTTTTAAAAATAAAATGGATGAAAATGGTGTCATTGTTCGTAACAAACCTAGGTTGGTTGCCCAAGGGTACACCCAAATAGAATGTGTTGACTTTGATGAGACTTTTGCTCTGGTTCCTAGGTTAGAATCGGTTCGTCTTTACTAGCCATAGCATGTCATCTTAAATTCAAATTGTATCAATTGGATGTTAAAAGTGCTTTTTTAAATGACATCCTTCAGGAGGAAGTCTATGTTGAACAACCTAAGGGGTTTGAAGACCCTAAATATCCTAGTCAGGTTTTCTTTTTGAAGAAATCATTATATGGTCTAAAACAAGCACCACGTGCTTGGTATGATAGGCTCACCTCTTATCTCCTTTCTCGAGGCTTTTTGAGAGGGGGAGTATATATGACTTTATTTATTCATCACAATGAGAATGTGATCTTAGTTGACCAAGTGTATATTGACGATATAGTTTTTGGATCTACATGCGATAAATATACTCATATTTTCTCAAAAGAAATGCATGATGAATTTGAGATGAGTATGGTCGGTGATCTTACCTTCTTCCTGGGTCTTCAAGTTCGTCAACTCGATAATGGGATATTTTTGTCCCAAACTAAGTATGCTAAATATCTTGTGAAGAAATTTAAACTAGAATCCTCTAAGCATGAACGTACTCCAATGAATTCATTGGTTAAACTTAGTAAGGACACCGAAGGAAAAGATGTAGAATACACTCTCTTTAGGAGTATGATAGGTAGTCTACTTTACTTAACCGTTAGTCGTCCGTATATATCCTTTAGTGTAGGAGTACGTGATCACTATCAAGCCGCCCCAAAAGAGTCTCATTTACTAGCCATTAAATGTATTATCAAATATGTGAGTGGGACTCTGTCTTTTGGGATTTGGTATTCCTTCGACACCAATGATTGTCTATCGGCATATTCGGATGCCGATTGGGCAGGAGATGTTGATGGATGCAAAAGTACATCTGGCAGTTTTTTCTACTTTGGTAGTGCACTTGTCTCATGGATGAGCAAGAAACAAAATTCCATTTATTTGTCCATGGCTGAGGCCGAATACATAGACGTCGGGAGTTATTGCACTCAACTAATTTGGATGAAACAAATGTTGAAGGATTGCGCTATTCCACAAGGCACTATGACTATTTATTGTGACAATACTATTGCTATTCACATTTTTCAAAATCCTGTCCAACATTCTAGAACAAAGCACATTAGGTTTCATGAACACTTCATTCGAGAATTAGTTGTAGAAAAAGTCGTTTCCTTGAGCTTTGTAGGCACCGATCATCAATTGGCTGATATCTTTACCAAACCTCTAGATGCCCTAAGGTTTAAAATCCTTAGGAATTCCATTGGGGTTTGTTCCATTGATTGAGTTCGGACTCGGTCATCTAGTTTAGGTTGTTTCTCATGTCTATTTTTATACCTATGAACTAGATTATTCCTTGTATATATATTTTATAAAAAATCAAAAAAAATTATTTGTAGTAAAATGGCCTTCATAAAACTTGTGTCCATATAAGTAATGTGTATAATGTTTTCGGATCTCCATCTCATTCCATGTCCATGTGGCTTTCGATGAGATGACAATCCGGACTTCGTATCACTTTTGCGCATTGAAGCTTGTTTATGATATATTTCACTGTGATTGCCTCATTATATTGCCTTATTTGCACACACCCTTCATGGAATTGCATGATTATCTACGTCACTTGGCATATGCTAAGTGAAGTGCGATGTTGTGTTATCAATTTTTTCATCCCTTTATGAGAAATCGATCTTCTGCATGTAGAACCATTTCCCGGATTTGGAAAAATGATCATTATATTCATCCAATTTATTTGTGCTTAGCAATGGACACATGCTGCGAAAAACAAAATATTTTTGCGTGAATAGCCACCATTTGCAAAAATTTAAAAGAGCCTAAAACAGTTGTGGCCTAAAAAAGATAGCCAAGTCTAATCTGTCATTTTGTTGATAGTATCGTTGCTCTTTCAAAATCAAAAGAATTTAAGAGCATATTTCCTATAGATGGGAGACATAGGTTGAAGATCAATGGTTTTGCACAATTAATCCATATTGCTCCCGTTTTAGTGATGCTATTGGCATGAGAATCATCAATCTTCGAAGCGTTTGTTTTTGTGGATAGTATTGCATCATATTCCATTTATTATCACAAGGCGTATGAGAGTGTATATTACGTGAATATTTATTTTGGCATTTTGCACTTATTCATTGTCTTCACAATCCTCTCACTCGAATTGTTCACACACCTTCATTCCCTCTCCCCTGGTTTGGAAATCTCTACACTACTTGGGACATCTTGAAAATTATTTTTTTTGGTTTCTAACCTTTCAGGCCCTCTACTATGTAATTTTAACCTTTTTTTGAGGTTTTTAAAACACTATGTTTTTCGTTAAAAAATCTCGTTCAAACGAATTTTGTAACTAGTTTTGGCCCCAACCTTCTATTTTTTTTGTTCGAACGAAGCCGTTCGAACAACTTTTCGTCATTTCCTTCTGTATTCTCGTTGGATATATCTTTAATTTTCGTTCGAACGCTGTCGTTCATACGAGTTTTTAATCTCGTTCGAACGACCTAGAATTTTAAGTGGCGGTTCAGTCTAATTTTTTTCCCACCAAAATAGCTTCCACTTCTTCTCTCTCTCTCTTGTTCCATCATGATCCCATTTCCCCATTTTCCCCTTACCTTCTCTTTCTCCACTCTTCCTCCACCCCTCTATATGCCAGGATATCCCCTATCTCTCTTATCGTTATCTTTTCTCCCCACTTCCTCTATTCCTCCATTTCTACTCAGCTACCCCCATTTCAGAGCTAACATAATTTCCTGATTTCTTCCTTCCTCGTCTCTCTCAGGTACTTTTGTTTATTAGTTTTTATCTTTTTTGTACCATTTTTATAGGGTTGAGGATATATGAGTTGGGTTATTTACAAATACTCAAACAATTTTTTTCTTCCCAGTTCATATACACTCTATACAACTCTTTAGACTATATACTTGTGGGTACCTGAAATTAGAATGGTGGGCCTGGACGAGTACCCCAATTGTGGCGGCCCAAAATCCATACCCTCCATATCATAACCGATTATGATTCAGTCTCCTCCCACGTTCCCATTAAAAGAGGTTCTAGGAAGAGATTCAAAATATGGGGGAGTCTAACACCCCCACTTACTAAAATGAACATGTATATAATAAACCCTAGGTCCGGGGCAAAGGACAGGTTGTATTCTCTGTAACCACTCTCCGGAGTATATAGAAATAATACTGACTTCACCACCGTGGATGTAGGCATATCTTTGTTGAACCACATATATCCTTTGTTGTGTGACTGTCATTTTACATTCCTTATTATTGCTTCGTGATTGCTTTTCTCTTATCTATTTGTGTTGCATAATAATTGTCACCACAATGCTCTATATATACATTGTTTTACCCTCACTTAAGTGTCAATATCATGAAGAAAAAAAATCATTCCTTCAAATTGGTATATATAAATTTCATGACATTTCACTTCACTTGTCTTCTCTGCATTTCCTATATATATAAATTTTGTTGTTATTAAAGGAGCTTGGGATTTTCCTGGTTTGGTTCTATTGGTGTTGGTGATTGGTGGTTTGGGTAGTATATCCTTGTAGGTTCTAGACTTTGTTTTTCTTCTTATCCACCTAATATGACAATTCTTGGTCATCGTAATAGACCTAATCATCACGTCACTGTCTCTGAAGAGGAGCGCTCCTACTCCTCCTCTTCTGATGAGAACCGTTCTGCTGAAGCCTCCATTCCCAACCTTAAATTGCGTTGCGAACTCTTGAAAATCACACCTTATATCACACTTAAGGGTTCGCAACTCGCGCTTTTGTATGTGAGAAGGTCGTTGACCTCCCCTCCCTCTCTCACACTATCGTCCTCACATGGCGATCTACCTTGGGTTGGGATTCACTTTTTAACCTTATGGATACTATTTATCTTGATCTTATTAAGGAATATTTTTTGGGATGCGTGTTCTAGAAAGAGGTCTTTTCTCCATTGTCCCTTATCCGTTATCCTTAGTCAGCAAATCACAATCACTCCTGAGTCCATTGCTCACCTCGTAGGCTTACCTCGCCTTAACAACCCCTCTTATCCTTGGATACCTGACTCTCTCCCTCAGGGAAAACTCATTTTGTCCATCGTATGTCATATGATTATTCCCGGATGCGTCACAATCTTCCATAAAAATCTTAATCCATATTTTATGATCCTTAATTGGATTTTGTGTGCCTGCATGCTTCCTCGTGCCAATTCCACTCAAATTTCTAAGGCACATATGGAACTTATGTTTGCCATTACATCATAGCTGGTATTGATCTTCTCAACTTCATTTTTGATGTTATTAAAATCGTTAAGATAAATCCACTTGGTCCTATTAGGGACGCCTTACCTTTTGCTGTTATTATTACTCGACATTGTCTTGAGGTTGGTTATCCTATCCTTCCCTCCAATATTCCCATCACTCGATTTCAGCACATTAATATGTCCTTTGTTGGTCGCTCCCGAGGTCACCTTCCTTGTGATACTCCTCAGCCCACTCCTTCTCAATATGTGTCATCCCAATTTGCCGCTTCCACCACCCCCGCTCCTGTTAGACCTTTTTCATCACGGTCTCACCCACCCACCATTCCACCCACTGAGTTTGAGGAACATCGAGTGGTCCATTCACAGGTTCAGTAACTTCAAGAGGAACGTCGACAAGATAGGGCTCTTTTACAGGAGCTATTGCTTACCATGCAGCGTGACCATCAGCAAGCTGAGGAGCCTCAAGCTTATCGGGAGGAGGATCAGTTACGTAGAAATGAATCCCAATACCGAGATGATTCTGTTCTCATAGAACATCTTCAAGATATATGTTTTTTAGAGATGTGTCGTGGTGGGGGCTCTTCAGGCATTGGATCCACTCCAGATGATTCTCCACATGATGCTCCTGCCCCTTGATGTCTCTCTCCCTATGTTTTTATGTCACTTTTGTACTTGTGAGAGTGAGAGATTTGTTTTTTCTTCATTTCCTATTCTCACTTATACCAGCATCTTGTATTTTGGATTTGGATTCTGTTGGATTTACCTTGACTTATATTAGTTTTACAAGCGTTAATGATTAATTCTAGTTCTTATTTTCTTATATTTGTTGGATGGATTGATGCCTAATTGTTGTTTATTGTTGGTCTATCTCTAATCCTCTTCCTATAGTTCATTTCCGTGTTTATACGCTACTCTTGCTCTATTCTCTAACCTTACAATTTTTCATTCTATCCCTTTGTCTTTTTCGGACAAAAAAGGGGAGAACGTGTTTAGGGGGAGCCTAATATTTTTCCTCTTACACTTTATATTTCCTTATGAATTTTATATCTTTATTGGTTCATGTGTGTAGGACTCCTATTGCAAATTTACAGGTCACCTTCAACAACGTAGCATTCTAAGTCGGTCGAGTATGTCCTTGTATTTTGGGTCTTGGGGATGGGTTTTTGAATCGGCTTAAGGGTTGGATTAGCATATTCAGAGTCATTTTGTTTGTATTTTATTTATTTTATATTTTGTCCCAGAATATCCAAAGGGATAGATTTGTAAGGAAAAAATTCCAATTGAGTCATTTGTACTATTGGCTAAATTTTGTTGGACAAAACATTTTGGCCATTGTGGTTCGTTCATATATCATCCTTGAAGAAATTGGGTATTCGGCTATTCATCTTCATCAAATTCATTCCAAATGTTCTTTTATATATGTTGGAAAAATCCTAAAATTTCAATCAGTATAAATTTCAATTAGTATAAAAATCCTAAAATTTCATTGGAAAAATTTCCCAGGTCGTACGAATGAACCTGTTCAAACGAGTTTGCTAATGTCAATGTGCTCAAGTACTCTGACATTTCGTTAGAAGTTTCATTGGAATGTCGTTCGAACAAAGTCGTTCGAATGAGATTCCCCAAATTCTTTATTGTCGTTTCGTTAGAATTCTCGTTCGAACATAGTCGTTCGAATGACCTCGTTCGAACGACCTGCTGCCAATTTGAAATTTTTTATTTTTGGCAATTTCTCCATTAACTATTTTGGTCCACTATTTTTTCCTTATATATCTTTAGTGGACGAAAATAACAGTTAGGCCTTTAACTTCTAAACACAAGAGAAAACAAAAAACGACTTAAACTTTTGTCTCCAACATTTATGTGATCTTTAGATCATATTTTGAGAACGAAAAAACCCCATCCAAATCCTACAAAGTTTTCATACTTGCTATGTGAGTTGGAGCTTCTCACAAATGTTGATTGGAGATGCTTATTGGGTTTCGATGGATACCGACACACGAGTAGTGTTGTGAAATGCGTTGGATCTTCGCGTACTACAAACGGAGGTATTGGAGATGGCATTAGCGAGTCTTAGTGAGTCAAGTATATATGTCTTTTGAGTATCTTTGTAAAACCATATTTGTAGTGGATTTGTCTAGGCCCAGTCGTCTGAGATTTTTCCCATTTGAGGTTTCCTCGTACATCGGCGTGTTGTGGTTGTGATCTCTTATTTCATATTGCATAATGACCTAGATGTATGTGTAGGCTAAAAAGATAAAATTTGGCTTAATTTAGATCTCCTACTTAAATTGAAAATTATCACAACCTTCATGTTAATTGTTCTTGCTTACTCATGAATTTGGAAAGAATTAAAAAAGTGGAATGTTACTATCTTTGCTAAATTTTATATTGGTATGGTTTGTGTATTCTACGAAATAATTTAAATCTATATAACCTTGCAACTTTAGGCATGTAGCTTGATCTTTAGGATTCTTTTAGTTAGGTGTTACTCTTAAAACTTCCATTTTATTCTTCAAACATGTGTACTTGCTTCTTGTTGTTCCTGTCGCGACCTCTAAGAGGCCTCTGATGATAATTGTTGTGGCACCTTACAGCGGAGTGTGCTTTTCTGGTCTTTCCACGGCCATATGAGTTGGAATCCTAACGAGTTTTTGAAGGACTTTTGGAACACACACTTTGGTATCTCTCCTCCCGACATCCTATCTGAGCGTCCTTTGAAAACTGTTGGGCCTTGCGTGCTTAATAATTGCCCAAATTGTGTCATTCTAGACTCTGACTCCACAGACTCTTTAAACTGTAAGAGCACAAGAGAATATATGGATATGATGGAGGGGGATACACAATCAAGCACCCGTCCCCCTACTGAGGTAGCCGCTGCCGCTGGTGAGACTTAGGAAGTCCCACTAGAAGTTAGGAATACACCAGCTGTGCCTTCAAACAAATGATCTGAAAACGTTCCCACAGCACTCAACATTCCCTGCATAATGGATGAGGGGTGGATCTCTCAAGTTTCTTTTGCCTTTGAGTTCCCTGAATCAATAACCTACCTCCTTCCATCAGTGGAACAGAGGTTATGTTCCGTGGTCCCAAATGATGGGATATGTTTTCCTTTACACACTTTTCTTCTCAGGCTATGACTGCCAATTCCCAGCCCTATTAGGATGATCTATAGAATAATGAATTTGGCTCCTACCCAATTAAATCCTAATGGCTAGAGGGCCATTCTTACTACCTTGATTCTACGACAGATGAAATTCGACAAGGACATCACTCACGCGGAGTTCTTCCATTTCTACAGGCCAAGGAGAACTCCGTGGAATTTTTATGGTAATACTACTGCATTTTGGGATAAGGATCAATACGTGTACTCAGATAGGCCTTCTGGTGCTAAAATTTGGAAAGGAAATTTCTTTTATATCTCTAGTAAGAGCTGGGAGATCCACCAAGATGATGCAATAGGAAGAAAACCTATAGGATGCCGCAGACTTGGGGTCGTCCAGACAAGAAGGGTTTGTCCACTGAATTCTCTTTTCCTTTTGCAACGTTACTTTTATTTCCATGACTTACTTTGAATTATATTATGAAGCTTTTGACAACTTGGGGCTCAAAATCAAAGCCCGAAAGAGAGTTGAAGACGTGATGCGCTTTAGTAACAACCAGAAGAAATTTAGAACTCTAGTCACTTTCGCAACAATCTTTGACCAAGGTTATTTTTCAAGCAAGCACGTGTCGAAGATAATAAATACGAAAGGTAACTATACACTCCCCAAAATTGATTTGTCGCAACCTCATTTTTTACTAACAATCTTGATTGTTACTAACAATCTGCGATCTTCTAAAACCTCAACTTGCTGAAATGGATGAGGAAGCCATTACCCTCAACCAAGTCCCCAAGAAAGGGAGAAAAAGGAAGAGAATGGAAAAGGAAAAGGCTCCCACGACTGAGGAAACTACTGTGAGAAAAGATGATGTGACCAATCCCTCCCTTGGGAGAGTCGCGGCCCCTGCTGATGATGTCGCATTTATTGGAGCACAAAATCCCCTAGTGGACAATGACATTGGGGTTGATCTGACTACGGATGGCATTATTTCTGGGGGAGAGATCAATATTGTATCCATCCCAACTCATTTTTCTCCTTCTAGATCTCCTCTTCTGGCACCGCAGAATGTAGTGTTAGTAAATGCCAACTTACCCCCACCATAGAGTAGGGCAACTGTGAGTAACAATGGTCATTCGCGGCCTCATCTAAGGTAATCGATACTCACACCTCTTGGGACACGACTTCCAGGGCAGTCTACAGGGCTAGGAAGGCTCCAAACATGGTTGATCTTGACCGCTTAATTGATGAAGACCATGAGCACTTGGAGGACTACGCCCTCCATAGTCTGATGTGGGTAAGAACCCTTATATAATTTTTTGCTTACAATTACTTGGGAACCTTTTCTAACATATTTCAAATTTTAGGTCGCGGTCGTGGTGATGACCCAACGGGACAAATGTCAAGGCCTTTAGAAACTAAAAGAGGCCATGAAGAGGGTCCATGTGGATGATATGGATAAGGCCAAGACATTTTTCCTTTGAGGAGGGCAAACAATAATCCGTCGTGACACTTGAATCATATAAGATGACCACGTATTCTCATGCTCAATCGGTAGATCAAGCATAACAAGATGCTGAAGAAAACTTCAGGGTTGTCGTGGAGGCACTAAAAATAACAAAGTCTCAAGCCGCAAATGCTTCTAACCGTGCTTCAACTTTTAAGATCAATCTCTCTCTCCTCTAGTGAAATTATGAAGAGTTGGAGAGGAAGTGCACCCAAAATGGCTTGGATCTTGCCTCGGCTCTAGAGAATAAATATGAAGATCATGTTGCAGCCTTGGTTGAGGCTGCAGATAAGGCTGTGGCATCGTATAAAACTTCCAGGGTCTTCCTTACCAATAATAAGGCTTACCTCCGCGACTATCAAGAGTTGAGGCATAGGGTCATAAAAAATTTCCCTGATTCCAATGACCAAATCATGTACTCAAAATTAGGTGATGCTGAGCACAATCAATGTGTGGCTGAGATAAGATCTTTCGCGAAAGAAAGATATAGAAAGATGGCTGAGGAGGTTGCATATGATCTAACTAATACCGCGATAGGGGATGATAAGGCTGACGAAAAAGATGACGCGACATCTATGTCACATTTATGTTGTACTTTCTCTGGGCTTGTAATATATTTTTTTGTTTGAATGATCTTGCAAAATCTGTTGTTAATTCATTTGGGTTGCGTCCCTTTTTTGTAAACTTACCTTAATATATTTCATCTTTAGCTGCATGCTTGTTTTACTTTGCATATTCTGCTATGCTTATAATATTTATCTTGCAATTGTTCCCCATAGCTTAAATGATGTCGCGGCCGCTTCTTATTTTGAATGTATTGATCATGGGGGCGTGGAAACTTCTTATTTTGCCTTGTGATTATTCATTTTACCCAATGAGCCCCAAAGACACGGTGCCAAAGGAAATAACTTTAGTGCTGCGGCTGAATTCTTCTGCATAAAACCTTTTGATTGGCATAATCATTGGGATGCAACCACTTAATTTTCTTGCTCCATTTTTATCGTATGTTTTGGATATATGGCCTTTGATCACTGAACTCAAATGATGCCATGGCCTTTTAGCATAAGGCTGCAGCCTTAATTAATACAACAGTTGAGCATTTTCTCAGCTTCTTGGTTATGAAAATATAGTGCGGCTAATGAGCTCGCAACCATCTTTAACGCCATTCTGAATGCTTGTTCAATGCTGCAACCATCTTTTGTACGAATTCCCTTCATCTGAATTACGTGCTATTATCGCGGCCATGTTTTATTTGGCCTTGAGCTTTATTATTGCGGCTAGATCTCATTTTCATTATCATCTCGTCCATCCACTGTCGTCTCGGCCGAGAGAGTTTATCCACCAAGTTAATGATGTTTGTCTCAATCCACCAAGTTAATGATGTTTCCAGTATGAGATCACCATGTTAATGATGTTTTAAGTATGAGATCACCAAGCTAATGATGTTTCTAGTATGAGATCACTAAGTTAGTGATGTTTCAAGTACGAGATCGCCAAGTTAATGATGTTTCCTTGAATAATCATCCAATGCTTTTGATGTTGACTTTGTGATTGTAAATATCATGTGCTTCGATATAATTAGGCATTATGAGGTGAATTGTAAACCAATTAAGATTGCAATTCCTCTATAGGTGTATCAGGAGATAATAATAATCTTCTGAGATAATTTGTTGTCTTCATTTTAGATCTGTTTAGGATAAAAAGTCTTTTATGAGACAACAAATTATGAAAATAAGAGAAATAAGATATGGAAAAATAAGCCTAATTCCATATATTCATGATATGTATGATTCAGCAATTGACTTAATAAAATATAAAGCCTTGAAGGTTAGAGCTACAATGAGCATTCATTAAACATAAGATAGAAATAGGGAATAAAACTAAGGCATATGAGAAGCATGTGGCCTGTTAGATTATTCTGCATCCCTTATGCATCTTTAAGGAATTGCCGCAACATCCCTTACTTAACCAGCCTCTCAATTTCATTCTTCAAAGCATGATACTGTTCGATGAGGTGGCCATGGTCATGGTGAAATTTGCACTATTTGTCTTGGTTCCTATTATGAGGTGGAGTCTTCAGCTTTTCTGGCCACCTGAGTAATTTTTCCTCATTGCTTCAAGGATATCCTCTAGGCTGGAGTTTAGCAGTGTGTAGTTATCATATAACTCATTTTCTTCTTGCTTCCTCCTCCTCTTTAAGGCCCTGTCCGTGGCCTTGCCTTCCGCAGCCACTACCTTTAGTTGGGATATTTCTCCAGTTTCTGGTGTTGGGGCCTTTGGAATAGAGGTAAAGGTTGTGGACTTCCAATATGAGGACCCTTTTCTCTAGGAAACTGATTTGGTCCTGTAGTGAAGGCTGGTGGTCATAAATATGGTTGATGTAGTCATACAACCGAACTATCTCTTCATTCTGTTCAGCACTTGAAGCCGAGTTTCCTTCCATTTCTTCTTTGTTAGTCTTTAAAATGTATATATTCTGAGACAAAACTAACAAGAGTGAGTAGTGCAAGAAATATAAAGAAATGAACCAGGTATAGTAAGGGTGTAAGGTGTGGCTATTTGCCAATTTGTGCTTATATGACCGTAACATGCTGATCACATGAAGTCACTGCCATGGACTTTCCAAGGGGGTTCACCAGAGTTGAATCCAAGGATAATTTTACCACATCCTCTCCCAGGTGATGAAATGAAGCTATGTAGCATCCTTCATAAGGGCTGCGGCACTCTGGCCAGGCTGCATTGTGTTTCCTACTGCATGATGTGATTCTAATGACCCTCGATCTAGGCTCAAACCATCTAACAATCATGAAAAATAGGCCTCCTAGGGATCTACATGGGAAAGATTAGTCTTCGAGTGCTCCAAAAATGGCACAATAATAAGTAGAAAATCCTAGATCATAGGCTGAGAAAGTAGCAAACGAGCAAATAAAACTCATCCCTAGTTACCCACCTTTGCGAGGTTATTGCCTTTTGCATTTTTCAGCATTATCTTAGTAAGGTAACATCATCGGGGTCCGTAAAAATAGATCTAAGGTCATAAAAAGGAGACCCATGGACAAATCTGAATATATGAGATACCCATTTAAGGGTGTATATACACAATGCCAGTTCAATAACCAAAATTTACCAATGAGATGATGACCTAAAGGATCCCCATAAATGAAATAAGGTGTTAAGAACCCTAAAATATAGAGAAATAAGATTGAAATGCCTCGTCCCCACAGACGGCGCCAGAATGTTGATGCGAGAAATCGGACACAAGTTGCTCCCATATCAGCATATCAAGTATAAAGTAGAAATAAAGCAAGAAAAGAGACAAAACACAAGATATAGAGTGGTTAGGCTATTTAAACGAGCGTACGTCCACTTTGTTGCTCCACTCTCATTATGTATACGTTGTTGTAAAAGTTTATAATGCCATAATAGGCGTCCAGTAGAGTTAAGAGAAGAGAATACATGATCGTAGTATGCTAAGTTGCTAATGTTGGATGTGGCCTGCAGATCGGCGTAACTGCGGCGGGGGTAAGCCCCCAAGTGATCTCTAGAGAGAGAGTAGAGTTGAGTAGAGATTCGTCTATGAATTCTCTTTCGGTCCTCTGGGATCAAATTTCCCCCCTATATAATGAGGTATGCGCCTCGCATTTATAGGAGAGAAAGAGAGAGGTCTTCTAGGGGAAGCAGTTGCCAAGAAGCGTAAGGAGGGACTACGTCCTGTCTGATATAAGACAGTGAATGGGTGATGGAGATGGTGTCGCGGCCTATATGTTCCCATGTGGCAGCCAAGGATATGTCCGCGGCAGGGATCATATACGGTCATATAAAAACGGTAGAGGTCGCGACCTCTGGGAAAATATCGGCCACATCACCAAGCATAGGGTTCTTGCTTCAAACTATGCAGGGCTTTCCTTAGATAATGGATGTGTCCAGGGTGTTTGGGGTCTTCAAGACATTTTGATTATTTCAAGAAAACCTCCTCGTATAGAATGCCATTCAGAAAGGAACTCTTGACATCCTTTTGGTATAACTTGAAGCGCAGATGACATGTAATGGCGAGTAGTAAGTGGATGGACTCAAGCCTCCCAATAGTAGTAAATGTCTGCTAAAATTCTACACCCCCAATCTACGTGTAGCCCTGAGCGCCCAACCTAGCCTTATTATGGCTAGTGGTACCATTCTCATCCATCTCATTATTAAAGATACAATTAGTACCAGTCACATTTTTCTCTCTAGGTCTGACATCATTCTTTCTAAATTGAAGAAACTATTCCTTTATAGCTGATATCCACTATACATCTTTGAGTGATTCTTTGATGTTCTTGGGCTCCACTTTGGATGTGCAGCACAGAAAGATAACATCGATCTCTAGCTGAATGCGAGTCTTGACACCTAAAGTATGATCTCCTAAAATGTAGGAATGATTATGAATCTTTCAAAAAAAAGCATTTGTATCCCCTAAATTAGGAGTAGATTCCACCCTAGGTATGTGAGGAATAATGGGATCGTCACTAGGGGTGCATCATCCTCACACAAATGGTCTGGATCAAGAAACGCTGGCATCTCATCATCTTTAATATAAACGTTTATTGATTCCATAATCTTAGAGTTATTCAAGTTAAAAACCTGGTAAGCTCTGCTCATCAACAAATATCCTAATAGAACTCCCACGTCACTCTAGGAGGAGACAAACTTTCCTAATTTCTCTATATCCCTCAGGATGTAGCATTTACTCCCAAAGACACAAAAGTACGAAAGGTTGGGCTTCTTCTTATCCATTACTCATATGGCGTTTGAAGTGCTTGTGGACGAAGATATACCATGTTGATGTTAAAAAATGGACTAGATCCAATTTTCTAATCACACATAAAATATAAAATTGTAATGAAATAATCATACAAGTGACAAAGAGTTTTTAAAGCGGTTTCGCTATGCAAAAAAGTCTGCATCCACTGTTATTGTATTGATTTGAGTGATTGCATAAATCTAAGTGCTCTTGTTATGAACAATATCATAGAATTCATTATATCTTCCTTTTTAGGAAAAGAATACAATGTATTTATAGTGATCCAGAGATCAAGGGTTGTAATGCCTTTATATATTGAAGCACTTACACCCATACATAATGAATGTGATGGTTGATTATTTAGACCACGTGTGGAAGGACTCTTGGTTGTTCCACCCTAGTGGTGACTGTTCATTTACTTTGATGATATGCATTCTTCATATTAGTCGACATGCCTGTCGAGAAACTATCTTTGGGGTTGTCGACTAGGATTGTCACCACTTAAGGAGACGGGTATCCATTTCTTATTGATCCACGTAGGTGGATACTTTTTTGTGTCAACAGAAACCCCCAATACTTCATTCTTGATGTTTTTATTGAAATGATGGAGTATATTTTCTTCAAGGTTGGTCGGCGTAAGACAACGTAGGAGACTTGTGAAAATTTTCCCCGCCTTGATCTTGTAGTGGCATTTTTGTAAATAATTTGAAAATTAGAAAACCACCAAAGGGTATATTTGTATTTTTGGCGCTTTCAAAACTGTGAAGCCGTCAGAACGTCAATCATTGATACAAGTAATCATTTCTTTCAGGTTTTTTTAGGTAGGCTATAAGGGTCGAGTTTTCCAATCTTTCGCACTACAACTTTTTGAAGCTTTCAAACACTCCTTCTTCTCCAAGTTGTCTTCTTTAAGCTTTCCTTTACGTTATACCTTTGCTTCAGCTACCATTTTACCTATAAGATTTCTTCTCCCCTTTATTTTCAATTTCTTTCTTTCCTTACTGTCACCAGGGTTTATGAAGTTCAGAGGGATTCTCTACATGAATCTAGGCAGTAAAGGAACATCCCTGATTGGGTAAAGTTAGAAATGAATGTACCACCTGTTGAAGTGCTATCACTTCCAGAGGGTAAATGGATTCCCTCCCTGTTCATTGCTGAATGTGGTTTCACTCCCCCCCCCCCAATCATTTTTCTCTAGAGTTTTGTCAAAACTTTGATGTCGTTCGTGCTAGAGTAGCCCCAAACACCTGGAGAGTAGTGAACGATATACATAGGCTTAACCAAATACATGGAACCCACATTAGCATCCCAGAGCTGATGTTTTGTTATAAATGGGTTACCAATGATAGTACTTACTATATGAAGACTAGGTTTGGCATTAGAGCCCTAATTATCAATTTTTGGACTCCTACAAAGACTATTTTGATTATGGAGTTACTATAAAGAATTGGCAACATGCTCCTCTTCAAAGAAAAGAAGTATCTGATGGGCCCAGGTGCCCCCAAGTAGGAAATTGCATAGGTTGTTGAGTTTAGTTACTGTATTTTTATCTTTTACTAACCAATTATTTGATGATTTGCTGACTAATATTATTTTATACTATTTTTCATAATTAAGAGCAAGAGGAAGTGTTTTAAAAAAGGGGATGTAAATATCCATGAGTTAAAATTCCTGTGGAGCATTAACCTGAGGATTAGTGAGGAACACCCAAGATCTTCCTTGTACTTATGACAATATAGGAGTTCAATTACATCCTTTGTTTCCAGGACTACCACTGCTAGAGCTTTATCCCCCATAAATCTTGAAGAGGAACTAGATCCTACTTCTTCGACTGAGGAATCTGCAGGTGCTAAGAAATATTTTTGAACTTCGTCTTCTTTTGAGTCGTTAGACATCTCTACTTTCCACAACTATACCACTTGCAAGTATGGAAAAGAGAAAAACTCCTAACTTGATGACTTGAGATTTGTCTCCCATTGCTTAAAGAGCTGGAGAGAAGACTAGCAAGGCTGGTGATGCCAAGAAGCCAGAGAAATCACCCAAAGTCACTAAGTAAGTTCCTCAAGTCACCACTACAAAGGAGGTTAATATTGTTGTGCCTCAATTTAAGAGGTTAAGAAAAGTCCTAACTGAGAGGCAGGTTTAGAAGAGTTCTGCCGACCAAGAGTTGGTCGAGAAGATTCAGGAGGATTTGGTTGTTGCATGGTCATCCTCTATTGTTATTCATCCTGGTGTGGCAAATTTTTTTATCAAAATTGGTCTCTCTCTCCCGATAGATCAACCCTTGCAACTCTGCCACGATTAAAGTTGGCAGAAAATGGTTGCCAAAGTTTGGCTATGGTATATCTTTCTCCTCTATTACTTGCCCTTAATGTCTTGTTTTTCTCCTAGTACTCCTTGTAATCTAATGTTGTCCTTTGTGAAGTTTTTGGTGAATTTTGATCAACTGATTAAGAAGCATGATCAAATACGTTCTTCGGGAGGAGATATTGGGGAGGCCCTTAAGGGTTTAAGGTAATCTGTGGAGACTTCAAGGAAGTTGTTGGAGTCTAAACATAAATCCCGGGAGGAAGAACTGAAGAGGGATAATGATAGAGCCACCACTACTAAGGGAAAATTGGTACCTACTAAAACCAACTTGATAGGTATTGAAAATAAGGCCAAGATGGACGAAGACAAGTTGGTAGAAAATCAAGCCCTCCTGATGTCTGCCGAGGAGAAATCTATTGGTTTGACCTCTGAGCTAGTTGCAGAGAAGGACAAAAATAAGAAAATAATAGAATAATACTTCAATAAAATCTGGGACAATGCCTTTCTAGTTGCCTCCACTCAAATTGAGTTTGTCAGGATGAAATCCTTCAAGTACGGATGGTCAGATGCCCTCAATAAGGTCGACACTGCAAAAGATTCTGAATTATTCTTGAGGCATGATCTAGGATCTCCTCCAAACTTAGAGGAAGATTTTAATGATGAGGAAGGGTCTGGAGAATCCTCTATTTAACCAGCTGGGACTGCCTTAAATACCATTGATGAGGCCAATCCTTCTGTCAACCTGCCCTTTGGGAGAAATATTTAGGATAAGGAGAAGGTATAACTCCTTTGTTTTTCTTTTTATTCATCTCCTTTGTAATCGAACTAGTAGTATGTAGTACCTTTTGGTTTATTAATGAAAAAGTTTCTCTTTTTGGTTAAATGTGTTGTATTTACCATACTTCTACCTTCTTGTTTGGTTGAATGAAATCATACACTTTGTGTTATGTTTGCTCAGTTATTAGACTTGTGTTCTTATATTTTCAATTTTCAGTTTGATGTTAGGAAGAAGGCCATAGCTTCTACTGAATCGAACCTGATTAGGCAGAGTAAATATATTTTGGATGCTAGCTATGTTGATTTATTCTAAGAAGACTTAGTCGGCTTGCTTGGTACAGATGTGTCCGACCAAGTTAAGGAGTCATACATCCACATTCATTTCTTGCTGGACAGGGTAATGGCAAATAATGTTTCTTATTATGAGATGATTAAGGATCTACAAAAGGACGACAAGTTTACTTGGGGCTAAGTACAAAGCTTTGAGAGAAGGTTGGGGCTTTAAGAAGAAGCTTGAAGATTATGCTTCCATATACAAAAGGAAAGAGTTCATGTTGAGCCAAGAAGTGGATGAAGCCAGGGAGATAGCCAAACTTCTTGAAGAGGAGAATAATAAGCTCAGAAATTAGTTGGACATCTTGAAGAAGTTATCTGCCAGTGGTGCTGATGAGGATGCTTCTTTCTTGGAAGATGAGAATGCTAAACTAGTAGGAGAACCTGAAGCAAAAAAAAAAAAATCAAGCCTGGGCAAACTTCCAGGAAACAAATAAATAGTCGACCAACTGTAGATGAGGCAAGATCCAATAGAACACTAGCCAAAGAAGTTTCCCTATTGAAGGCCAAGAGTAAGGTTATTGTTAAGTTGTCTGTGAAGATGGAAGCCAAGGATAAATCCATCACCGACCAATCTGTTCAGTTGAAAGTCAAGAGTGATGTTTTGAAGAAACTTCAGCATTAGGTTGAAAGGCTAACCTTTCAATATCATAAACAACCCAGGGAGGTGTGGATGGAAGGCTATAATGAGGCTCTTAGCCATGTTTATGATCATCTTGCCCAAAGCCACCGTGAAGGTTATAAATGGGGATGGACCAACTATCTGACTTTGTTAAAATATGATTGAAACCGCGAGCTATGGTACTAGAATGAACCTGGTCTGCTAGATTGTGATAAGACCCCATTCAAATTAGACATATCATTGATTCCTCCTTATGCAATTCCTCAGTGCTTAATCACCAATACTTGGGAGATTATGGTCTGCATAATGTACATGAAATTATTCGTCCTCCTCATTTGATTAATGTGCCAAGCAACAGCAACAGGCAAATGCTGAGGGATTTTAACTTCATCAATTCCCCTTATATCCTAGATGATCCTCCTACTGGTATAGATAGAGTGTAGCCAACTTCCAAAGATCAAGGAAAACGTTAAGTTGAATAGATTTTTTTTATTTTGTATTCATTTGATTTTGAATGTAATACAGTTAGAATTTGAATAAAAATTCGTACTTTTGTGTTGTCAACTTATGATTATTTAATCAATCAGTCAACTGAGTTGTTGTTTAATAATGATTTATTAAACTGTGATTGTAAGGCCATATATTTTACTAATGCACTTAGATAAAACTACAAATAGTTTTATTGATCCAAGTTTAGCATCAGTTAACTATGGTGACCAAGTGTAGGATGAATATATGTGTATTTTCCAATGGTTGGCAATGTTAACATGTCTTCCTACATTTGGCTTAGTCGGGTAAAAGTTGTTTGTAACTGTTTGAGGTGTATACGAAGTTTTATAGATTTCTTGTTCTTGACTTGTCAAATACGAAGTTATACATGAAGTAAATTATTAGTGTCGACAAAGTGTATGAGGATTGTATTCCTGTATTTAACTTGGTCTGGTAGAACTTATTTATCGTGACTTGTTAAAATGAAGTCATACATGAAGTAATAACTTCTTGTTCATGACTTCTACATACGAAGTCATATACGAAGTAATCTTGGGCAAGATATGACTGTTCATTAAGATGTTAGTACATCTCGAATTTGAAAAAATCAACCTAATTAAGTATGTGTTATTGATTGGAAGATAAGTTCAACCTAATTGATTATGTGATATTGATTGGAAAGAGAAGAAGACCAAGAGATATTTTTTGTTTTCTGTTTCTGGGGGATGTATATTGTCGTACTCTAGAAAAAAAATAAAAAATATAAAGGAACTAAAATCAAGATTTTTATTGAACTTGAAAAATAATTGTGTTGAAAATAAAGAAAAAAAAATATAATATGTCAATGCCTTTATTCACTGATAATATTTTTGAAGGTGCTCGACGTTCCAAGGGTTCTTGAACTCCTCCCCATCAATTGTCTCAAGTCAAAACATCCCTGGTCGGATGACTGCTGAAATGCGATATGGACCATGCCAATTGGCCTCAAGCTTGTTTCCCTTCTGGATTACCTTCTGAAATATATAGTCTCCTTCTTTTAAGTTGTTCGGCTTAACCCTTTTATGGTAAAAGTGAGCAGTCCTTTATTGGTACGCAACATTTATGAGAGCAACATCTTCTCGAACGTCCTCTAACATGTCTAGTTCCAATATTCTCATTAAGTCACTTTTTGGTGAATTAAAATTCAGCACCCTATGAGTTGGTAGGCCTATCTCGGTTGGTACCATGGCTTTCGTCCCAAATGCAAGCATATAAGGTGCTTTTCCGGTTATTGTTCCCGACGTTGCTCTATAAGCCCAGAGGACATAATGCAGTTCATTGATATAGTTTACCTTAGCATCATCAAGCCTCTTCTTCATCCATTAAGAAAGGTTTTATTTGTCACCTTCGTCTGACCATTGCATTGTGGATGGCTTAGGGCAGAATAAAGTTTTTGGATCTTGGACTGAGCACAGTATGCTTTGAATTTTCCATTATCAAATTGGGTTCTATGGTCTGTAATGAAGGCATGAGGGATGCCATACCTACATATGATTCTCTTTTAGATGAACTGGTACACCTTCTCATAAGGAATTTCTATTTATAGCTCTGCTTCTACTAATTTTTTGAAATAATCAACAATAACTACTAGGTATTTAAACCTGCCTTTAGTGGTCGGTAGTGGGTCAACCAAAGAGAAGTAATTGGTGCTAGAGTAGCATTGGGTGCTTTGTGAATTGGAGAGAACCTCTGGCACTTATCACACTTTCTTACAAAGGCCCTACAGTCTGCCCTCATAGTTATATAGTAGTATCCCTATGTGTTGATTCTCTGGAGTAACGATCCACTAGCTGAATGAGCTCCACAAGAACCTTCATGCACCTCGTTAATCAAATTTTTAACCTCCAAAAGATGAACAAAACATAATAAGGAGATAGTTAATCCCCTTCTGTATAAGAATCCTTTGTCTAATACATATTTGTCTTCTTTGTATCGAAGTATTTTTACTTCTTTGGGATCAGCTGGTAGGATCCCTTTTCAGTATAAGCCTTGATCAGATCCATCCGGGAAGGTCCCACATTTATAGTAATGAAACTCACCATTAGATCCTTGTCTATCCTCCTACTTGCCAAGATCTCAATTGGAATGCTTATTTGGAGTTCAATTTTTATTGCTGAAGCTAGCCGAGCAAGTGCATCAGCTCGAGCATTAGCTATTCTTAGTATCCTGTTCATTTGCAGGCCTAAATATTTGGAAATGAATTCCATGGCCTTGGTCAAGTATCTATTCACTAATTCTCCCTTGACTCCATATAGATGGAGAACTTGGTTGACAACCAGCTGTGAATCACTCTGTGCGCACGCAAGGTCGTAAGCACGGGACATACATGATATGCCCCGTCAAATATCCTAGGTGCAATAACTAGGACAAGGCACCCAAAATAGACCTGTAAACACCATCACCAAAGTAAAGCAACGCGTCAAATTGAGTGAGTTCCATTCAAACACAACCTAATTTAAATTAGCTAGAAAGCATGGTAAAAATACGATAAATAAATGCGATAAATAAACGCGGTAAAACTACACTAGAAAGCACGTAAACCAATTTAGGAAAGCATGTAAACCTAATTAACCAAAGCCAGAATTAATGGAAAACAACTATATTAATGGAGAGGATGATGAATAGTGCAACTTACAACCCAATTGGGTGCCAAACCAAGAAGTATCAAAGAAGAACTCTCCAAAACCCTCAAACCTAAGGTATTCTAACCTAAAAATGAATTCTAAAACTTAATAATGATTATTACAACAAAAATCCTTTATATAGTAAAATGAATTAAATTAGAAAAGAAAAGAGAAAAGAAAATAAAAGCCAAAATATATTCAGAAAACAGGGGATCGATCGATCTATCCCTTATGATCGATCGATCAATGGTGAAAATTCTATCCCACTGTCTCCCCACGAATTGTAAAAATTGAAGGATCGATCGATCGATCGATCAAGCAGGTCTGCAACTCCTTTCCTCCTATTTTGGCATGTTTGCATTTCCCTTCCGCTGAAATCGCCGTAACTTTTTCGTTTTGAATCGGAATCGCGCACCGTTCATGGCCATGCGAAGCTTGCGAGAAGGGATACAACTTTCGTGAAGATGTTGGCCCAGGTGCCCAAGATGTGAAAAGACTAAAATACCCTTGAACGTGCGATTGTGTACGAAAATCGAGCGAAATGCGTCTGAACTTCACACTTAGCATCCAAATACCTATTAAAACTCAATTAACCCCTGCAAAACATGTTAACGTAGAAATAAGAGGTTGTCTTCTTAACGAGCATAAATATAGGGATTAAGATACCCGAGGGGGCTAAAATGTGTAGGTTCGAGGGATGAAATACGCAATATTTGCGTCGTATCAACAAGCCTAGGGGATTTAGCATGCTACCCGAAAGATGGCGTAGCTCCCTTTGGGTAACCATAGGCTCCACAGATATGGGAGCGCTCATGACACCAAAATGAAAATAAAGAAAGGGTGAGCGGTCAATCGAGCACTTGCATAGTAAAAATAAATTATAAAAACTATGTATGACAGTATAATACCTAAGGAGTTCTTGGAAAAACACTCATAAGATGTTTCCCAGATATAGGAACGCTCGAGCCATAGCCTGGAAAATAAAGAAACTGGAAAGTGTCACTTTTGCACTTGCACAATAAAAGAAAGTTATAAACAAATCATGTATGATGGAATAATACTTGAGGAGCACCTACAATAATGCTCGCAAAATGTTCCACGGAAAAAGGAATGCTGGTGTCACTAACCTGAAAACAAATAAACAAGAAAGTGTTACCAAAATACTTTCACAGTAAAAGCAAGTCACAGAAGAACCATGTATGATAGAATAATACCTCTTAAATGCTTATATATGCACTCGCTGAGGGTTCCACAACCAAATGAACACCTACAGTGCTAATCTAAAAATAAGATCAATGAAAATATCATAAGAACATTTATATAGTAAAATCAAGGTTTATAGGTCTAGGTATGACATAATAATACCTGAGCACTCACACGCATGCTCGCAGCAGACTCTACAATCAAGGGAACACCCACAGCCATGGCCATTTGAGCTTTTATAGTTATGGGGGAACTCGTGACACCCACCTAAAAAAAGAGGAAAATGGGAATATTGTCATTTGAGTAACTACACACAAACTTCATAAGTAAAAAAAATACCAAATTGGAAATTAATGAATGCTAGGATTCATTCCTGAGGGGGTATAAGTGATGAATCGCTCGCAGCAGCACTGGTTGGAGATACAGCAGGCGAGGGGTGATAGAAATGCTCGCCTAAATTTAAAAAGAACACAACATGAATAGCATAATGAACATATAAAAACAAAAGTACATAAGCACTGAAACAAGTGTAAGAGTATGTTAGTTTAAGTACTAAACTCCAAGGGAAGGAGAAGCATTCAAATCCACAATATGAGGTGTAGGGATGTTCGTGCTAACCTGTTAGCAAAGAAGTTATTTATGTGATGCAAACAATATGCCCACTCATAGTCAAGCCAAAAATAGGCCGAGTGGGAAGAGTTTGAATATGGGTCCTATTTTCAAACAGAAGGCAAACCTTAGGGATAGGTGTCCTCCCAGATGGAGACAACCCAGGGATAATTGCCCCCATGGGAAGGAGTACACCCCTAGTGGTAAGAGGACTGCTCGATAGGGAGCCCTACAATGACTAAGTTAAAATAAAATAACTAATAACATTTATGTTCACAATTCAAGTATTAAGAAAAAGGGAAAGGAAATATTCAAATAATACCTCTCCAGAAGTGGCCACGGTGTGGGCTGGGGACTGAGCCGAAAAGCTACTCGCTACGGAAGAAGTGAGTGGCCAGGTAATTGGTACGAGAGGGTCCATGGAGACTTATCAAAAAATAATATGCGAGCCAATAGGTAGTATAAACAATGACTTGATAAAACCCCTTTATAAAGTACCAAATACCTTAATAGAATGAGCAGTCACTGGAGAACTACTCACACTGGTGGGGAAAATAGTGTAAAGCTTCGAGAAAAGAAATCCATGAGTATAGAAGGTCAAAACTCAAAATAGCAAAGAAAAAGATCAAGTGAACTTAATAGTTTTATGTGAAAACCTCTCAGGAGAAACTCAAGGAATACACCAGCATAGAGTTACTGTCATGCTAAAATGGAGTTAGAGGAACAACGAGAGAAGAGGAAGAAGGAGCCACCCTCGCTTGGATAGAGCCACTCGCCCCAGTATAAGAGTCATGCTCAGTAAATGAGAAAAGTTAGTAATACAATAAAATATAGCCTGGATATATGAAAAAAATAAAAAGTACGTGATGAATTAGACACTTACATGGTCATCACGGCGAGCTTTCCCATAAGGCAAAGGCCCAGTAGTAAGGCTAATGGAAAAGTGTGAGTAAATCATGGTGTCATCATGATCACTGATGGAGGGCTCCAAATACATGGCTGATCCCCTTGTGGATGATAAAATTAAGAAGCTCGAGGCGATTGATATTTGTTGACACTAAGTAATCCATTGTTATTTGAAGAATAACAGTTGTAATCATAAGAAGGAGTGCTTCCATAATCAACAAGTTTCTCTTCAAATGAACATAATGGGGAGTAAGTGCTCATAATTATATTACTTATAGTTTTACTATGTGAAAGAGGAGTAACTAGAGTAACTTACACTAATAGAGAAAATAGAGGAGCAGAAGATTGAGAAAGAGTGGCTTTAAGGGCCTCATAGCCCCGCTAATGAATGGTCTAGAAGGTTTCTTTAATCCCCAAAGTGTCAATTTCTAAACTTTGGTCTTCCACAGTAGAGGGCACAGTGAGCTTAGATGCCTTCTTCTTTTGCCTAGCTGCTCGAGTCTTAACAAGCGAGGGAGGGGAAACAGTCCCCCCAATTTATGTAGGAACATAATTGGAAACCTCAGTATCAGGGTGCTTCCTCTTTGAGGGGACTTTGGCCTTGGTTTTGCCATAGCATTTCCCCTATGGATGTTGAGTTCTAACCCTAGGGTATTTCGAGTATATACTCTCCACATGGAGTAGGATTCACAAGGATAGGAACCACCTACTCTAGAGGATCCCTCTCCACTTGGATGCAGTGCCAAACTTCTTTCTGGGTTCATTTGTTCAAGTATTTTTCATTTGATGGGATGCCCTCTGTAGGTGCAAAAAATCTCACCCGTCGGGGGTGGCAATTCATCACGATACAAGTATAAAAATAAATGTGAGAGAGACAAAGATTTACGTGGTTCGACCATGAATGGCCTACGTCCACGGGGCTGCTGGTGTGTTTCATTAGGATGATCATAGAGTTTTACATGAGAGTGTTTCTCTAACTTCTAGGCCCCCTTTCATAATGGGGGTGTCCCCTTTATATAGAGTTATGGGTTACATTAGGGTTACAAATATGGATGAGTAACAAATATGGATGAGCCCTATCTTCGTGGAGTTTCATTCCAATCAGATACTGCTCCTCGGTCTTCTCGTTTACTAAGGACTTTAGTCGCCCCTATATTTCTGGCACGTCGCCATCTTCACCGGGGTTCTCCCCACACGTCACGCTATTCCGTAGGCATATATATATTGCCCCCACAATAGCCCCACAGGTCGCAGTTCAACTGAGTTGATTCTGAGATGAGCTGGGAGCTGGTACACAATCTCTTTAAACATATGCAGTTGGTGGTGTGAACTGGACTGGCACTCTTTGATCTGTCGTTCAACTTTTAAGCCTTCTTTGGTTGATCTTCTCGCCTTCATATATTTTTAGATGAATGCTTGGCTTGAGTTGAGAGGCGTTCAATCGATATGGGAACCGGACTCGAGAGTGTCGAGCTGCCTACGTACCCTCTTGGGATTAGGTCGAACGTAGTTCATTGTCTATTTTATTATATGGCCCAATTTGTGAGGCTGACCATAGGCCTGTTCAGAATTTGTTTATTGAGGTTTTATTGAGCGTGCATAAAGTTTAGGGCGTCTCCCTGTATTTTGGACTCGTATGGTCCGTTTGTTGGGGCCGACCACGTGCCTATGCGTCGAGCCTTGCTCGAGCATGTACCTAGTAGGGGTAAGACCCTGCCTTAGGTTTTTCATATGGTCCAATTGGAGAGGCCGACCAGAAGCCTATGCGTCGAGCCTTGCTCGAGCATGTACCTAGTAGGGGTAAGACCCTGCCTTAGGTTTTTCATATGGTCCAATTGGAGAGGCCGACCACAGGCCTATACGTCGAGCCTTGCTCAAGCATGTACCTAGTAGGGGTAAGACCATGCCTTAGGTTTTTCATATGGTCCAATTGGAGAGGCCGACCAGAAGCCTATGCATTGAGCCTTGCTCGAGCATGTACCTAGTAGGGGTAAGACCCTGCCTTAGGTTTTTTATATGGTCAAATTGGAGAGGCCGACCAGAAGCCTATGCGTCGAGCCTTGCTCGAGCATGTACCTAGTAGGGGTAAGACCCTGCCTTAGGTTTCTCATATGGTCCAATTGGAGAGGCCGACCAGAAGCCTATGCGTTGAGCCTTGCTCGAGCATGTACCTAGTAGGGGTAAGACCTTGCCTTAGGTTTTTTATATGATCCAATTGGAGAGGCCGACCAGAAGCCTATGCGTCGAGCCTTGCTCGAGCATGTACCTGGTAGGGGTAAGACCCTGCCTTAGGTTTTTCATATGGTCCAATTGGAGAGGCCGACCAGAAGCCTATGCATCGAGCCTTGCTCGAGCATGTACCTAGTAGGGGTAAGACCCTGCCTTAGGTTTTTCCCATAATTTAATGTAATACCAATTGTGTTTGCATTTTTCCATTTTTTAATGCCTCGCATGTAAATATCCGCCTATTTTACCTTTTAGGTTGTGCCGTCACACTTCCTTAGGCCTAAAAGGCGATGGCAAAAATGCACCTGGTTTGAGGGTCATCCACCCGTTCAGGATTTTGATCGACCAACATAGTTGGCGACCAACTTGAGTTGGCTTTTTGCCTAGGGATCCCCCGTAGGGCTTTTATTGTTGCCTGGGCAACTCGTGAGGCCATTTGTGTTTGGAGATAACAAAGGCCTATAGACGTACTTAATTTAGTGAGAACAAGCAAGAAGGCCGGTGTAACTAAATCAAGCTTGATCGTGATCGTCATTTGAAAGACTAATTCCGATGTTAACCATGTTGGCATCTGTCCTGAGTTGACCTCCTTTATTTTGCTTTAAATGTTGTAGTGAATCTATTCACGTGTCATCGCTGCTATGGAGCCCCCAATTGGGCTGTGAAGAGGAGGCTGCCCGATCGTCCATTGGGTCATCTGATCTGTATAATCGGGATGATAAGTTTGCCCGATCGCTTCTCGAGGCTTCGTTGCTTTGAAGAGTATCGCGTTGATCGTTCGTCGATATCCATACTCTATAATATGGATATATTTAAGGATTATCTTGCTCGTATCTCTCCACGTATTGTATCGTTCCTTGGGGCACACTTGTTCGCTGACCATGCATGGTGGTTCCAAGAGGCTGTGGAAGACTCCATATAGCTCGTGCACCTAAAGAGACTGATAGGGGTTCAAAGCATCCTTATGAAAAAATGCGTTGATCTGATATGGTGTTCAAGAAACATTGTTATTCTGGAGTGGATATCTTAGTGTTGATGACGCGTTAATTCGTTATTGGGTGGTCGTTGATCATCATGGGTTGTCTGACAATGTTGCCCGATACATTCAGGAGGGTCTGGTGTTTGTTATCAACATGTCTTGCTCGTTGACTGTGATTTTGCTGGTCGTGTGACTTCTTATAAGTTGGATTCATCCTTGTTGATAAATATAGTTGATCGTTGCTCTTCATGCTGTTTTATGTGTTATTGGTTCTTTGTGGTACAGATCGCCCAACTTTTCATTCGACGAGGTTGAATTAAATAAGAACTGTATTGCCCAACTGTTTCTTAGAGCTTGAGACGTGATCACATTGTCAAACTATCCGTCGAAGTTGAGGGTCCGTTGAGGAAAAATTGCAAAGGACCTGGTAGATGTTGCGAACGATCCATGCCTGAGCATCTGTCGGAGTATTGATGGGATAAATGATGCCTGAATGCTTGTCGAGGCAAAAACTATAGAGGATCTGGTAGATATTGCGGGTGATCCATGCTCGAGCATCCGTCGAGGCAAGGAGGACCGAGCAAGTATTACGAATGATCCTGTATTGTTAGTGAAAACTAACCTTCTAATAAATGCAATGTTGATTATTAATCGACTGTGCCAACCATCTGTTGGGACTGAATATAATAATTATCCTTACCAACCATTTGTTGGGGATAAAATTCGACATGTGTGGCAAATATCTTCGGGACTAAATATATAGAAATATTTTGCCGAGCATTTGCTGAGATGAACCTTGAATATGCCTGATCGTCTTTCAGGTCAAGAATCATAGAGCCAGACAATCAATTTTAAAATTCAAGAAATATCAACATCCGAGCATCTGTCTGTTGTAAATAATATTGCCCAAGCATGTGCTGGGTCCAAAGTGGTGTAAAATGCTCAACCATCCGTCGGAGCATTAACAAAATAAGTAGTGCCAGACTGGTCTGCCGGGGTGAAGTTGTACAAGTCCGAGTAGATATAAAGGGCGATCCGCGCTCGAGCATCTATCGGTGTATTAATAAGATTTCCAAGAGCTTAAGATTATGGCCGAGCATTCGTCGAAACTGAATCTTGTACTTGTGGAAGTTAATAAGTTGCTCGACCATTTGTCGAGGCTAATTCAAATAGAATTTATCATGCAATATGATGTACATCTATTCGAGCATGTGCCGAGGAAAATATTCATAGTATTAAATGAATGACATGAATGATCTCATAATTTTTGTGATAAATTCTCACGTGGATGGCCGTGCCCAATCATCCGTCGGGGATACACTAAGTATTAGTAAAAATATTACAGTGACCATCCATTTGTATAACCAATAATAGCTAGACGACAATATTGAAAATTAGATGATCGAATAAATGACATGAGTGCTCTACAAGTGCGCCCCAATATTTATGTGAACAAAATAATTGTAATAAAGTCGAATAAAAGATGCAAAATTTCTCAAATATATCCAGTTGTACGACATAGGAGTTAATTTGGAATTTTTGCAAATAGCTCCAAGTAAATGCTCAATTGCAAGTTGGTTTCAAAAATTTATTTTGACAGAAAATTGTGTAGTGACAATTGTGAAGTATGTAGTATAGATAGCCCCCTGCTTACAAATTTATGACGATAAAAATAGTGAGCGTAATTTGTGAGCAAATAAAATATGATAAGACAGAAACGAACAATGCACAAATAAATGTGTGTATCCATCAATTGGGGTTGTGATAAATATAAGAATTATCCTGACGAGCTATCCACTGGGGATAAAATAAGACTTGTGCGGTAGATGTCTTCGGGACTAAATATATAAAAATATTTTGCCGATCATCTGCTGAAATGAATCTTGAATGTGCCTGACCGTCCTTCAGGCTACGAATCATAGAATTTGAGCTTCAGTTGGAGTAATAACAATTTTGCCCAAGCATTTCTTTGGGTCTAAAGTGCTATAGTATGCTCGACTATCTGTCGGAGCATTAATAAAATGAATGGTGCCTAGATATAGCGAGAAATTCATGCTCGAGCATCCGTCAAAACATCGATGAGATTTCCAGGGACTTAAGATTATTGTCGAGTATCCGTCGAGACTGAATCTTGTACCTGTGGAAGTTAGTAAATTCCCTGACCATCTGTTGAGGCTAAATCAAAATAGAAGTTATTATGAAAATGATATGTTCAACAAAGTATATAGGATATGCATCCAATCGTCCATTCCCCAAGGAAAAAATTCATAGCAGCGTATGAATGTAATAGATAATCTAATGATTTTTATGATAAAAATCCCACTGAGATAATCGAGCCGAGCATTCGTCGGGGCTGAGTTAAATTTAAATAGTTGTAGCTGGAGGACAATACTGAAAATAAAAATGATCGAATAAATATCGTGAGTCCTCTATAAGAACGCCCCACTATTTATGTGATCAACATAATTTGTAATAAGGTGGCATAAAAAGTGCCAACTAAAATCGTTGTAATAAAATCACATGGTCCCATAAAATAATTTTATTTTTAGAGAGAACTGAGCAATGCAAAAATTTAGTCAAATATATTCCAAGTGTAAGACAAGGATTAATGCAGATTTTTTGCAAAATTATTTGAAGTCAAAAGTGAATATTCAAATACAAATTTGGTTTCAAATTTATTTTCACATGTGGATGTGAATAAAAAAAACTGTTAATTTTAACAATTCCCAAAGGGCTTTAAGAGCATCCGTAATGGTGTTATACGGCGAAAGGTAGGCGTGAGGCGCGTGGCTGTGATTTACCTTTCTCCCAAATGGGCAACAAACAGTGGGGGAGTTCCTACGAACTTCTATAGTTCGTAGGAACTTCTTACGAACATCTAAAGTCCGTAAAAAGTTCTTACGAGGTATAGAAGTTCGTAAGAACCTAACGGTCTAATTTAAACGGTAACATTCCTCCGTTTATAAAGCTTCTTCTTCGTTCTTCATACATCTCCAGTATTCTTCATTCTTCTCCTTTCTTCTGCATCATCAGTGTATTTAACCTCTTGATCTTCTTTCTTTCCTTCTTCATCTTCATTTATTTTTTCTGCCTCTCCATTTTCATACGCAACAGTCTAGTATTCATAATTCAGTCCAATTTTTTTTTATAAAAAATCAGTTCCAATTTAGTCCAAATCAGTCCCAATTTAATCCAAATCAGTCCCAATTTAGTCCAAATCAATCCCAATCTAGATACCCAATCCAGATATAGAAAATCCTCCAAATCAGATCTTGTCAACATGATGGAATTAGGAAAAAAATGGAAGAAATATATTAATATCGGGAAATCGAAAAAACACGGGTCGACTTCAACGGCAATTCCCGATTCTTTCGCGCCGACTCAACCGTCGAATCCCGAAATTGACAACTATACCCGTATTTACGACAGAGTATCACACACGTTGGACGGAGAAACTCTGATAATAAACGGAAACAAATTCGAATTTCGGGGGAATTGGGCGGGGCCAATGAAATTGTACAAATTGATTCAAGAGAGAAAGCCCGATATCAAAACAATTATCGACAGTGTCGGTTTTATGTCGAATTTTTTTTCTGTGGTGATGCCCAATTCGGATCAATGTATTGTCACGGAGATGATCGAACGTTGGTAGGACACGACGCATACCTTCCAGCTACCATATGTCGAGCTTGCGTTCACTCCGCTGGACTTCACAATGCTTTCCGGTAATAACTTATGGCTTATTTCGTTCTACTTATATTCATAATTGTTTAAAAATGTGAAAATAATATGTTGTAATTAAATTCATAATTAAATGTTTGAAATATGTTTTTAGGTAATTATATTCATAATTATTTCGATATACGACAAATAAATTGAAAAATGTACTCGCATTCCGAATATGTCAATATATGAAAATAATTATTCATATTCACTTAATATTTCAATATGTGAAAATAAATAGTTGTACTTCAATTCATAAATGATTGTTTGAAATATATATTATGGTTTTCATTTTCATAGTTATTTAAATATATGACAAAATTTTAACCTTCGTGTACCGGCATCATAATCGTTTCAAAATGTGAAAATAATATGTTGTACTTAAAGTCATAATTAAATGTTTGAAATATATTTTTAGGTAATTATATTCATAATTATTTCAATATACGACAAAAAAATGATGAAAATGTTCCCGCATTCCGATTGTGTCAATATATGAAAATAATTATTCATATTCACTTAATGTTTCAATATGTGAAAATAAATAGTTGTACTTAAATTCATAAATGATTATTTGAAATATTTATTATGGTTTTCATATTCATAGTTATTTAAATATATGACAAAATTTTAACCTTCGTGCAGGCATTCCAATTGGACAAGGACGACGGATTGAAAATGTACGAATTGAACAATATACAAATTTTGTTAATACCATAAATGAATTTTTCCAGAAATTCATATACAGAGATTTACTGGTGCGGGAATTCCAGTTTCTGACCTAAAAAAATACATAGAAAATTTTGTCAAGGTTGAACCGTTACCAGATTATATGTCCCCAATCATAGCTCGGGCATTTTGGTTTTATGTTGAGAGTGCAACTACAGCGGAAATATTGCGACTTCTCAAATAAAATCCAGTTTTTAATTAAACCCAAATTTTAGTTAAACCCTAAGACACGCATCTAGATGATTTATCAAATAAAATATAGCATGCAGGATAAAAAACAAACAGTTTCAGGAAAAATCCTTTTAAAAGCCTCATTTTGCTTTAAAAAACTTACTTCTTATTTTTATAAAAAACATTTTATAAAAATTTCCCAATACTAAATATGAACTTTAAGGAACGTAAAAACAAAATTTTACCAAGTTCATTCTTGCAGAGGCTATGATGTTGAAGACGTTTTGATATTCGGATCTGTTGATGTAGATGTGATCTTGAGTTTCTTCAACGGTGTAACGGCGTACGACATACAAATTGATAATGGACAACAAAAATGTCCTTACATATGTATTGGGGAGTGTATTTTTTCCAAATGCTCACTCCACTGCCGACCTCGGTTATTTACATTATCTTGAGGATATTCATGCCATAGGCACATACGACTGGGTTTCGGCTATTTATGCCCGTATTTTATGGTCTTTGGACAAAGCCAGTCGACGATCGTTGACTAGCGTTGAATGCATGTGGCAAATACTCGAGGTATATTATCGTTTCATTTTATTTATTAAAATTTATGTTTCATTACAATATACGTTCAACTTATTCTAACGAATTAAATTTATTGAAAAATTTTGCAGTATTTACATCACGAGTACATGGCCACGACATGTCCTATTCTCGTTGATCCGTCTATTGATGTGTGGCCCCACATTTTTCGTTGGTCAAGGGGGAATAGAAAGAAAGTAAAGGGAGCACAGCGATTTAACATCTCAAGCAGTCAACATCAGCTTGAGATGCGGTCACCCGAGTCCATTGTATGGCAGCCATACGAGACTTCTGCCTATCGTGACTCTGATGTCATCTCATATGCTCGAGAGATATCGGGGTTACGGATTATTTTTTGGGATCCCCTATTTAAGGGTTTTTGGTACTTGGGTGATCGGGCCATCCGACAATTGACTGGGAGGATATGTATCGCAGACAACCCACCATCAAGTTTGTGTTCTGCCTCAGAAAATGATTTCCAAGCAGCTGTCGCCCAAAATTGGCCTATCGCAAATCAATACGTAAGAGATGTGTCAAAAGAAGAGTATAATGCATATTGGAAGGCAGTAGCACTCGGGCCAATACTACCGCCGATTGCCAGATATGTTAATGTAGATTTGATTGGAGTTGGTTCAGTGGCACCTTCGACGTTGCGAATCCCGCAAGCACCAGCACCGACTAATGATCCGCATGTGTATGAGACACAGTTCTCTGTGGGTAGTTCTATGCACATCCAACCACCGAGGCAGAATTGGACGGTTGACGTAGGCCTACCGGAGGGGGCTTCATATACTATAGATGTGCCGATACCTGAATTTTCAACCAACGCACCTCCAGCTCAATCTTTGACGCAGTTAGAATGGCATCAATCCTACGTCGAGGCAGCAGATAACATTCGAGGTCTACGCCATTTAATATTACATGAGACACGTCAGCGAGAGGATCAACTCAAAGCAGGTCATGATCGCATTGAAGAGTTGGAGCGTAGACTAGCACGTTTTATTATGCCTAGTCGAGGGTTTGAGGAGGGTGATACTAGTTCTAGTCGTCCGACCGTTTACAGACCAGCCCCACCCTCTGACCCGGTCCCGACATATGAGGCCCAACAAGGTTGGGGTAATTTATTTGGGTCTGACCCTTACACGGGTTCACATGCAGATTTAGGTGATGATTTTGAGTTCGGCCCGGGGCGCCAGTGATGTATAATGTACAATTGAAAAATGTTAAGAATAAATTTTCTTATTGTTGTCTCAATGTAATTGTGATGATAAGTGTTATGATGTCTCATATTTATTGCGATTGCTCTGATATCATTTTTTATTATTGACTTAAGTAGTAAAAACACTAATACACGATCAAAATGATTAAAAGGAGAAGTACAACAATATGATTCAAACGCTTAGGTCAAACCTAGTAGAAGTACAACAATATGGTTTCCCATTGCGCACTAAACATTTAGGTAAGTAAGATCGTTGCCTATCTGAATCAACATATTCTTCGTTGTAGTTTGATATATTTGGTTCGTACTCTGCCCCATCATTTTCATATATGCATTCCGAAAAGTAATCATAACCGGAATTCGTGTAATTTGAAATATCGTTATCTGATGCCAACGTAGAGTCGTTATATATGTTAATTAATTGTTCTTGAATGTGACGACCTGATAGCATCGTGCGTTGTACTTTGTGATAACGTTTTAGGCGCCTCTCCATCTGCCATATCTCTTCCTCCAATAAATCAAGACAAAACATATCCGCTTCTTCGGGATACGATATTGGCCAAAGTGCGGCAGCCCGATTTTTTGGCACGGATATGTGATGGTAATGGCAAAGCACCTCCAGGTCACACCTTTCATTATATTTATCTGGCCATGTGAGGTGTTCCCACGGATACACAACTCCGTCTTCAGGTTCCGAATTGGGAGAGATTATGAATATATGACCAAAGTCATTGAGAAAACGTCGAGAAGTATCAATTGGATATGTTTGGAAAATTATTTTTTTCCCATACCAATCGTTACCAACAATATCTGTGTAAGAGCCATTGTAAATGGATGAATAGTAGGGAGATGAAGCCATTTTTGAAATATAAGACAATGGTAGATGTTGATACCAAATTTAATCTGCTGATGTGGACCAATAATAAGAAGACACGTGTCAATCTACATGGCACAATAACAACGAGGAAGTTTATTTCCCCCGACCAAGTCATGTTCTCTCCGAGCAACGAGGAGGACACCCCGAGGAACTCTATCATCCCGAGATACTCTAAGCACTCCGAGGAACTCTTGATCAACGAGCAACTAAGGCGGTCCGAACTGCATCTCGGCCGTATCATTAATTACCAGACGGACAACTGTTCAACTATTCATTATATTCTTGACGCACACGCTGCATTAAATGTATTACCCTTTCATATGTATATCATTTAATGTATTGGACCTTTCATGTACAGCCTAAAGGCTATAAATACCTTGTATCATCCTCATTCAAGGGGACCGGAATTTCTTGAGAGAACTTGTAATCAAGAATTTCACAAACACTCAGCAATAACATAACAGTGGACGTAGGCTTTATTCCTAGCCGAACCACTTTAAAAATCTTTGTCTTATTTATTTATCTGTGATTAAAAAATTAGAGCGATCTAGTTTTTTACATCAACAGATTGGCGCCGTCTGTGGGAATTTGTTACAAGCGTTGTTCTCCACCAAAAGCTAAGTTTTTATTTTCTTTACGTATAATCAATTATACATACATCTTTTGATTCAATCATGATTTTTATGTTTATATACATAAATTAATTGTCCAATTTTTATCTGCAAATTGTTGCATATCATGATTTTTAAATCATAAATGTAGATTTATCCTTATTTAGAACTCTGAAAAATAGTAGATTTCATAAATCATAATTCTTTGCTTGATTCTCAAGTTTTAATCATGGAATAAATATTTTAAATGATTACATATGCCAATATATACGACGATGATAAGATTTGATCATTTTCATTGTTGATTTTGAAATAAATTTTGTAAGATATTTGATGTCTATTCAAATTCCCATCATATTTTTAATAAAAGAATGGGAAAAGGTTAAAGACAATGAAAAGTCTTTTCATGGAAATCATGACCCATATATATTCTCTCTCTCTCTTCAAGTTTGAATCTCTTTGCATTCACTTTTATGAACTATATACTTAATTTGGTTCATCTTCCATCTATGTCAATAAAGTCAAATTGATTGATTTTTTATATAAATTTGGTAATAACTTCTATCATTCAACATATTTTTATCTCTCCAAATTGGGAATATGAAGGGATCAATATAAAAAAAAAAAATTCTCTCACCTGAAAAATCATTACCCATCTCTTGTAAAAGAGGATCAGTAAAATAATCATGACCATATCAAGACTCTGGGAACAAATTTGATATGTTGGCCCCTCGTTCATCACATCACAAGGTTTCTTTGTCGAAATCACACGATCTAGTGGGTTATATATTTATTCATTTAATTAACATTCTTAAGGCTTAAATTTTACATTGAATGTTATTTTTTCATCTAAAGATTCGAGATATTCTGGTCATCCAACCATATATTCTATAATTTGAGATATCCTTAAATGTTGGTCGGCAACATCCATGTTGTTTGTCGGCAGCAGTAGAATCTTGGGGTATTAAAAAATGCTAAGCACCCCTGATATTTCTTTAAACACGAGTTCGGCTTGGGAACACGCAGGGGGATTAAGTTTTTTTTAACTTATGATCACCCCAAAAATATTTTTAAAACCAAGTGATAAATAATTTTCAAACAGCAACTTATACCTGATTAGTTGTTGGAGATTAAATAAATTTACAAAAAACTCTACGTCTTATTTATGGCGCATATCTAATAAAAATTTGTACATCTCACACACGTGTGGCACAAAAATATTATTTCATACTTTGAAATTTTTATGCTGATACATATCATATATTGATTGGATGAGTAAATTATTCTCATGACTAATCAATTCAGCCTACACATATGGTAGAGCAAATTATTAATTTTTACAGGCACAAGATTCAATGCCGACGAATGCTGAAGCACAAATTATTCTATATCCGTTCGGATTCATATTTTATATTTATCTCAGCATGGAGCTCGAAAAATTTCTTCTCTCTATATATATTCGGCTCCGAGGAAAAGCTACAACAGTTATTATATTTCACCCCCAACGGATAGTTGGTCGGGGTAATTCTTATTTACATTCAGGCCCAGATATCTGCTCCAGCACAAATGATTCTATATATCCATTGGGATTCATATTCTATATTCATCTCAACATAAAGCACGGCGAGATACTTATTATCATATTCAGCTCTGAGGAGAACTATAACATTTATTATATTTCACCCCCAACAGATAGTTGGTCAGGGTAATTCTTATTTATATGCAGGCCCAGCAAAGTTCTCGGCCATATTCTTATGTTCTGGAAAATATTATTCTTATTCGGCATTCTGCAATTATGCCTCGACAAGATACTTATTCAGTTTTAAGGAGAATTACAACATTCATTTGGATAATTCTTATTTATATTCAGGACTGACAACGTTCTCGGCCATATTCTTATGTTCTGAAAGATCTTATTCTTGTTCTGCATTATATGATTCTACCTCGACGGATCGGCGAGGCACTTTATTATTTTTAATTATTCTTTATATCTATTTGGATGCATATTCTATTCTCATTTCAGCATGGAGCTCGACAAATAATTATATCTTATTCAGCTCCAAGGATGTCTCCAACAAATAATTATATCTTATTCAGCTCCAAGGATGTCTCCAACATTTATTATATCTTATTCAGCTCCAAGGATGTCTCCAACATTTATTATATCTTAGCCGAGGAGGTATCCTGCATTTATTATATCTTATTCCCAACAATCTGTTGGTCATCGCCGAGGAGGTATCCTGCATTTATTATATCTTATTCCCAACAATCTATTGGTCATCGCCGAGGAGGTATCCTGCATTTATTATATCTTATTCCCAACAATCTGTTGGTCATCGCCGAGGAGGTATCCTGCATTTATATTATCTTATTCCCAACAAATCTGTTGGTCATCGCCGAGGAGGTATCCTGTATTTATATTATATTATTCCCAACAAATCTGTTGGTCAGTGCCGAGGAAGTCTCTAGCATTTGTCTTATCTTATTCCCAACAAATCTGTTGGTCAGCGCCGAGGAGGTCTCCAGTATTTATATTATCTTATTCCCAACAATCTGTTGGTCAGCTCCGAGGAAGTCTTCATCATTTATTATCAATTACCACCAACTCCGATTGGTAGATAAAATCCAACTCCGGTTGGTAGACAAAATCCAACTCCGGTTGGTAGATGAAATCCAACTTCGGTTGGTAAAAAAAAAATCCAACTTCGGTTGGTAGATAAAATCCAACTCCGGTTGGTATTGGTCGATAAATCTCATTCAAAGTTCACATTCCACAATTGGGGGCTTCTATTACAGATATATTTGTTCATTTGGTGGCACATTCTTATATCATCATGCAGTCGAGCATCAAATTCAACCCCGACTAATCATCATTCAGGAGTTATTGTTCTTGCTCAGGAATTACTTTTAATATTGAAGTTCAGGAGGTATATTGAAGTTCAGGAGGAATATTGAAGTTCAGGAGGTATATTGAAGTTCAGGAAGAATATTGAAGTTCAGGAGGTATATTGAAGTTCAGGAGGTATATTGAAGTTCAGGAGGTATATCGAAATTCAAGAGGTGTATTCAGAAGTATCAGGACATGATGAAAGAAAGCGAAAAATATTCCACCGAGGAACTCTGTCAGACCAGAAATTAGAAGACAAGTTGCCTATATGGAGGCTATATGTAGATGGATCATCTTTCACTACAGGCTGTGGGGCAGGGATCGTTTTGAACAGCCCAGATGAGGTCGACAGGGAATACGCCCTACGTTTCTAATTCAAAGCTTCTAATAATGAGGTTGAGTATGAGGACATGATAGCAGGTCTTAATTTGTCAAATATTATGGAGGCACAACAGGTTATTGTCTTCAGTGATTCTCAATTGATGTAAACCAAATGTTGGGAATATATGCAGCCAAAGGAGAATTGATAATCAAGTATCAAGCAAAGGTGATGGAGTTGGTATCAGAGTTTGTTGCTGTCCAACTGGTAAGAATATCAAGAACGGAGAATGTGAGAGCATACGCCTTGGCCCGATTAGCATCAGCTACTCGTACCGAGCTGCGAACAACGATACCAATTGAAGTATTAGAAAGTCGGAGCATAGATGAAGATCTGACGATGAATATTATTACCCTTGATTTAGGACCATCTTGGATGGATCCCATCGGAGCATATATTGAGGAGGAACAATTACCGGGGGATAAGCTCGCTGCCAAGAAATGGAAGTTTAAAGCTGCTCGGTATAATGGTATTCGGAAGATAAGCTCGCTCCCAAGAAATGGAAGTTTAAAGCTGCTCGGTATAATGGTATTCGGAAGATAAGCTCGCTCCCAAGAAATAGAAGTTTAAAGCTGCTCGGTATAATGGTATTCGGAAGATAAGCTCGCTGCCAAGAAATGGAAGTTTAAAGCTGCTCGGTATAATGGTATTCGGAAGATAAGCTCGCTCCCAAGAAATGGAAGTTTAAAGCTGCTCGGTATAATGGTATTCGGAAGATAAGCTCGCTGCCAAGAAATGGAAGTTTAAAGTTGCTCGGTATAATGGTATTCGGAAGATAAGCTCGCTGCCAAGAAATGGAAATTTAAAGCTGCTCGACGAGGAATTATGGCAGGTTTGCAAAGATGTGTACATCCCTCCGAGGTGAATTGATTAAAGAGATCCATGAAGGGTCCTGTGGAGCCCATGTAGCAGGTCGAACACTTTTGCAAAAGGTGATGACGCAGGGATACTACTGACCGACGATGAGACCTGATTGTATAGCTTATGCCAAGAAATGTGACGAGTACCAACGCTTTTCCTCCATCCGAAGAACTTCACAAACATTGTTGACACCCATCATTTATCCTTGGCCATTTTCCATGTGGGGATTGATTTGGTTGGACCATTGCCGACGACTCGAGGAAGATTCAAATACCTCGTCATCGCAGTAGATTATTTTACTTAGTGGATAGAAGCTGAGCCACTTATTGACATGACATACGAGAACGAAGGTGTACCAATTTGTTTGGAAGAACATCATCTGCCGATATGGTCTCCCTCATGCCTTCATCACAGACCATAAACACAATTTAAAAATGAGGAGTTTGCTGCCTATTATCATCAGTCAAACATTTTGAAGGTTCATTCAGCGCCAGGATATCGTCAGAGATAATGGACCAAAAGTGCTCTAAGGAGCCAAAAAGCGCTCTAAGGAGCCAAAAAGTGCTCTAAGGAGCCAAGACAGCTCTACGGAGCAAAAGTGCTATAAGTAGCCAACCTCCTTTGGTTAGGAGGACAGCTCTACGGAGCAAAAGTGCTATAAGTAGCCAACCTCCTTTGGTTAGGAGGACAGCTCTACGGAGCAAAAGTGCTATAAGTAGCCAACCTCCTTTGGTTAGGAGGACAGCTCTACGGAGCAAAAGTGCTATAAGTAGCCAACGTCCTTTGGTTAGGAGGACAGCTCTAAGGAGCCAAAAATATTCCTTTGGTTAAAAGGTGTACACCAGCGTGATCAATTACGGTTGGTAAGATAAAAATATACTCTCATATTACAACTTATGTTGGTCGGGAGGTAAGATTATTACAAAAGTTCCTCGAAGAACAAAATATGGTTGGTCGGGGATAAAAACCCACTAACTGTAGTTGGTCGACGAGGAGAATTTATCGACCTTGATTGGTCGGGCACATTTTATGAAAATATTTGAAATTGAACCAAGTATGGCTGGTCGGAGATAAAAATCCATCAACTGTAGTTGGTCGACAAACATTATTTATCCACCCTGGTTGGTTGGAAAAAATTTAAACATTTTTATACTCATTACTTTATTATTAAGTGATCGAGCAACGTTACTAATACTTGTAACTTCTTTATTACTAAGTTGGTCGATGAACAACACAATATTGTTATACATATGCACACATGTAAAGTATTTACAAGACAATAGCAATTAAGATTGCGAACAAAAATGAAAGTCTTTCATTAAAATAAAAAACAAAATACATTTAGAATGAAAATGTATACTAACTATTACATTGAGATTCCTATTCTACTGGTTTCTTTTCCTTCTACTTTTGAAACAGGTTCCTCACCAGCAGGAGGATCATCTAAAATATAAGAGGAGTTTATGAAGTTAAGACCTTTCAACATTCTGATATTCATCACAGATGATCTATCCGAGAAGCATTAGCCCATTCCCGAGAAGCACTTGCTCGTCCCTGAGAACCTCTTATTCGTCCCCGAGCAGAGGTAGAAATCAAAATCAACATCAACAGTATTGAGATCTTTGCTACTACTATCCCAACCAATATTGAAGAAAAAGTTATATGAAAATGTTTCGAAGTCCACCACTAGCTCATAGGAGGCAGTAGGTCGGCTAGCAAACCAATCAACATACTTGAAGATTATGACAAGCTACAAACGGCATCATATGTCGTCCAAAAGATAATGCACTTTATGTTAAACAAATCAAGAAGGTAGATCAAGAATTTCACGAGCACCGAGCAACATTGCAGAATAAATACTCCATCCTTTCAAGTAACCCATCAAGCATGAAGCATTGGGGGCTTCTGTTGATACCAAATTTAATCTGCTGATGTGGACCAATAATAAGAAGACACGTGTCAATCTACATGGCACAATAACAACGAGGAAGTTTATTTCCCCCGACCAAGTCATGTTCTCTCCGAGCAACGAGGAGGACACCCCGAGGAACTCTATCATCCCGAGATACTCTAAGCACTCCGAGGAACTCTTGATCAACGAGCAACTAAGGCGGTCCGGACTGCATCTCGGCCGTATCATTAATTACCAGACGGACAACTGTTCAACTATTCATTATATTCTTGACGCACACGCTGCATTAAATGTATTACCCTTTCATATGTATATCATTTAATGTATTGGACCTTTCATGTACAGCCTAAAGGCTATAAATACCTTGTATCATCCTCATTCAAGGGGACCGGAATTTCTTGAGAGAACTTGTAATCAAGAATTTCACAAACACTCAGCAATAACATAACAGTGGACGTAGACTTTATTCCTAGCCGAACCACTTTAAAAATCTTTGTCTTATTTATTTATCTGTGATTAAAAAATTAGAGCGATCTAGTTTTTTACATCAACAGTAGATAAATAATTGTTGCAATCATTCTAAATTATTTATAGGTAATTTTAAAGGCACACATACCAATATCAATCAGTAGCACACTTACCAATATCATGTGATGATAATTTTTACCGAAGGTCAGAGATATTTATTTTACGGAAGGTCAGAGATATTTATTTTTACGGAAGGTCGGAGATAAAAAATATTTATAATAATATTTAAGGCAGACATATCCAATGTAGAAGTAAAACTATATAAAGGCACACATACCAAGCCACACATAAAGCTGTATAAGGTAACTTTCTAAATTGTCCCTTATTGATTGCCTGAAGAACCTCTACAAGGTAACTTTATAAATTAACACACATACCAATATCAATCAGTAGCACACTTACCAATATCATACAATAAAATTTTTACGAAAGGACAGAGATATTTATTTTACAATGATAAAAAATATTTATAATAATTGTTAAGGCAGACATATCCAATGTAGAAGTAAAACTATATAAAGGCACACATACCTAACCACACATAAAGCTGTATAAGGTAACTTTTTCAATTGTCACTTATTGATTGCCTGAAGAACCTGTACAAGGTAACTTTCTAAATTAACACACATACCAATATCAATCATGAGCACACTTACCAATATCATACAGTATAATTTTTACGGAAGGACAGAGATATTTATTTTACAATGATAAAAAATATTTATAATAATTGTTAAGGCAGACATATCCAATGTAGAAGTAAAACTATATAAAGGCACACATACCAAGCCACACATAAAGCTGTACAAGGTAACTTTCTAAATTGTCACTTATTGATTGCCTGAAGAACCTCTACAAGGTAACTTTATAAATTAACACACATACCAATATCAATCAGTAGCACACTTACCAATATCATACAATATAACTTTTACGAAAGGACAGAGATATTTATTTTACAATGATAAAAAATATTTATAATAATTGTTAAGGTAGACATATCCAATGTAGAAGTAAAACTATATAAAGGCACACATACCAAGCCACACATAAAGCTGTATAAGGTAACTTTTTCAATTGTCACTTATTGATTGCCTGAAGAACCTGTACAAGGTAACTTTCTAAATTAACACACATACCAATATCAATCAGTAGCACACTTACCAATATCATACAGTATAATTTTTACGGAAGGACAGAGATATTTATTTTACAATGATAAAAAATATTTATAATAATTGTTAAGGGACACATATCATACAGGTAGAGTATAATTTACTCGTCTACATCTAAACTTATAAATACCTGTGTATCGTAAAACTATACAGGTAGAGTATAATTTTTCATCTACACCTAAATTAATTTGTAACCATATTATATCATGGACTCCTCCAGTTCTAGCGATGAGGGCCGAAATCTTATGCTACAATATGCACAATTTAATGACGGTGGATCATCCGATGATTCAGACGAGGAAATGATTATTATGATGGAGATTGCCCGGTGGTGTGATGAAAAAAATATAATTCGCGATGGGAAAGAACTCGAAACGAGGCGTCGAGTGAATCGTAGGAGAGAAAGGGGACATGCAACACTATGGGAAGATTATTTTGGGGAAGATAAGGTATACAATGAATATTTTTTCCGAAGGAGATTCAGGATGCGGTATAGTGTTTTCAATCGCATCCTTGAATCTGTTTGCCATTATGATAACTACTTTGTTCAGAAGAATGATGCTTGCGGTCATCAAGGTTTGAACTTTCATCAGAAAGTGTTGGGGGCAATTCGACTGTTAGCTAATGGGGGTTCCCATGACGTGTGGTCTGTGCAGTACGCTATGAGTGAAACCACTCTATTAGAAACTGTTATTAGATTTACAGAGGCAATTGTACGAATTTTCAGTCCCCAGTACGACAGAAATCCGACACAAGGTGACGTTACAAGGTTACTCGAACAAAATGCAAATAGAGGTTTCCCAGGAATGCTAGGGAGCATAGATTGCATGTATTGGCGTTGGAAAGATTGTCCAACAGCATGGCACGCTCAATATAGTGGTCGTATAGAGTCACCAACTATAATCCTTGAAGCGGTTGCCTCCTACGATCTTTGGATTTGGAAATAATTCTTTGGGGTGCCTGGTTCTTGCAATGATTTGAATGTCATGCACCGATCTAATGTCTTTCAAGAATTACGCAATGGGACGGCAGCTCCCGTTAATTACAATGTTAACGGAAATTCTTACGACATGGGCTACTACCTTGGAGATGGCATTTACCCTCCGTACGCTTCAATAGTAAAAACATTTAGGAACCAAAATGGTATTACACAAAAACATAATTTTTTTTACAAGTACCAAGAAGCGTGCAGAAAAGATGTAGAACATGCGTTTGGTGTATTACAAGCTCGATTCGCTTTTGTTCGGGAACCTTGTAAATTATGGAATAGGGCGTCACTATCAACCATTATGAAATCGTGCATTATAATGCATAATATGATTATTGACGATGAACGCAGAGATTGTCCATGGCAAAATGAGTACGAACAGAATGATGAAACACCTGTAATTATGAGGGGCCAAACTAATTTCTACGACTACCTCATACGGGATGCTAAGATAAGAGACGTAACTAAACATCAGCAGTTACAGAATGATTTGGTAGAGCACATTTGGAACACCCACGGTGATGAAATGGTCGGTTGATGAATTTATTGTATTTTTTATTTTAACCGTGGTTAAATGTTATGTTTGTTCCATTTTCAATTTGTATTTGTAGGATTGTCGTAGTGATCATATACCTGTTATTTATATAAAATAATGGTTTAACCGAAAATATTATATAAGCGGAAAATTATTAAACAATAATCACATTTCATCTATTTAAGGGTGGCATTTCATTTATTAAGATGGATAGTGAATCACTCTCCATATGCCGAAAAAAACGAATTACAATCATGAGGGTTCAATACATCATTTAAAAACACTACTAATCATTAATTGAACCGCTTGGACCAGACGACCCGGCGGAGTTCGATTGCAACTCAGATATCGCAGCTTCGGTCGCAACAACCATCGTTGTTAGGTCATTGAACCTTTTAAAATGAAACTGCTTTTGTATTTCATTCATATGGGTCATATCCATCTCCATGATGTACGATTGCTCTCGACCTAGGCGCACGAGTTGATCCTGCTTTTTGGTGAGTTGATCAGCTCGCTTCATCTGAATGAACGCATCCATTTGAGAGTCAAATTTAAGGGCACGATTAGTCTTCCACTCTTGCTTGCTTTTAAACATTGCATTGAAGTCTTCGCAATGTTTGAGTACTGTCGTGTTGCAATCCAAGCTGTCAGAACGCGCTCGTTGACGTGCACGTTGTTTCTCACCCTTCCTACCTGGGGGTCTATCCGGTACGTCTCGTACCCCCGGAGTATCATCTTCGCGAACAGGTGTAGGGTTGTCGTTGTTCCCCGCTGTATTTTCCAAGTCAAATTTTGACAAATCTTTTAAAATTTGATAGCAGTTATCGAACGTAAAATGTTTGTTGGTTTCGGCGCGGTACGCGTCGCGTGCATTAGTAACCGCTTGGAATTCGTTCATCCCGCTTCCCATATTATTCTTTTGGTGAGAAAGCTTTGCAATATATAGCATTATTTGATGCGATATATGATTATAACGTGTTGATAGCATGGATCTCGTACGAGTAATTGTAATTCCATGCGTGACGTTATACTCATCTTTCACAGTGTCCCAAAATGTGCCCGATGATATTGAGTTTCCTTCAATACTTCGAGCTGTATATTTTGCATAAATAGTACATATTATTTCATCCTCAAAAGGAGTCATATTAGGTTGTCGAGATGTACCAGAAATAATTGGTTGAGAAGAAGACATATTTTTTATAAAAATATAATATATTTATAATGAAAATAACAAAATGGAAGAAGGATATAGGGGTCTGATAAAGAAATGGAAGAAGGAAGTGTGCTATTTATAAAGAAATCCCTCCCAAACGGTGTTAGTTTTCACTGTGGCAAAAAGGGTTTCCTACGAACTTCTTTTGTTCGTAGAAATTCTTACGAACTTCTGAAGTTCGTAGGAAAGTTCGTAAGAAAGTTTTACTGATTTAGTAGTCATCCGATAAATTTACGACCCCCTTACCATTCCTCTCTCCTGTTTTGACACTTACCAATCCCCACTACAGTTTTTAAATGTGCCGCACAAGATGAATTCGTGCCCCAAACAGTTTTTAAATGTGCTTATGGAAACCATAAAGTCGTATGAGCTGATGGATGCTCGAGGGAACTACCGACCAGTTAACGTCGTGCTCATCCTTGCTCGCCGTTGCTCGTCCCTTCCATCGATCTGCTGAAAGTGTGCTCGCTCTTGATCGCCATTGCTCGTCCCTTCTGCCGATCTGTTGAAGGTGTGCTCGCTCTTGAATGGTGGTCCGGTGACCACGAATAGTGGTCCCGTGCTGCTGTCGGTGAACTCTGTTTGTCGAGGGTCAACCAGCTAGGTCGGACTTTCTTGCAGCAGGTCGAAAATGTTGACTCGTGGTTTGTTGTACAGGGTCGCCCTGCTCTGGCGACATTGCTGATGTGGTTAGAAAAAATAGTGGGGCGCCGTTCGTCGAGCTCAAATGGTGTTCCGAGGATGCAATTGATATGTGGAAAACCCCCATATAGTCCGGGCGCCTGAAGAGGTCGCAAACTGCTCGGACTCCACCTATGTTTGTCGCCAATAGGTCGCGAATTATCTGGACTCCATATCCGTGATTTTGACTGATTCGAGCTGGTTTTTACAGCTTTCGATCAGAGGTAACGGTCCGACGATCTTGATGTCTAATCAACTCTTCTGGAATGATCGTTGTGTGACTGTTGTTCCGTCGAGGTTCTTCGTTACTGGTATACGAAGGCCGACCAACAGGCGGGGATCCGGTCGCAGGTCGAAGATGAATCAGAGAGGATTAGAACACAAGTTTGGCTGCGATTGCCCCAGATGGATGAATAATGCACAGTAAATAAGCGTGTCCCATAAGGGCTATGATTTACTGATCCACGCTCAATTTTGTTTTTCACAAAAAGAAAAGGGATTGAAAAAGGGTTATCTGATGATGGTTGTTCCTATTGTGGCTGCCGAGCCCCAAAGAAAATTTATTCTATGTTCCGCTTTTTTGCTACCGACGTGGTCGCTGTCCACCATGTGCGACTGGTAACGTAGCTGAGGCTGCCTTATCTTCTCCCACATAATTTGGGATATGGGAATGCAGATACGAGGTAACCCAGTTAATAACATGTATATCCTTAAATATTCCAAAAGAGTTCAAATATTTGGAGACTCTTCGTAGACATCTCCGATGGTGAAGTTCATGTTAAATAAATAATGAAAATTGTCTAGAATCAAAGCTGTTACGTAGATTTGTAGATAAAGATTGAATACAGAATTTATAAATATAAGTGTTCGCAAAATTATGTATCAATGAAACGATATTTGTTCAAAAAAAATAATTATATATGAAACAAATGACTGCTCGTGCATAGATTAAAAAGGAAAACTTATCTTTTGATTATGCGCGTGTAAACCATTGCCTCACGACGTAAATCTCTGTCTCCTCGATAAGAAAGAAAGGCTTTTTGTGCCGTGTTGATGTAAAAAATTAGATCGCTCTAATTTTTCAATCACAGATAAATAAATAAGACAAAGATTTTTAAAGTGGTTCGGCTAGGAATAAAGCCTACGTCCACTGTTATGTTATTGCTGAGTGTTTGTGGAATTCTTGATTACAAGTTCTCTCAAGAAATTCCGGTCCCCTTGAATGAGGATGGTACATGGTATTTATAGCCTTTAAGCTGTACATGAAAGGTCCAATACATTAAATGATATATATATGAAAGGGTAATACATTTAATGCAGCGTGTGCGTCAAGAATATAATGAATAGTTGAACAGTTGTCCGTCTGGTAATTAATGATACGGCCGAGATGCAGTTCGGACCGCCTTAGTTGCTTGTTGATCAAGAGTCTCTCGGAACATTAGAGTACCTCGGTGCTATAGAGTTCCTCGGTGTGTTAAGGTTCCTCGGCATGATAGAGTTCCTCGGCGTATTCTCGTTGCTCGGAAAGAAGCATGGTTGATCGGGAAATTATCTTCCACGCTGCTATTGTGCCATGTAGATTGATACGTGTCTTCATCTTCTTCGTCCACATCAGCACATTAATTTTGGTATCAACAGAAGCCCCCAATGTTTCATATTTTGAGCTTTGAAGAGTATGGAACATTCTTTCTCGGTATATGGCAATATTAAATGTACTTCCCGGGTTTCAGGAACATTGTATTCAAATTTCCTTCTTATTTCGCAGTTTCCGCCTTTTTGATAAGCGCTTTGATATTCGTGCAAATTTTGTCCTTTTAGCCGCCGGAAGTTTAGTAGTTTCTTTTTGGTAATCATTTCTTTCGCCGCTTCCCAATGCAAAGTATTTAAACTTCTTTGGTAACCATACCGTCGTCTACGTTTTTCATTCTCTGCATTCAAGCTTTCTCTTCTCTTCTTCTCTTGTGCGTTCATCCTTGTTTCCGTTCGTTGTCAACACATCTCCTTTCTTTCTGTAAGATCTTCTTTCTTTCTTCTGTATCTCTTTTATTCAATATGGTTTATATTGTGGAGTCTGTTGAGAAATTCCGTTCTGATTTTTCCATTCCTTCGTGGGTAACTCTAGAGGTTCTTTCTGAGCCTTTAGATTACTTTCGATTGGCTGAGGGACATTGGTTCCCCAGTTTTTTTGTTGCTGAATGCGGTTTTTTCTTTCCACCAAACCCATTATGTCTTGAGTTTTGTCAATATTTTGATCTTGTTCCTGCAAAAATAGCCCTCAATTCATGGAGAATAATTAACGGCGTGCACAAATTAAATCTAACTCATGGGACTCGTATTGGGATCCCTGAAATTATGTTTTGTTATAAATGGGCTGTTCTAGATAATATTTATTATTTAAAAACTAGGTATTTGAATAGGGCTCTTGTAGTTAATCTCCCTGACTCAAATAGGGATTATTTTGAGCATGGGTTGGTCATAAAAAATTGGCAACATGCGCCTTTATCTGGGAATGAAGTATACAACGGTCCCAGATGCCCCCCATACGGCAATGGGATAGGTTTATTTTTCATTTTATTTTACTTATGAAATTATGCTTTCATCATGTTTGACAAAATGTATGACTGATATTCCATTATGTATTTATTTGCAGTTGATAGCAAAAGAAAAACTCCAAAAGAGTCAGAAGTGAATATCAAGCATTTGAAACTTATCTGGAGTTTGCATAAGACCATTGCTGACGAACACATTAGATCTGCTTCATATTTATTACAGTATAAGAGTTACACAACCTCTTATACTGCTCGGCCTGTTGAACCAGCTTCAACACCAGAAATTTCATCTTCAGATTCTCATATCCCCCTATCTCAGAGAATGGGCAAGAAAAGAGCTCCTCCTGCTCTATTTGGTGAAACTTTTTCTGCTGTTGGAGCCTAGAAAGGCAAAATTGATGTCCCAGAGGGGACTAAAAAAGTAGATGCTGGTTCCTCCAAAGTTGCCGAGAAGCCCCCAGTGGCCCTGAGCAAAAAAGATGCTCCTGCTGATGTAATTGCCATCTCTCCGACCAAGACTTCTTCCTTGGTTGATGCTGCTGACCGTCCTTTGAAGAGACTGAGGAAATCATCCTCAGTTAATCTTGCTGGAACTACGTCTTCTCTACCCGCTGGTGGTAGTAGTGTCTCAAAAATCATTCTTCCGAGTTCTTCAACGAGCTCAGTTATACCCGAGGTTCTCGGGGTTGATGAAAAAATTCCTAGGGATACACTAACATCCCTAGCTGCTCGCTATCTTTCTTCAGTAAATTTCTCATACCTTTGGTCTTTCTTTCTTTTTCTTGAATTCTTATATTTGTGTTGACTCTATTGTTTTTCTTATCTTTCAGCTGGTGAACTGCTTCAATACCATCGTGAAGAAAGATCAAGTTATTAAAGCTTCCACTTCCTCGTCCGATGTTGACGATGCTTTGTTGGGTTTAACCCAATCTGTGAAGGAATCTCGCCAACAGTACATCGAGGAGAAAACTGTTTGGGAGAAAAAGTTGGCTGTGGCTGAGGCTGAGAAGATGAGGATGGCTGAAGCCTCCAAGAATTTGGAGGAGAAAGTTAAAGTTTTGGAGGTTAAGCATCAGGAATCTGATGATAAATTGAAGAAGGCAGAAGAAGAATTATCTACTCTGCGAGATATTAAGGTTAAGAAAGAGGAATTGGAGGTGAAGCTTTCCTCGGAGAAATCGAGGAGAAAAGTCGCAATCAAGAAACATTTCAGCGTTGGTTGGGAGAAAGGATGGGAGAGAGGGATAGCTGCAATGACGTCCCAAGTTCAATATGGGGAGTTGAAATACTTCCATGATGGTTGGGTAGCTGCTCTGCAAGAGCTAAAAGTCCAAGATGATTCTGAGTTATTCCAACGGCATCTCCCTGGTCCTCCTCCACCAATTGTGGAAGAAGAAGAAGATGAACCTGCTTCAGATGAGTCTTCTATGGCTATGGGCGATCAAGTTTCTGCCTCTCAACCCTCTGCCACCGAGGACGTTTCTTCTATGCCTCCTCCTCCCGAGAAGATTCCTACCGATCAAGCTGTAGTTACCACCGAGCAACCGAGCTCCTCGTCCCAGCCTCCCGAGAAAGTCTTAGGAGACAAGGAAAAGGTGTGAAGTTGTTCGGTAGCATTTCTGTATTTCCTTGTAATCGAACGATGTAACTTTTTGATGATCTAATAAAATATATCTTTGCTTACCTCTGTTGTTGATAACTTGTTTTTGTTGATTGTTGTCTTTTTCTTGTCATTAGTTTGTTACTAGAATGGAATTGATATCTTCTCATGATACCGAGCTGATGCAGCAATGTCATCAATACTATAAGGCTGGTCATACAGATCTTAGTACATCGGAAATTGCTGATATCCTTGGTCATGGTGCTTCAGAGCAGGCTATTGAAGCTTATCAGTACTTGAAAGCTTTACTCGACCGAGCAGTTGCCAACAATGTCGCTTATTATGAGTTGATCGAAGAGCTTCATGGTTCCTTAGAGGATCTTCAAAATCAACACAACGAATCAATGGCTTTGCTACATAAGGATTATGAAAATAGATACCAGCAGCTCTCTTCAGAAACAGGCCACAAGAAGATCATTGCTGGGTATGACGTTAGGGAGAGGACCCTAAGAGGTGAGGTTGAAGCTTGTAGACAAATTGCCGAGATCCTGGAACAAGAAAATAATAATTTGCAGAAAAAATTAGCTCAATATGAATCTGCTGCTTCATCTTCTACTGCATTAATACCAGTTACTGATGAAGGCTTCTCGTTCTTAGAGGTCGAAAATGCCAAACTAAGGCAAGAGCTGGAGGACTTAAGAAGATCTGCCATTTCTGGATCTGCTCGGGGACGAGGAAGAGGTTCTCGGGGGCGAGGAAGAGTCCTCATTCAAAATGTTGAAGAGGCTCGCACTCAGTCTACTCTGGAAACTCAAGCATTCCAGTTGAAAGTAAAAGACCGTGCTCTGACTGAAATGTCCAATAAAAATCTGTCTCTGGAAGATCAGCTGGCATCAACGAAATCTGCTTTGCATAACAAGGATCTCTTTGCCAAAAGCCTTCATGAACAATTGGATAAATTAACCTTCCAATTCCATAAACAGCCAAGGGAATTCTGGATGGCAGGATACAATGAAGCTCTCGTTCATCTGGATGCTCGCATTGAACATGCTAACAATGAAGGTTACAAGCAAGGATGGTTAAATGCATTGGGTGTATTAAAGTTGGAGCAAGGGCATTTTTTATGGGACTATCATGCTCCATCATTATTAGACCTGCCTGTACCACCCTTCAAATTGGATATGGCATGGATTCCAGCTCGTTCCATTCCTCGCAGCCTAATTTCAAAATACCTTGGTGATTATAGCCTTCACTCCCAAGTTGAATTATCTCGTCCTGAGCATCTTTTGGATACACCTTCTGTTATGAACGTCAGAATGCTCAGAGATGTTAATTTCATCAATTCTCCTCTTTGCCTAGAAGACCCTCCTGCCGGCGAGGAACCTGTCTCTAAAGCACAGGGCAAAAAACCAATAGAATAGTAATATTCATGTAACAATTTAGTACCCTCTTGTAATTTGTAATTTATTCTAGATTAATGAAAAGATTTTCATTTTTCGTTTGCCAATTTTGTTAGTCTTGTGTTTATCAAACACATTTATATTTGTACATATGTATCTGTTATAAAGATAACGATAATATTGTTCATTAAGCAACTTAATAAAAAGTTACAAGTATTAGTAATGTTTCTCGATCACTTAATAATAAAGTAATGAGTAAAAATATTCAAACTGTTTCCAACCAACCAAGGTGGATGAATAATGTTTGTCGACCAATTACAGTTGATGGGTTTTTATCCCTGATCAGCTATAATTGGTTCAATTATAAAAATGTGTCCGACCAACTAAGATCAATATTTTGTCTTCGCCGACCAACTACAGTTATTGGGTTTTTATCCCCGACCAACTACAGTTATTGTATTTTTTGAACATTTTGTTTTTCAAAGAACTCATTGTAATAATATTACCTCCCGACCAACATAAGTTGTAATATGATACTATATTTTTATCTTACCAACCATAGTTGATCATGCTGGCGTACAGTTTCTGGCTCCTTAAAGCTTTTGGCTCCTTAGAGCATTTTTGGCTTCTTAGAGCATGTCCTCCTAACCAAAGGAGGTTGGCTACTTATAGCACTTTTGCTCCTTAGAGCATGTCCTCCTAATCAAAGGATGTTGGCTACTTATAGCACTTTTGCTCCGTAGAGCTGTCCTCCTAACCAAAGGAGGTTGGCTACTTATAACACTTTTGCTCCGTAGAGCTGTCCTCCAAAGGAGGTTGGCTCCTTAGAGCAATTTTGTTGTGTAGTGTATTACACTAGTATTCCGGAAAAAAATTCAACCAGAAAGAACATGGCGAAACATCCTCGTTTTATTCATAATGAAAGAAATGCTTTACATTTGACATCACTGATAATACTTGCGCAGGTGTTCAGCATTCCATGCGTTCTTAAATTCCTCTCCTTCTAGAGTTGCTATTCTGTAAGTTCCTGGTCGAACAACCTCTGTAACTCGGTAAGGTCCATGCCAGTTTGCTTCCAGTTTATTCTGCCTCTGAATGACCTTCTTTAGCACATAATCCCCCTCCTTTAAATCACATTTCTTTACCCTTTTGTTGTAAAACAGAGCTGTTCGTTGTTGATAAGCAGCATTCCTAATGGCTGCTTCTTCTCTGACTTCCTCGAGCATATCCAAATCCATCCTTCTCATCAGATCACTGATCGGAGAATTGAAATTTAACACCCTGTGTGTTGGTAAGCCCAACTCGGCAGGTATCACAGCCTCACTTCCAAATGCTAGCATATATGGTGATTCACCTGTTGCTGCTCGGGGAGTTGTTCGGTAAGCCCACAAAACTGACTGTAGCTCATTAATCCAATTTGCTTTAGCGTCACTTAACCTCTTCTTCAACCCATTTAGTAATGTTCTGTTCGTCACTTCAGTCTGCCCATTGCTTTGGGGATGGCCTGGTGCTGAATGAAACTTCAAGACGCTTGACTGATGACAATAGGCAGCAAATTCTTCATTATCAAATTGCGTTCCATGGTCTGTGATGAAAGCGTGGGGGAGACCATACCGACAAATGATATTCTTCCATATGAACTGATACACCTTCTCGTACGTCATATCAATTAGTGGTTCAGCTTCCACCCACTTAGTAAAATAGTCTACTGCTATGACGAGATACTTGAACCTTCCTCGGGTCGTTGGCAGTGGTCCAACTAGATCAATCCCCCACATGGCAAAATGGCCAAGGTGATGTTATGGGTGTCAACAATGCCTGTGGAGTTCTTCGGATGGAGGAAAAAACGTTGGCACTTGTCACACTTCTTAGCATAGGCTATACAATCGGCTCTCATCGTCGGTCAGTAGTATCCCTGTGTCATTACCCTTTGTAGTAGAGTCCGACCTGCTACATGAGCTCCACAAGATCCTTCATGGATTTCTTCAATCAATTCTTTGACTTCTGATGGATGCACACATCTCTGCAAACCTGCCATAATTCCTCGTCTATACAAAACACCATTAGTTAACACATACCGAGCAACTTTATACTTCAATTTCTTGGCAGCTAGTTTGTCCTCCGGTAGTACTCCTTCTTCAATGTATGCCCTGATAGGTTCCATCCAAGATGGTCCTAAATCAAGGGTAATAATCTTCACCGTCAGATCTTCTTCTATGCTCCGACTTTCTAGTACTTCAATTGGTATTGTTCTTCGCAGCTCGGTGCGCGTAGCTGACGCTAGTCGGGCCAATGCGTCTGCTCTAGCATTCTCCATTCTCGGTATCCTCACCAATTGAATAGCATCAAATTCTTTCAATAACTCCATCACTTTTGCATGGTACTTCACCATTAACTCTCCCTTCACTGCATATATTCCCATCATTTGATTCACAATTAATTGAGAATCACTGAAAACAATTACTTGACGTGCCTCCATAACTTTCGCCAAATGAAAACCTGCTATCATAGCCTCATATTCAGCCTCATTATTAGAAGCTTTGAATTGGAATCTCAAGGCATACTCCATGTCAATATCATCTGGAGAGTTTAAAACAATCCTTGCTCCACAACCAGCCGTGCAAGATGATCCATCTACATATAATCTCCATGTATGTAACTCGTCTTCAAATTTCTTATCTGTTAGAGTTCCTCGGTGAAATATCATCTTTTTTCTTTCATCATCCCCGGGTATCCTTCGTTCCTCGTTGGTCATCTGTTCACGCCCTTCTACCAACCGTAGTTGGTCGGGGTTTGAATATGATGATTTTTCTACATCCACAGGTCCTTTTACCAACCTTGGTTGGTTTGGATCTGTGTCTGTTGATCCTGTATCATCCACAGGTAGGTCAGCAAGCACCTTTTGCTCCTCGGGGGTATCAGGGTATGTGAACTCTGCTATAAAATCTGCCACGGCTTGCCCTTTCAACGATGATCTGGGTTCATACACAATATCATATTCACCGAGCTCTATTGCCCAGTACATCAATCTTCCTGATTTTTCTGGCTTGTGAAGGGCTTGTCTTAACGGCATGTCGGTATACACAATGATGGTATGGGCCTGGAAGTATGGCCTCATTCTTCTACTTGCTTCAATTAATGCCAATGCCAATTTTTCCAGCTTTGGGTATCTGATTTCCGCACCTCGGAAGGCCTTGCTTGTGTAATAAATTGGCTTCTGGATTCCATTCTCCAATCTGATCAACGCCGAGCTAACTGCATTTTCTGATACTGCCAAATACAAGTACAGCTTCTCTCTAGTTATTGGCCTAGACAACAATGGTGGGGCTCCCAAATACTTCTTCAAATCTTGAAAGGCTTTCTCACATTCATCAGTCCACTCAAAACTTTTTCGTAGTGTTTTGAAGAATGGGAGGCATTTATCAGTTGCTCGGAATACAAATCTGTTGAGTGCTGCAACTCGTCCGGTAAGACTCTGCACTTCTTTCTTCGTCGTCGGGGATCGCAGCCCTAAAAGAGCCTTGATCTTTTCTGGATTTGCCTCAATACCTCGTTGGTTGACGATGTATCCGAGGAACATTCCTTCTCGTACTCCAAAGGTACATTTCGTCGGGTTAAGCTTCATCTGGTATTTATCCAGTTGATCAAAAGTTTGACTCAAGTCAACCAAATGATCTGCAGCTCTCTTGCTTTTAGTGAGCATGTCGTCGACATAGACCTCCATATTACGGCTGATTTGTTCGGTGAACACCTTGTTCATCAACCGCTGATATGTTGCACCTGCATTTTTTAAACCAAAAGGCATAACATTATAACAATAAGTTCCCCTTGGGGTAATAAAAGAAGTACTTTCCCTGTCTTCAGGTTTCATTTTGATTTGGTTGTAGCCAGAATAAGCATCCATGAAGCTGAGTAGCTCGTGTCCCAAGGTAGCATCCACTAGTTGATCAATTCTGGGCAATGGAAAATGATCTTTTGGACATGCCTTGTTGAGATCAGTAAAATCAACACACATTCTCCATTTGTTGTTCTTCTTCTTTACCATCACCACATTCGCCAACCAATCTGGATATTTCACATCTTCAATGAATTGGGCTTTCTGGAGTTTCTCGACCTCCTCTTGTATGGCCTGGTTCTTCTCGGGACTAAACACTCTTCTTCTTTGCTTCACAGGCTTGATCTCCTTATTCACATTGAGTTCATGACATAAGAAGTTTGGATCTATTCCTGGCATGTCTTCATGACTCCAAGCAAAAGTATTCTTCCTGTTTCTCAAGAAAGTTATCAACTCCTGTTTTATTGAAAAATCCAACGACGATCCTATCTGAGTTATTCGTTCAGGATGCTCGTCGTCCAGGATAACAATTTCTGTAGATTCCACAACCTGCCCTTTTACGAGTTGAGATTCATCCCTAGGGTCAAGAGTTTCAATTTCTGTGCCTTCCTCCACTTGGTAAGTAGTAGTCTTTTTCTTTGATTCTTCAAGTTCCTCTTGCTCGGCAGACGAATAATAGCATTCCCGAGCTACTTTTTGATCACCTTTCATAATTCCTACTCCAAAATTCGTTGGGAATTTCAAACACTGATGTACTGTAGATGGAACTGCTTCGAATTTCTTCAATCCAACTCTTCCCATGATGATGTTGTAGGCGGACTGCACATTCTTATCCATTACAAAAAAGCGTATTCTTTCTGTTCGACAAGCAGGCCAAGTTCCAATGAGTATATCCAACTTGATCGTCCCAAGTGGAAAAACTTTCTCGCCAGCAAAACCCAGAAGGGGTCTGTGATAAGGTTCTAATTGAGATAATTTTAAATTCAAGCTATCAAAGCATGAATAGTACATGATGTCTGCCGAACTACCATTGTCTACTAACACCCTTGAAATGACCACATCCTTCATCCTCATTTTGATCACCAGAGGATCATCATGAGGGTAGAGAACACCTGCCAAGTCGTTTTTTGAAAAACCAATCACTAGCTTCTCTTTGTTTACTTTCCTCGGACGATCATCCTCGGCCAGGTTTATTCGCTGAATGTATGAACAAGCTTGAGCCTCTCCGAGATAAGCTTTTCTTTCTGCAGTAAGGTCTCCTCCTCCTGCATCTCCTCCTGTAATAACATTACAATCAAATGACCCAAAACGTATGGAAAATACCTCTCGTTCGGGTTTCCTTGGCTTTTTGGGAAGATCGGGGTCATCATCTGGATCCTCTTCATGGTCCCTCCTCTTTTTCTCCTCTGCACGACGAGGAGATCTAGATCTCTCTCTAGTTCTATCATCATTCTTCCTCTCACTCCTGCGATCTACGTACTTTGATAATTTTCCTCTTCGGATGAGTGTTTCAATCTCGTTCTGAAGGGCTATACAATTTTTGGTCATATGGCCATGATCTTTGTGAAACTCGCAATATTTGGCCTTATTCCTCAGGTCGGGATCTGTCTTCAGTTTCTCTGGCCACTTGATTTCCTCGTTATTCCTGATTTCTTCCAAAACATGATTAATACCCACTTTCAATGGAGTATAATTATCATACTTCTTCAGGGCTTCCAACTTCATCCTGTTATTCTTGGAATGTTTGTCACCACCATTACTTTTCTGATCTTTCTTCTTAGAATTGTCGATCTCCACTTTAACTTCTTTATCCATATTCTTCTTCGCAGCCATAGCCTCCTCGGCATTCATGATTTTGGCCGCCTTTGCCATTAACTCTGACATATTTTTAGGTGGATCTTTGGCCAAAGTGTAGTACAGCTTGTTAGGCAGCAAACCACTCATCAGAGCAGTGATTGCTGTCTTTTCTTCATAATCTATAACTTCCAACTTTTCGTTATTGAAACGAGTTATGTAATCTCTAGTACTTTCACCTGATTTTTGTCTAACACTTAGCAAGTGTGCTACTCGTTTTACCGGCTTTGCTCCAAAACAAAAATTGCCAATAAACAGCTCGGCTAACTGAACAAAAGTTGAAATCTTACCTCGAGGAAGATTATTGTACCATATCTGTGCAGATCCAGTAAGAGTTCCTGAGAATGCTCTACACCTCATCTCGTCGGGGACAGCATAGATATCTGCAGCAGCTTGGTATTGTTCTATATGAAGTACGAGATCTGTCTTTCCATCGTACTTGGGAGTCACTACGGGTGCTTTGAATTTCGACGGTGTAGGGAAATCCACAATGGCTTGCACAAAAGGTGTTCCTTGAACAAAAGTTCTCTGTAAGGGGTTCCTCGCCTTAGCCATTTCTCCCAGTCTATCCTCCAACCGTTGAATGGAACCTTTCCATGCTTCATTCCCTTCCTCGGTCCGCTTAGTCCGAGCAACTGATTGCTCTGACGTAGCTTCCTGAGATTTATCTCGACGAGTGGTTGGTCGTGATTGCGCAGATCCTTCCCTCAAACCTGGTGGTGGTCGAAAACTTCTTGATGGAGCCCTAGGTGGACTCATGTTCCTCCTTGGTCCTAACCGACTGAAAGGAGACACTCTGCTTAACCTTTCCAAAGCGCTAGTTCTCTCCGGAGAGAGAGTGATACGTTGATCTGTATCCGTAGCCCGTATCGATGAAGTTCGCCCAGGTTGATAAGAAGAATCATTAGACTCCTCATTGCGATATGTCCCAGTACGTCTAGATTGCGATTGCCTATGATCACCCCTTTGCCCTGAATAGGTAGGTGCACCGCCCTGAAGAGTTTGAATGAGTTGCCTCATAGATTCTTGCATGGCGGTTTGTCCTTGAGCCAGATTCGTCATAATTCCGGCCAGATCTGGGGATGCAGATGGATTTGGAAGATTTCCAGTATTTCCAACATTTCGATTACTGGATTCTGGATTATCTGCCATTGATGATAAATGATTTTTAGGAAAAACGATAATAACAGTCGTTTCCCACAGACGGCGCCAATCTGTTGATGTAAAAAACTAGATCGCTCTAATTTTTCAATCACAGATAAATAAATAAGACAAAGATTTTTAAAGTGGTTCGGCTAGGAATAAAGCCTACGTCCACTGTTATGTTATTGCTGAGTGTTTGTGGAATTCTTGATTACAAGTTCTCTCAAGAAATTCCGGTCCCCTTGAATGAGGATGGTACATGGTATTTATAGCCTTTAGGCTGTACATGAAAGGTCCAATACATTAAATGATATACATATGAAAGGGTAATACATTTAATGCAGCGTGTGCGTCAAGAATATAATGAATAGTTGAACAGTTGTTCGTCTGGTAATTAATGATACGGCCGAGATGCAGTTCGGACCGCCTTAGTTGCTTGTTGATCAAGAGTCTCTCGGAACATTAGAGTACCTCGGTGCTATAGAGTTCCTCGGTGTGTTAAGGTTCCTCGGCATGATAGAGTTCCTCGGCGTATTCTCGTTGCTCGGAAAGAAGCATGGTTGATCGGGAAATTATCTTCCTCGCTGCTATTGTGCCATGTAGATTGATACGTGTCTTCATCTTCTTCGTCCACATCAGCACATTAATTTTGGTATCAACATGCCGTTTCTCACAGACGACGCCAATTGTAGGTGCAAAAAATCTCACCCGTCGGGGGTGGCAATTTATTACGATACAAGTATAAAAATAAATGTGAGAGAGACAAAGATTTACGTGGTTCGACCATGAATGTCCTACGTCCACGGCGCTGCTGGTGTGTTTCATTAGAATGATCAGAGAGTTTTATATGAGAGTGTTTCTCTAACTTCTAAGCCCCCTTTCACAATGGGGGCTGTCCTATTTATACAGAGTTAGGGGTTACATTAGAGTTACAAATATGGATGAGTAACAAATATGGATGAGCCCTATCTTCGTGGAGTTTCATTCCAATCAGATACTGCTCCTCGGTCTTCTCGTTTACTAAGGACTTTAGTCGCCCCTATATTGCTGGCACGTCGCCATCTTCACCGGGGTGCGCCCCACACGTCACGCTATTCCGTAGGCATATATATATTGCCCCCACACCCTCGATAAAAGATTCATGGGGGACATCTTGAATACAATTATTTATTAACAATATTTGTCGTTATCAATGGCCAAACCACAAAAGGTTGAAATAAGGAAGGTAATCAGGAGCGGCTATAAGGAAGTTCCCAAAGTTAGCAGTTCTTCATACCATCCCATCGGGGGTGACGTTGGAAAAGTCTTTTGACTATAAATCTGACGGTGAGAGGTTGCTAGGAAAATCTGGGGTATATGTGCCCCGGTCATACCCAAATTTCCATCTAACCCTCTTAGAGTGATAAAATTTAACTCCTTTATGCATGGAAGGCTAAAATTCATCATAGAGATGTAAAGGCAATCACTCATAGACTCAGGATTAGCTGGAGAAAAGAAAGTCCTAGGTAAAGCAGAGTGGAAACACCAAGATAATACACCACCCACTCGTTTTGAGTAAGGGAAGAAGGAAAACTCATCTATATTATCCAAAAATAGGCTAAGTGGGTTCTTATGGGATTTCTTATACCACCTAGAAATACGAACGGTCTGACTGCATAGTGAGCGACGCTAAAAGGACTAATTGGGGAACTGCTCAAAAATAAAATCCATAAGTATAATAAGAGTCGCCAAAATTTACCACGTCAAAATGACCATGTGAACATTCCATATCAACATGAGTTCGATCCATCCAAGTATAAATGTCTCCTACGGTGAGGGAAGAAAGGGGCACATTCCTACCGCGAGAAAATCTAACATCCAAGAAAAAGAGCAACTCATAAGGGGAGTCATTTGACCTCCCTTAAAATAGGAACTTGCTCAAAAAACTACCAAAGAAAGCTGTCAAGAGGGTCCTTGAATTGGTTTTTGGATCATCTTAACTCATAAGGTCCCTAGCTGGGGCATCGCCCTTAGGCGGTGCTCAAAACACTTAAAACAAATAACGTATCCATTTGGCAAAAGTGTGTTTCCTCGCCCCAATCTGGGTACGAGTAACATGGCTTGTACAGTCAGATAAAGCCTTGTGGATCTCTTCACCATCTCCTTCTCGAGGGAGTCCTCATAACTATCAGTAAAGACATGGTTCAACAAAATAAGTAAAGCCAGTCAACCCACTGATGTCCTCCAAAATGATAGAAAATTCCTCCCAACTATGGATGAAGGTATGAGAATCCACACTCTAAAGAGAGTGAAATATCATAGGCATTGGTATTCTTGGAGTCACTGCAAGTTTTAAGGCTAGTGAGTGCTTGAGTGAGTCCTAGATCATCAATAATGACACTATAGGTTGGGAAGTTAATGTTATAGTCAACCTATAGGGCCCACTCATCTGGGTCTCCTCCACAAACATTAATGTTTACATTTGAAAAGGGGAAGTCACCCCTATCCAATCGATCTCTAAAAATATTGTCAGCGAAGATCATAGTTTTATAAACGTTTTTAATGAAAAAATTATGTTTATGAAATTACAAAACCGTTTTTTATTTTATTACTTTTTCATTCTTTTTATTTTAATTTCTAATTTGTAGATTCTATTTTTAAACAAATACAAAGAAAACATAAAAAACCCTTTTTTCTTCTAAACATTTATTTTTTTCCAAACCGCTTTTAGTTTAGCGATTTATACATGAAACAACTTTAGGAGTAAAAAAACTTCATTTTCGGTCAAGAAACATGTGTAAAATATTTTTTATTTACAGAAAACAGTTTATAAAAAAATTCATTTTGAATTAAAAAACAAAATTTTGTGATGTGTTCTACCATTGAAATTCTATGAGTTGGGTCGTTGTTTTATATTTTCACAAACTATGAACACAAATAATCATTGTAACTATCCCAAAGACGTTTTTGTTGTATGTTTTAAAACTGCAGAGAAGGCTATGCTTTGATTTTGTTTTAATTACCAAAAATAGTGATTTGATTTTGTTTTAAATTACCAAATACATACTCATTGTTGATGTAAAAAACTAGATCGCTCTAATTATTCAATCACAGATAAATAAATAAGACAAAGATTTTTAAAGTGGTTCGGCTAGGAATAAAGCCTACGTCCACTGTTATGTTATTGCTGAGTGTTTGTGGAATTCTTGATTACAAGTTCTCTCAAGAAATTCCCCTCCCTTTGAATGGGATTGATACAAGGTATTTATAGCCTCAAGGCTGTACATGAAAGGTCCAATACATTAAATGATATACATATGAATGGGTAATACATTTAATGCAGCGTGTGCGTCAAGAATCTAATGAATAGTTGAACAGTTGTCCGTCTGATAATTGATGACACGGCCGAGGTGCAGTTCGGACCGCCTTAGTTGCTCGTTGATCAAGAGTTCCTCGGAGTGCTTAGAGCATCTCGGGATGATAGAGTTCCTCGGATGGAGTTCCTCGGCATGATAGAGCTCCTCGGTGTATTCTCGTTGCTCGGTACCAACCATGGTTGTTCAGTAAATGATCTTCCTCGCTGTTATTGTGCCACGTAGATTGACACGTGTCTTCATACTATTCGTCCACATCAGCATATTAATTTTGGTATCAACAGAAGCCCCCAATGTTTCATATTTCGAACTTTGAGGAGTATGGGACATTCTTTCTCGGTATATGGTAATATTAAATGACCTTCCTGGGTTTTAGGAACATTGTATTCAAATTTCCTTCTCATTTCGCAGTTTCCGCCTTTTTTACAAGCGCTTCGATCTTCGTGTAACTTTTGTCTTTTTAGCCGCCGGAAGTTCAGTAGTTTCTTTTTAGTAATCATTTCTTTCGCCGCTTCCCAATGCAAAGTATTTAAACTCCTTTGGTAACCATACCGTCGTCTACACTTTCCATTTTTCTGCATTCAAGTTTTCTATTCTCTTCCTCTCTCTTGTGTGTTCATCATTGTTTCCGTTCGTTGTCAACATATCTCCTTTCTTTCTGTAAGATTTTCTTCCTTTCTTCTGCATCTCTTTTATTCAATATGGTTTATATTGTTGAATCTGCTGAGAAATTTCGTTCTGACTTTTCCATTCCTTCTTGGGTAACTCTAGAGGTTCTTTCTGAGCCTTTAGATTACTTTCGATTGGCTGAGGGACATTGGTTCCCCAGTCTTTTCATTGCTGAATGTGGTTTTTCTTTTCCCCCAAACCCATTATGTCTTGAGTTTTGTCAATATTTTGATCTTGTTCCTGCAAAAATAGCCCCCAATTCATGGAGAATAATTAACGGGGTGCACAAGTTAAATCTAACTCATGGGACTCGTATAGGGATCCCAGAAATCATGTACTGCTATAAATGGGCCACTTTAGATAATGTTTATTATTTAAAAACTAGGTTTTTAAATAGAGCCCTTGTAGTTAACCTCCCTGATTCAAATAGAGATTATTTTGAGCATGGGTTGGTCATAAAAAATTGGCAACACGCGCCTTTATCTGGGAATGAAGTATACAATGGTCCCAGATGCCCCCCATACGGCAATGGGATAGGTTTATTTTTCATTTTTATTTTACTTATGAAATTGCGTTTTCATCATGTTTGACAAAATGTATGACTGAGATTTATGTATTTATTTGCAGTTGATAGTAAAAGAAAAACTCCAAAAGAGTCGGAAGTGAATATCAAGCATTTAAAACTTATCTGGAATTTGCATAAGACGATTGCAGACGAGCATATTAGATCTGCATCATATTTGCTACAGTATAAGAGCTACACAACCTCTTATACTGCTCGCCCTGTTGAACCAGCCTCAGCACCAGAAAGTTCATCTTCAGATTCTCATATTCCCCTATCTCAGAGAATGGGCAAGAAAAGAGCTCCTCCTGCTCTATTTGGTGAAATTTCTTCTGCTGTTGAAGCAAAGAAAGGTAAAATTGATGTCCCAGAGGGGACTAAAAAAGTAGATGTTAGTTTCTCCAAAGTTGCCGAGAAGCCCCCAGTGGCCCCGAGCAAGAAAAATGCTAGTGCTGATGTAATTACAATCTCTCCGACCAAGACCTCTTCCTTGGTTGATGCTGCTGACCCTCCTTTGAAGAGATTGAGGAAATCATCCTCGGTTAATCTTGCTGGAACTGCATCTTCTCTACCCGTTGGTAGTAGTATTTCAAAAATCATTCTTCCGAGCTCTTCAACGAGCTCAGTTATACCCGAGGTTCTCGGGGTTGATGAAAAGATTCCTAGGGATACACTGACATCCCTAGCTGCTCGCCATCTTTCTTCAGTAAATTTCTCATACCTTTGGTCTTTCTTTTCTTTTTCCTGAACTCTTGTATTTGTGTTGACTCTATTGTTTTTCTTATCTTTCAGCTGGTGAACTGTTTCAATACCATCGTGAAGAAAGATCAAGCTATTAAAGCTTCTAGTTCCTCGTCCGATGTTGACGATGCCCTCTTGGGTTTAGCCCAATCTGTGAAAGAATCTCGCCAGCAGTACGTCGAGGAGAAAGCTGCCTGGGAGAAAAAATTGGCTGCAGCTGAGGCTGATAAGATGAAGATGGCTGAAACCTCCAAGAATTTGGAGGAGAAAGTGAAAAGCTTAGAGGTCAATCAGCAAAGGTGCGATGACCAACTGAAGAAGGCAGAAGAAGAACTGTCTATCCTGCGAGACATCAAAATCCAGAAAGAACAATTGGATGTCAAACTCTCCTCGGAGCAGTTGAAAAGAAAAGTTGCAGTTAGGAAACATTTCAGTGCTGGTTGGGAAAAAGGATGGGATAAAGGGATTGCAGCTATGACATCTCAAGTCAAATATGGGGAGTTGAAATACTTCCATGACGGTTGGGTAGCTGCTCTACAAGAGCTAAAAATCCAAGACAATTCTGAGCTATTCCAACGGCATCTCCCTGGTCCTCCTCCACCAATTGTGGAAGAAGAAGAAGATGAACCTGCTTCAGATGAATCTTCCATGGCTGTGGATGTCCCAATCTCTGCTTCTCAACCCTCTGTTATTGAGGATATTTCTTCTATGCCTCCTCCTGCCGAGAAGATTTCTGCCGATCAAGCTGTTGTTATCACCGAGCAACCGAGCTCCTCGTCCCAGCCTCCCGAGAAAGTCTTGGGAGACAAGGAAAAGGTGTGAAGTTGTTCGGTATCATTCTTATCTTTTATCATTTGTAATCGAACACTGTAATCCTTTTATGATCTAATAAAATACTTCTTTACTCATCGCCGTTATTGATGATTCTTTGTTGATTGTTGTCTTTTTCTTGTCTTTAGTTTGTTGCTAGAATGGAACTAATCTCTTCTCATGATACCGAGCTGATGCAACAATGTCACCAATACTATAGGGCTGGTCATACAGACCTTAGTTCTTCTGAAATTGCTGACATTCTTGGTCATGATGCTTCAGAACAGGCGACTGAGGCTTATCGGTACTTGAAAAATTTACTCGACCGAGCTGTAGCTAACAATGTCGCTTATTATGACTTGATTGAAGAGCTGCATTGTTCCTTAGAGGATCTCCAAGGCCAGCACAATGAATCGATGGCTTCATTACACGAGGAATATGAAAATAGATATAAACAACTTTCCTCTGATACAGGTCATAAAAAGATCATTGCTGCATATGACATTAGGGAAAGGACCCTAAAAGGTGAAGTTGAAGCCTGCCGACAAATTGCCGAGATCCTGGAACAAGAAAATAATAGTCTGCAGAAAAGATTGGCTCAATATGAATCCGTTGCCTCCTCTTCCACTGCATTAGTACCAGTTATTGATGAAGGTTTTTCGTTTCTAGAGGTTGAAAACGCCAAACTAAGGCAAGAGTTGGATGACTTGAAAAAGTCTATTATTCCTGTGACTGCTCGGGGACGAGGAAGGAGTTCTCGGGGACGAGGAAGAATCGTCGAGGAGCAAAATTCTCCAGTTGCTTCTCGGAGCCGATCAAGAGTTCTTAGCCGTAGTGTTGAAGAATCTCGCACCCAATCTACTCTGGAAACTCAAGCATTCCAACTGAATGTTAAGGATCGTGCTCTGTCTGATTTGTCTAAGAAAAACTTATCTTTAGAGGACCAATTGGCCGCGATGAAGTCTGCTCTGAATAATAAAGATGCTCTTATCAAGAACTTTCTCGAGCAAGTAGATAGATTAACTTTCCAATTCCATAAACAGCCTCGGGAGTTCTGGAATGCAGGCTATAATGAAGCTCTTTACCATTTGGATGATCGCCTTGAAAATGCTAACAACGAAGGTTATAAGCAGGGATGGTTGAACGCCCTGGGTGTATTAAAATTGGAACAAGGTCATTATTTATGGGATTATCATGCTCCTGGATTGCTAGACTTGCCTGTTCCTCCCTATAAATTGGATATGGCATGGATTCCTGCTCGTTCCATTCCTCGGAGTTTGATCTCTAAATATCTTGGTGATTATAACCTTCATTCTCAAGTTGAAGTATCTCGTCCTGAGCACCTGTTGGACACTCCTACAATAATGAATGTCAGAATGCTGAAGGACATGAACTTTATTAATTCTCCTCTTTGTCTAGAGAATCCTCCTGCCGGCGAGGAACCTGTCTCAAAGGATAAAGGAAAGAAACCAATAGAGTAGGAATCTTTAATGTAATAGTTAGCACATACATGTAACATGTAATACATTTTTATCTTAATGAAAGAGTTTCATTTTCTGTTTTGCCAATAGCTATTTTTCTGTTTGCAAATTATATGGTTCATCAACCAAATTAGAATTTATAATAAGCATAAATTGTTCAAAATTGTTTCCAACCAACCAAGGTGGATAAATAATGTTTGTCGACCAACCACAGTTGATGGGTTTCTATCCCCGACCAACCATACTTGGTTCAATTTTCAAATATAAACATGTGTCCGACCAACTAAGGTCAATACTTTTATCCTCGTCGACCAACTACAGTTAGTGGGTTTTTATCCCCGACCAACCATACTTGGTACAGTTTGGAATATTTTGTTCTTTAAAGAACTTTTTGTAATAATGTTACCTCCCGACCAACATAAGCTGTAATGCGAGAGTATATAAAGTCTTACCAACCGTAGTTGATCATGCTGGTCTACACCTCCTAATCAAAGGAGTAGTAGGGTTCTTTCGAACTTTTTGGCTCCTTGGAGCATGTCCTCCTAACCAAAGGAGGTTGGCTACTTATAGCACTTTTGCTCCGTAGAGCGCTCCGTAGAGCTTATCCTCCTAACCAAAGGAGGTTGGCTACTTATAGCACTTTTGCTCCGTAGAGCGCTCCGTAGAGCTTGACTCCGTAGAGCATGGCTCCGTAGAGCATGACTCCGTAGAGCAGTCTTCTTCTTGTTATCAAGCAGTGTAGTGTTCAACACTAATATTCTCCGAAAAACTTTCAACAGAAAGAAAATGGTGAACCATCCTCGCTTTATTCATAATGAAGGAAATACTTTACATTTTACATTACTGATAATACTTTCGCAGGTGTTCAGCATTCCATGCATTCTGAAATTCTTCTCCTTCTAGAGTTGCTATTCTGTAGGTTCCAGGTCGAACAACCTCTGTAACTCGGTAAGGTCCATGCCAGTTTGCCTCCAGTTTATTCTGTTTCTGAATGACTTTCTTCAGCACATAATCACCCTCCTTCAAATCGCATTTCTTCACCCTTTTGTTGTAGAACAGAGCTGTTCGTTGTTGATAAGCAGCATTCCTAATGGCTGCCTCTTCTCTTACTTCTTCGAGCATATCCAAATCCATTCTTCTCATCAAGTCACTGATCGGAGAGTTGAAATTCAGCACTCTATGCGTTGGGAGACCCAACTCGGCCGGTATCACAGCCTCACTTCCAAATGCTAGCATATATGGTGATTCTCCAGTTGCTGCTCGGGGAGTTGTTCGGTAGGCCCATAATACTGATTGGAGCTCATTAATCCAATTTGCTTTAGCTTCACTTAGCCTCTTTTTCAACCCATTCAGTAATGTTCTGTTCGTCACTTCAGTCTGTCCATTGCTTTGGGGATGGCCTGGTGCTGAATGAAACTTCAAAACGTTCGACTGATGACAATAGGCAGCAAATTCTTCATTATCAAATTGTGTTCCATGATCTGTGATGAAAGCATGAGGGAGACCATATCGACAAATGATATTCTTCCATACAAACTGGTATACCTTCTCGTACGTCATATTGATAAGAGGCTCAGCTTCCACCCACTTAGTAAAATAGTCCACTGCAACTACGAGATACTTGAATCTTCCTCGGGTGGTCGGCAGTGGTCCAACCAAATCAATTCCCCACATGGCAAATGGCCAAGGGGAAGTTATTGGTGTTAGCAATGCTTGTGGATTTCGTCGGATGGAGGAAAAACGTTGGCACTTGTCACATTTCTTGGCATAGGCTATACAATCAGCCCTCATTGTCGGCCAGTAATATCCCTGTGTCATCACTCTTTGTAAAAGTGTTCGACCTGCTACATGAGCTCCACAAGATCCTTCATGGATTTCTTCAATCAATTCTTTCACCTCGGTGGGATGTACACATCTCTGCAAACCTGCCATAATTCCTCGTCTATACAAAATACCATTAGTTAATACATACCGAGCAGCTTTATACTTCAGTTTCTTGGCAGTGAGTTTATCCTCCGGCAATTCACCCTCTTCAACATATTTCCTGATTGGATCCATCCAAGATGGTCCTAAATCAAGGGTAATCACATTCGTTGTCAGATCTTCATCTATGCTCCGACCTTCTAATACTTCAATCGGTATGGTTCTTCGCATCTCGGTACGAGTAGCTGATGCTAGTCGGGCCAGTGCGTCTGCTTGTACATTCTCCATCCTCGGTATTCTCACCAATTGAATGGCCTCAAATTCTGTCAACAATTTCATCACCTTTGCATGATATTTGATCATTAAATCTCCTTTAACCGCATACATTCCCATCATCTGATACACAATTAATTGAGAATCACTGAATACCATCACTTGTTGTGCTTCCATAGTCTTTGCTAGATTAAGACCTGCTATCATGGCCTCATACTCCGCTTCATTGTTAGAGGCTTTGAATTGGAATCGCAAAGCATATTCCATGTCAATCTCGTCTGGAGTGATCAAAACAATTCCTGCTCCACAACCAGCTGTGCAGGATGATCCGTCTACATATAATCTCCATGTAGGTATTTCGTCTTCAAATTTCTTATCTGTCAGAGTTCCTCGATAAAATATCTGCTGTTTTCTTCCATCATCCCCCGGTATCTTTCGCTCCTCGTCAGTCATCTGCTCGTACCCTTTTACCAACCGTGGTTGGTCTGAGTTTGAATATAATGATTTCTCTACATCCACAAGTCCTTTTACCAACCTTGGCTGGTTTGGACCTATTTCTGCTGATCCTGTATCGTCCACAGGTAGGTCAGCAAATGTTTCTGTTGATCCTGTATCGTCCACAGGTAGATCAGCAGGCACCTTTTGCTCCTCGGGGGTATCAGGGTACGTGAACTCTGCTATAAAATCTGCTACAGCTTGCCCCTTGAATGATGATCTGGGCTCATACACAATATCATATTCACCAAGTTCTACTGCCCAGTACATCAGTCTCCCTGATTTTTCTGGCTTATGGAGGGCTTGTCTCAATGGCATATCAGTATAAACGATGATGGTATGGGCTTGGAAATATGGCCTCATTCTTCTACTTGCTTCAATTAGTGCCAATGCCAATTTTTCTAGCTTTGGGTACCTGATTTCTGCACCTCGGAAAGCCTTACTTGTGTAATAAATTGGCTTCTGGACTCCATTCTCCAATCTGATCAACGCTGAACTGACTGCGTTCTCTGATACTGCCAAATACAAATACAACTTTTCTCCTGTTATTGGTCTGGACAACAGTGGGGGTGCTCCCAAATATTTCTTCAAGTCTTGAAAAGCTTTTTCACATTCCTCATTCCATTCAAAGGTTTTTCGAAGTGTTTTGAAGAATGGTATGCATTTATCAGTTGCTCGAGATACAAATCTGTTGAGCGCTGCAACTCGTCCGGTAAGACTCTGCACTTCTTTCTTCGTCGTCGGAGATCGCAGCCCTAGAAGAGCTTTGATCTTATCTGGATTTGCCTCAATACCTCGCTGATTGACGATGTATCCGAGGAACATTCCTTCTCGTACTCCAAAGGTGCACTTCGTCGGGTTAAGCTTCATTTGGTATTTATCCAATTGATCAAAAGTTTGACTCAAGTCAACCAAATGATCAGCAGCTTTCTTGCTTTTAGTGAGCATGTCATCGACATAGACCTCCATGTTGCGGCTGATTTGTTCGGTAAAAACCTTGTTCATCAACCGCTGATATGTTGCACCTGCATTTTTTAAACCAAAAGGCATAACATTATAACAATAAGTTCCCCTAGGGGTAATAAAAGAAGTACTTTCCCTGTCTTCAGGTTTCATTTTGATCTGGTTGTAGCCAGAATAAGCATCCATGAAGCTGAGTAGCTCGTGTCCCGAGGTAGCATCCACTAGTTGATCAATTCTGGGCAATGGAAAATGATCTTTTGGACATGCCTTGTTGAGATCAGTAAAATCAACACACATTCTCCATTTGTTGTTTTTCTTCTTTACCATTACCACATTTGCCAACCAATCTGGATATTTTACATCTTCAATGAATTGAGCTTTCTGGAGTTTCTCGACTTCCTCTTGTATGGCTTGATTCTTCTCGGGACTAAACACCCTTCTTCTCTGCTTTACAGGTTTAATCTCCTTATTCACATTGAGTTCATGACATAAGAAGTTTGGATCTATTCCTGGCATGTCTTCATGACTCCAAGCAAAAGTATTTTTCCTATTCTTCAAGAAAGTTATCAACTCCTCTTTTATTGACATATCCAACGATGAACCTATCTGGGTTATTCGTTCAGGATGCTCGTCGTCCAGAATAACATTTTCTGTAGATTCCATCACCTGTCCTTTTACAAGTTGAGATTCATCCCTAGGATCAAGAGTTTCAATTTCTGTACCTTCCTCCACCTGGTAAGTAGTAGTCTTTTTCATCGATCCTTCTAGTTCTTCTTGTTCGGCCGACGAATAATAGCATTCCCGAGCTACTTTTTGATCACCTTTCACCACTCCAACTCCAAAATTTGTTGGGAATTTCAAACATTGATGTACTGTAGAAGGAACGGTTTCGAACTTCTTCAATCCAACTCTTCCCATGATGATGTTGTAGGCCGATTGCACATTCTTATCCATCACAAAGAATCGTATTCTTTCTGTTCGACAAACAGGCCAGGTTCCAATGAATATATCCAACTTGATCGTCCCCAGTGGAAAAACTTTCTCGCCAGCAAAACCCAGAAGGGGTCTGTGATAAGGTTCCAATTGAGATAATTTCAAATTCAGGCTATCAAAGCATGAATAATACATGATGTCTGCCGAACTACCATTGTCTACCAACACCCTTGAAATGATCACGTCCTTCATTCTCATTTTGATCACCAAAGGATCATCATGAGGGTAAAGAACACCTGCCAGGTCGTTTTTTGAAAAACCAATTACTAGCTTCTCTTTGTTTACCTTCCTCGGACGATCATCCTCGGCCAGGTTTATTCGCTGAATATATGAGCAAGCTTGAGCCTCTCCGAGATAAGCTTTTCTTTCTGCAGTAAGGTCTCCTCCTCCTGCATCTCCCCCTGTAATAACGTTACAATGAAATGATCCAAAACGTATGGAAAATACCTCTCGTTCAGGTTTTCTTGGCTTCTTGGGAAGATCGGGGTCATCATCTGGATCCTCTTCATGGTCCCTCCTATTTTTCTCCTCTACACGACGAGGAGATCTAGATCTCTTTCTAATTCTGTCCTCATTTGTCCTCTCACCTCTGCGATCTACATACTTTGATAATTTTCCTCTTCGAATGAGTGTTTCAATCTCGTTCTGAAGGGCTATACAATTTTTGGTCATATGGCCATGATCTTTGTGAAACTCGCAATATTTGGTCTTATTCCTCATGTCTGGATCTGTCTTCAGTTTCTCTGGCCATTTGATTTCCTCGTTATTCCTGATCTCTTCTAAAACATGATTAATACCCATTTTCAATGGAGTATAATTATCATACTTCTTTAGGGCTTCCAACTTTATCCTGTTATTCCTGGAATGTTTGTCACCACCATTACCTTTCTGATCTTTCTTCTTAGAGTTGTCGACCTCCACTTTAACTTCTTTATCCATATTCTTCTTCGCAGTCATAGCTTCCTCGGCATTCATGATTTTGGCCGCCTTTGCCATCAATTCCGACATATTTTTAGGCGGATCTTTGGCCAGAGTATAGTATAGCTTGTTAGGCAGCAAACCACTCATCAAAGCAGTGATTGCTGTCTTTTCTTCATAATCTATGACTTCCAACTTCTCGTTATTGAAACGAGTTATGTAATCTCTAGTACTTTCTCCTGATTTTTGTCTAACACTTAGCAAATGTGCTACTCGCTTTACCGGCTTTGCTCCAAAACAAAAATTGCCAATAAACAGCTCGGCTAACTGAACAAAAGTTGAAATCTTACCCCGAGGAAGATTATTGTACCATATCTGTGCAGATCCGGTAAGAGTTCCCGAGAATGCTCTACACCTCATCTCGTCGGGGACATCATAGATATCTGCAGCAGCTTGGTACTGTTCTATATGAAGTACGGGATCTGTCTTTCCATCGTACTTGGGGGTCACTACAGGTGCTTTGAATTTCGACGGTGTAGGGAAATCCACAATGGCTTGCACAAAAGGTGTCCCTTGAACAAAAGTTCTCTGTAAGGGGTTCCTCGCCTTAGCCATTTCTCCCAGTCTATCCTCCAATCGTTGAATGGAACCTTTCCATGCTTCATTCCCTTCCTCGGGCCGCTTAGTCCGAGCAACTGATTGCTCTGACGTAGCTTCCTGAGATTTATCTCGACGAGTAATTGGTCGTGATTGTGCAGATCCTTCTCTCAAACCTGGTGGTGGTCGAAAACTTCCTGATGGGGCCCTAGGTGGACTCATGTTCCTCCTTGGTCCTAACCGACTGAAAGGAGACACCCTGCTTAATCTTTCTAAAGCGCTAGTTCTCTCCGGAGAAAGAGAGATATGTTGATCTGTATCCGTAGCCCGTATTGATGAAGTTCGCCCAGGTTGATAAGAAGAATCATTGGATTCCCCATTGCGATATGACCCAATACGTCTGGATCGTGATTGCCCATGATCAGTCCTTTGCCCTGAATGAGTAGGTACACCGCCTTGAAGAGTTTGAAGGAGTTGCCTCATAGATTCTTGCATGGCGGTTTGTCCCTGAGCCAGATTCATCATAATTCCGGCTAGATCTGGAGATGCAGATGGATTTGGAAGATTTCCAGTATTTCCAGCATTTCGATTACTGGATTCTGGATTATCTGCCATTGGTGATAAATGATTTTTATGAAAAACGATAACAACAGTCGTTTATCACAGACGGCGCCAATCTGTTGATGTAAAAAACTAGATCGCTCTAATTATTCAATCACAGATAAATAAATAAGACAAAGATTTTTAAAGTGGTTCGGCTAGGAATAAAGCCTACGTCCACTGTTATGTTATTGCTGAGTGTTTGTGGAATTCTTGATTACAAGTTCTCTCAAGAAATTCCCCTCCCTTTGAATGGGATTGATACAAGGTATTTATAGCCTCAAGGCTGTACATGAAAGGTCCAATACATTAAATGATATACATATGAATGGGTAATACATTTAATGCAGCGTGTGCGTCAAGAATCTAATGAATAGTTGAACAGTTGTCCGTCTGATAATTGATGACACGGCCGAGGTGCAGTTCGGACCGCCTTAGTTGCTCGTTGATCAAGAGTTCCTCGGAGTGCTTAGAGCATTTCGGGATGATAGAGTTCCTCGGATGGAGTTCCTCGGCATGATAGAGCTCCTCGGTGTATTCTCGTTGCTCGGTACCAACCATGGTTGTTCAGTAAATGATCTTCCTCGCTGTTATTGTGCCACGTAGATTGACACGTGTCTTCATACTATTCGTCCACATCAGCATATTAATTTTGGTATCAACACTCATTTTCTATAAAAAAAAAATAAACTGAAAAGCCTTTTTCATTTTTTAGGAAACACGTAGTGTTATAAAACATCTTAATAATGAAAAATCTTTTAGAGGTGGGTTTTCTAGAAAAAAAATTGTGGGAGCAAAGGAGAATATGACATTCTCTATAGTAATCAGATTGCTATGAGTATATGTAGAAAATGATAGTATGTGAAATAACTTTAATATTTGGGATGGTTTGTGTGATATATTTTTACTTGAGTATATACAATGTCGGAGCCAAGAATTTACTCTAGGTGAGGACAAACCACTAATGGGGGTTCAGGGGCGGTAACCCGCAAAAAAAAATTAGGGTTATTTTTACGTTTTTATAAATATTTAAGTGATTCTTTGCATTTTAGAAAATTATAACTCAAATAAAACAATATCGAATACAATAACAATTCATTACTAAAAAGTCAACTTGAATAAGACTAATCTTTTTTGGAATATGATCCTTTTGAACATCCTTTTCCGTTGGAAGCACCACATTTTTGCGAGTTCTTTTATAATATTTGTCCATCATTGAAATTTTCAAGAGATAATGTTTTAAAGTTATATCTATTATTCTAGCTTACCAAACATTAAATCATAAAAAATATAAAAATTGCAAGTTTAAATAAAGAATAAATCTAGGGAGACCCAGAAAAAAACCCATTTCATAAACCCAGTGCATTAAAAGCTTATACCTTATTGTTGTGGGTCCCGCCAGGGCATTAAAATGTACATTAAAAACTTGTACGTATTTTTGTCTTATGCACTGGGTTACGAAGTGGTTTTTTTTTCTGGGTCTCCCTAGTGCTACTCTTAAATAAAATGTAAGACTTAATTAAAATACCTCAATAGCTCCAATCCAATCAAAGAAAAATGTCCAAGGTTGAAATACTCCACCACAAATTGAAAATTCCTAAAAACAAATAAACATTAAATCATAAAATCAATTTCTTAAAGTAAAAAAATTAAAAAATTAAAAAAAATGTGCATATTTCCTAACACATGACTTATTTTTTAATCGAATTAAGTTACTAAGTACTTGATTTGTAGAAAGGGTGGCTAACTTGGAATTACCCAATTTTATGTATTAAGCCAAACTAACTAACTAAGATAACCACTTACTTAGTGAAGGGAAACAGGCTGCCAGTGGACGCAGCGGTAAGTAGGGTCGTCGGTGGTAAAGGAGGACAGCTTGCTTGGGTAGGGGAGTAAAAGAAGAGGAAGGAGTTTTTTTTTAATATAGAAATAGGTATCTCTGATTCAAAGGTGAAGAGATATAGGATAGTTTAATTTAGATTTTATACTTAACCAATTCTATTTATGACGCTACCCTTTTTATAATTAGATATTTCCCGTAAAACAATTTTGAAAATTCCAAATTTCTAGGTGGGGCACTTGCCCCGCCTCTACATAGAGTTCCTCCGCCACTGAGTATACATAAATATCCTTTGAACTTTTTGGGATTTTTAACTGAAGCAATATATTAGTCACATTGCTATTAGACTGTTTGTAGTCATAATACAATTATATTTTACGTTGATATAGTAAAAATGTTTTTTTTCCTCATAACGATGTTAACTACAATTAGTTCTTTGGAAAATTAAGTGATAGAGATTTAGAGACGAATGAAATTATTTTTGTTTGATGAGAGAGAGAGTAGAAGTAATGATCACAAGGATATAAGTGTAATTTTGCAATAAAAGGGATAATAAGGTCAATTTTTGGTGCAAAGACAATTGGCAAATGAAATACTTAACAAGTTACGTTGATTTAGACCCCAACTAACTATAATTGAACTAGTGAACCCCAAGCCCCAATTTCTGAAAGCTACAATTTTTTATATTATAATTTGTTATGTGAAATTATAGGCTCACTTACGATTTCGAATAATTTTTTGTGTGGGCCATTCTGCCATATCATATCGGCATCAGTTTGTATTTTGACGTGTACCCTGGACATGAATTAATACAAACGCGACATGTTTATGTTTCTAAAAAAATAAGTCATAATATAATTACTCTTTTGCTATTCACTTTACTTAATGGCCTGGAAATGCAATTGTTTTTTTGGTCGACCCAAACAACAATATTAAATAGTACTCCTTCATCATAAGTTAAGAGTACATGTATTTATTTTGTATAGATTAAGTATACACCCAATTATTGTTGTTACAATGTATTTTAAAATACACAAGTGGGAGCAATCCCACCATAACCATTTTTGCACTAATTACGGCTAGCTTTAAACACTTTCAACCTTCAATAATAAATTGCTTCATTCGACCAAAATTAAAGGAGGGGAGTTTGAAAGAACTTGAAAGACCTTGAGAGAGCTTGAGAGCTTAAGTTTTTGAAATGAAAAAAAAAACTTGAGTTTAGTTTTGGAAGAAAGAAAAATCGGGTGTTTTGGATTCAAAACAAAAATACTTCTTCTCTCCTTCTAAGACTGGAAATATTTTCTTCATGAAAATATTTATTTCCCAAAATATTTTTAGAACAGTTTGTTCCCCCAAACTGAAATTTCGGATATTGAACAATTAATTTGGAATGGGTGTTAGAAGACATATAACTGCGGTGCATGGTTATATGATAAAAATGTGATTCTGGGCTTGTTTTATCCTGGGAACGGCGTGACTGTAGACTACCTGCACAAAGAGTGTAGAGTCGTGAAACGTCTTAAAGAAAGCGACCTAGTCCGCGACTCAACCCAAGAATCGTCTACGACGAATTTATAAACAATTGAGGTAATATTGTTTATTTTTATTGTGCAATATTTATTTGGAATTCACGCATGAGGTTCATATTTGCGATAATCATATGATGTAATAATTTAATATTGAGCATTAGACTTAAAATTAATTTATGACTTTATTTTTCGATTTCTCCATAAAACTCTTTGATGTGATTTTTTTAATCACAATATATAAAGTGCACCAATAATTTTAAGACGATTTATGTCTACTATGGAGACCGAAAAATTAATCTTATGGGCATATATGATTATTTTTATGATGTCGAAATGAAAAAAGGCCAACTAAGTTTCTATGTTTAGAAATTATAATTTTGACCTTTTATCTCTAGAAATGACCGTTTAGCCCCCGAACTTCCTAAATATTATATTTTGTGAAGTAGATACATAAATTTCAGTAATTTTTGGTCAATTCGGAATCGATCAATAATTTCGTGAGAAATTAGAATTTGAACAAAAATGAAACCCTTCATGAAAAACTTTTAAATAGGCCAATCCTATTTTTTAGTTATCAATGTGAAATATTATTTCACATAAGATGTCATTGTTGGAAATTGCATTGTATACTATTTTTGGACAATTCATTTTGAGCCACTTGTGGTTAAGAAAACAAATGAAAATTTGTTATATGGAATCAAATTAAAAATTTGTTATTTGGAAACAAAAGAAAATTTGTTATATGGAATCAAATTATAAATTTGATATTTGGAAACAAATGAAATTTGTTATATGAAAACAAATGAACATTTGTTATATGGATTTGAAGGGTAAGTTATAAACATTTGCTCCTTGCACTATGTTTATTACAAAAAAAAATTGTTCAAATATTTTTTGAAGTGTTTATGTGAAAGTGTGGTTGATATTTTTCAACCACACTAAAGTGATCGATGATGGAAAAAAAATCTGAAATTTTTGTTATGAATTTTGTTGGAATATCATCTTAGTTTTTTGATGATATATAGACTGAAATTTCGTGAATTTTGACATGCATGTTGTATGTTGAGATTATAAATTTTGGGCTTTGGAATTTCTGAAAAAAGAATTGTATATCTTTTATGTTGAATTTTACAAATGAGATGCGCAATGCTGAATTTTTTGGACAACTTGAAGTAAAACAAGTTTATCTTCACTTGTACTTAATATTTTTGAGTGATTCCAATTTTGGATAAGACTAGACTCATAAAGGATGAATTCTGGAAACTTTTATAAATTTTCAATAAGCAGTTTGATCGTGGTGAAATTTCAAACTTGAAGTTTTTCGGTTTGAATAAAGATTTTGGACAACATTTTCTTAGAAAAATGTATCATGTCGTGTTCCCAATGGATTCAAAATATTTTGAAGACTTTATAAATTTCTTATTCAAGGATTTATGAAGTACTTAAAAATTTGGACTCATATTTATGGAAGATGAATTTCATAGAAATTGTATAATGACTTATACAATATTTGAGTTTGGAGTGCAACAGCTAGAATTTTATATGAATAATTCTTTGTATTTATTCATTTATATGAGTTGGAAAATTTATAGAATAAAATTGTATTCTGCAATGTTGGAGTCAATTTGGTGTGCTTCTTACTCGTGTAGAAATAATTTAGTTGGATAAAATTATTTTGACCGTATGCTTTGATTTGGAATAGAGATTTAAACTCTAATACGAAGTATTATTGTATACATTGTGAAAAATTATATATTATAATTTTTTATGAAATAGATTGTATAATCTATATGTGACTTTCAGACCTTTGAAAATCTGAAATTATGACTCGAACGAATTAACTTGTATTTTTTGATTCGGCTATACCTGAAGACATTAAGCATGTATTTATTTAAGAAATAAGATTAATTATTATTTAATGTTGAAACTCACAAGTTTAGATTTTATTTTATTAATTGAAGATATAGTGGGGGCACATTATATGTTGCTTCTCAATGCTATACCTAGAGAATAGTGGGGGCACTCAATTGAGTACCTCTCAACTATAATTAGAGAACTCTTATTTTTTGAGTTGTGAGTTAAAAATAAAAGCTTGCTTATGTTACTGAAAAGGATTCGAAAAATCCTTAGAGAAGTCATGTCATAAATGATTGATAGAATTCCTTGGAATAAACTGAAAATTAGTTTATAATTGACTTATCTTATAACTTTAAGATAATAAGGTGTATACACACCATTTGAAGGAATATTGAGACCATGTTCATTTATGAATATAAGCTTTGTTTGGTAGTCGAAATTCATAAATATAACTTAGTTATACATGATGCATGTTAAATTATTCTCATAAAAATGAAGAAGCTTCATTTACTTTGAATGCCATTGATATTATATATGATGTTGAGTTAAAAACTAAACATATATAATAGTGTTTTTGGAATGGTGACCTATGTAAGGCAACTTACATCGACTAACTTGAAGTTGGAAAATTAATATGGAAGGCACCAATAAATGGCATGATATTTTGATAAATCATCAAATGAGAATGAATTGAGAATATTATGAATCGTGTTTATCACTAAGCATGTTGAAATAAGAATGCACTCTTATTTATTACGCAAGAATGATTAGCTAATATTTGGTTATAATATTTTGTTGCCTAGAAAATCAAATTCATGCTAAGTCAAAGAGTTGTCATAAAGAGTTTCAATGAAACAAGAATAGTACTTGTTAATATTACAAGGCTATATGGATCAATTAATTGATCGAATACATTGAAATACAAGAATATCTATTTATTAGATATATGCTTATTATGAACCATCTTGTACTTCACATGATGCAAGTATAAGAACACTATATATAGTGATAAGAAAAGATGAATATGCGAACATCTTAAGTAGTCTCAATTGAGCTACTTAATACAGTTGACTTGGAATATTTTTTGTGGAGTACTATGAAGGTTTATAATTAAAAAAATGCATTCTTATGCTATTGAGAAAGGTTATGTGTTTTGATAAAATCACGAACCTAGAATTGATTCTGAATCAATAATGGATATGTGTTTAACACATATTATGTTGCTATTTTTTGGAACTCCCAGAATTATTAATTATTGGCATAATTAATGATGGAGTATATGGTGATACAATTAGCTATGGCTAGTGAGTAAATGAAAGGTTAAAAGACCTATTATAAGATACCATTTATGGTAGATATTGACACAGTCATTTTATCCACAACAATAGAACCATGGCTATTGTAAAATTTTAGAACCGTTATCATAATGGAAAGAACGACAAATATGTCGTAAGCACAACATAGTTTGAGATCTTAAAACTAATGAGTTGTGTGTGTGGATTATGTTCGGACTGATGAGAATAGAACCTGACATATCCTTTGACGAAAGGACTAGTGCGGGAGAAGGTGTTTAACACCTAGAAAGGGATCGGACTAAAGCCCAATTGATATTGAATCATTTGTGGTGGTAACCCAACCTACAGACTGGAGATCCCAAGAAATAGGTTCAAGGGGTAATAACAAGTCACGGTGATATGGGTTAAATCATGCTAATTATTATTTACGGGGTTTTACTCCGAGTCCATCCCTATGGAGCATGATATCCTGAAGCGAGTTAAGGTTGAGTTAATTATAACTCTTAATGATGATCTATAGCTCTATTTTGAGTGGGGTATACCTAGCTACGGGAGTATTCTTGATAGACTCACCTATGTGGATGTGGAAGTATGGTCGCTTCCTATGATAATTTGGGGCAAATTCCCTAGAGCGTTCACATACTGGGATAGAAACACATGGCCGTAACGTGCTGGCTTGAGGACTACACCCAAGTAGGGTTGTGTATGGGATGTTGTCAGAGATAGAGTTCAAAACTACGAGTTACTCTAGTATAATTTGAATCATCTTTAGTACGTAAAGGTTCAAGTCGAAAGACACCTTTGATTATGCACAATTCTATTAATTATTATTGCTTAATAATTTTTCAAAATTTACTAGTGGGAGATTTTTACTGATGATTGTGTTTTAAAATCCAAGTGGGAGATTGTGGTTACAATGTATTTTAAAATACACAAGTGGGAGCAATTATGACCCACCATAACCACTTTTGCACTAATTACGGCTAAAAAGAAAAAAAAGTGACCCACTTTGTAGAAGCAATTACACCCACTAACCCCACTAGCTTTAAACACTTTCAACCTTCAATAATAAATTGCTTCATCCGGCCAAAATTAAAGGAGGAGAGTTTGAAAGAACTTGAAAGAGCTTAAGAGCTTAAGTTTTTGAAATGAAAAAAAAAAACTTGAGTTTAGTTTTGGAAGAAAGAAAAATCGGGTGTTTTGGATTCAAAACAAAAATACTTCTTCTCTCCTTCTAAGACTGAAAATATTTTCTTCATGAAAATATTTATTTCCCAAAATATTTTTAGAACAGTTTGTTCCCCCAAACTGAAATTTCGGATATTGAGCAATTAATTTGGAATGGGTGTTAGAAGACATATAACTACAGTGCATGGTTATATGACACAGACGTGATTCTGGGCTTGTTTTATCCTGGGGACGACGTGGCTGTAGACTACTTGCACAAAGAGGGTAGAGCCGCGAAACGTCTTAAAGAGAGCGACCTAGTCCGCGACTCAACCCAAGAATCGTCTACGACGAATTTATAAATAATTGAGGTAATATTGTTTATTTTTATTGTGCAATATTTATTTGGAATTCACGCATGAGGTTCATATTTGTGATAATCATATGATGTAATAATTTAATTTTGAGCAGTAGACTTAAAATTAATTTATGATTTTATTTTTCGATTTCTCCATAAAACTCTTTGATGTGATTTTTTAATCACAATATATAAAGTGCACCAACAATTATAGAACTTGACTTGCTCGAGTTATCCATCATGGAACTTGATTCATTAATTATGTCCTAAAATAAAAAGTGGACTCTGAATTTAGATTGCCCAAAAAGGAACATTTGATTTTTAATTTGGGACAGAGGAGTATAAGAGACTAGACTAAATCTCACTTGTAAAATTTAGTATATGCCATGATCTGTCAAGAATTTAAACATAAAGTAGTGATTAACCGAAGCTTTATATTCTATTAGATCAAAATTCTACGTTCGATCTCGACTCAAAAAGTGTAGAAAAATAATATGTTTTTGAATTAGTGTAACAATAGAAAATAAAAGGTTTTTTTACTTAACCACCACTTTATAGTACTATATTTGATATTACCCCCAGTTTCATAATCTTTTAGACATTACCCCTTCAAAACGTATAGAGTTGAAAATCTGTTAAAAATGCAAATGTGTCAATTAAACTTAACATCCTAAATATTTTATCAAAATGCCCTTCTTTTAAATAATACTTCATCTTCTTACTTAACCTAAACCCTAATTTTTTCCTCTAACCTACTGCTTCCATCCATCACCACCTACCACCGTCAACTCCACCAACCACCACCATTACCAAAAACTACCCAAATATTTCTTTTTTCATCAACCCACTACCGCACCGTCATTGCTCCATCACCACCCTCTCCTGATATCATTGGCACCATCAACCACCACCTCCGCACATACAATCATCTAAACCCAGAACCACTATAAGACCACTACATAATAACCATTGAAATCAAATGAACCATCCATAAAAAAAATCTTCAAAACATTGCGCCATTTTCAATACCACCATTGATCAACCCCGTAACAAATAAACTTCTAGATAGATAGATAGATAGATAGATAGATAGATAGATAGATAGATAGAGAGAGAGAGAGAGAGGGAGAGAGAGAGAGAGTAAACAAACCCTCTCACTTCATATTATTTCCCAAATTTTTCATCACTCTGAATCCACCACCACCTCCTCTTCTTCTTCATTAATATTTCTCTTCATTGTTTAAACCCACAAATAAATAAAATCTACAAATCCAAGTGAAACTCAAAACCAAACAATTAATTTTTCAAAATTTTATGTGTGTAATATATGTTGCTACCACCAGAACCCATCAAATACAAACCAAGTACCAAACATCATATACCACCGGGAACACCACTAAAAATTTATCTGTCAAAAGACAATACCCATATGGTAAAAAACCCATCTCAAATCATGTTGTGACGAAGAAGAACCCGTATGGTTTAAATCTGTTGTGGAGTGTAAATGTGAGGTCGATAGTGAGGTCTATGCGTGGGTGTTGGGGAAGGGACAAAAATGTGTTTGGCGGAGATGATAGAAAATGTGGAGATATGTATAAAGGAGAGAGGGGGAGAGAGTATTTAGTGTTAACTGATTAGAACATTTTGGTCCAAAAAAAATTTGGGGGGTTAAGTCTAATTAGCACATTAGCATTTCTTAACACATTTATAACTTTGTTATTTTGGGGGGATTATGTCTAGGAGATTATGAAATTAAGGGTTATGTAAAATACGGTATTATAAACTGGAGATTAAACAAAAAAAAGGAATAAAATCATGTTTAAAAATAGCGGTAGAACTGAGAGGACTCTCTTTGATTCTCTAGTGAGTCAAAGCTGACAATCGATACCTAAATTTTGCTAACCATTCTCTTTCTACATCGACATCGACATGACCACCGTTTATTATTTTCTCGCCATAACGAACACCATCACCATCACCATCACCGACGGTTGAATTCCAATTAACTGTCGACGACTCGATTTTGGTCACCGACAAAACTGTAATTGTCATATATTGATGTTTAGATAGATAGATAGATAGATAGATAGATAGATAGATAGATAGATAGAGAGATAGAGAGAGAGAGAGAGAGAGAGAGAGAGAGAGAGAGAGAGAGAAATAAAATGTAGATAGTTTTTTTAGAGAGAAAGTATTCATGAAATGAGATATAGTGAATGTGAAGGCTTGAAGAAAAAGTAAGTTATCATATAGTAGTTAAAATAAATGGTGTTCTCTCCCCCTTCTTACCTGATACAAACCCTAACTTTCTACCTTGAGAAGGATAGAGAATATAACATAAGAGAACAAAATGATTTATACTATTGTGCATTACAATGTTGTAGGCTTATTTATAAACCTATCAACTGAAACGGTTACATCAACTACTCACAAAAAACTGAAAACTAATCAGTAATGCACCTGGATACTTAGTTAAGGAAAATGTTAGGACTCACCGGACAATTACCCCAAAATTACCAAATTTTTGCTTTATTGGTTGGTACTGTAGTGTGGGTCCCTCCAGGGAACAAACCCTTAAAGCAAAAATTCGGTAATTTTGGGGTAAGTGTATCATTACTCCTTAGTTAAATTATTAATTAGTTAATCTAATTAAAATGCCGTGCATATCATTTACGCCTCCTATTAAAACAAACTTTACAAGATGTAAATGTTTTACAATAGTACATCTAAACTTCCATAATTTCCTCCTCCTCAGAACTATTATATCCCACATCCAATAATACTTTTTTCTTCGTAGTACTTATGATCCCCAACATATTTTTCATCACAGTAAAAACAAAGATTGTTGTCTTTTAAAATGAATTTCCATTAGTGTTAACTAGAACTACATCGTTCTTGGCAGGTAAAAGAATCAATCTTATATTAACAGAGTCCAATGGCCTTAGTTCTTAGAGCTTAACATCAACTTCCATGGAAAAATACATTGCATTATATACTGAAAAAGGCATGTGCAATTTCAATTCTTTCTTAAAACCTCCAACAAAATAACTTTGACAAAAAGTTGGACTAAGATCCTTGATTTGAGTCGCCAATCTTTGAAATTATGTTACGTAATCCATTAGAGAACTAGTTTGATGCATCTTGAGCAATAATTATTCATGATACGCCCTAGTGTACCCTCGTCCAGACCTGGATCTGTCTCGGCCTCAACCATATAGTGTCAGGTCATTTAAAGTAAGGAATTACGGCTCGGTTCTGGACTCGACAGAGTCACCTCAGCCCCGACCATGGTTACTCATCCTCGTCTAATGAGTACAACCAACATGGTTCAATATCAGCAACGTTGTATCAAGTGTAACCTCGTCCTCATCCCCCACCTGTCTAGAGACGAGGGTCGACTCGTTAGACAGTCAGCAACTGCACTGGCCCCGCTAGGGGTCGACTCATCATCTAGGCCTCGACCTGTACTACGCAGCCAATAGTGACACTTGGTAGAGCACGTTGGATGGAACACACATGCAACAGTATGTGTCGGATGTATGACCACTTGGGAGAAACCGTTATGGCCAAATCCCTCCTAGACGTGAGGGAATATTTCATCATCATGACCTATATGTGACAGAGATAGTTGGCTCCTCCTCATTGTCTAAGAACATTCTATGCATGCATTTTACATGCTTGGGGGTACACTACAACCCTAAAGCACTATAAATACTTGTATTTTACATCATTATAAAGGATCAATTATTCATAACCATAGAAGAACTCTATAAAAATACTTAGTGAGAGAGAAAAGTTTGAGTATTGTACTTATAAGCCATTAGTGTCATTGTTATAGTGAAAACCACCATTCACACAGCACAATGGACATAGGCTCCGTCCGAACCACTTACATCTGGTGTTTTCTTCCTCTCTGCCTTATCTTTTTCTATTATTATACTGTTGTATTTTTGCCATTATTGAACTGGTGTGAGATTATTCACCACGTTGATTTGGTGATACCAATTCTTGTATCATCAATATGGCATCGTCCGTGGGAATGATATAGCCGTTCTCTTCCCTTTTTCTACAGTTACTCTACCAGATTCTCTGGTGGTGGTCCAACCTCGTCCTTTAGTGAGCTTGAACCACCATTGAAAGAGATCTAGGTGAGTTTTAGCTCATTTTCCTCTCTACCAGCTAACTACCAGTACCTCGTTTGATTTTTCTAACCACTGGTATCCTCCAAATGTCTACTGATCCACCAACTTTAGGTGGTCCTAGTACCATCCAGGCCCCTCCTTAGTCAGAAATGGTTGAGGTGGTGGCAGCCCTACACTCCTTGGTAGAACTCTAACGACAAATGCGAACGACCCTTGATACTTTCAACCAAAATATAGCAGTTAGGCCTGTTGGCACCGGAGATCAACTGATAACTCTGGTAGCCAGAAATGGAGCTGCAGATCAAACGACTAGGGGACCACCCCAGGCCTTACACAAGGATCTTCATCCTCAATATCTGTGTAGAAACGTGGCCGACCCTAAGATCTTATGCCTGTGGAGCCCAGGTTAGGAATGCCCTGATGATGAGGACATCCAGGATGATGATGAGGACAACAGGGAATAATGTGAGCCTTATGAAATTTCTATATGGATTATTTAACCAATCCAACCTAGACGAGCAGAGTGTGGTAGGTCGAGTAGAGAGTGCAGGCCCAGATCATCAGCATTGGATAGATTGAGCAGGGGGTCGTCCTTTGATAGGCTCGACCTATAAGTGAACTATTTGAGGAACCTCCTTTCCAGGTCCAGAAGCATCATAGGCTCTAGGAAAAATAAGAGAGGTGATGACCATCGGCCTTCAATAGGCCGAGATGAGGAGAAGAGATAAGTTAATAACCGATAAAGGATAGATACTATAGAGCATTCAGTGCGTCTGAATGTCAAAGAGGGTGATGGAGATAATGTGGCCCAAGCCAAAGTTATAGCAGTGGCCGAGAGACCCTGAAATGATTTTATTCAGAGGCTGGAGAAAAAAATAGGGGATATTTTGAAAAGTCGGTACCCCTTGCATAAGGGTTATTCTGAAGGATCCCCCTTCATGGATAGGATCGTTAGTTATCCAACCCCGACCAAATTCAAGTCACCGGTGGTCACTCCCAAGTACGACGGGAGAACTAATCCAGTCCACCATGTGGAGATGTATCAATCAGTTGCTGACATTTACTCAGTCTTAGATGAAATGAGGTGTCGTATCTTCTCAAGAATATTGACTGGAGCATCTCATGTAGGGTTCACTTCACTCCCTAAGAATTCAATTGATAATTTCAAACACCTTGCAGAGAGATCCATACATAACTTCTATTTTAGTGTAAGACCCCAAAAGAAAATAAAACACCTACTATACGTCAAGCAGGGGAAGAATGAGAGTATTAGGAAGTATATTATGAGGTTTAACAAAGAGACTCTAGAGGTCGAAGATTATGAGAGGAGCATCGCAATGACAGCTCTGAGTGGAGGTCTGTAGAAAGGAAAACTACTTTGGAAAGTTACCGAAGACCCACCAAAATCCGTGGTCGAGCTCCTAGCAATGGCCAACAAGGTCATGAATGCCGAAGAGGTTATGGGAACAAAGAATGAATATGAGAATGAACAAGCATCGGAGGGAAGTTCCAAAAGAAGAACAATGATGGAAAGAAGTGGTCGATGGAAGATAAGTTCGCTGACTACACGCCTCTTATAGTCAATTGCGAGCACATCCTCAACAAGATAAAGAAAGTTTGGTCCCTGAGGTGTCCTGAAAAGTTGAAGGCTCCTCCTATTAAGAGGAACAAAAATCTATGGTGTGAGTTCCACCAAGACCATGGGCACCTGACTGACAAATCTTTTTCTCTAAAGGATGAAATTAAGAAAATTATGAAAGATGGTAAGCTAAGAAAGTATGTAAACAAGATCTAATCTAAGGGTGGCCAAGATGACACCCAGAAGAAGAAGAGAAATGACAAGTGTAAGCCAACTGCTCTAGCTAATCTAGACGATGATGACTCAGACGACTAAGATGAAGACGACCCTGACTTCCCTCCTAAGTTTTCTCATTCGAAGGGACGACTCAATATGATCTCACATGAGGTCAAGATGATTTACAGGAGGCTTGCTGGAGGAGGAAAGGAGATTGCAGATAGAAAAGCACACGTGGTCGAGGCGAAAGCTCTTCCACTAAAGCCTAAGACTTTCAACTCAGCTGCAGTTCGGCCTGTGAAAGGTAAGAGAACTAAGGTTGATATGAATACTTTGGTTCTTAGTTTTTCAAGATTATATTTTAAAGGAATTTTGGCTCCACATGATGAACCTTTGGTCATCACTACTCTGGTACATGTTTAGGAAGTCCCAAGGATTTCGGTAGATGGTGGCAGCTGAACTGACATGATGTTTTGGGATTATTACAAATGTCTAGATCTAAGCAAGAAGAGGATGATTCCATATCACCAAACTCTCATCGACTTAAGTGGTGATAAGGTGCAACCCCTGGGCATATATGATATGGAAGTGAGAATGAGAAATACCTAGCCAAAATGACTCATGAAGAAAATCATCTTTTTCGACATGGATGAAAATGTCTACTCGGCTTACAATATAATTCTTGAAAGGGTAACCCGCAAGGAGTTTAAGGACATACCCTTAATAGTCCACTAAATGATTAAATTCTTGACTCCATATAGGGTAGTGGAAGTTCAGGGGAACCAAGTTGAGGCATGCTAATGTTACTTCAAATCAGCTGAGGAGAGGGAGGCATACAAAATGGCTACTACGACCTACAATATTAATACTTTGGACCCTGGAGATGAAAAAAAGTTGAAGAAAGGAGAGGTAGTTGAGGAGGTAGAATCCATCATCCTCAATGAGGATGAGCCAGAAAAAACCCATCCAAATTGACAAAGACCTAAAGAAGGAGGTCAAAGAGGAGTTGATCAAGCTATTAAAGAAGAGGCAGAGCATCTTTGCTTAGAGCCATGAGGACATGCTCGACATTGATCCGAAGGTTCTCTATAATATGTTGAATGTTGTAAAGGATGCAAAATCGATCCAACAAAGAAGAAGAGATTATTCATAAGAGAAGTATGATGTCATCCAGGAAGACGTGAAGAAGTTGGAAAATGCCAACTTCATTCGGGAGGTCATTTACCCTGAATGGCTTACAAATGATATCATCATCCCCAAAGCCAGTGGCAAGTGGAGGATGTGTGTTGATTTTACAGATCTGAATAAAGCCTTCCCTGAAGACAGCTTCCCATTGCCAAAGATAGATCAGATGATTGCCGCTACTACCGACCATGAATTAATGAGCTTTTTGGATGCCTACTCAAGCTATAATCAAATATTCATGGATTCGGTCGATGTAGAGAAGACAACTGTCATAACTAACAAGGAGACTTATTGTTATAAGGTCATGCCCATTGGATTGAAAAATATCGGGGCAACATACCAAAGGATGGTGAACAAGATGTTCGAGGATCATATTGGGAAGACAATGGAAGTTTATGTCGACGACATGTTGTCGAAGAGTCTCAAGTCCGACACTCACGTGGCCAACCTTGAGCGCACTTTTGACACAATGGATGAATATGGGATGAAACTCAACCCCGCTAAGTGTGTCTTCGACGTGGGAGTACGCAAGTTCTTAGGCTTTATTATGAATCATAGGGGGATTGAAGCCAACCCCGAAAGATCAAATATTTATTAGAGATGAAGACTCCTATTATAATAAAGAATGTGCAAAAACTAACTGGACGGGTGGCCGCATTAAACAGGTTTGTGTTTAGAGCTATCGATAAATGTCTTCCTTTCTTTAAAGTGTTGAGAAAAGCTTTTGAATGGAATGATGGGTGTGATAAAGCCTTTCAAGATTTGAAGTCCTATCTCGGCTCTCCACTCTTGTTGTTAAGACCAATCTAGGGAGAGAAGATGTATCTTTATTATGCGGTGTCGGAATCGTCCATTAATGCCGCCATTGTCAGATAAGAGGATGGAGTCCAGAAGCCAGTGTACTTTAATAGTAAGGACCTATAGGGGACAAGTAAAGATATCCTGGAATGGATAAGTTGGCTTATGCTCTCATCCATGCATCAATAAAGATGAATCCGTATTTTCAGACACATACCATGGTAGTCCTCACAGACTCACCTCTCAGACAGGTCATTCACAAGCTTGATAAGTCACGAACGCTGATGGCTTAGGCAATTGAGTTGGGGGAAGTCGACATCATCTATAATCTGAGAACGGCCATTAAGGGGAAGTCCCTAGATAATTTCATAGCCGAGTTCACCAGGGATGAGGATGACATAAAAAAGATGGAAGTTATAGTTTATGAGCAAGAGAACGGGGTGTATCTCCCCCCGCTGAGGCCGAGAAAAGTTTAGCGAGAAATAAGGTATCTGAGAACGAGGAAGAGCGATACCTCTTCAAGAATGGAACCCTCGAAGATGGTAATTTTTCTCAAAATGGTACTATGTGGAGCCTGTTCGTTGATGGATCTTCATGTGAGAACAGAAGTGGGGAGGATTAATTGTGTCGGCCCAAGACAGGACTGATATTGAATACGCACTAAGGTTCAACTTTAAATCCTCCAATAATTAATCAGAGTATGAATCCCTCCTAGCAAGTCTCTCCCTTGCTCGATCACTGAACGTCGACCAGCTCCTTATCCATAGTGATTCTGGGTTGGTCGTGAACAAAATTTTGGGGGTATATGAGGCCAAGGATGGCATAATGGACAAGTACTTGGGAAGGGTCAAGACAGCACTGAAGCATTTTAGCGAAGTGAAACTGAAGAGAATACCTCGACTAGATAATGGTCGAGCTGACGCTCAGTCAAGGTTAGCTTCCGCTACTAGAATTGAAATTAGAAGAACGGTAACGATAGAGATCCTCCATCGGTCGACCATTGAAGGAGAAGAAAATACTGTGGAATTTTTCTTCAACTTAAATATGGGATCTTCATGGATGGATCATATCATTCGGTATATTAGAGATGGAAAGCTTCCAGAGTCTAGAGCCTAGAGAAAGAAGCTGAGGTATAAAGTAGTTAAGTTCTCCCTCATAGGAGACATCTTATACAAAAAAAGGTTCCTAATTCCTCTACTCGGATCTATCCATCCATCTGAGGTAGACTATATTTTAAAGGATGTGCACGAGGAGTCTTGCTCCAGTCATATTGGAGGAAAGTCATTAGCAAAAAGGATCATCACTCAGGGGTACTGGTAGCCGACATTGGCCAAAGATGTAGTTGCATATGTTAAGAAGTGTGATAAGTGCCAAAGGTTTGCCACCATACCCCATCAACCTTATCAGGCGCTTAAATCTATCACTTCTTTATGGCCATTTTCAGTCTGGGGGATTGATTTGGTAGGGCCACTGCCAAGAGCTGTGAACAATCATCTCTATATGATTGCGGCGATTGATTATTTTTTGAAGTGGGTATAGACCGAGGCCAATGATCATAATCACGAAGAAGAAAGCCTTTAATTTTATCTGGAAACACATCATTTGTAGGTACAGCCTCCCTAACACTCTGATTTTTGATAATGGAACATAGTTTAAGAACATATCCCTTGAGAAATATTATGAGCGGGTCGACATCAAACAATTCTTCTCAATCCCAGGTTGACCCCAGGCTAATGGGAAAATTGAGGTCACTAATAGAAACGTTCTCGATGGAATCAAGAAAAAATTGGAGGGCGCTAAGGGGATATGGACTGAGGAAGTGCATGTTATCCTATGGGAATATAGGACAACAAAGAGGACTCCGACGGGGGAAACTCCGTCCATGCTAGACTATGGCTCAGAGTATGTAATGACAACAGAGATATGTCTCCCAACCCATAGGGTCCAAATATACAATCCAGAGAAGAATGTGGAAGAGAGGACACGAGATTTGGATCTCGTAGAGGAACAAAAAGAAGATGCTGAGGTTAGGTAAGATGTCCATCAATAAATAATAATAAAGTTTTGTAATAAGAGGGGGCCATTAGTGGTAGAAGACCTCATTTGGAAGAAGACATGATAGAATCCCAATAAAGTTCATCCTAACTGGCATGGTCCCTATAGGGTGGTTGAAGAAGTGGTTCCAAGAACATATCGGTTGGAAAATTTAGAAGGAGATCAATTCTCCAATCAATGGAACGTTGACCATCTCAAGAAATACTATTAATAAGATGTTGTATTAAAGTTTCATTTTAGTTTTGATTATCTCTTATCAAATTCATTTTAGTATCATTTGTTCATGTATATGATAATCAAATTATGAATACAAATTTCCATGGCGTCCCTCTTACCTTGTCTACTGTTTGAATACTTATTGCTTATATGTATCAAATTACCTTAAGCTATAAAACATCATTCATGGTGAAGTATCTTTAAATTTCTATCAATGATATGACAGTCCAGACGGGGTCGACCTCGTCCAAGGACTCTCAATAACATCGAGAGGGCTAAAAATCACTCGTGTGGTTCATGTTAAACATCCTTAACTTCGTGTATAAGCTCTCTTGGATGAGACGACGGTGCGTGGATGTGAAATCTCTCATCCATACACTCTCAAAATGATAAGAGGGGTCTTGTGATATAACACCATAATTTGATGGGTTCAAATTTAAAAATCACTTTAAGTGTGGCTCGTTTTAAACATCATTAACTTGGTGAAAATTCTCTCTCTGCCGAGATGACAGTGCATGGACGAGACGACCCTCATCCATACACTCTCAAAATTATGAGAGAGAACTTGTGATGTAAACACCATAATTTGGTGAGTTCAAATTAAAAATCATTTTTGTAATTGCCAACAATCATCTTTGGATAAGGACGAGTTTAAAGATGCAAATCAACTCACAAAAAGTAAACATCGACAGGCTTATTAATCATCAACAAAGCATAAAGTAAAAGCATTGAGAGTTCAAATAAGAGATTCAGTTTTATATAAATGAAGGAGCGTAATGATCATAAGACAAAAGAAAATTACAAAGTTAAGGGTCTCAGCCACAGGCAGCCACCCTACTGAGTCGGCTCAGCATTAATATTTACCCAAGTTTCATCCCTAGCTGCAACCATCATCTCACCATCAAGGTTGTCTACATCAACAGGAGGGCCGACATACGCCCCTTCCCCCTCAACAATGGCCAAGGACTCAACATACGATAAGGCCTTAGTAAAAAGGGGATCATCAATGTCAACTACTTCCAACGACGGACGTATGGAGGAGACAACATTAACAAACTTCAAGATGACCCACCTGTAGGCCGTCTTAATCCCTCTCTCAAGATACTCTAGGTCGAAACCTTGGAATTTATCTGAAGCCTTGTAGGCTTCAATTGCCTCGTCCTTGGCCCTCTGAACGGCAGCAGCAAGGTCAGACTTGAATTGGGTGGCTTGGGTCTTCAGAGACTCATCCTTATCCTTTGGAGCATTGTCCTTTACCTCAAGTTGGTTACTATGTTCCATCTTCAGCTCATACATGGCCTTTTTGTAATCGTACTTGTGATCTCTCAGCTTCTTTTTCGGATCAACCTCAGCTTGAAGTGCCCTCTCGGCGTCCTGAAGCTTTTGTTGATTTTCAGCAATCCACCTGGTGGCCGAAGTAAGGGCGCATACCGACTGCAAAAATTAAAGTAGTTAGAGTCAGACATAATAAAAATATATATGAGATGATATGATTTAGGGTAGTGTGGGGACGATACCTGAGCCATATGGTGGAGCCCAAAGTCGTAAACCTTGACATAGGGCATTTTCCCTAAAAATTCATAGTTAACCTCATAGGGTGCTGCAAACATGGCAGCCTTTGACGCTTTTAAGTTGGTGATCAAGGAATTGGAGTCAACCTTTAGTTGGGTCAGGTTGGTTTCCCAACAAAACTCAAAAGACGAGTCGAAAGTTGTTTATGTAGTGCCAACCTTATGCCTTGTCGGAGGATCGAGCCGAGTGACTTTGGGAGCCGAGGGATTTTTCCTCTTATCGGTAGCCTCAAGATGGGTTGGCCCCCTAGAAGTTGATTTCTTAGGTGGCTGCTTATTACCTTTCTTCCCTAGGCCAGATAGGAGACTTGGAGCCTTCATATTCTAGACCTCGTCTGAAACGTTTGCAGGAAGGCCTCCTAATAAAAGAGAAAAATGGTTAAATCAAGTTAAGATATTCAGTAATTTTCAGTAATTTTCATTATATTCATCTACTTAAGATATTCAGTAATTTTCATTATATTTCTTATCCACATACTATCACACCATAAGTAACATTACAGGTATATATATATATATATATATATATATATATATACACTAAAAAGGCACCTCTAGGCTCAGCTACTATGCCCTCATACTCTGCTATCAAGTCCTGGTACATCCCGCACTGAATAAGGACAATGGGTTCGGAATCTCCCATGAACCATACATTACAAAACACACATATTGGAGGCGAATATAGTTCCAAGCCTATAGGCTACGCTCATACCTACGCACCCATATAACCGTCATCACTATCATTCTCACAGATAGCCAGTACCTAGGTTCCATTCTCTGAGGCATAAGTCAAATATCCCCCGAAGGCTCCTCAAGATAAGACTGAACCCTTTTTAAAACCTCACGTGATAGAAAGTATGGTAGGTATGTCATACACACAATAAATATCATTATAGGCATTCATGCAACCTATTAAGTTCATTAGGTATACACAAAACCTAAATATTTAATTTATACGTAGTGTTACTCTCGTTACTACTTGCATTATACAAATACTCTCTCACTCGTAATTTCCAGGGATTATCATAACGTATTATACCCAATTTATTTCCCAATAATCATGCACCACCCTGAAATCTAGTTCACACTGCTAATCATCACTCTAGATAAATATGCCACCCAGATTTGAAATAGAAGAAATTTCCCAGAAATTTAGAATGTCGTTCGAACCATAAGTTATCTCGTTTGAACGACATAACATGTCGTTAGAACGACATCATCGTGCAACAGGATTCCTTGTTCGAGCAAAACCCACTCTCGTTTGAACGAGAATACACTGTTTCGTCCCAAACCTCTAATTACTATGTTTTCCATCCATTAACACCCTAAAAACCTCTACAGTTCAGTCCTAAATTCCCCCAGTCAATTCCAATCTATATTTCCACAAGAAGGAATGATTTCTAATATCCTAAAAGCATTAAATCTTGAATTATTAACCTTTAATTCCAAAATCCCCAAATTCAAATTCATAGAACCCTAATTCATAAACTTTCAAATTAAACCTTCTAATCCCAGATTTAATCATAAATAATCATTATAAATTTGAGGTTATTCTACTCACTACATGAATAATTAATCTTTATGTCAAATCAGTCCTAATATATCCTTTAATCATAAATTTTTCATCAGTTTATATGTAATTCAAAGGGGTTCACTACCTACACTAACATGAACATATTTAATGCTAAAAGAAAGAAAGATTTAAACACTTACCTTACGAAAGATGGTCTCATCCTTTGGTGTTTTTGGTATGGTTGCGACCCTCATTCTCTTGTCTACATGATGGTGGTCTTAGTGCTGGAAAAGGTGCACTCGTGGTGGCTCTTCCCTAGAAATTCTCTTCCTTTACTCCCCTTTTTGGTCTCTCTCTATGTCTCATTGTTTCTCACGGCTAGTAACCTATTCTAACCCACGTAAGAGAACTTTTATTTCTCTAATTTTCGTCCTTTATTTTACTCCAAAATTACAAATTACCAAAATGTCTTGATGGGATGCTGGTTCGGCCTAAAACTGCCCTGGAACCCAAACTAAACCCCCAGGTAGACTTTTCTGACTATCTCGAGCCTTACGGACAAAATGTTGCACTCAAAACGACCATTTGAGCGATTTATAAATAATTTTCTTTTATTTTCATTAATTAAATTCCGACACGACTGACACGCGCGTCCCAATTTAATTTCCATAAATGTCATATTTTTCACTCACGGCAACTTTTATATTTTCATAATCATATATTACTTTACTCACTAAGTAATATTCTACATAATTATCTCCAATAAATACTAATTCTTATCACGCTAGTAATTATTTAACTAAATCAGGATTAATTATAAATAAATTTCCCCATTTAAATTAATTAATTCCATAATTTAAAAAAATGTTTCAAAAATACGGGGTATTACAAACTCCCCCCATAATAAGGAGAATTTGTCCCGAAATTCGGAAAAGAGTAAAAATAAAGGTATACCTGGTAGGAACAACTCTGGATATTTATCATGCATCTCATCCTCGCGCTCCCAGATAGATTTCTCAACATTATGATGCCACCACTAAACACGTACTAACGGCACTACCTTTGACCTAAATTTCCTCTCGTTACAATCTAGGAACTATCGGGCTATTGTTCAATCACATCTAAAGAAATTTGAGTGTGGGCCAAGTCATCTCGAAGATATCTCCTCAACGAAGAAATATGGAACACCTCAGGAATCCTATGCAAGTGCTCCAGTAACCCAAGTTTTAAGTTATTGGCCCAGTCCGCTGAATAATAGGGAATGGTCCTATGTACCTCGGCCCAAACTTCCCTTTTTTTCCCAAATCGAAGTATCCCATTCATAGGATATACTCGTAATAATACCTAATCCCCCACACTGAAATCCCTGAAGAATTTATTGGCATCGGTGTAGCTCTTCTGTTTATCCTGAGCAACCCGAATACAACTCCGAATCAACTAAATATTAGTTATGGTGCCCTGGATCACCTCTGAACCAAGTAACTTGTTGTCCCTCACCTCAAGCCAACACACTAGAGAACGACAAGGTCTACTATATAGCACCTCAAATGGATTCATGCTAATAGTAAACTGGTAGGAGTAATTATAAACAAACTCCACCAGTGAAAGGTACTACTCCCAATCCCTGCCAAAATCAAGGATACACAACCGCAAAATATCCTCTAACATCTGATTTGTCAGCTCTGTCTCCTCATCCGTATGCGGGTGATAGGCCGAACTCAAGCGTAACTCTGTACCCAAGGCCTCCTGGAAGCTCTCCCAAAATATGCACACAAAAATCTTGTCCCGGTCGGACACAATATCAATGGGCACCCCATGGTGTAAGGCCCTAAAACCTGATTAAGAAGGTTAATTAAATGATTAAGTATAAGTTATTAGTTATTAGTTTTAAATTGGTTATGTGTGTTAAACATGTTAATTATCATGTTTAGGGGATGCATGCTCATGTGATATATATGTAGTTTATATTAGATGCTAATCGAGCCTATGATCGGGGATAACATGTTTAGAGAATATGACTAGTTATGTGGTTAAATGAATCATAAAATATGTTTCTAAATCATTGTTATGTTTATAAAAGTAAATTAGGGTGTTGGTGCGAAATTGACAATATTTGGTCGCCAAATGTGAAAGTTTTGAGATTTTCGGTAAATTGTTACTTTCCTGTTCGAGCCCAAATTAGGCATACTAGTTTATGATTTGGGGAAAATGAAAAATATGAAAGTTGTATATATATGAATTAGGGTTTTTACACAATAAACGTTGTGTTAAACATAGGTTCGAACGAGAAGTTATACCGAAAGTACGAAACAAGGGCAAATATGTCCCTCCCTTAAGTGATATTTGTCTTATTAGCACATGTGTTATTTTATGATTGGTTAGAGGGTAGGTTATGGTTTGGCTGACTTAAACCTATTAAAACAGACCCCTTTTTCATTCAATTTAGCCATGAAAAAGAGTTTTGCCTAAAGAGAGAGAAAGAGAAGAAAATTAAGGAAGAAATCGTTGGAAAATTTCTATAAATCGAGGAATCCTCGAAAGGTAATTACTTCTTTATTAAAGTTGGTCACACGGATGAGTTCTACACATGGCATATTTTTATTTTTGATTTGGATAAATAATTTAATGATACCCATATTGCTAAATTGTGTTAGAACAAGAATGGTTTAAGAACCTATGTAAGAACGCGTATTAGGATCGTAAATGCTAACTTTAAAGTCCCAGATTTGAATTTCCTTCTCGTGAAGATTATTTATTTAAAAAATTCATTTTTATGATGTGTGTATATGTTAGAACATGTTATTATATGTTTCCATGATTGATTCCCAAGGTGGAGATTATGTTTGCTTGAAAATGTTAAGTTATGCTTTAATGTTCTATTACAACCTAGTTGTGCTAAAAATGGCATAAATCATGGAATACATATTGGAATTGAGTGATTCTAATTGGAGAGTAAACTGTACTCAAATTTTTATAACATATGTGAAAATTATGTAAACATACAAAGAAATGAACCTTTGGTGATAGTTTAAAATTCTGGTTTAAAATCTGCCCTAAAGGAGCAAGAATGCATACTAGGTGTTTGACGTTTTGCTCGACATAGCAAATAAACCCTAAAAATTATGAAACATTAATTTTGTATTATTCAATGTGTTTATTGATATTGGGTGGAATATCATACAAAGTTATGATGTATAAAAATTATTAAAATTCCAGGAAGTTGAAGTTGTGTTGCTATTTTTCTTGAGAAACGATTTGGAAAAGGTTGTAATAATATGGGCAGAACTTTGTCTAGTGAATTCGTAATTTAATTCTGTAAATTGCGTTAGTACCCTAATTAATAGGGTGTTATAGATATGTAAAGTATCATATTTATTTCCTCCTTAATTATTTCTGATTCACCAAATGATGTGATGTATTACTAGGTTTAATGTTAATTGGTGTATTCAAATACTAATGATGTTGACTTGTTAGGTGGGGAAGCAGATAATACTACCATACCAATGAAGTAGTTTGATATTAATCTTAGAACCAAATCCAAGCTAAGTGACATGTCCTATGAAGTACAGATTCTTATATGTTCATATGGAAATGTGTAGTTAAACACATGTGTTAAAATGCTTATGGGAGTGATGTTGTATTTAGGAAACATATGCATATGATTAAAAATGTTAAGCGATGTTATATAATGATACGGACTGGTGAGTCCTTTATCTAATGTTAAGGACTAGTGGGTCCTACGGGATGCAGCAGCCCCATTAATCCAATTTAAAGGTTTGTTGTACTCGGGTCTAATTAGGGGATTTGTTGTTCCCCATTAACTGGGAGTTAATTGGACTGGCGGGTCCAGGCTTGTGAGAGTTACACAATTCCTATTGGGTTATAACATTAGAAAATAAAAATGGTTATTTGAATTGGTTATATGTGTGGAATATGGTCATTCACTAAGCTTGTGTTGTTTACACTCCTATAATGTTATGTTTCAGGTATGCCTATCACTTGGAGTTCACTGCCAAGTTAGGATCTTAAAACGGGGGAGGGACGGATATCTAGTATGGTTTGAATATCAAGAATCTTTTTGTTTAAGTAATAAACTAAGGATCTTGGTTATGTAAAGTTGTGTAGTACTTATAAGTTACATGTAAAGGTAGTTAAGTTTTCATCTAACACATGCCTTTCAAAAAAAATCTTATGTTATTTTTCCCGAGAGATTTAAATTAAATCAATGTTTAAGGGAATTTATCTCTAAATAAAAAGATGAGTTTAACTTAATTAAGTCGAGGCACGATACATGGAGTCTCAATATCTCGGCAATGAATCTGAGCGTACTTCCCCGTAGTATAGTCCGTTCGGACTGGCACCCATATGGAATCGTGACCCCTCTGCGATGTAGGCAGCCCTGTGATGAAATCTATGAAAATTCTCTCCCTTTTCCACATAGGGATCTCTAACGATTGTAGGAGCCCTGGAGGTCTCTGGTGGTCTACTTTTACCAGCTGACAAGTGGAATATTTTGAAACAAACTCGGTGTTGTCCTTCTTCATTCCACTCCATCAGTACTGTCGTCTCATATCTTGGTACATCTTATCCCCTCCGGGATGTATCGCAAATCGTGAACCATGGGACTCCACCATCACTGCATGTTATAACTCTTCCCCCTCTGGAACTACTAGTCTGTGTGACACTCCGCCTAATTAAATACCGGGCGATCACTCCTTTATTAAATTAAATCAAGGTTAACAGTTGGTTCATTCTCAGCATCACTGTCGATAAAATAATTTTCCAATTTAACACCCTAAATAATTAAGCTAAGTGTCAAAAACATTTTTCATACAAACTTCCAAATTTTAATTAAAGAAAAAGATTTATTTATATAAAACAACATTTCTACAATTAAGAAGCACACCACGATAAACCAAATAATATAATACATTCGTCAATCGAATGCCAACATATGAAAACTAAAATCACAAGTCCATACTGAATAAATCCCAAAGAACAATACTGGAAATGACTGAAATATAAATGCCCCGATGACAAATAAATAATGGAAAGGGCGACACGTGCCCAATAAATGAGAGTGCTAGAAGTGGAGTCAATAAAGGAAGCCGTCTTCTCAAGTGACCTGCAACTCCCACCTAAGCTGCAGCACGTTCCTCTCAAGGGATCCTAAGCAAGACACCCCTGTGGCTGGGCACCTGAAAATATACATATATATACAAGAGATAAAGAGAAAAAGAAACGGGTCAGAGCCCGAAAGTGTGTTTGATTTTAAAAATACGTTTAGCAAGTATTTAAATTGATACAGGCCAATGCAATAACATATTAGTACGTCACTCTCTTGAGAAAATACTCACCTCTCTTCTAATGTGCACACCTATCGCACTAACCTTCCCCACGGTTTCTTATCATTTAACGCACTAGTCTTTCTAAAAGATTTAACTTAACTTAGATTACTCGCAAGATTTATAATTCACGACTCCATTTTTAAAAAGAATGTTCCAAACAGAAATCAAAGTCCTCCATTTTATCTTTATAAAATCAATAAAGTTTTACAGTGACATTATACTTTTTCAAAACAAGTATTTAATAATTTGAGTCAACAACCATGTCCTACTTATCAAATCTCAGTAGACAGTTTCAAATATCATAGTCTCATATATATATTAACTACTCGTATAATATATATATATAACAGCACCCCGAATAAAACTATGGTGCGTGCATACTCTACTATCCAAAGCCACATATCACTCATATTAAGGGGAATACATTCGGAATCACTCTCGAATTGTATTAACAGAAATACACAAACAATATTGAGGCGAATCATAAATTCCAAGTCTCTAAGAGGATGGCACATATCGGCGTCTCTTAGGACCGTCTGAACTATCACATCGATAGCCTGTACCAAGGATATCTATCTCCTAGGGTACAAGTCAATATCCCCCATAAAGGTCCCATCGAGATAAGACTTGTCCAAGCGCGGAAACCTCAGGGATAGTAAGTAGCGTGGGTATGATTTTCACATGCATATAATATATGTACACAAAACCATATAAATATACCACTTTATCATATTAAAATAGGTTCTTCTCATCACCCGTAATTATACCATTAATCCTTAATTTCACAGTTATAGAATTACGTATAAGGTTTTATTCCTAACCTTAACTCGAAGGGGTTTTCTCACTTATTACCTAACACTCGTGGATTATATCTCCACACATCTGAAATTCAGTAAGTAACTTTATTAGATTCCAACGTAACTCTCTTACGCACCTCACCCTTTAAATTCATAAATCTAACAACCTAAAGTAAATCTCCCATAAATATCATTCTCGTTGAATATTAAAGGTTCCAACATTATTACATATACCCTACTGGTCCTCAATGTCTCCCAAATCATTTTATCAAGAGTGCCCAAGAATTATATCACGAAAATTTGAATTTAACGCATTTAAAGAGGGAATTAGGAGTCTGCCAGGAGGGTTCGATCGATCGAAGCTTGGGGCTCGATCGATCGAACCCTCGATCGATCGAACCCTCGATCGATCGAAGCTCTAGGCTCGATCGATCGATCAAGCAGGTCTGGGCAAAATTCTGCAGAATGCAGTTATGGGTTTCATCCAACTTCTTCATCTAAAACGATGTGTTTCCATTCTAATCGCCCCAAAAATCCTACTATCATCATTATAACATTATACCAGGTGTTTATAACGTAAAGCATGCGTGTAACTATCATTAAACATGGGTTTTCAACCTAAAATCATGTCCAATTATCAAGAACCCTAAAATTTTCTTAAACAGATTTTTAATGAATCTTTCTCCAATATTTCTTTATTATGATCACCAAATTTTGTGGATTATTACCTCTACATGGCAAGGGTTTCCAGAATTAACATATACATCAATACTACATGGGTTCTCCTATAAAAAATGAGGTTTTCTTCCATAGTTTTTATCACAATTCATTCCTAAACTAACATGAAGATTGCATCAACGAAAATAGCAAGTTTAAACACTTGCCTGGGATTTTGGTATGTAGATTCACGACTGATTTTGGTATGGCTGCGTTCCTTGTCTTGTGATCTACGCGGTGGTGGTGGTGGCGGTGCAAACCGGTGGCTTTTTGGCCTTGGATTGCCTTGGAGCTCTCTCCTCCCTTCTCCAATGGCCGTCACTTTATTTGTGAATGTTCTAACCCTAAGAGGCTGACCTAAGGGCTGATATAGGTTGGCTGAAATTCGTGGGTTTAATTACCCACTTATGTAAAATGACTAAAATGCCCTCCCGGGGCACCAATTAGGCCTAAAAATGCCCCGAGACCCAAACTAAACCCCCGGGTATACTTTTCTGACTATCTCGACCCTTACGGACGCGTTGGCGCACTCAAAACGACCATACAAACAACTTATAAAATATTTACTTTTTATTTAACAAAATTAGTCCTAACGTGACACGGGCACGTCCCGACTTAAATTTCCGAAATAGTCATTTAATTCACTTATGACATTCAATATAACCAATATAATATATTACTATGCTCATTAGTAATATTCAACAAGTTTCCCATAATTACTAACTCTCGTCACGTTAATAATTATTACATAATTAATTTCCGGATTTTTTTATTAAATAAACCGTCACATTAAATTTAATAAATCCCCAAATTAATATAGCATAAAAATACGGGGTATTATAGTCTGCCATTGATATGTAAGCCCCCATCTGAGCTCACAGAATACAACTCTGCCTCCTCGGCTAGAAGTTGTACAATCCGATCCTGACAGAACTAGTCTGCTGCCTGAGCCTGTATCACCCTAGTAACGACTCGGGGTGTAACCGTCATCACTAACATGAATGAGCGGACAACCGCATCCTGATATCTCAGTTCCTTCCATTTTGCCTTCACACCGCGGCCACCTCACCTGCTAGCCTACGGATCAACGTGTCTTCTACCACATTATCCTTCCCCGGATGGTACTGGATGTCAAACTGATAGTCCTTTACAATTTAAAGCCACCTTCGCTGACGCGTTCCCCATGAGATAATGTTTCCATACCCGAAGTGCAAACATGACTGCAGCTAACTCCAAGTTGTGTGGGGTGTAATTTCTCTCACGAGGCTTAAGCTTACGGGAAGCATAAGCTATTGCATTATCCTCCTGCTAAAGCATAGCCCCAAGTCCTAGTAAGGACGCATCAGTATAGACCAGGTATGCTACCCCCAGCCTGGGTAGTACTAGAACTAGTGCTGAAGTCAGCTTGTCCTTCAGCTCATCAAAATCCAACTGGCATGCATCATCCTCTATAAATGGCACCCCTGTGCGAGTCAAATTTGTCAACGGACCGACTATCTTTTAAAATACCTGAATAAATCGCCTATAGTACCCGGCCAGCCCCAGGAAATTTTATACCTCCGTCGGTGTCATGGGTTTTCCCCACTCCCTCACCGCTAACACTTTGCTGGGGTCCACCGACATCCCCCTATCTGATATGACATGCCCCAAGAATTGTACCTCTCGCAGCCAGAATTCACATTTTTTGAACGTGGCATACAACTCATTCTCCCGTAAAGTCTGCAAAACCTTACGTAGATGTTTGGCATGCTCCTCCACGGTCTGTGAACAAATCAGGATGTCATCTATGAAGACAATGTCAAACTGGTCTAGGAACTCTCTAAACACCCCGTTCATTAAGTCCATAAATACTTTCGGCATGTTGGTTAGTCCAAAGGCATAACTCGAAACTAGTAGGACCCACTATTTCAGCAGAAGAGAGGTTCTAGACACGTCTTGCTCATAATGTAACTTTGTTTCCCTCTTAGCTCATTGTACGTTTATTTAATAAGTTTCCCTTTATGTTCATTATAGTTGACAGTGAACATTTCAACTAACTAGGGCACCCATACACCCTATGTCCCGATCCTTGTTACCCAAGTTGACTGAACGTAATATACTCATTTTAATTTAAGTCTTGTACCCTTGGCCTGGTTATTTGATAAGATTGTATTCAACTACACAACTAGTAACACTTAATTATCCTCTAGGTCGTTCCACGAATTTGCTCGTGGTGTAAATGTTCCACAATGTCCTTTTTTGCCAACCCAATACGGGTCTATTGGCCTTTAATCGAAGTATACCTCTAAACTACCAGTTATAACTAAACACACATATGATAACTACAACATCAACCCTATGTAATGAGGGCCAAACATTTCCCAACTTTCGACGTTCACTAAATTTCATACATGGGATATCTCGCAAAGTAAAATCCAAACAAGGAACCCCCCCGATACACTACTAACTAAGAGTGTCTATCATTGAGATCCGTAGGCCCTCAGCACATAATCAGTACCCCGAATTTCCTTTTCCCAACATATAAATCTACTCGTCCACTCTCTCTTGTTACTTAAAATGATAAACGATGTAGTGCTCTTAATATCAATTAGGGGTTGGAGTTAAATCACTAATGAGTCAAATCTCTGCACTTGACAGTTCTTTATTATACCCTGAATTCCATCAGTAAATGTCCCTATTCTCCGGAATCAGCTGTAACAAGGCAACATACTCACATAGGACTTCAATACCTTAGACAGGCATGCCCAACCCTCTTCAGTGGCCGCCTCGTAAAACAAAATAATTCATCCTGGAATACACACACGATGGTCTTACCACTAAACTTATTTCCACATGAACCCTCGCTACCCGGTCACTATTCCCAAGTATAATAGCCTATATTTCCTTTGCTCTCTAAGGTAGTAAATCATAATGTAGGTGTCCTCGTAGTTCTCATACACTCGCATCCCTAACCGACGATAATGGAGGACTCTGCTACCCGATGATAAATATATTCATAATGAAGATTCAGTAATTAAGAAAATTAACGTACGTCCTAACGTCAGTAGTGTCTGCAGCACTAGTGGCAAGACTGCATATCAGACATTGTAAGCACAACCGCACGATAGTGGTCCCTGCTACTGTGGGGATGGCGCTGAAGAGATAACTGTACCTGCTCTCCCATGATGGTTACTCTGTGGCTCCTAGAGGGAACCTTACGAGTTACTGCCATTCTCAGGGAAATCTTGACGCTTGGGTCCCTTACCACTACAGATAAACCACTTCCCATTAAAATTTCATCCCTGCTGACTCTGTTGTACACGCTGTTGTCCCTGCTAACTTTGTTAATTTGACCGAGGATGCACTCCAGCCCATTGTGGGAAAGCTTGACGTTTATGGCCATTTCTTCCACACTTAAAACACCTTTTTCTTTTGGGGTTTCCCTATTCTTGGCTTTGCTGTCCCTGGAGGTTTTGGCTCTGTCCACCATTTCCATCGTCCCCTTGGTCCTGATGACTATAAGGAACTTGTCGTTGTTGTAACGGTGCTTCCCCAGTTTTGTTACCCCTTGTCCTGCCAGATCAATTAACTCCTCTTGGTTTCCTGCCTCCTCTAAGCTAGACATGGTGATCTTGGTAATTCAATATTGCATTAGTAACTGCTTGTGCAACTATACTTGCCACCTCTGTGACTGTCACCATTTCTTGGGATACTTGTTGATTTCGTCCCACCTCAATTCCTTCAGTGGTATTAGTTTGTCGTCCTTCCCTAAGCGACATATGAAATTTAAATGAATTATATAAGTTCACCGTCAATACAAAACATAATAGTAGATGTACGTAATCTCCAACACGTAGTGTTGAATTCAACAATCATAATAATATGGCTCTATATCAAAGAATTGTATGTTGGACGCATAATAAGCCGTACAGATCCTAAAGGACTCTATAACCTGGCTCTGATACCACCTGTGACACCCCTCCTAATTAAATACCAGGTGATCAGTCCTTTATTAAATTAAGTCTGAATATCCAGTTTGTTCAGAATGTGCATCACTGTCAAAAACTTTATTATTAACACTAACCAACTAATATTTAAAAGGGTTGATGTCAAAATTTTATCTTTTAATTCATATAAACCAAATTAACGAATAACTAAACATTAACCATTCAAAACAATTTCATATGAAATAAAACAATTGGAATAATAAAAGTGATTGGAGTGAACACACAGCCTAAATACTAAATACAATAATCCAACAAAATAATCAACAACTAAAAGGAGTAAAATGAATAAATCCACAATCTCTGAATGTCTAAATAAAAAATGGGCAACATGCCCTAACTGATGTAAATAACTCAAGATGGAGAAATGATAATCATGGAGGCGTCTACTACCGAGGCCCTGTAACTTCCACAATAGCTATAACACGTCAAATGAATGGAAATCCTATTCTTGGTGTCCCTGTGGCTGGGCACCTATATAATTTGACCAAAGGAAATAGATTTGCAATAAACAGGTCAGAGCCCAAACGTAAAGTATTTAAAAAAAATTAGCAAGCATTTCAAAATTACAGTAAAGCAATATATTATACGCATGTTAGCTTTTCGAGCACTCACTTGATTCTCCTCTCAACTAATATGCATGCCTAACACACCTTTAAACCCATTCTAATTATTCTATTATGCCTAACTAGACTGTAGACATAATCCTACCAATTACCACCAGCAATACTAACCTGTATTTCCCACGTATTACCATGTTAAATGTTTCTACAACTATTATCTCAATTTGGGAAGTTTTCATAAATCAAGTTAAGTATTCATCTACTTAAGATATTTAGGAATTTTCATTATATTTGTTATCAACATACAATCACACAGTAAGTAACATTACATGTGTGTATATATATATAAAGGCACCTCTAGGCTCAGCTACCATGCCATCATACTCTGCTATCAATTCCCGATACATCTCACACTGAATAAGGACAATGGGTTTGGAATCTCCCATAAACCATAGATTACAAAACACACATATTGGAGGCGACCATAGTTCCAAGCCTATAGGCTACGCACATACCTACGCACCCATAGGACCGTCATCACTATCATTCTCACAGATAGCCCATACCTAGGTTCCATGCTCTGAGGCACAAGATAAATATTCCCCTGAAGGATCCTCAAGATAGGACTGACCCATTTTTAAAACCTCACGTGATAGAATGTATGGTAGGTATGTCATACACACAATAAATATCACTATAGGCATTCACGCAACATATCAAGTTCATTAGGTTTACACACAACCCAAATATTTAATTTATACGTAGTATTACAATCATTACTACTTGCATTATACTTACTAAATTACGAATACTCTCTCGCTCATAATTTCTAGGGATAGCTCGTCACGCATACTATCATAAAGTACTATACCCAATTTATTTCCCAATAATCCTGCACCACCCTGAAATCCAATCCATACTGCTAATCATCACTCTAAATAAATATGCCACCCAGATTTGAAACATAAGAAATTTCCTACAAATTTAGAATGTCGTTCGAACCAGAAGATATCTCATTCGAACGAGGTAATATGTCGTTAGAACGACGCCATCGCGCAATAGGATTCCTCGTTCGAGCGAAACCCAATCTCGTTTGAACGAGAATACACTGTTTCGTCCCCAACCTGTAACTATTTCATTTCCATCCATTAACACCCCAAAAACCTCTACAGTTCAGTCCCAAATTCCCCCTAGTCAATTCCAATCTATATTTCCACAAGAAGGAATGATTTCTAATATCCTAAAAGCATTAAATCTTGAATAATTAACCCTTAATTCCAAAATCCTCAAATTCAGATTCATAGAATCCTAGTGCATAAACTTTCAAATTAAACCTTCTAATACTAGATTTAATCATCAATAATCATTATAAATTCAAGGTTATTCTACTCACTACATGAACAATTAATCTCTATGTCAAATCAGTCCTAATATATCCTTTAATCATAAGTTTGTCATCAATTTATATTTAATTCAATGGGGTTCACTACCGACACTAATATAAACATATTTAATGTTAAAAGAAAGCAAGATTTAAACACTTGCCTTACAAAATACAGTCTGATCCTTTGGTGTTGTTGGTATCGTTGTGACCATCGTTATCCGATCTACACAATGGTGGTCTCGGTGGTGGAAAAGGTGCACTTGTGGTGACTCTTACCTAGATATTCTCTTCCTCTTCTCCCCCTTTTGGTCTCTCTCTGTGTCTCACTCTTTCTCATGGCTGATAATCTATTCTAACCCACGTAGATACCTTTTATTTCTCTAATTTTCGTCCTTTATTTTACTCCAAAAATATAAATTACCAAAACTCCCTCCCGGGATGCCGGTTCGGCCTAAAACAATCCCGAAACCCAAACTAACTCACGAGTAGACTTTTCTGACCATCTCGACCCTTACGAACATAATGGCACACTCGAAGCGACCATTTGAGCAACGTATAAATAATTTTCTTTTATTTTCATTAATAAATCCCGATACGATTGACACGCGCATCCCAAGTTAATTTCCATAACTGTCGTATTTTTCACTCACGACAACTTTAACATTTTCATAATCATATATTACTTTACTCAATAAGTAATATTCAAAATAATTCTCTCCAATAAATACTAACTCTCATCACTCTAGTAATTATTTAACTAATCCCGGATTAATTATAAATAAATTTCCCCATTAAAATTAATTAATCCCATAATTAAAATAAAATCTTTCAAAAATATCACCGGGGTCGACATCGGCTGGGAACTCCCAAACCCCGGAGACAAAGAAGAATCTTTCTTTCCAGTAATAGTTTGAAGTTTAGGCCACTCGGATAAGCTTTTTGTCGGGTTTCGTAGCCCCTAAGTGCAAATAACCAGCTTGTTTGGTGGGGGACGAGATGTTGTAGCAGGCTGTAAATAGCCCAACTGAAGGCTCGTTTGTAAAGGTATTCTTCCATAAGGAGACATACCCAAGAATGATTCTCCATGAATTGGGGACCAGCTTGGTAGGTGTAACCCCCAAGATAGACATGATAGCTCGTATGGCAGGATGAAAAGGTAGCGTGATGTCGATCTTAAACATCTTATCTTATACACCGATTTCCCCTTCTCGGCTATGGAATACTTCCTCGTCCTCGTCCTCGTCCGGGATCCTCATTAAAATGTCGAGTTTAATGCCATAAGAGTGTCTCCAAAGAAGGACATTATACTCTTTGATGGAAGAGACGAAAGACCCTGCGTATGAAGTATCAACTGGATCTTCACCATCTGAATCATCGGCCTCGGCAACTGGATCATCGTCCTCGGTTGTATCTTCACCATCGGCCTCCTCGAGGATAAGAGGCCCCTTTGGGAACTTCTCACGAAATTCATAAGGGGTTATAGCAGAGACAGGAATAGTAATTGAATTGACCGTCAGCTCATCACTATCAGAGACAACGTGAATAGATGAGTCGTCTTGACCAGATGACTTAGCCTCAGAGGAAGACGATGTACGAGATTCCCCCATCTCCTCTTCAAAATCCAGGCCCTCGGCTTAGGTAGAGGACGAGCCGGGAGCCTCAATGGACGAGGGAAATATTATTTTCAAAGGATTTGGAAAAATGGGTCGTACCCAAATGGGGTTAGCCCTACGTTTAGCCTCGTACTCTTCCTCTATCCTATGGATCCCTTTGAAGCACCTCTCCCTAAGTGTGGGAAATTATTTGGCTAACTTATAAAGTTTTTGTAACATGCAAGAGTCGAGGTGGGACAACCTATCAAAGGCTAAAATTGGGACAAACAACTAAAGCTTTGACCAACTTTGACCCAAGGATTAAATTGGGCCAATGAATCATTTTTATAACGAACAATTCAAGAACTAAGGATGAATCTCGTCGGAGATGGTGACCGGATATAGACCAAAAAATAGAGCTCTCAACTCAAGGCCCAAAACCTCCTATTCCTAGGTCGGAAACACCACCTAAGACCTAAATCTCTCCAAAAAATAGTGAGGTCAAGCCCCAAAAGCTGCCAATAAGCTGCCAGAAAAGGTTGTAGTTGCTGGAAAAAGAAAACCCAGAAAAAAGCACGAATCCTAACTGAAATTAGAAATAAGTGGGAGGAGATGAAGTACATGAGAAAAAAGAATCTCTTGGAAGGCAAAAGCGACTGACGAAACCCTTGGAATGACGAGAATTAATAAGTTCTTAAAGGAGCGTTAATGGCGGTTTCACAGGACAGCTTGAGCAGGAGAAAATATAAATTTGTACGGAAGAAAGAGAAAATGGTTTTAAAAACCATTTAAATACCAATTATGATTTTGCACGTCTTACAAAGCGTCGCGCAATTCTCAATACATCTCATCATTAGGGCACAACACCTTAAGTGTGCCTGATAGCTGTCATTCTTGGGCAGCACTCCATTCCACACAATGGTTGACATGTTTCCTTTTGTAATGGATCAGACTTAGCAGTTGAAGGGATGCCTCATCCAAAGGACATTTTACCCATCAACCACCTCATCACATCAATGGCTAAGGGCTAGGGGTGATTGATATGCCCTAGTGTACCCTCATCCAGACCTGGATCCACCTCCGCCTCAACCATATAGTGTTAGGTCGTTCAAAGTAAGTACAACTTGGTTGTGGACTCGGCAAGAGTTGCCTCGGCCTCGGCCATGGTTACTCGTCCTCGTCTAAAGAGTACATCCAACATGGTTTAATATCAACAACGTTGTAGCAAGTGTAACCTTGGACTCGTCCCCCACCTGTATGAAGACGACGGCCAACCCATCAGCGAGTAAGCATCTGCAGTGGCCCCGCTAGGGGTGACTCATCATCTCGACCTCGGCCTGTACTACGCAGCCGACAATGACACCTAACAGAGCGCGTGGGATGGAACACACGTGCGATAGTGTGCATGGGATGCGTGGCCATGTGGGAGAAACCGTTATGGTCAAATCTCCTCCACACGTGAGGGAATATTTCATCACCATGACCTACATGTGACAGAGACAGTTGGCTCCTCCTCATTGGCTAGGAACATTCTATGCATGCATTTTACATGCTTGGGGGTACACTACACCCCCAAGGCACTATAAACACTTGTCTTCTACATCATTGTAAAGGATCGATTATTCACAACCCTAACAGAACTCTGTAAAAATACTTAGTGAGAGAGAAAACCTTTAGTGTTGTATTTGCAAGCCATTAGTGCGATTGTTATAGTGAAAACCACCATTCACACTGCACAGTGGATGTAGGCTCCTGTCGAACCACTTACATCTGGTGTTTTCTTCCTCTTTGCCTCATCTCTTTATATTACTATACTACTGTATTTGTGCAATTATTGAATTGGTGTGAGCTTATTCACCACTCTGATCTGGTGATACCAATTCTGGTATCATCAATTCATAATCTTCAAATTCATGAGGACCAAACTCTCTACAAAATGCCTCGTAAATTCCTCCCGCCTTGGCCATGTTGTTGCACAATCTTCCCACTGATATCATTGCAATGCTTCTCAGTTTAAATGGAAGGAAGCCATTTGACCTTCTTCTCCGGCGTGACATCAAAGTATTCAAAGTATTGTTCTGCTATGAAGATCCACCAAATTAGGCCATCTCTATCAACGAATTCAAGAAAATCATCTTGATAAAGGGTTAATGACGCTTTGAAGAACAACCCTTCTCCTGAAAGTAAATAAATCCCTCATTTTCTTCCTTATCAAATGACACCTAAATTGTTTGATAAAAAACTTCACAACGAGCCTCAAGGCGTTCTTAAATTGCTTCAAAACATTTATCAATCAACTTAAATCGATTATCGATTTGAGTGAATTTCTCCCCGAATAACCCTCGAATCGCATCAAAAACTAACTCGATTTTTAAATAGCGGCTTAAATCTTAGATTTGCGAGCCTCCATGGTTTTCGAATGAGTACGAGCACAAGTCATACACCAAAGGTGTAATTAGACGAACAATGGCTCTGATACCAATGATACAAACTTTAACTTTTGACCTTGAGAATGGTAGAGTATAGAACATAAGCGAACCAAATGATTTCTATTAAATCTCACATGTATATTACAATGGTGTTTGCTTTTTCATTTCACTTTTTCATTAAAAATAAAAAGTCAAGATTAACTTAATATGTAAGAAAAAAATTGGGGTCAACTTTGAAAATATGTTAGTGTGCAATTGTGACCATACATTTTGCCGAATTCGATAAACATATTTTATAATTATAGAGGAGCCAAAATCGAGAAGAATAGTTCAAAGAGTTTTTATTTCCAATTAACACTCTATAATGTTATTTTCAACAATTGTGATAATTGAGGAGAAAATACCCGGTAGTGAAATATATAGATGCTTGAAAATTCAATTGCGATAAATTTTCTCAATATATAATTAATAAAACTGGCTTATATATATACACATACAAGTCAGTTTATCAATTTGTTAAAAAATTAAAAAATTCTCAGTGATAATATTTGAGAAAATGTAAAGTCATTAATAAATATTGCTTTGAGATTCCTATAGTCTCCACAAAAAAACCCTAACAAATTGGGGGTTGGTAAAACAAAACAAATTGCTAATTTAGGGAGTAACACACGGATTATGTAAAAAGAGGGGATTATTTCTGCTTGATTAGTTAATAAGAAGGGTAGGTAATCACCCCTCTTTAAAACTAACCACCAAGTAGTGTGAAATTGTTCCTAGCGGGTTGAACTATGTCACATCCTCTATGGAAGGTGGATAATCTCACCATGAGAGTTGGAACTAATTGGTATTAGGCACTTAGTTTTGATAAAGCAAATCTAACCATGCATTGGACAGCAAAAACTATCAAAAATCAAGCAAATATGATAGTATATAGGTCTTAGAAAGGTGACAAATTAAAAACTGCATATTCCCTTGCTAAAAACCCTTTTACTCTATGAAAAAAGAAAAAAAAAAGTAATTTAGACTTAGTATTTTGTCAATTGCCAAAATTAGACTTTGATACTATTATAATTGTTCTTGCGTCAACGAGTCACTTTGAGCTATGGAAATTTTCTATTCAATAATGTTTAAAAAATAATTATGATTTTTTTTACTTTACTAATATTGTATTTAGAGATACGTCATTAGAACTTCAATAATTAGACTTAACACCTATATGCATAAGCTACAAGCGAGTCAATTAATAAAGTACAACTGGGAGAGTGCACATGCGGGGTGAGCGAGTCAATTAATAAAGTACAACCGGGAGAGTGCACATGCAGGGTGAAATCTAATTTTTTGAAAAGCGATAGTTATGTCTAATTATGACATTATCCCAAGGGTGAAAGTAAGAAAAACATATAATTATGATACTAGGTACCCTCGGCAAGGAAGCTAGTAAAAAAACAATGGGCGATTTGGTCTTTGACCCCCACTCATTTGTAGGGTTTACACTTTGACACCCATTCTTTTTCATAATATACTCTTGACCCCCAGTTTCATTTTTTATGACACTTTTATGGAAGAAAAATGATGTAAAAATCTTTAAAAGCATCGTAATAAATGAAAAAAAGGTGCCAAGAGTGTATTACGAAAAATAATGGGTGCTAGCGTATAAATTCGACAAATGAGTGGAGGTCAAAGGCAGATGACTAAAAAGAATTGCATATAAAAGCATATTCCCTAACATATATCCCCCATACCCCTTATAACAAGACATGGGGAAAATTCCAGTATGAATATTTCTCACACCTTTTTTCCCAGAAAAATTAATAGTCCTTAGTGCCATATTCAACAACTTTGTGATAATTCAGTGGTTTCTTTCAATCTCCCCATAAAATATAACTCTTTTCTTCTCCTGTTTAAAGCTCCAAATCCAAAAGTTTAAATCCTTAAATAAAACATCCCCACAACCAATAGAAGTTATTATATGAGCCATGACGAGTAAGGCTCCCGTGCGGGAGCCCAAATGCGGGACTCCCGTGCAGAATGATTTTTAAAATTAAAAAAATGTTTTTATTTTTTATTTTTTGTGTGGGTTATAAACATTTCAGTGCACCTCTGTAAAAAAAAATCAGCTCAAAATAATACTTTTTTGTATTTTAAAAAAATGGGTCAATTTTTTACAGTATTTAAGCTGCTTAAAATACTGTCAAATATTGACCCATTTTTTTAAAATACCAAAAAATATTATTTTGAACTGATTTTTTTTACAGGGGTACCTTGCAATGTTTATAACCCACAAAAAAATAAAAAATAAAAACATTTTTTTTCTTTCTAAAAAAGATCCCACGCGGGATCCCCTCATTTGGGCTCCCGCACGGGAGCCTGACTGGAACCATGACGACACATATAAATATAAAATGAGCCTTGATAAGATGTGTCATAAGAACACACTTTAAGGGCAAGAATTCTATATACAATATTCATTGTTGTAAAGCTCAAAACATGTGTTTGTAGTTTACATATATTATCATTTTTTATATATAAATTAGGATAAAAGCATCCACAATGCTTAAGAATAAGTCAGGGTATTGCTGAATGATTGGATAAGTTAACAATTCCCAACATTCCACCATTGTGGTGGATTGCTTAACATGTAACATTTGGCAATGGCAATTTTACATGAAAAAGGTAAAAATGTATCAAAAGATATGAAATTCTAAGAGGAAAAAATGGGTATAGATCTACAAAAATTGCATATTCCCCAACTTAAATAGCTTGTCAATTGTTAAAATCAGACTTTGTACAATCATAATAGTTGTTTTAGACTTTTGTATTCTTTCATTGCTATATTAGTAATGCAAATTTTCTATTTACTGAAAAAATGTACCAGAAAGATATATCCAAGTTTGTAAATAATGATAATTTCATAGTCTAATTTTTAGACTCCACAACACAACTATGTACAAAAAGAATTGCTTGTTCCCTATTATGTATGGTTAAATCCCTTTTGTCTTTCAATCTCCACTACAAAATATGATTCTGTGCCTTCTCTTATGTACAGTTAACACAACTTGAAACCCAATATCCAAAACTTCATATCCATAACTAAAAAATCCCCAGAACCAATAAACAGTAAACAGCCAATAATCTGAAACAACATAAATTAACAACACTCAATAACCCACAAAATCAACACCTTCAACCGCTTAAAAGTCAATTTTATACACTATACTAAGGGTCATTCTATGCCAACACACAAAATCTACCCATTATCATAACACGTTGACACTCACAATGTCAGCGTCAAATGTGTAGTACTTGTCTAATTATATCTAAACTAACTTACACAACTAGAAAACCAGTTGAAAAGAAAGGTGGGTTTTGATAAAGATACCAAAGGGTGTTGTCATCGAAAACCATAGACCATCTGGGTGTACCTGTCCTTGAGCCACCTAAAGCTTTTCCTTATAGACCCCTTTACCTTTCCTTCAACAGTGTAGGCTTTATAGCTAGCGACCCTCTTCTTCCTCTGCAGCTCTGGGTCATTAAAGCTCCAATTTTTTGTTGTGGATTTGGATTTTTTCAACTTGACCTCTCTAACAATCTCCATATGGGCTTGTGATGGTTGAGAATAAGAGCATGATGGTACATATGAAGCACTGTGGCATCTGAGGTCTTGTAGACTAGCTGGGTTGGAGTTGTAGCCATGTGTCACAGATCTCAAATCTTCCATTACAAATGAGGGGGGATGCGCGTCTTCTCTTTCTTTTCTATCCACAACCCCCTGCTTTGTCTTGGATTATGTATATTTTATATATTCACATTATATTAGGGCTTACTTGTCGCGCAATAATATTTTGGATGAATTATGATTGTTATGATACTGATCATTTTATCAGGATTCTAAATTCTTTCTTTTGTTTAGTTAATTAATTGATTCCTATTTGAAATCAAAATTTTGTATTTGATTCATGCATGAAAAGTGATATAATAATATACCATATATATCAATAATACCATATACACACACACACACACACAATATTATGATTCACTATTTATAATTGTGTGAACTCAAATATGCTTTATTTAAATATATATTTTTTACAATATTTAAAAAATATAATAATTTATTATAGATATGTGTGTATTATATTGTAAATTAATCAAGTTAACTATTATATGAGTGAAAAAATTGCTTAAATAAAATTTGTATGACTTTAAATATAATACAAACCGTCATAACAAAACTGTCTTCATAAAATAAATATTTAGACCTTATTGGTAGTTTTTATAATTTAATATTTTTAAGGGAATTTTTGTCTTCACAAAAATTATTTGCAAGGAATCCCATGGGAAATTAAGAATTCCACTTATATTGGATGAATTTTGATTCCACCCACTTTTCCACAACCGAGGTAATCTGATTTCATTGGAGCCCACATTTCAATGTAACTTAACCTCACACCAAATACAATAATCTTACAATTCTCCTGGAATGTTCGGAAGGAATCAGATTCTACCCAACTTTATCACAAAGGAAACGAGGCCTAATGTTAAAGTTCGGGTTCGAGTGGCTTAAACCATCTCCTCCATTAAAAAAATTGTTAAGCAAAACAACACTAAATAAGAGCCATATAAGTTTTCTTAGTTTCTTGGATACACTAATTTTGATATGACAGACAAACTAACATATGGCCATTTTGTAAGAGATGAAATCCGTGCACGTCATGTCGTATTCGGATCGTGTCATGTCGGATTTATATTAACAATTAGTCAATCCCTACCTAACCTATTTATTTAACCGTGTTAGATGAACAAACATTAATCCAATATGTTTATTATCGTGTCGTGTTTGGGTTAACCCGCATAACCCATTAAGTAAAACATAAAATCATTTTTTTCTTCTCTCTTAACCGATCGTATCACTTATAGGTCTCCGATAACTTAAAATTTAATTAATTTCAACTTCTTACAACATATAAATAACTTATCATCTCATTGTATATGAATTCTATACGATGTCCATCAAGATATATAAATTACCCAATATATTCTTTATAAAATATGAGTTAAACGTATCATTTTCGAGTTATACGTGGTTAACACTAATCTAACCCGTTTATTATTCGTGTTTGCGGGTCGTGTTATATTTGGGTTCATGTCCGTCAATCCTAACCCACTAACTTCGTGTCGGGTTATCGTGTTATGTCAAAAATTGCTAACCCTACCATTTTGTGTGGCAAAATTCTCAAATGCACTAAAGATGGTCTTAGAAAGAGTATTTAGAGCATCTCCGGAGCATATTGACCTTTTAATGTTGAGTAATATTAGGTATATCATTTTTTGTGATCTTTTTTTGTTACCCAGTTAATGTGTCAAACACATATTGGTAGGTGTTTGTAATGAGGCCATGTGATTTACAAACACCATTCAATGTGTATTAGACACATCAATCCAATGACAAAAAAGGGTCACGAAAAAATATATGCAGTATTACTCTACAGTGTAACAAATATCCCCAATGTTTAATATGCCTTAGCTCTAGAGCCATGGGAATCCTGTGCATTATTGCCGGCACAAACGTAACTTTCATGTGGCATTTGAACTGAGCTTAAATTTCATATTGCCCTCAAATAATAAAGAAATTATTACTATTACATGACACTAACCCAATTTTCTCGTGATAAATGGAAAATTGTGCAAAAAACCCATTTTCCCAACTTCTTGTAGCAAAACAATGAGAAAGATAATTTCAAATCTGCCAAATTTTATAACGATTTTGTTTTACTCAAAGTTTTGGAGTGTTGTTTTTGTTAAAACCATTTTCTATTTTGCTAAAGCCTTTAAAGATAGCCTTACAATGTAGGCAAGGATTAAGTGATAATTACATGTCACTATTTCCAGACCATTTGGGTATTTTGTTGTACCAAAATACTCAAACGTTAGTTTGTCCCAACAAAAACAGGTCTCGACTCCAAGTGCTTATGCATAGTGATTGTTCCCTCATAATTGAACTATTGTCGCAAAAACCTTCAACTTAGTCCAGTGTATTAGATGACTGGCTGATATACACGAGTCTTCATCTTTATGATGGGACCAACGTGATGTTCATGACTTTAGAATTCACTCGGGGAAGATATACTGCATCAGCCCCTGACTAGAGACCCATTATTCTACAAGGGTTGTGGCGAAGGAGATACGTACATGGTCTATTTTAAAGATTAATGGTGTAATGTTTGCATTTATATTTAAAATATTGTCTACTATTATGATTTGTAATGTATTTTAAATGTTATGTCAAATATGCAGAATATTCCAAACTATAAGATGAGATGTGTCATAAATTTCATACATTTTTGGTCATCAAATATGGTGAAAAAGGAGAACTCGGAATGGATTGTTGGGTGATCATTAAAATTACCTATATATAGGGATAGAAATTTGATGTCTCTCAGACATCAAACTTTTTTATGCCTCAGATTGTGATTGGTCAATAGTACTGGTGGGAATTCACATCACTTATGGTCAATACTACTGATTGGTCCACGCCAGTAATATTGACCAATCACAATCTAAGGCATCAAAAAGTTTGATATATGAGAGACATCAATTTTTTTCCATATATAGGGGTATCATTCATTCTTTGCTAAATAGGTGCCAGGACACGACTCACTTTCCATTTTCATGTGAAAAAAAAAGTTCATTCCTTACAACTTCACCATGCTAACAAGGTTGGAAGTTGATCGTGACATTCGGCATTTTACAGCACGAAGAGATTTATGATCATGCGTAACAGTATCAAATGACTTCGGGTTATTTTGATATAATCCTCTTAAATGATGTCACCCTGACATAACCCTCTTCATGTTAAAAAAAATTAGATTCAACTCCTTGGATTTTTACAACATAAGTATTATGTTAAAAGAACCGACTAATTCATATTTGAATAAGCCACCTCATTATTTGTTTACTGAAATAACATCATATCCTTACTGTTGATGTAAAAAATTAGATTTAATTAGATTATCTCTAATTAATCAATCACAAATAAAATAAAATAAGACAAAAGATTTTTAAAGTGGTTCAGCCTTATAAGAATGGCCTACGTCCACTGTTTTTGTATTGTTGACTGTTCGACTGGAATTCTCGATAATTGTTTTACCAAGAGATCCAGAATCCCCTTCTAATGAGGAGGTTATAATGTATTTATAGCCTTGAGGCTGTACATGTGAAAGGACAATGCACTATTATCTAGTAGACATATACATTTGTACGATAATAATGAGCATTTAATGCGCAGTCGTCTTTTTGATTCTTCTGATTTGAGTGCTCTGTACGCTAAGTAGCTCGGACCGCCTGAGTTGCTTGGTACACTTAAGTTGCTCGGAGACCTTAGTTCCTCGGGACACCCAAGCTGCTCGGTATGACTGAGTTGCTCGGGGCACTTGAGTAGCTCGGTGGCATTGAGTTGCTCGGTAGAAGTACTTGTAATTACCGCATTGGTTGACACGTGTCTGTGAGTGAATGGTCCATGTCAGCAGACTAAATTTGGTATCAACAGAAGCCCCCAATGTTTCACAGTTGAGGTTGAGGGAGAGTGTGGAACATTTTTTTTAAAAACTGCTTGGGTTATTGGTCTTTATGGATTTTAGGAAAGTTTTCCTTGTACAAAATTCCTTTTTTGAGCGCACAATATCAAGCTTCATACATATTTTGAATTTCCACGATCGTTTCGATATTTGTGCCCTTTTCTTCTTTAACGCAAGCGTATTTCTTTGTAATCATTGCCTTTCCCTATTCCCGAGGTAAAGTATTTAAACGCGGTAGAAATCCTATCATTTTTCACTTTTCAAATTTGTATCTTTGAACTCTTCATTTTCTCTCTGTCTCGTGCTTTCGTTCTTTCCATCGTTCATTGTCACCTGATCTTCTCTTTCTCTATAAGATTTTCTTCCCTTTCTCTTATTTACTTTGTTCATCATGGATTATCTTGTCGAGTCGCTGGACAAATTTCGGTCTGAATTTTTAATGCATTCAAGGGTTATTTTGGAAAAACTTTCTGAACCTTCTGATTATTTTTCTTTGGTTGAGGGACATTGGTTCCCAAGTCTTTTTGTGGCCGAATGTGGCTTTTCTTTCCCGCCAAATCCCCTATATTTGGAGTTCTGCCAATATTTTGATGTTGTAACTGCAAGAATAGCTCCAAATACTTGGAGGATAGTTAATGGCGTACATAAATTGAATCAACTTCATGGAACCCGTTTAGGGATTCTAGATATTATGTACTGCTATAGATGGGTTGTCAATGGTACCACGTTCTATTTAAAAACTAGGTTTTTGAATAGAGCTTTAGTTGTCAATCTTCTTGATGCCAATAGGGATTATTTTGAGCATGGGGTTATTATGAAAAATTGGCAACACCCTCTATTAAATGGAGATGATGTATATCAAGGTCCCAGGTGTCCCCCTTATGGCAATGGAATAGGTTATTTTTATTTTTTGAAATCTTGTTTTCTTTGTGTTCGATAAAATGCATCACTGACATTTGTTTTTATTTGTTACAGTTGACAGTAAAAGAAAACCTCTAAAAGAGGCTGACGTCAATTTAAAACATTTAAAACTTATCTGGGATTTGCATCAATCTGTAGTCGAGGAACATATTAGATATGCTTCTTACTTGTGGCAGTACAAGAGCTATACTTCATCTTTCACTGCTCGTCCTCGTCCAGTGGTGGTTAATCTTGACCAAGTACCAGCCTCTGAGACTAGTGTGGAAGGTTCTTTCTCTGAGTCAAGTATTCCTATCAGTGATCTGATGAAGAAGAGAAGAGCTTCTGCCTTTTTTGACAAGGCTGCCTCTGCTAACGTGGAGGCAAAGAAAAGTAAACAAGATGTACCAGAAGAAAGGACAAGAATCATTGATGCACCCCTCCTGCTGCTGCCAAGAAAGTTGTTGAAAAGCCCCTATGGCTCCGAGCAAGGCTGTTGTTATCTCTCCTCCGAGCGAGGTTATTGTCATATCACTAACAAAGACAAAGTCTTTAGTTGAGAATGTTCCTGCTCCTCTGAGGAGGTTAAAGAAAAGTTCGTCTAAGAGACCTGCTGAACCTGTCTCTCAACCTTCAAATGTTGAAGGCATTATTCCATCTTTTATTACTCCGAGCTCTGCTATGAGTTTGGTGAGATCTTGGACTATCTTAGAAGTTCAAAGCATTAAAGATTACCTTTCTCGTGAGAGAATTACTACCCTGGCTGCTCAACACATTGCCTCAGTAAGTATCTTTAGCTCGACCCCTTTACTTTTTAATACTATGTTCATGTATTGACTAAAAATGCTTTCTTTTTTCAACTGGTGACGTGTTTTAATAGCATTCTAAAGAAGGATGAAGCTATTAAAGCTTCAATCTCCTCGGGAGGAGTAGAGTAAGCTTTTGTTGGGCTGACCCAATCTCTGAAACATTCTCGTTAAAAATACGAGGAAGATAAAGTTGCTTGGGAGAAAAAATTTCAGTCCATTGAGCTAGAAAGAAATCAAGTTTTGAATGCCTCCAAGGATTTGGAGAAGAAATTGACGGAGTCTGAGCAGAGAAAAAAGGTCTTCGAACAAAGCAACAAGGAGCTGGAAGTTAAGCTCAAGTCTGCTGAAGAGGAAGTTGTTAAACTTCAAGATGTTGAGCGACAGAAACTGGAGGTGGAGGAGAAATTGAAGGTTGCCGAGGAGCTTCTTAGGGAAAGGACCTCTTCGGAGAAGGCAAAAAGGAAGAAGGCAGTTAAAAAATCATTCAGTGATGTTTGAGACAAAGGCTGGAATAAGGGTCTGGCCGCCATGTCCTCTCAAATGGAATACGCCAGTCTTAAATATTTTAAGGATGGATGGGTTGTAGCCTTGCAGGAGTTGAAAGTTATTGAGAATTCTGAACTATTCCAGCAGCACACTCATGGCCCTCCTACCTCTCCTAGAGAAGAAGAAGAGGATGAAGCTTCTTCAGATGAATCTTCTATGATGATTGGAGATCAAGCCCTTTCTGTCCCAGTTGTTTAAACTTACTTCGAGCAACTCCAACCCACCAGCACTTCTATCGAGCAACTACCTTTATCCTCCGAGCAACCAATCACTTCCTTCAAACCTTCTGAGGAGGTCGTAGGGAACAAGGAGAAGGTGTAAAGTTATTTGGGCTTTTATTTTGTTGTTCTACTGAATGTATCCTCAGACTTTGTATTTTCTCTTATGATGAAATAAAAAATTTGAACTTTGGTTGTTCATCTTGACCTTCTCTTTTACCTGCTCTGTCTACACCATTATTAATTCTTTTTACTTCTTCTCTTTGCTAGTTTATGGCCAGGATGGAGCTCTTATCATCTCATGCCACAGAATTGATGAAGAAATGCAATAATTATTTTAAAGCTGGTCATGCAGATCTTAATGAGGCCCAGATAATTAACATCCTCGGATCAGGTACTTCTGACCGAGCAGTTGAAGCTTACCAATACTTGAAGTGTTTGCTCGACCGTGAAGTTGCCAATACTGTGGCCTACTATGAGATGATTGAAGTTCTCCAAGGAACGATCGAGGAACTTCAGCTGCAGTACAAAGAGTCCTCACACTTTTGCATCAAGGCTACGAGAAGAAATATCAGCAATTGAGTGCTGACAAAGGGTATGAAAAATTCATCTCTGCTTATGAGAAGAAAGAAAGTGTTTTGAAGCTTGAAGTCGAAGAACACAGGCATATTGCTAAGTTGTTGGAGCAGGAGAACATTGCCTTGCAAGAAGAGATAAAACAACTTAAATCTGCCGCATCTTCCTCGGGAGCCTTGGTTCCTGTTAATGATGAAGGTTTCTCTTTCTTGGAGGTAGAAAATGCCAACTTACGAGATGAGTTGGAAACTTTAAAAAGAGCTGGATCCTCCTCATCTACTCACGGATGAGCAAGATCTTCTTCTCGTAGATGAGATAGGGCAGGTCCGGTCTCTATTGAAGAAGCGAGAACACAGTCGGCTTTAGAGAATCAGGCCTTTCAGTTGATGGCGAAGAACCAAGCCTTAGCAGAAATGTCTAAGAAGATTCTGAACTTCAGCGAACAACTATCTACCTAGAGTTCTGCCTTGGAAAACAAAGAACTTCTGGTGAAGAATCTCCACGAGCAACTGGAAAGGTTAACTTACCAATTTCATAAACAACCCAGAGAATTTTGGATGGCTGGGTATAATGAAGCCCTCTACCATCTTGATGCTCAAATCCAGCAATCAAATAACGAGGGGTACAAGCAAGGGTGGATGAATGCACTGTGTGTGCTAAAATTAGAGCAGGACCACTACTTATGGGATTATTATGACCCTCGAGTGCTCGATTTGCCTGTGCCTCCTTTTAAGCTTGATAACAGTTGGATTCCTTCTCGAGCAATTCCTTAATGTTTGATCTCTAAGTATCTCGGTGATTACAGTCTGCATGCAAACTTCGAGATATCTCGCCCAGAGCACTTGCTTTAGCGGCCTTCTGTAATGACTGTTAGAATGCTTCGAGATATGAATTTTATCAATTCCCCTTATGCATTAGATGATCCTCCTGCTGGGGTAGAACCCGTTTCAAAGGCAGAAGGGAAAAAAACAATAGAATAGGATTTTTTATGTAATGAAGTACATTTTTCACATCATATGTAATTCTACTCAATTTGAATGAAGAAATTTAGTCTTTTGCTATTCCATTTTTTTCCAAATAGTTTATAGAATATCCTTGTTTGCTTGTTATTTTGCTTTTGGATAATGGAACTTGTCACATTTGTTATTTGATTATAGTGACTTGTCACTCTTCGGGCCTAAGCAATGAAATGATTTGCATCCCATGTTCCTGCTTAGTTTAACCAACCAGAGTTGATTGTATTTGATTTACCGACCAACCGGAGTTGGTGGTAATTAGTTTCCGATCAACCGGAGTTGGTGGTAATTAGTTCCCGACCAATCGAAGTTGGTGGTAATTTATTTACCGACCAACCGGAGTTGGTGGTAATTGATTTTCCGACCAACCGGAGTTGGTGGTAATTTATTTACTGACCAACCGGAGTTGGTGGTGATTGATTTTCCGACCAACTGGAGTTGGTGGTAATTGATTGACCGACCAACCGGAGTTGGTGGTAATTAATTTGCCGACCAACCGGAGTTGGTGGTAATTGATTTTTCGACCAACCGAAGTTGATTGTAATTGCTCTGAAATTTGATGTGTAGCACTAATATTCCAAAAAAAATTCAACAAAAAGAGAGAAATGGGTAAAACATCCAACACTTTATTCATACTAAAGAAACTGCATTACATAGGAATTTCAATTACTTATAATACTTGCGCAGATGCTCTGCATTCCATGCATTCTTGAATTCTTCTCCTTCTAATGTTTCAATCCTGTATGTCCCTGGACGAACAACTTCTGTTACTCTGTAGAGTCCTTGCTAGTTGGCTTCCAGTTTGTTATTCTTTTGTATTACTTTCTTCAGCACATAATCCCCTTCCTTCAAATCACACTTCTTCACTCTTTTGTTATAGAACAAAGTTATTTATTGTTGATACGCTGCATTCCTGATTGCTGCTTCCTCCCTAACTTCTTCGAGCATATTCAGGTATAATCTTCTCATCAAATCACTGACAGGAGAATTGAAATTAAGCACCCTATGCGTGGGTAGACCCAACTCAACAGGTATGACAGCCTCACTCCCAAATGCAAGCATGTATGGATACTCTCCTGTTGCTGTTCGTGGGGTGGAACGATAAGCCCACAGCACATAATGTAGCTCATTAATCCAATTTCCTTTTACATCATCTAGTCGTTTTTTCAAACCGTTCAGCAACGTTCTGTTTGTCACCTCAGTTTGCCCATTGCTTTGGGGATGGCCTGGTGCAGAGTGGATCTTCAGTACATTGGAATGATGACAATACGCAGCAAATTCCTCGTTATCAAACTGGGTTCTATGGTCCGTGATGAATGCATGTGGTAGACCATATCTGCAGATAATATTCTTCTAAATGAATTGATAGACTTTATCGTATGTCATATCAATAAGAGGCTCAGCTTCCACCCATTTAGTAAAGTAATCCACAGCAACCACGAGGTATTTAAATCTTCCCCCGGTCGTTGGAAGTGGCCCGACCAAGTCTATTCCCCACATGAAGAATGGCTAGGGGACGTGATGGGTGTTAACAATGCTTGGGGAGTTCTTCAGATAGAAGAGAAGCGTTGACATTTATCACACTTCTTTGCATAAGCTGTACAATCAGCTCTCATCATCGGCTAGTAATACCCCTACGTTGTTATTCTTCGCAAAAGCGTCCGACCTGCCACATGGGCCCTACAAGACCCTTCATGGACCTCTTCGATCAAATCCTTCACTTCGGAGGGGTGGACACATCTTTGTAACCCTGCTATAATTCCTCATCTCTATAAAATGCCATTGGTCAATACATAACGAGAAACTTTAAACTTTAGTTTCTTGGTTGCGAGTTTATCAGTTGGTAAAGCCCCCCTCTTTCAATATAGGCCCGGATGGGGTCCATCCAAGATGGTCCCAAGTCAAGGGCGATGAAGTTGATCATCAGATCTTCATCAATGCTCTGACCAACTAAGATTTCTATTGGGATTGTTCTTCGTAGCTCAGTGCGTGTGGCCGATGCTAAACGAGCTAGGGCGTCTGCTCTTGTATTCTCCAATCTTGGTATTCTAATCAACTGAATTGCAGTAAAGCTTGACATAATATCTATTGCTTTTGCATGATACCTGACCATTAATTCTCCTTTTGCTGCATACACCCCCAGAATTTGATTTACGATTAACTGGGAGTCACTGAACACAACGACTTGCTCCACCTTCATGGTATTGGCCAGGCTTAGACCCACGATCATTGCTTCATATTCGGCCTCATTATTAGAGGCTTTAAATTGAAAGCGCACAGCATACTCCACATCAATCTCATTCGGACTGTTCAAAATAATCCCTGCTCCACTGCCCGTAGTCCACGAAGAGTCGTCCACATATAAATTCCATGTAGGTACCTTATTATCAAATTTTTTATCAGAGAGAGTTCCTCGGTGGAATATTTGGTGCTTCATTTTATCCTCTTCCGTCACATCTCGCTACTCATTGATCATCTTCTCTTATTCGTTTACCGACGTAAGTTGGTCGGGGTTTAAATTTGATGATCCTGTAACATCCACAGGTTGGTCTGTCTTCAACTCCTGTTCTTCGGAAGCATTTTCTTGAGTGAACTCTGCGATAAAGTCTGCTACTGCCTGCCCTTTGAGTGACGATCTACGCTCATAAATTATATCATATTCACCAAGTTCCATTGCCCAGTACATTAATCTTCCTGATTTCTCCGGCTTATGCAAAGCTTGCCTTAATGGCATATCGGTGTACACCACTATAGTATGGGCTTGGAAGTATGGCCTCATCCTTCTGCTTGCTTCAATCAGTGCTAGTGCCAACTTTTCTAGCCTGGGATATATGATTTCTGCTCCTCGAAAAGCCTTACTGGTGTAATAGACTGGTTTTTGTACTCCGTCCTCCACTCTTATCAATGCCGACCTCACTGCATTTTCTGAAACTGCCAGGTACAAGTATAATCTTTCTCCCATAACTGGTCTGGATAACAATGGAGGCATCCCCAGATATCTCTTCAGTTCTTGAAAGGCCTCCTCACATTCATCATTCCACTCAAAAGTTTTTCGGAGTGTTTTGAAAAGTGGTAGGCATCTGTCAGTTGCTCGTGACATAAACCTATTAAGTGCTGCAACTCGTTCTGTGAGACTTTGCACTTCCTTCTTCGTCGTTGGAGATCGTAGCTCCAATAGAGTCTTGATCTTTTCAGTGTTCACCTCAATTCCTCGTTGATTAATAATATATTCGAGAAACATGCCTTCTCGTACTCCGAATATGCATTTGGTGGGATTCAGTTTCATTTGATATTTCTCTAGTTGATCAAAAGTCCGACTTAGGTCAACTAGATGATCAGCAGCTTTCTTGCTCTTCGTCAATATATCGTCAACATAAACTTCCATGTTATGACTGATTTGCTCCGCAAACACCTTATTCATCAGCCGCTGATATGTCGTACCTGCATTTTTAAGTCCAAAAGGCATAACATTATAGCAATAAGTTCCCATTGGAGTGATAAAAGAGGTACTTTCCCTATCTTCGGACTTCATCTTAATCTGGTTGTAACCAGAATAAGCATCCATGAAACTCAACAATTCATCCCCCGAGGTTGCATCCACTAGTTGATAGATTCGGGGCAAAGGAAAATGATCCTTTGGGCATGCCTTATTCAGATCGATAAAGTTTACACACATCCTCCACTTGTTATTTTTCTTCTTCACCATCACCACATTTGCTAGCCAATCAGGATATTTGACATCTTCAATAAAAGAGGCTTTTTGTAGTTTCTCTACTTCTTCTTGTATAGCTTGGTTCTTCTCAGGAGTAAACACTCTTCTGCGCTGCTTCACTAGCTTGACTTCCTTGTTCACGTTGAGCTTGTGACACAGGAAACTCGGGTCTATCCCTGGCATGTCTTCATGACTCCACGCAAAAGTCTTCTTTCTACACCTTAGAAATGCTATCAATTCTTGTTTTATTGATGCATCCAGTGATGCACCGATTTGAGTTGTTCGTTCTGGATGCTTATCGTCCAGAATGATATTTTCGGTAGCCTCCATGACCTTGCCTTTCACGAGATGAGACTCGTCTTTAGGGTCTAACGTTTCAATATATGCCTCTTCTATTTCATCCACTTGATAGGTAGTAGTCTTTTTCCTGGATTCTTCACAATCTTCCTGTTCGGCAGATGAATAGTAGCATTCCCGAGCTACTTTCTAGTCGCCTTTAATAACTCCCACTCTAAAATTGGTTGGGAACTTTAAACATTGATGTACAGTAGATGGTACCGCTTCGAACTTCTTTAGACCTACTTTTTCCATGATGATATTGTAAGCTGATTGTATATTCTTATCCATTACGAAAAAGCGTACTCTTTCTGTTCGGTAAGCAGGCCATGTACCAATAAGCATATCGAACTTGATTGTCCCAAGTGGAAAACCCTTCTCGCCAGTAAAGCGAAGGAGGGGCCTATGGTATGGCTCCAACTGGGCTAGCTTTAGATTCAAACTGTCGAAGCATAGATAGAATATGATATCTGCCGAGATACCATTATCCACTAATACTCGTGAAATCACCACTTCCTTCATTCTCATCTTGATCACCAATGGGTCATCATGAGGATATAGTACACCTGCCAGGTGGTTCTTAGAGAAACCAATGACCAATTTTTCTTTATTCACCTTCCTCGGGCGATCATCTTCAACCAGATTTATTCGCTAAATGTACGAGCAAGCTTGAGCCTCATTGAGGTAAGCCTTCCTCTCCGCAGTCATATCCCACCTCCTGCATCTCCACGTGTAATAAAATTACATTCAAATGATCCAAAATGGATTGAAAATACCTCACGTTCTGGCTGCCTTTGTCTTTTGGGGAGATCGGGGTCATCTTGGTCATCTTCTGGGTCTTTTTCGTGACTTCTCTTCTTGTCCTCTTTTGCTCGACGAGGAGATCTAGACCTTTACCTTGTTCGGTCGTTGGCCTTTCCACCATTTCGGCGATTAACATACTTGGTTAATTTTTCCTGCCTGATGAGCGCTTCAATTTCATTTTAGAGAGCTATGCAATGCTTGGTAGTGTGACCATGGTCTTTGTGGAACTCACAATATTTGGATTTATTCCTCTTGTCAGGATCTGCTTTCATTTTTTCTAGCCAGTTTAGCTCCTCGCTGTTCTTGATCTCTTCCAGAATGTGGTTTATATCTACCTTCAAAGGAGTATAATTTCCAAATTTCTTCAATTGTTCCAATGCTTGCTTTTCTTTCGACTATCTGTTGCTACCATTATTCTTCTAATCCTTCTTCTCGGTCTTGTCAATCTCGACCTTAGTTTCCTTAGTATCCGCATTCTTCTTCGCATCCATGGCCTCTTCGGCATTCATAATTTTGGCCGCTTTCACCATCAGTTCAGCCATGGTCCTAGGCGGATCCTTGGCTAAAGTGTAATACAATTTATTCGGCAACAGTCCACTCATCAGACCAGAATTATTATTTTCTCCTCGTAATCAATTACCTCAAGTTTCTCGTTATTGAAACGAGTAATATAGTCCTTGGTGCTTTCACCTACCTTCTGTCTAACACTCAGCAAGTGTGATACTCGTTTGACTGGTTTTGCTCCAAAACAGAAGTTCCCAATAAAGAGCTCTGCCAATTAAAAGAAAGTCGCAATTTTTCCCCGAGGAAGGTTGTTGTACCATATTTGAGAAGATCCGGTAAGAGTTCCTAAAAATTCCCTACATCTCATGTCATCTGGAAATGCATAGATATCGGCAGCAGCTTGGTATTGTTCTATATGAAGAACAGGATCAGTTTTTCCATCATATTTAGGAGTCACCCCAAGAGCTTTGAACTTTGATGGTGTGGGAAAATCCACAATTGCCTGGACAAAAGTTCTTTGTAGAGGATTCTTGGCCTTAGCTATTTCCCCTAATCTATCCTCCAACCTTTGAATAGAGCCTTTCCATTCGTCGTTTCCCTCCTCGGCTCTGTTGGTTCGAGCAACTGATCGCGTTGAATTTGCCTCTTGGGATCTTTCATTACGAGCAGTTGGTCGTGATTGGGCTGAACCTTCCCTTAGATCGGATGGTCGTGGAAAGTTCCTCGACATAATCCTAGGAGGACTTCTATTCCTCCTAGGGCCCAAACGATCAAAAGACGAGACTCTGCTCAACCTTTCTAGAGCACTAGTCATTTCTGGAGATAGAGTGATGTTTCGTTGAGAATCTGTAGCTCGTACTAATGAAGTTCAGCCAGGTTGATAAGAAGGATCATTAGATCTCTCAGTGGGATATAATTCGGTGCATCTAGATTGAGATACCTCTGGGAATAACGTTCGCCTAGTTCGTGAAGAGGGTAGGCGAGTATTTCTCTGAACACTTCGTTGTCCTGATTGAGCCGGTACTCCGCCTTGAACCGTTTATATAAGTTATCGCATGGTTTCTTGCATGGACGTCTGGCCTTGGGCCAGATTAGCCATTATACCAGCCAGATCTTTAACATTTGGGGGAACAATAAGGTTTGGGGGGATCCCAACACTCCAATTGCTGGATTCAGGATATCAGCCATAAATGATGAATTATTTTGGTGAAAAATGGTAAGTACAGTCGTTTTCCACAGACGGTGCCAATCCGTTGATGTAAAAAATTAGATTTAATTAGATTATCTCCAATTAATCAATCACAGATAAAATAAAATAAGGCAAAAGATTTTTAAAGTGGTTCAGCCTTATAAGAATGGCCTACGTCCACTGTTTTTGTATTGTTGACTGTTCGACTGGAATTCTCGGTAATTGTTTTACCAAGAGATCCAGAGTCCCCTTATAATGAGGAGGTTACAATGTATTTATAGCCTTGAGGCTGTACATGTGAAAGGACAATGCGCTGTTATCTAGTAGCCATATATATTAGTACGATAATAATGAGCATTTAATACGCATTCGTCTTTTTAATTCTCCTGATTTGACTGCTCTGTACGCTAAGTAGCTCGGACCGCTTGAGTTGCTCGAAAAACTTGAGTAGCTCGGTGGCATTGAGTTGCTCGGTAGAAGTACTTGTAATTGCCGCGTTGGTTGACATGTGTCTGTGAGTGAATGGTCCATGTCAGCAGACTAAATTTGGTATCAACACTTACCCTCTCTAAAAAACATTACCTTAATTTATTCTTCCACACTGCAATAATTACCTAAAAATTTAAGAGTTGGTAAAACCCAACCAACCCCAAACCATAATTTAAAAACTCGCTTTGTATAGGACCAGAGTCAAATGTCTTTATACATATAGATGTTTAAGGATACCTTGATAATTTTCCTCCACACTGTGCCCCCCCTAAAAAAAAAAAAAATCGATCTTCGACTACTCCTAAATTAAATTTCAGTCTCTTTTAAACTAATTGAATAAAAAGGATTTATAATCAAAGGTATTAATGAAGATACATGTTAGAAATAATGTTAAAACTATAGAATTTGGAGGTTACAATACAACGTTTGCGAGTTTAGGAGAGAAATGAAAAAAACTATTACGAGAGAAGAGAAAACAAATAAAATTTAATAAGAGAGAAGATGAAAGAAAATAAGAGAAATTAATATTCCTTCTTTTGTTTGTGAATTTAACAGATAAGAGAAAATGACTTTTTTTTTTGGGATTTGAAAGAAAAATAATAGTTTTAAGAGGAAGAATGTGTAATTCATTAAAAAAAAATTGCTTTCCCTCCCTTTTTCTGATCTAGAAAAGGAAGATTTGCAGAGATAGGAAGAGAAAGATTTTTAAAAGTTTTCTTTCTTTTCTCTCTTTTTAAATCCCAAATAAGAGAAAGTGTTTCAGTTCTCTCATATATAAATTCCCAAACGAAGGAAAGAGAACATTTTCCCTTCCTTAATTTTCTTTCATCTCCACAGATTAGTGCTTTTATATGCCTAGGTATTTTTTTCATAATTTCATGTTAGTGATTTTGCAATTAGATTTTCACTTTTGGCTCCAATACTGCTTGTAGGAATATCGGGGGCATTATTTGGAAAAACACAACACTGGAAGATTACCATGTAGCAAGAACAAGAGAATTACTTATGTCGAGTGATGGGATCACCATTTAGAAAGCATTTCATTAGTAAATTGCCTTTTGTGGAATGATGAAAGCGACATTTCAAAAGTGCTTCATTAATGAATAAACTTGTAAAATGTGAAGTTTTGTAATGAATTCTTTATTCGGATTTAATGTTAAATCCCATGCATTTTACCCTATACAAACAAGTAATTTTATCTATGTGGTTAATGAAAACCACATTATGAGGATAAATAAAGAAAATGACAAAACATAAGAGATAAAAAGATTTTAACGTGGTTCACCAGGCTACATCCACAGGAGGAGAGGAGAAATCTTCACTATGAGAACTAAAGAACACAAATGATTACATTCTCAATCTCTCATGTCTAACTCACTCTACAACCCTTCTCACCACACTCTCACTTTCTCTTCCTTGCTCTTTGTTTATATTTTAGAATGAATGAATGAAGCTGATTTATTAATGTTTTGAATTGGCCACATTCGATGGATTAAAATGAGGTTAAATGGTTGAGATCAAAGTTACTATTCCAATTGTAGGCACCTACCAAGTTACTATTCTCATTGTATGTACCTAACATCCATATATTCACATGTTTTGACTCACCAACGATATCTTTGAGCCATATCTCCAACAATATCCTCCTTGATGAAAAACACAACATCCCTAAATGCAGAGAGCTCCCACTTGAAAATCCATAAGTCATCAAACACGACTCCACCTTGATAAGAATTTATGTCAAGTCTTTCCGTTTGCAACACACACAAATATTATCCATTGGCCCTTCTACACGTACCTTGTTACACATACCCGGATAAAGCAACGAGATACTAACTCCACTTTGATTAATATCGACGAAATTCATATGTGTAACATCTCCAGTTGACTTTATTTGTCGACACTGAAGGGGGATTTCATGATTTCCCCATCTCTAGTAGGTTTTCCCTTCTCACCCTCACTCACTGCATGGAAACATTACACCGGTATTTTCATTATTGTATCCACAATCAAATCAAGTCTCAAGCCCTGCTTTCTTGTAGTTTGAATCAGACGATATAACCCATCTCTCTTTTCTCCCCTTGCTAGAACCATACAGACACGTGCGATTTTCATGACTCCACCATCTATCGATACCTGGTAGTCCTTCAAATCTAGTTGTCTAATGGATATTAGATTTTTACATACCTCTAGTATATAGGTCACACCATTTAAAGTACGTTTTACACCATCAAACATCTTAATCTTCACTATTTTCACCACTTTTACGGCATAAATTTTACCATTGGGCAATGTCATATATCCTTTTCTTTTACATTGGAACGAATCATAACTATAGATATTGGAACACACATGATGTGTAGAACTCGAATCTAGTACCCAAAATTTTTTAGACAAAAAGTTACCGTTGGAAATAGTGAGAGCGTCTCCAAAGCAATCATCACTTTCTGCAGCATTTATCGTAGCATTATCTTGGCCATCTTCTTCCTTCTTATTCTATAAGGACATTCCCATATTTTATGGACCCATTCCTTTCACTTGTAACACTATAGTACTCTTTTACCATCACTTAGACCTACTAGTCTCCCTAGATCTATAGTTGGTCTATATTTTCCTATTTTGTCCACTATTTCCACTTATAACCGTCAATGATTGTCTATGGAAAAATATGCCTTCTCCATCATATTTCTTCTTCATAGTCACATGAGAGATGATGTCTTGCATAACCTTGTTGAACTTGCAGGTTGTCTTCCCAAACATAAGGGCGGTGACAAAATGATCGTATGAATCTAGCAAAGATGCAAGCAATAACAAACTTGATCCTCCTCGTTGAATTTAACATTTATCCAACTCAAATTATTGATTAAAGCTTTAAAAATATTAGTATGATTCATCACATACTCACCTTCATTCATCTCCAACTTGAAGAGCTTCTTCTTGAGTTAAAGCTCATTTGATAGAGATTTCCGTAAGTATATATCCTCAAGCTTATCCCACATGCCCTTCGTCTTGGTCTCTTCAATCACATGATTCAGCACATCATCTGTAATATTCATCTCAATAGAATAGCTTGTCGTTTGATCAATGTCGCACCACTCAGTATCAGTCATGTCCTCCGTTTTCTTATCTACTCCCAATAAAGTAATCTCCACTCTTTTTTTTGGGATAAGATAACCACTCGTCCGCCTTTGCCATAAGACAAAATTGATCTTTTCGTCAAAAGGCTTTATTTTGAACTTCATAGTAGTTACGGATCCATAACTTGGATTCCGCTTCTTAGAGCTAGAAACGATTTCGAGAGTAACCACATCTTTATTTTCGTCAGCCATTAGAGAAAAAATTGCCAATAACTTGTTGTATCAACCCGAAGCTCTGATACTAGTTATTAGGATTTAATGCCAAATCCCATGCCTCCGACCTTATACGAACAAGTATTTTATCTATATGGTTAATGAAACACATTATGAAGATAAATAAAGAGAATTAAAAAAAATATAAGAGAGACACAAAGATTTAACGTGGTTCACTAAATTGGCAAATTCACGAGAGGAGAGGAGAAATCTTCACTATGAGAAATAAAGAACACAAATTGTTACACTCTCACTATACCAAGTATATATGACTCTACAACCCTTCTCAACACACTCTAACTTTCTCTTGCTTTCTCTTTATTCATATTTTAGAATGAATGAATGAAGACAACTTATAAATGTTTTGAATTAACCACATATGTTGGATCAAAATTAGGTTGGGTGGTTTAGATCAAAGTTACGATTCAAAGTTATTATTCCAATTGTAGGCACTTACCAAGTTGCTATTCCAATTGTAGGCACCTAGCATCCATATATTTCACATGGTTTGACTCACTAACCATATCTTTGAGTCATATCTCAAACATTATTATGCGCATTCATAGACAAGACTGAACTTGTGTCCTCTAATGAGGCTTGTGGGTAAGGTAAGTGACGAGAGTTATAGTGGTAAGAGGTTTGTGATGGTGGTCTTTGGTTGTTAAGACCAGATGATGTGAATATTTTACTAGTTTTTCCATCATTATTGATTTGCAATTGGATTTAGAGTGGCAAGAGTATTAAAAAGTATTTGAGCATCCTCATTCTGGTATATTAGTCGATTAAAATTCCATGATTTTCATTATGGGAACTTTCACCTTTTGTAAGAACAACCCTAATAGGTAGAATATTAAATATAAAATACCATATTATTATTTAGTACCTACAAATTTTCTATAAAAAAAATCTTCGAAAAAATTTATAACGATCTAAAAATAACAATCATTTTGGGAAATATGGTTTTCTATAAGTGGTCCCCGATTTACCAAAATGATTTACAATCAAGGATCGTTTTGGAAAATGTTAGAACGGGTATTTAAATAAAAACATTGTAGAAACATCAATATTACATTAACAAGAGAGTAACTGTAAAGTGATCTTAAACACATCATACTAAATATCAATCTCATTATTCATTATAAAGCTTGAAAAGTAGGTTGTGGTGCACAACTATTAATCTAAGACAAATGTAGTTGTAAATTGTAATTTGCTTTATAGATTAATTAATTAAAAAAATACAGGCATAATTGAAGTAGTATTACAATAGATGTGGGGTTCATTAGCGTAACAAACCAGGTGTGACATATCTAAGGTCAAAATGGCATCAGATTTATCACTTTTTTTTTATTAAAGGTTATTTTAGCTCAAAGCCTTAGATGTAACATTTCTACTAAAATCATCATCAAAAATAACATTATGCCACTTTGCACAATGCTCTAGAAATGTTCTCATCACACTGAACACTTAGTGACATGTAACAACCCAAATTTTTAAATGGGTATTTTTAAATTAATTTTAATAAAATTGAGAAAAATAAAATTTTGGATTTAATAATTTTTATTGGTTAAATATGTCGGTTATGATTTTAGAAGAATAAAACTTCAAGCGTAATTAAAATCGGATGTAAAATGGATTTTTAGTGGAGTTTTTAATATTTGTCTTATAGGCATTTTGTGGGGGAACTGTCGCCAGACCTGTAGGGTCGATCGATCGACCCTGGGAGTCGATCGATCGACTATGCCCAGATTTTGTGTCGGCAGCCTGTTTTTATAGAGTTTGATTCATTTCAAATTCCTTCTTTTCCTCTTATATATAGAAGTCGTGTGTGAGAGTTTTAACCAACCCTTTACCATGTTCATTATGCAGTAGCCTTTATATTTTCCCTCTCCCTTTAGGTGCAAACCCTAGCCCCTATTTTATTCATGTTCAACCTTAGATTTGGAGGTTTATTTGGGGTTATCTTGTATTTGGGCTAGAATGTGTTTTGATTATTTTCGCAAGAGGAACGTGATGATGAGATCAGACTTTGACGCTGAAATTATGTGTCGATTCCTGTGATGATTTTGAGATATAGGACTTACACAATATGCTCCAAAATTCTCTCGAGAGTTTTTCAATTGTTTTTCAGTGTCGATTACACTCATGTTAAATTGTGATATTCATTTGGAATCTGATAATTTTTGGAATCTAAATTTAATTCATTATGATATATGATATTGTGATTTGAGCATCGTGTCATGAGATTTTAATATGGCACGAAAAATGGACACCCGCTAATAGTCCAAAATTCGGATATGCTTGAGAATGTATAGGCGCGGTGAGGTGAGGCTTGGTAACTCATTGATGTGTTGTTGAGAAATTAAAATTGATATAATGCTTGAGTGTTGCATTTGATTTGTATATGCGATTCGTATTGTTGCGATTTATTCACCGTGCTAATTATTTTTGAGCATCTATTCGTGTCATATTGTGTACTTTACCGTATTTTCTTTTAGTTGACAGGTTAGTGTGAATTGGGATGCTACGAATTTTTGGAGGATTATTTTAGAGCATGGCTTGCAAGATTTATTTTTGATGTATAAACTAGTGGTGCAATTTTTATTTGAGAATTTGTATTTGAGAGTAACGTTATTGTAATCATTATTGTAGAAATAAAAATTGTGGATTTGATGTATTTAAATTGTGGGAATATAGATGCTCTATACTTTTTGGATTGTTTAGTTTAATTTTATCGTAATAACACGCCGCGTGTCTCTTTCGAGCACGCGGGGTGTTACATGACACTTTTGAACTAAAATAAAATTTGAAATATTAAAAAGTATAATGATTTGTCGGGAGAACAAAAAAATAATAAAGTTAAACATGAGAAAGACAGAAACACACACACACACACACACACACACACACACACACACACACACACACACTATGTATAAACCCACATGATGCTCGTGCTAGGTGATTTTGATAGTCAATGTGCACCGAAAGTGTATATTTTTTTGTCTTTGATAGTCTAGTATTTTTACTAATGAAAAATAAGAAAGAATAACTTATAGCATTATTAAATATTGTAATTACCACAAAGAATATAGAATTGAAAAACTATGACAAAAATATACGCATGATGAACGTTTCAATTTATTTATTTATCACGTTAATTTTTTTTGCATGAAACATACAATAAATCCATTCAAATGTGTGTAAGGAAGTTATATGTCAAATGGATATGCTATAAAATATAAAACTTATTTGGGAGGATGAAATATGAATATGTAAAAATAACATAGTTATTATAGAGGACTATATCAATAGTACATTATTTGATAAAAAAAAATATATTGTGTATAGTCATAAGTCTAAAATAAAAAAAAAACATAAACTTGGAAAAAAGATGGAGAATACAAATGAAGTTTGTGAAAATGAATTTTTACTCGTACGTATTTGACTACTCCATCTTAGTTCTAGGGAAAAATGCAAGAAAATAATGTATATGTTAATATAATTATTGAGTTTATCATCATTTCAATAACAAAAATCTACGGAAACGTAGGGAAAGAACACAATTATACATGTTAATTTTTAAAATAAATATAACTCAAAATTTTAAATCAAGTTTCTTTTGGCCCATAGTAACAAATAACAAAATAGAATGACAACAAATATTTAACTTTGTCTTCATTTGAATATCATGGAACAATTTATTTCAATTAAATAAGGTGAAATAATAATTTAACTATTGTCCCACTATCAATAAAAAGTGCCAATATATCTCCTTACATAATGATATTTTTTTGCATTCCACCAACAATATTAAAACATTAAAAATTTATTTTCAAATCATTATTTTCATTCTTAAGCGACATTACATTTAAAAACCTATACCTATAGTTGATAGGATGAGTGGTATCATTCTCATAAACCTGGTGCGATATACGCAGATGCATACATATAAGTAGACACACACACATATAATCAAGCTCTCCAATATATTTCTTATCAACATATCTATTCTGAAAAAATAGTATAAAAATGTATTTTTCAATCAAATTTGGTATATATGATCTGCATATTAAGGAGATCATCTAAAAAATAATCAAAAAATTCAACCTGAAAGTGGGTGAAATGAAAAGTGGATATATATGTGCATTTTTTACCATTCAATTTTTTTTCATCATCTCACCCACTTACGGTTGAAATTTTTGATGATTTTTTGTAGATGATCCTACTTTATTGATCATATATATCAAATTTGATTAAAAAATACATTTTTTTACTAATTTTTTAAAATAAATATGTTCATAGATATATTAAGTGAAGTATTTTGAAGAGTCTAACTATATGCATATATCTTCATTTTTACCCTCATATTGGATCAAACAACTTCACTTTAAGTAAAGGTCGTTTATGGGTACGCCTCCATCGATTGTGCTAATATTCGCCAATTATTTGGAGGCTGATTCTTAAACTAGCGAATTGGATCATCAAACTGCCAAACTACCTAGTGACGTGAAAAAAATGATAGTGGTGGTATTTAGAGTCAATGAGCATTCTCAACACTAGTTGATAACATGGTCAGATACCTAGGTTTACTAATGGTGGATATTACGAGCAGACAACCACAATCAATGTGCATTAATGGTCGAGAAAGTGAATGCTCTCTCTTTAGCTGAAAAATGAAATATGGTAGATGAATGTGGCAGTGGATGGTCAGTTTATAGGATGAGAGAGAGATCTGATTCTTGGGATTTACGAAAGGAATATAAATAGGGAAAATAATATTGGAAATGAACTTTTTATCGAAAATAGAATTATCAAATGAGGTGAAAGGTTTTTATTGATTTTTTTGTAAGGTTCACGTCAGTAAAATCAAAAAATAAATCAATAATACGTTACTATGTGTATTTTTGATAAAAAATTATGTCAAAAATTTAATTACAATAGAAAGACTCATATAAATAGTCAGAAGATGGAGAGGAAGCATCGGAGAGAGATGGGAGAGAGAGAACAAAGATGGGTATGATACAGAGAGAAAAAAGATGGGTACGAGGAATGAGAAATGAAATTACTAAAGTAATGTTGAGATGTGAATATGAACCGATCAAAGTAGAAAATTAGTATTCACGTAGGGCCCAACCTTAATCAGAGAGAGAAGAAGATTGTAAATTTTGGATGACACATAGACAACTTAAATTATTAGAAAAAATTAATAGTAAAAACTCATGTAGTCCGTTATATATATATATATATATATATATATATATATATATATATATATATATATATATATATATATACACACTAGCGGAATGTTCGTGTCTGAAGACACAACGAAAATTTTTAAAGTACATAATTACAAAACGAAAAAAAATTTATTCCCCAAATTATTGAATCATGTATAATTTGAGTTAATTTTTTACCACAAATGTGTAAATAATTTAAAAAATTTGAGAAAATTTTTCTTTGTTTATAGGACTCCACCCTGTTTAAGAAATAAAAAAAAATACTCCAACAAAATAATACTAATAGCAGATTGTTTGTGCTTGAAGGGACGAAGAAAATTGTATCCCCAACTAATTATTTATGCGCTATGTTGCGTCGCATTTCATGCTCCTACAGTAGGCACCATCCAAAAATGGCAACAAATTTTAAACAAACAATAAAACCCAACGCAAAATACAATACTAAGGGATATGCCCATGCCTAGAGTACATGCTCTGTAATAGGTTTTCCATCATTAATATACATGATTTCACATAGTACCAATAAAATTACAAAAATAAAAATAACAATAACAAAGACACCCTGCAAAATATTTTAACCTAGGAAGATTCCTACTCATTTTTAACAAATACTCTATGTAGGATCTATTAATTACAAAAAAGTATTCCAAAGCAAGGTTTACAAAAAATATTAAAAAAGGAAATTACATCATCCCTAACGCCATCGATACATCCGAATCACCCTTCTAAACCTCCACGTAGTAGTGAGAAAACTATGAATTGGTAGAAAAGTTCCTTCACATCCCCGTGTGATATGAATTTCCCCAAGTTATGAGTGACCAACCTCATATCCTCAACCCGAAAATAGCCCGCTCTATTTCGATAAAAAAAAAATGGAAAGCCTACAACAGGTCCTTATCAATGAAAACTAGATTTTCTTTCGTCTGCTTTTTCTTTGTAGCTGCTTCTTTGCTCTCTGCATCTTTCTTAAGTCAAAATCCTAATCACTACTCTGATCGCAAAAAATTACAAAGTAAAATGACGAAAAATACAATTGAAACTGATACAAACTCATAAATCTATATTAAATAATGATAAAAAAAATAGTTAATAGGCAACTAACCTTAATTCAGGAGTCTATTGCATATTGGAAGCAGTTGCAAGAATGGGTCAAGCTTCTAGTGCTCAACCAATAATGTAGACAAATACTGACTACACAAAATGCCATTAAAACAAAACTAAAAAATCTATCTATCTTAAAACCATTCATGTAATCTGGAAAGAAATAAAATCAAGATCAAATAACCCCCAAAACAGATGGTATAGGTGTCAAAATTTTCATTAACACTATTCATAGAATTATAATCGAAGGCAACAGGTATAGGGGTTGTAGTGGGTAACAACAGGGTGGGTGAGTGGGTAATGGAATTAGGGTATCAACGGGGTTAAGGGAGTCGTAGGCATGAGCACGAACATGACAGAGGATGGGTGTGTGAGGTTATGGTAGGGTAGCAGTTTGGGGAGGGTAGCGGGTAACAGCAGGTTGGTGGTAGAGGGTGTGGGGATAGGAGGGTGTTGCGAGGTCGGCTTGGGAGAAGTGGGGGAAGGTGCATGGGTGTGGGGTTGGCTGGGAGCAGGTGTATCGGGGTGGGGTAGTGCATGTGAAGAGGGGTTTGTAGGTTGGAGAGTGAGAGCAGGTAGGGGGTTTAGTGGGAATAGGGGGTTCGTGCGAGGGTAATAGGAAGATGTGAGTTGTGTAGTAGGTAAGTGGGGAAGTCTACTTATGCAATATGTCAGTGGGGAAGTCAAAAAGTCTATATTTATTATATATTACGCTTGCTTTCCTAGAGGGATAACATGATAAGTTAATCGAGTTCAAATCAGATATCTCTAACCTCAATCCGATCAGTAAAAATTCCTGCTGGGCTAATGGAGTTCTTTGGATTAAAAGCATCAAGATAATCTTCCATTGATACTCGTAAACTACAGCAGTAATCAATCAAGATAATGTGTCAAAGAATTTTGAGGAGTATGTACAAAATTTAAGGCACACTATTTAGAATTTTCTGAAACATCAAATTTAAAGTAGCTATCTTCGTAGTATCCACCACAATATCTACACGGGCTTATGATCTTTATCACCCTTGGTAGATATGAGAGAAGATGCGGAAAGTAAAAAGTTTCTTTGGCTTATATTCAACTTCAGCTTATAGTACAACCTGTCTTTTCAAACCATGTTCTGTTCGCGCAAGTAAATGCCAGTAGATATACAACATTAATTCAATAGCTGGAAGTAGGGGTGTCAGTTATTTTCGAAGTTTCGAATTTTTCATTTTTCGATCCGAATTTTTCCAATTTTGGCACCAATTTAATTTATTGATTTCCGAATTTTCCAAAAAAAAAAATGGAATGGAATGGGAAATCATATATGGATTCTGAATTTTCGATCCGAAATTCTTAATATCACACCGATCCGATCCATCCAAAATATTTTTCGAAATAATAATATTTTTGTTTATTTTAATACATTTTTACTACCCTTATTTATATATAAAATTTATTATTTATTAGTTCAATCTTGACCCTCCATTTAAAACCATCTCAACCATTAATATATACCCATATATATTAACCTTGTACATCACACTAACCCTAAATTGAAAAACAACATCCGAAATTATATTCAATTGTTATGCGAAATTAGATTCCAAGGATGATTTATATTAAGTTTCCCGCATCTTCCTTTTGTTCATTTTTTGTATCTGAAACACTGATGTAGAGGCTCTGCTACACAGGGATGGCAATTTTCCCCAAAAACCCGAAAATCCGCGGATACCCGAAAGAAAATCCCCGAAAAAATTCGGGTCGATTTCGGGTGTAACCTCGGGTCTCCACGCGGATACCCGAAATATATATATATATATATATATATATTATAATAAGTATATAAGACATATATAACTTAACCCTAACTCACATTTCTTTCTTTATCTGCTGCGCCGACCAATTACCAAACCCTCATCTCCCAGCCAAGACACGCTCTCCCTCCCTCCCTCCCTCCCTCATCTCTCCTGCGCCGGCGACTCATCTCCCACGAACAGCAAACAACCACTTGTTTTTCTTTTCTGTTGAACAAAGAGACTTCGACTCCCACGACCCTCATCTGTCATGCGTTGGTAAGATATTATGATGCTTTTATTTATGTTGTTCCATTTTTTATTTAGATTGTTTATGTTTGTTGTTTTGTTCATTGGTTTAGATTGTTTAATATTTGATGTTTAGATTGTTTATGTTTAAATTTTTAATGCTGTTCCATTTTTTGTTTAGATTGTTTAATATTTGATGTTTATGTGTTTATATTGATTTGCAGGTTTGAGAGGGAAAGGACTTGCCCATTGTGTAGGGCTTTGGTGAAACTTGGAGATCTAAGATCATTTGGGGATGGATCAACCAGTCTATTTTTTCAGTTATTCTAAAACTGATTTGCTTGTTGTAGTAAGAACCAGGGAGTTTTCCTACTTTGAAACCCACCTCCATTTCTCGAAGCAGCTGTCCCCTGATCATCTCATCCACGCTGGTAAATTAAAGTAAATTGTAACTGCAGTGGCTGTATGTTAATATGTTGTAATGAAAAGCTTAAATGTAAGAATGTGTGTATTGTATGTAAAAATTGTATGTTTAGATTTAACAGATTTGATGTTTATGTTTATGTTTAGATTTAATACTAAAGTGTAATGTGTTTAATATGGGGCTTAAGATACTTTTTTCCATAATTCTCAAACCCATTTACTGAATTAAAATCAATTAAAATTTGAATCTAAATTTTTTATATAAAAAAAAAAGAAACGGGTTCCCCGCGGGGAAACCGATACCCATTTTAAACGAGGACGGGGATCCCCGAACCCGTTATAACGGGGAACGGGGCGGGGACGGGGAATGATATTTCTAACGGGGATGGGGATGGGGATGGGGAGTTAATACCCGACCCCGAACCGACCCGTTGACATCCCTACTGCTACAGCTGTTGACCACTCTTGCATTTCCTTTTTTTAAGTAGGTAAACACTAGTTTTTTTTCATTCACATAACTTTGTAGTTGCTTAGTATCGTAGTCAAGCCATGATTGATCTTTCTCCAAAATGGTATGAGATGCATAGCTCTTATTGCATTTTCAAAATGATATGAGATGCATAACCTTGTCATTCACATAGCTTCGTAGTTTATTACATATGTGATGTAAAGTGGAGTGCTTGATTTTTATTTTTATTTTAAAAATATCCTTTTCAAAAATGATATTTTCAGAAAATATTATAACTGATAATTCCAATTATTTCAAAATTTTTACGAATAATAAATTTTTCAAAATTTTCGAATATTCTGAATCAGTCGAATAGGGAAAAAAATGATATTACAATTTTTATTTTTTTCGAATTGGAAAGGATTTTAAAATTCCAAAAATTTTGGATTTTTTTCCGAACACCCCTATTCCGATCCGATCCATTCGAAACACACCCCTAGCTGGAGGAGTATAATTTTCTGTGGGTTCAAAAATTATACTAAGGAGTTTAAAAGGGTCCAATATGTTCCATCATGAGAGGTGCCACCAGCAATAGCTAATAACAGTTAATACTCCTTCCAATAACAGTTAATAGGTAATATGTTCCTACTCTAGCCAAGTGATTCTCAATTAAGAGTCTCCTTCCAATAACAGTTAATACTCCCATTGGATTTCGAGCATCTGAAGGTGTAAAATACAACGATATACATGTCGCCATCATGAAAATCCAAAAAAATCAAATCTGTTTACTTTCACATAACCTACAAACCCTAATTCACAATATCTCAATATGTGTAGATTTATTTTCTTGCAATACCTGTTAATCAAAGACCATAAAAACATTATTAGAAGAAATGCATTAAGGGAAGTCACACTTACATATATTTATTACATGTATGATTCATATAACAAAACCTATATATAAAGGGGGCATTCAGAAAAAATCCCATGTTATATTATTTATTAATGGAGAATTGGTGGCGGATGCCTAGCAGCCTCGCTGAGATCAATGAAGATCATATATTGGAACTATCAGGGGTTAGAGGACCCCTCGATAGTTCACGCATTTTCCATTTGACAGCTACAACTGTAGCACTAACGACAACATATCCATGTTGACAGCATTTGATCTCCAGAGAACCATATATGAGAAGATAATCGATCTCGTGCACACGCACAAACTCAAAGTATTGATCAATGGAACACAATGATTCCAAACCCCCTTCTGCATAATTAACAAAGAAATCCAAGGCTGCTAAAATGATAACCATATATGAAAACAGTTGGTGTTTGGGGGGTTTGAATCAATATATAAAAAAATTATGAGCTTGAATATTACCATTTGGATACTATCCAAAATTTAACAGTTGAATAATAAATGTTCGATAAATCACTCTAACATAATGATACAGATAATAATAAGATTCCCCCACGAGACCATCAAGTTTCTTTGAGATTGTGTAGCTGCCAGTAACATAACTTTTACAAAAACTAGTATATTAGAAAAAATTAGCTAAGAAACCATAAATTGATAATAACATAACTTATAAGTAGTTCTCTTTCATTATACAAAATGAAAAATCAATGGAAGACTAAATAACATCAAAAAATAAAATGACAAATAAAAAGATGACAAAAAACACATATCATAAAGGGTTTTACCTTCGAGGAGATGCATTAACCTTGAAAAACAGTGGTAGCAAATTAAGGGCTTTGCCTTGTCTTGGTTCAGTTGAACCTGCAACATCAATCTGGAAAATAAGTCCCCGAGTAAAAACAATATATCATGTCTTTTTGTAATAGATACGTGAAAGAGCTAATCGATTCCTTCCGCTTCTACATCTTATTTCTTATTTTTCCTTTTGGCATTAACATTCCTTGTCAAACAAATAAAACATATATGAGTAGGGGTAGAACTCATCTTATAGAAACAAAAGAAGAATTTAGTGTTAGTAGTACGAACAGATGAGATGAGATTGAGAGAGAACCACCTGAGATATGCACCGAACCTTCACATCCAAGATCTGGTCGGCTTTGGCCCCGATGATAAAAATCCGCGGGGATTGGTTCGGTTGATGAGTTTTGCTCAGGAGAAATGAGGCCATATCTTTCTCACTCATTAAAGACCTAGATCTGTACAAACATGATAACCCAAAAAACCCAAGAAGTGAGAATATGCAAACATACAAAGATTCAGATTAAAAAAAATGCTCACACAAAGATGATATACAACAGAAATTGCAAAGAAGCTACAAATTTCAATTAATTTTAAAATTAAAAAAAAACTAGATATCATCTCAAATTTTCAAGTAAATCCTAATGGTTGTGGTGGATTATGTCAACACTGGATGACGGTGGTTATCACATGACAATAAGCCTCATTTATGTTGTCGAATAATAAAAGTCACCATTCTTCCTGAGCATTCTGAAATCGGTGCAAAGATCCTAAAAATCCCCAAACTTGTAAACCCAGAAATCAAATGGCAAATGAAAAATACCCAAACTTTTAAACTCAGAAATCAAACGAAAAATGAAAGATAAGAGTTTATAAATAGAAAACGGAGAGGGATAAACATAGTAATGATCTAGAAAATACCTTGAGAGGGGGTTTGACATTTTTGCTCCTACATAGATCACAAAACCCACATATCAGAAATATAGTAACCAGAGTAGTGATCTAGAAAATACCTTTAGAGGGGGTTACCTTAGATCCGACAACGATTTGGAGAGTGGTAAACCAAACCTTCAGAGTGGTAAGAAGATCTGGTGGAGAACCATAGAGGGACATGAGAGATGGGAGGTAGCGTGAGAGGGAAGTGAATGAGGGAGTCGGAGAATGATTTGGGGTTCAAGGGATTTTCTCTCCACTTGCCATGTCACAATGCATAAATAGTGACATGGAACAATCTGAGACCCTTAGATCATCTCAAAAAATTCGATCTCTACCGTTGATATTTTGAAACAGTGAAACACCCTCCTCTCATAATATATATATATATATATATATATTACAAAACGTATGTATGTCATAAGATGGAACTATGATGTCACAAGATGAATTATTTTTACACTCCCTCTTTTATCCTTCAAACATTTGAGTTCCCTCTCTTTTTTCACACCCAAATTTATTTCACTCTTCATCAAAATCCAAAATGAAGTGTAAAATAGCAATTAACCCAATTTGGTGTCTCTGTCATTTATCACCCACTTTAACCGCACACCTCTCTCCCTCATTTATCACCCACGCTCTCCCTATCTGAGGCTTACCCTCTCTATCATGTCGGCCGCAATGGTCTTAATACCTCTCAGGTAAACTCTCTAATCTGTGTTTTTAGACTTTTAGGCATTGATTTTAAATCCAGGGGTTAGGGTTTTGATATTAAAAAATTGTGTTCTTTTGACATTGTTTCTTGATTTATGTATTGCAGATGTTAGAATTTTGGGGTTTCATTACATTTTTACACTAAGTTTTTATTCATCAACACCATCAGGTATATTCATCAGCACCATTTCCCCCCTTCTCTTTCTCCGATCTGTAATTTTTTATTTTTTGTAAATATTGAATTGTATATATTCGAATGCAACATAGTATGAATTTTGGGGTTAAGTAAATTCAAAGTATATTCAAATCTATAGTCTTTCATTTTTCATTTTTAGTTGTTTGGGGTTAAGTAGGTTCAAAGTATGAATTTTGGGGGTTAAGTAGGTTCAAGGTATATATTCGCTATTCCGTTTCTTTGTGGTTTGATTTTTTTATTTCTTTGTGGATTCATTACAATTTATAGCTTACGTTGGAACATTTTCTATGTTTGATATTGATGGTTTGATATTTGGGGATTGCACAATGAGGTCTTTAAATTTGCAAGAGATTTTTTTTTTTGAAATGGTACATTTAGTTTCTTTGATTCTATTTCTTTTTTTGCATCTCAAAATTGCACTGTGATAGTTACGCGGATAAAAATTTGTATACATTTCAACGTATGGTCCTTTAATTTCAGATTTACTGCTCACTTCTTCCTATTTTATTTTAGATTGTTATGAGTTTTTTTTAGATGACAATATTAGTTTTTTTTCTTTCAATAGTGTTTTTCGTGGTCTCTGCACAAAGTTGCATCTCTCTCAATTTTTAAAGAGTTATCCATATTTCAACGAATCAAATTAGGTAATGTTAAACTCTCGCTAGAGTATATTTTTCATCAACCACCCTCCCCGTAAGAAAAGAAATATAGGGCATTGTAGTACATATATATATATATATATATATATATATATATATATATATATATATATATATATATATATATATATATATATATATATATATATATATATATATATATATATACACACTATTATAAATCCTTATCTTCTTTTTTGTTACTTAACTGTAGCTATCTATATGTATATCTATATTATACTATATATTAAAGCATGGATGCTATAATGTTTTTTTCATTTGATTTTTTCTTCTTCCTTGTTTTCAATAGTACAAGTACACCGATCTCAAGAATGTCATTTGAAATGATAGCACAAAAGTTTTGCTTTGTGGACAGCACGGGTTGTTGTGTCCTAAGAAGACTGAGGATCTAGCCCGCGCAATTATGGTCGCGGATGTCTGCTATGTGGAGGTGCCATATTTGCATTGACTGCAATTATTGATAGAGGGATAGGAGAATTTGTCACGTGAACTGGTGAAGTGCTGCGATCACCTTGGTCAAAGAGAGATGAGATTAGACCTGCCTCTTCCAAGTTAGCTCCAATATCATCGTCAAAATTACCCTCAGGCCTCTCATGAGGGTCCCTCTCCTCAACTTGGAGTGGGGCCGCCACAGCCTAATTTCGGGCAGCAGTAGGACCAAATTGGTCACTAAAAGGGACTGGGACAGGATTATTTTGATCTGCAGACAACATAGTGGGCACGACAGGCTCAATATGGTCATTAGAAGAGACCGCGGTAGGAGATTTGGACTTTTCCCTCTTCCTTTTTCTTTGCCTGGCTATGTTATTGAGGACAACTACGTCCTCATCCATCTCAGCAAGCTGAGCTGCTAACAGAGATTTATCAATCTTCTCACCTATGAAGAAATAAAGAAAGATCAATATCCAAGTTTGAAGTAATCGTCGCGGATCAATATCCAAGTTTGAAGTAATCGTCACGAAACAAAAAATCAAAGAATAGTATTACTTTCACCACCCATAACTTTGGGTACAGACTTGTTGGGAAAGAAGCCTCCCTTGTAGAGTGCTGAACTTCTTATTGTTAGCGGGAACTGCCGCTACCTCCCCAACCCTCCCCCACTCAGCTGCAAATTGTTAAGAACTGCAAAAAAATTCAAAGCTTAGTACAAAAGCAAAACATGGAGAATAATATGCAACTGTAAAAAGGGGACGCGACCATAATTCAAAAAGTAATTTACCAAGATTGGAGGGACATCACCACTGTCGTAGCATCCTAAAGGTTCTCTACCTCTCAGTCTCTTGGGGGTAGATCTCCCACCCTTCTCTAGAAATGAAAAAATATTTGCCCTTCCAGTTCTTTACACTGGTAGGCCTCCTAGAATAAAGGGTCTCATCTCTGTCGCGGACAGAAAATAAATAGTACCTCGTAAATTTTACAGAGTTTTCCTTTGTCCTGTAGAAGTAGAAAAACTCCATAGGAGTAATGTCTCTCTTGAATTTCTTCTTCCACAGCACAATAGTTGCAAGAATTGCCCTCCAGCCATTGGGATCTAATTGAGCTGGGGCTAACTTTATCATCTGGAAAATTCTTCTAACTGGAACAGGGACATGTAGCTGCAGCCCACAAATGAAAGCGTGGAGGGGAAAGTAGACCTTATCGTCAACAAGTGTCATGCATGGCCTTTGTTCCATGGCGGGTGCTGAGCACCTCAAACCCTCAGGAAACTCCAAGGCTTCCGCCACCTGATCAACCCACTCTTGAGTCATAATGCTGCGGAGAGTAAGGGCAGCAGGAGGTCTCTCATATCTACCAGATGGACTAGCAGGTGCGTTCCTAACATCAGGTGCGTCCTTAGCGGCATCTATATCTATTGGTTGGTTGCTTGAATTAGCCTCTTCCTCCATGACCACGAAATTTGAGTTTGAATCTAGCACTACACAATTTGGGCAATATCTCAACTGGCAAGGCCCCATTGTCCTCAAAGGATGCATTGAAGGAAGCTCTGGGGGAGGAACTCCAAAGTGTTTATTCCAAAAGTTGTTGAGAAATTCATTAGGATCAAAAGTCATATGGCTGCTGCAACACCTGAAAGCAGAAAGGGTCCGCAGTTAGGTGCCGCAACCAATATAGTCATTTAGGCCTCTTAGAGGCTACGCCAGGAATAATGATGTATAAAGTTTGAAGGATAAAGTAGAAATGCTAGCAAATTTGGCTAACTACACCGTGTTGGGATCTAGAATCCTAGAAATCAACTTCTTCCCCGACATATTATTTCAGGAAATGAGACATGTATTCTTACATGTCGCAACCATTTATTATTAGCAAAGTGCTGCAGACACTAACCAAAGGCCAAGGTAAAGTTTATATACAAGCATTTGCTTAATGATGCCACAACCATCCATACAGAGGATGCGACCCTCATATGTTATAGGTTGCAGCCCTAGTTTGTTTACTTAACTGGCCGCAACTCCTTTTATTTACTAGCCTAAGGGTAAGTTGATGTTTATCGTAAAAGCATCTTTATGGGGTCGCAGCCAGACATGCCATATTTCGCGGCTAAATTCTTTAACAGCTTAGTATTTAGGGTTGCTTAATTTGAAGATCGAATCCTAGAATGTGAAAGATTTGCTCAAGAACACCAAGAACAGAGTATTTAGGGTAAAATGTACATTCATTGGGTTTATTACATGGATATTAGCAACAACTTATTTACAATCGATTGAAGATCAGTAATTATAAAAATTCGAGTTTTGTTACAAGATCAATTCATCATGAAATGGGCAAATACGAATTCAGATGAAGAATCATTCAGCTACAACACTTATTTTGCAGAAACATAGATGATAATCAGTCCAAATTCAGATCATTTACAATAAAAAATAGACGATACACAAGGGTATTTCAACCAACCCCATTAAATGGGTATACAATTCAGTTCATATCCCCAAAATTGCAAATACAAATCATCTGAGGGTTTTTTTACCAACTAATTGGGGAATTTCTTGGATAATTGCGTTTATTAACATAAACCCTAAATTTCTACCCAGACATGAAAAAAGGGAGTCATCCACAGCGTGATTCATAGAAATGCATTAGAAAAATGAGAAAACGGGTTAAAAAATTACTCAAAAATGGATGAAAGTCGGTTGCTCAGTCTCAAACCGCGTTACGCTGCCTCAAACCGCCTCACACACTAGCTTGAAATATCGACGAAAAAGTAAAGATGAGGAACGAACAAAGATTTGACTTTGATATGCTCTCAAGTATTTAGGAAACGTAAAGAAGTCCACGATCGATTTTATTTATATAAGAGGGCGTGGAAAAATGAAGCGTCATTTTTGGGAAGCTACTGCAGAGTTAACCTGCCGCAAAACAAGTAGAATCAATACGCAACACTAATTCATTAGCACTATGCCTTGGGGGACTATTGATAGCACATATATTGTACCCTGCCGCGGAAGGTACATTATAAACCAGGGATATCGTCTTACTGTCGCAGACCTACCTCCTATAGGCTATTAAATGAATGCTTTATATACATGCCGCAGTCCTTAACATATAGGCTGCGGCCCCTCATATGCTACCTGCCACATCCTTTGAACATACAGACTGCAGTCCCATTTAAAAGATATATGCCACGGCCCCTAAGCTCATTAATGAGCTGGCTGCAACATCTCTCATCACAACAACAACACCTACACCTCCAATATATAGAGGTCCACACCTCAGGATATGAATATCAATCTTGGAGATGATTACTCTCTCTACGCCACTAAACATAACTTGGGGGATACTGGCCGGAGTATCACAACCACCATCCCGGAGCCACCGAAATCCTCATAAACATGTATTCTCTTCTATTCTCATGCTTGTATGCCTCTTTAGGACTAATTACTATGTTCCAAGCAGCCTATATAATGAGAGCGTGGCACCAAAGTGGACGTAGGCTGATTATTATAACTGAGCCACTCTATATCTTGTCTTTTATCTCTTTTTACTCGATTTATTTTCTTATTATGCACTTTATACCTGATTTGCTGGTACGAGAACGATAAGTGGACGATTTCTCGTATCATGATGAACCATTCATTAAAGTGGAGAAAACATTCCACCCATAACATAAAAAACTTAATGCATCAACTTTGTCAAGGTCAATGCTTTAAAAGGCACGAGGCGAGGCAAGGCATTTTAGTCTCCGTGAGGCGAGGCATAAGCCTCGAGACGTAGTTAGGCATAAGCCTCATGCAAAAAGAAAGAGAAAAAAATATAAACAGACTAATAAATTCACAAAAATATTCCAATAGATTAAATGATGCAAAAAGGTCCATAATCATTCAATCCATTAACCAATCAAACTTAAAGTTAATCTCCATTAGATCCATTAGATCAACCTCTGTGCCATATTTCTAAGAGGGATACTTTCTAGACATAATTCAACTACAAAAAAATATTTACAAAAAACAGTGGATAAAACATAGTTATTATAGAAAAATAGAATCTTTATTGGGAAAATTTTAAAAAATAGAAACCTTTTAAAGTTATTTCAACAAAATAGTAACCTTTTTAAGTTAAAAGGTGAATAAAACTAAAATACAAAAAAAATGTTTTTTTTAAATAAACAATGAATAAAACTAAAATATAAAAAGAAAAACTTGGATATCATTTATTTCAAACAAATTAGTACAGTTATTTCAAACAAACTATATATTTATAATAAAAATATAGTTTCAAACAAATTTATACAGTTATTTCAAAAAAATTAGTAAAGAAAAACAAATTTATGACTAGATGAAGACCTGAGTTCTTACCTAGGGCCGGACGAAGGTCGAACGATGGCCAGAATGGATGAAATCAATGCCGGAATGAAGAAATCAGCGCCAAAAAGAGTAAATGATGTCCGGAATGGAAAAAGTCCACATCAGTTGAGAATTTTTTTTAATTTAAGCAACGTAACTTTTTTAACCCCCAACACTAGAGGCGTACGCCTCAGAGCCTCAAGTCGCACAACCTCAAAGCGCATCGTCTTACCCAACAAAGGTGTAAGCCTAAAATTTCACACATGAGGCTGTTTTCCTTTGCCTCGCCTCGAGGCACGACGCGAGTGCCTTTTTAAACATTGCCCAAGGTGATGCTTTCTGCCATGCATTTTGACATTCAGTTTGAGATTGCTTATAAGTGTTGTGAGTCTTGGGATATAACACCCAGTTAAATATATATATATATGTTAATGCAGTTACATACTCACAGTTATAGATCGGCTATATAAGTTTATAATGAATTTGTGTTTATACTGTTTTGAACCGTATACATACCCACTTCTTCATCAAAAAATGATACTGAAACATTCCTAATATCTCTAATATGAGTGTTTTGGTAATATTTAGTTGTTTCATTTGAGAAATAGAGCGTGTTAAAAAAGTAAATGAGTTGAACTAAATGGTCTCATATTTTTAAGCATCAAGTAATTAGTCCCACTGTGAGTATGTATACGGTTAAAAAAAGTTTCATATTTGGAAACACAACCAATGCTTAACTCATCTACAATCTGAACCAAATATTACGGTTCATTATAAAATTAACCAAAAATGAAATCATAACCAAAATGAGGTATATTCTGAAAGTTATCTATTGCGGAGGTTGTATCTGCTTCTTTTGAACGAGGTGTGTTTTATGATTTTCCAGATTTGTTTCCTTTTTTGTTTATGCTTTAGTCACAAGCATTTAAAGCCTTCCCATGTGAATGAGCAGTGCTTTCAACTTATATATGGGAAAAGTTGGTCAGCTAAGAAAATTGAAGCAACTAGGCAGCATATAGAGGATATAAGGAAACTTAGGGCCTGTTTGGTTTGCAATTATAATTCTGTTTTCTGTGTTTAAATACAATTCTGATAAAAATCTGTGTTTGTCAACCTGTTTTTAAACACTGAATTATAATATTTATGTGTTATAATCAAGTTTTTCAGAAAACAGATTGAGGGTATTTTATAAAATCTATTTTTTATTTTTCAACTCAGAATTATTCATTCTTAATATTTTAATGCGTTTTATACCTTAATATATAATATACATACATAATACATTAATATGTGTGTAATTCTTAAAAATAAAAAATATATATGTACATGTACACAAAATTACGGATGGAATAATATAAAGTTAAATAATATTATCAATAGATACATGATACTTATATATAGTTTTATACATGTATTATTAATGTATGGAATAATGTAAAATATACATATAGTACATATGTATTAAAATATACATACACACCCACCCCCCCCCCCCCCACACATATATATATATATATATATATATATATATATATATATATATATATACATAAAAATACATGATATTAAATGTACATGTATATAATTTATGATGAATGTATGAATGCATGGATGTATGTATATATGTATGCATTCATGTATGTACGAAAGTTTTATGTATGTGTGTGTGTATGTACATGATATTAAATGTACATGTATATAATTTATCATGAATGTATGTATGCATGGATGTATGTATATATGTATGCATTCATGTATGTATGAAAGTTTTATGTATGTGTGTGTGTGTGTATATATATATATATATATATATATATATATATATATATATATATATATATACATACAGTCCTGCTCTTGTGCGGATTAGTCCGCATTTTAAGAATGCGGACCAGACATGTGTCACCTGACGGTGAGCCCAGAAAAGAGAGAGTGTGCCTATAATTTAGGCGGTAATTTCTAGACTCACCTTTAGACGACACATGTCTAGTCCACATTCTTAAAATGCGGACTAGTCCGCACAGGAGCATTATTATTATATATATATATATACACACACACATATTTATATATATACACACACACACACACACACACACACACACACCCACACCCACACACACATATATGTATAATATAAATATATATGCTTGCCAATTTTGTCAAATTTTTAAAAAGCTGTATTTAAAAACAAGTTTACCAAACGCACACCAATAATTATAAACACAAAAACTGAATTTTAAAACTGTATTTAAAAACAATGTTTAAATCGAATTTTCTGAATACAGAACCAAACGAGCCCTTAAGTTCTCAATCAGTGGATTTCAACCAAACCCACTAACTGAAGATCTCCACAATGATGTCACCAACCTCTCCTCTGAGCTCTACACCAAAGATGTCCATTTCCTCATGGAGCTCATTCAGATAAAATCCCTACTCTTTAATTATACTTACCTACATATGGACTGGACCCTTTATTTTTGGAGTATGTTAATTAATTATTTATTTTTGTTAGGGGTTAGAATGCATCTACAACATTAACTTGTTTGCATGTTGTTACCACCACCCTGATGACAGCGGTTCTTAGATGGCTGGGATACATCCAACCTTCTCATCTTCCCATTTCAGAGCTTTTAATATTTGTTATATTTGCAAACTTCTCTATTGTTAGCATGAATGTTAGTCTGATGTGGAAGTCAGTGGGATTTTTCCTGGTAATCACGTGCTCCAATTTTGGTATTTTTTTATTTCCAGTTTTTGATTCTATTGTAAGTATTTGGAACTTATAACTCTCTAATTTAACTGCCAGGTAGCTAAATTGAGTATGATTCTTGTATCTTGCTTACGAGAAGTTGTGCTTGACAAGATCCTATATTCAAGAGACACAAAACTCAGCATTAAAGTTGTTCTCATGGGTGTTGCTGTCTACACCGTTATTGATGTGAGTGTCAATGCTAGAGGTTTTATTGCTGCCTTCATAGCAATATGTTTACAATTTTGGAAAGCTAATAAGCACTATAAGTACTGCAATGTTAATAATTTGGGTTCTTCTTTGTAGATCTATAGGTCTAATCAAAATATGTATCACAATATAGGTACTTATCTGTAGAGTTAAATGTTATCATTTTTTTTAGGTTTGTTGATTGAGCATTTCATAAATGGGCCCTTGATTTTTGGAATTTGGATAGTGAGGTACTTTCTCTCGCCTTTTATTAGTCTTTATATTTTGTTGGGTTTAGGATCTTCTTTTGTTTTAATTAAGCTCTTGATAACACATGATGACATGAGTTAGTTTTTTATTATTTTTTGTTGATTTCTTCAACTATCTGTTCAGGTACACATCTTTTTATCAAAGTACACATATTACATGCCCATATTTGGACCTATACTAATGGATTTCAATCCAAATTATGTGGCTCTTAATTAAAAGACACTTTTATTTTGTTCTAATTCCAAGTTATCGATGGTGTCTTTTGACATATTTTGTGACCTTTTATTATTTATTTATAATAACTTAATTACAATTCATGATTGTTTGATGATCATTTTGTGTATTGCTAAGTTGAGATGATATTTTTAATAAAATTATTCCAACAATTTGTTTAGCAGGGAGAATTTCCCAGTGTAAAATATAAATTAACTGCAAATACTTTATTCTCTTTGTAATTAATGTTTATAACCTAACTAATAAACTATACTAGAAAAGCTATGGACGTGACTTTGTGGATAAACTATGAACTATAATAAAAAAGGATTGATTCTTAGTTTTGGGACGATCTTTATTTTTGGAAAAACTAATCTTATTTACATACATAATATTTTATTAATGTTAGTGGTATTATTTGCAACATTGAATTGAATGTATGCATACTCGGTTATCTATCGAGAAAATAATGCTCTATCCTGGTTGCTTCATGTGGGTTTTGAACTATTGTATTCATTACAGACCTGGGCCTTTGATCTAGTTTATTTTGTTGCAAATTAAATTTTCTTATAAACTAGGCAGGAGCTGGTCTCAAATTGCATATTATTGTCGCTGATATTTGTATAATTCTTTCTTATTTTCTCCTCTTTTGGGATCATTTTTATATGCACACAATCTATGCGAGGTTCAGCACATATTAGTTCATTTACTATTTTTAACCGTCCAAATGGCACAACAGCTAACCATGTTAGCATGATGGAGGGGGTTTTAATCCAAGACATGACACCTGCTTGGCTGCTAAAAGTGGAGGGCATTCTTGAATATATGTTACCTTTAGAATGGATTTTATAGCTTTAATCTCCCGCTCTTCACTTTGTTTGTTTGTTATTTTCATTTCAGAAATCGTTTGAGGTTTCTTGTTAATGGGCATCTGCTACCATTGAAATTTTTTGTAGGTAAACTACAACCATAGTCTCTGAATCTCTTAAAACCATATTTTGTATGTTATTGATTTGTAACTGTGGGGCTTCCTTTGTTCCACCAGATCTATGTTGTTAGACAAAATGTATGCGCGCGTGTGTGTGTGTGTGTGTATATATATATATATATATCGGCTCTAATAGCATGGAAGTTTCCTATTGCGGGTACTATGAAAGTAAATACATATGGAGGATGTAATAATATCACGGGATGAGGCAACTATGGATGCATGGATAAGAATGATCAAGGAGCTTGGGTGGTCGGATTCTACGATAATATGAAGAGTAAAGTGACTATTCTCCAAGCTAAACTGGAAGTGATTTATCATCGTATAACAGTCATAAAAGAAAGAGGTTGGTTTGGAGCCACAATTGAGACAGATTCAACCTTGGCAGTGCAATTGATTTCCAAGAAAAATGCATAAAATCACCCATTGTGTGCTCTAATTAAAGATTGCATTGAACTATCCCGGGACACTGGTGCTAGGGTGGCTCACACATTAAGAGAGGGGAACAAGTGTGCTGACAAATGGCTAAACTGGGCAAGTTGCAAGAGATGAATTTGTTGAAGTAGAAGAGCCAACAAGTGACATAAAGGATCAGCTTCTCTAATGTCTAATTTTCATGTATGCTCTATTTCTCTCTTTATTTTTGGGTGGAGTGTGCGTGTTGGAATGGTATTTTTCAGTGATTATTTTTAGTTATGTATTGTATTGTTCATATATTGCACAATCATTTATCCACAACATATGCACACCGCCACATATGAAACCCTCTGTCACATATCTGTTGATCACACCTTTTTGGGTGGTGAAAAATCACAAATACGAACTCTAAGGTTTTCTTACCCTTACACGTTGTATATGTTTTGGTATTTTCAAATTTTGACCCTTACTTTTAACTATTTGATCATTTTAAATTAGCATTTTTTTATTTGCCTTTTCATTGTAGTTCTCTTATTATCATCTCACGGAATATTCTACAGTCATGGACTTATTGTAATCTTTGTTTTTAACACAAGCAAACAATCCATTTGACTATGGAAATGGTCATGTTGATCCTAATAAAGCTGCAAATCTAGGACTAATACATGACATGGATATGAAAGATTATGTGGGCTTCGTTTGCTCCATCGGCTACAATGACACTGCTATCAGCTAGATGAGTAGCGGTCAATGCCCATGCCATCACCGTAAAACAAACCACTTCCTATTCAACTTCAGTCTGGCTTCCACCTTGATTCTCTAATTAAAGAAGCGAGTGACAATATCGAGAACATTGACTCATATGGCCTAGTTGTAATCTATCTACGTGGCATGTGTTGAAGATCCACTAGGCATAACTGTGAGAGTGAAACCATCAATTTTGTTCTTTAAATATACTAAAAGAAGTTAAATTTCAAGTTAAGCTTATGCTCCCTACTAAGAGTACAGGGAAGACATTCATTTAGGAATCTATTTTGTGAAGATGGGGTGCATTTAGTAAGGATACCATTGGTTGTTCGACCTATGATTGAAGATTTTTATGCTCAAACTTGATTACTTATGTTTTCTACATGTCTTTAGTTGCGTTCCTTTAGATCATACTAATTTAAAAGATTGAAAACTAATAAATTAAATAATGATTAATTATTGGGGTTATTAGTAATTATTGTAGACCTTCGTAACTATATTTTTTCTTTAGATCTCTAACTGTTTATATTTTTGGTTTGTAGATCCAACTCTTGGAAGCATAAATTAATCAAGTATAGTTTGTGTTCAGTAGTAGATAATATTTCCATTTATTACAATATCTTTTCAGTGGTAGATAACTTTGATAATGTTGTAGGACCCTGTTTCATATTGAAACTTAACTTTATTATTTACAAATGGTTTGAGACAAATGGACTGAGTATGATGAAATTAATGACAATGTTATGTTCTAGAATAATTGATTTGGGGTGTGATCAATCATTTCCTTTTTGCAAGTTAATATTGTTGGGTACTTCTCGAGTTGTACATATCAATCATGTTCTATGCTATGTATATATTAATCATGTTCTAAAGTACTAAAAGTGTCAAGTATGCTCTGAGTTTGAGAAGTTAGAAATTTAACTCTAAAATCAGTAATATATTCCATAGGTTTTAATAAGAAACTATGTTAAATATTAAAAAAAGTAAACAAGTTTTGGTAGAGTTATTGACAAATATGTAATAAGCAACTATATTAAATCAACTAGAGTTTACCTCTTATTAAAGTGCTTAATGGAAAATATAGGCATTATTTATTTTACTTGAGATGAAATATTTCTTATTGTCTATAAAATTTAATATTCAATCCATTGGATGATATAACACAATTGGTTTTGTTCTAATGTTATTGATGATCACATTGAAACACAATGACAACAAGAAGATTAATTTTGTTCTATTCAATTAATATGTTTATTGAGGTTATTATGTGTTTCTTGGATTGACTTTGTTCTATGCAATGATAGTGAGGACTGACAATAATAAGTATTGTCAATAATTGTATGTTTTTTTTATATCATCTTAGCTATTCTTCATTGATATTAAGTTATATAATATTACTTTAATTGATGATGGATATCAAGAGAAATAGAAGCTAAATAGAGAACTAATATATCAGTACATGGGTTCGCTAATCTTCATGTTTGATACTAGGATTATTTTAATTTCAGTTTCATAATGTAACATACGAACAAGAACGCATACATTTATATAATTTGGAGTATTTTTTAGTTCTTAAACAGGGTGGATATACAAATATAATTCTAACCAAAGTTTCTAAATCATTTACAATTATTTATCTTGTAAAAAAACTTTTAAGACTAAAATTATATACGATTCAATACATTATCACGCCCCTGATTCTTTAAGGCACCCATCGCACCCACGCTCACATAGTATCCCTATACCAGTGCCTTATTTTTTCTAATCGTAGCACCCACATCCGATACCCTTCGTCAATCCCGTGATTCATAGGGTATATGCACGAAATGATACTTTCGGGAACTGTCAGTTGATGTAGTTTTTGGGAATTGTAATTGGTAAAAAACTACTTTGGCACGTGGTGTGCTTATACCAAAAATGTTTCAAGAATGTGTTATATTTTTTGTGAAGTTTGAATTGTGCCTTCAAGCACGAGGAACACCTAGACATGAATGTTGATAAGTTGGGAAATTCATTTATTGACAATTTCACACCAGTGTCAATCATTCATGCTCTTATAGATGTTTTGTTAGGGAATGATATTTTACCGTTTTGCGATTACGTACTTTGGAAATTTTTACCGTGCCTTTAGGCACGGGTATTCGCTAGTGTGTATATATATATATCTATATAATAAAGTAGGAAACTTATGTATGTCATAAGTTTGATTGATGATGTCATCACTATGATTTTTTTTGCACTTTCTCTTTTACCCCTTTAAATTTTGACCTCCCCCTCTTTCAACACACTCTAATTTATTTCCCCCTTTTTTTAAAAATTCAAAAACAAGGGTAAAGTCGTACTCTTACCCTCATTAACCTTCTCTCCTCTCTCATTTGCACACACCCTAGGCTATTTCTCATTCCCTCATTCTCACTTTTTATTTTTTGCCCATCTCTCCCTCCCTCTCTCTCTCTCTCTCTCTCTCTCTCTCTCTCTCTCGGAGGTGACATGAGAAAACCCTCACTCACCCTTCCAATGCCTCCCCCCACTCCCCCTTGCCTCCGCCCCTAGGTAAACTTTTTCCCCACACTCTCACGCTCACCGGAACTACCTCAGCGGCACCGGAAGAAAACGTGAATATGGTATCTCATACCTAAGCGGAGCTACCTAAGACAAGTCAACATCGAGCACCAGTCTATCATTTTTTATTTGGAGATTTTTTTATTTATGTTTGGGGGTTGATTTGTGAATGTTTGTGTTTGGGTATCTTAGATTTTGTGAATATGGTATCTCATACCTGAAACCCTCTCTCTATCATTTTTTTCACCTTTGTTTTGTATCTGAGCATAAACAGGTATTATAGCAGGTAACATTTTCGGGGTTTGATGTAACTTCTACATTATTTGGTTATGAATCATGGTTTTTGATAATTTATTTTTATGTGTTTAGAAGATCCAATTTTTTTAACGATTTTTTGCAGATCCATCGGGTAAACCTTTCTTCTCTTTATAAACCCTAATGCTTACATTTATAAAGATTTTTTGCATATCCAATTTTGTATGTGTGTGTGTTTGAGTAATTTGTGCATTTTGGTTTGTGAGGTACTAATTTGGCCACTCTAATTTGGTTTTGAATAATTCTCAAATATGTCTCAAATTCGATTTGTGTATATATTTATGTGTCGTTGGAGGGGAATAGAAATGGTTTTGAATAATTCTCAAATATGTTCAGATCTGATTCAAGTATCATGTTTTGAAATATTAGTGATTCTTCGTCTCTATTTGGAACCATATTTAATTATGTTATGCCCCTAACCTGACTATTTTCATCTCTATTTGGAACCATCTTAAGCCCCTAACTTGAACTGTCTTAATTATGTTATGCCCCTGCATCTCTGTTTGCATCTTTATACTTTAACACACTACTATTTCTTTAAATTGAGGTTCTTTTGTGCAGATTCATGTAAGTCGTTTAGAGGCACTTGGGTATGTCATCCAAAGGTATTTTCAGATTTATGATTTAGGACTTTTCTTCTTTGTTTTTACTGATTTTTTTATTTGTATTGTTTGTATGTTATTGTGTTGGCATCCTATGTTGTTGTGATAGAGTATAATAACCGTGTGCGTATAATACCCTCCATTTGTATTTTTTATGAAATCCCAATCTTTTCATTTCCAAATGTGTTTTTAATCAGAATTAAAGAACGTTCTTTTCATAGCGGATATTTTATCTGAGTTTGTATTTTGTTGAATCCTTTCAAGCAAATGGAGGGTAGGAGGTGTGTTAGTGATGCCACGTGTGTTTGGAAATTGCATGCTCGTGTAATTTGTGAGCCCTCTGATGATTGTAATTGTTATTTGGGATTCTATTTTTTTATAAACTATGTGGATGCCAAGACGATCGTCATTTTCTTTGAATGTTAAACTGGAGTCGGAATTAAATCATTGGAAGCCTTGAATGGTCCTATTATTAAACCGTCTTCTCATTCGGTGAGTTTATTTCTAATGAATTTATTAATCTATCTTTATAACTAATTTTTTCTTTTCTCAGTATATATGTGCAATACTATAAGTATGGGTATATGGCTATTTGGAAGGATTATTTTGGGTTACCACTCAAAGTTTGATAAATGCCTTTTGTGGTGGTAGTGGAGGCTAATTTTTTCAATATCTAAGAATTTTTTTTTCTTTTATATGTTTCTTATAGACTTACATATGCACTAAGAATTTTTTTTTCTCCCACAGGACAGAATCAACTGTGTGCGACACATGAATGCTACCATAACGTAGAACATCTCTCTGTAAATGGGAAATCTATACAGTAAATGTGCTAAACAAATATGAACCCACTGTGACACCCCGACTAATTAAATACCGGGTAACTACTCCTTTATTCAAATTAATACAAAATGTCAAGTTGGTTCAGTTCAAAGCATCACTGTCGAAAAACATTTTAACAATTACTAGTCACCTAATATTTAAAAAGTGAGTTGTCAATTTTAATTAAGTCCGATTAACATGCAAAATATTAAATTATGAAATGCTAACATAACAACCACAACATAGTCACAATCGAATAACCATGGAATAATAACGATTCTGGAGGAATACTCCCCCAAATAATCTGAATACTGAATACAACTAAATACAAAGTCTGACTCACTAATTAATTACAACCCAAAGTCTGAAATAAATTAGAGTAAATAATATGTCTCTAAAAGAAATGGGGCGACATGCCCTACAGATGAGTAAATCTGAAATAGAGTCAAGATAGAAAGTGGAGGCGTCTACTATCGAGGTCCTATAACTTCCACAGTGGGTACAGCACGTCATTGGAATGGAACTCCTATGCTTGATGTCCTTGTGACTGGGTACCTAAAAAAGTTTTACAAGAAAAATAGATTTGAAAGCAAACGGGTCAGAGCCCGATTGTGAAAACAGTTTAAAATACAGCAAGTGTTTAATATTTTTAAACAGTTAATATAAAGTACATGATAGTGCGTGCACTCACATGAGTTTTTCACCTCTCAACTAATTGTGCACACCTACCATACCCGTACCCGTTCTAGTTATTCCCATATCTAACTAGTCCATTACATAATCTAACCTTACTGAACGATTTACAATCTAATTCCCGACATATTAATTTAAACAAAGTGTTTTGCTTTGCTTCTTAGTTCTCAAAATTAGCAATACTAATCACTAGGGATTTTCCAATGTTAACTTCTACAAAAGGTTGCTATTATGCACACTTACATTTATACATGACAATTCGTCTCAATTAATAGTATATTTTTCTCATCATAAATATACAGTACTGGCACCCCAAGGCTAAGCTACGGTGCACACATACTCTGTTATCGAATCCCGGTACATCACGTACATAAGGACTACGTATTTCGAATCTCTCAGGAATCGTTTCGAGAAGTAACAAATACACATAATGGAGGCGAACATAGTTCACATCACATGGTTCACGCACATACCTACGCTCCCATGATCAACAGACTTATTAACTTCTCAATAAGTCTTTCTCTGACCTATGTCCTCTAGGTACCAATCTAAATCCCCCCCCGTAGGCACACAAAGATTAGATGGCCCTGATCGAACGCCGACCTCCCGTGATAGCAAGTATGGTAGGTATGTTATACACAATTGACTACATATACCAAGCATTCACACATCTTAGATATTCCATAATATTAATAGAGGTATATTTCTCGTCTTTACACTGTCATTTAATGTCATACGTTCACAAGTCCCCGATTAATTTACATTAAAAGTTATCAACCCTTCTCACGTCGTAATTTTAGGTACATGTTTCTTAACCCATAAATGTCATCCCGTTTACTACACAATTCTAAGTTTTACTCCTCAACGTACCCCAATCTCACAACTATACCCACTAGTCATCAAGGGAAGGTTAGCACTCAAATAAATAAGTCTATTGGAGGTTCGAGATAAAATCAGGCCTAAAAGGCCATTCTATCAACTCGTTAGAAATCTCATTTGAACGAGTGTCGTTTGAACGAATGTCTTCGAACGAACTATCAACTCATTAGAAGGGATACTGTCATCTTGTTAGAAGCTCGTTTGAAAGAGGTCGTTCGAACGACCTGGGCAGGTCTTCTAACGAGATGGCAGACTACGCCCACAAATCTCCCAATTCGTTTTTCTTCCTTTTTCTCTTATATAAATTAATCCTAAGATCATACCAATAGCATTTTAATGTTCTTAAACTACTCTAAGTCCTCTTAGGTCACTTCTTCACATATTTTTGGGGTCAAATCCTCCTAATCAACATGCAATTTTCATTAATCCCCAAATTTACCCCAAACCCTATGAACATGAACCCATAATTTTATTGTGTCTAATTACTCATCATAAATCCATTTTTAAATCATCATAGTTAAGTTTCTGGATACTAAATTCGTCCATAGTCATTCTACATGCAATCCTTAACCCAACTTTAGAGTTTCTATAATAATTTCCTTAAGTTTTCCTCAAAACTTTCAAGACAAAACAGTTCCTACACTAAACATGGACGAAATATTCAATACACTTAAAAATATCAAATCACTTGCCTTAGATTCGTTCTTCAGATGTGTTGCCGGTGTTTCAAGGTTGATTCTTCCCTCTTTATGGTCACAATCTCTTCCAAAAATGATGTTGGTGGGTGTTTTTGGTTTGGAACCCTATGGTAACTCCTCTCTAACTCCCGTAGCCCACTTCTAATGCTTTTTGGCTGGTAATGGCCTTAGTGGCCTCTTTAAAATATAAAAATAAACTCTAAAATTCGTGGGTTTTTCCCTAATTTTTAAAATTACCAAAATACCCTTCTAGGTTGCCGGTTTGGCCTAAAAATATCCCGGGACCCAAACTAAATCCCCGGCTAGTGTTTTCTGACTATTTCCACCCTTCCGGACGCGTTGGCACACTCAAAATGACCATTTGGATGATAAAAATATAATTTACTTTTTAATTTAAATAATTTCATTCCTGACGCGACTGACACGTGCGTCCCAACCAAGTTTCCCAAATTGTCGTATTTCTGCCTCGTGACAATTTAAATATTTTCAATACTCATATATTACCATACATACTCAGAAATATTCAAATTTAACATCATAATCAAATACGAACTCACATCTCGCTCGTATTTATATTCGAATTAATTCCCAATTAATTCTCATTTAATTTAATTAATCCCTTAAATAAAAATCAATAAAATTATGGGGTATTACACCCACCCATCATCCCATGCATTCCCGTATAACATCTCTTTGTAATCGGCATCGAAAGGAAAAAATATGAACCCACCCAAGGCAGAACAGAACAGGGAAGCTATCGGAACATTTCTATGGGTTCGACAAACAGTGAGGAAGTTACAAGGCCAAGAGGACCAGAGGGGCAGTTAGCCACATGTGCCGAAAGGATAAGACCGATAAACAACAAGTGTTATATGGTACAGATTGGCAACTAATTCTAGATAGGTAACATGTTGTTTGGAATTCAGTTCAGCAGGTGTGAGCATAGCCAGTGCAGCTAGGTAATAGGTTACAATTTTGAACATCTTCTGTATCATATTTCTTTTTGACATTTTAAATTTCTCAGTGCTTTTGTTTTTTTATAGTTTCAAAAGGGTGTTGAGGTCAGTCTTCCTGCTTGGATCTAATGGTTTGAATTTCGTTATTAGGTGTAATATGGAAGGAACTATACAATTATTTATTCAGTTTGAAGTAGGTTAGTTGAAGTTTGGGTTTTAAGTGTTAGATAGTAAGAGCGTATTTGTTAGTATCCTCTGTTGGTATACTAACTTCAAATTGTTGAAGTACGACCCTTATAATATTTTTCTATTCATAGATCATTAATGTTTAAAACGATTCAATGTGTATGATTTTGTTTAGTTGATTCTTGGTTTGTACAAACACTATTAAACAAAAGCATTATTTTATGTTTGGTTAGTTGCTTTAGTTGCTAAGAAAATAGTATTTGCTCTTAAATTATTTTAAGGGTGGAAAAACAGTATGGTATGAAAAGGTGGGTTCTCATTCGAGGAAGATTTGTTTTTTCAATTTGTTCTCCAATTATATTTTTTATTTAGTGGGTAGCATTAACCGGATGTATAATAGGTAAAAATTTAGCTCACCAGCTATTTGTTTTATTTCTTTTAACAATGCATGTTTTGTTTTCTATTATGATTAATATTTTTTAAATATCATTGTAGATTTCAACATTGATAACTCAATAATCAATTTCTAAATTGATCGTTGTGAGATAATGTCTTACATGTTTCCATTTGGGTTTTCATATACTCTAGCTTGGTTTGATGGTGAAGGCTTTTTGTACAACTATTAATCTTTTATTTTCTCTTTTCAGGATGTTAATTGTGGAGCTAACAAGTCATTCGGGAAAAAATGTGATAGTGGTATTAATGAGTAAGTAATTTTTCTCTTTTATTATGGTTTCAAAAATTTTATTCTTTCCACTTAATAGATACCCCTGCCAGTAATAGATGCCTAAATTTTCTTCTTTCCACTTAATAGATACCCCTGCCAGTAACAAGTCATTCAGGAAAAAATGTGTCGGTTTATTTGTAACAAGGGTTTGACATTCAAGTCTTGGATCTTAAGAGAGAGTCATGACAGATCTAGCCAGTGCCATTGCAGTTGGCTTGGTATGTTTTAACTCCCATGAGTTCCACTGTGTGAAAGAGGTTGTCTTAATGCCCAAACTTTTTTATTTTTAAAATTCAGTTTCTTCCCAGGGTGAATTTTGCAATTTGTAGAATTGAGTTTTTGTATGTTCAATTGCTTTTGGGTTAAGTTTAGAGTAAAATATAAAATAAGGCAACTAAAATATATAGGACTGGACTTTTTAATAAATACTAGAGATGGTGTATTGATAAAGGAAATGTAGAGTTTCTGCTCTCTCCAACAGCTCGGAGGAAACTGTGCTTGATCCTTATATAAGGTGACATTATGTTCGAAGGTAAATGCATCGTTCAATTGAAAATGTTTGGGGTTTATTCAATTAGCCCAATTTGAACACAAAAAGTTCGCCCAAAGTTTGTACGGAGAGCTGGAGATTGACGATCGTAATATAAAGGTTTGATTAGTTACAGATCATGTTAGTGCTCAAGATCCTGGAGCTAAAGCTACAGAATTTGATGATGATGATGGGGGTGGTTTGGTATTAAATTTCCAATCTAGAGCGATGCTTATGCCAAAGCTGAATCGTAGTGGTATTGCTTAAAGTACTATAGGGTCTATTGGAGCCCCTGTGCTTAATGGATCAACTCCAACTAAAAAATCCATACACATCCCTATGGGGTTTATCTTTATATGCACTTTTATTTTGTAGATCTGATAATTTTTTTTTTCAAAATTTCAGTTGTATTTTCGGAGTTTAATTTTGTATCAATTTTTATTTGTATTTTAACTCAGAACTAGGAATAAATGTTTTCTTTTGCAGGATCTCACACTTGGTTTAGGATTGATCATCATGCTCATTTAACAAAATCTTGATTTGATTTGATTTCAAGTATAAGACCCCAAAATCTGCAGGAAAAAAGGGGATGTACAGTAGCTCTGAGACTAGCTCTGTCACCTTCTTGGTAAGTTTATTAAATGTACAGTGTTTGAAGATATGCCCTTGATTTGAAGTCCATTAAAATTTTTAGTTGCGTTGTAAGTGTTTGAAGCTATGCCCTTTTTCGGATTCCTTTAATTTTGTTTATTTAATTTTCTTCTCTAAGTGGATTATCAGAATAATAAAGAAGTAGTTTGTCAAGAACTGGTTGAGGAGGAGAACAACACCCAAAAAAATGGCTTCTATGAAGAAGTTTCTCATCATAGGCTAAATGAAGCAGGTGTTCACGACGAACAAGTAGAGGAGCGGTACTATAGGCCAAAGAATCCGGGACAGTCTTCATCTAAGTGGGGAGTTAACCTAAGATTTTTCCAAGAACACATTGAAAAACTTAAGGCAGTGGACATTGCTGAAAGATTTGAGTATTTTTCTAAAGCAAAGAAAGTTGAAAAAAGAGGCTGCTAGCTGTGGAAGTTATGATGGTGTTCTCCAGCTGAAAAAAGAGGATGCTAGCTGTGAAAAAAGAGGCTGCTACCTAAGATTTACTGTCTTCTCCAGCTGAATCCCCAAGACGCAATGTATATCTGGATTTTAAGTCCGCACATACTCAAACATGTAAAATAACACTCTAACGATGGACACACATTCTTTTTTGAGTTACATTAACTATTTCTTTCTTTTTTATTCTAATGTATGTACTTCAATTGAGGTGAAAATTATGTACACAATGTTACTTTAATTGTTTCGTTTTTTTCTTCTAATGTATGTACACTGTTTTTTCTTCTTCTAATGTATGTACTTCAGTTGAGGTGGAAGTTATGTACAATGTTACTTTAATTGTTTCATTTTCTTCTAATGTATGTACACATTATTTTTCTGATATGTATGAGGTGGAAGTTATGATGGTGGGAACAAGATGCTCACATAGTACACTGTATGTTCGTCGAATGTAGATGAAGTTTAGGCATTATTTTACCTCTGTACATTCGTCGAATTATTTTGTAAAAACACAATTGTTGAGGTTGTGATAATATGGACAGGGGATTACTCATTAGAATGAAAGTTGTGATAATTGTTTCATTATAATGAACTTGGCTATAGATCTACGTTTTATGAAGTAATAGTTTTGTTTTTCTATAGCTTGAAGGTACACTACTTTAGTGTTAGAAGGTGAACTCAATTGTAATTTCGATTTGTTTTTCTATAGCTCAGGTACACTATTTTAGAGTTTGTAATCTATCATTTCAATTGAATAACTTAGTATTTTTTTAGATTAATTACATTCACTCACTGCATTTTTTTCTTTAAATCACTTTCTAAAAGCTTGACGTGAATTTTTAAAAAAAAATTATGATCTTTGGTTTGTTTTCGGAGTCAAAAAATATTACAAACTTTAGAAATTTTGTCGGGGAACGAAATTTTCACCATTTTTCAATTCGGTTCTTTGGAAATTTTTGTCCTCTTGCAATTACGTACTTTGTAATTTTCATCGTGCCTTCAGGAAAGAGCATATATAAAGAAGTTGATCGTGTGTTTCAAACTCGAGATCAACTATAGCTTTAGTTAGGGCACTTGCCATTGTACTAAGGCACGTCTTGATGATTTTCAAAATTATCAGCGTGCCTTCAGGTACGGGCATACCCTAGTATGTATGTATATATATATATATATATATATATATATATATATATTAGCAGATTATAAGCTTTATTCAGAACATAGGTATTTTACAAGTGATGTCCCTTGCTACTGAACGGGACTAAGGACTAGTATAAATATCACTAAATAGAAAGGTAAATAAAAAACTAGGAACCTGAACAAACATTTTGGGAAAAAACAAACTCGACATTGAGAAAGTAGGAAGGACATCGACACACATATTAGCTTCTCTGAAACATAAACAACAAGTGACACGTTAAAATAATTGAAAGACGTCATGGATGGCTTGGATCAAATCCCTGTGGGCGGAATGCTGGGTTGTGTTCCTATAGATCATATGAAATGAAAATTTACAATCAGTTTCAATTTTAATACATTTAATGCCCACATGAAAAGCCAAATCTAAACCAGTTTTAATGGCCCAAATTTTAGTTAATACTGAAGATGTATACCCAATATTTCTATAAAACGCACAAAGGAAGGCACCTTGGAAATTGTGAATAATTCCACCGATAGACACGTGTCCCGAGAGGTAAGAGTTAGCACCTGTAATCCCCCTCACTTTTATGGATATTTGATTTACATAAGTGTGCGTAATTTGGAAATTTGATTTTAGAGTTTACGAGTATTAGATGTTTACCGACGTGTGTTATATTTACTTTTGGGATTAAGTAAATGAGTCAGAGTATTTTAATTACATTTCGCAGTTGGGTAAAGCGACAAAGGATAATATTTTAATTGGAAAACCTATATTGAGATGTGTTGGGTTTAATTAGTGAATTTTATTTAAGTGACTCGGATGGAGATTTTGAGTGTGCGGTTGGTTTCAGAATGGCCGAGATAGTCAGAATATAGTATTCGGGGGTAGTGTTTAGGTTCCGGGGATTTTTGAACTAATAGGGACTCACAATTTAGTAAACGAGTCATTTTTGGGTTTATAAGGGATAAACCCTTATTTCCCTCTATATAAGGCACGAGAGAGAGGAAAGAAAGAAAGAAGGAAAAAGATAAAAGGAAGAGGAAAGGAAGAGAGATAAGAGAGAAGAAAAGGAGATTCTGGCCAAACTCTGCAAGATTCGACTTGAGGTCGTCGGATTTTATCCACGAGGCAAGTGTTTACTTGCTTTATTTATTTTAAGCTTAAATCTCATATTATAGTTAGTAGTGATAAACTATAAAGATTTTTGGGTTGGGTTTCTGTGAATCAAACGGGTGTTTCAAAAGATTAAACGAATAAAACTTGAATAATATCCAATTTGAGAAATTTAGGAATGAATTGAAATTAATTGTTGGTTATGGGTTCTAGGATGATTAGAACTATTTTTATGTGTGTAACTACATTTGGTTGTGATTAAATGAGGTTGGGAGAAGAAATAAAAATCTTGGAAGTTTATTAATGGAGGTTTGGGATTTTCGGAGAAGAAGGTGAATAGTGACCAACGTCATTTTTGAATCGATTCGGCTCTTGGTCAAAAAATGAAATTTGTATATATTTTCGATACAGTTGCGTGGGCGCCAACCGCATATATTTATGAATTTTGTCGAATTTATAATGATTTTTCTACGGAAGGCCGTCCGAGATCGAAATCGTTAGTCAGAAATCAACCCTGACCTTGGGAGAAAAAAAATTAATTGATGTGTTAGTTAGAAATCAGTTTTAGGATGATGATGGTGATGTTGGTTGAGGTTAAAAACCATAAAATGGATAATGGGTTGATAATTGGGTATTTTGGAGAAGATGAAATAGCCCAAACAGTGCCCTCTAAATAAGGCAAATCGATTCGGGTCTAGACCGAATCGATTCGCATAAGGGGACCTGTAAGGCTGTCTCAGTTTGAATCGATTCGAATTAAGATCGAATCGATTATCCTTTGAGGACCTTCTTGCAGAATACTTTTCGAATCGATTCGGATGGAAACCGGATCGATTCGCATTTGGGGCGAATCGATTCACCTTTGTTGAATTTGGCAGTTTTCCTTCTTTGAGTTTAGGGGGAGTTAAATTATAATTAGAGATTATTATGGGGGATTCTAGTTATGATATTTGGATTCCTATATGATGGTATTGAGGGTGAGTAAACCTTGGAATGAATGAGGTAACCTTGGATTAGGTTAGTGTACAATCCGGGGTATGGACTTGGTGAATGTTCGGGACGAACCAAGTTCGAGAGAGGTCTTCGGCAAGTTTGTATAGAGAATACTTATAGGTTTAGTATTTTAAGTGTGTGAATACTTAAATATTATTATGAATGAGAACATTCAGGGTTATTGGGAATCGCTATATGTGATTGGCAATTATAGCCATATGTATATATTGAGAAGTGATATATACTATATATTCGGGAGTCGTTATAGTTTATATATGATATAATTATAAATATATCTGTATGTGAATGTTATACTTATGTGAAGCATACCCCATCTAATGCTATCATGGGAAGTTGCGCGATGTGGGTGAGGCCCCTGGCTTGAGAAGCAGGGAGCATAAAGTCCCCAGGTCATAGCGTCCATTTTATATTGTGTGATTTATATTAGGGGTGAGACGTGGTGGGTATGTTTCGTCTCATTTCTGGGGAGGAACTATGATCGCTTCCCATACGTTGTGATTTTCTTTTTAGCAAGTCGGTGTGAGAGTCCGATCGCTGGTACCCAGGATGGTATATGAGTAATTTCCTGGAAGATGATAGCATTGAGAGACTGCATCCTCGAGTTATAGCTCGACGGGATGGTTATTATACTTGTTGTGTATAGTATATTACCTGTATATGGGGACAAGATATCATATATCTTTCACTAGTGTAAAGAGATAAATGAATAAGGATTTATTCTCATTCCGGGAGATTTTATCCGGACTTAAATTGTGATATGTATATTAAAGTGAGTATTATATGTATATATTTATATAAGTATACATATACATTATGTATAGAGGGCCTAATGGATATCGACGATCGACATTGCCAAGTAGTAGTGTATCGGGGTGGGGGGTTCCTTGCTTGGATTTTGCTTCGTGAGACACCCCACGTACGAACGTAGTGCAGTGTTGGGATTGGGGAGAAGTCTATCCCTTAGTACTCGGGTTAATTAGGATTTTTAAGAATTGGGTGAAACGGGTTTAGTTAGACAGGGTAGCTAAACTAGGTTGTTTAAAAGGTATGCGATAGGTGTGCACTATTAGAAGAGGGGTGAGGGGTATCTCATGAGAGTGCGATACAAATTTAAATATGAGATAAATTATATTTTTAAAAATATGGCATTTATGCACTTGCAAAATATTTTCAAAATCGGGCTTTGACCCATTTCTATATTTTCCCTCTCTTACTATATATATATATATTAGGCGTCCAGACACAGGGACGCCTGGATGAAGATTCTTTTGAGACAGACGTTCGCTGCAGCAGCTGTGGATGCATACAGGTTTACTGTTGACGCTTCTGTCCTTATAATCTAGATATGAGGTACTGTAGAAACATTAGGGCCGATAAACCAACTATATTTATTTATTCTTTTATCGCCTTTTATTGCGTCTATTCGATTTGGTTGTATGATGTTCAACCGAGTGTTCGGTTATTTTATTTAATTTCAGTTTTATATATAAACTATTGTGGATGTTTTAAATCGAATGGTTTGTCTAAAAAGATCAGTTAAATAAAATTTTGACGCCGGGCTAATAGGTTATTAGTAATTAATTTGGTTTTTTGATAGTCATGCTAAGAATGAACCATATGAGACTCGTGTTTTAATTTTGTACAGGATTGATCGCCCGGTATTTTATTAGGCGGGGTATTACAGATGGTATCAGAGCATCAGGTTCTAGTGTCCTTAGGAATCTGTTCGGACGTACTACGCTTTCAGCGTTGCTCTCGATTTGATATAAAGCCTTAAGATTAGGCTTGTTGATTCCTCTTGTGAGCTCCTGCCATCATCTAAGATTATAGTAAATCTTTTGCGCGCTCGTTCGAGATTCATGTGCTCGATGAAAGGATACCAGGAAAGCCGTGATGAAGTCAACAAGAGATAGGTCTTAGTTGGAGCTATAAGTTGTAGTTGAGGACTGCAGTAGAGGTCACTCCCCTTTGTGGCATTAATTGTCAACGATTGCTACAATAACTACTAAAGTATAGTATTTATAATTATCCAAGTACCGCCATAGTAGAGACTGGTGCTAAACTTGAATTAACCCATGAAGTTAAGTTGGGGAAAAAGTTTGAAAGGGTCTTTGACAAGGACCATATGTTGAAGTTAAGTCATGAGAAGTAAGTGTAGCATTACTCAGTGGAAGTAAAAAGGCTCAGAAGCTTTAGGCTTAGAGCAGGGTATGGAAATTCCTAGATGTGAAAAGTTTAGGAATCTTTTTTCACTCGTGGGGTAATATTGAAATGGTGGGAACGGTAGTCACCATGTTTAAGAGAGCAGGATATTTTGCTCACAAAGGGATCTTACGGATAGTTTTAACCGCGAGTTCCCATGATTTAGCAGGAATGAAAAGAATGTAGTTTTGAATAATTCACATAAGGATCGGTCAGAGGCCGACAGTGAATAAAGAGTGATATGGAGAAGTGAACCTTGTACCGAAGTAACGTAAGTACAATGAATAGAGAGTCCTTCAGAAGAATGATAGGCTCACTAGAAAGTGTTCCTAACACTTATGAAGATTTTGTGTTCATGGAACCGCATTGGTGGACATCCACTAGGGTAGTTCATTGAAGCAGGGTTGTTGAGGCCGGTAGTGGAGTTTCCTTTTGATGAAGAAGTTAAGGGGACTATGAAGGCGATTGTTAGGATCGAGGCGATAGAGTTTGAGATACTGATAACCTTGACACGGTCAGGGTGGCCAGAGATGGGGAAATATTGCAATGTGGAGTGTAGAACCACATGGGTAGTCCTTGCCAATAGGAATTAAAGGACAAGAGTAGCGTGCCTATATGGGGCATTGATTAAAGTGGTTTTTGGTTCATTTAGGGCAAGTGTACCATGTCCGGGAACCATTTGGAGTAGCCAGTGTAATTAGCAAGAATGTTGTTGTGAGTTTTTGCCTGGAGGGATGAGGTATATTTTGCGTGGCTAGATAGATTCGTGGTATTTCGCTAACCCTAGATTCGTGTGTGTAATTCGAGCTTTGTGGTGGTATGAGTAACATTATATAGTATATGTCCATATATTTTCTGCGGTAGCGGGGTTCTGTTTTGAATTTGTATCTGGTTTGTACTACTCATTTTGTATGTGTTATACGAGTATCGTACTATTATAAGAGTAATGTTATTGTATTATAGGAGCGATAGCAGGCTAATGATTGCAAGACTATCATATCTGGGATTCTAGGGTGGAATGGGTTGTTGTTGCGATATCTCACCTGGATACAGGTTGAACTATACTTTATTATACGTTTAGATGGAACTTCAGTGAGTGGATGTTTCATTATGATGATTTAAGTGCGTGGAGACCTTATATATATGATTTAAGGTATGCATGATTTATTGTTAAGCTGTGAGTTTAAGCTTGTCGTTGTTTGTGCAAAGGACTTAGTGTTAGTACAAGCGCCTTGTGGTATGGATCCTAGACGAAGTAGGAGTGCAGACCACATTTCGTTGGTAGATGGGATGGAATTATCCTAGTGGCATGTTTGAAGCTAACGAACCTCCACGGCCGATAAAGTTAAGCGGTACTGTATAGGAGGGATTCCTTGTTTGGATTTCGCTTGCGAGACACTCCACGCATGAAACTTAACAACGTTGGGAGTGGAGAGATGTTATGGGACGCAAGGATGTTGGTTTTGATGATAAGTTACCTAGTGTGGAGAAAACACAATAAACTAAGAGCCGTATGAGGATTGCATGCTTAGGGAGATAGAAGTGTTGTGGAAAATTACGTTAATGGTTCTCACCCCGTAAGTAAATGGGTGAGGCAGGAGTTAGAAAATTGATTTGAGGATTATAGCCAGGCTTTGAATAGAAGACAAATCCTAAGGAAATTTGTTTTGGGTAGGATGTTCGTAACACTTTTGTAGAGAGTAGGCGCCCTGATTAGTTAGACTTTCCATTTCGCCAAGATGGAAGGACATAGTTGTAGAAGTACGTTAGTAGGTTAACGAGGTAGGATTTAGAACATCCCAGTTGTGTTCCTTAGATCGGTATATCTCGATGATCGACGATGAGAGGAATTAGTGTAACGGGAGGGTTCCTTGTTTGGATTTAGCGTTGCGAGATGTCCCATGTATGAAATCGAGAAAATGTCGAAAGTTGAGAAAGGTCTTGGGCACTAAGGATTTAGTTAGGATAGTACTCATTTTACGTGTGTTGGAAACACTTTGATCGTAGGTTTATTAGGAAGTAGAGCCAGTAGGAATAGTGGTGTCGATATAGGAAGATTGTTGGGAGTTAACCACAAGAAGATTGGTGGGTTAACCTTGAGAAGGATTGGATTTCCAGGTATAGGAAGAATTGAATTTTGAATTTTTTGGGTTAGGAAAACCCATGTGTTAGTACTACACCGAGGAAATGAGGCCCATTGTTTAGAGAGAGTGTTACGTGTCGGATGTTTATAATGGTTGTGCAAATAGGCATGGGTTAAAAGGTATATGGGCACGTTGGTAAGTTGATTTTATATACTGCCAGAAATAGAAGGGGCATTATATAAAACTGAAGATTATGCTGTGAGGTAGTTATAAATGGATTTGGAGTGTGTTGGATGCAATGTCGTAGGAGGTACGTAATAATATAATCATGGGTACAATAGGTATAATGAACGCTTAGAGTGTCAACTTTTCGAGGGGATCGAGACGTTAAAGCTGCGGTTATAGGCTCAATTTCTTTATTTACGATCATAGAAACACTAGGTGCAATGTGTCATTGTTAGAGTTGATCTTACGACCGAGGTGGTGTTGTAACATATAGAGATGTAGTTTAACTTGTGGTTAAGATAGTGTGTTAGAGTATAAACCATAAGATAGGTGAGTACCATGAACGAGGATATGGTTGGGTACCATTTGGATTTGTACCTTTAGACTTATCTGTGCAGGATGTAGTATGAGTAGTGATCTTAGGTTGGTAGTACCAGTCGTATCTAAATTTCGGGGATGAGATTCCGTTGTAGGGGGGGGGGGGGAGAATGTAATACCCCACACTTTTACGGATATTTGAATTACAAAAGTGAGCGTAATTTGGAAATTTAATTTTGGAGTTTACGAGTGTTAGATGTTTACCGACGTGTGTTATATTTACTTCGGGATTAAGTAAATGAGTCGGAGTATTTTAATTACTTGTCACAGTTGGGTAAAGCGACAAAGGATAATATTTTAATTGGAAAATCTGTATTGAGACGTGTTGGGTTTAATTAGTGAATTATATTTAAGTGACTCGGATGGATATTTTGAGTGTGCGTTTGGTTTCGGAATGGCTGAGATAGTCAGAATAGAGTATTCGGGGGTAGTGTTTAGGTTCTGGGGATTTTTGGACTAATAGGGATTCACAATTGAGTAAACGGGTCATTTTTGTGTTTATAAGGGATAAATCCTTATTTACCTCTATATAAGGCACGAGAGAGAGTAAATAAAGAAAGAAATAGAGAAAAGGAAGACGAGAGGAAAGGAAGAGAAAAAAGAGAGAAGAAAAGGAGATTCCGGCCAAACTTCGCGGGATTCGACTCGAGGTCGTCGGATTTTATCCACGAGGCAAGTGTTTACTTGATTTATTTATTTTAAGCATAAATCTCATATTATAGTTGGTAACGATAAACTATAAAGATTTTTGGGTTGGGTTTTCGTGAATCAAACGGGTGTTTCAGAAGATTAAATGGATAAAACTCGAATAATATCCAATTTGAGAAATTTAGGAATTAATTGAAATTAGTTGTTGGTTATGGGTTCTAGGATGATAAAAATCATTTTTGTGTGTGTAAGTATAGTTTGTTGTGATTAAATGAGGTTGGGAGAAGAAATAAAAATCTTGTAGGTGTATTAATGGAGGTTTGGGATTTTTGGAGAAGAAGGTGAATAGTGACCAAAGTCACTTCCGAATCGATTCAACTAGGAAGCGAATCGATTCGGCTCTTGGTCAAAAAATGAAATTTGTTGATCTTTTTGGTACGGTCACATGGGCACCAACCGCGTATATTTATGATCTATTTTAAATTTATAATGATTTTTCTACGGAAGGCTATCCGAGATCGAAATCGTTAGTTAGAAATCCAACCTGACCTTAGGAGAAAAAAAAATTAATTGATGTGTTAGTTAGAAATTAGTGTTAGGATGATGATGATGATGATGATGATGATGATGATGATGTTGGTTGATGCTAGAAACCATAAAATGGATAATGGGTTGATAATTGGGTATTTTGGAGAAGATGAAATGGCCCAAACAGTGCCCTCTGAACAGGGCGAATCGATTCGGGTCTAGACCAAATCGATTCGCATAAGGGGACCTGTAAGGCTGTCTCAGGCTGAATCGATTCGGATTAAGACCGAATTGATTCACCTTTGAGGACATGATTGCAGAATAATTTTTGAATCAAATCAGATGGAAACCGAATCGATTCGCTAGCCCGAATCGATTCGCATTTGGGGCGAATCGATTCGCCTTTATTGAATCTGGTAGTTTTCCTTCTTTGAGTTTAGGGGGAGTTAAATTGCAATTGGATATTATTATGGGGGATTCTAGTTATGATATTAGGATTCCTAGATTACAGTATTGAGGGTGATTAAACCTTGGAATGAACGAGGGAACCTTGGATTAGTTTAGTGTACAATACGGAGTATGGACTTGGTAAATGTTCGGGTCGAACCACGTTCGAGAGAGGTCTTTGGAAAGTGTGTATAGAGAATACTTATGGTTTTAGTATTTTAAGTGGGTGAATACTTAAATATTATTACGAATGAGAACATTCAGGGTTATTGACTATCGCTATATGAGAATTGCAATTATAGCCATATGTATATATTGAGAAGTGATATATACTATATATTCGGGAGTTGTTATAGTATATATATGATATAATTATAAATATATCTGTGTGTGAATGGTATACTTATGAGAAACAAACCCCCTTTAATGCTATCATGGGAAGTTGGCGTTGTGGGTGAGGCCCCTGGCTTGAGGAGCAGGGAGTGTATAGTCCCCAGGTCATAGCGTCCATTTTATATTGTGTGATTTTTATTAGGGGTGAGACGTGGTGGGTATGTTTCGTCTCATTTCTGAGGAGGAACTATGACCACTTCCCAAACGTTGTGATTTGTTTTTTACCAAGTCGGTGTGAGATTCCGACCGCTGGTACCCAGGATGGTATATGAGTAATTTCCTGGAAGATGATAGCATTGACAAACTGCATCCTCGAGTTATAGCTCGATTGGATGGTTATTATACTTGTTGTGTATAGTATATTACCTGTATATGAGGACAAGGTATCATATATGTTTCACTAGTGTAAAGATATAAATGAATAAGGATTTATTCTCATTCCGGGAGATTTTATCCGGACCTAAATTGTGATATGTATATTAAACTAAGTATTTTATGTTTATATTTATATGAGTATACATACACGTTATGTACTGAGGGCCTAATGGATCTCGACGATCGTCATTGCCAAGTAGTAGTGTATTGGGGGGTTCCTTGTTTGGATTTCGCTTCGCGAGACACCCCACGCTTAAACGTAGCACAGTGTTGGGACTGGGGAGAAGTTTAGCCCTTAGTACTCGGGTTAATTAGGATTTTTAAGGATTGGGTGAAACGGGTTTAGTTAGGCAGGGTAACTTAACTAGGTTGTTTAAAAGGTATGCAATAGGTGTGCACTATTAGAAGAGGGGTGAGGGGTATCTCATGAGAGTGCAATACCAATTTAAATATGAGATAAATTATATTTTTAAAAATATGGCATTTATACACTTGCAAAATATTTTCAAACTTAGGCTCTGACTCGTTTCTATATTTTCCCTCTCTTGCTCTCTCCCTCCCTCTCTCTCTCTCTCTCTATATATATATATATATATATATATAATAGGTGTCCAAACACAGGGAAGCATGGATGAAGATTCTTTCGAGTCAGACGTTCACTGCAGCAGCTGTGGATGCATGCAGGTTTACTGTAGACGCTTCTATCCTTGTAATCTAGATAGGAGGTACCTTAGAAACATGCGGGCCGATAGTCCAACTGTATTTATTTATTCTTTTACCGCCTTTTAGTGCGGCTATTCGATTTGGTTGTATGATGTTAAACCGAGTGTTCAGTTATTTTATTTCATTTTAGTTCTATATATAAACTGTTGTGGGTGTTTTAAATTAAATGGTTTGTCTAGAAAGACTAGTTAATTAAAATTTTGACGCTAGCCTAATTGGTTATTAGTAATTAATTTGGTTTTTCGACAGTGATGCTAAGAATGAACCATATAAGACTCCTGTTTTAATTTGGTACATGATTGATCGCCCAGTATTTTATTAGGCAGGGTGTCACAGACCGTTCGCATTATATTTAAAATACAGAGACGTCGGCCGGGACCAGGGAATCTGAAATACCTTATCCGACTCTACTGGGGGGTTTTCGGGAGTGTGGTACGCACGTATGAAATAGAAGATCTATTCAGAAAGAGAATGCAATTCCATCGATTTGAGAATCGGTTTATAACTGAAAATGGCCTCATTCCTCACAATCCAAAGAACGCGAAGGAAAAATAGCGGTATAAGTGAATGGTACGTAAATTGAGGGGTTTCTCGCAATACAGACAGCTGTCAAAAAATCAAAAGCGCAAAAGTATTTGTCAAATCATTTAGAATGCGAACTTGGATGAAAGTAGGGCACTCGGTGAAAATATGGTAGTTGTGATCTTCTAAGTCCTATAAGGAACACAATGGGTAGGGGAGTTTATTATAATAAAATAATCGGTCCGCCTATGGTAGTGCCATATGTAAGAGAAACCAAAGGAAAATTTTAAGCTTTGGTGGGAGTACACATTGCCATAACCACTGCTAAGGTAACGCCGGAACGTACTGCATATAATTCACCTCATTAAGCTAATGATATGTATCTTTGATCGTAAATGAATCATTGTTACTCACCCACCACTACGGTTTATCCAGGTCAGATGTAGGAGAAATATAAATGGACTGAATATATAGCAATAAATCCATTGGTAGCCATTGTGCGGCGTTGGCAAGTTCAACTGATAGTGTCGAAAAAAAGAGTAGAGTGGTTCCTCAAGAACTCACGAGCAAATCTACGGGAATCGTTGACACATAGGTTCATGAAGAACCCAAATGTGATGACTAAAGAATAAACCACCGGCCCCGATACACCATTTAATACCCTTTTTAAACAGGGGAAGAAGCTTCAAAATTTTGGTCCAAAACTAGGAGGCCCGGGTATGTTGGAGAACCAGCAAGTCGGGCGTATGTTGAAAATATTTATGTTTAATAGTTTGGGACCATAAATTGTCCGATTCTGAAAACAATTTCCACAGGAGCTTGAGCATGTACACCCTATTTAATGTAGTAAGGTTTTTTTATTCCAAGTCCACCATATTGTTTAGGGAGATTGATGGTTAAACAAGGAATAGACGGTGTTTTACGGGAGAGTTTAGACGTAAACCAAAAGAATGATTTGATCTTTTTGGTGAAGGTTTTAAGGAGAGAAGGGGTTTGGGTATGCCGATATGATGTATGAAGGAAAAAACGTACACACCGCATTGACGAGAGTCGCACGACAAACATATGGCAAAAATTGAGTATACCATGCATGAAGACGATTCTCCATGTCCTCGGTCAAGTCAAGAAACGACTGGAAAACGATGCAGCCAGTGATGAGTGGGAGGCCCAAATACTTTTCTTGTCCGTGATTTCTGAGGAACCCTAACATGGCCTACATATTACGCATGGTCGTTGATAAGAATCCAAAAGTGTCCATTTTATAATACCCTAAATTTGTGCATTTTAGTCGCTCGTTTTTAATAAAAATGACCTTATGTTCGTATTTAATTATTTTGTAGGTCAGTACGCAGTCGCAGTATCAAATAGTGCTAAATCCAGTCAATTGCGACACAATAATGGTCAAAACCATGCATCGAAGAAATCAAAAGATACCACGAAGTTAGAAGTCCAGTTTGAGCTTGCACCGAGGTGTTCCGATGCCCCGAGCCTTTTTTCGTACCAAACCTAACCCAGACCTGGCCTAATCCTTTCCCGATCCCTGTGTGTGTTGAGTTTGTACTTTTATTAATTTTGAGATTTTTATTTGAGTTCGTTTTATTTTTAGGATATATTTTAGATTTATTTAGAATTATTTAGGATTTATTTTTATATTTCTTTATTTTGATTTTTATTAGTTCTTAATTTTTAATCTTAATTTTATTTTATATTATTAGGACTAGTTTTAGGAATTTATTTTTAGTTTTATTAGATTTTTTTTTTTTAGGTCTTTATTTTTTATTTTTATTAGATTTTTAGTTTTTATTTCTTTTATTTTATTATTTGAATTTTATTTGATAGATCAGGAATTTAATTTTAATAGATTTTATTTTTTAGGATTTTAGTTAGCTATTTTTCATTTTTTATGTGTACAAACACACACACACCACTCCACACACCCTCGCCCGACTTCTCATACACATCACCACACACAAATCCCACCTCCATCATCTTCCTTACACCGCCCACATCTCGCTCTTCCCACCATAACCAAAATCACCACCACCTCCTAAACCCACTACCCATTTAACTAACCACCTTATATCCCCACACTGAACCACACAATGCAAACCTCCCATACCCAAACTCCATATCCGTTCGCATATACCCTTGCCCCGGGTCTGCCTAACCAACCCGAATGCTTCCTAAAACGCAACATGTGTTAGTGTGAAACAATTTTGAGTATCATTAGAGTAATTCCTAGATTGCCTTTATAAGATCAACGCTTTGTCTTCAATTCTCGCTGGATATATTTTTCTTAATCGAACTCTCTGAGAATTGGGTAAATGTATCTCTCTAGTGTATGAGGAGGTGAATAAATGTAAACAAGTTCAAACGTCTCACGCACTTTATAGAAAATGACGGATACATGAAAGAAAATTGATCTCATGAACGAATACTAACTACTATGTTGAGAATGTCGAGTTATTCACCATATAGACTTCTCGTTTGCCCGAACACCTTACCGAGGTAAAAATGTGGTTTATGAAAGGTATGAGCAGATAATGAAATGAAGAAGTTGAATTATAGGGTTTTTGAGAAGAGTGCGGTACACTTTGAATAATTAATATCTTGATTTTTCGGATTTTTGCTCGCATGTTTTCTTTTTCTTCTTTTCTATTTTTTTTTTCTTTTTCTTTCTTTTTCTTTTTCTATTTTTTTGTTTGTTTTTCTCTTTTTTATTGCGATGCATTTTTCTTTTCACAAAGACAATTTACATTGATAATTTCAAACAATCTTGTTTCTCATAAACGATGGTAATTATGGGAATTGACATATGGATGGTGTCTGGGACACACATGGATAAGGGAAATATGGAAAATGGGTGAATGATAATGTGATACGGAAAAATGATAAGTGGATGGTCATAATTGGTTTAGTGTTCGGACAAACTATAAGACACATGTTTCTTATAACTCTAAAGTAATGTCATTCTCAGTGATTAAGCCAAATTTGAAAAATAATGAGATCGTGCAATGACCAAGTGTGGTACCTAAGGAAAGTTGAGTCAACTCGTGACTCTGAGATACGTAAAAACCCTAAAAAAGGTGAAAAGCTCAAATCTCATGGGTTCAAGTTGCCACTAGTGATCTTTTAAGGCTCTCTTGAGAATATAGTTACTCTTCAACTTTTGATTGTAATATGATAGTGCAAATTTTTGAGTTTAGGAATTCATAGTGCAAGTACGCTTTTAAGAGGTATAATTTAATTTTATGGTAAAAGCATAATTTTAGGGTCGAGGACGGGTATTCCGAGATTTCTAAAAAAGGGATGTTAGAAAATTCATAAAAAATTATTTTTAACTGCGCAAAAAGTGTAAAATCACTTGTTTTTGATTTTTTTTAAAAAAGGTACAATTTTGATAAATTTCCCACCCCGAACAAAAGAGAACATCGTCCTCGATGTTTAAAACTATATATAGAAAATGAAAAGCACAGGGTAGGAAATATAATACCATAATGAACCTCTTACGAAATTGTATCGCATGGTGGAGCAGAGATGGAACCTAAAGAACAGATGAGACAAAAAAATATGTACAAGTCTATAAAGCATGTGAAAATGAGTGGGTGATGTCAAACACCACCCCCAAATAGGATATGACTCATACTCAGAAACAACAAACGACGGGCTACCTCTCGATAGTGCTAAGTTTAACGTCTTCAGCCAGACTGATCGGAACTTTCAAAAAAATAAGGTATAATCTAGGAGAGAATGGGGTAGTAGAAAAATTGAGTGATGAGAATCGCCCCCAAACAAGACTGAACAGTCAGTCTTCATAAATGGGTTCAACAAGGTCAATCTCTTCTATGTGAGTGGGGCATAGCTCTAAGAAAGGTTTCAAGTGTTGACCGTTGACCTGAAAGAGGACCATCCTTTGGATTTTAAACAGTGATGGCACCATAGGGAGTAGCAGATTCAACAACAACGGGATCGGACCACCTGGTTTTCAACTTCCCGAAAAAAAGATGAAGACAGGAGTCATATAACAAAACTTTCTGACCGGGTGGAATTATTTGCGTAGAATGCTTTGGTCATGGATCCACTTCATTTTGTCCTTATACTTCTTGGAAAAATCATATGCCTCATTTTGTATCTCCTATAATTCATTAAGTTGGAGATTTTGATGGACGTCAGGCTCGTTGATATCTAAATTAAGGGTTTTGACTGCCCAATAGGCATGATGTTCAAGATCGATGGGTAAGTGGCATGGTTTACCAAAGACCAAGCGATAAAGAGACATGCCATTTGGAGTTTTAAAAGCAGTACATTATGCCCACAATGCGTTGGTCAAGCGTAAGGACCAGTCTTTCCTATTAGGATTAACTATTTTTTCTAGTATTTACTTGATCTCGCGGTTGGAAACTTCAACTTGATCACTAGTCTGAGGGTGGTAAGAGATACCAACTTTATGGGTAACACCATACTTTTTCACTATATTTTCAAATACTCGATTACAAAAATATTTACCCCAATCACTAATGATAGCTTTGGGAGTTCCAAAACGTGTGAAGACATACTCCTTAAGAAAATTGACCATAACACGATGGTCATTAGTGCGGCAAGTGATGGCTTCAATCCATTTGGAGACATAATCTACTGAAACCACCCATGAAATCGATTCCCCACACATTAAAGATTTTGACGATGAGAATGGATGTGAGAGGCATCATGAGACGATGATATATATGCCCAGATTATTGACATTTCGCACAAGCCTGGCTGTAGTGGTGGGCATCTCGAAAAAGGGTAGGCCAGTAGAAACACTTTGCAAAAATATGGTGGCAGTGTTTTTTGAGCTAAAGTGGCCACCACAGGCACTATCATGATAGAAGGAGAAAATACTGGATTGTTCGTTCTCAGGAACACAGCGAATGACTTGATGAGTGCAATACTTAAAAAGGAATGGGTCATCCCAAGAGTAAAACTTCACATGTGCCATGAATTGGGCAGTTGGTCAGTAACAAAGAAATTAACAATATCAGCATACCAAAGAGAGGTGGAGATAGCAAAAATTTACTCATCAGGAAAGGTTTTAGAAATAGGGACGTGATCAGAGTCAGATGTAAGAGTAATGCGAGAGCGATGATCGACAGCAACATTTTCACACCTTTTTTTATCGCGAATTTCAAGGTCAAACTCTTGAAGCAAGAGAATCCACAGTATCAATCATGGCTTAGAATCCTTCTTATGAAGAAGGTGCCTCAGGGTGGCATGGTCAGTGTAAACGATGATAGGGGAACCTATGAAATATGACCTAAACTTATCCAGAGCAAAGACAACCGCTAACAACTTCTTTTCAATGGTCATGTAATGAAGCTTAGCGTCATGGAGGGTTTTGCTAGCATAATAGATGACGTGATGGCGTTTTTCAACCCTCTAACCAAGTACAAAACCTAGAGAAAAATTAGAGGTGTCACACATGAGCTCAAAGGGTAGAGACCAATTAGGAGGTTAAATGATAGGGGCAGAGGTGAGATCCGCTTTAAGGCGCTCAAAGAAGCGACACACGTGCCCTCAAAGAAAAAGGGAATACCTTTGGATAAAAGGGTTGTTAAAGTTTGAGCGAGTTTAGAAAAGTTCTTAATGAAACAACGGTAGAAGCCTACATGTCCTAAGAAGGAGCGAATGTCCTTAACAGACTTCGAAATGGGAAGCATGGAAATCAAGTCGACTTTTGCTTTATCTACTTTAATTCCGTCGTGAGAGACTACGTGACCTAGAACAATTCCCTTTTTTTTTTTTTTATCATGAAGTGGCATTTTTTCCAATTGAGGACCAATTTCTTTTCCTGGCAACGTTTGAGGACCGTAGTGAGGTGAGAAAGGCATTATTCAAAGGAAGAACCAAACACAAAAAAATCATCAATAAAGATTTCAAGAAAACATTCTACCGTGTCACTAAAAATGCTAATCGTACATCGTTGAAAAGTCATGGGTGCATTGCAAAGGCCAAAGGGAATGCGAGAGTAGGCAAAATTGCTAAAGGGACATGTGAAGGTAGTTTTATCTTGGTCTTTAGGGGTAATAAGAATTTGATTGTATCCTAAATAGTCGTCAAAGAAACAGTAATAAGCATGGAAGCTAAGCGTTCGAGCATTTGGTTGATATATGGAAGAGGGAAATGGTCCTTGCGAGTGACAACATTTAGCTTTCAATAGTCAATACAAACACGCCAGCCAGTGGGCACAAGCTCATTGTCACTATTTTTTTTTACGGTGACACCAAACATTTTCGATACGATGTGAATAGGATTGATCCACTGGATATCCGATATATTATAGATAGTACCAGCATTGAGCAATTTCAAAATCTCAGCGCGCACGACTTCTTTCATAGCAGGATTGATTTGACGTTAGGGCTCACGATAAGTCTTGTCAATCTCCTCCAAATGAATGTGATGACTGCAAACTTTGGGGTTCACACCATGAATGACTGAAATTGTCCACCCTATAGCAGTGCTATGCTGAGTAAGAGTGTGGACTAATTACTTTTTTGAATCAGGGGTCAAGTCGAAAGCAATGATAATAGGGTGATGGTTGATGGGGCCTAAGAAAGTATATTTCAACTCGGAAGTTAAGGGCTTAATCTCCAAACTAGTAGGTGGTGCATGAGTGACATCAGACTCAGAAATAGAGTTCGGGAACTATCAGTGAATGAAGTGGATGAATCTGACATGGCAGTTATTTCATAAGGTGGAATAGGGTGATCCACAAAGTGAAGAGTATCAAGAGAGAGGGGCTCGAATGGAGGAGCCCAATAGGAAGTGTCCATCAGTGGAGTGGAATCTAACATGGCCTTTAGTTCAGAGATGGAGGAATCAATGAAAAGTTGGATCCAAAATGAGCCAAACATTGTTGGAGAGGATCATCAGGGTAAGTTTGGTCCAATATTTCGTTAAATAAGGATTCAATCACACACACCTCTTCAATAGAATCGACAGTAGCCTTTTGTTGCATAAGGTAGAAGATATTGACTTCGACAGTCATGTTGCCAAAACATAGATTCTTTGACCCATCACAACAATTGATGATGGCATTAGCCATGTCCAAAGAGGGGCGACCCAAGATAATAGGAGTATTGGTGGGGTCGGGCGCAGGAGTGTCTAAGATGCTGAAATCCACAGGGTAGTAAAAGTCAAAAACTTTAATCAAAACACCTTCGATAATTTCTTTAGGCACTTTCACGGAATGATCAACAAGTTGAAGAGTAACCAGTGTAGGTTTCATGTTTTGTAAACCTAACTCAAGGTAGAGGGAGTATGATAGCAGATTAATACTAGCCCCAAGATCAAGTAAAGCACGAGTAGTGAACGTATTGCCTAACATGCAAGAGATAGTTGGATGATTGGGGTCTTTATTCTTCACAACACCGTTGTCATGGAGAAGGGACGTGGCTTGTTCAGTGATAAAGGCATCACGAGGAACAATTGTCCTACGATTTACAGTGCACAGCTCCTTCAAAAATTTATCAAACGAAGGAACTTGCTGAATCGAGGTGAGGAAGGGAATGTTAATGTGAACATTCTCAAAAAAATTATTGATCTCATCAAATTGTTGGGCTTTCTTAGTGGGAGCCAATCGATAGGGAAAGGGTGTTTTAAGCACGTAAACCGAAGTGGGCTCAATAGGCTTTGACACTGCGTTAGATGTGGGTTTAGAGGATGGGGTAACTTGAGGGATATGATCTAAAGATAGGATGCACTACACCAAAACTGGCGATTGGTCACGGCCAAAATCCCTGACCAAAGCTGTGGGTCGCGGACTTGGGCCGTGACCATTTCGGGCGTGACCATTTTCGTGGGTCGTGGCCCAAGTCCGTGACCAAAAAATGGTCACGGCCGAGAGGGGGTCATGGCAGATGGTCGCGGACTTAGGCCGTGACCCATGTCGTGACGGGTCGCGGCTCTCATCTGTGACCCACAATCGTGACAAATTAGTAGCGGCCAAAGTCCGCGACCCACAACCGTGACAAAAATTTAAAAAAAAAATGGTCACGGCCCTTATCCGTGACCCACAACAATGACAAATTGGTCGCGGCCAAAGTCCGCGACTCATTACCGTGACAAAAAAATTGGTCGCGGTCCTCATCCGTGACTCACAACCGTAACAAATTGGTCGCGGCCCTTATCCGCGACCCACAACCGTGACAAAAAAAATGGTCGCGGCCCAAGTCCGTGACCCACGACCGTGACGAAAAAATAAAAATGGTCATGGACAAAGTCCATGACCATATTTAACTATAATTTAAAAAAAAATGTATTTTTTGGTCCAATCCTAAAACTGGGGGTCCTGTGAGTGCACCATCAGTTGCTACGTGTAACGTTTGACGCGTACGAGGTGTTACAAATATTTATTATTGGCAAAACCATAAAAAAACCACAAATTGCGAATCGAGAACGTTGTTAATAAACAAATATATATACAAACTTATAAATATTACACGTCTTAATAATTCACAGACCACAAAAAAAAATTGGCCAGAGTTTCCTCTATTTTCTTGACATTCCAAAACCTGTAAATGTGAAACCTACTTATTATAAAGCCGGCACGGCCATAAAATTCAACAATCAAATTATAAAAGCCTGCACGTCCATAAAACTAAACAATAAAAGCCTGCATGGCTGACAAAATCCTAATTGTCCACAACCTATAAACAATCTTCATGCTGTAGACCATTGCCTCCTTCGTTTGTTCTGCGTGCAAAAATCCTACAAATGATGGGATACATAAAAAAAAATATTAGTAACCAAGCAGTTTTACAAAAAATTTAATCAAGCAGAAAAATTGCATATATGAATTAAAATTATTAGTAACCAAGTAGAAATATGCAAATTACCGTCGTATTCTCAAACCGGGAGTTCCGCGGCTGCGGGGTCCGTCCCTACGAGTTACATTGGTCCCGTGGGAGGTGTTGGTGCCACCCACGGGGACGTTCGGGGGCTGTTTTGAGTTCTCACCCTCTAACGCCATGTTTTTAAGCCTAAGTCTACAAATATGCAAATTATCATCGTATTCTCAAACCGGGAGTCCCGTGGCTGCGGAGTCAGTTCCTACGAGTTACATTGGTCCCGTGGGAGGTGTTGGTGCCACCCACGGGGCCGTTCGGGGGCTGTTTCGAGTTTTCACCCTCTAACGCCATGTTTTTAAGCCTAAGTCTAGAAATATGCAAATTACCGTCGTATTCTAAAACCGGGAGTCCCGCGGCTGTGAGGTCAGTTCCTACGAGTTACGTTGGTCCCGTGTGAGGTGTTGGTGCCACCCATGGGGACGTTCGGGGGCTGTTTCGAGTTCTCACACTTTAATGCCATGTTTTTAAGCCTAAGTCTACAAATATGCAAATTATCGTCGTATTCTCAAACCGGGAGTCCCGCGACTGCGGGGTCAGTTCCTACGAGTTACGTTGGTCCCGTGGGAGGTGTTGGTGCCACCCACGGGGTCGTTCTGGGGTTGTGTCGAGTTTTCACCTTCTAACGCCATGTTTTTAAGCCTAAGTCTAGAAATACGCAAATTACCGTCGTATTCTCAAATCGGGAGACCCGCGGCTGCGGGGTCAGTTCCTACGAGTTACGTTGGTCCCGTGGGAGGTGTTGGTGCCACCCACGGGGCCGTTCTGGGGCTGTTTCGAGTTTTCACTTTCTAACGCCATGTTTTTAAGCCTAAGTCTAGAAATATGCAAATTACCATCGTATTCTCAAACCGGGAGAACCGCGGTTGCGGGGTCAGTTCCTATGAGTTACGTTGGTCCTGTGGGAGGTGTTGGTGCCACCCACGGGGCCGTTCTGGGGCTGTTACGAGTTTTCACCTTCCAACGCCATGTTTTTAAGCCGAAGTCTAGAAATACGCAAATTACCATCGTATTCTCAAACCGGGAGACCCGCGGCTGCGGGGTCAGTTCCTACGAGTTACGTTGGTCCCGTGGGAGGTGTTGGTGCCACCCACGGGGCCGTTCGGGGGCTGTTTCGAGTTTTCACCTTCTAATGCCATGTTTTTAAGCCTAAGTCTAGAAATATGCAAATTATCGTAGTACTCTCAAACCGAGAGACCCGCGGCTGTGGGGTCAGTTCCTACGAGTTACGTTGGTCCCGTGGGAGGTGTTGGTGCCACCCACAGTGCCGTTCCGGGGTTGTTTCGAGTTTTCACCTTCTAACGCCATGTTTTTAAGCCTAAGTCTAGAAATATACAAATTACCGTCGTATTCTCAAACCGGGAGTTCCGCGGCTGCGGGGTCAGTTCCTACGAGTTACGTTGATCCCATGGGAGGTGTTGGTGCCACCCACGGGGACGTTCGGGGGCTGTTTCGAGTTCTCACCCTCTAACACCATGTTTTTAAGCCTAAGTCTATAAATATGCAAATTATCGTCGTATTCTCAAACCGGGAGTCCCGCGACTACGGGGTCAGTTCCTACGAGTTACGTTGGTCCCGTGGGAGGTGTTGGTGCCACCCACGGGGCCGTTCTGGGGTTGTGTCGAGTTTTCACCTTCAAACGCCATGTTTTTAAGCCTAAGTCTAGAAATACGCAAATTACCGTCATATTCTCAAATCGGGAGACCCGCGACTGCGGGGTCAGTTCCTACGAGTTATGTTGGTCTCGTGGGAGGTGTTGGTGCTACCCACGGGGCCGTTCTGGGGCTATTTCGAGTTTTCACCTTCTAACGCCATGTTTTTAAGCCTAAGTCTAGAAATATGCAAATTACCATCGTATTCTCAAACCGGGAGACCCGCGGTTGCGGGGTCAGTTCCTATGAGTTATGTTGGTCCCGTGGGAGGTGTTGGTGCCACCCACGGGGCCGTTCTGGGGCTGTTACGAGTTTTCACCTTCCAACGCCATGTTTTTAAGCCGAAGTCTAGAAATACGCAAATTACCATCGTATTCTCAAACCGGGAGACCCGAGGCTGCGGGGTCAGTTCCTACGAGTTACGTTGGTCCCGTGGGAGGTGTTGGTGCCACCCACGGGGCCGTTCGGGGGCTGTTTCGAGTTTTCACCTTCTAACGCCATGTTTTTAAGCCTAAGTCTAGAAATATGCAAATTATCGTAGTACTCTCAAACCGGGAGACCCGCGGCTGTGGGGTCAGTTCCTACGAGTTACGTTGGTCCCGTGGGAGGTGTTGGTGCCACCCACGGTGCCGTTCCGGGGTTGTTTCGAGTTTTCACCTTCTAACGCCATGTTTTTAAGCCTAAGTCTAGAAATATACAAATTACCGTCGTATTCTCAAACCGGGAGTCCCGCGGCTGCGGGGTCAGTTCCTACGAGTTACGTTGATCCCATGGGAGGTGTTGGTGCCACCCACGGGAACGTTCGGGGGCTGTTTCGAGTTCTCACCCTCTAACACCATGTTTTTAAGCCTAAGTCTATAAATATGCAAATTATCGTCGTATTCTCAAACTGGGAGTCCCACGACTGCGGGGTCAGTTCCTACGAGTTACGTTGGTCCCGTGGGAGGTGTTGGTGCCACCCACGGGGCCGTTCTGGGGTTGTGTCGAGTTTTCACCTTCTAACGCCATGTTTTTAAGCCTAAGTCTAGAAATACGCAAATTACCGTCGTATTCTCAAATCGGGAGACCCGCGGCTGCGGGGTCAGTTCCTACGAGTTATGTTGGTCTCGTGGGAGGTGTTGGTGCTACCCACGGGGCCGTTCTGGGGCTATTTCGAGTTTTCACCTTCTAACGCCATGTTTTTAAGCCTAAGTCTAGAAATATGCAAATTACCATCGTATTCTCAAACCGGGAGACCCGCGGTTGCGGGGTCAGTTCCTATGAGTTATGTTGGTCCCGTGGGAGGTGTTGGTGCCACCCACGGGGCCGTTCTGGGGCTGTTACGAGTTTTCACCTTCTAACGCCATATTTTTAAGCCGAAGTCTAGAAATACGCAAATTACCATCGTATTCTCAAACCGGGAGACCCGCGGCTACGAGGTCAGTTCCTACGAGTTACGTTGGTCCCGTGGGAGGTGTTGGTGCCACCCACGGGGCCGTTCGGGGGCTGTTTCGAGTTTTCACCTTCTAACGCCATGTTTTTAAGCCTAAGTCTAGAAATATGCAAATTACCGTAGTACTCTCAAACCGGGAGACCCGCGGCTGTGGGGTCTGTTCCTACGAGTTACGTTGGTCTCGTGGGAGGTGTTGGTGCCACCCACGGTGCCGTTCCGGGCTTATTTCGAGTTTTCACCTTCTAACGCCATGTTTTTAAGCCTAAGTCTAGAAATATACAAATTACCGTCGTATTCTCAAACCGAGAGTCCCGCGGCTGCGGGGTCAGTTCCTACGAGTTACGTTGATCCCATGGGAGGTGTTGGTGCCACCCACGGGGACGTTCGGGGGCTGTTTCGAGTTCTCACCCTCTAACGCCATGTTTTTAAGCCTAAGTCTACAAATATGCAAATTATCGTCGTATTCTCAAACCGGGAGTCCCGCGACTGCGGGGTCAGTTCCTACGAGTTATGTTGGTCCCGTGGGAGGTGTTGGTGCCACCCACGGGGCCGGTCTGGGGCTATTTCGCATTTTCACCTTCTAACGTCATGTTTTTAAGCCTAAGTCTAGAAATACGCAAATTACCATTGTATTCTCAAATCGGGAGACCCGCGGTTGTGGGGTCAGTTCCTACGAGTTACGTTGGTCCCGTGGGAGGTGTTGGTGCCACCCACGGGGCCGTTCTGGGGCTGTTACGAGTTTTCACCTTCTAACGCCATGTTTTTAAGCCGAAGTCTAGAAATATGCAAATTACTGTCGTATTCTCAAATCGGGAGACCCGCGGCTACGGGGTTAGTTCCTACGAGTTACGTTGGTGCCGTGGGAGGTGTTGGTACCACCCACGGGGACGTTCGGGGGCTGTTTCGAGTTTTCACCTTTTAACGCCATGTTTTGCTTAAGTATAGAAATACGCAAATTACCGTCGTATTCTCAAACCGGGAGACCCGCGGCTGCGGGGTCAGTTCCTACGAGTTACGTTGGTCCCGTGGGAGGTGTTGGGGCCACCCACGGGGCCGTTCAGGGGCTGTTTCGAGGTTTCACCTTCTAACGCCATGTTTTTAAGCCTAAGTCTAGAAATATGCAAATTACCGTAGTACTGTCAAACCGGGAGACCCGTTGCTTTGGGGTCAGTTCCTACGAGTTACGTTGGTCCCGTGGGAGGTGTTAGTGCCACCCACGGGGCCGTTTCGGGGTTGTTTCGAGTTTTTACCTTCTAAGGCCATGTTTTTAAGCCGAAGTCTAAAAATACGCAAATTACCGTCGTATTCTCAAACCGGGAGACCCGCGACTGCGGGGTCAGTTCCTACGAGTTACGTTGGTCCCGTGGGAGGTGTTGGTGCCACCCACAGGGCCGTTCGGGGGCTGTTTCGAGGTTTCACCCTCTAATGCCATGTTTTTAACCCTAAGTCTATAAATACGCAAATTACCTTCGTATTCTCAAACCGGGAGACCCGCGGCTGCGGGGTCAGTTCCTACGAGTTACGTTGGTGTCGTGGGAGGTGTTGGTGCCACCCACGGGGCCGTTGGGGGGTTGTTTCAAGTTTTCACCCTCTAACGAGTTACATTGGTCCCGTGGGACATTTCAAATGATTAGTTAGATAACTTTGTTTTATTCAAGGATTGGCCTAAACAGACCCCAAATACTAACTTTGACATGCGGAATCTTGAGATAAATAAAGAGAGGGTTAAAATATACATGTTCTAAGTGTTGTGAATGTAAAATCAGTCCACATATAACCACATCCTGAAAAAAACAAAGCTATATACCACTTAGAGGTGTTTTCAGTCCACGTAAAATCACAACCTGAATAAATCAGTCCCCGCATAGCAGATAGGTGTTCTCAATACATTGTTCTGAGTTTACATTTTTTATACCAACAATCTATATAAACAAAAAATATATACCAGTAATCTATATAAAGATAGACGGGAGAACCACTGCTGTTTATATGGTATATATTGTATACAAAACTGATGTTTATATACAAAATTGATGCATACCGAACTGCTCAAATTGATGCATACTGAATAGTAATGCACCGTACTTTTGATTTTTGCAAAATTACACCAAATATCTGCAAATCTATGCATATATATGCAACATATATATATATATATATATATATATATATGCATATATATGCTGCATATAGTGCATATATATGCAGTATATATTATATATATATATATATATATATATACTGCATATATATGCACTATATGCAGCATATATATGCATATATATATATATATATATATATATATATATATATGCAAATATATGCACATATATATGCAAATATATGCACATATATATGCACATATAGATGCAAATATATGCACTATATATACTACATATATATGCACTGCATATATATGCAGCAGTTGCATATATATGTCATTTGGATCGGTAGCAGAACTCTTCTCAGCCTGAACTTCAGCCGCATTCCTTGTTTACTCCACGGCCTCCACCATTGATGCAGAACCGAAATCGGCATCTTTACTGCCGCCAAGGAAGTCTGGCTCACTTATCTATACTACACTTACGGAAGATGTTCGGAAAACGGCCTCCCCATTATCCAAATTAGATTAAGAGGGCGCCCTTTCTTGCCTGTTTGCGTGTTTTCGCACCCTTACTTGTGTGCTTTCGCTTGTTAACTATCTAAAACGTGTTCTTTATAAGAAGGAAGACCTGCTGCTCTAACTTCTTTCACTACTATTTATCTTGGCAAAGTCCTCCCACTATTTCTAGTTATATAATTCATTACTCTGCGCAGCTATTGATGCGTCCGCTGCTACGAAAGCTAGCTAGGGCTATTTTAACAAAGAAGAATCTGTGGACAAGATAAGAGAGTGGGCAAGCAAAGAAGAATCAGCCCGACAGTAAGGGAATCATAATCCACGATGAATTGGATTCTAAGAGAGATTAGAAAAACATCAAATCCTGATCTTCACTCTTTCGAGATAGCCAGTTCGGGTGCGGTGCCGGACAAGAGCTAACCGTAGCAGTCTAAGGAATCGATTGAAGAAGAAATGGGGAATCTGCCCTTCTTTGGTTCCAGCAGTTCCATCGGGAGAGAAGCCTCCAGGCAAAATAGTTTAGGGAAGAGAGGAACATCCCATTCAAGGGAAGGAAGGAACTGAAAGCCTTGACATCTCATGTCTTAAGGAATGCCAGCTCGAGAAGAGAAAGATATAGAGAATCCGATTTGCAAGGCCTATGGAGTGCATATATATGCAACAGTTGCATATATATGCAGCAGTTGCATATATATGTCTGCATATATATGCACTGCATATATATGCAACACTGCCCCGCCCCGCCCCCTGCCCCGTCGCCTCCCCCCTTTCCCACTCACACACGCACACACGCGCACACAAACACACACACAAACATGTATACACTGGCATATTTGTTAAGTTTTTGGATTGGGGGTTTCACGTTGCTGCCAAAAACGAGGTATACCTCACGAATTTGTTTTAATATATTTTTGTTGAATCTTTTGTTTCAGCAAGTATGATTTATCACTGTGAAGCTTCTCATCACTGTTGTAATGGATGGCCTGATAAGTAGGATGCACTGAGCATATGGTATGTTTTATTTCTAAATCTCTCATTTAGTTTCATATTAATAATTATATAATTCTGATACGTTATTTCTCTTTCAGGTGATAATTATTTAAAGTCCTACGTGATACCGGAACCGTAGGCAACCGTAACGGATCAAACGACTGAATATGAGTGTCAGGAGGTTTATTTTGTAGATCCCACTCTTGGATTCACCCTAGATCAGGTATACTCTCTATTTTATTTTGGATTTTATCACCAATATGCACACACTCACACGCGCACACAAACACACGCATGCACACACGCACACACTCTCACTACATATATGCATATGCATATATGCAGATTGCATATATGCATACATGCCCCATCCCCTCCCCCCTTCCCCACTCACACACACACACACACACGCACACAAGCGCCCCCTGCCCGTCCCCTCCCCCCTTCCCCACTCGCACACGCACGCACACACAAACATGCACACACACACGCGCCCCCTGCCCATCCCCTCCCCCTTTCCCACTCACACGCACACGCGCGCACACACAAACATGCACACACGCACACACACAAGCCGGGAGCGCCGTGACTACACGGTCGGTTCCTACGACTTACATTGGTCCGGTGCGAGATGTTCGTGACTCTTGCGGGACTATTTTGTGGGTGTTTTACGATTTCACCCTTCGATGGCATCTTTTTTATTCTCAAGTCTAACTTTTTGCAAATTTACGCCGTATACTCAAATCGGGATCCTTGTGACTACCCGTTTGGTTCCTACTATTAACATTGGTCCCGTGCGAGGTGTTCGTGACTCTTACGGTACCGTTTTGTGGCTTTTTTACGTTTTCACCCTTCTAAGGCATGCTTTTATGCTTTAGTCTAATTTTTTGCAAATTTATGTCGTACACTCCAACTGGGAGCGTCGTGACTACGCGGTCGGTTCCTACGAGTTACATTGGTCCCGTGCGAGGTGTTCGTGACTCTTACGGGACCGTTTTAAGGTTGCTTTACGTTTTCACCCTTCGATGGCATGCAAGTCTAACTTTTTGCTAATTTACATCGTACACTCAACTCGGAAGCCCCGTTACTACGCGATCGGTTCCTACGAGTCACATTGGTCCCGTGCGAGGTGGTCGTGACTCTTACGGGACCGTTTTGTGCTTGTTGTACGTTTTCACCCTTCGATGGTATGTTTTTATGCTTAAGTCTATTTTTTTTGCAAATTTACGTTGTACACTCTAACCGGGAGCCCCGTGACTACGCGGTCGGTTTCTATGAGTTACATTAATCCCGTGAGAGGTGTTCGTGACTCTTACCGGACCGTTTTATGGCTATTTTACGTTTTCACCCTTCGATGGCATGTTTTTATGCTTAAGTCTAACTTTTTACAAATTTACGTGATACACTCAAACCGGGAGCCCCGGGACTACGCGGTCGGTTCCTACGAGTCACATTAGTCCCATGCGAGGGGTTCATGACTCTGACGGGACCGTTTTAAGGCCGTTTTACGTTTTCACCCTTCGATGGCATGTTTTTATGCTTAAGTTTATTTTTTTACAAATTTAAGTCATACACTCAAATCGGGAGCGCCGTGACTACACGGTCAGTTCCTGCGATTTACATTGGTCCCGTGCGAGGTGTTCGTGACTCTTACGAGACTGTTTTGTGGCTATTTTACGTTTTCACCATTCGATGGCATGTTTTTATGCTTAAGTCTAATTTTTTGCAAATTTACGTCGTACAATCAAACCGGGAGCGCCTTAAACCTAGAAAGTGGCAATCCGTTGGATAATGACTTCTTTTTCTAGTTTTCACCCTAACTATTCTTTGTTCAAAAGTTATGTTCTCCCCCCCCCCCCCACACCGGAAGTGACAAGAAACAAATGCTCCAACAATACCCAAACTATAGGGGGCACACAAAACTTAAAATTACGGGGTTTAGACATAAATAGGATCCAAACCCAAAGTAATTAAAAAATTGAATCAATGCATATTTAACCTTAAAATAAAGTTCATCATAGGTCTATCCATTACCTGGATATTTTGTTACACCCAACGCCAATCAGAACCTTCTCTATGCCAGCAGCGATGCAATTTCAGATTATGTTTGATAGTAGTTCGACCCCAACATCAATGTATCCTATGACAGTGAAAAAATAATGAATTTTTTGCAAACAATTATGTTCAATTAAAAAAATGGTAGAACCAAAAAATCAGATTCAAAACCAAAGGAAGAAAACCAGGGCTAGTTCTTTCGTCAGTCACTGTCCCTACGAGTTACATTGGTCCTGTGGGAGGTGTTGGTACCACCCATAGGGGACTCACGGGGCCGTTCGGGGGCTGTTTCGAGTTTTCGCCCTCTAAAGCCATATATATTCTAAACAAAAGAACCGATAAATCACCTAACATTTGCACAAATAGCGGGACATTACACTTAATAGTAGATGAAATTCATAAATTAATGTAAAGTGCTAATACAATGTCAATGTCATAATAGGATACAAATAAGATTGATGAGGATAAAATAATATTTTGATACTCAATCTTCCACTAAATCAACTAAAAGATCCTTCAAATTAGGGTTGTCATCAAGAGCTGACTGGAACTCTTTTGGAGCCTTTAATGCGTCTACTTCAGTAGTCATACCCTTTGGTGCATGCACAACAATAGACCAATTGCCATCGTTTATGCACTTCGAGTAGAATACCTTCTTTACATTCTGAAAGGCACAAATAAAAGGCTCATCGACTATGTGGTCTTTAGTCTTAAGGTTTGATAAATCTACCATAATAAGTTTGGAGTCGGGATCAACTTTGCAAGCATTCGTTGTATCCTCCACCTTTACCCAATCACAATAGAATACCGTTTCTCTGAAATCCAAGTAATCAAGTTCTAGGATTTATTGAATTATCCCATAATAGGTTAGCACCGTATTCTTTGGATTTTTATCACTTTTGCTAGCGATACAGGTGGTCAAGGCGGAAATTGATATTCCACTATTTTGCATCAAAAGCTTTTCCTCATATGGATATGAAATGAAATCAAAACCGTTGGTGCGGAATTTCTTAAACTCTTTTGCACGAAAACTAGGACCTTTTGCTAGGCGTGCAAGTCTGGAAGAGACATCACCTCTTTTTAGAAGCTGCATTTATTAATGAATTTGTATTAGGGCATGTTTTTACCACACATGAATAAATAACCGCACACATAAGATGTGAAAAGTACCTTTTTTGACACCCATGCCCTAAAGTCAGTTGTCGTCCAATTTCTCTTTGATTTTGGATAATTTCGTTCTCGTACTTCCTACCAAAAAATTATAGAGTTTAGATCATAAAATAAAAAATACATATAATCAAAGAAGAAGAATTTAGTAGATACTCACTCTCTCCAGTCTTGGACTTCATCTTGCGATTCGAAGACATGACGAGTTTCTTGATCGTATTGTAGGTTTGTGAGTTTCACCTCTTTCGGGTTCCCAAACGATAATTCGTCCTCAAACTCGTCAGGTTCCTCTATCACTCGTTTTCCAAGAGGATTAAACCTCCAAACCTCTTATTCTGGCATATGTTCCCTAGCGTATAGCGATGATTCCACCGTTACGTATTCTTCAGCAATTGACCCTCCAATATACCGTGTATTCTTTACATAATCTTTGAAGGTTTTCATCAAGCGCTCAAAAGGATACATCCAACGATACCACACGGGACCACATAATAAAGCTTCATCGCATAAATGCACAAGCAGGTGGATACTGATATCGAACGGAGGAAAATATTTCTCTAATACACAAACTGCCTCGGCTAAAGTTGATTTCGCAGCTTTAATGTGCCTTCTGTTTACCAATTTTGCACAAAGTAGGGTAAAACACAAACTGATTTGCATAATTGCCCGACGGAGATCTTTGTGTTCAGAGAAGCAATGCCGAAATAACAACGGGATTAATTGGATGATAACGTGCCAGTCGTGAGACTTGCACTGTTTCAAGTCATTTGCTTGGTAGCTTACTACCCTACGTAAATTACCAGAATAACCTGTTGAAGTCTTCAAGTTGAACAACGTGTCTAAGAGGATCTTCTTCTCACTAGTAGTAAAAGTGAAAGCAGTTGGGGGGATAAAAATTCTTCCTGTCGTTGGATCATTTTTTAACCACAGTCTCTTCTTTATTTTCATATCCTATAGATCTCGGTGGGCACGCTCTCCATCTTTGGAATGAGATCCACCCAGACATGTTCCTATCAAATGTTCTGCAACATTCTTCTCTGTGTGCATCACATCAATTATATGCCTTACACGATGATCTTTCCAATACGGCAAATTAAAAAATATTGATCGCCTAGACCATGGCTTCGCTTTACTAGGGTCGTTCGGATCCTCCCTAGCTTTACGCTTCAGGTTTACAAATCGGGGTTGTTTGCCTACGTACCTATTCCCCGCAGTCGTAGCCACCGCCTTCTCCTGAATTTGCTGACCAGAAAGTCGAATAGGTGTCGTTCTTTGCTCGTGACCGACAGGCAAAAAGTTAGACTTGTCGTTCCTAAAAGGGTGACTGGTCGGCAGAAATCTACGATGACCCGTGTAACTCAACTTACCACTATGTTTTAACCAACAGGCTTCAGTTTCCTCCCCACATATGGGACATCCATAATAACCATGAATATTACAACCGGACAAGGTCCCTTAAGCAGGAAGATCGTGGATCGCCCACATCACCATTGCTTTAAGTGTGAACTCTTCACCCTTATGAGAATCGAACGCCGCCACGCCTTTATCCCACAACTCTTTAAGTTCTTCGATCAATGGTGCTAAGAATATATCAATATCATCACTGGGAGGCTTCGGCCCGGGTATCAACAGAGATAACAATGTGAACTCCTTTCTCATGCATAATGTCGGAGGAAGGCGCCATAAGAACTGGCCAATAACTCTGACTAGTACTTAAATTACTGAAAGGGTTAAACCCATCGGTTGAGATTGCAAGACGAACGTAGCGCAGTTCCTTTGCAAATTCATGGTGTTGTGCATTTGAAATTTGCCAGATGAGTGAATCAACCGGATGATGCATCAAATTCCCACCCACCTCGCATCGAGCATGCCATGTCATGGCCACCGCTATCCACGGTACAGTAAAAAAATGTTTTAACCGTGGCCCAAGTGGAAAATACTTCAAAACCTTTTGTGGGACTTGCGAGCACTTGCGATTTTTTGCATGTTTGCCATTTCCATTATCACAAACCATATATCTAGGCTCACTACATACAGGACATTCATCCTTCTCTTCGTGCTCATTCCGGTACAATATGCAATCATACTTGCAAGCATGAATAGATTTGTATTTCAAACCTAAATCCTTCAAACTCTTCTTCATCGTAGGATAATTGTCTGGTAACATGTTCTCTTTTGGGAGAATTTCTTTAATCCACTTAAGAATTCCGGTTACGCTGTTTCCAGACAAACCAAATTGACTCTTCAAATTATGCAAACTAATCATTGCATATAATACCGAGTGATCTTCATCGCAATCTTTATACAATGGTCTAGCCGCATCGGCTTTAAACCGTATGTATTCCCAATCTCCTAGTAGTTCAGCATCAATTTGTTCATTTACTTGGTCATAATGTGCATTATTTGTATCCATAGGTTGGTGGTTTTGTTGGTTGTGGAGTCCGTAAGCATCATCAATTAAGTTGATCAATGGACGATGTGTTGGTGAATCATGTACCACTTCTACTCCTTGAGGTTCCGTTACACGGTCGGCTCCCGGTAATTCTTCTGGAACATAAGGTACAACTTTTTCACCATGGTATGTCCATATTATATAGTCTTGACAGATTCCCCACTTTAGTAAATGCAACTCAACAACTTCCAATGACTTATATTTTTCGTTAATACAATGAGTGCACGGACAAGGAATCTTCTCACTTTTAAGATTTTTGGAAGCGTATTTAACAAATTCATAAACGCCCTTTACATGATTAATTGATATCCGGTTAGTCTCTCCTATCCACTCTTTGTATTGTGGGAAATCCATGTAATAGTCTTCAAATTTCAGTCCTGTGGTAATAGGTTAAAAAATATTATTACAACTGAAACAAAAAGAATATTCTTACGACTGAAACAAAAAAAATATCATTCCAAACGAAACAAAACCAATATTCTTACAACTGAAACAAAAAAAATATCATTCCAACTGAAGCAAAACCAATATTCTTACAACTAAAACAAAAAAAAATTATTACAACTGAAACGAAAGAAAATATTATTAAATCTTGGTCAACAGATAAAGTGGCCAAGTAATAAAAGATTTTGCATAATTCCTCAATTCCATCCCATCCCCGCTGTTAACGTACACAGGTACATCTCTGCAGCCGTTGTATATTTCATCGACCATTATTTTAGCCTCACCCTTCTCCAAAGGTCGATGATGTACTAGAGTTCCAGGAACCCTGGACATGAGTATGCACATGCCAACAAACCTCGAATTGCTCATGTCCTTGATATAGTACTCTTCGCCATAGTCACTGTGAGTTGTTGACGATGATCCGAGCCTCGTGATTGGTGGAGGTACAGGGGAGGGGAATGTTGGAGGATGAGGCATTTGAGAGGGGAATGTTGGAGGGGAAGGATGTGTGAAACCTTGAGTAGGAGTAGGGTAAGGGTAACCTTGAGGAGGCATTGGGGGCCTATAACTTTCCCAAAGATTCACAAGTTTCCCAATTTGATTTGTCAATAATCCCAGGGAATTTTTAATCTCATGGACATCCCCATCGGTCTTCAACTGGTGCTCCTTTTGGGATGAGATACAATTCTTGACCGAAGAAATCTCGTACACAAGAGGTGCAATGTGATGAAGTTTTGTTTTTAGCATATGTGAGCCAACACCTCTCGTCCTCCCCCTTTTGTCCTTTCCAAAGGTCTTAGTCAGGGCATCATTTTCAAGGTCAAAGTCATCAGTAGGGATCGAATCTGATTGACTGCTGATGGCCTCTATTGATTCCAGTGTCTTAGCCAAGTGTAGCGGGAATTTATTATCTTTGTCCCGTCGATCATGAAGGAATAAGTTGGACCGATTTGGGTTTTTACCGGCATCTGGACCATCTTTTGTCCGACTCTCCCATTCATTCTTCAAATCCTCATATGATTTGGATCCCAGCCTATGGATATCAGTTTTTTGTGCCCTATATTTTTTGTTTTGCTCCCTCTGGACCAACTTTTTTTCCTTCGCCTCATTCTCCAAAAACTTATTCCACTGATCCACCGGCATTTCAACATTGGGAGGCACTTTCTCTTTCAAAGCCAAAATATCTGAGCTCGCTGCCTCTTTCGGGAAATGTTTCTTCTGAAGGTTTCTCCTGTATGTCCTCAATCCTTCAGCAACCCGAGATAGAACCTTATTCTTGGAACGGACAGGAAATGAGAAATTCTTGCAAAGTTGGTCATGTATGTCATCTTTGACAGCTTGATCAACAAGGTTCCAATTGTCTGGTCCACCGACTCCCACGTTCATTTTTCCCAGCGACAAACACCGGGCTTTAAAGTTCAGCACGCCATTCCTATCACCCGTCGGGTTATTCCCGAGAAAGGAGAAGCCAATAGGCTTCTTTTCATTTGAGCGGGTGGCATCATGAGTGTTGGATGGGGGCGTTAAAGCAACGGGAGTGCTGGATTGGGGCGTAGGAGCACTTGGAGTTGGACTTGGTGAGGAGTGAACCATTGGTGGAGTTGTTAATTGCTCAGTCATTGGTGTTGAGAATTCGGGTTCTGCACGAGATGGTGAACCTCGTTGTGGTGTCACATCGGCACTTGGTACCCTTGGGTTGTTTCCTCTCGACATTATCTACAACAATTAAAAAATATAAGTGACTAAATAATTATAGTAATATGAAATTATATAATTAATCAAGCTTAATTAGTTTTTATATATATAGATAGATAGATAGATACCTTTTCAATGTAAGACTTTAGAATAAGTTCAATGTGTCTGATCTCCATCCATTCGGTATTAGTTTTTAAGAACCTATGAATTTTTGCACGTGGCCAGCTAGAAGGAAGGGTATCTATGATTGATGTGTAGATGTCAGTGACATGAACTCAGAATCTCCTATTTCTCAACTTGTTGGCAAGATTCAATTTTACGTGCATGTGGCGCGAGACATCACAGTCTATGTCAATGCTCTTTGTACGCAGTTGTATCCATAACGGGTGGATTTTTTTTTCCGCCTTCTCCAACAACGTAACCAAGGTCGGGGCTATATCGGGATTACGTGTGTGAAATATATTTTGTATAACGTCATCCCAGTTTTCTGGTAGAGAAAATAAAATACGATCGAACAAGTAATCTTGCTGGATATCAAATCCATGATTTACAAGGTAGTTAAATTGTTCGATCTTTTTTATTTCCGTACTTATAAATACGAGTACCCTCTATATGATGCACGCTAATAAAAGAGTTATGTGTGCGGTCTAATTGCAACCTCTCCCTTTCTTGTTGACAATATTTATCACCGTGCCTCATTTTTCCTGAGAAAAGTATACGAGGGCATGAATACGAGTCCTGCTATTAAGGTTTAGGTTTGAAAGTTATGAGAGTTTAAACATACATATACACATAAACAATTTGTTCATAATTACACACATAAACATACATATACACATAAATCTATACACAATTTATTTGTTGGCCCAAGTTCGCGACCCACTGGGTATGACAAAAAATGCACATTAATCGCAAGATATGTGATATACTTTTTCATAGGAAAATCAAGAGCACACCCAACAAATTTAATAACATATACATTTATCGACACTAGTATCAATTCAATAAATTCAACATATTATCCAACAACCAAGCCAACAATATCTCACTATAGTAATGTGCACACGTGTTTGCGACTCGTATGTCAAAAAAAATTATTTAATTATATTTTCTAGAAAAACAAACAAGACAGGCATATTTTGTCGAAACAAAATACACACATATACAATCTAGGGTTTATTGACATAATCTATACATACACACACATACAATCTAGGGTTTATTGACATAATCTATACATACACACACATACTATTTAAGGTTTACTAAACCCTAATATTTTTTTTGACATAAATCTATACATACACACACATACACACATACAAAGATAAATCTACACATACATACACAAAAATTAGGGCTTTAGATAGAAATCACGAAATCCAAATGAATCAATACATACCAACTGAAATCGATTAGCCAAATGCAAATCCAACTGAAATCCAAATGCAAATTCAACTGAAATCCAGCCGAAATCGCAGGAGCTCGAAATCGCACGAACCCTAACAGCAAACGAAGTGGCACGTAATAAATGAGAAGCTGGGAATATTTCCTTTTAAGACCAGACTATGGTCACGGCCTAGAGCCGTGACCCGATGTGCGCGACCTATTAATGACCATGAGGCTGGCAATTTCGACCTGGTCACGACCTAGAGCCGTGACCCATTACTGACTTGGACAATGGCGATTTCAAATTGGTCACGGCCAAGAGCCGTAACCCATGCGCGTGACCCTTGACTTACTTGCTGGACAATGGCGATTTTGATTTGGTCACGGGTTAGGGCCGTGACCCATAATGCGTGACCCTTTTCCAGCAGCCTTGGTGTTTGAATGATGTATGGTCACGGCCTATAGCCGTGACCCAGACCAACAAATGGTCACGATCGTAAGACGTGACCCTTAATGTGTGTGTTTTATGCTTCGTCGCATCTTTGGTCACTGATGATGCTGGAATTAGCACCACCAGATAAGGTGTTTTTAAGCTCAATCTAAGAACAACAATGGCAGCATAGTTATGTAAAAGGTAGGAGAAAGAGATGAGGAGAAGAGGAGTGAGCACCAGAATATAAGTGGTTCAGCCTAAATTGGCCTACATCCACTGTGTGTGTGAATAACCTCACTGTAATAAGGCACTAATGGCCATGGATACAATCTCTCAAGCCTTCTCTCTCTACTGTGTATCTAGACAGAGTTTCAGCTAGGGTTGTTTTTTCTAGATGCTTTACAAGGTAGAGGATGACCTCTGTATATAGTACCTAGGGGGTGTAATATACCCCCCATGCATGCAATGTGAATGTGTGCGATAGCCTCACCAATATGGGAAAGCCATCTGTCACTGTCACATGTAGAGAATGATGATGCAATATTCTCCCCACGTGTGGGGAATAATCTTGTTATAACTAATTTATGTCCACGTGCCCTTATCCAAATGTTAACAGATGCTCGGCTATCGCGCCTGGTGTATGACCTCGGCCTGGGAGAGGCCGAGGTTGGTAAGTCTAGGTACTCATTCAGTCCGAGTATTCCATGGAGGTCTCAGCCTAATCCCAGCCGAGATAATGGACAAGGTCGGCCTGAGACGAGGTTGAGTTGGAGTGTTTGGAGTATCGACTAATGTCTTGATGAGGTTGCTGATGGCTTCCTATGAGCTCGACCTATGCCTGGCCAAGGTTTCCATTCCAAGGTATACGAGAATGCCGCTGATACTTGTGATGTCCCTTGGAGAGGCTCATGGTAGTGTCGGCTTGGGCCGACCTTGCTATGGCCGAGGGTTGATATCGCGTGTCCAAGACATGTCCAACGTCGGCCATAATCTCGAACAAGGTTGGTGTCTCTGGGTCGAGGTCACACTTGGGGCATATCAATCACTCCCCAGCCCTTAGTCATATATGGGAGCAGGTGACTAGGGGATTATCACACCTCCGAGGCCTGTCTATTACGAGCCAATATTTGTTTGACACTTGTCCAATGATGAAGTATGCTTGCTTGGTGGGCGTGTGATGTTAGCCGCCCTTTGGGGCTCCCAAGGCAATGATGGGCCTTGGGAATTGCGCCTGTATATTTAAAGGTTTTGAACCCTATTTCCCTTCTTTCTTCTTCACTTCTCTCGTTTCCAGCCAAACTCGTTCCTGCTGCCTTCTCTTTCTAAAAAGATCTTTGCTGAGGCTTTTGGAAGGTGGTTTCTCGCGTCTTCTCATCTCCTCCTTACTATTTCATCCTCAGGTAACCTTCGCCATACTTTTTCCTTCATTTTTCCTGCAAGTCTCCTTATTTTCGCGTTTTCTGACGAGTTTTTGAGTTTTCCGGTGAGACCACCATTATTTCAGGCGAACAATTCTTGCCACATTTAGGTAGTTTGATCTTTTACTGCTTTACTTCACTAGCCAATCTTGTTTTTAGTTTTAGGAAGTCTCCCAAGTGTAGTGTCAGCCTCCCTTAGAGAGAAGACTTTAGAAAAGATTAGACAAATAGAAAGAGCACAGGAGGAGGCTCGTAGGTCACAAGAATTTCCCATTAGACCCATCTTTCCACCACCTCTGAAGGTGATATATCCTGACCCCCCAGAGTTTTTCACTCAGACAGAGGTTCCTGCTGATCCCATACCAATGTCTGAGTCTGAATCTTCTACCTCAGACCCCATTTCTGTGGATTCCTTTCAGGATGCCATGGACTTCACACCTCAGCCTGATCAGGCCGAGGTCTCCAGCCGAGCCTCATCCCATAATAGCTCAAGCACCTCAACCTCTTCCTCAGAGGTTGAAATTGTTGAGCCAAGTGTGGCTATACCACCCATACTTGACGCCATCCCTCTGTCAGCCATCATCGAGGCAAAGTTCGCTCAGAGGTTCCCGAGTAACCCATCAACATCTGCTCCGGCCGACGTTGAGTTGGATGATGATGATGAGGTTGAGAGCGATGACGACGTCTCTGAGGCGGCTGAGATCGAGAGTACTATTACTGAGGTAGACCTTCTCTGCTTTAGATATCTGTATTCTATCAGTCCCTCAATAAAGCTTAGGAGACCTCTGAGGGAGGAGAGGGCTTATCATGGCCGAGACGACGAGATATGCTTGTACGAGCAGATGTTCAAGTTGGGGTTTCGTCTGCCCATTCACCCCATTATCAAATCCATCATTTCCTATATTAATTTGGCCCCCTCTCAACTATCCCCAAATGCTTGGAGAGTCATAATAGGGGCCATAGTCTTATGGAAGGCTGTCCACCACTCAGACCTTCCAGTTCAGGTCTTCATAGGTTTCTATGTCCCTTCCTCAGCTAAAAATCATTCGAGCTACTACCATTTTGTAGCTCGGAAGCCTGAGAAGAAAATGCTTCAAATAACTCAGACTTCCAACCATAACTGGAAGCCTCGGTATTTCTTTGCTTCTGGGCCATGGGAATTTGGCCCATGTGTTCCCTCATCTATTCTAGAGCCGAGGAAACCCATGAGGTGGGGTAAAGTCACAATGTCTGTGAGGGTCGACCCTGGCCTGAGTCTACAAAACCTACAGAAGGTGAAAGCCCTATAAGATCAGGGGGTACATGGTCTGTTCGTCAGGTTCGAACACTTGATGACCCCCCCATTACCTCTCTGAGACAGGTCTGGGTGGAAGTCCTCTTTCTGATCTTGGTAAGCGCTTTTTATCTGAAGTTGAACCTCTGAGTTTATTCATGTCTAATTATCTAACTGAGATCTACTTAATTTTTTATAGAGCGACCAACGGATATTTCGGACAAACTTTGGGAAATGGCTGCACCCAGCTTGACGAGACTTGCCAAGAAAGCAGGCCTTAATGCTCCTCCCCCAGCTCCCTCTGCCTCTAAGCCCCAAGCCACAAAGAAGAGGGATCCAGAAGGTCATTCCCCTGAGGATCAGAGGCCGAAGAAGAAGAATGCTGACACTTCCATCCCCATCTCTTTAGCTGACGCCCTATCGGCTCGTCTAGATCAGTTGAAAATAACTGACAGCATAGTCGGCCATAGTCTTCAGGCCCTAGATGCCTATGGCTCTACAATGATCGAGGCTGACAAATGCTTCTTCAGGTCACTGGACACCCCATTGCTGGTTGAGTTCGGCATTCACAGATCCATTCAGGTATGACTTGATCTTTCTGATTGTTCTTCACCCAAAGTGCAACATCTGATTGTTCTTCAGCTCATTCATGATCATAAAATATGCAGGGTCTGGCAGCTATGCACCACTTATCCAACTGGACTCTGAGGAAATTGCCCCTCATCCAAAAGGGTCAAGAGGCCGAGAAGGTCCAGAGCACTCTGAACGCAGAGATTGACCGCCTCAAATCTGAGCTGAAGGATTTTGAGAAGAAGGTGAGGGGGTTGGAGAAGGACATCTCTCAGCTTGGTAAGGATTATACTGCAGCTCTGAAGGCTAAGGATGATGTTCTGCAGTAGAAGGTCAACTCAGCTGTTAGGGGAGCCCTCGATGATGCCTCTGAGAAGATAATCTCTAACTACAAGTCCTCTGACGATTTTATGAGCTTCGGCTTTGAATACCTTGAAAGAGGTATCAAAGCCACTATTAAGTCAGCTAATGTCAAGGAGAGAGAGGCTGGTACTTTCAAATCCTCAGATTTCATAGGCCTCGGCTTTGCCGATCCCCAGTTTGCCCAGGCCCTTCAGGAGGTGGAGGAGGAGGCTGTTGCGCCTGCCGAGACTGCCACATTGGACGGCACTGAGGTTGAAGGGGCAGACCATCATGATGACGTGGCCGAGGTGACCAATGTTGTCCAAGCTAACCAAGTCGAGGATATCAACATTCCCCCCTCAAACCCTTAGATAATTTTTTAACATTGTTTGTAACCCATAACATTTTAAAACTTGTTCTGTAATCCTTGGTCATCTATTATTTCTGAATGTATCAACCTTTGAGGAGGATCATCCTCACTTACTTTTATTGAATTTCATGTGATGTTTTCGCCCTTAGTCTTATTGCAATGATATCTTGTTTAAACTTAATCAATGGTCTAACCTAAGATGTTATCCTCATAATTAATCTCACCAAATTAATGATGTTAAGGGTCTGAGTTTATCCCGTATGGTGTCTGATCTCAGACCTCGTCACCACTGAATGGTGTTATGAAGGTCTGAGGTCATCACCTAAGATGTTATCCTCATAATTAATCTCACCAAATTAATTATGTTAAAGGTCTGAGGTCATCCCATTATGGTGTCTGACCTCGTCACCACTGTGATGTTGTAAGGGTCTGAGGTCATCACCTAAGATGTTATCCTCATAATTAATCTCACAAAATTAATGATGTTAAAGGTCTGAGGTCATCCCATTATGGTGTCTGAGCTCAGACCTCGTCACCACTGAATGGTGTTATGAGGGTCTGAGGTCATCACCTAAGATGTTATCCTCATAATTAATCTAACCAAATTAATGATGTTAAGGGTCTGAGGTCATCCCATTATGGTGCCTGAGCTCAGACCTCGTCACCACTGAATGGTGTTATGAGGGTCTGAGGTCATCACCTAAGATGTTATCCTCATAATTAATCTCACCAAATTAATGATGTTAAAGGTCTGAGGTCATCCCATTATGGTGTCTGATCTCAGACCTCGTCACCACTGAATGGTGTTATGAAGGTCTGAGGTCACCACCTAAGATGTTATCCTCATAATTAATCTCACCAAATTAATGATGTTAAGGGTCTGAGGTCATCCCATTATGGTGTCTGAGCTCAGACCTCGTCACCACTGAATGGTGTTATGAGGGTCTGAGGTCATCACCTAAGATGTTGTCCTCATAATTAATCTCACCAAATTAATGATGTTAAAGGTCTGAGGTCATCACCTAAGATGTTATCCCCATAATTAATCTCACCAAATTAATGATGTTTAGGGTCTGAGGTCATCCCATTATGGTGTCTGAGCTCAGACCTCGTCACTACTGAATGGTGTTATGAGGGTCTGAGGTCATCACCTAAGATGTTATCCTCATAATTAATCTCACCAAATTAAATGATGTTAAGGGTCTGAGGTCATCCCATTATGGTGTCTGAGCTCAGACCTCGTCACCACTGAATGGTGTTATGAGGGTCTGAGGTCATCACCTAAGATGTTAACCCCGTAATTAATCTCTGACCTAAGAATGAAGCAAGAATTGTCATGGGAACTGATCTTTATTAATAACCTCTTCATAATAAGATGGTACATTTACATAAAACTCTATCCAACATCATATGTAATATCTCTTTAGGTGATAAGCATTCCATGGGTTAGCAAAAGGTTCTCTTTCTAGGTTTTCTAGCCTGTAGGTGCCAGGCACAACCTCTTCCATCACTTTGTAGGGGCCATGCCAGTTTGGGTGAAGCTTGTTTGCTTTCTGTAGGGTCTTCTTTAGCACTAGGTCTCCCACTGCAATGGGTCTTGACTTTACCCTCTGGTTGTAAAATTTCGCTGCCCTCTGTTGGTAGGCTGCTTGTCGGACCTCTACGTCCTCTCTTCTTTCTTCAATAAGATCTAGGTCTAGCCTCCTCTCTTCCCCATTATTGTCAGGGTCATAGGTCTGAATCCTATGAGTTGGGAGCCCTACTTCCATTGGTATGACGGCCTCTGAGCCATGTGCCAACATGAACGGGGTTTCTCCTATTGGTGTCCTTGTCGTGGTTCTAGAGGCCCATAACACAGCGTAGACCTCTTCAACCCATCTTCCCTTCGCATCTTCTAACCTCTTCTTGATTCCATCCAGGATAGTTCTATTTGTGACCTCGGTCTGACCATTTACCTGAGGTCGGCCAGGAGATGAGAATAATTGCTTTATTCCTACTCTTAGGCAATACTTTTCTAAAGAGGAGTTCTTGAACTGGGTCCCATTATCCGAGATGAGAGTGTTTGGGAGTCCATATTTGCATATGATATTCCTCCAAATAAATTGGAAGGTCTTCTGCTCTTTGATTGTTATCATCGACTCTGCCTCCACCCACTTTGAAAAATAGTCGATGGCAACTATCAAGAATCTATGATTGTTAGAAACTCTTAGCAGGGGTCCTATTAAGTCAATCCCCCATACTGCAAATGGCCATGGATAGGTGATTGATGTCATAGGCTGATGGGGCTGATGAGGAATAGTGGCGAATCTTTGACATTTATCACACCTCTTTACGTAAGCTGCGGTGTCCTTGGACAGAGTTGACCACCAGTACCCCTGTGTGATGATTCTCTTGGCCAAGGGTCTTCCCCCTATGTGGCTAGATCAAGAACCCTCATGAACATCCTGTCAGGCCCGGGGAACTTCCGTGGGATGCACACATCTGAGGAGAGGCAATAGAAATCCCTTTTTGTAAAAGACGTCTACTATCATTGAGAACTTGGCAGCCCTATATCTCAATTTTCTTCTCTCTAGCTTGGACTCAGTCAGCTCTCCCCCTCTAATATACCTGACGAGGGGTCGATCCATGAGTCTCCTATGTTCAAATTGTGACATGGGTTACATACCTCTTCTTCCTCGATGGTTGCCTTTCTCAAGACCTCGATCAGAATGATCCTTCTAACATATGTCTTCGTTGCCGAGGCCAGCCTTGCCAATGCATCTGCGTGACTGTTACTTTATCGAGGCACTCTCTTTAGGTTTGACTCTTCAAAATATTCTAACATCATTCTTACCCTCTTCAAGTACTTGGCCATCCTTTCATCTTTGGCCTCATAGATCCCCAGGACTTGATTGACAACCAACCTTGAGTCGCTGTGGAGTAGGAGTCGCTTTACGCAAAAAGTTGTTGCCAATAAGAGACCTGCTATCATGGCCTCATACTTGGACTCGTTGTTTGAGGCCTGGAAGTTGAACCTCAGAGCGTATTCAATGTTCGCACCATCTAGAGCCGAGAGTATCAACCCCGCACCGCTTCCACTGTCGCAGGAAGAGCCATCAACGAAGAGGCTCCAGATGTCTGTATCTGATGAAAAGGCTCCTTCTGTCATGACTCCTTATTTGAAGAGATATCGATCATCCTCATCCTCTGTAATTCTGCTCATAACTTTTTTAGATGCGACCTCTTCCAGATCTCGAAAGACACTTGGTGTCGTCTCTTCCAGATCTCGAAAGACACTTGGTGTCGTCTCTTCCTAATTTCGGAAGACACTGTAGTTTGTCTCTTCCATGCCCCCAGGCCTTTCTTTGCCTCAGCCTCTTCCCATGTGAACTCAGCAACGAAATCTGCGAGGGCTTGCCCTTTGATGGCTGTCTTAGGTTGGTAGGCAAGATCGTACTCACCCAACTCGATGGCCCAAGTCATCAACCTCCCGGATTTCTCAGGTTTATGCAGGACCTGTCTTAGCGGGGAGTCAGTGAGGACTACCATGGAGTGAGCTTGGAAGTAGGGCTTCATTTTTCTTGAAGCATGTATCAGGGCATAGGCTAACTTTTCCATGCGAGGGTAATTTTGTTCAGCCCCTTGAAGGGCTTTACAGTTAAAATACACAGGCCTTTGGATCCCATCGTCTTCCCGTATTATGGCTGCACTGATGGTTGATTCAGAGACTGCCAGATACACATACAACTTTTCCCCTGCGACGGGTCGAGAAAGCAATAAGGGGGATCCCAAGTAAGATTTGAGTTGGTTGAAGGCTTTTTCACACTCTTCGTCCCATTGGAAGGCCTTTCTTAGAACTTTAAAGAATGGAAGACAGTTGTCCGTTGCCCTAGAAACAAACCTGTTAAGGTCAGCCACTCTCCCCGTGAGTCTTTGGACATCCTTGATACTCCTAGGAGTCTTAATGTCAAGTAATGCCATGATTTTCTCAGGGTTCGCTTCAATTCCTCTCTGGTTAATGATGAATCTCAGGAACTTCCTAGCTCCTACTCCGAAGACACACTTCGCGGGGTTGAGTTTCATTCTGTATAAGTCCATAACATCGAAGGTCTTCTCAAGGTCTGCTACGTGAGTGAAAGATTTCAAGCTCTTTATTAGCATATCGTCTACATACACCTCCATAGTCTTACCTATTTGCTCTTCGAACATCTTATTGACAAGACGTTGGTATGTTGCCCTTGCATTTTTCAGACCGAAGGGCATCACTTTGTAGCAGTACGTCCCTTTATCGGTAATGAAGGCTGTCTTCTCTGAGTTTTCAGCATCCATGAAGATTTGGTTATATCCTGAATACGCATCCATGAAGCTCATGAGCTCGTGTCCTGCCGTGGCATCCACCATCTGATCTATTCGAGGTAAGGTATAGCTGTCTTTTGGGAAAGATCTGTTCAGGTCGGTGAAATCAACACACATTCTCCACTTCCCATTAGCCTTGGGCACGATGACTACATTTGAAAGCCACTCTGGATAGGAAACTTCTCTTATAAACTCAGCCTCTTCTAACTTTTTGACCTCTTCTCGAATGACGTCGTATTTCTCCCTGGAGTAGACTCTTCGTCTCTGTTTGATAGGCTTGACATCTTTGGTCACGTTGGGTTTGTGACTCATCACCTCAGGGTCGATGCCAGGCATGTCTATGTGACTCCATACGAAGACACTCTGCCTCCTTCTGAGGAAGTTTATCAACTCTTCCTTAATTTCCGAATTGAGGGCTTTGCCGACCTGGATGGTTTTTTTCGTCTCGTCCTCATTGAGGACGATGGATTCTACCTCTTTTGCGGCCTCTCCCTTCTTCAGTTTCGTCTCATCCCTTGGATCAAGAGTATCAATGTTATAAGTGGTGGTTGCCCTCTTATGGGCCTCCCTCTCTTTGGCTGAGTTGAAGTAACATTGTCGAGCTATGATCTGGTCACCTCGTACTTCCCCTACCCCATAGGGGGTCGAGAATTTTAGCATTTGATGGACCGTCAACGGTACAGCTTCGAACTTTTTTAGGGCCACTCTTCCTATGATGAGGTTATAGGCCGAGAATACATTCTCGTCCATTACGAAAAAAATTATCTTCCTCATCAGCCTCTTAGGCCACTCATCACCCATCCGTATGTCCATCTCATACATGCCCAAGGGGTGGACCTTTTCTCCACTGAAGCCTATCAAAGGGTGATGATAGGGTATCAACCTTGCTCTACTAAGACCCAGGCTCTTGAAGTAAGGCCAAAACATCACATCCGCCTAGCTCCCCCCGTCTACCAGGATCCTCTGCACCTCACACCCATGCACCCTTGTCGCTATGACCAAAGGGTCATCCTGGGGGGCCAAGATACCATTGAAGTCAAGTCTGGAGAACCCAACTACAAGGGTATCTATGTCCACCTTCTTCCTCTTCTGTACTGTGTCGGAAGACGTTAGGTTCACAACGTAAAGTTTGGCCACCGACTTGGCCTCTGCCACATGAGCCTTCCTATCAGCTATTTCAGAGCCACCTCCTGCAAATCCTCCGCATATGGTGTCTACACAAAATGAGATCATACCAACCCTCTTCACTGGGGTGTTATCATCTTTCGGCGGAAGATCTGGATCGTCTTCATCATCACCCTCTGAGTCATCGTCTCTTCGCGCTGGGACGCTGTCACGGCATTTGTCATTTCTCCTTTTCTTAGGGTTATCTCTTCCACCCTTTGGAGCCTTACCATCCACATACTTCCTTAGCTTTCCAGATTTTAACATCTTTTCAATCTCATCTTTTAAAGCGAAGCATCTATTCGTGACATGACCATGATCCTGGTGGAACTCGCACCATAGGTTTTTGTTCCTCTTATATGGTTGGGCCTTCAGTTTCTCTGGACATCTCAGAGTCTTGTCATTCTTAATCTCATTGAGGATGTGCTCGCAGCTTACAGTCAGAGGAGTATAGTGAGTGAACTTATCATCACCCGACCTCTTCTTCCCATCTTTCTTGCCTTGGGATTTTCCACTGCCACCGCGGTTCTCATCCTCATACTTGACGGCCATTGCCTCTTTCGTATTCATTACTTTCCATGCGATTGCTAGGAGCTCCGCTATAGACCTAGGGGGGTCTTTCGCAAGTTTCCACAATAGCTTCCCCTTCTGAAGACCTCCTATAAGGGCGGTCATGGCTATGTTTTCTTCATAATCTTCGACCTTCAACTTCTCTTTGTTGAATCTCGCTATGTAGTCTCTTAGGATCTCATCCTTGGCCTTCTTGACATACAACAAGTGGGTAGTCTTCTTTTGAGGCCTTACCCCAAAGCAGAAGTTGTGGATGAATCGCTCAGCCAAGCCTTTGAAGTTCTCAATTGAGTTCTTCGAAAGGGAGGTGAACCAACTGTGCGCTGCCCCCGTTAAGGTCCCAGAGAAGGCCCTACACTTCATCTCATCGGGTATCGAGTAGATGTCTGCTGTCGACTGGTACATCTCGATATGATGTACAGGGTTAGTGATGCCATCATACTTGGGAGACACCGTAGGAGGCTTGAACTTAGCTGGGGTTAGGAAACCCACTATCCTAGCCACAAATGGGGAGCCCTCTGAGTAACCCCTTTGCAATGGGTCCCTGCTTTTTATGAGGTCTCCTATCTTCTCCTCAAGACGTTGGATAGAGTCATTCCATGGTCTTCTGCCATCGACTTGGCCGAGGTTATCCCCTGCCACCTCCATGGGATGGACCGAGGGTTCCCCTTCCACGACACGTCGGCTATTGACCTCTTCCTGATCCCTGCCTCTTCTTTTATAGTGTCGGCCTTGATCTGGCCGACCCTACCCGTTCCCTCTCTAAGAGCCTGCTGCGCCACTTGATCTCGACAGTCTCTGTCTTAGGTCATTCATCGGGCCCAACCTCTCAAAGGCCGACCCTCTGCTCAACCTATAAAAGGCTAACCCTCTTTGTTGGGCCTCTTCACCTCTTCGGTCGACACAACCTTGAATTTGCCTAAGAGGTTGTACAGTGTTATTTGACACCTCATACGGCTCCCAACAGTCTTTCGGGGCTTCTTCCGCCTCTAGATCATCATACCTGTCCTCTGGGCAAGGGTTTCCCTGCCTCCCCAGACGCAAGCGCCTAGGGTCAAAAATGTCCCTTCTTAGCTGGGGTGCAGGTTGGTCCTTCATTGGTGCCTGGGGTGGTCCTCTAGCATCAGGATGAGGCTGAACTATCGCCGGAGTGATCATATCCGGTGAGACTCCAGGTGGCCTCATCATAGTTTGGCTGAGCTGTGAAAATTTCTCCTGCATAGCTTGTTGTGTTGCAGCTAAAGATCTTAAGGCTACAGCTACCTCCGCCATTTCGGACTGGGGGGGTGCCTGACTGGAACTAGGCCCTCCACCCCCAGGTGGCGGAAGAGGCGGTGGTAATTCTGGTGCCATATGTTAACACTATAGATCTTGAGTAGTAGATGAGCTTAGTACCTCAAAGGACCTCTTTCAATGGTGAAGCAGCTCCACACAAGGGGCGGTGCCTGGTTCATCACCAGAGTCTCCGGTGAGGTTAAGCTAAAGAAAAGGAAGAGAGCTTCTTTTCTTTTCCCACAGACGGCGCCAAAATGATGATGCTGGAATTAGCACCACCAGATAAGGTGTTTTCAAGCTCAATCTAAGAATAACAATGGCAGCATAGTTATGTAAAAGGTAGGAGAAAGAGATGAGGAAAAGAGGAGTGAGCACCAGAATATAAGTGGTGCAGCCTAAATTGGCCTACATCCACTGTGTGTGTGAATAACCTCACTGTAATAAGGCACTAACGGCCATGTATACAATCTCTCAAGCTTTCTCTCTCTACTGTGTATCTAGACAGAGTTTCAGCTAGGGTTGTTTTTTCTGGATCCTTTGCAAGGTAGAGGATGACCTCTATATATAGTACCTAGGGGGTGTAATATACCCCCCATGCATGCAATGTGCATGTGTGTGATAGCCTCACCAATATGGGAAAGCCATCTGTCACTGTCACATGTAGAGAATGATGATGCAATATTCTCCCCACGTGTGGGGAATAATCTTGTTATAACTGATTTGTGTCCACGTGCCCTTATCCAAATGTCAGTAGATGCTCGGCTATCGCGCCTGGTGTATGACCTCGGTCTGGGAGAGGCCAAGGTTGGTAAGTCTAGGTACTCGTTCAGTCCGAGTATTCCATGGAGGTCTCGGCCTAATCCTAGCCGAGACAATGGACAAGGTCGGCCTGAGATGAGGTTGAGTTGGAGTGTTTGGAGTATCGACTAATGTCTTGATGAGGTTGTTGGTGGCTTCCTGCGAGCTCGGCCTATGCCTGGCTGAGGTTTCCATTCCAAGGTATACGAGAATGCTGCAGATCCTTGTGATGTCCCTTGGAGAGGCTCATGGTAGTGTCGTCTTGGGCCGACCTTGCTATGGCCGAGGGCTGATATCACGTGTCCAAGACATGTCCAACGTCGGCCATAATCTCCGCCGAATTTGGTGTCTCTGGGCCGAGGTCACACCTGGGGCATATCAGTAACGGCCCAAGTCCGTGACCCATCCGTGACCAGTTTGGAGGGAATTTTGGCGCCAAGCTGGTCACGACCTGGTCACGGCCCAAGTCCGTGACCCATCCACGACTAGTTTGGAGGGAATTTTGGCACCAAGCTGGTCACGACCCAAGTCTGTGACCCACTATGATCAGGGATTTAGTCCGTGAACACTTCCAGAGCATGGATAATTTAGTGTGGTAATAAGATTGGTCACGCCAAATATTGAGTGGGTCACGGCCCAAGTCCGCGACCATCTGGTCGCGGACTTGGTCCGTGACCCACTGGGCGTGACCATTCGCAGGATTTGGTGTAGTGATGGGTGGGTTTGGGACATCACATGGATCATTAATACCATTATTAATTTATTTTCCTGAGCAAAGAGTAGATACCGCTTTCATATCTTCTTGGTAATTGGGTAGAGTGGAAGTGGAACCAACCTTATAGGCCGAATCTTTGCCATTACCCTTAGGGTTAGAAATGGGTTGATTGGGGAAATGACCTTTCTATCGCTCAGACTCAATTTGGTTGAAACGCTGCTCAAGGCATTGGAGGGCTTGACTCTGAGTGGTCATAAATTGAGTGAGGAGAGTTTAGAGAGAAGAGGTGGATGAATTGGGCGGAGGGGCATTAGATGGTTGGGGTACCACCTCACTCTAAGAATTAAGAGGTTGTGAATACATATACGAAGGAGGGGGAACATGAACAAGCTGATTGTTGTTGTTGGAATGTCCATCGTGGGGGACAAAGGATGATGGATAATGTTGTTGATGGTAAGAATCAGATTGATGGGGGACAGGAGGGCGATGTTGCCTTTGTGGATTGTGTGGAACCCCAGGGGAACCACTAACATATTATTATGATTTGTACGGAGTGGGGTTGTTGTCATACTTATAAAAAAAGGGTTGTTAGGATTGTAAGTAAATGACGGAGAAGAAGGTTTCTTAGCGTTATCAAAGGCACAGACTTGGGTCATGGTGGGTTTGGGATCATCTTGAAGGAGGGGGCACAAATGAGATAAATGATCTTGAATTAGGCAGACACTTCAAGAAGTAGGACTAGAATCATTGACATTCATCGCTTGTTTAGCAAGTGAAATATTTTATTGCATAATACAACTGAGAGCGTCAACGGTTTTAGTCAAAGGGTGTAAACTCCATAGCAAAGTTTCAAAATTAGGATCATTTTTTACCTCAGAAGTGTTCCCTACACGTGGTGGGTTGGATCTCGAAAATGCATTGGTGCCCTCCCAATCTTGGGAGTCATCGCCTAATTCAAGGAGAAAATTATAGGCATCCGTGGGAGTTAAATGCATGAACTTCCCTTTATGCATGGATTCAAGCATGGTGCGAGAAGAAGATAAGACCATTGTAAAAACAATGGACTAAATGACTTTTCTCGAGACCGTGATGGGGGTAACTATTAATATAGTCTTGAAAATGACCCCATGCTTCACAAAACTGTTCGGTAGGTTTTTGTGAAAAATCTTGAATTGCTTGGCGCATTACATTGGTTTTTTCATGGGATAAAACTTTGACATAAATTTTTTAAAAAGTTGTTACCAAGTTTGGATAGAATCCGGGGGCAAGGAATAGAGCCACATGGATGCATTATCGTGGAGAGAAAATGGAAATAACTGAAGATGAACAGTTTCTTCATCTAACTGTTGATTTTTAAAAGTAGCACACACAGTGAGAAATTTCCGCAAGTGAGTATAGGGAGACTTACGTTCAAGGCCATGAAAACTGGGGAACATAGAAATAGTCGCTGGGCAAATTTCAAATTGCACGGTCAGAGTGGGCGATAGAACAATACTGGAAGGTGGAGTGGCCGTAATCGGGGCAAAGTAGCCCCTTAAGGCACGTTCGTCGGTCATGGTGGGTGGGGTAATGGAAACAGGGGAAGTGGGAGAACTAGGCATCTCCGACGATGAAGAAAACAGATCGGGGAGATGAGGAGGAAACTCAACGAGAAGAGCACGATCTCCTAAGAGGGATTTTAGAGATGGAGCACTAGGGGAACGTGTACATCGATGATCAATTTGGTGCCAATTTGGCATAAAAGCAACGAAAAATATTTTTGTATTTTTTTAAAAAGGAAAAAGGAAAAATCTTTTTGGATTTTTGTAAAACTAGGAAGGAAAAATGAAAAATATTTTGATTTTTTGAGAAAAATTAAGAAAAATGAGGCGGAAGAAAAATGGAAAATGTTTTGTATTTTTTGGTGAAAAATTCAGAAAAAACGAGAAAAAGGGGCGATGGACTCACCTTGGAAAAAATGAATGACGGCATGAAAAATTTTTGACCTAAAAGATCAAATGAGACACGTACACAAAAGGAGCAAGTCCGAAGGAGCACATATCCAAATTATTATCTTCAATTTAGGTGAGTGTGTAGTCATTTTTAGTTAGTCTGCGGGCGAGAAAAACACTAAATCTTAGACCTCGCCGGTAAAAGTGTGCTCCTACTTTCTTCCCGAGAGGAAAGAGGCTTACTAGTTAAAGCTCACCACACTAGCTACTACAACAAACGACTATCCGGTACCACGTTAGGGAAAGGACAAACCCATTTTACTTGATAGCCTTACTTGAAAACCAGTTTCCCTAGACAAAAGTATTAAGATAGGCGAATGAAGATTTGCAGGGGTGGAAAGGACTCACTAGAGTATCCTACGTGGGTCTCGTTCCGAAAGGGTCCTAATGAACACCGTTCCTACTTGGCTTTCTAGTTGATTGATTTTAATTTAAGTGAGAGCATAGGTAACAAGCAATTATGAAAAAGTGATTGAATGGGTGATGAAATCCCAACTCATTGCAATGACCGGGTGTAGGTCTTAGGTAAATTTCTTCATCAACCGTCCAATTTAAGTGCAATACAGAAAGGAAAAACACATATGAGCAAGTAATCACACAAAAATTGACTCGCTTGCAGGAGATTCGCGAGCGAGAAAGAATCTACCTCCCATGATTTTTACACGCGTGGGGTGAAGATCGAGTTGAGTCGATTGGGAAAAAGTTCTCCTACTTCAGTCATCCCCGGGAGTCCTACCATCCCAAAGTAGAGAGGCTTAAAAAATTCTCATCGTTAGACGCCCTCTCTCTACCTTGTTCGGTTTCCCTTTTCGCTTTTTGAATGTTTCAATAATTATTACAAAAAATAAAATGGTGTCAAAATGCACCCTAATTAATTACAAGCACTTAATAGTCCTAAACAACCAATCTAAGGAGGGAGAAGAAGAAATAACTACACTAAAAATAAAAAATAAAAATTATAAATCTTCACGGGCTTCAATCTTCAAGAAATTGGGAACGACGCCATTTGATACTTCTTCTTTTGTGTGACTTGTTTTCTTGATTCATCAGTCGATGCGGTCAAACTTCGAGTATTAAAATTCCCTTGCAATCGCCTACAAAACTTGTAAAAAATCTAGTATCATGGTAAATTCGGGTATCAATCCAATTTCAATCGTCGAAACCGTTGTCATGAAAACTTGCAATTTCAATTTTTATTAAAAATGTTTGTGTATTTATTTTTTCTTTTTTTTAAAAAACAATTTCAAGAGAGAATTAACTAAGTAATGCAAAAAATATGAAATAACTAAATAACAAAAAATAATGTGCAACTGAGCGTGATAAATGTGATAAGGTTCAAGAAATGGTATTACACCACTTTTAAGTTATTTTTAATTTCTTAATTTATTAAACTGAAATATTTCGAGATCATATCAAATTTGTAATATAACTCTCGTTACAATTATAAATTCAACAATTCTTTTTCAGAAGACTCATTTAAAAATGCCACACTATGAAACTCTAAGATTTATACTCTATTTAAAGAAATTACCCGTTAGGATCAATTTAATCAAAATTGCATGAATTATCGTTATTTCAGTTTTCAAAATGGGATAGGTTATCCCTCAAAACTCTATAAAGAGTGTTTGCAATTTTAACAAATATCTCAATATAGAGTGGTGCGGTAAAATTTATCTCACTTGGATGAATTTTTAGTGGGAAGGTTTGTCTTTTTGGCAAATATTTATCATCATTTAATAGTGCATTGGGAGTTCATCTAGAGGGGGAAATACTTATATACAAATCTTTGTTAGGATTGTTTATAATTTTTAGCAAATTTAATTCAAACATTGATGAGTATTTGGGAGTTCACCCATTTGTACATATTGTAGATATTCTTCTCTTTTCAGTTAGATTGGTTTTAAATTTTTTTGGGACTCATATTATATCAGTTTGTTTTAAAAAAAAAATTTATCTATCTCATTAGCATTTTCTTCTTAGTTAATTTTCATCCCTTTTTTCTAAGAAAAAATAAATATAAAAAAATATAAAAATAATAACGTGAAAGTGATTTTGCAATTATCTTCACATGTTTAGTCTTCACATTTGAAAGTTGGATTTACACCCGTACTTACCACTTGTCTCTATATTCATTTTGTCACATTGTGTATATTAATTGGGTTTTGAGCGAAAGACTTTATTCTACAATGAGATACTTAAAAGTTCTTTCTTTTGAATCCGCTGCCATCTTCGGCTTTCTAACCAATTTCAAATTCATAAAACCCACCAGCCTCTACCGGATACCCAAACCCTGGCCCCTTTTAACCATCTGTGCTCACACAACCTCCAACACGACCCAACCATCCTAACAGTGAACCCACCTGCGAAATTCAGCCAATACCATAACTCCAAGAAACCCCCCGAACCTTAACCCCAATCCATGACCCAAGTTGACCCATTCAACCGGGTTTGAACCTGCTGACCCGATTTCAATCTACTTGCCATAATCCCATAAAAATCGAAACAAGCTTCCTGCCATACCATGTGCATAAAAATCAAACGCCTTCCATTTTTGCCCTTGACTTGGCAAAATGAAAATCTCACAAAATCTTTCAAAAAGAACCAATTCGTGGGTTATGAATAAAATGGAAGCAACTCATAAAAGATAAGACTCTCACATACACTGCAGGCAACGAGAGATGAAAAAAAAAGAGACTGCAGTAGGGTAGGATAAATTTAAAAAAATATAGTTTAGGATTAGAAAAAATGTTAGGTTTAGGTTTTGATTTTTGTTTTGTAATCCAGTTGAGTATTTGTAAAAATATTGGGACGCGTGTTCATGCACTCTTTTGACAAGGAATCTATGCGTAACATATTTATTTCCCTTTCTATTTAAATTCATATCCTAGCTAAACACCCCATTCAAGGGGTGGGATGAAATGCGCAGGTTAATTAATTTAATGAATTAGTTGTTCATTGATTTGTTCAAGGCTAATTACATTAGGAATAGTCACTAATTAATTTATATAACGAGAGTTAATAAATTAATTTCAAAAATTGATATTTGATTTTGGGATTCGACTTAGAGATAGGTCATGTTCCTGCATTCAATTATTAATCCTATGTGTGCAATTCAAAGATCCGTACAATTTTTCATGAATTGATCTTAGCGGATAATTTGTAAAAAAAAGTATGAGTCTTATTTTTTATCAGTAGTGACACTTTAGGATTTAATTGCTGAAAATGATGTTGAATTTAGGATTATAACGAGAGTTAAATTTTAAATTTAATATTATTTCGAACGTATCAAATGAATGATTAGGAAATTAAATTAAATTAATTGCTCGATGTAATCCCACCTCTTGTCTCTTCTCGTAAATTCTAAACTTGGTTACATTTTAAATTTTAATGGCTATTTAATTACATAAATTTTCATTTTCTCCCTTGAAATTATTTTTAAACATAAAAAAAGACCCAAAAAGATTTTTAGTAAAAATTAAAATTGCAAGTTTTCACGATAACGGTTTCGACGCTTGAAACTGGATTGACACCCGAATTTATCACGATACTGAATTTCTAACAAGTTTTGTAGTTTATTTCAAGGGAATTTTGATACTCAAAGTTTGACCGCAACGATTGACGAATCAAGATAACAAGTCACACAAAAGAAGAAGTATCATATGGGTTACTGGATTCAGAGTCTAATGTCCAAAGGTAATTATTGATATAATCCCGATTAATCGTTTGACCTGAAACGACCGCAAACTTGGCAAGTATGGTTCTAAAATGAGCAACAGTACGGGGAGTGGGTTGAAAAAAAATATGCAATCATTCACAAAGGCAAGCCTAAGGATTAAAGGTCCTTTAGGAGAGGTTCAAAGTGTTGTCATTTGATTCAGGACGCACTCTTGTTCGACCTTATGAAATAAAACATAAAGGGCCAAAATAAATAAAGTTGGAGATAACGGATCCCCTTGTCTGAGGCACCGAGATGACTGAAACAGTGTCCCAACTTGACCATTAATGAACATATGAAATAAGGTGGATGAGACACAAGTCATGATGTACCCAATCCACTATTTCAGGAATTCATGTTACTGCAACAACCACATAATAAAGGGTCACTCAATTTGGTCATAGGCTTTTGATAAGTAAAGTTTAATTGTACACTACCCTTTTTTAATTTAGATTTACGCCTTGAATGCAACGTTTCGTGCGTAAGTGTCTCTTTGCCATAAATCTAGTTTGGTAAGGGGACACAAGTTACTGAAGAAGGGGCTGCATTTGCGCAGTCCGTTTTATATTATTAGTGTATATATATACACACACCCACACACACAAAACATGTGGTCTTGTAATAACTTGTTTTATTTAACAATTTCCATCAATAATAGAAAATGTAGAATGATACAAATACATTATCTAAGTATATTAGATTAGCAAAAGAGTTGATGCTTAGAGATGTATTTAAAGTTATGAATTTACAAAATATAATTGAAGCTCAAAATTTTATTATTATAGTGATATTAGATAAGCTTGCAAGATAATGTATACATTTTTTTGCCAGCGTGTGTGTGTGTGTGTGTGTGTGTGTGTCTAAGAAATAAAATTCCTAGCCTTATAATAGAGTCGGTAAGGTTTCAGGTGATTATGAATAAAATAGATGGCATACTAGACTTGTAATGTATCTTTCTCTCTTCCATTCCAACCTTTTTCATTTTTTTTATAAATTTATTGTAATTATATTGGTTTGTTATACCATTTCACCCATATGACTATTGCATTCAATTTCTAGTTGTTTGGATATCTCATTCAATTCTTCTTGTCTAACTTACCTTGGATACCCTATTTTCCAAGGTAGAAAACATAGTTCTCTTTTTATCCTTTGATTCAAAAGATTATACACAAAATTTCAAGTTGGCAAGGAAAATTGTTGTCCATTGGGGGAAGGATCCTTCTTATCCAACATGCCCTCAATTCCATCCCTCTATATACTTTAGCAGTCATTAACACTCCCCAAAAAGTCCTTATTTGTATTAATAATATCCTTACAAATTTCTTCTGGGGTAATTTTGAAGACGGAAACAAATATCATTGGAGAAAATGGTCTAATATCTGCATCCCTAAAAGTGAAGGTGGCGTGGGCATTAGATCCATTTGGGATTTCAATTATTATTTTGGAATGAAACTTTGGTGGAAGTTCAGAACTAAAACTTCTCTATGGTCTACTTTTATGTACAAGAAATATTGCAGAATTCATCCTCGAGGGTATGTTTCTTCAATTATAGGTTCTCATATTTAGAGAAGAACGTTACAAAGTAGAGCAGATGTGGAGTAAAACTTAACTTGTCTTATAGGTGATGGTGATTTCTTCATTTGTTAGGATAACTCGCTTCATTTTGGTCTACATAAAGTAGATGTCTTATCTCCTAAATGGAAAGTAAAATCTCTTTTTGACTCTGATGGTATTCGGGATTCCTCTTTAATTTCTAACCTCTTTGATCCCAATATTTCTCAGTTCATTATAAGTACCACTATCCTCCATAACTCTCATAATATTCCTCTTTGGTTAGTTGAAAAATCATGCTCTTTCACTATCCAATATTCTTAGAACATGGCTAGATCTCATAAACCTTCATCTTAGTCTAATAAATTTATTTGGCATCCTTCAATTCCTCTTATAATTTATGTTATTTTATGGAGAATTCGTAGAGACATTGTTCCTCTTGATTCAACAATTAAAAGACTAGGCATTAGAGGGCCTTTTAAATGTTCCTGTTGCCTCAACCCAAAAGAAGAAAACATTGATCATGTTTTCTCCCCAGGAGATATTCCTTCTCAAGTTTGGCGTCATTATAATGATAAATTTGGAATCTATATTTTAAACACTTAAATCAGAGCTATTTTAACATCTTGGTGGTTAAGAAACTTTAACCCTCTCTATTGACTTTCTATGCCTGGCTTTATATGTTGGTGTCTTTAGTGTGCTGAAAACAAATCTAAGTATGAAAATATCTCTTCAAAAGTTGATCAAATTATCCAAAAAATAAATTCTTCCTAAAATCTACTAGATGGATCCCTCATCCCTTTCTCTCTCAAAATTAACATTGCTTGGTACTTTAAAATTCATTTCCAAGGAGTGGTAGGCATTGTTAAAGATAATGAAGCTAAATTTACATTTGGTTATGCAGGTCATTCTCTTTTCCCTTTCGAGTTACTTCTTATATATGCCTTATGGTTTACATTATAAAATATTTCTGAATTTCTCCAACACATCACTGTGAAATCTTGTCTTCCTATATATTGGTTCTCTACTCAATCCAAACTTTTATCATCTTGACGTCATCCTAAATTCTGTACTCTTCAAAACTGGATCTCATCTCACAATATCAAATTCTCTTGCATTGATCCTATATGAATTATAGTTACTTTTTACATTTTAAAATTTGGTTCCACTTGCACTTTGGATATAAGCTCATCTAATATGAAGTATTTTCCTAACCTAGTTAGGGGACTTTTATTCAGGGATATGTTAGGTGTGCCTAACTTCCAAACTTAATTCCAATCTCTTGTTGTATGTGCCATTGTTGGAGGACTTTTCTCCGTCTATCTATATAATTATATCTTAGTTTAAAAAAACAATGTAGATTAGATCGAGCATAACACTAAAACTCAAACGAGTGAATGTGGAACGAAGTTACTACTGATGGAAACACGCGAAAGGCTTCTCTGAAAAATTGAAGTTTTGTGTTTCTTGGTCATTCTATAACACTTCTTTATTTTCTTCCTCAGAGAAGAATTTTATTTGGTTTTCACTTTTCTATCCATCAAGTCATGGTAATTAAGTAGAAGACATATAAGATGACCTAGAATGCTAAAAAAGAATCAGATATCATATTCCCACATGCCAAAAAAATAATGACAAAATACAAATATCAATAATAAGAACAATAACAATGGTAATAATTATAATAAAATAATAAAACTAAATGAAAAAAAAATTGAACTCTTGAGTTTTTGAGATCCTAAATTATCTATAATACAAAAAAACTTTTTATTATCATTTGTTAGAAAGACATATGGGTTATTAATAAGCTCCTCAAAATGGTATTTAAAATCAAATGCATAGTTGAAGAGGTTATTGGCCGTTATGGTTACGTGCAAAATTTAAAGTTCAAAACTTTAGCCTAATAACTTTTCAACTCACACATCATGGTGGATCCAAGATTTGAACATTTTATTTTGGGGGACATCATTGTGGATCCAAGATTTGAACATTTTATTTTGGGGGTGGGTAAGAGGGATAAAAAATATGTAGAATTACAGTAAACCCCCTTAATGTTTTATTATCTGATGGGTTCACACTCCCCACCCCCCACCCCACCCAAAAACAATTATTAACACATTGCACTGTCTTGACATGTTCCACATGCTCACTAGTAGGGAAAACCATTGATGCAATAACATTAGTAAAGCTCTCTTGTAGTAAAATTCACTATAATTAAATTAACATTAAACTACATTAACTTAAAGAGGCCGAACAATCTTTCTTATTTACTTAAATTAGGGGATCTTAATGGGTATTTTACAATTTTTAATAAGTGAAGGAGGTCAATGCAAACTCGACCTGTTAATAATCATATCTTATCAGTTGGTAGTGATATGGTCCATGGAGAATAAGAGTTTGCCCATTAAAAATGTGTCTCAGTTCGCCCCATTTAATTTTCCTAAGCTCTCTCTATTTGTCACTCACCTCCACCTCAACATATCCTCCTCATTTACCCACCATCCCTTAAGAACAAGAAAAAGATTATGGTGATGGGTTGAATGAGTTTAGTTTCTAAATCTTACGTCATTGAAGGAAAGTTCAAAGTGTACAGTGATGATCATCCTTGACATGGTTTATCTAACAATTGAGTCCAAGAAAACCCTAAGAGAGGAACAAAGAAAATCTAACCAGGTTTGGTTAGTTTTGAGAATTTTTCATTCAGAGTTGTGTTTATTTGATTAATTTCTTAAATATACTAAATGTTTGTTATTAATTGAATTTTTAGTTTATTAAATATGGATTCTGGTCATTGGTTTGGAGTTAAAATTAAGAGTTTTTAATGGTGTTTGATATGATTGTTGTTCGCCATATGATTTCGAATTGCTAAATTCATAGTAGATTTTCAATTTGATCCAATAGATTCTCTTATATATTATTAAAAATATATTTTGCAAATCAATTTAGTTTAAATATGGGAAAATGGAAGTTTTAATTTGGATTTGTTCATAGTTGGATTTCAATTTTTTCCTCAATGCTTTGGCGCAGTCATTATTTTTAAATGAAAAATTATTTGAGTATTTTGGTTATTGCAGTCAGTGGTGATGGAAGTTTTGCTATGGTGTGTAGTAAAGGCGGTGTTTTTTTTTTTTTTTTTTTGGGGGGGGGGGGGGGGGGGAGGGAGGAGAGCAGTTAATATTGATTAAATTAATTAATTAATTAGTTTAATTGAGATACAATTAAATGAAGCATGCTTTAGTCATTTTAGAAAAAAAAATTAACTATGATGTACAAGGAACATGACAAACTTGTACTAAAATGGGATGCAACCTAATGGATATGTCTTAATTGGAATGACTATGAGTTGAGGGGCCAAAATTTTGGGTAAAATATTTTAAGAGGACAACCTGTAATACCAATGCTCGATATTTTATTATTTTCCCCGCATAAATTGTAAATATATGAAAACCTTGGGAGTTTAATTTTTATGATTGAGTTTGTATCTGTAATTGACTGTTTTGGAGTCCTGATAAGGGTGTTGGAAGTTTGTAGATTCAATTTGGAAATTTGGAGAAAATTCAAGTTGAGGTCGTTCGAACGAGTTAAGGTCATTTGAACGAGATTCCCATGCCATTCTAAGTGAGGATCAAATGAGGTTTGAATGAGTTTCCATTGTATAACTGATCTTGATCTTTCGAAGGTCATTCGAAGCACATCTTGAGCGAGAAGCCATTCTCATTCAAAGGATGGGTGCCTCTCATTCGAATAAGGTTATGTAGAACTTTTAAATCGGGTTGCCCTTGTGCGCCATCTCATTTTAGGCCGTTGGATGGATGAGCTGTCGAGCTCTAGTGAGCCCAGATTGGGCAAAAATGGTATTTGAGGTTTTGGGGGCGTTTTATAAGGATTGTTTTGGATTTATTTTGAGTGAAAGAAAACAGAGAGAGAGAGAGAGAGAGAGAGAGAGAGAGAGAGAGAGAGAGAGGTGGTTCTTCCACCATTTTTGTGTATTCCTCCACCTCTCTCTACCACAAACCACCATTCCAACACCATTCTTCTACCTTATACCACCATATTCTTCTAGTATCCCACCATATCCAAGCCTTAGATACCCATTTCCACCATTGTTGGGAATAACTACGAATTTTGGAGGAGTTGTTGGGGGGTTTTGGAAAAGATTAAGATGGGAGATTCATGGAGCTTGGAGAGTGTTTTTGATGGAGCTTTCATGGAGACAAGCTTAGTGAAGCTAGACAACCTCCTTGAGGCCACCTTAGGAGGTGGGGATTTTTTCATCTTCTTAGACATTTCATGCCTTCCATTGTTTGATCACTATTTGAGGTGAAAAAAATCTACCCTTAGTTTAAGACTCTATTTTGTGTACTAATAGTCTTGTTTTTAGTATTTAAGAGTTGAATGCATATGATTAAAATTATGCGCTTCTAATAGATTTGGTCTTATACATTTTTATGAAGTAAAAATGTTGGCAAAAATATTATTTTGTTGGATATAAATGATGAGTAAACATTTTAAGGTTTTCTTGAAAAATTAAGATTTTCATTTAAATGGTATGTTTCAAGAAGTTGGGTGATAAATATTTTTTATTGAATAAAAATATTTTAAATTTACATTTTATCTTGCTAAGGATATTGGGTAAAATAAGTTTGATTTCTTGCAAAAATAAAGACTTTATAAAAAAATGTTGAATTTTGAATAAACAAAATGTTCTTTTGTTTTGAAAAGAATATTTTGCAAGTGTTGTGAATTTTTTCGAATTAATTGTATGTTTAACCCATTGAATTGGATTTTTGAAATTAAAATCCATCTTCTCATGCATGTAAACTTTTAGTATTTTTATGATGAACATTAAAATAAGTTTAATAATGGTTTTATTGGGTTTAAACATGAAATGAAGAAATAAGAAAATTCAGCCTTTAGGGGTGGGGGGGAGTGTAATGGGTATTGAAATATATTAAAATGTACGATTTTTGAACTACAAGTGTTAATAAAGAAAATATCATTTTTCTTATAATGTAGTCTTATATGTTCAATGATTCTCGGAAATGAAAGTAATGAAATAATACGTTTTCAATTGAGAATAACGTTACTCCAAAAGGTTAAAAAGGTGTTAAGGTGTTAAGGTGTTAAAAACACATAAGAAGTTAGTGTGGGTGATTAATGGTATTGTAGAAACTTAACACTTGTAAAAATGGAGTAAATGGTGATTTTGGAAACAAACGGGTAAAATGTTAATTTTACGTAAAGTGGAACATTTTTATAAAATAAAAATATTAGAAAGGTATTACATATGATGGTCCCAAATGAACATGATTTTGGGATAAAATCAAAGTTATAGTGTAAAGGACATGAAGTGATGATTTTCAAAATGTAACACAAGTTGGAGTGAAACCTCGAATTTTTGCTTCGGCCGGGTAAAAGAAAAAATGGAGTAATGTGGACATTTGTAAAATATTAAAACACATTAATAAGGACTCGGATGACACCGAAAAGATTACGAAAGGCCCGGAGCCTTGGGATAAAAGACTTAAAATCATTGTCCAGAGAATATAGTGGGAGGGATCGCCGGCGGTGTGGAGCTCGTTAAAGTATTCAGTTATTGGAAGATTCCGAGAAAAAGATAATGAAATTAAAAAATGTCAAGAAATGGGTTGTATGGCGAAAATGTGGTAAGACAAACTAACTTTAATGAATTAATAAATGTTCTGATAAAGGTTAAAGTGAACAAGAAACGTGTGAGTTTATTTATGTCCATAAGGTGAAAAAAAGTAAAGTTAAGTGATTAAATGGGTCGTTAAGCAACCTAAGTCGTATAACCCATAATTGATACAAAGGTTTATTGCGAAAGATTTTCAAAGGATAAATAAGTTCGCGTGTGATTAAAGGGTAATTTTCAATGAAAATACTAATGTGGATTGGTTACAATGAAAAAGGATAATTTCGGTAAAGAAATCGCTTCGATCAAACCAAGTGTACTTCTTTCAACTATTTAATCGTGCATCTTAAATAAAAGGTTAAATGTCAAAATAAGAAAGAGCAAGTATTTTACAAGACTAAGGTAAATTAATCGGGATTAATGACGTCTTAAAAAGGAAGATGGTTTCATGCAACAAGTATATGTATATGTTATATACAAGGTAGTTTCATCTGCACGTAGGAATAACGTGTTAGAGTCTTCTTTCTTCAGTTCGATTCTATATTGCATTGTTGTATATTGCTCACTAAGCATTCAGCTCACTCCCTCATTTTGTTGTGGCAGGTTGGGTGCACTTTCATTTTTTGAGAGTGTTATACATGTAAGTACTTTATTTTATTTTAGGTTAGTAGCTTTGTATGGTTGGACTCCGGGGATTCTTCTCACGGGTCCCTCACGTAGCTTGATTTGAAATTGGAATCACATGATAAACAAGTGAAATAATTATTATATAAAACTGGACTAGCAACATTATTTAGGTTGTTTCATTACACTTCACACATAATGCTCGGGTCGGACCGGGTTGACAACGAGTGACCCATAAATCTGGGCCATGGCATTTCAAATAGTATCAGAGCTATAGGCTCAAGGTTCCTTTTAAGATTGGAGTGGTGAGGTCGGTAGTGGATCTTTCATTATCGGTGTTGGTTTGGGCCGATCATGATAGTTTTGATGATGATTTAGTTCATGTCCTCGATGGTGAAGTCAAATAGGTTATCACGACAGGTGAATTCATTGATAAGTGGTAGGTGACTAAGTTAGTCATTGTTCATTGCTTCCACGCTTCGAATTTAAATATTTTAGTAAGTTGTGAGTGCCGGTGCAAGCCAGTGGTGGCGAAACCGCATATTTTTAGTGTGAGGTGCTTGTGTATCAATCCATGATGAAATGAGAAGCCAATTAAAATGGAGAGAATGGTGAATGACGTCTGTAGAATTAGAAACATAAATCGTGTCAAGTAAATCATAGAGATTAGGTGGCTAGCGAGTTATGCCTAAGAGGTATTAATTTCTAATAGGGATGCATTTAGTTATCTGACTAGGTACTTTCGGGTTATTACTACTAATAATGTGATTAGGTGAATTCGATCCTTGGGATAGTATCACGTCATAAGGTAATTGATGATTTAATGGTCATGATGAATCATGTTGGTCAACATTTGGGATTTGTAATCATTCTAAGTCATTAAGATAGTATCGTTAGAAGTAAGTGTATTGGTGATTCTTAATCGAGAGTTTCACCTCGCGGGGTATGATGAGTGTTATGGGAAAATTGCGATAAGTATATTATGTATGCAACGATGATGGTTGATGGGACTTAGGAGTTAACTCTAGGTAGTCTTCTATGTCTGGGTTTTAGAAAAACATGTTGTGATTTCAAGGAATAGGATCTTTAGTGATGTCGATGATGCAGACCTAGAGGTTTATAGGTTGTAGGCGACGTCCTGTATCCTACCCAAATCCTTAGTAGTATTAGTTATGGTTTCGTACATGTCTTATGGTTATAGAAATTTAGAAGAGAGATAATTTTTTTATCTAAGGGTCAAGCCCCGTTTTGGAGGCCTAGGTGATGGCTAGATGCGAGGTAATCCTAGTGCGAGTGTGGTTTAAGGGCATCTCGAAGTGTCCGTAGAACAAATTGTATGTGGCATCACCTGGAATTGAAATAGACTTATTATGATGTCTTAAGGTATTCAATAGTTAATGTGAATCATATTAGAAGCTCATCGACTAGTGTCTTTATGAGCACCTAGTAATCATGATGTGGGTATTGAAAGGTTTGTAGAGTGAACCTACAATGATAAAGGTATGGATGATGAAATCTTATCGGGTTTTGAGGACTTTTACATGAAATATATTTGGTGTCCTTAGGATATTAGTTAAGTACGGCATGAAGAAGTAGTAGAGTCCTAGTAATGATTATAATGAGGGTCAGTTGATGATATCAGTTTGCTAGTTAAGTTTTAGAAGAGTCAAATAGTGCACGTGTCGGGTGTTATTATCCGAATTGGTATATATAGGTAGTGTAACCTCCTAAAAGAAGATGAAAGAATTATCATTTATGGGCATGATTCTCAGGTGTCATGGAACGATTAGAACATTGTAATATGTCAATGGTATATGCTAGGATAGCCTTAGAAAAGTTAAGGACTAGTTCTTGGCACGTCCGACCAAGCTGGTACGAATTAAAAGATGTAGCCATGTGTGATACTTACTACCCTTAGGATGCCAATGGCGACCAGTGTGGATGTTACGTGAGTTTGTTTTGGGTAGAACCTAGAAGAAAGGCTAGTGACAACCTCGTATCGTCAAAGGATACAATAAGGTGAATGTCTCTCTTGGACGAAATAATACCTAAGGGGATTTTAGGGTTGCAAACACGATATGATAAAGCATATAATAACCTAGGTGTATTAAGTTGGTGATATCGTTATAGGTTAATGGACAAGGTCACTGTAGACAAGAGTATTAGTCATCCTCCAATCGGAGTGGTTCATGTGTGCCAAGGATGTTAGGGGAGGGCCTTACTCCTAAGGAGGAAAGCCGGGCGTTTAACTTTCTAGACAATGGTAGGTTCTTATGTTGCTTTCGTCTTATGAGGATGAATGTATATGTCACGATTTGTGACACAAGACGGGGTATGTGGCTAGGATATCACCCAATGAGAACGTTGGGGATGCGTGATAAGACTTTAAGCATATAGCATAGGTTCACTTTCTTAAATCATAGTCTGATGCGTATAACTATATTTCCTCAAAACGGTTTCCTGTTCCTTTTGACTCTTGTGTGACCCTTTCGGTTTCGATAGTCAAGGATCGGTATTTCCATATATGCGATAGCTCAGATTGGTACCATATCATGGAATAATGCGGTTGGGCCTGGTAGAGCATGGGTTGACCTGGTATGGTCAATGCAGCTTGGTAACTAGGTGCGCCTTATCTGAGGCATTTTTGTTATTAAAAAAAGTTTAGTGTGAGGATGGCTGCATTTTCAGCCGCACAGTTTGCTTGTGGTAATTTCTTTTCTTAGGATTAGTAACCTCTCGACTTGTCGAATGACAGACAATGGCTCTGGTTATAAAGAGCTAGATGATCACTTGAGGACATTATTTATTGTTAGAACTCAAGGAAACTTAGCACACAGTGTTACTTTTCCATGATGAGTGGACTGGTATGAGTCTCAAGTGAGATGCCTAGAGTAGTACTAGGGTCATCAGAATGAAGTAGCAGAAGGTGTCAGCCGAGTGCACGGTGCTAATTTGGTATGTGTACTACTTCTCAAAGTGAAAAATTAACAATGTATGACTAATGTCCAGCTCATGCAAAACTGTGTAGTTAGGATCACCTAAAAATTTTGAGGACACAGAATATGTGGTCCTACAACTGGAAATGGTTCTTGATGATGAATTTGATGAGCGATTATATTGCGATTCACTCTTGGATGAGTGTCGATCACTAGAGAGGGTTTCCCATGGAGGCACCAGTATGCTTTCGGTATTAGAAAAGGTAGTTATAGGACTTAATTGAGCATGATCATCAAGTGAGTGGGAACTCAAAGTCTGTTATGTGACGTCGATGGTTAGAGAAATGGTAAGCATTACAGCATGTCACATGTTGAACCGTTGGCAACAAATCCCATGTAAGGATGTGTGACGTAATCTTAGCTATTGAGGACTTCGTTGGTGTTGTCTTAGAGGGTTTCTATGGCTTAGAATGAGAATTGGTAAACCCCATGAATTTTATGAATTAACGGATTGGTAATTTCGGGGACGAAATTTCCTAAGGTGGTAAGGATGTTATACCCATGCCCAATATTTTATTATTTTTTTCCTCATAAATTGTAAAGATATGAAAACCTTGGGAGTTGAATTTTTTATGATTGGGTTTGTATCTGTAATTAACTATTTTGGAGTCTTGATAAGGATTGTTGGAAGTTTGTGGCTTCAATTTGGAAATTTGGAGAAAATTGAAGTTGAAGTTATTGGAATGAGTTAGTATCATTCAAATGATATCCCCATGTCGTTCGAAGTGATGATCAAGCGAGGTTCAAGTGATATGTCACTGTATAACAAGTCCAGGTCGTTCGAAGCATAATTTGAACGAGAGGTATTTCTTGTTCCAATGAAGTTATGCAAAACTTTTACATCGGGTTACCCTTGTGTGCCGTCTCATTTTGGGCCGTTGGATCGGTGAGTTGTCGAGCTCTATGAGCTCAGATTGGGAAAAATGGGATTTGAGGATTTGGGGGTATTTTATAAGGGTTTGTTTAGGTTATTTTGGTTTATTTTGAGTGGAAATATAGATATATAAATACATTTTCGTGTATTCCTCCACCTCTCTCTACCATAAACCACCATGCCACCACCACTCTTCCACCTTAGTACACCATATTCTTCTAGTATCCCACCATATCCAAGCCCTAGATACCCATTTCCACCATCATTTGGTATAACCATGAATTTAGGAGGAGCTGTTGGGGTTTTTTGAGAAGATGAAGATGGGATAATCATGGAGCTTGTAGAGGGTTTTTTATGGATCTTTCATGGAGACAAGCTTGGCGGAGCTAGGAAACCTCCTTGAGGCCACCTTAGGAGGTGATAGGTTTCCATCTTCTTAGACATTTTATGCCTTCCATTGTTGAAGCTCCATTTGAGGTGGAAAAAATCTACTCTTAGTTTAAGACTCTATTTTGTGTATTAATAGTCTTCTTATTAAAATTTAAGAGTAGAATGCATATGATTCAAATGATGGGTTTCTAGTAGATTTAGTCTTATACATTTTATGAAGTAAAAATATTGGCAAAAATGTTATTTCATTAGTTATAATTGACGAGTAAACATTTTAAGATTTTCTTGAAATAATTGGGATTTTCATATAAATGGGATGTTTCAAAAAGTTGGGTGATAAACATTTTTATGGAATAAAAATATTTTCAATATACATTTTATCTTGCTAAAGATATTTGGTAAAATAAGTTTGATTTCTTGCAAAAATAAAGATTTTATAAAAAATGGAACATTGGCTTGAATTTTGAATAAACAAAATGTTTTTGAAAAGTATATTTTGCAAGTGTTGTGGATTTTCTAGAATTAATTGTATGTTTAACCCATTTAATAGGATTTTTGAAATTAAAATTCATCTTCTCATGCATGTAAACTTGAAGTATTTTGATGATTAACATAAAAACAAGTTTATTGCGTATTTTATTTGGTTTAAACATGAAATGAAGAAATAAGAAAATTCAGCATTTAAGGGGGTTGTGTGTGTAATGGGTATTGAAATGTATTAAAATGTAAGATTTCTTGACTACAAGTGTTAATAAAGAAAATAGAAATTTTCTTATAAAGTATTCTTATATGTTCAATGATTCTTGGAAATGAAAGTATTGAAATAAGATGTTTCCAATTGATAAGACTATTACTCCAGAAGTTTAAAAAGGTGTTAAGTTGTTAAAAACACTTAATAAGTTAGTGTGGGTGACTTAATGGTGTTTTAGGAAATTAACACTTATAAAAATGGAGTAAAAGATGAGATTGGAAACAAATGGATAAAATGGTAATTTTACGTATAGTGAAACATTTTTATGAAATAAAAATGTTGGAAAGGGTGTTACACATGATGATCCTAAATGAACATGATTTTTGGATAAAATAAAAGCTAAAGTGTAAAGGACATGAAATGATGAGTTTCAAAGTGTAACACAAGTTAGGGTGAAACCCTAGATTTTGGCTTCGACAGGGTAAAAGGAAAAGTGGAATAATTTGGACATTTGTAAAATATTAAAACACATTAATAAGGACTCGGATGACATCGAAAAAATTGAGGAGGGCCCGGAGCCTTGGGGTGAAAGATCCAAAATCACTGGCTTGAGCATATGTTGACGTCGCTGGCGGTGTGGAGCCTATTAAAGTACACGATTATTGAAAGATTTCGAGAAAAAGATAATGAAATTAGAACATGTCAAGAAATGGGTTGTGTAGTAAAAATGTGTTAAGACAACCTAAATGTCCCAGTGAAGGTTAAAGTGGACAAGAAACATGTGAATTGATTTATGTCCATAAGGTGAAGAAAATGTTAAGTTAAGTGATTAAATGGGTCGGTAAGAAACCTAAGTGGTTTAACCCATAATTAACACAAAGGTGTATTGTGAATGGTTTTAAAGGATAAATAAGTATTTTCTATCACGTTGTTTGCATGTGATGAAAGAGTGATTTTCAATAAAAATACTAATCTGGATTCGTTAAAATGAAAAGGGTAATTTCGATAAAGAAATGGATTTCGATTAAACCAAGTGTATTTGTTTCAAGTATTTAATCGTATGTGTTAAACAAAGGGTTAAAAGCCAAAATAAGAAAGAGTAAGTCTTTTATAAGATTAAGATGATTTAACTGGGATAAATAACGTTTTCAGAAGTAAAACGGTTTCATGCATTAAGTATAGTTGCATGTGCACATATGTATAGCTTGTTAGAGTCTTCTTTCTGCCGTTCGATTCTATATTGCATTGTTGTCTATATCCCACTGAGCATTTTCTCATTCTTTCGTTTTGTTGCGGCAGGTTGGGTGCGGTTTTGTATTTTGAGAGCGTTATACATGTAAGTACTCTCTTTTATTTTACATAAGTAGCTCTGTATGCTTGAACTCCGGGGATGCTTCCCATGGTTCCCTCACATAGCTTGATTTGAAATTGGAATCACATGCTAAACAAGTGAAATGGGTAATTAAATAAAACTAGACTAGCAACATTATTTAGGTTATTTCATTGCACTTTACACCTAATGCTTTGGTTGGACCAAGTTGATCACGAGTGACCCATAAATTCGGGTCGGGGCGTTACACAACCTGTTGGAGCAAGAAACATAAGGGGGTTTAATCAATTTACCCTAAAAATAAAATGTAATTTTAAATGTCAACAAGGCATGGGCGCCCCGCACCCCACTACATCCAACCCTTGCACATGTACAACTCATACTAGATGATTTTGAAAAATGCGTGGTCTCAATTGTCTGAATAACTCGTAGAGTAAGTCACACGCACAAACACAAAATTCTATTTAGACTAAATTTTATCTTGATTAAATTATGTGAGCATGCAAGATATTTGAATCTAAATGGAAACCAAGGAAACCAACACCAAACCAAAATAAGAAAAAGATGAGGAAAAAACCCTTTAAGACAAAACATATATTAATCTATGTTTTTAACTAGACAGACAATTACAGACTTACAAAAACTTAATATCGACTAAGTTATGCATCAATGTCTTCAAGTTGTCCACACTAAATGATGCAAGTCCAGCACTATCCCACAGTAAGCTCCTTTTGCCTCTGTATCCACTAGTCATCCTCACGAATCGATATTCCTTTCTTCTTTATTCGTAGAGAATAAACTTCACAAGTTCAACAGTAGAGAATTAACTCCACATGTTTAGAACAAAGAATGTGTTCTTCGTGGTTTGGAAAAGTGATCTCAAATTATCTAATGGGGTTAGAATGAAAATATAAAAGAATTTGATCACTAGAAGAACTCAAAGAGGCTTAAATTAAAATGCAGCCCCACATCTCTATTTATAGGGGAAGAATATCCAAGAGATAGGTATGAAAGATTACATTTGAAATCTATTTAAAACAAATTCTCTCGTACCTGTTCGAATGAAAATACATCTCGTTCGAATGAGGTACCCTTTCTTGTTTGAAACACTTCAAATGACTTATCTAATGAGAATTTTGAGCCTACCAAAAGACGGGACAATTTATCTTATTTGAATGAAGTATGGAGCGTTCTAGCTAGATATATAAACATTTCAACACAATATTGTCACTACCAACCGAAAAGATACAATGAATTTCACCATACATAACAATAACAAAATGTGTAACAAAAATGTGAAGAAAAGTTTCATCACAAAAATAATGGTAATATAAGTAAGGACACAAGTCTCCGATTGAATCTTAATGTAGTGTTACCTCAATTCCGGACAAAAACATTTGAGTCATAGGATAGTGTTCAAGTGTATCCATCCAAGCCTATGACGTGTTAGTTGAAGACGTAGTGGCCAAGATTATCAAGCTTCATCATATGCCGAGTTTATTGTGCCTTGTTTCTACGTCAACAACATTTGTTCCAATTCCTCCTAACGTATGAATGCATTACATATATATATAAGAGCTTGGAACAAGTTTTATTGGGTGTAATTTTATTTTAAACTGATGTTTATTTTCAGAAGGTTTCTTTAAAACTTTAAAATAAAGTTTCTGGGCTAAAAATCAAATTTTAACCATTCTGGAACTTCGTTTGATATTGTCGTTCGAACGAGTTTTTCGTTCGAATGAGAACGTCGTTCGAAAGAGTTTGCCAACGAATTTTTCCCATTTGCCTTTGGAACTTCGTTAGAAGTGTTGTTCGAACGAGACTTCGTTAGAACGAAAATCTCGTTCGAGCGAGATTTCTGGCGGGAATTTTTTTGGAAATTTTAATTAGTTTTTCCCCATGTTCCCACTTACTTTTACCCACTAACTCTTGACAGAAGTTATAGGTGAGGGAACCAAGTTTGAAAAACTAACTTTTGATATTTTCTAAACACCTTTTTGAGAGAAAAATTTTCAGAGAGAAATTTCTTAGTTCAAAAGTTCATGTTTCAAGTGTTTGCATTTTCAAGAACATTATTCTTAAAACACTTTTGTTTACACTCGTAGTTTGTTATTTCCAAGTTACCATGTATATATCTTTCTTGGAGTGTTTGGTACCGGGTCTTACTCTACCGAGTTGAAGAGTTCGTTTGGGTTTTCTTTTACATCCCATAAAGAAGAAGTTTGTTATTTTGCTGCAGCATTCTCACATGGTGAAAGGCATCATGTGTGGTTGACGGTTGTTCCCAAAGTCCGATCGGCGGATTCAGGGACCGCGGTGGATCTCTGTGGTTATTCGCTTGGCAGAGGTGTGTACGAAAAGAAGCGTCGGGGCTTGGACGGAGTCAAGTCGAGTGTTGTAGGTCTTACTGTCTTGTACTTGTAAAATTGAACTTAGTGGATTTGAGGCTAGGGTCGTCCGAGATTTTTTCCCGTTAGGGTGTTTACTCGTACATCGCGGCGTAGTGGTTGTTTACTTATTTGATCTTTTGCAAAATCACATTAGATGCATGCTTAGGTAAAAAGATAAAATTGGTATATTTAATTTGGTACTAATTTAATACAAGTCATTTATTTTATTGGATAAAATTTGGTTTGGCCTAAATCCCAAAAATGAATATTTATTGTTAGGCAAATTTCTCGGACTTGGGTTGAATTAATATGTTTAAGTGAAAAATCCATTTGTCGTTTAATTTATTCACTTTTTGTTTCGTTTAATTTTAATTTGAAAGAAATTAAAATTATTGTAAATCAAATTGGTATCTGAGCCGAAGCGCTAATTTATTGCGTTAAGGTCCTTTTAAATATTTTTGGTTAAAAATGGATTTTTACCCGTTTTTGAAATTTCCTATTTTCGATGGTTCTAATTACGCATATTGAAAAGCACGTATGCGTTCGGCACTTAGGTCTTTAGATGAGAGGGTTTGGTTGTCAGTCGTTAATGGATGGCCCCCACCTACACATTTGGTAGACAATGAGCGTGTTCCCAAACCCACAGATAGATGGAGTGAGAATGAATTTAAACTTGCAAATTTTAATTCCCGTGGTTTAAATGCCTTGTTTAGCGCGGTCACACCGGATGAATTCCAATACATTATGATGTGTGAAACCGCTAAAGAAGCTTGGGATATTTTACAACTCACTCACGAGGGAACTAGTGTCGTTAAATCTTTTAAACTCCAAAACCTCATTACTCAATTTGAAACCATCAAAATGAATGAAAAAGAAACCTTTGATGAATTTTATGCCAGACTTTCCGATATAGTTAATTCATCCTTTAATTTAGGAGAGAAAATACCCGACAACCGAGCAGTAAAGAAAATTTTAAGGTCCCTACCCGATAGATTTATTCCTAAGGTGACCGTGTTAAATTCTTTACTCACTTTAGCCTCTACGAAATTAGAAGAGCTCGTAGGTGATTTACAAACCTATGAACTAGACATGTTTCCCTCCAAAATTGAAAAGAAAATAGAAAAGGGCGTTGCTTTGAAAGCCCGAAAGGAGGAAAAACATGTAGTAGAGAGTGAAAGTGAGAGTGACTTGGAAGATATGGCATTGTTTGCTAGGAAATTTCAAAACTTTCTTAAATTTAACAAAGATAAATTTAAAAATGATTTTAAGAAATTTGAAAATTGTAAGCATGACAATGCCGAAAAGATCCCTAAAACTCTGAAAGAAAATTTAAATAGGGACGAGTCAAATAGGTGTTATGGTTGCAAATGGTATGGCCATAGGGCTTTTGAGTGCCCCACTAAACTAAGGAAAAAGGGTAAGCAACTAATTTCCTACAATGCAACACTTAGTGATAGTGATAAGGAAGAGGGACCCGATTCCCCCACTAAGCCCAACTTTGTGGCTTTTATGGCTAGTAATGTGAGTGATAGTGAGCACTCCTCTATTGATGAAATTTTAACTCATGACACTTTCAATGTCGAAGTTTATGATTCCCTTATTTTTAATAGTTGTGAGAGTGAAAAAGAGAGAGAAACTGATGATGAGGTTGGTGACAGTGAACTTCAATTTGCATTTCAATAATTATATGAAGAATTTATCAAATTAAAAAGAGCAAATTTGAAGTAGAAGCTAGTTTGAAAGAGCGTGTCGAGGTCATTAATGAGAGTGTTTTAGTGGAAGACCTTAGGACAAGTGAGAGAGATCTTCTTGATAAGCATGAATATGTAGAAGGCGAGAGAGATAGCCTTAAAGTTTTAATGGAATCCTTGAAAAAGGAGCTTCTTACGTTTGAAGAGCGTAATGTTTTATTAGAGTCTATCATTTTATAATTAGAAAATAAATTAAAAGACTCTAGTAAAGTCAAATTTGATTTGGAGTGTCGTTCAGAAAAATTAGATAAAATATTAGGAACAGTCCAAATTAAAAATGACACTTGTGGTTTAGGTTTCGACAGTTATAATGAATCAACTCACAAATCCAAAACCAATATTATAGGAGAATCATCTAGGAACAATGTTATAGATCATTCCTTAGGAAAGTATTTTTGTCGAGTCTTTAGGTGCTCACATTGTGGTCGAAAAGGTCATCTTAAGAAGTTTTGATTTGATCTTAAACGAGGTCCTAGAAAATCTCATCGTAAGGCAACCAAGGTATCTAAGATCCCTACACCCCGAGATCGTCATTCGTCATTAGTTTGGGTTAGGAGATCCGATGTGGTCACTTTGCAAAATAGGATTTTTGATTCTCATTTACTTTCACATGCTTCCTCTCTTGCTAAATCTAAAGGTTGAATGTGTTAGTTGTTTGCATACTTTAGCTTTTGTACTACATGATATATTATCATGCTAAATGTATGCTCGTTTTAATCATTTTCTAGTCATTGCTTTATCACATGTCATATGCTAGAATTATGATGTTTGTTTATCTTTTGTATTATAGTTTTTACCTTTTTGTTTGCATTAAATGAAAAAAAAATACAAAAGATTTTTGCTTATCATTTGTGTTTCATTTGTTTAGTAATTTAGGCTTTATGAAAAATACATATGATTGTTGTATGTCTTTTGAGTAAAAAAAAAATTTGGTTAAAAAATTTTCAAAAACTCAAAAAAAAAATTGTGTATTTTAGTTTGACACACTCTATGTGGCATATACTTGTGTTTGAATACCTTCTTTTTCGCTTCCATGTGGCTAGAACTTTTGGTTTAGATTGTCAATCCTTAAAATGTTCTTCACCATGCTTACATGGAGTAGTTGGATTTTGTGTTGCTATAATGGATTCTATTTTTTTATATGCCTCAGCTCACACATGCACGAGCTCACTTGAAATTATAACTTAACATGTATATTTGAGCTTTGTGAGGTGTTCTTCTACGTATTATGTGACCTAGGAGGACTAGTGCATGTTAAAATCCGTTGCACATGAGATTTGTGTGAGATATAAAAATGATGTATATAAATGTGCACGGGGAAGGGCTCCGAAAGGAACAATCATCCTTTGCGAGTAAGCCACCGTTTGCTTGGACCTAAAAGAAATACGTGGTCCAAAGGCTTAAAAGAATAATGACATTAAAAGAAAATATTTGCCAAGGCCTATTTTGTTTAGTTGTTTTCTTCATTCAAAAGTTTAAAATAATATGCTTAAATTGAGGGAGTTTGGATGATATATCAACGGTTTGCACAATGTCCGTTTATCCTAGTTGTACTTTCAATGTCGTGACTCTATTGGTTTGAAGAATCATCAAAATTCTAGGCTTGTATGCATTGTGTATGTTTGTTCATCGAGTTCAATCTATATTGTTACATGAGGTTATATTCAAATGTGATAAAGTTTGCAATCAAATGAGAACTCCGTGAACATATTTTAAGTGATTGGGTCTAAATTTAATTGTTACTACTACACTTTCGTTTCCATATGACACATTTTTACCATTCGAGTGTGAAAATCTTATTCTATTGTGTGTCATTTGTGAGTTTATATCGATATATATGTGCGTGTTCATTATTCGTATATTTTGAGTATGTATATATATGATATTTCTTTTGTCTTTGCCTTGCTTTCTAGTCCATCTATGCTTCTACTTCATAACTGGTATCTATCTTGTTTCATTCTTTGTTGATATCACATGGTTAATACTTTATGTATCATATTGGTATCATTTTCTTGCATTTGAGTTGGTATCCTTTACTCTTTGTACGGATTAGTTATGCTTTTGTTGACTATATGCTTTAATGTTCTTTGCACTGTATGCACTTTAATTTTATTAATTCTATCACCTTTGTCTATTCCTGATAAAAAAGGGTGAGAAATGGTATCTAATCCTATTGTCTTTGACTTAGGGGGAGTCGCGACCTTCTTAGGTAGATCACATTTGATAAAGGGAGAATGAATTTAGGGGGGAGTAATTTTTGTTAATTTCATTTAATATGTTGATATTACCTATGCATTTGAAAGTTTGCTTAAGTATGTAGGAATTCTTCTAAGTGGCAACCTTCATCGGCAAATATATTTGAGTCTAGTAGAGCTTGACGGCCCTTTAGGATTTTTTATTTGGTTTTTGTCTCGGAATAGCCAAGGGGGAGATTTGTAAGGACACAAGTCTCCGATTGACTCTTAATGTAGTGTTGTTCGGACAAAAACATTTGAGTCATAGGATAGTGTTCAAGCATATCCATCTAAGCCAATGCCGTGTTAGTTGAAGACGTAGCGGCCAAGATTATCAAGCTTCATCATATGCCGAGTTTATTGTGCCTTGTTTCTACATCAACAACCTTTGTTCCAATTCCTCCTAAGGTTTGAATACATTACAAATATATATAGGAGCTTGGAACAAGTTTTATTGGGTGTAATTTTATTTTAAACTGATGTTTATTTTTAGAAGGATTCTTTAAAACATTAAAATAAAGTTTCTGGGCTAAAAATCAAATTTCAACCATTCTGGAACTTCATTCGATATTGTCATTCGAACAAGTTTTTCGTTCAAACGAGTTTGCCAACAAATATTTCCCATTTTCCTCTGGAACTTCGTTAGAAGTGTCGTTAGAACGAGACTTCATTCGAACGAAAATCTCGTTCGAACAAGATTTCTGGCGGGAATTTTTTTGGCAAGTTTAATCAAATTTTCCCCATGTTCCCACTTACTTTTACCCACTAACTCTTGACAGAAGTTATAGGTGCGGGAACCAAGTTTAAAAAACTAACTTTTGACATTTTCTAAACACCTTTTCGAGAGAAAAAATTTCAGAGAGAAATTTCTTAGTTCAAAAATTCATGTTTCAAATGTTTGCATTTTCAAGAACAATATTCTTAAAACACTTTTGTTTATACCCATAGTTTTTTTATTCCAATTTACCATGTATATATATTTCTTGGAGTGTTTGGCACCGGGTTTTACTCTACTGAGTTGAAAAGTTCGTTTGGGTTTTCTTCTACATCCCATAAAGAAGAAGTTTGTTGTTTTGTTGCGGCATTCTCACATGGTGAAAGGCATCATGTGTGGTTGATGGTTGTTCCTAAAGTTCGATCAGTGTATTTAAAGATCGCGGTGGATCTCCGTGGTTATTCGCTAGGATGAGGAGTGTACGAGAAGAAGCTTCAGGGCTTGGACGGAGTCAAGTCGAGTGTTGTAAGTCTTACTGTTGATACCAAAATTAATATGCTGATATGGACGAATAACACGAAGACACGTGTCAATCTACGTGGCACAATAGCAGCGAGGAAGATCATTTCCCGACCAGCCATGTTTCTTTCCGAGCAACAAGAATACACCGAGGAACTCTATCACACCGAGGAACTCCAACGCATCGAGGTACTCTAACTACTCCGAGGAACTTTTGATCAACAATCAACTAAGGCGGTCCGAACTGCATCTCGGCCGTATCATTAATTATCAGACGGACAACTGTTCGACTATCCATTGTATTCTTGACGCACACGTTGCATTAAATGTATTACCCTTTCATATGTAAATCATTTAATGTATTGGACCTTTCATGTACAGCCTCAAGGCTATAAATACATTGTATCTCCCTCATTCAAAGGGACCAGAATTTCTTGAGAGAACTTGTAATCAAGAATTCCACAAACACTCAGCAATAACATAACAGTGGACGTAGGCTTTTTTCCTAGCCGAACCACTTTAAAAATCTTTGTCTTAACACTCAGCAATAACATAACAGTGGACGTAGGCTTTTTTCCTAGCCGAACCACTTTAAAAATCTTTGTCTTATTTATTTATCTGTGATTGAAAAATTAGAGCGATCTAGTTTTTTACATCAACAGATTGGCGCCGTCTGTGGGAAACGACTGTTATTATCGTTTTTCATAAAAATCATTTATCACCAATGGCTGATAATCCAGAATCCAGTAATCGAAATGTTGGAAATACTGGAAATCTTCCAAATCCATCTGCATCCCCAGATCTGGCTGGGATTATAACGAATCTGGCTCAAGGACAAACCGCCATGCAAGAATCCATGAGGCAACTCATTCAAACTCTTCAGGGCGGTGCACCTACATATTCAGGGCAAAGAAGTGATCATAGGCAATCGCAATCTAGACGCACTGGGTCATATCGCAATGAGGAGTCTAATGATTTTTCTTATCAACCTGGGCGAACTTCATCAATACGGGCTTCGGATACAGATCAACGTATCACCCTCTCTCCGGAGAGAACTAGCGCTTTAGAGAGGTTAAGTAGAGTATCTCCTTTCAGTCGGTTAGGACCAAGGAGGAACATGAATCCACCTAGGGCTCCATCAAGAAGTTTTCGACCACCACCAGGATTAAGAGAAGGATCTGCGCAATCGCGACCAACCACTCGTCGAGATAAATCTCAGGAAGCTACGTCAGAGCAATCAGTTGCTCGGACTAAACGGCCCGAGGAAGGAAATGAAGCATGGAAAGGTTCCATTCAACGATTGGAGGATAGACTGGGAGAAATGGCTAAGGCAAGAAATCCCCTACAGAGAACTTTTGTTCAAGGAACACCTTTTGTGCAAGCCATTGTGGATTTCCCTACGCCGTCGAAATTCAAAGCACCCGTAGTGACTCCCAAGTACGATGGAAAGACAGATCCCGTACTTCATATAGAACAATACCAAGCTGCTGCAGATATTTACGCTGTTCCCGACGAGATGAGGTGTAGAGCATTCTCGGGAACTCTTACTGGATCTGCACAGATATGGTACAATAATCTTCCTCGGGGTAAGATTTCAACTTTTGTTCAGTTGGCCGAGTTGTTTATTGGCAATTTTTGTTTTGGAGCAAAGCCGGTAAAGCGAGTAGCACACTTGCTAAGTGTTAGACAGAAATCAGGTGAAAGTACTAGAGATTACATAACTCGTTTCAATAACGAAAAGTTGGAAGTCATAGATTATGAAGAAAAGACAGCAATCACTGCTTTGATGAGTGGTTTGCTGCCTAACAAGCTGTATTACACTTTGGCTAAAGATCCACCTAAAAATATGTCGGAGTTGATGGCAAAGGCGGCCAAAATCATGAATGCCGAGGAGGCTATGGCTGCGAAGAAGAGTATGGATAAAGAAGTTAAAGTGGAGGTCGACAATTCTAAGAAGAAAGATCAGAAAAGTAATGGTGGTGACAAATATTCCAAGAATAACAGGATGAAGTTGGAAGCCCTAAAGAAGTATGATAATTATACTCCATTGAAAGTGGGTATTAATCATGTTTTGGAAGAAATCAGGAATAGCGAGGAAATCAAATGGCCAGAGAAACTGAAGACAGATCCCGACATGAGGAATAAGACCAAATATTGCGAATTTCACAAAGATCATGGCCATATGACAAAAAATTGTATAGCCCTTCAGAACGAGATTGAAACACTCATCCGAAGAGGAAAATTATCAAAGTACGTAGATCGCAGGAGTGAGAGGAAGAATGATGATAGAACTAGAGAAAGATCTAGATCTCCTCGTCGTGCAGAGGAGAAAAAGAGGAGGGACCATGAAGAGGATCTAGATGATGACCCCGATCTTCCCAAGAAGCCAAGGAAACCTGAACGAGAGGTATTTTCCATACGTTTTGGGTCATTTGATTGTAATGTTATTACAGGAGGAGATGCAGGAGGAGGAGACCTTACTGCAGAAAGAAAAGCTTATCTCGGAGAGGCTCAAGCTTGTTCATACATTCAGCGAATAAACTTGGCCGAGGATGATCGTCCGAGGAAAGTAAACAAAGAGAAGCTAGTGATTGGTTTTTCAAAAAACGACCTGGCAGGTGTTCTCTACCCTCATGATGATCCGCTGGTGATCAAAATGAGGATGAAGGATGTGGTCATTTCAAGGGTGTTAGTAGACAATGGTAGTTCGGCAGACATCATGTATTATTCATGCTTTGATAGCTTGAATTTAAAATTATCTCAGTTAGAACCTTATCACAGACCCCTTCTGGGTTTTGCTGGCGAGAAAGTTTTTCCACTTGGGACGATCAAGTTGGATATACTCATTGGAACTTGGCCTGCTTGTCGAACGGAAAGAATACGCTTTTTTGTAATGGATAAGAATGTGCAGTCCGCCTACAACATCATCATGGGAAGAGTTGGATTGAAGAAGTTTGAAGCAGTTCCATCTACAGTTCATCAATGTTTGAAATTCCCAACGAATTTTGGAGTAGGAATTATGAAAGGTGATCAAAAAGTAGCTCGGGAATGCTATTATTCGTCGGCCGAGCAAGAGGAACTTGAAGAGTTACAGAAAAAGACTACTACTTACCAAGTGGAGGAAAGCACAGAAATTGAAACTCTTGACCCTAGGGATGAATCTCAACTCGTTAAAGGACAGGTTGTGGAATCTACAGAAATTGTTATCCTGGACGACGAGCATCCTGAGCGAATAACTCAGATAGGGTCGTCGTTGGATTTTTCAATAAAACAGGAGTTGATAACTTTCTTGAGAAACAGGAAGAATACTTTTGCTTGGAGTCATGAAGACATGCCAGGAATAGATCCAAACTTCTTATGTCATGAACTCAATGTGAATAAGGAGATCAAACCTGTAAAGCAAAGAAGAAGAGTGTTTAGTCCCGAGAAGAACCAGGCCATACAAGAGGAGGTCGAGAAACTCCAGAAAGCCCAATTTATTGAAGACGTGAAATATCCAGATTGGTTGGCGAATGTGGTGATGGTAAAGAAGAAGAACAACAAGTGGAGAATGTGTGTTGATTTTACTGATCTCAACAAAGCATGTCCAAAAGATCATTTTCCATTGCCCAGAATTGATCAACTAGTGGATGCTACTTCGGGACACGAGCTACTCAGCTTCATGGATGCTTATTCTGGCTACAACCAAATCAAAATGAAGCCTGAAGACAGGGAAAGTACTTCTTTTATTACCCCAAGGGGATCTTATTGTTATAACGTTATGCCTTTTGGTTTAAAAAATGCAGGTGCAACATATCAGCGGTTGATGAACAAGGTATTCACCGAACAAATCAGCCGCAATATGGAGGTCTATGTCGACGACATGCTCACCAAAAGTAAGAGAGCTGCAGATCATTTGGTTGACTTGAGTCAAACTTTTGATCAACTGGATAAATACCAGATGAAGCTTAACCCGACGAAATGTACCTTTGGAGTACGAGAAGGAATGTTCCTCGGATACATCGTCAACCAACGAGGTATTGAGGCAAATCCAGAAAAGATCAAAGCTCTTTTAGGGCTGCGATCCCCGACGACGAAGAAAGAAGTGCAAAGTCTTACCGGACGAGTTGCAGCACTCAACAGATTTGTATCCCGAGCAACTGATAAATGCCTCCCATTCTTCAAAACGCTACGAAAAAGTTTTGAGTGGACTGATGAATGTGAGAAAGCCTTTCAAGATCTGAAGAAGTATTTGGGAGCCCCACCATTGTTGTCTAGGACAATAAATGGAGAGAAGCTGTACTTGTATTTGGCAGTATCAGAAAATGCAGTTAGCTCGGCGTTGATCAGATTGGAGAATGGAGTCCAGAAGCCAATTTATTATACAAGCAAGGCCTTCCGAGGTGCGGAAATCAGATACCCAAAGCTGGAAAAATTGGCACTGGCATTAATTGAAGCAAGTAGAAGAATGAGACCATACTTCCAGGCCCATACCATCATTGTGTATACCGACATGCCGTTAAGACAAGCCCTTCACAAGCCAGAAAAATCAGGAAGATTGATGTATTGGGCAATAGAACTCGGTGAATATGATATTGTGTATGAACCCAGAACATCGTTGAAAGGGCAAGCTGTGGCAGATTTTATAGCAGAGTTCACATACCCTGATACCCCCGAGGAGCAAAAGATGCTTGCTGACCTACCTGTGGACGATACATGATCGACAGACACAGATCCAAACCAACCAAGGTTGGTAAAAGGACTTGTGGATGTAGAAAAATCATCATATTTAAATACCGACCAACTCCGATTGGTGGAAGGGCACGAACAAATGATCGACGAGGAACGAAGGATACCCGGGGATGATGAAAGAAAACAGATGATATTTCACCGAGGAACTCTAACAGATAAGAAATTTGAAGAAGAGTTACATACATGGAGATTATATGTAGATGGATCATCTTGCACCGCTGGTTGTGGAGCAGGGATTGTTTTAAATTCTCCAGATGATATTGACATGGAGTACGCCTTGAGATTCCAATTCAAAGCTTCCAATAATGAAGCTGAATATGAGGCTATGATAGCAGGTTTTCATTTGGCGAAAGTTATGGAGGCACGTCAAGTAATTATTTTCAGTGATTCTCAGTTAATTGTGAATCAAATGATGGGAATATATGCAGTGAAGGGAGAGTTAATGGTGAAGTACCATGCAAAAGTGATGGAATTGTTAAAAGAATTTGATGCTATTCAATTGGTGAGGATACCGAGAATGGAGAATGCCAGAGCAGACGCATTGGCTCGACTAGCGTCAGCTACGCGCACCGAGCTGCGAAGAACAATACCAATTGAAGTATTAGAAAGTCGGAGCATAGAAGAAGATCTGACGATGAAGATTATTACCCTTGATTTAGGACCATCTTGGATGGATCCTATCAGAGCATACATTGAAGAAGGAGTACTACCGGAGGACAAACTAGCTGCCAAGAAATTGAAGTATAAAGTTGCTCGGTATGTGTTAACTAATGGTGTTTTGTATAGACGAGGAATTATGGCAGGTTTGCAGAGATGTGTGCATCCATCAGAAGTCAAAGAATTGATTGAAGAAATCCATGAAGGATCTTGTGGAGCTCATGTAGCAGGTCGGACCCTACTGCAAAGGGTGATGACACAGGGATACTATTGGCCGACGATGAGAGCTGATTGTATAGCTTATGCTAAGAAGTGTGACAAGTGCCAACGTTTTTCTTCCATCCGAAGAACTCCACAGGCATTGTTGACACCTATAACATCACCTTGGCCATTTGCCATGTGGGGGATTGATCTGGTTGGACCACTGCCGACGACCCGAGGAAGGTTCAAGTATCTCGTCGTGGCAGTAGACTATTTTACTAAGTGGGTGGAAGCTGAACCACTAATTGATATGACGTACGAGAAGGTGTATCAGTTCATATGGAAGAATATCATTTGTCGATATGGTCTCCCCCACGCTTTCATCACAGACCATGGAACACAATTTGATAATGAAGAATTTGCTGCCTATTGTCATCAGTCAAACGTCTTGAAGTTTCATTCAGCACCAGGCCATCCCCAAAGCAATGGGCAGACTGAAGTGACGAACAGAACATTACTAAATGGGTTGAAAAAGAGATTAAGTGAGGCTAAAGCAAATTGGATTAATGAGCTACAGTCAGTTTTGTGGGCTTATCGAACAACTCCCCGAGCAGCAACAGGAGAATCACCATATATGCTAGCATTTGGAGGTGAGGCTGTGATACCTGCCGAGTTGGGCCTACCAACACATAGGGTGTTAAATTTCAATTCTCCGATCAGTGATTTGATGAGAAGGATGGATTTAGATATGCTCGAGGAAGTCAGAGAAGAGGCAGCCATTAGGAATGCAGCTTATCAACAACGAACAGCTCTGTTTTACAACAAGAGGGTAAAGAAATGTGATTTAAAAGAAGGGGATTATGTGCTAAAGAAGGTCATTCAGAAGCAGAATAAACTAGAAGCAAACTGGCATGGACCTTACCGAGTTACAGAGGTTGTTCGACCAGGAACTTACAGAATAGCAACTCTAGAAGGAGAAGAATTTAAAAATGCATGGAATGCTGAACACCTGCGCAAGTATTATCAATGATGTCCAATGTAAAGCATTTCTCTCATTATGAATAAAACAAAGATGTTTCACCAGTTTTCCTTTTGATGAAAGTTTTTCGGGGAATACTAGTGTAATACACTATACAACGAAAGTGCTCTAAGGAGCCAACCTCCTTTGGTTAGGAGGACAGCTCTTCGGAGCAAAAGTGCTCTAAGGAGCCAACAAATACAGCTCTTCGGAGCAAAAGTGCTCTAAGGAGCCAACAAATACAGCTCTTCGGAGCAAAAGTGCTCTAAGGAGCCAACAAATGCAGCTCTTCGGAGCAAAAGTGCTCTAAGGAGCCAACCTCCTTTGGTTAGGAGGACAGCTCTTCGGAGCAAAAGTGCTCTAAGGAGCCAACCTCCTTTGGTTAGGAGGACAGCTCTATTGAGCAAAAAGTGCTATAAGTAGCCAACCTCCTTTGGTTAGGAGGATATGCTCTACGGAGCCAAAAAATGCTCTAAGGAGCCAAAAGCTTTAAGGAGCCAAAAAGTGTACACCAGCAGGATCAACCACGGTTGGTAAGATAAAAATATACTCTCATATTACAACTTATGTTGGTCGGGAGGTAATATTGTTACAATGAGTTCTTTGAAGAACAAAATGTTCAAAAAATACACCAAGTATAGTTGGTCGGGGATAAAAACCCAATAACTGTAGTTGGTCGGCGAGGACAACTTATTGATCTTAGTTGGCCGGACGCAATTTTATAATCAAACCAAGTATAGCTCGTCGGAGCTGTATTTGGTCGACAAACATTATTCACCCACCTTGGTTGGTTGGAAACAGTTTGAACATTTTCTCATTACTTTATTATTAAGTGATCGAGAAACATTACTAATACTTGTAACCTTTTATTAAGTTGCTTATTGAACAATAATACTGTTAGCTGTTTAATAGATACATAGATACATATGTACAAATATAAATGTGCTTGATAAAACAAAATTGGCAAACAGAAAATGAAAATCTTTTCATTAATCTAGAATAAATTACAAATTACAAAATTGTTACATGGACATTACTATTCTATTGGTTTTTTACCCTGTGCTTTAGAAACAGGTTCCTCGCCGGCAGGAGGGTCTTCTAGGCAAAGGGGAGAATTGATGAAATTAACATCTCTGAGCATTCTGACGTTCATAACAGAAGGTGTATCCAAAAGATGCTCAGGACGAGATAATTCAACTTGGGAGTGAAGGCTATAATCACCAAGATATTTCGAAATTAGACTGCGAGGAATGGAGCGAGCTGGAATCCATGCCATATCCAATTTGAAAGGTGGTACAGGCAGGTCTAATAGTGATGGAGCATGATAGTCCCATAAAAAATGCCCTTGCTCCAACTTTAATACACCCAATGCATTTAACCATCCTTGCTTGTAACCTTCATTATTAGCATGTTCAATGCGAGCATCCAGATGAACGAGAGCTTCATTGTATCCTGCCATCCAGAATTCTCTTGGCTGTTTATGGAATTGGAAGGTTAATCTATCCAATTGTTCATGAAGGCTTTTGGCAAAGAGATCTTTGTTATGCAAGGCAGATTTCGTTGATGCCAGCTGATCTTCCAGAGACAGATTTTTATTGGACATTTCAGTCAGAGCACGGTCTTTTACTTTCAACTGGAATGCTTGAGTTTCCAGAGTAGACTGAGTGCGAGCTTCCTCAACATTTTGGCTGACTCTTCCTCGCCCCCGAGAACCTCTTCCTCGTCCCCGAGCAGTTCCAGAAATAGCAGATCTTCTTAAGTCCTCCAGCTCTTGCCTCAGTTTGGCATTTTCGACTTCTAAGAACGAGAAGCCTTCATCAGTGACTGGTATTAATGCAGTAGAGGATGAAGCAGCAGATTCATACTGAGCTAATTTCTTCTGCAAATTGTTATTTTCTTGCTCCAGGATCTCAGCGATTTGTCTACAGGCTTCAATTTCACCTTTTAGGGTCCTCTCCCTGACGTCATACCCAGCAATGATTTTCTTGTGGCCTGTTTCTGAAGAGAGCTGCTGGTATCTATTTTCATAATCTTCATGTAACAAAGCCATTGATTCGTTATGTTGATTTTGAAGATCCTTTAAGGAACCATGAAGCTCTTCAATCAACTGATAGTAAGCGACATTGTTGGCCACTGCTCGGTCGAGTAAAGCTTTCAAGTATTGATAAGCTTCAATAGCCTGCTCTGAAGCACCGTGACCAAGGATATCAACAATTTCCGATGTACTAAGATCTGTATGACCAGCCTTATAATATTGATGGCATTGCTGCATCAGCTCGGTATCATGAGAAGAGATCAATTCCATTCTAGCAACAAACTAATGACAAGAAAAAGACAACAATCAACAAAAACAAGTTATCAACAACAGAGATGAGCAAAGATATATTTTATTAGATCATCAAAAAGTTACATCGTTCGATTACAAGGAAATACAGAAAGGCTGCCGAACAACTTCACACCTTTTCCTTGTCCCCCAAGACTTTCTCGGGAGGCTGGGACGAGGAGCTCGGTTGCTCGGTGATAACTACAGCTTGATCGGTAGAAGTCTTCTCGGGAGGAGGAGGCATGGAGGAAATGTCCTCGGTGGCAGATGGTTGAGAGGCAGAAATTTGATCGCCCATAGCCATGGAAGATTCATCTGAAGCAGGTTCATCTTCTTCTTCTTCCACAATTGGTGGAGGAGGACCAGGGAGATGCCGTTGGAATAGCTCAGAATCATCTTGGACTTTTAGCTCTTGCAGAGCAGCTACCCAACCATCATAGAAGTATTTCAACTCCCCATATTGGACTTGGGACGTCATTGCAGCTATCCCTCTCTCCCATCCTTTCTCCCAACCAACACTGAAATGTTTCTTGATTGCAACTTTTCTCCTCGACTTCTCCGAGGAGAGCTTCACCTCCAGTTCCTCTTTCTTAACCTTAATATCTCGCAGAGTAGATATTTCTTCTTCTGCCTTCTTCAATTTATCATCAGATTCCTGATGTTTAACTTCCAAATCTTTAATTTTCTCCTCCAAATTCTTGGAGGTTTCAGCCATCTTCATCTTATCAGCCTCAGCCACAGCCAATTTTTTCTCCCAAACAATTTTCTCCTCGATGTACTGTTGGTGAGATTCCTTCACAGATTGGGTTAAACCCAACAAAGCATCGTCAACATCGGACGAGGAAGTGGAAGCTTTAATAACTTGATCTTTCTTCACGATGGTATTGAAGCAGTTCACCAGCTGAAAGATAAGAAAAACAATAGAGTCAACACAAATGCAAGCATTCAAGAAAAAGAGAGAAAGATCAAAGGTATGAGAAATTTACTGAAGAAAGATGGCGAGCAGCTAGGGACGTCAGTGTATCCCTAGGAATTTTTTCATCAACCCCGAGAACCTCGGGTATAACTGAGTTCGTTGAAGAACTCGGAAGAAGGATGTTTGAAACACTACTACCACCAGCGGGTAGAGAAGATGCAGTCCCAGCAAGATTAACTGAGGATGATTTCCTCAATCTCTTCAAAGGACGGTCAGCAGCATCAACCAAGGAAGAAGTCTTGGTCGGAGAGATGACAATTACATCAGCAGGAGCATTTTTCTTGCTCGGGGCCACTGGAGGCTTCTCGGCAATTTTGGAGGAACCAGCATCTACTTTTTTAGTCCCCTCCGGGACATCAATTTTGCCTTTCTGGGCTCCAACAGCAGAAGAAGTGTCACCAAATAGAGCAGGAGGAGCTCTTTTCTTGCCCATTCTCTGAGATAGGGGGATATGAGAATCTGAAGATGAACTTTCTGGTGTTGAAGTTGGTTCAACAGGGCGAGCAGTATAAGAGGTTGTGTAACTCTTATACTGTAGTAAATATGAAGCAGATCTAATATGCTCGTCAGCAATGGTCTTATGCAAATTCCAGATAAGTTTCAAATGCTTGATATTCACTTCTGACTCTTTTGGAGTTTTTCTTTTGCTATCAACTGCAAACAAATACATAATAGAATATCAGTCATACATTTTGTCAAACAGGATGAAAGCATAATTTCATAAGTAAAATAAAACGAAAAATAAACCTATCCCATTGCCGTATGGGGGACATCTGGGACCGTTGTATACTTCATTCCCAGATAAAGGCGCATGTTGCCAATTTTTTATGACCAACCCATGCTCAAAATAATCCCTATTTGAGTCAGGGAGATTAACTACAAGAGCCCTATTCAAATACCTAGTTTTCAAATAATAAATATTATCTAGAACGGCCCATTTATAACAAAACATAATTTCAGGGATCCCAATACGAGTCCCATGAGTTAGATTTAATTTGTGCACCCCGTTAATTATTCTCCATGAATTGGGGGCTATTTTTGCAGGAACAAGATCAAAATATTGACAAAACTCAAGGCATAATGGGTTTGGTGGAAAGGAAAAACCGCATTCAGTAACAAAAAGACTGGGGAACCAATGTCCCTCAGCCAATCGAAAGTAATCTAAAGGCTCAGAAAGAACCTCTAGAGTTACCCACGAGGGAATGGAAAAATCAGAACGGAATTTCTCAACAGATTCCACAATATAAACCATATTGAATAAAAGAGATACAGAAGAAATAAAGAAGATCTTACAGAAAGAAAGGAGATGTGTTGACAACGAACGGAAACAAAGATGAACGCACAAGAGAAGAAGAGAAGAGAAAGCTTGAATGCAGAGAATGAAAAACGTAGACGACGGTATGGTTACCAAAAAAGTTTAAATACTTTGCATTGGGAAGCGGCGAAAGAAATGATTACCAAAAAGAAATTACTAAACTTCCGGCGGCTAAAAGGACAAAAATTGCACGAAGATCGAAGCGTTTATAAAAAAAGGCGGAAACTGCGAAATAAGAAGGAAATTTGAATACAGTGTTCCTGAAACCCAGGAAGGACATTTAATATTGCCATATACCGAGAAAGAATGTTCCATACTCCTCAAAGTTCGAAATATGAAACATTGGGGGCTTCTGTTGATACCAAAATTAATATGCTGATATGGACGAATAACACGAAGACACGTGTCAATCTACGTGGCACAATAGCAGCGAGGAAGATCATTTCCCGACCAGCCATGTTTCTTTCCGAGCAACAAGAATACACCGAGGAACTCTATCACACCGAGGAACTCCAACGCACCGAGGTACTCTAACTACTCCGAGGAACTTTTGATCAACAATCAACTAAGGCGGTCCGAACTGCATCTCGGCCGTATCATTAATTATCAGACGGACAACTGTTCGACTATCCATTGTATTCTTGACGCACACGTTGCATTAAATGTATTACCCTTTCATATGTAAATCATTTAATGTATTGGACCTTTCATGTACAGCCTCAAGGCTATAAATACATTGTATCTCCCTCATTCAAAGGGACCAGAATTTCTTGAGAGAACTTGTAATCAAGAATTCCACAAACACTCAGCAATAACATAACAGTGGACGTAGGCTTTTTTCCTAGCCGAACCACTTTAAAAATCTTTGTCTTATTTATTTATCTGTGATTGAAAAATTAGAGCGATCTAGTTTTTTACATCAACACTTACTCTCTTGTACTTGTAAAACCGTACTTAGTGGATTTGAGGCTAGGGCCGTCCGAGGTTTTTTCTCGTTGTGGGTTTTTCCTCGTGCGTCGCGGCGTAGTGGTTGTTTACTTATTTTATCTTTTACAAAATCAGATGCATGCTTAGGTAAAAAGATAAAATTGATATATTTAATTTGGTGCTAATTTAATACAAGTCATTTATTTTATTTGATAAATTTTGGTTTGGCCTATATCCGAAAAATGAATATTAATTGTTTGGCAAATTTCTAGGACTTGGGTTGAATTAATATGTTTACGTGAAAAATCCATTTGTCGTTTAATTTATTCACTTTGTGTTTCATTTAATTTTAATTTGAAAGAAATTAAAATTTGTTGTAAATCAATAAGGATTTACATTCTTTATGTAGAAATGTAAACAAATAAATAATCATAAGTATATTGCTAGAATATGTATTGGGTTGATTCTCAATCTTATAAGAGCGTTGTGTTTATATCTTTGGGTAAAGAGGGATTGAGGATGGATATGTAACACCATGCGCAAAATATGAGGCACTACTACAATTAAAACTAAACTAAATCCTCAACAATTAGTATAGAGCATCTATATTCCATGAAAATAAATATAACAAATCCAAAATTTACACTTCCAAAATAATTACAATTTTAATTCCTCTAAAAATAATGTCAGGCTCTCCAAATAGTTACACAGCCAATGTAAACAAAAAAATAAATCCTCCAAACATCGAGCTCTAAAATCCTACAAAATCCATAGTGTCCAAATCTATACTAACCTACCACTAAAACAAAAATTATTGGGAAGTACACAATATGACAAGAATAGATGCTCAAAACAATAGTGGTTAATAAAATGCAACAAAATAATCTGAATTCAAGTCCAATGCGACATCTGAGCATTGTACCAATTTAATTTCTCAATAACAGATCAATATGTCACCAGGCCTCACCTCACCTCACTTAATTACGGGTGACCATTCTCTGTGCCATATAAAAAATTTCATGACACCATGCCCATCAACAAAAACAATATCTCAAATCAAATCAATATTCTGGATTCTGATAAACTTCATGATATCAAGAATATGACTACAAATAAATGGGGAACAAACGACTACTCTCGAGAGATTTCAGGAGAATACTGCGTAAACTCCGTACCTTAAAATCATCACAAAAAAATCATAAGATTCTATCTCAAAATTCTAATCATACCACTGTGTTCCTCGTGCGGAAAAAATAAAAATTCGTTATAGCACAAACTCGAGAAAATACCAAATAAGCCTTCAAATCATGGGATGAATATTGGTTTAAATGGGGCTAGGGTTTTGTAGATGGAAGAAGATGAAAATATAAGAGGCTACTGATTTTTGAGAAGGCTAAAATGTGTTTTAAAAGTCCTGAACCCGTCACTTTATGTTTATATACCAAAAAGAAATTGAGTCTTACTCAAACAAAAACATTAAAAAATTTATTACGGATGATTGGACTATTGGAATTGGATGAAATTTAGAGGCTTAGTAGCGAGACGAAGATCCACAAATAAATTTAGCTCGATCGGACATACGAATATCTTTATTTATTTTTTTCTCCTTAGTCAGATCCTCCCCCGATATTTATTCAAAAAGTTATAATTTCCAATTTTATATCCCAATTTAAATTCCACTTAAAACCTTCCTTTTATATATAAAACTAACATTTTTACATACCAAAATTAAATAGATCCCAAAAGTTTATTTTTTTGAAATCTGAGTTAATTTAATTGAAACCGGTTTAAAAATCATGGGTTGTTATATACTTCCCCAGTAGCACATGAATTTCGTCCTCGAACTTCGACGAAGTCTAATGCTCAAGATAAAATATGGTGTATAAATACCTACCTATAAAAACCACAATTAAGTTCCTATACACCCAATCCTACCTATATGTTTCCCCATGTGCTCTGTCATGAATCACTACTCGATTCTATCTCTGAAAAATCATCACAATACTAAAGTCCTTGAATCAATTCTAAACATACTCACATAAAGAATACTAATCCTAACATCGATGCCTACCACGTCCTCAATAAAAACTCCCCATCTCCAACGAAACACATCTAACCCGCATGTTAGACCCAAGCCCAAAGACCCGAGGGTTGTTGTATACTTAACCTCTGATACCATCTATAACACCCCATGCAAAACACGAGGCTCTATTATGATTAAAACTAAACTAAACCCTCAACAATTAGTATAGAACATCTATATTCCAAAAAAATTGATATAACAAGTCCAAAATTTACACTTCCAAAATAATTACAATTTAATTCCTCTAAAAATAATGCTAAGCTCTCCAAGTAGTTACACTGCCAATCTAAACAAAATAAAATAAAATCCTCTAAATGTCGAGCTCTAAAATCCTCTAAAAGCCATAGCGTCTAAATCCACGCTAACCCTCCAGTAAAAGAAAAAATACGGGAAAGTACACAATATGACAAGAATAGATGCTCAAAATAATAACGATGATTAAAATGGAACAATACGAATTTGAATTCAAGTCCAATGCGACATCCGAGCATTATTCCAATTTAATTGCTTAATCCCATACTAGTAGGTCACCAGGCCTAACCTCACCTCACCTCACTTGATCTTTGTAACGCCTCATCCTGGCTATTGGACTTTTGGAGAGTGACCATTCTCCATTCCATATAAAAAAATTCATGACACCATGCCATCAATATTTTAGATTCCAATAAACGCCATGATATTAACAATATGTGTACAAATAAATGAGAAACAAATGACTATTCTTGATAGATTTAAGTACCATATAGCGTAAATCCCGTCCCTTAAAATCATCAAAAGAAACTCATAAGATTCTGCCTCAAAATTCTGATCATACCACCGCGTTCTTCGCGTGAAAAGAATAAAAACTAATTCTAGCCCAAACTCAATAAAACACCAAATAAGTCTTCAAATCATGGGTTGCATCTTGGATTAATTGGTTTTTGGGTTTTGTAGATTGAATAAGATGAAAATAGAGGACGCTACTGATTTTTTAGAAGGCTAAAATGTGTTTTAAAGGTCCTAAACCCGTCACTTTATGTTTTATACCAAAAAGAATTTGAGTCCTACTCAAACACAAGAACTAAAAAGTTTATCATGGATGATCGGACCATTGGAATTAGCTGAAATTCATAGCAGTTGAAGGCGAGACGAAGTTGCACAAAAAAATTCAGCTCGATCTGATGTTCGAATTGTTTTATTTAAATTTTCTCTTCCAGTCAGATCCTCCCCTAATTTTTATACAAAAAGTTATAATTTTCAAATTTTAATCCCAATTAAATCCCACTGCAAAACCATCTTTTTATATATAAAAATCATCATTTTTACATACCAAAATTAGATGGGTCCCTTTTTTTTTTGGAAATCCGAGTTAATTTAATTAAAACTGGTTTAAAAATAACGGGTTGTTACAGGAGATTGAAGCATAAAGGTATTTTGGATGTAGCTTGGCTTAAATTGAGTTTTGGGTTTGAAACTCTTGCTTCGAGATGGGTTTGTGACTTGGTTTCTCTCACTAAAAAACTCAAGGATATTCACACAATCTTAGAAATTGGACTTTTATCAATGATATTACTCAAGGTGGTTTGTGTGTTTATTAAAGGTGTAACAACCGGCGTAATTTTGGGGTATTTTTAAAATATTGAGGAAAATAAAGTTTTTGGTAAAATTATTTTTATTGCTCAAATATGTTGGATTTTATTTTTAAAGGCGAGAATTTCAAACGATTTCAAAATCGGAATTAAAATGGAGTTTTAATTGAATTTTCGTTATATAGAAGAGTCGTCAAAATATAAAACTCTCTTAGAGTCCTCAAAATATAAAATTCTATAGCAAAAAAATTATTTAAAAATATTGAACGGTACGTTCGAGCTGAAATGTTTTTGATAACTTCCTCTCATCTTTAGATTATTCTCTGTAAAATTTCATCCAATTCCAACGGTCCGATCGTCCGGAATAAAAATTTTAGTGTTTGTGTCTGATTAGAACTCTTTTCTTAATCAAACTCTTAATCCTTTATATATCAACAAATTCGTGGCTTGGCTTTTCAAATAACTTTTTCTCAAACATTTTAACAAGAATACCTCTTCAAAATTACTCCCTTTCATATACAAACCATAGACCCAAACTTATTCAAGATTTCAACCTTAGATTAGAAGGCGTATTTGGTGTTTTCTCGAGTTTGGGCTAGAAAGAGATTTGATTATTTTCGCGAGAAGAACGTGATGGTTTGATCAGATTTTGAGGATGAAAATATGTGATGATTTTGAGGTATGGGGTTTTACACAATATGCTCCCTAATCTCGCGAGAGTTATTCCCGTTGTTTTCCTATGATTATTGACTCATATTAAAATTGCTAAATTCATTGGAATCTGAAAATTATTGTTGGAATCTATTTTTGATTCATGTGGTATTGTTATTGTGTTGAGCATTTTGTCATGAGATTTTAATATGGCACGGAGGTTGGGCACCAGCCAATATTCCTTTTTCCGGATATGAATGCATAGGCGCGGTATGGTGGTGAGGCCTGGTGACCCAGTTAATGTGTTGTTGATAAATTATATTAATAAAAGTTTCTTATGAGATTCACATTTGATTTGAATATTCGTATTCTTATTGTTGCGCTTTATTCACTGCTAATATTTATTTAGCATATTTCCTCTCGTATTGTCTACTTCCCCATATTTTCTTTTAGTGGCAGGTTAGCGCGGATTTTGGGCACTTGGGATTTATTGGAGATGGATTTTAGCGTGGATTATTTTTGGGAAGATTTTAATGCAAAAGAGAAGACTTGTATTTATTTTGGTTGTATAGAGCATTGGAGATTTATTTTAGACGTTGTATGTAATTTGAAGATATTTCAGATTAGTAGATTCTCTTATTTTTATTGTGGGTTTTAGATGCTCTATACCTTGTTATTTGTGGATGTAGTATAGTTTTATCGATGAGTAGCGCTCTGTTCGCTCTCCCCGGGTGTGCGGGGTGTTACAAAAGGGACCGAATGCTAACTTTTATAGGCTAATTTTGAGAAACTATTCATTATAGGGTACTATGGTAAATTTTGGAACATTTGGAATTCAAATTTGAAAACTAGCTGTTATGGAATTTGGAGTTTTCAAATACTTATAGTCAACTAAATCATGGTATAGTATACTGTACCACCTTTCTACAAAGTGAGTTTTTTCATATTTGAAGACAAATCTAGTTGGCCTAAGTTAGTCGACTATAACTCAATGGAAAGTCAACTATACCTTGAGATATAGTCAACCATACCAAGTGTTAGTTTACTCTAAGCTTATTGTTTGGGTCACTATGATGTTCTATCTTGGTTTGAGTTTTGGGGAAGATTTATGTAGGGTTTAAGTTTTTTTAGGAAGGTTGTATTGAGAATATACAAGATCAAATGAGTTTACTTACATTTATACAAATATTCCTAAATCTCTTATAAGGTTTATAGAATGTCTGCTGGATTTTATTCATTCCTATGGATTTCAAGGAATATGTGATGTTGCATGTGCGAGATGATCAAGAGCTTGATTGTATGATCTCTTTGAAATGAACACATCTTGATGTTTGTTTTATGAAATTAATTGGATCTTTTTGGTTGATCTTATGTTGCTTGTGATTTGATCTTGCTAGGGTTGGTTGGATGCTTCATTACAATGCGTGGAAAATTGATATTATGGTTACATTATAGATATGATCCTTGTAAAATATATCATCATGTATTGAGTGATAATTTTATATCAATTACATTAGAGAGAAGATATTAAAATATGATCATATATCAATTGTGTTGTTATCATAAAAAAATCATTTTTCTTGAAATACTTTATGTTTCACAATCCCCAAACCATTTGCTTGAATTTATCTAAAATCTTTCAGCGCTTAACATATCACAGAGAAAACTACGTGACCTGATTCTTTAATATAAATACCCTCGTAAAAATTAAAACACAAAGCCATGTTGTTGTCTCTAAATAGGAGATACATTGGCAACCCAAGATATCATTTTGGGGACGATCTATACTATCAAAAAACCACCCTACCTGCTAGTTACCTAAATTTATCGAGTGTTGTGTCTTTTAGCACAACAATTCGACTCGGATTGTATAAACTAATAGTAAGTAATAAAAGGTTACCTAAGTATTTGGACTTCATAAAGTTCTCCTTATTGAACCAAAATGCAAAGGTGGGTGCTCCACAAGAAGAAATAAAAATATTCCTAACGGGACAGACACGATATCCATTCCCAAAACCCTTTACCCTGGTAGATACATGAGCACACTCTCACTAACCTTCATATAATAACAATGTTGGGGTTTGATTATTAAAATCATATAAGACATTTTATTTAGGATTAATTACAAATTTGACCCTAAAATTTTGAGCGATTATGAATTTTGGATCTATTCTTTCAATTTTCACAATGTTAATTCTGATGTTTTTAATTTGTTCAACTTTAGACCTTCGTTAGTGATCTAATTAATAAAGTCAATAGGAGTGTTGACTGGGTAACTAATGTGGAAATGTTATCCCTTAAATAGGTGTTATGTTGTAAATCGTGTAACTAGTTAATAATAAATGTGTCATGTGACAAAATAAAATATATTAACTAATAAATTACCACATAAGAAATTAACAAACCAATAAATTACCATTAAAATTATATCTACTAAGGTAAATTTATTTCCTCTTGAAAATATACTAAACACTCTAGTCAATTACCATTTAGAAATTATGTCACGTGGTAAAAAATTAAAAGCTACATCTTAAAAAAATAAAAGTAATAATTTTAAATTTTAAATTTAAGATAACTCAAAACCCACAAAAAATAAAGAAATGCAAAAAAACTAAACTAGAGTTTCATATCAACAACTTTGTCTTCCCTCCCCTATCCACACCTCCCCCCCCCCCCTTAAACCCATCGTCTCAGCCTTCCCACACCCCAAAACCCATCATAATCGTGCCCCTTCCCAATATCACCCCCTAAATCGCAACCCCCAAGACCTAATCGGAATTGAAACTAACTGTCACCTTGTAACTTAGTAAACCATAACGGAAACCCATAAATCCATTAACTCAAATGTGAACCTTATAAATTCATTTACCCAAATATGAATCCCATTAACCCAAAGCCTTCCATTTTGATTTTGATTTCATTTTTTATTTTTGGTTCGTTTTAATTTTTAGTTGGTTGACAGAGAGAGGATTGTTCGGGTGGATTGTCTTGGGCAGGTTGTGGTGAGTGGCAAGAGGAGGTTGGGGAGGGGGCGGATGAGGTGGGGACGGTTGATGATTTTGGGGGTTGAATGATTACTAGGTGTATGGTGGCGGTGGTGCTGATGTTGGCGATTTGTTTATAGTTCTTATTATTTCTAATCAGTGTATTTTATTTATACTTTTAGTTTTTATTTTTTATTTTTAAGTTGGTTAGTTTTATACGTGGCAAGATGTTTTATAATTTATGTTCTTTGAGCCATATGTCATAATTTAATTGGTCGGTTTAATAAAGAAACTAAGGCACTTGTAAAAATTGAGTTGACTTGTCCCGTTACAATGGTTTACTAATGGAGGTCTATCTTTGAAAAAATTGAAAAATTCGGGGTTAACATAACAAATATTGAAAATGTAGGTCCATAATTCAAAATTGCTCTAAGTTTGGGATCAAATTTATAATTAACCCTTTTTATTTATTATTAAAGGGTACTTAATGCTGACATGACCTCCATGACGCATCACTTACCCCAGGTATAGCCACATCCACCAGTGGCAGCACTAGTACAGACTCACCTAGTGTTGTCCGTGTGGGAGCGAGTCAAGGAGGCCTTTTAAAAGTTCCATCCACTAGAGTTTCATTGTAGTGCGGATGTAGTAGCAGCAAGCCAATAGAAGAAGCACATCAGAGATATCTATGTATGGTCGAGTGTAGCGACACTAAAAATCAGGTACTATATACGCTCAAGCTAGTTAGAGAAACTCTACATTGGTGGGAGTTTGTTACCACATTGGAAGAGAGAGATGCGATGACGATTCAGGAGTTTTAGGAGCAATTTGATCATAAGTTCTTTCCATAGGCTGTACAGACTAAAATGAGGAGGATATTATTAGATATCATCTAGGAGGGACGAACGGTGGCCGAGTATGAGGAAGAGTTCACTCGCTTGGTGAACTTTGTGCCGGATGAGGTAAACACTGATGAGAAGAAATTTCTCAAGTTTATGGCCGAGATTACTTGGAGGATTCACCAGCATTTTTTGGGGAACCTAGTGTTTAGGAAATACATTAATGTCACTAACATCGTGTTGCTTCACTTCCATGATTATCGCTTCTATCTGAGGGGAGCGAAGAGGAAAAGAGAGTCGAGCCAACAGGATAAGACTGGGAGTAGCGGTTCCAATAGGGCGCTGCAACAGTAAAGTAGGCACCTGGATCCCAGAAGGGGGACTCAACTAAGAGGTTCGAGTTGGATAATGGAAGTTTCAGGAAGGGCTATTAGGTTTATCAGCATGCTCCTCAGGGCCAGCAGGGCCAGGAGAACCAGATTGGAGGCCATCAGGGCCAACGACAGGGGCAACCTCGCCAGGGCTAGGAAGGCCAGAGGCCGAAAGATTTTATGGGGAGATGTTTCATATGTGGGGAGTAGGGCCATATGCAGCATGCATACCCGAATAAGGCTAGGGGACAACATCAGGATGCCCAGCAGGGTCAGGATCTACTGCAGTTTCTAGCCCTACTAGTAATTCTAGCATTACCGCCTTCATAGGGGAAATTACAATTTGGGCGGGTGTATAACGTCCATGGGCCAGTTTTTCTCCGAGCACCTCTAATGATTAAGGGTATGTTTTATTATCTATGGGCACATAGGACGGGTATTGTTTGACATGGGTGCATCTCACTCTTTTGTTAGCACTAGATTCGCACGAGAGACGGGTTTAGTTGACACAACATCATATATCATTATGATCGTATATTCACTATTGGGTAGCGAGGATCTCATTCATTCCATCTGCAGGGGATTGGGTGTGGAAATTGGGAGGTTATGCTTAGTAGAGTATTTTCTCATTTTAAAGATGTACAAGTATGATGTTATCCTGGGTATGGACTAGTTAGAGACGTTGAGAGCGATGGTGGACTGTTATAGTAAAACTATTATGTTTCCTATTCCAGGGTAGGATATGTTTATTATAGTGATTCCTCTTTTGAAGGTAGGGCCAAGAATGTATTTATATTACGTCGAGGAAGAGACTTCAAAAACTATAGTCATCTCGTTAGATTCGATCCATGTGGTTAGGGACTTTGCTGATGTATATTAGAAGATACCAGGGTTACCGTCGAGTTAAGAGATTGAGTTTGTGGTCGACTTAGCATTGAGGATTAGGAAGATAGTGCGAGTGTTGTATAGTATGACTCCTTTAGCGATGCGGGAGTTGAGAGATCAGATTTAGCAACTTTTGGAACAGGTTTTTGTTCGTAGGAGTACATTACCTTGGGGTGACCAAGTACTATGTTTTGGGCCAATGAATCTCGATAACTGACTGAGCTAGGCTATAGTATATCAAGAGGGTTCTTTTTTTGGATATCTCTTACGAGACATCCCACGCATGAAGCTTAGTAAGTGTGGGGTGTTGACATACATTTGGGATAAATTAATATTATTTAATGTGTTAGGCATTACATGTGTGAAAATGTAACGCATCGAGCAGCGAACTATTATATGAATTAAGGTCAGCAGAGCCAAGGAGTTGAACTTCAAAACACTTAGGGATGTTTGCACCACTATGTGAATAATTGGGGCCATTTTAAGATGATCTGACTCGTAATTAGTAGGGTTATTAAGTATACCTTTACTGTATGGTCATTTTTAGCATGTGTTGTTAATTGGTTGGTTACGTGTGGTTCATCCAAGATAATTGTGCATGTGTACACGTGATATATAGTGCACGAGAACTCGAGTCGATTCGATATTTAGTATCATCCAGGATAGGCTAACGTGGTGGAAGATGCGTTGAGCCATATGCCTGTAGAGTTGTTGGTAGTAGTGTAGAAGGCGAATTGAGATGAGCTTTATCAGGATGAGGAAGTAGTCCGAGCCTATCTAATAGTGATGTTCATCATACGTGAGATCATTTAGAGGGTTAAGAAGGCATAAAAAGAAAATCATTCTTGTTAAGAGAGGATACAACAGTTATTGGCAGCTGGAGCGGAGTCTTATTTAGTAAGTTTTGAGGGTGTTTTATGCTTCAATGGGAGGTTGATTATCCCAGACAGTGAGGACCTACGATGTGCAGTTATAAAGGAGGTGCATGAGTCATGATTCTCGATGCATCCCAGAGGGGGATAAAATGTTCCAGGATATGAAGAGATTGTATTGGTGGGCCGATATGAAGTAAGAGATCTCAAAGTTTGTCTCCAGGTGCCTCACTTATCATATGGTTAACGTTGAACATCAGAGACCAACCAGGGTTTTGCAACCGTTGGAGCTTCTAATATGAAATTGGGAGAGTATTTTGATGGACTTCATTATAGGGTTACTGACATCGTAGAAGGGTGATGAGTTCATCTGGACTATTATGGATCGGTTGACCGAGATAGCTCATTTCTTATCAATTTGGGTGGATTAAACGACAGGGAACTATGCCTAACTTTTCATTATAGAGATGTTGAGACTGCACGAGGTGCTGCCCAACATTGTTTCGAATTTGGATAAGATCTTTATGTCCCATTTCTGGGAGAGTTTTTAGGAGGCGATGGGGCCAAAGTTACGGTTGAACATGACATATCACCCGCAGACAAATGGGAAAATGAAGAGGGTTAATAAGATATTAAAGGATATGTTGAGGATGTGAATCCTAGATTTTAAGGTAGTTAGGATCAGTATTTACATTTGGTAGAGTTTGTGTATAATAACTCATACTAGTTCACGATTGGAATAAAAATGTATGGGCCTTTTTTATGGGAGACCTTGTTGTTCACCCTCTAGTTGGTTAGAGGTGGGGGAAAATAGCCTTCTCCATCCAGACATAATTCAATAGATGTCGGGGAAGATAAAATTGATAAATTGTCATATTCGAGTAGCTCAGGACCTGTAGAAGGGTCATGCCAATGCGAATAAGAAATTCTTGCAGTTTGACGTGGATGATCAGGTGTTGTTACGGGTATCTCCCATGAAAGGAGTGATTCAGTTTAGGAAGAAGGGGAAATTGGCACCAAGGTATATGGGGACTTTTCCCATCATCAAGAGGGTAAGGTCGGTTGTGTATAAGCTTGCCTTATCGGAACATTTACAGCGGATTCATGATGTGTTTCATTTTTTGTCATTAAGGAGATATCTCAGGGATGACGTGGCTTACCGACATATAGCGGTGGAAGATATAGACTTAGTGTCGGACATTTCTTATGAGCAGAGACATGTTGTCATTTTAGGCCGTAGCAAGCGAGAGTTTCGATCAAAGGTGGTACCATTAGTGCGTGTACAGTGGGGACACCATAATGTCACTGAGTCGACATGTGAGCATAAGAGTTACATGTGGAAAAATCATTTGGAGCTCTTTGTGGCAGGACCATTCAAATTTTAGGGACAAAATTCCATTACTAATGCGGCAGAATGTAGGGCTGGCAATTTTTGACACGATATCCGTTTGTGGTAATAAACCTAAATGACCCAAAGATGACATGATCAACTTATATAGATTGAAGATTACTCAAAATTCATACTCAAATAAAAATCAACATAACCCAAAAATGACATGACTAACCCGAATTGCCACCCCTAACAGATTGCAATACCCCGTAATTTTACGAGTATTTAATTTCCACGTGTGCATGGATTTATTAATTTAATTGAGGAAATTAAATTGGTTTCGGTAAATATTAATTAGCGAGATAAGGATTAATATTTATTGTTATTTACTTACGTGTATTAACTAAATAGAGATTTGATTTATTATATGTCATTTATGAGTGAAAAGCGATGGTTTATTATGTCATGTTAATAGAGAGTTACATCGGCGAATTTATATATTTTATCAGCGACGGGTACTATACGCATGTGTCAGGCTCGGTTAATGAGATGTTGGTGTATTTGTAATCGGGTGACTCAGATGACCTTTTTGAGTGCATTGGTGATCCAGAATAGGTGGAAATAGTCCAAATAGCTCCCCAACTGTTATAGTTGGGTTCTAGGGACAATTTAGACATAGTAGGGTTTGTATAGGGGTATGTTTGTCTTTTAATCATTACGGCTACACTTAAAAATGAGATTAGCATGTAACTAATGAGTGTATAAGGTTTAGGAAGATGGATGGCAGACTCACTTTTGGCCTCTGCATAATTGTGATTAAGGGAGAGCTTGAGAAAAGAGATTAAGAGAACAAAGCAAAAGAAAAACTTGGAGAAGAGAGAAGAAGAGCATCTCTGGAATTCAGAATCATCCCTACGTAAATATACTTTAGATTTAGATACATAAGCCAAGTGTTTACTTTCCTTAGATTGCATATTCTGCGGTTAATTACATTCGGAGTTAATTATTGACAAACCTGATATTAAAAGATGTAAACTTTAATAATCAATTTAAGAGATTAAATTGCACATTCAGTAGACTGTGGGATTTGCGTACGAAGTCAGTACTTTATATATATATATATATATATATATATATATATATATATATATATATATATATATATATATTATCGGTTACCTATATATATACGTGTGATTGATGTGTAATTATTTGGATATACATACTTGGTAATTCTATTATTAAAGGTTGCACAATGTGGTTAGTCCACCCTGACATTGACCAGCAAGTATTGAATTGATTCCTTGGGTCATATTACTGTTGCATGGCCACTATCCATGTATGAAGATATGTTTTAATTTAGAGACCAGTGGGGTAAAATGTGTTATGGCTTCGATCCCTCAAATGTATGTTTATGATTGCCTCCATTATTTATGTATTACGTTTGGCTTCGATGGTGAGATTCTGACCTGATGGCTCAGTGTGATGTGTGATTTTCCTGGAGCTTGATATCACATAAGGGATGCTTCCACGAGGTTTCGGCTCTGGGGATGAGGTCATAAGTACATAGCGAGTGATATATATGTATGTGTAAGAGATGTGACATGTATATTTATTTATAGCACGGGTGTAGTTATGTTATTATATTATGTGAATATCTACTTATAGCACGAGTGAACTTATGTTATTATATCGTGTGTGCCTCTATTTATAGAAAGTGTTTAGCTATGTTATTGCTTACAAAAGTACACCTGGTGAGGGTAGAATATGATTAGCTCATAGTGGTTATTAGTTGGATGGGATTCGATAGAGATTATTGTGCTAGTTAGACTCGGCAGCATAATTAGGGTAATTAAATAATGCTTTAGGTGTGCGCTATAGATTAGAGGTGAGAACAAGTATCACGTGAGTCGGACTGGTGAATCAATTGTGAAAGTAATTTAGGGCATCTTTTATTAGTTAAAGCATTTAAATACTTGTAAAATAAGTTCACACGTTTTCAGGCTTTAACTCGAGAGCATATCTATTTTCTTGTTTTTCAAAACCCTATTTGTTCAACAGCAGCAGAGACATTAGGGGTAGATCTTTCATGTCGTTGTGAGCAGTAGTTGTGGATGCTAAGAGTTTGTTTTAGCCACCTCAGTTATTTCTATTTAGATAGGATGCAGTTGCATTCAGTATTTTCCTTTTGGGTGTGTTTCCCATAGTTGGATAGGATTTTTTTAATGCTAGACTTTATTATTTATCAGTATTAATACGTTGTGTGAGTATTTGTAGTGGCCGATGGTTAATTGGGTTAACAATTATTTATTTATGCATTTAGTTATTCTCTATGATCAGTTATATGTATGGTTTTATTCTGTCTTATATTTTATTACTAATTACGAAAGTGATGCTGAGAATAAAATCATACTGGAGTACTATTTTATTGTAATAATGGATTGATCTCCCGGTATTATAATAAGCGACGTGTCACAATTTGGGAGTGTTATAGCAAGCTTTTGGAAGGCCAAAAGAAGGAATCGCAATATTACCAACATAATCTTTCTCCATATCGGATTCGCAAAGTTATTGTATTTGAAACCCTATGTTTGTTCTTAAAACCTAGTTTTGGGTTTTGTACTTTCCATTGCTCGATTATCAAAGACTCAAGGGACGCAAATTTTTACTATGCATATATCGATCCCAATAAAAAGTCACCAACGGATAAACAAAAAATAAATTCTGATAGATAGAAGATCCAAATCTAGTTGGGATCCAATAAACCTTATTCAAGACTAGGTTTCATGCGTAAGTAATCAAGGCGCTTAGAGTTTTATTACAAAGTTGGGGTGGTGGGAAGGTTGTGGGGGTGGGGGTGGGAGGGGAAGGGAAGCAATGGAAAGAGAGAGTGTGGGTTAGTCGTAAGCAATGTCTTGAATAAGGTTTATTGGATCAAGCATCTCAACGTGGTTAGTCGTAAACATGAATATCCTCTCACTCCAATAATAAGACCACAAATCGAAAGTAAAATTTAAGATACTAAACATATTAATTGAGTTCCCATTTTTCTCCCCGTCAATTGAACATGCCCTATCCGGTGGTGTGTTTAACTAGTTCAGTATATAAGAATTTCTCGCTACACCACTTATATTACTATCTTTTCTATTTGTTAGGTTAATATAGTAATCAATATCTTCATATAAATAATATACTTAGAACTTATTTTCATCATCAACTTCCTCAATTCATAATTACTATGAACTAATCAACACATGATCATAAATATCATACCTTCTCCATAACAATGATAATACTCAATTTCTCGATCTCGAGTGGGCGTATAGAAGTAAACCCTTTCTCGCACTTTCTTTGTGGTTTGATAAAATGCATGACGTTCAAGAAAATCATGCTCAAAAGCTATGAAGCAAGCGATCATGGATACGTATATTTGAGGAGGTGGGGAGGTGGTTGTGGTAGGGGAAGGGAGTTAGGGGTAAGAGAGGAGGTGGGAATTGGGTTTCTGCTTTCAAAATATGTGTGTGTAGAGGGAGGGGGTTTGGTTTTATTTTTTACATTTGGGGGTTTTAATTGGTTTGGGGGGATACTTTTTCCATTTAGAAAAGAAAATGGAGGGAACATGGTTTTTTGGATTTATTTATAAGGGAATGATAGTTTAGGGGGTAAATTTGTCAAGTAGTTAAATTAATGGGGTGATAAGTAAACCTGAGATATTTATGGGGGTTTATGTATTTCTCCTTGATCTCTTTATAAATATTTGAGTCTCGTAAAAGAATTCACAAAAACTCCACAGGAAAATACTCATGTCTATATTATACAAAGATGCATGGGAATCCTCGTATGAAATTGTTTTTTAAAGTATTTTTGGTTTTAGTCCCATTTTTAAAGTTTTGTTTGTCTCCCATCCCATATTTTTTTAAGTTGTTTTAAGTCACATAACCGCCCTCAACTTCCATGTAACCTCTCATAACTACTCATGTCTCTTTTTGTAGAGAATGAAAAGAGTAAAAACGTAGGACCAACAATAAAAAAATAATGACATGGAATTAAACACATATATTAAAAAAACATTGGACTAAAAACATGTAATCCCTTTTGATTTTCCTATTAACAAACTAAGATAAAAATTAGGAAATTCCCCACACCTCTTTTTTTATTATGTGTGTGTGTGTGTGTGGGGGGGGGGGGGGGGGGTTACATAATGAAAGCAAAAAAACAAGACATGAAAAAACAGAGAACTAGGTTATAGCGTTGACAACATCAGTACGATCGAGCATCAACTGAAGACGCTTCGGCGTATGATCATAATCTAAGTAGAGATCTTGGTTGTCTTTTGAAATCCTTGACATGTAGTCCACTTAGATGTTATCCTCCCTCAGGATGTGGATGACTTTGGCATCGACGCAATTGATGAGCTCACAACAGTCTTTAATGATATTCTCAAAGGGGTGGTTCCCCTTGTCCTCTGATTTCAAGAGATGGACGGCTTCGAGACAATCGGTTTTAAACCGACACCCTTCTAATTCTCCCTGCTGGCTATGTTAAGCCCATGGAACACACCTTCTAACTCATCTCTAAGGGGGATTGTTGTTCCTAGAATACAGCCTGTGAATCCGACAATCCATCTTCCATCCTCGTTCCGCACGATACCCCAAAAAGTTCCCATTCCGCAATTGCTGAAAAAACTCTCGTCCGTCTGGATGATGGGTACCTGCAATACAAGGGCTAGTATTAGTGGACGAAATCAAACTTTCCCCTTTATGATTAGTAATCTTACTTTAAGCTTCAAAAATATCGCAACTAAGTTCAAAAGTAAGCTTATTAACCGTAGAGGGGGTAAGACTAACATTATCAAAAATAAGTTTTTTACGAGCTTTCCACACATTCATACGTTGAAATAAACCAAAGGGAAGAGATCAAGATCATATATCAATTATTGGTCGTATTCTTCCACACATTCATAGATACCCAAGAGTTGAAATCAGATTACATACCATGGTTGCAAATGAGGAGGAGTCGAGATTTTTCCAAACCTGGGTAGCGAAGCGGCAATCTTTGAAGAGGTGGTTGAGGTCTTCCTTGCATGAGCATTTAGGACAAGTGTTATCGATGGTGAGGCCTCTTCTTTCTCTATGAGCATTAGTGAACAACTTACCATGGAGAAGAGTCGAAACAAAGTGTTTCAATTTGGGAGGGATCTTAAGTTTCCAAATATTCTTCCAATCATTCTAGGGGGGTGGCATCCACCCCTACAACAATTATATCATAGAAAGAGTGAATGGAGAACTTACCTTTGTTGCCAGGTTGCCAAGAAGGCTTGTCCTCCTTATCCCCCTTCTAGGAATCGGCGTATTAATTGTTTCATCCACAATTTTGTCATTGAACCCATGGCGAATCTTATTAAGGTACCAATCACCATTGTTAATTAAGAGGGTGCTAACATGTACATCGCTATCATACATGGGGTTTTGTTCACCTCTATCTGTAGGGGGGGGGGGGGGGGGGGCATCCCCACACCACTAGTCTTTCATGATGTTAATATTATTTCCTTTTCCCACATTCCATTTTGTGTTCTTGATGAGGACTTCCTTACTTTTAAAAATACTATGCCAATTATGGGATGTGTTGGTTTTCTTGCACCAAAATCTAGGGTTAGGATCAACTTTGTATTTTTTTGTGATGATCTTGGTCCATAATGATCCCCTAGTATTCATGATATTCCAGCCTAATTTAACGATCGTAGCTTTGTTGTTAACATGGGCTTTTAGAATGCCTAACCCACCTTTATCTTTGGGACTATAGACAATATCCCAATTCACAAGATGTATCTTTTTGTTGCTTTCATTACTTCCCCACATAAAATTTCTATTAAGTCGGTCAAGAGTTTCATAAGTTTTTTTGGGGAAGAGTGAAGTCTGCATGTTATACACGGGGATCATCGAGGTTACTGATTGGACAAGGATGGTTCTTCCCGCAAAGGATAAAAATTTGGCTTTCCACCCAGTCAGCTTCTTTTGCACATTTTCGACCATATTATTTAGGTGGGTGTTCTTGATCCTAGCATGAACAAGGTTGGCACCCAGGTACATACCCAGATCATCAATAAGGCACATCCCAAAAATTTGGCTGAGATCAATGGCTTTAGGTGTAGGGATATTTGGATAGACAAAGATTTTAGATTTGGTATAGCTGACTCTCTTGTGACACCCCGCCTAATTAAATACCGGGCGATCACTCCTTTATTAAATTAAATCAAGGTGAACAGTTTGGTTCATTCTTAGCATCACTGTCGTAAAAATAAACTTTCCAATTTAACACCCTAAATAATTAAGCTAAGTGTCAAAACCATATTTAAACATTACTTTCCAAATTTTTATTTAAAGAAAATGATTTATTTATTTATTAACAACATTTCAACAATTAAGAATTACACCACAATAAACCTGGAACACAATCCAATTAATTTAAAACATTTGTCAATCGAATGTCAACATGCGAAATATAAAGTAACACAATTCACACTGAATTAATCCCATAGTGACAATACTAGAAATAACTGAAATACAAATGTCCCAATAACAATGAAATAATGGAAAGGGCGACACATGCCCAATAAATGAGAATGCTAGAAGTGGAGTCAATAAAGGAAGCCGTCTACGCAAGTGACCTGCAACTCCCACCTAAGCTGCAGCACGTTCCTTTCAAGGGATCCTAAGCAAGACGCCCCTGTGGCTGGGCACCTGAAATATATACATATATATACAAGAGAGAGAGAAAAAAAGAAACGGGTCAGAGCCCCATAGTGTGTTTTATTTAAAATACGTTTAGCAAGTATTTAAATTGATACAGGCCAATGCAACAACATATTAGTGCGACACTCTCTTGAGAAATTCTCACCTCTCTTCTAATGTGCACTCCTATCGCACTAAACCTCCTAATGGTTTATCTCATCATATAACACGCTATCTTTCCCCAATGATTTAACTTATCTTAGGTATTTCGCAGGATTCAAAATTTAACGATACAATTGTTTGAAAAGAATATTTTAATTAATAATCAAAGTTCTCATTTTAACTTTATTAGTCAATAAAGTTTTCGAGTGTCATATTATACTTTCTCAAAACAAGTATTTACAATTTGAGTCATCAACCATATCCTACATATCAATTCACGGTAGGTAGTTCCAAATTTCAGAATTTCATATATATATTAACTACTCGTATAATATATATATTATAACAGCACCCCAAATAAACTATGGTGCGGGCATACTCTACTATCCAAAAACCCATATCACTCATATTAAGGGGAATACAATCGGAATCACTCTCGAATTGTATTAACACATATACAAACAAAATTGAGGAGAAGAATAAATTCCAAGTCTCTAAGAGGATGGCACATGCCTGCGTCTCTTAGGACCGTCTGAACTATCACGTCGATAGCCTGTACCAAGGACATCTATCTTCTAGGGTACAAGTCAATATCCCCCATAAAGGTCCCATCGAGATAAGACTGTCCTAGCGCGGTAACCTCAGGGATAGCAAGAGCGTGGGCATGATTTTCACACATAGATAGCTTATGCATACACAATCATATAACTATATTAATATTACCATATCCATATTAGGTATATTCTCAAATCCCATAATTATGACTTTTATCCATATTATCATATTTTAGTAAACACTTATAACGGTTCGTTTCTAACCTGGATTCGGTATTATTCCAACGTACCACACAACTCTCATGGCTTTATTCTCTAAATTATAAAATTCAGTAGGTATACACATTTGTTCCAAAGTAACTCTCTTACGTGTCTCTCTCTTTAAATCATAAATTCACCGACCCTTATGTAATTATCCCAAAATACAATCTTAGCCTGTCATCAAGGGTCCCAAGATTTATTCACATGTCCTACTGGTCTTCCCTATCTCCCAAAATATTTTATTAAGGATGCCCAAGAATTATCTCACAATAAATTGAATTTAACTCATTTAAAAAGAGAAATAGGAGTCTGCCAGGAGGGGTCGATCGATCGAGGTCTGGGACTCGATCGATCGAACCTTCGATCGATCGAAGCTCTATGCTCGATCGATCAATCAAGCAGGTATTTTGATTTCTGCAGAATTGCAGTTAGGGGTTCTACCATCTATCTTCATCCAAATCCATATTTTTCAACTCCAAACGTCCCAAAAATTCTACTACTAACATTACAACATTATACCAGATGTTTTCAACGTAAAGCATGTCTATTTCTATCATTAAACATGGATAATCAACCCAAAATCTTATCTAATCATCAAGAACCCTAGAGTTTTCTTAATCATGGTTCTAATCTGTTTTTACCAGAATTTCCTTCTAATACATCATCAAAATTTCGTGGGTTATTCTTCTACATCACAAAAGATTTCCAGAATAAGGTTTAAGTCTTTACTACATGCAAATTCCTATCAAAATTTGGGTTTTCTTCCATATATTTCATCCCTAATCATTCCTAAACTAATATGGAAATTGCACCAACGAAAATAGAAAGATAAACACTTGCCTGAGATTTTTGACGTTCTGATTTGCAGATGTTTTTGGTGTGGTTGCGTAGCCCGTTGCGCGATATACGCGTTGGTGGTGGTTGTGGTGCAAACGGATGACTTTTGGGGCCTTGGATTGCCTTGGAGCTTTCTTCTTCCCTCTTATATGGCCGTCACTTGTGTTTGAGTTTTCTAACCCTAGCTGACTAACCTAAATGGCTGATATATGTTTCTAATTTTCGTGGGTTTAATTACCCAAAAAGGTGAAATGTCCAAAACACCCTCCCGGGGTACTAATTAGGCCTAAAAATGCCCCGGGACCCAAACTACACCCCCGGGTACACTTTTCTGACTATCTCTACCCTTCCGAACGCGTTGGCGTACTCAAAACAACCATACGGGCAACTTATAAAATATTCCCTTTTTATTTATCAAAATTTAGTCCCGACGCGACACGAGCACGTTCCGACTTAAATTTCCGAAATTGTCATTTAACTCACTCAGGACATTCAATATAACCAATATAATATATTACTTTCTCATTAGTAATATTCAAAAAATTTCCCATAATTACTAACTCTCGTCACGTTAATAATTATAACATAATTAATTTCCGGATTTTTATTAAATAATTCATTCACATTAACTTTAATAAATCCCCAAATTAATATAGCATAAAAATACGGGGTATTACATACTTCCCCCCTAATAACGGAATTTCATCCCGAAATTCAAAAAATAAGGTATACCTGGTAAAAACAACTCTGGATATCTCTCGCGTATATCTGCCTCGCGTTCCCAAGTGGATTCCTCCACATTATGATGATCCCATTGGACCCGCACAAGTGGAACTATCTTCGACCTCAATCTCCTCTCACTATAGTCTAGGATAGCCACCGGTCTCTCCTCGTAAGAGCTATCAGGCTGTAAGTCGATCTCATCTATCGCAATGTGAGTATGGGCCATATCATCCCGAAGATATCGTCTCAACGACGAGATGTGGAATACATCGTGGATGCGATGTAAATGTTTTGGCAGTCCCAACCTGTATGCAATCGGCCCAATCCTCTCGATGATGGGAAATGGTCCCATGTACCTCGGAGCCAACTTCCCCTTCTTTCCGAACCTCATCACTCCCTTTATAGGAGATACACGTAATAACACTTAGTCCCCCACATTAAACTCTCGGAAGAACCGTTTCGCATCGGCGTAGCTCTTCTGCCTGTCCTGGGCTACTCGAATGCGACTCCTGATCATCTCAATCATCGCGGAGGTTTCCTGAGTTACCTCCGGTCCTAGCATCTTGTTATCTCCTACCTCGAGCCAATAAGCTGGGGAACGACAAGGCCTGCTATACAAAGCCTCAAATGGAGCCATTCCAATCGTGAATTGATAAGAGTTATTATAAGCAAACTCTACCAGTGGAAGATGTGGCTCCCAACCTCCTCCAAAATCAAGAACACACATGCGTAGCATATCCTCTAACATCTGATTAGTACGCTCTGTCTGTCCATCTGTCTGTGGGTGGTAAGTTGAACTCAACCTCAACTCAGTACCCATAGCCTCCGGAAAGCTTTCCCAAAAACGTGACACGAAAATCTTGTCTCTATCTGACACAATATTCAAGGGCACCCCGTGTAATCTGATAATCTTAACAATGAACAACTGAGCATACTGACCTGTGGTATAATATGTCCGCACCGACAGAAAATGAGCCACCTTGGTCAAACGGTCTATAATCACTCAGATAGAATCGTGTCCCCGCTGTGATGTAGGCAACCCTGTAATAAAATCCATGGAAATACTCTCCCACTTCCACGCGGGTACTTCCAATGGCTGAAGCAATCCTGATGGTTTCTGGTGGTCCACCTTTACCAGTTGGCAGGTAGAACACTTGGACACGAACTCGGCGATGTCCTTCTTCATCCCACTCCACTAGTATTGTCGCCTCATATCCTGGTACATCTTATCGCCTCCCGGATGTACTACAAATCGGGACCCATGAGAATGAGTCATCACTGCATGACGGAATTCTGCTCCTTCTGGAACCACCAATCTCCCATTAAACCGCAAACCTCCATCAGAACTAATAGAATATGACTTAGCACCCTCGGCTAGAAGTCGCACAATCTGCTCCTGGTAAAACGGGTCTGTGGTCTGTGCCTGTATCACCCTCGTAACAATCTTGGGTGTGACTGACATTACGGATATGAAAGAACATGCTACTGCATCCTGGTGACCCAACTCCTTCCATTTTGCTTTCCAGACGTTTGCTACCTCGTCTACTAGTCTACGACTCAACGCATCAGCAACTACGTTGGCCTTCCTCGGATGATACTGTATATCGAACTGGTAGTCCTTCACAAACTCTAGCCATCTGCGTTGACGCATATTCAGCTCTCGCTGAGTGAACAGGTACTGCAACGACTTGTGGTCTGTGAACAAACGGAATTTCTCTCCTAACAAATAGTTCCTCCATATCCTCAATGCAAAGACTACGGCTGCTAACTCCAGGTCATGGGTGGGGTAATTTTTCTCATACGGCTTAAGCTTGCGGGAGGCAAAAGCTATAGCCTTCTCTTCCTGCTGAAGTACTCCCCCAAGTCCCCGTAAGGACGCATCGGTGTAAACCAGGTACTCCACACCCGGCTTCGGTAACGCAAGGACTGGCGCTGAAGTAAGCTTGTCTTTCAGCTCGTCGAAAGCCAACTGACAAGCGTCATCCCAAACATATGGTACCCCCTTGCGAGTCAGATTCGTCAATGGACCCACTATTTTGGAGAATCCCCGAATGAATCTCCTGTAGTAACCAGCTAACCCCAAGAAACTACGCACTTCCGTCGGTGTCGTGGGCTGTCCCCACTCCCTCACTGCTGATACTTTACTCTAGTCAACTGCTATCCCCTGCTCAGAAACAACATGCCCCAAGAACTGTACCTCTCGCAACCAGAATCCGCACTTCTCGTACTTAGCATACAACTGATGCTCTCGTAGAGTCTGAAGAACCTGCCTCAAGTACTCGGCATGCTCCTCCTCGGAGTGTGAATATATCAAAATGTCATCTATGAAAATGATGACAAACTGATCCAAGAACTCTCTGAATACTCGGTTCATCAAGTCCATGAAAACGGCTGGAGCATTTATGAGTCCAAACGGCATCACCCCGAACTCATAAGACTCATATCTCGTCAAGAAAGCAGTCTTCGAAACATCCTGCTCCCTAATACGTAGCTGATGGTACCCCGACCTCAGATCTATCTTCGAAAAGAAAGTTGCTCCCCTCAACTGGTCGAACAGCTCATCGATTCAAGGCAACGGATACTTATTCCGTATCGTGACCTTGTTCAGCTCCCGATAGTCCACACATAACCTCAGTAAACCATATCTCTTCTTCACAAACAAAACTGGAGCGCCCCAAGGTGAGGTACTCCTGCGAATGAAGCCCTGACCTAACAGCTGCTCTATCTGATCTCGTAGCTCTCGCATCTCTGCCGGATCCATACGGTACGGTGCGCGTGCTATAGGTCTCGTATCTGGCAATAAATCTATAATAAAGTCTATCTCTCGACTGGGGGGTAGGCCTGGTATCTCCTGAAACACATCAGAGTACTCCCTGACAACTGGGATCGGATCTAAGGGAATCACAACCTCCTTAGAGGTATCCTCCTCTATGTAATACAAATGAGCGGTCGAACCTCCCTCTGGGAGTGGCATCGCCACTACAAACATCTCTTGCCTCGGAATGGCAAAAACAATGCTCCCACCGAAGCAATCAATTATAGCTCTATAAGCTGCGAGCCAATCCATACCAATAATCACATCATACTCGTGCATGTCTAAAACTAACAAGTATACAGGTAATACCAAGCTACCAATCTCTACCCCCACTCCCCGGCATAAAAAGAAAATAAGGGACCCACTTCTCAGTGGTGAGTCTACACACGTCACTGTGCTCTCTGTTGTGGCTAACAACCCTAAGGCTTTCGCAAAATAGGTAGCTTATAAAATAGCGCGTTGCCCCAGTATCAAACAAAACTCGACTCATAGTAACATGGATAGAAAAACATACCCTCAATCGTGGGTGGTGCCTGCGGAGCTGCTGCCTGTGGGAAGTTATAGACACGTCCGCCCTGTAGCTTTCTCTGCTGAACTGGGGCTGGTGGAAAGGGTGGTGGAGTTGGCTTCTGGGGTTCATTGTTAGCACATTCCTGCCGTGGGGCCCTATTCTTCTCTAGGCAATCCTGACGCCTATGGCCATTCCTGCCACATTGGAAACACCTCCCTCGAAACTGCTTCACTTTATTACGGTATTGACTAGTCTCGCTTTTTCCCTGGTCTTGCTGGCCTTAAGGGGAAATCTGTGAAAAAGCTATGTCAGGGCGAGGACAATCCATCCACTTGTGACCCAGTTGTACACATTTATAGCAGAGTTTCGAAGTTCTTCACTGGTCAGGTTGTAGTTTATCCCCAGTCTGATTCGGACAAGATTTACGTTTGTGATCATCCATTCCACAACCGAAACAACTCTTGGTGATTTCATTCTGAACCTGACTTCGTTGTCCCTGACACTTTTGTCCCTGTACATAAATCTCGTTACTTCTGGAACTGACTCGATCTTGATTGTTTTGTTGTCGCAGATTCGGTGCCTTCGCACAATTCTCAACGTTAGTCACATGCATTTGGTTAACATCTCTAGGTCTTTTGCCTCCTTTATGTTGTAGGTTGCGTTCTTGGTATTGTAGAACTGCAGTGGTAACTTCTTGTGCCACGATGCCTGCTAACTCGTCGGTTGATATTCTCCCTGGGGATACCTGAGGTGTGAGTCGATCTTGCTCGATGACTCCCTTAATCTTCTTAGCTAGTTCTTCTTGACGATCCATCTGGGAATTTAATTAAATTTGGATGAGTTCATCATTCAAATAAACAAATAGCAGAAGTACGAATTTCCAATGTATAGAGATGAACACAACATTCCTAGTATTTAGGGCTCTATATCAAAGAAAGCAACGCTGAAAGAATAATAGGCCGCACAGATCCAAAAGGACACTAGAACCTGATGCTTTGATACCACCTGTGACACCCCGCCTAATTAAATACCGGGCGATCACTCCTTTATTAAATTAAATCAAGGTGAACAGTTTGGTTCATTCTTAGCATCACTGTCGTAAAAATAAACTTTCCAATTTAACACCCTAAATAATTAAGCTAAGTGTCAAAACCATATTTAAACATTACTTTCCAAATTTTTATTTAAAGAAAATGATTTATTTATTTATTAACAACATTTCAACAATTAAGAATTACACCACAATAAATTGAATTTAACTCATTTAAAAAGAGAAATAGGAGTCTGCCAGGAGGGGTCGATCGATCGAGGTCTGGGACTCGATCGATCGAAGCTCTATGCTCGATCGATCGATCAAGCAGATATTTTGATTTCTGCAAAATTGCAGTTACGGGTTCTACCATCTATCTTCATCCAAATCCATATTTTTCAACTCCAAACGTCCCAAAAATTCTACTACTAACATTATACCAGATATTTTCAACGTAAAGCATGTGTATTTCTATCATTAAACATGGATAATCAACCCAAAATCTTATCTAATCATCAAGAACCCTAGAGTTTTCTTAATCATGGTTCTAATCTGTTTTTACCAGAATTTCCTTCTAATACATCATCAAAATTTCGTGGGTTATTCTTCTACATCACAAAAGATTTCCAGAATAAGGTTTAAGTCTTTACTACATGCAAATTCCTATCAAAATTTGGGTTTTCTTCCATATATTTCATCCCTAATCATTCCTAAACTAATATGGAAATTGCACCAATGAAAATAGAAAGATAAACACTCGACGTTCTGATTTGCAGATGTTTTTGGTGTGGTTCCATAGCCCGTTACGCGATCTACGCGTTGGTGGTGGTTGTGGTGCAAACGGATGACTTTTGGGGCCTTGGATTGCCTTGGAGCTTTCTTCTTCCCTCTCCTATGGCCGTCACCTGTGTTTGAGTTTTCTAACCCTAGCTGACTAACCTAAATGGCTGATATATGTTTCTAATTTCGTGGGTTTAATTACCCAAAAAGGTGAAATGTCCAAAACGTCCTCCCGGGGTACTAATTAGGCCTAAAAACACCCCGAGACCCAAACTACACCCCCGGGTACACTTTTCTGACTATATCGACCCTTCCGGACGCGTTGGCGCACTCAAAACGACCATACGGGCAACTTATAAAATATTCCCTTTTTATTTATCAAAATTTAGTCCCGACGCGACACGAGCACGTTCCGACTTAAATTTCCGAAATTATCATTTAACTCACTCATGACATTCAATATAACTAATATAATATATTACTTTTCTCATTAGTAATATTCAACAAATTTCCCATAATTACTAACTCTCGTCACGTTAATAATTATAACATAATTAATTTCCGGATTTTTATTAAATAATTCATTCACATTAACTTTAATAAATCCCCAAATTAATATAGCATAAAAATACGGGCTATTACATCTCTGTCCAGAAATATGGCAGAATTCGTCAAGGGTGTCCAACACAGTCTCACAGGAGCTATCGTCTGCAAAGAGGAGGTGCGATATGCAAGGACCATTAGGGGAGGTTTTAATTACTTTCCATTTTACCTTTTCCACTTTATCGGTGATGATGGTGGAAACGTATTCCATACACATCACAAACGAATAGGGGGAGAGTGGGTAGCCTTATCTGAGCCCCTTGTGGGGGTGAAACTAGGAAACGGGGATCCATTCCAAAGGATAGTGGTGGAGGTATTTTTCATACAGCTCATGATTAAATTTCTAAAGCCACTCTCCACATTAAACCACTTTAAGACTTCTTCAAGGTATTCCCAACTAACTTTATCATAGGATTTATCAAGGTTAATTTTAAGGATGACACCACCAGCCTTACCTTTTTTCTTCATAAGGGTGTGAATAATTTCCTGGGTAGAATGACGTTGTCGAAAGTTTGTCTACCCGGGGGGAAACTAGCCTGACATGAGTCAATGATCTGATAAAGGATGGGACACAGTCTGTTGGCTATAAATTTGGCAAGGATTTTATAGGAGACATTACAGATAGTGATAGGGTGAAATTGACTGATATTTTTAAGATTATCTAATTTAGGGATCAGAGTCACATGGCTATTTTTGATGATATGCCCAAAGTGTACCCTCATACTTGGAGTCACCAACCTCGACTAAACTCACAGCTGAGTTGCCAGGAAGCACACAACTGGCATCAGAAATATCACACTCCTCAAGGTCAGCTCCACATTATATAACCTCAGTTGGGCATCAACCGAGGCCTACAGCATCTTATGGGCTCAAGTTATTGCTAACATCGTACTCTGCTTTAGCCGACATTACATCCTATCTCATACCTAACCTCGTCCAATCGCCCAGGCCAAGGTTATGCTTATGACTGGAAGGACAAAGAGACTATTGCCCAATATCGTACTTGACTCGGCCGAGGTTCCATCAGATGATGTCACAAGTCCGAGCACACGCAAGCTCATAGAAGACTTGGAACACATGAGCAAATCAGTTATAACCAAATCATTTCCCTCATGTGAGGGAATATTTGGTCATTATTCCTTACATGTGGCACAGCTAGGTGTCCACCTATGATTAGTGTATTCAACGCGCACATGCTCATGGCATTCTTCGGGGGTACACTAAACCCCCAAGCACTATAAATACATGTCTTCTCCTACCTTGGAGGGGGATTAACAATTGTAACCCTAACAAAGCTCTATAGAAATACACATTAGAGAGAGAAAGTGAGATTGTATCACATGCCATTAGTGACCTTGTTTTAGTGAAATTTACTCGCACACTCATAGTGGACGTAGGCCAAATTGGCTGAACCACTTAGATACCAGTGTTTCTCCTCTTCTCCTCACCTCCTTCTACTAGATACTTACCCTTGTACTGCCATTATTATTTCTAGCTTGAGATTATCAACACCTCATACTGGTGGTGCTATTTACAGCATCATCATTTTGGCATCATCTGTGGGAACGAGAGGATTCTTATTTTTCTCCTTTGTTGCTTGACCTCGTCGGAGACTCTGCTGGTGCACCAGTCCACCCCCATCGCGTGGAGCTGTCTCTCTAGTGTTTTCATTTACAAGCTCTCTAATCTTTTCCATGGCACCAGATCCCAGTCCGATATGGCTGAGGTGGCGACAGCCTTGAAGTCCTTAGCCACTACTCAACAAGAGATGCAGGAGCAATTCGCCCAGCTAGGCCAGAACATGATGATGAGACCACCTGGGTTCTCATAGGAGATGATTACTCCAGTAGCTGCTCAGGGACAGCATGAAGACAGTGAACCACCCTAGGCATCGTGAAAAGACCCACCTACTCCTCAACGGCGGAGGGATGTTGTTGACCCTAGGAATTTATGCCTGGGGAGGTAAGGAAACCATTTCCCGGAGGATAGGTATGACGATATAAAGGCAAAGGATGCTCTAGATGACTGTTGGGAGCTATATGAGGTCTCAAATAACATTAAACGTCCTATCCAGCACAGTTGAGGTCAAGGTGAAAGAGAGACTGCGATGCCCGTCGAAGAGTTTCAGCCTTTTATCGGTTAAGTAGAGGTTCGGCCTTCGAAATACTTGGCCCAGTTAATGACCTACGAGAAAGGTTGTTCAGGTCAAGAAGCATCGCTGGATCACGAAGAGGGGGTGGAAAATGTCATCCCCATCGTGGTTAACCCCCATATGGTCGAGACTATGGTCAGGGGGAGGTCAATAACCGACGTTGTGTAACAGCTGGGGACCCTCAGTCCACTATTTGGAAGTGGATGAGGATAACATAGGCCTGACCGAGGCCCATTACAGAAGGGTTACTAGCCAGGCCTAAGACCGATGTTGCTAAGCCCTGGAATGACTCTATTCAAAGGCTCGAAGAGAAGATAGGGGATCTCATAATGAAACTCATTGTAGAAGGGGTACTCAAAGGGTTCACTATTTGTGGCAAGGATTGTCAACTTCCCAACCCTGAAAAATTTAAACCTCCAGTGGTGTCTCCCAAGTATAATGGAAGTACCAATCCAGTCCATCATATTGAAATGTATCAGTCTGCAGCAGACATTTATTCAATCTCTGATGAGATGAGGTATCGAGCTTTCTCAAGAACTCTAACTGGGGCTGCACATCTCTGGTTCACTTATGTTCCTAAAAATTTAATCAAGAGTTTTAAAGGTTTAGCCGAGCGGTTCATTCACAAACTTCTATTTTGGGGTAAGGCCTCAGAAGAAGAAGACCCATTTGCTTTATGTAAAGAAAGGGAAAAATGAAAGCATCAGAGATTATATCTCTAGGTTCAACAAGGTAAAATTGGAAGTAGAAGATTATGAAGAGAGTATAGCCATGACATCCCTTATTGGAGGACTTCAGAAGGGAAAGCTACTCTGGAAGCTTGTCAAAGACCCTCCTAAGTCTATGGCCGAGCTGTCAGCAACAGTTGGAAAAGTCATGAACGCAGAGGAAATACTGACTGCGAAATATGAGGATGAGAATGGGGGTAGCAGTGGTAAGTTTCAGAAGAAAAAAGATGGAAAGAAGAGGGCTGATGGCGATAAGTTTGCAGACAATACTCCTTTAACTGCGAGCTATGAACACATCCTCAACGAGATAAAGAATGGCAAGTCTTTGAGATGGCCAGAGAGGCTGAGGGATCCTCCACATAAGAGAAACGAGAATTTATGGTGTGAGTTCCATTAAGATCACGACCATCTAACTGACAAATATTTTGACCTGAAGGACAAGATTGAAAAAATGCTGAAGTCTGGAAAGTTAAAAAAGTATGTGGATTCAAGATCTTCAAAGAATGGCCGAGCAAACCCCAGAAAGAAAAGCAATGATAAATATCGGGAAGACACCCCTTCAATGAAAGATGATGCCTCAGATGACCCTAACCTCCCACTAAAGGATGATAATTTCCCAATAAAGAGAGTCAACATTATCTCTTCTGGTGCAAGCACTATCTACGGAGGACTAGCAGGGAGTGGTATAGAGGTAGAAGGTCACAAGGTTCATATGGTAGAGGCCAAAGCAGTGACCAAAGCCGAGGTTATGAAATTATCTTCAATAGAGGTTAAACTCGAGAAAAGAAACAAGGTAGACATGGACACACTCAAAGTCAGCTTCTCGCCACTTGATTTCAAGGGTATCTTAGCTCCTCACGATGACCCTCTAGTCATAACCACAAGGGTGCATGGATGTGAAGTTCAGAGGATCCTTATGGATCGGGGCATTTCTGCAGACGTTATGTTTTGGTCCTATTTTAAGATCTTGGGTCTCAGCCGAGAAAGGCTTATACCTTATCATCACCCCCTGATTGGCTTCAGCGGGGAGAAGGTCCATCCATTGGGAATGTATGAAATGGATGTGAGAATGGGAGATGAATGACCTAAGAGGTTGAACGAAAAATCAACTTCTTTGCGGTGGATATAAATTTCTTCTCAGCCTATAACCTCATCATGGGACGAGTGGCCCACAAAGAATTTGAGACCGTGCCTACAATGGTCCATCAGATGTTAAAATTCCTGACTCCCTATGGAGTAGTGTAAGTGCAAGGTGACCAAACGTCGGAGCATGAATGAAACTTTAACTCTGCAGAAGAGAGAGAGGCTCATAAGAGGGCAACAACCACTTACAACATTGACACCCTTGATCCCATAGACAAAACAAAGCTCAAGAATGGAGAGGCCATGGAGGAGGTAGAATCAATCGTCCTTAATGAGGACGAGCCCAAAAAAACAATCCAAATCAACAAAGCCCTAAAGATTGAGATCAAGGATGAGCTAGTGAAGTTGTTAAGGAAGAGATAAAGTATCTTTGCTTGGAGCCATGCAGACATGCCAGATATTGATCCCCAGATTTTGTGTCATAAACTCAATATTTTAAAGGATGCCAAGCCCATTAAGTATAGAAGAAGGATATACGTAAGAGAGAAATACGAAGTCATCAGAGACGAGGTTCAAAATCTTGAAGAGGCCAAGTTTATTAAGGAAGTTATATGCCCTGAGTGGTTATCTAATGATGTCATAGTTCCTAAAGCTAATGGGAAGTGGAGGATGTGTGTAGACTTCACCGATTTAAACAACTCTTGCCCAAAGGATAGTTTTCCCCTACCTCGTATAGATCAGATGGTGTATGCCACAGTAAGACATGAGCTCATGAGCTTCATGGATGCATATTTCAGGTATAATCAGATCTTCATGGACTCGACTGACTTAGAGAAGACAACCTTCATTATAGATAAAGAGACCTATTACTACAAGATCATGCCCTTTAAACTGAAGAATGCAGGGGCTACTTACCAACGTCTTGTAAATAAGATGTTCGAGGATTAGATTGGCAAAACGATAGAAGTCTATATGGATGACATGCTGACAAAGAGTCTAAAGACCGGTGCTCATGTGGCCGACCTCGAAAGAACTTTTGATACCATGGACAAATACAGAATAAAGCTCAACCCGGCCAAATGAGTCTTTGGGTGAAATCTAGAAAGTTTTTTGATTTCATCGTCAACCAAAGGGGAATAGAGGCTAACCCTAAGAAGATCAAGGCTTTGCTGGAAATGAAGACACCCAGAACCATCAAAGACATTCAGAGACTAACCGGACGAGTGGTTGCACTTGTCTCCAAAGCTACGGATAAATGTCTTCCATTTTCAAAGTTTTTAAAAAAGACTTTGAATGGAATGAGGAATGTAATAAATCTTTTAAAGAGATTAAGTCCTACCTCGAATCCCCTCTACTCCTATCACAGCCAATTCAGGGTAAGAAGCTATATGTATATTTAACTGTCTCAGAGTCAGCCATTAGTTCTGCAATAGTAAGAGAAGAGGATGGAGTGCAGACACCAGTGTACTTCAATAGCAAAGAACTCCAGGGGTCTGAGAAGAAGTACCCTCGGATTGAAAAGTTAGCCTATGATTTGATACATTCTTCTAGGAAAATGAAGCTATACTTCCAGGACAACTCCATGGTTGTCCTCACTGATTCCCTACTCAGATAGGTTCTCCATAAGCCTGAGATGTCAGCAAGGCTAATGACGTGGGCAATCGAGTTGGCGGAGTACGATATTATTTATCAACCCAGGGTTTCCATCAAGGGACAAGCAATCTCAAATTTTGTGGCCGAGTTTACCTGGGATGAGGCCGATGTTAAAAAGAGTCATGAGGCTATAGTTGAGCTAGTAGAGACAAGTGTCGGCCGAACTTTGGACGAGGCCGAAACAAGTACAACCAGACAAATAACATTTGTGAATGAAGAAGAGATATATGTCTCAAGTAGGGGACCCTATCAGAGGGAAACTTATCTTCAAATGAAACCATCTGGAACCTCTTCGCTGATGGGTCGTCTTGTGAAAACGGAAGTGGAGTAGGGCTGATAGTGTCGGCACCAGATGGTACAGATATTGAATATGCACTAAGGTTCAATTTTAAAGCTTCCAACAATGATTCAGAGTATGAGGCATTAATAGTAGGTATCTCTTTGGCAAAAGTCCTCAGTGTCTGTCAGCTCCTAGTCCACAGTGACTCAAGATTAATCGTGAACCAAACCCCGGGGGTATATGAAGCCAAAGATCAAACGATGGCCAAATATCTGAAGAGGGTGAGATCGATGCTAGAAAGCTTCATGGAAGTAAAGTGAAGAGGATACATTGGCTAGACAACAACCAAGCTGATGCACTCGCGAGGTTGGCCTCAATAACAAGAACGGACATTAGGAGAACAGTACCAGTTGAGATTCTGCTCAAGCCGACCATCGAATAGGAAGAGGTTGTTAAACCTTACCTAAATCTGACTATGGAAGACTCATGGATGGATCCTCTAATCAGATACACCAGAGAGGGAGAACTGCTAGAGTCAAAGTTGGAAAGAAGAAAGCTGAGGTTCAAAGCTGTTAAATTCACTATTATGGGACAAAAAGGGATTACGACTCCCTCTCCTCAAATGCGTTCATCCTTTAGAGGTTCCATACATCCTGTAAGATGTACATGAGGGCTCTTGTTCAAGCCACATTGGAGGAAGGTCGTTGGCTAAGAGGATAATCACTCAGGGATACTGGTGGCCGACCTTGGACAAAGATGAGGTCATGTATGTGAAGATATGTGATAAGTGCCAGAGGTTCTCCAACATTCCCCATTAGCCTCATCAACCTCTGACTTCTATCAGCTCCCCTTGGCCATTTTCAGTATGGGGCATCGATTTGGTAGGACCCTTTCCAAGAGCTGTAAACAACTATCGGTACTTAATTATGGCAACTGATTATTTCTCTAAATGGGTAGAAGTCGAGCCAATGATCATAATCATTGAGCAGAAGACCTTTAATATCATTCATATGGTGAAATTATGAGGTGAATCACCATAACTTAGTGACCTCAAACCTTTAATATCATTTATTTGGTGAAAATATGAGGTGAAAATCATTAACTTAGTGACATCAGACCTTTAACATCATTTATTTGGTGAAAATTTGAGGTGAAACACCATAACTTGGTGAACTTAGACCTTTAACATCATTCATATGGTGAAAATATGAGGTGAACCACCATAACTTGGTGACCTCAAACCTTTAACATCATACATATGGTGAAATTATGAGGTGAAATATCATTAACTTGGTGACCTCAGACCTTTAACATCATTCATATGGTGAAATTATGAGGTGAAACATCATTAACTTGGTAACCTCGGACCTTTAACATCACCGATTTAATTTTGATGATATTTTTATGATATGATATGGTGGTTATTTTTATGATATGATATAGTGGTTAAGTGAAACAGCGTAGGCGTAGACTAGCAAAGCGACAAGTAAATAAAGTGAAATTTAATTCATCTGAAGCATAAAGATTACATCATTTAACAAGAAAAGGTTGCAGTTTATACAAAAAAAGGGTTACATAAAAGCTTCACAAAAATTTCAAACATGAAAAAGAGACATTTAGAGCTTAGTCTGTCCCCTGGCTCCGGCCGACCCATTAGCAGCAGGGTTGGTTTGCGCAGGGTTTGGATTATTAACTTCAACCCCGTCATCGCGAGCGCCATCATCGGTCTTTATAACCTCTAATTGGTTGGTTTTAGCTTGATCACCCTCCTCAACCTCCTGCAAGGCTTGATCAAGCTGAGGATTGGCAAAGCCTAGACCAATAAAGTCCTCAGCCGACGAACTTCCAGAGCTCGCCTGTTTCATGGAAGCCCATGAGCTGGTTGCCTTGATACCCCTCTCCAAATACTCAAGGCTGAAGATAACAAACTCAACAGAGGTTTGATAATCCTTGATAATCATCTCTGAAACATCTTCCATAACAGCCTTAACAATAGTAGAAACTTTTGATTGAAGGCTATCATCCTTTGCCTTCAAAGCCAGGGTATAGTCTTCCATAAGCTTAGTAAGATCGTCATCTTTTCCCTTCAGACTTTTCTTCAAATCTGTAATATGCTTTCTGAGATCCTCCTCAAGCTTTTTAGCATCCCTACCCTTCTGGATCAGAGGCATCCTCTTTAACGTGTAGTCGGCCAGACGATGAAGAGAGAGAGAGAGCGCTCTGCAAAAAGAAGAATCATACACATCAGTAATGATGAATGTCTAAGATCAGAGGTAACATTGGAAAGGAAAAGTTACAAATAAATATCTAAACTTCCCTATGGACAACAAATTCAGCCAATAGAGGAACGTCCATTACGTGCAAGAAACGTTTGTCACCCTTGATCATCATTTGGCTGAGGGCATCAGAGGCCTGGGTGTTATGGCCGATAACACTATCGCCTATCTTCAGCTGAGATAGACGAGCTGTAAGGACATTTTTGTCCATTATCAATATGTATGTCACACGCCGTTACACCGTTGAAGAAATTCAAGATCGCATCTACCTCAACGGATCCGAATATCAAAGCATCTTCAACATCACAGCCTCTGCAAGAATGAACTTGGTAAAATTTTGTTTTTACGTTCCTTAAAGTTCATATTTAGTATTGGGAAATTTTTATAAAATGTTTTTACGTTCCTTAAAGTTTATTTTTCTGGGTAAACCGGACCGGTCCGCCTCCCTACCGGACCGATCCGCCTTGCTCGAAGTCCAGTAGACCCCGGATCGAATGCGAACCGATGAAGCCCAAAATAAAAGAACCGATCTGGTTGATCGGACCGATCCGCCTCCTAGCCGGACCGGTCCGCCTGGGATAAACTGGAGCAGTTCCGTCAGATTTTTATCCACCATCTTATATTTTCTATATATATTACTATTCCGATGGTGTATTTCTTTAAGTCTTTGAGAAAACGTTTTTAAGAGTACAAACACAACAAGACTTCAATTTTTGATGTGCCAAACATCTTTTTGATTCACAAAAAAAAAAAGCCCAATTACTTTTGTGAATCTTTTGGAACCCTAGAACACAAACTTTGGTGTTGTTCATCTTTGTGGAGAGATCTTTGCAACCGAGGGCTGCGTGTCATTGCTGAGGGAGTCTCTACAAAGTGTTATGGCTGCGTGTCATTGAGGAGAGCTGCGGTTCTTCCTTTGCTGTTTGGGCTGCGAGTCCTTGGAGGGTGCTGCGTGTATTCTCTTGCTGAGTTCAAGACTGCGTGTCTTTGTGGGTTGGCTGCGTGTTGATCCATTGCAGATTTCTCTATGTAATTGTAAGTTGCGGCTTGTATATTCATAGTGAAATAAAGGTTTTACCAGAAAGGGTTTTTTTCCTGAATTCTGTGTCTCAACATATTTTTGTGTCACATGCTTTATTTATTTATTGGTTGACACACGCACCTTAGATGCATGATTAGGGGCTGAAATTAAATAAGTGTGCTATATTAGAAAGTTGCGAGGTTAATTTATTATCACACAGTCATTCGACATTCTCACGAGCAGCTAAAGCCTCGTAAGTGGATATGGGGATAGCACGCTTAAAAGTTGGAGCCTTGTTGGGTTTCGTTCGAGAAGGGTCTGAATGTGCCTTCCTCTTCTTTGTAGTGTCGGCGGGGGCCTTCCCCTTCTTTGTTTGGGAAGGAGGAGGTGCATTCTTACCACCACGCTTCTCCAGCAGCTTCGTGTACCTGGTGCAGACATGTTCCACAGATCATCTGAAACGCCTTCTGGTCTCTCTACAAAAATAAAAACACAGATACATTAAAGGTACGAGACTTGAGTTGGCATAAAAAAGTTTTATTCTAGAGCACTTACGAAGCTCGGCTAATGGACCACCTCCAAGACCTGTCTGATACAAATGGTAAAGGGTCATCAAATGCTCGTACTTGATGAGATTTCCATCTTCAGCCTGACTAAGAAGGTCCTTAATATTTTTATAGTTATCTTGGCTCAATCCATGGACGATTTTAGCCGAGAAAGAGACCTTACCCCATATTAGGGGAGTTCTTGGAATAGATGTTCCACAAGCCTCGTTAGGGATGAATTCCCAATCCCTAGAGGCATAGAAGAACCGAGGCTTCCAGTTGTGGTTAGAAGTCCGGGTGACTAACAACATATTCTTTTCAGACTTCCTGGCTATGAAGTGGTAGTAGTTAGGATGATTTCTAGCAGACGAGTGTATGTAGAAAGCCAAGAAAACCCTGACGGGAAGGTTGGTGTGATGAATTGCCTTCCAAAGGATGATAGCCCCAACCAAAACCCTACAGGCATTAGGAGATAGTTGTGCAGGGGATAGGTTGATGTAAGAAAGTACTGATCGAATATTGGGGTGGATTGGAAGACGGAAGCCAAGTTTGAACATCTTCTCATAAACTCATATCTCTCCCTCTCTGTCGTCGAAGGCCCTCTCATCCTTCAAAGGTTTCCTTAAAGCTATGGAGGAGGGAATGGAATACATATGACGAAAGAAGAGAAGGTCATATTCGGTGATTTAACTCTCATATACTTCAACTTTAGAAGTGTCAATTTCACTCCCTTCATCTTCATCATCATCACCATCAGCATTCTGAGCCTGAGCCTCAAAGGGGGCACCAAGAAAATCCGTTAGAGGAACGACCTCAATCGGACCATGAAAAGATATAGTCAGCCCTAAGACCTCTATAGACGAAGACCTACGAGAGGTACTAGCCTCTCGATGAGATGAGGAATGGTCAGAAACCTCTGCTTCCTCAGAGGCTACACTTCCTTTAGGGGATTAATCCATAGCCTCTTGAAAAGAGTCTATGGACTCAACAGTCTCAGGGGTAGACATCGGGTCTGAGGCAGCTAATTTAGACATGGGATCAGGAACCTCTATAGGCTCAACAGGCTCAGGGTTTATAACAGCTAATGGTGGAAGAAAGAGAGGTCTGAGTGGAAAAGCCTTAGCCCTATGAGCCTCTTCCTGGGCTAATTCTATCTGCCTAATCTTTTCAAAGGTCTTCTCGCACAGAGTGGGGAACTCCTCAATATGTTTATATAAAGGTCTGAGCATTCGGAAGATAACAATACACTTGGGGGAGAAAGCTCAGAAGGCAAACATGTAAACAACTTATGCTACCTAAATAAAAGATCAAAGTTTGGAAATTAAAAGGTTTCTAGTAAGAACACCAAGCACAGGTGCAAAGCAGCTCACTAGAGAAGGTAACCAATGATCAGCCAAAAAATCCTATAACACAAACTTCGGCCTAAAATAACCCCAAGATGACTAAGTGTGCTTGAAATAGTTCATATAGCCCATTGTCTCTTATGTAAAACCACCAAATAATGGTGGTTTCCCTCGCTAGAGAACAGAAAAACCCATCGAAACAAATGGAAGTTGCAAATAAAGCCAAAAATTAAAGAAGCGAAGAGAAAAATGGTTACCTGAGCAACGATGACTGAAAAAGGCAAGGAGTTATAAACCCAAGATGAATTGAGAAATAGAGAGAGAATGGTGCTTTCGCTATGGAAGATTTGGGAAAAATCTCAGCAATCAGAACTCAATGGCGGGAAGAATAAGAGAAAAAAGAGAATGAGGAATGAGAAAAAGTATTTAACCTTCCCTAATGATGGGGTGCAATTTTCAAGGAGCCCATCATTACCCTAGAGAACCTAAAAGGCGTCGTAAGAGCTGTCATACCTTGGGGAATACGTTAGCTACTTAAAAGAGTGACATGTGTCTGAGGGATCACTCCAAACCCCAAGACACCAAAAATGTTCTTCATTAACCTGACACTTATACCCCTCAGTCAACTACTCACATAAGAGACTAAGGTCTAGGGGTGATTGATATGCCCAAAGTGTACCCTCGTACTTAGAGTCACCAACCTCGACTGACCTCACAGCCGAGTTTCCAGGAAGCGCACAATAACCATCAGAAAGATCGTCCTCCTTAAGGTCGGCTCTACATTGTACAACCTTGGTTGGGAAGCAACCGAGATCTGCAGCATCTTATGGGCTCAAGCTATTTCTAACATCGTACTCTGGTTCAGCCGACATTACAACCTATCTCATACCTAACCTCGGCTAGTCTCCCAGGTCGAGGTCATGCTTAGGACTGGCAGGACAAAGAGACAATTGCCCAACATCGTACTCAACTAGGTCGAGGTTTCATCAGATGATGTCACAAGTCCGAGCACACGCAAGCAGATGGAAGACTTGGAACATGTGAGCAAATCAGTTATAATAAAATCATTCCCCTCATACGAGGGAATATTTGGTCATAATTCCTTACATGTGGCGTAGCCACCTGTCCACCTATGATTAGTGTATTCAATGCACACGTGCTCATGGCATGCTTGGGGGTACACTACACCCCCCAAGCACTATAAACACATGTCTTCTCCTTCCTTGGAGGGGGATCAATAATTGTAACCCTAACGAAGCTCTGTAGAAAAACACAATAGAGAGAGAGAAAATGAGATTGTATCATAGGCCATTAGTGCCCTTGTTCTAGTGAAATTTACTCGCACACTCACAGTGGACGTAGGCCAAATTGGCTGAACCACTTACATACCAGTGTTTCTCCTCTTATCCTCACCTCCTTCTACTAGATACTTACTCTTGTACTGCTATTATTATCGCAAGCTTGAGCTTATCAACACCTCATACTGGTGGTACTATTTACAGCATCATCAGTTGATGTAGGTCGAGCATTCATTCTGATTCCAACATTTTTCAACAAAGTTAAACAAGCTATCTTTTATATTACTCCAAAAATGTTGGTAAAACACGGGTTAGATCCTATCAGGCCTGGGGCTTTACTAGATTTCATGCTAAAAGTTGCACGTCTAACTTCGTAATTCACAAGGGGTAAGTGAGGGTAAAATTATCCCTACTCTCGAATTTAAGATGTAGGTAGTCAACCATTTGGCTATTGATATCATAGGAGAAATCAGCTTGGAACGGGTTTTAAAAGTAGGAATTTATGTGGGTGATAAGGGTGGTAGGATCGTCTATCCACTCTCCATTTATCATGAGGCGGTCAATTCTATTCTTTTTTCTTCTAATTATGGTTGAGGTATGGAAGAACTTCGTATTCCTATCTCCCTCACTAATCCACTGAATTCTAGATTTCTGATGCCAATATTTCTCCTCCTGGATTAAAATAGTATTAAACTCAGTCCAAAGTCTTTTTTCGAGGATGTCAAGATTGTGAGAAAAAACATTTTCTTGGGCTTTTTGGATTCCCTTAAGATGCCATAAGATCCATTTTTTGTTATGAAAAATTCCCCACGCCTCTCAAAAAGATATTTCACATGATGTTTTAAGATAAATACATCAATTTCACCCCAAAAAGATACAAAAAAATACTCCTAACACGTCACCAATGGGGCTTCGTCCCCGGTGAACGTCTAGATAGTGCTCTTTAAAGCATCAGAATGACAACCCAAATAGGGTAACCAGGCATGCATAACGCTGCCAATATGGAAGACCTATTCCCATCCACGCTCAGACGGGACAAGTACATCATGTGACTCACGTCCCCACAAGAAAAATTACTGCCACCAACAAGCACAGTGCAATGTGTGTGGAGAACCAACGAGTCATTATCTCTCAGATTCTACAGCGTTGACAATCACTTGTTGAAATCCATTCAAATATGTGAAGCCTTAAAGAACACAAAAATATAAAAATATAAGGTAAAATGCTAACACTTAAAAGAAAAATGAAAAAGACTAACGTTGTTTGTAAAAATCATAGGATCCAAGTTGGGCATAATCATTCCAAAAAAATTAATGCAATGGTGAATATTGACCACTTGGTCCTATCCCTAAAGTATCAAAATAAACATTGATGGGCAAACATTCCCGCCATACCAGATTATCCAAGTCACTATCGAAGAACACCCCAAAAATGATGATTTAACTCCCTAGTGACGGGAGCGTGCAAGACAAACGTAAATTGTTCCCAACTGAAGATAACATTATCGCCATAAGAAAGAGTAATTGATAATCGAGTATGCAAAAATTTACCCCGCTACCATCACCCATAACAATTTGGAAGTGTCAAAAAGACCGGAAACACGATTTTTTTAGGGACATAACCAAGAGAAATGTTTCCAACGAATTCGTTTGAAAAAGTTAAAAGCAGTCAAATGATGTCCATTTTATAGACTGCGTTCACGTGCTAAATGATCGTGTGGTTAATTAATCAACCAGGACACTCTTGGTGGTTAATCGTACAATTAAAAGTCTACATCAATCGTGTATTCCACTAGTTAACCACACAGTTAATGTATTTTTGTGATGAATTTGCACCAGTTGCCTCCCCAAAGTATTCCCTTATTTTGCACACTCTCAAAATCAACACATTCACTCCCATATCACTCTATATATAGTATCCATATGTGTTCACTCCTCACCAACTGCCTCTAAAGACACCTCAAATTATGACTACATATCATTTTTGTATTGAACATGAAAAACTCGTGCAATCAACTGGCCTCTTGGTACTCACAATACAGACTCCCCAAGGCTCACTTAATTACCAAAACATCAATTCAGCAAGTTTTCCCAACCTTTCTCCATGGCATCTATACCCAAATCTACATGCACAGTAAAATTATGCATCCCACCGTCTCCCCTGAATACTTTAAATGAAGACCTAAATTTCCTCTCTCATGAATGAGTTATGCACTCCATTTTTCATAATGCCGTGTAAACTCACAAATATTCTCATCAATATCCTTAATGGAACCATAAATATAAAGACAGTGAGAAATACCACAAACTAAAATCCATACCACATGACCTTATATTTAATTAGTTGATCATGTTGTTATTTATTTCTCACACAATCTTTGAGAATTTTCCATCTCACACAAAATTTATACCAAATGTATGTGTAACTAATTAGTTGATCATGCGACTAAATAATTGTCTACCCCTTACGCCAAATCCTTAGAGATATCCTAATTGGTTAAATGATTCAACAACACAGAAAATGTCTCAATCAACCATGGGGTTAAAGCCTTCAAATAGTCCCTATAAAAAAGGTACCCCACTCCATTAGGAAAAGGTCCCAAAACCAAACCATGATTAGGTTTTCTAAAATCCTTCCTTTCTAAAGACCTTATCCAAGCACCCTGAGAGGAGCTTCGACTTTTTGACAAAGTGACTTCTGCAAACTAAAAGGGTGCAGTATCTATGTGAAAATCTGTAAACAAAAGATCTTCAGTCAAAACTATTCCCTATGGTACCACCTCTTTAAGCACATTATCTTACAAAAATCTTAGCTCGCGCTTTAAGGGTAAACATTTCAATTAAATTTTAAACTGACATATTAATGTTAAGACCTAAAAACACATATATTTGTATAATACTATAATTTTTCCCCCACCAAGGGACCAAGTATACAACTGATAGTGTTTATATTTAAAATCCTGGTCCTTCTGCAGCATTTGTCATCATTCAGCTAGTCATTATGTTCGCACCTTAATACAACTAGTCAAAACTGGTTAAAGTAGGCAGTACACAAAAACATGTTTGTCCTATATTTCAAATCAATTTCAAGAAAGTGTTAGTGACCACATTTACTCTAAACTCTTTGATAATGCCAAAGTCGAAAGTTGCAGTAATCCTCACCAATTCTCAGAATAAATGTTATTGTCCTATTGGCATCACCCACAATTTTTTTATAAAAAACTTATCAGGCACCTTTTTATTATTTTTAATTAAACATGAAAATATAGTGTTCCAGTTCCTAATGGAAATGTTATACAAAGGACTAGTCTCCTTAAATACCATAACGATATACCATCCATACTCAGTATCACAAAGCTTATAGATGTGAATATAGCCAACCCTTGTTGGAACTACATATGATTTTAGCTTAGGTCCTTATGGGTATGTAGGCGCAATATCGAGTCCCACTCATGAGACCAAGATGCACCACACATCGCTTGATGTATTATATTTAGAGATGCTTCCATCTCTACCCCTACCCCTTTTCTCGATCGTGTCTCTTTATAATATTCACCCTCGCTTGCACTAGATGGTCATTCTGACCATCTTACCCAAATCAAGGTATGTGAATCCTCCTAGATATAAGTAATCTACTAAAGGATATAAAGATCCACATCTACAAATTCTGGTCCTCTCCACTTACAATATAGTTTGTTAGAGTCGGCCTCTGAATCTAAAACATAACATCATTTACACCATCCTTATCCATGTACCTTTTACATGTCTTTAATATGTCCAAACATATATTTCCCTCCTTAGCCAGGCCATCACACTTGCATAAACATCATGTCGAAACATATTCCATGAAATAAATCCACATCTCTTACTACGCAATCTTTGATCTCGTGGTTACACAAGTATGTACGCATAATATTGAGGCTCCGTTCATGATCACAAGACTCAACACCCATATGCATTAACGACCTCTCACTACACACACTCAACATCCATATACACTAAAGGACTCCCATTTCACTTATACATATACTTATACACATACACTTGTACATCCATGTACCTATTAGTAACGTTACTACACCTCTCACGCATATTATTCTGCATACCAAATCATATGTATACATTTAAGGGATTCTCGAAAATGAAGGTCACTTTTCATTTTCGAAAATGAAAATAAAATTATTGATAAAGTAAAATGCCATAATAATTATACTAATAAGTAAGCATAGAGAACGAGTGCGGTGCCTAACACCTTCCAGACTCATAACTCAATTCTCGAATCCACACTATGAATATTTTGGAACATTAACAAGTCCCAATAGGAATTAGGGTACGGTCGATAGGGCTAACTCGAATTTTATTTTTTTATTTTTATATTAAAAAATAGCGAATCTGATCAACCAAAAACAATCTTGCTCAAAGGTTTAGGCTAAAGGGTGAAAATACATATTTTGTATCGAAATGGGGATCTAATAAAAATTTATTTTGCACACTTAAAACACTATTGTAGACACCTGAATATAGTCCCCTCTTTTATCTCTACTAGAACACCTTCATAGCTCCAAAATATTATCCTTTTTTACCCTCAAACCCCTAGTTCAACTCAGAAACCATAAATCAATGCCCATGGGTAATTTTGTGCCCCATTTAATCTTGGTCAACCTCAGAATCCAAGATTTTATAAAGGAACGTTCAAAATAATCTTAATACTCTTTACAACTATCCCAATCATGCACAAATTGGACTTAGGATTAGCATTTATTACCTTTTAATCCAAAAACCTAAACTAATGGCCAATGAGAACTTTCGAGCCCCTTTTGACCCTGGTCAACTCTCTGACCTTAGATTTTCACAATGCACTTTCATAGGGATCAAAATTTCCTCTCTAACTAGTCATACTTTGCACTAATCGGACTTACAGTTTGCATTAGTTGTCTTTCTACTCCAATACCTTCAACTAGAGGCCAACAGACACTTTCACACCCTGTTTGACCATGTTCAACTTTTGAACTCATTTCTTAACTCGCTTTCATATAGATCTGAATCTCCTCTCCAATAGTAAATACAATGCACAAATCAGACTTACAGTTTACATTTAGTTTCCATTTGACTCCCAAACCCTCAATCGAAGGCCAACAAGAGCTTTTGAGAATTATTTGACCTTGGTCCCCTCTTGGAACCAAACTTTTCTCAACGAACAGCCATAAGGCTCCAAATCCCCTTTTCAATGGTCCATATTGTGTGTGAATTGGACTTAAGGTTCTCATGTAGTTGACATTTTACTTTGAAACACTAGGCTAGATGCGAATGAATGTTTTTGAGCTTTTGGTCAACCCTTGGACCTGAGAGTAACTCAACTTTCTTTTGTACAGCTCTATCTTTCCAATGGTCCTGGCCATGCCCAAAATGAACTTATGCTTTACATTTTATGTCTATTTTTTGGAAAGATCATTATTTGGACTACCTATAGGCACCCATCTCCCTATGTCTATAGGCAGAGTGATACTTTACTTGACCAGCAAGTCAAGACCTATGCTAAACGACACCCCTGTCCTATTGCGATTGGTAGACCCCCTAACACCCCGTATTTTTAATGATTTTTATATTGGGATGAATTAAATGAAAAATGGGAAATTAATCTGATTTAAAATAAATATTAATTAGCGAGACAAAGGTTAATATTTATTTATATTAAGTATTACTTAGTGAATGAGTAATAAATAAGAACGTGTTATGATTATCTTGAGTGAGAAATACGAAAGTTACAGTAATTTAGTCTTAGACTCGCATGTCAGTCGTGTTGGGACTCAAATTTATGACATAAAATGTAATTTAATTATGGGTCATCCAAATGGTCATTTCAAGTGCGTTAATGTGTTCTTAAGGATCAAAATGGTCAGAAAAGTGTACTTAGGGGTTTGGATTGGGATCCGGGGCATTTTTAAGCCCAATCGACAACCCGGAGGGATATTTTAGTCTTTTGGATTTTTGGGAAAAAAAAACCTACGAATTTTAGAGGTTTATATCATCATTTAGGTTAAGGGGGTTAGGTCTAGAAGTTATCAAAATACAAAGAGGCCATTTGAGGAGGAAGAAAAGGAGTTTCAAGGGTCACCCTTTTTGCACCACCACCGAAGTGTAGATCAGGAAGAGAGGAAGGCCACCCCTAACACCTTTTTGCAAAGAATCATACCTATAATTCCAGGCAAGTGTTTATCTTGCTAAATTGAGTGCATATATTATCCATATTGGAGTAGAATTGAATAATACCCATGAATAAATGATTTTGGCTTGAATTTGGAGACTTAATTCATGATCTTTGGTAGGATTTGCATGTAGATTATAGTCCTATATGATTTGAAGACGAAATCAAAATATATGGGATAATATAAATGGGAAAATTTTGGATTTAATGATATATAGGCATGGAAGATCATAAAACTAGGGTTTTACGGGTAATTATGAAATAATCAGTTCTTGGGTAGGATTCTTGATGATTTGATGATATATTTACAATGGAAATAACCCTTATATGTGTATATAATGTTTGGGAATCTTGATTGTAAGTTGGGTGAAGAACCATGAGGTTTTGGGTAAGAAAAATAGAGAAAAACGCAACTGCGTAGAGGAATAAGGAAACCTGTACATTTTCTGATCGATTCGGCCCAATGGCAAATCGATTCGGTCAGAAAAATCGATTCGTCCATTGGGCGAATCGAACCGGTTTCCCTGATTTAACAATTTTCCTTATTTTAGCCTAGAACTCAAAATCGAGGAACGTGGGAACTTTTGGGACACCTCTAAAACATTGTGAGAGATATTTTGGTTACTAGTAGACTAATGGTAGGATTAGGAGTTAGTCATAAATTAAATGAATTAATTTGTGAGGTAATGAATTTGGGGAATGAGAATGAGTCAAGGGGAAGGTGAGCGAACCTATGACTTAGACCAGTAGGGTATGGGTGAATTACCTACTGAATTACTTTATAAGATTAATTAGCACACTTCGAGTACTAGGGGATACTCGGGAATACACGATGATAAGTGTAATGGTAATTTAATAATGCGTAGGATATTCGAAAATTATATATACTACGTACGGGATATATATTATAGGTTGTGTATATGTCTATACTGATGTTATATATGTATATAGGTGTTGTGAATACCTATTGTGTAAATTCTTATGTATCACGGGAGGTTCTGCGTCATGGACAGTCTTATCCTGATGAGCCCACTGGGGGGATTTTGACTTGTGCCTCAGAACATAGAACTTAGGGTTGAGAACCCCTTGTATGAATGAGAGTGTGACCGGTCAATTGGGTGCGTTAGGTGCGTGCGTAGCCCAAAGACTTAGAACTATGTTCGCCTATAAATTGTGTGAATTGTGAATATATGGTTAGAGAGTGATTCCGAATCAAATGTCCTTTACTTAGTGTGTGATGTGCCAGGACTTGATAACATAGTATGCTCGCATCGTAGGTCTCCACTTAGGTATGCCGTATTCGTATATATTACAAGTGTGGTGTGTGTATATATATATATATATATATATATATATATATATATATATATATATATATATATATATATATATATGTGTGTGTGTGTGTGTGTGTGTGTGTGTGTGTGTGTGTGTGTGTGCTTTATTCTACTACGCGTGCATTAGTAGATAAGATAGATAGTGATATCTAAAGTAATCAAAGTATGTGAGAACTTAATATTTAATTGGTGTCTTTTAATGCATAAAATGAGTTTGGAAATTTATTAACGTATTGTATGGGCAATATTGGTGGGAAACGAATTATTAGACGGGAAGAAACTTAATTCAAACTAGTTAGGTGGGCTATCGTAATTAGGATGGTTTAGAAGTAGATGATAGGCGTGCACATTAGTTGAGAGGTGATGATCTCAAGCAAGGGCACGTAAAGTAACATGTATACAATATCTACTCTTTAATGCATTTTAAATACTTGCAAAATATTTTTAACAGTTTTACTTGGGCTCTGACCCGTTGCAAATCCATTTTTTTGTAAAAACCTTTTAGGTGCCCAGCCATAGGGACGCTAGGCTTGTGAGTTCCTTCATATTTGACATGTTGTAGCTGCTATGGACGTTGCAGGATCTCTGTAGTAGACGCGTCCACTTCTATCAGTTCTTATTCATCATTTTTCTATCTCAGTCGGGCATTTCGCCCATCTCTAGCTAGTGGTTATTTCAGAGGCTTTGCACTTTTATTTTATTTCCAGTATTCGATTTGGGTTTATACTATGGATGATTGCATTTGGATTTCAATCTACAATGTTTATTCCAGGCACATTTATTCATCTTGTTGTTTTATCATTTATTACTATTTTTACTAGAATAGTGAATGTGATTTATTAGTTTAAATTATATGCATGTTGATAACATGATTAAAGGTTTGACACCGGGACATTAGAGTATTAGTAATATTAAAATGTTTTGACAGTGATGCTAAGAATGAAACCATTAATGATTTCTATTTAATTTATTAATGGACTGATCAACTATGATTAGAATAGACAATGTGTCATAACCCCTAGGGGAAGTTTATTTCTTTTTGACTATTTTTGGTTCCCTATTTAAGGAAACCCTAACATCAGCAAGAAGGACCTTCCTTTTCTTCCTCGAAAACAGTGCAAACATCACTCTCCAAACATTCTCCCAACATTATTCCAACATTCTCCTACATCATCCATGCCCCATTCCTATCACCTTTTACCACCATTCACCACAATCAAAATCATTTTACACCCTAAAAATCAACGCTCAAGTTGTAAAGAATATATAAATCCTACACATTCAAACTTACTATTTTTGTGCCATTTTTTACTTTTTCGTATTTACTAGTATATTGTTTATATTTAGTCTTCCTAATCACCTTTTTTACTACATATATACATAAAACTTATTGTCATAAATAAGAAAACTTGAAAAGAGGGTACAATTCATAAACTCCAAATTAGATTCATCCTTTCATTTTCTTATACTTCTCACCACTTGCATACCATTTTCAAGAAATCAAAAATTGAGACTTTAGTTTCAGACTTGTTGGCTGAACCCTGTCCTTGTGCATTTTTTAACTACATGGACTTTAACATCGTCTTCAGCTATATACGTGTCCCGAGAAAATCTGGAGACTCAAGTCCTCTTTTTCAGATTTTCTATATTATTTTCTCTTTATATGTATATGTATATGTATATATATATATATATATATATATATATATACACACACATTTTCCCCATTTTCAGTGACCCCATTAGACGTGTAAATTTATTTCATTATCGTAATTATGATCCAGTGCATCACTCACATTATATCTATTATTCGTTTTTAATTTATTTAAGCGATCAAACATACATATTCACTTCCTTATAATGAATCATGATCCAGCCTTTCACTCATAATGTAGACTTTTTATTTTATTCATTTGTTTTTAGAATTCTCGTAAGACATTCATATTTCACTCTCTAGTAGTGATTTGTCATCTGGCACGCTGCTCATATTTCATCTATGTTTTATTATTTTCTTTCTCTTATTCTTTTCTTTGTACTCCTTAAGATGACTCGTTTTTGCCTCTCCCATAGCGCAGATATGACGATTTTATTTCTCAAATATTACACTTCACACATGTCCTACACATGAATCCCAGATTTGATAAAAGGAGAATATTTTGTATATATCCCGTGAGAGACCGAAAGGGTTGAATGGGTGCCTAACACCTCCCCATTGCATAAATTAGTCTCCAGTCCATTGAATCGTTTGGTTTCATTTTTAATCAGTTAGTCTTTAATGCCTTCCCCTTTAAGGGCGTCTCTATTCGTTTGCCTATTTGGAGAAAAATAGGTTGATGACTTTGAACTTTAAATCCCCCTTCTTTTCACGACGATCGCTTTATAATGCAGCAAAAGCCCACACCAAGGGAATTTTGTCCCATCCTAGTGGGTCACAGTGGAAACTCTATTAAGGACTTTCTTTTAGAGGACTAGACTCAATGTACATAGACTCTATTTTCCTTTTTCTCCATTTCTCCTTTTTCTACATACTTATAGATGCTCCCGCTTATATAGTACTTTTTTCTCCCATGATTCCATGTTGTATATATGTTATGTTTCCCTTGTATATTTGCTCTCTTTGCCATGATCATTTTTTCCATCACATTTATCTGTCATCCTTTTTATCGCTTGCTTCATGCTTATTTCACTTATACATCTACCATGATTCACGGTTCTCCTGTATATATCTCCCATGATTCACTTCACTTATTCATCTTTTTAAATATTCCTTGTAACTTTTGCATGATCATATTTTACTTCACATATGCTTATTCACATGTTTCGCATACCACTTGTTTATATACCCGCAACATTATCATTTGCAAACACTTTCACGTTATTTTCACCTAAACACGGTTTCACGTTACTTTCACTCGCACACATTTCCACGTTATTTTCACTTTCATATATCACCATATCACTCTCACTTGGCACATGCCATCTATTTCGCTCGTATATGCCCTTATTTATCACTCCTTGTATATATGACCATGCTTTCTCTACTTGTATATACTTCATGATCCACTATGCGGGCACATACTCGTTTGCCTTATTCTCCATGTGTACTAAGATTTTTTTCCCAAGTTATTTATGTATATTCCCATAATCTACTTCAAGCTTAGTAGTTGTACATATTTCTCTCAACATGCATAAAACTTTGTATAAAGATACTAATTAAAACTCAAACATTTTGCAAATTACTTCACATGAGCACTACATTTTGACGAAAAAATTTATTCCATACTAAGGGGTCAGTTCGTGATGGGTTTTCGATTCTGCATTCCTTATAATAGTCTAGTACCATTGACATATATCGAATAATTGTACCTCTTGAATGAACTCATGACAGGAGGTATATAGCAGGGAACTTGTTCACGTATGTCGAGTATATCAAATTCTCTCTCACATGTATGATCACCACGAGGTATATCGTGAGGCAATTCACGTACACTCAGGTATATCAAATGGATTTTTCACACATAATTATGAATTATTACCGTAATAGGCAAGAGGTATATTGTGGAAGTCATGCCAAGGGGTGAAACCTTACACTAACCGTGTACGCATAAACCTCATATAGGCGTCTGCCCTAGGACACGCAAACTTAATTTTTCGATTTCAATGCAAAACTCTACCAAAATTTTAGGTCGTCCTATGACCCAAATTTTATGCTATTTTGATTTTTTTTAAATAAGACCCTATTCATGAGTCTAGAAACAAGTGAAACCGTGTCTTTTATCATGTACCCCATCTTTCCTAGACTCATCTCTTGTTCGGAATGTCATTTTCGCCCAAGACAGAACATAATACATGTGAAACTTAATAATAATAATAATAATAATAATAATAATAATAATAATAATAATAATAATAATAATAATAATAATAATAATAATAATAAGGGAGATATGTTTGTAGATCCCACACGCGCACTAAGAGATGCATTAAGTCCCACGCGCGTTAAAACGTGTCGTGTAGTCATGTCCGTCCAAGAAACTAACCGCTTTCTTTTATTTGCCCAAAATTACCCTCAGGACTACATAAACCACAAATACACGAAATCTGCACGTCGATTCATTTCTCTGCAATTTGATTCCCAAATCCGTTCACAATTATCAAATTCCATCACTTTAATCACTGTATCCACATTGAAAGCTCAAACAGTGCGTACATTTGGGAAAATTTCCACCAACCGTTCATCCACTTTTCAAATTACATAGGTGCGTTGATCATTTTCATGTGATTTGATACCTGCATTACAGTTCGTAACAAAAAATATGTTGAAATGATGGTTTCATCGTGAACGGGTTTCTTATGGTTTCATATTGTTAGGGTTTAAATTAGTGTTTAAACCCTAATTTGAGAAATCGTTCATCTTTTGGATTTACGTTTGGGACTTCATCATTTCTCAAGTGATTCAATATCTATTACACTTCCTATTACACACACAACACACAATAGTATGTTAGGTTTTAAATTAAACTAAGTTCTTACTTACATTATGCTTTGTAGATGTTTAATTTTTGTTAGTGTTTACAGCTTTAGTTTTTGTTAGTGTTTAGAACTTTCGTATTCCCTTACAAAAAATAGTTTGTTGGCATTTAAAAATGCACTGATCAAGCAAATTTATCTAAGTTCACAACTGTATATTTATCTATGTTCATAATTGAAAATTTTGAAGAGCTTTGAAAGTTGGTAAAATTTTTAGAAAATTTATCTATGTTGAGTGTTATATAAATTTCTGCAATAGAAAGTAAATTTATGAACAAAAAACATGGATAGTCAATTTACCAAAAAATTGATACCCAGTGATAATTTCAATGACGCGGAAAAACAAATATTTCAGAGAACATGGACTGAGAAAGATAACATTGCGCTTTTAAAGAATATGATTGAGTATACCGCAATAAACGAGTTTGACCCGTTTGCCAATATGCTGCATTTTAATAATTTTATCAAGAAGTCGATGCATGTTGATGTGAACAATAACAAGGTGTTGTCGAAGCCAATGAGGCTTAAAAAGAAGATATGAACAAAGCAACATTTTGGGAAACAATTTTTCTATCTTCAGGTTATGCATTTAAGTTATTACCATTATAAAGGCTTTGCAAATAGAAGTTGGTAAAGTTTTTAGTAAATTTATCTATGCTCTTCATTAACTCTGCAAAACCTTTATAATTTTCGTATAATCAATTGAATGGATATGATAGTTTGGTTAACGAACCAATATGTAGCTATGCATGATATGTAGAAATATCAAGAGTAAATAGACTTATACATTACCTAATCTATCTATCTTCATCACTGAATGTGCATACAAATTTTATTTTGAACATCATAAAAAGTTGTGAAATTTTTATTAAATTTATTTGTGTTTTGTCAATCATTGTTGCACATACTAATGTCTCTCTTATTAGCAAAATTATATATATCTTCACTATATGCATTTAACTTATTAGGAAATGTATATATAAACTTAGATATATTTACACTTAATAAAAAGGTTTCTTATTGTTTTGCAAGGATTAAAAAAATGGTGAGTACACGAAGTTCTATGAATCATGAGGATCAGGATAAAACAGGGAACAAGTTGGAAGTTCCAATAATTTCATCAACTTCAAGGTACAATTCTTCTCTTTATTAGTTAACATTAGAACTATTCCTATATTATTGAAATGGTTGGCTTATAGCTAAAAAGAGTGCACTCTTATTTATTTTTTATTTGAAAAAAATTCTTAGAACTCACTTAGTACTAATGTGAATTTTTTTTAAGGAGGCTAAAGAAGAAGTATGAGAACAATGAAATATTTTGGGTAACAATTTATTTACTTTGACCTTATGCATTTGAGTTATTACCATTTTCAAAGGATTTGCACATAACACTTCATAAAGATTTTAGTAAATTTATCTATGTTCTTCCTTGAATGTTTAAAGGTTTTATTTTGAACATAAATAAAAGTTTTGAAAGTTTTTATCAAATTTAAAGTTTTGTTGCATATACTAATGTTCCCCATTATTTGTTGCAATTCATGCCAACGAGATACCACAACTGTGTACCACAATAAAAAAAAGTAGTCTCCATTATATAATAGTCTTGATCATTCATGATATGCACGATATGCATTTAAGTTATTAGCATTATATAGTAGTCTCCATTATATAGTAGTCTTGATAATTAAAAGTTGTGAAAGGCTTTGTACGCAACAATTGATAAAGATGTTAGAAAATTATCTATTTTGTTCCTTGAATGTGGAAAAACTTTTAAAATGGTTGAATGTATAAATATACATACCATAATAAGTTGAATGCCAACTAAAACAATATGTAACTATCCATGATATGTACAAAAATTTTGACGAAATAGAATAATATTGAACTTTATTGCTTATACATTAGGTAATCTTCATCATTTAATGTGCATAAAAAGAACATCATTAGAAGTTGTGAAATTTTTTATTAAATTTAATTTTCTTTGTTATTGGTTGCAATTCATTCCATCGAGATACCGTTGATATGGACCACAACAAATAAAAGAGTTGAATAGATTTTCGGAATTAATTTATCTATTTTCAGCATATGCATTTAAGTTATTAGCACACAACACTTGATAAAGATTTTAGTAAATTTATCTATGTTCTTCCTTCAATATACACAACATTTTATAATGTTCGAATGTTTAAATATACTTAGCCTAACAAGTTCAATGCCTATGATGTTTTGCTTTGTGATGCCGCTGGCGCGGACCACAATAAATAAAAGACTTGCAATGGTTATGTGAAACAGTTTGTTTATCTTCACTGTATGCATTTAACTTATTACCGAAATTATATATATACATACAACCATTTTAAAGGTTTTCACAGTTCTTAAAGTTTTTACTAAATTTATCTATGTTTTTCCTAGAATGTGTATAATACTTGTAAGGCATCACATACAAGATAAACTTTGCATGCATATTCGTAATGTCATTAATTTTTCTTACACACTTGTGTACATATTTCTTCACATACTAAAAATTATTTCAAACTTAGATATAATTCTTACTTATATCTTTTTAATTATTGTTCAAGATCTACAAGATCAACAAGTAGAAGAAGTAAAGATCATCAACTCCAAAAGATAAAAAAAGGGAAAGAAAAAGTTCAAAATTCAGCTGATCAACCAACTTTTAGACTTTTGAGTGACACGGACTTCGACGATACTCAGTCTGCAAAAAAACCAGCTAAGAAGCCAATTGAGAAGGAGAATAAGAGAAATGAACTTGCAACAACCTCAAAGGCCTGCGCGAAAAAATATCTTCAATTTTGATCGAATTTGTTAGGAATTGCTCGCTTGTTGCAAGACCTTAAGCTCAAGCCTTGCCATAAGAAGGAACTGAAAAAAACTTCTTTTTGGGGAATTTTAATGCTTTTTTGACCAAAGCTGTTACAAAAGAAGACTGTAGAAAATATGACCATAGTGTCATATCCTTGATAAAGTATTATGATATCCAAAATAAGGGATTTAGAATTGGAAAACAGTTGGTTCAAATGACAATCAATGATGTATCTCTCATATTTGGAATACCGATTGGAACAGAAGAAGTAAATATGGGATATTGGTTCAAGCCTGACACACCATTTGTAAGAAGAAGGTTTAGAGATGTTACTATAATCAATGCCACAGCTATCCAAAAAGAGTTGAACACTGCAGTTAAAGGAAACAAAGTAGAAGATTGTAGAGATGTAGCAACGTTGTTATGTCTATATTTGTTTGGAACTCTTTTCTTCACATCAACTGGGAATACTGTGAAGTGGTCAGCAGTGAAGTACACGGAAAATCTCGAGGAGATGAGAAACTTAAATTGGTCAAGTTTGATACTAGATACATTGATGTCTTCTATCTACAGGAATTTTGACAAGGAGCCAGAGAAGGTTTCTGGTTATGTGCCCTTACTACTTGTAAGTGATAAAATACACTAATATATATTTTCTATTTCATATCCTTGTTCATTATAAAATTTGTATATCATAAATGATTTAAATTGTTATATTTTCAACTTTTGTAGTACTGGTATTGCGAGCATACAACACTGTTGAAATCTCAAAAATCAATTCAATATCCTCGTTTTGTCAAGTGGAACCTCCCAGAATTAAACAAGGCGATGAAAAAAAGACCTGTTGAAACACTTCTTCAATCAGAGGTACTAATATATTCTTTGAAGAAACTGTTATATCATATACATATGTGATAATTTAACTTATAAACAAAAGTATTTTTTTTATCTAGGTCATAAAAGCACAGTTGATTCGAACAGAAGAAGAGGTGAAATTGATAGGGAAAGCACCAACATCAGCGATGGACGAATCTGCAGAAAAAGATGATGCATCACCAGTTGAAGAAAATGTTGAAAACGACGACGAACAGCTTGTTGATACTGATACGAGAGATGCTAGACATTTAGATGATTTAACCGAAGAGTTTGCTGCAGATTACCTGTCTGATCATCATCTAACAGATGCTGAAATTCAATCTCTCATCAAATTCCGTGATGATGCTCAACAAAATATGGAGGAATTGAAGAATGTGAAAGAAAAAAACAAAAAAATGAGGGTAGAGAAGAGAGATATGAAGGCAAAATTAAAAGTGATGAAGAAAGATTTCAAAATTCGAGTGAAGAAAGAAAAACGAACAGAAAAAAAGCTTCAGAAAAAGAAAACTGAAATTCAAATTTTAAAGAAATAGCTTCAACAGCAGAAGGAGGAGAATGCAACATTGGAGAAACATATAAATTTGATGTATGAGAAAAGAGAAGAAGAACAAAGAATCAAACAGCTGTCGGTACACGAAACCCCAGCTGACAAAGCGAGTCCAGTAGCACTTAATTTTGAAAGTGCTGACCAAAGTCAAAGATCGGAGAATACAAAGAGAAAGCATGAAGAGATTGATGATCTCGATATGATGAAAGTGGATTCAGCAAAGAAAGCAAACTCAATGGTGGTGAAAATAAAAAACAAGAAAGACAGAAAAAAGAAGGAGGTGCAAGATTACGAATATCAACAAATTGGAAGAGTTACAAGGGCATCCAAAGGCCAACATATTCAAACAAGTCAAACATCCCCAATCAATATTGACTTGTTGAACTCACCATCACCTGTGAAATCAACATTCAAGAACCTCACCTTTCCGTCTAATAATCCAGTTGTTGAATGGTTACCACCAACAGTTATTTTCACTATTCAATTGTTGTATAAGAAGAGTGGTCCAGGGTAAATTCATGTTAATGAAATGTTATTTTTATTATTTGTTATGGAGAATTAAATGACCATGTACATTACTAATCCTAATAATATTTTAGATCAATATTCAGGGCAATCATTTATGAGGAGTCAAGGTTGGGTGGGGTTACTTTTTCTGACATACAACAACTCATAGACTTGGCGCCTTTACGGGACAATGTAAGGAAAAGATAAATTTATCAATGTCTATTTACTACACTTGATATCTACTGTATTTGTAAATAATTGATCAATTAATTTGAAATGTAATTTCAGGTTATAGATGCATACATGATGGTTTTGGAACATGATCAAAGAATCATGGAAGCTACAGCTCAATTGTCACCTTCACAAAAGCCATTCGGGGAACGAGACCATTTTTTCAGTTCAATGGCTTGGGTATATATTTATTTTCATTGCTTAATAATTTATGTTGATCTATTAGACAAACTTCTTATAATTTTACCAAACTCATATTAACAGCCTTTGATACGAGATAAAATGCCTTCGACAAAATATGTGGTTGACGATGTATTGAATGAAGTGACAAATTGCAAGTATGTACCTTAATTTTCTAGTTATATGTATATATTTCTAAATACTTTTATTTACTTGTTGCTAATGATATATGACATAATATCATTTCAGGTACTTATTCTTTCCCATAAACTCGGGAAAGAATAAAAATGACAAAACTCCATTCCATTGGACGTTGCTTGTATTGGACACAGAGGAAGGTCAATGGATGAACTTCAATTCAATGCTTCCAATAAATTTAAAGCAAAACCATTACATGGATGATGCATTTGCAGTGGTAAGTACATATAATTAAATGATTTGTTTATAATTATCATTAGAAATTTTGGTTTATCTTTAACATTACATGTTGACACTGTTTTCATAATTGTTTGCTTCCTTCAGGAGTACGTCATCGACTGTTATAATAATTCTTCAGTCTCTTTAACTGTTAACACAAATTATAGTCTCTTTTGAAAGAATTGATTCTTCTATTCTTCACAATGAACTCAATAATGTGGCATGAAGACAAATTTTCTATTGCAATATTTAGATAGTTGTATTAGAATATTAAATGCCAATTTCAGGTCGCAGATAAAATCATCCACTCCAACACTTAGAGATGAAATTTGGAAGTAAGATGGGTGTATAAAATTGCAGTTCCATATGCAGTTGGTTCCAAGAAATCATGACTTTTATATTTTTAGTGATATGAACTTTGGGCCGAATTTGTTTTATCATAGTTCATTAGCCTGCCTTTGAGTCCCCAAAACATCATAAATAATTGATTAATTTTTGTCTTTGACCTACATTTCTTTTGTTGTTCTTCATTTCAACTACCAAAAATTTCATTGTTTACTCTTTGCTGTTTATTTCACTTTTTGGCTCACTTGTTAACATATTATCCAACTATTTTAGTACTTTCTATTTATGTTACAATAATTACAAATTTTAATAATTTGTTTTTGTTGTTTTAGAGAGACTATGTTGAGCAACATTGGAGAAAGACCCTGCTTAGCGATGAAGCCAAATTTATCAAGCTGAAGGAAAATGGTTTGACCAGAAAAAGATTCAAATGTGACATGAACACAATTGCAAATTGCCCACAACAAGACCCCAATACGTAAACATCTATCCAATATATTTTATTTACGTATCATTAAATTGACACTATATTAGTAATTAATGAACTGTTTTCTTTTTATAGGCTTGATTGTGGAGTAATTGTATCCTACATCATGAAGAAGTTGTCCGAGAGAAAATCAATTTTAACGGACATAAAAAGGAATCACATGTGCTTTGTACGATCATTGATGATAAAGCAACTTCTGGCGCAGGGTCAAAAAATTGATGACTTGTAAATGAATGAAGTCATTTTGAAAGTTTGATGAAAACAGATTTTTGGCTTTGGCACTTGTACTTAATGAATGTATTAGCTTTAGTATAAACACTACTACAACTGTTTTGGATTGAAGATGGAATGCTGCATTGTAAGTTTGTTAGCAGCAGCAAATTTTGTCATATTTCCACAAGCTATGTTAAATGAACATTATCATGTTGAATGTGTTTGAAGATTAATATTGAATAGATATTCTGAATGTTAGTGCAACTTATTTGAGTAAAATAAATTTTGTACTCCAAAGGTACTACACAAACAAATGAAAATGAAATATTCCCATTATTTGATATTTATATTTTGCCAATTTTACAATATTGCAACACGTTCATAATTTTGGGGTTCACTATAAAAATGAACATTGTTACAATTCAACGATTGTTTCATTTCCATGTGATGATCACTTATTCCTAATCTAGTTGACATAAATTCACTCTATTAAACTCAAACTGATAAATTTACTGTATTAATGTCACACTGATAAATTTTACTTATTCCTGTTGTTTCTGCCTCCCATATTTCTTAAAAGTGCTCTACAAAAGTGCTTTAAACATCTTTAGAATTCCATGATATAGCAATTCATAGAATTTATATATGAATTGCTACAGCATCCTGATTGGCCTTGACAGCAGACTGAAATGCATTGTAATTTTGATCTCCTTGTTTAAGCAATTTAATGTTGGACTTCTGCTACCATTAAATTTACTCTTGAAAATCTGCAGAAATAAACCTCAAATCAATTTTCAAAACCCAAAAAAAAAACCTTCAAAAAATTCAAATTTTAACACCAAATCAACCTAAATTAATCATCATTATCATTTCCACATGTCGCAATGACTAAAGGACCTCTGCTCCATGTCAAGCATCTTCACTGCCATGAACATCCACAACCTCCTACTGTCAATGGCCACAACCTAAACCACCACCTGAACAAACCCACCATAAACCTTCAAAAGTAAAGAACTATATTGTAATCCTTTAGCCTTGAATCTGAACATGCCAAAGTTGCAAAGCAAGGACAGATACGTTGGGACGCTGGAACGTGAGGTACAAGAAAAAACGAAGTTGTTCATATCTAGGAAGCCTAATAATTTACAGATTTTCTTTTGCAAACTATATTGTTTTTTCGCATTTGAACACAACACACTAACTAAAAGACAGAAAACAATTTACTTACATTTTGTATAACAGCAAAATGTGTTTCTGTAATCTACATACTCAGCTAATAAATCTACATATTAAATTATTGAAATTTAATATGCAGTTAAACAAACCAAGCAAGAATATAAAACCAATATAAGAAAACAGTAACATACTATTATTCACATTTCAAAATATGAAAACATATATAATCCAATTAACTACACAAATTTTTGTAAAGGTAATACAAAACTCTCCCTATCTACAAATTTCCGGGACAACTTTTTCTGTTATGTCCTACTTTTCGACAAGTCCCGCACTTAAATTCTCTCTTTTCTTCACCACGAGAAGCAATCCTCTTTTTTCTTGGCCTCCCAGCCATCCGCTTCGCACTAGGTGGACTAATGATTATTTCTGTATCAGATTCGTCATTCCTTTCAAATGTAGGAACAGGATAAATCACTTCTCTATAAGATTGAACAAAATATTCCTTGCTGAAAAACTTATCAATGAACCTATTCAAATCTATCCCTGACTTTTGAATAGCAACAGCAGCATGAGCACACAAAAATCCATTCACTTGGTATTGACAACAGGAACAAGTTCTTTTCAACAGATCAACCATAACACTGTCCTTCGAATGAACCTCAAAGACAAATTCAGATGCTTTAGTAACTCTCCAACTCCTACCTTCTTTTAACAAATTAGCAATTCGATTGTCAATTTCAGGACATAAACATCCATTCCATCTATTAGCAATCTCCCTACGGTCAGCCATCATCTTCATAATCTGCCCTCTAATATAATCAACCAACTCCATTATCGGCAAATGACGACCTTCACGGATCCATGAATTAAACGACTCCGCAACGTTCGAATACATTTCACCATATTTCTGACCTTCAAAATACGAATTCGTCCAATTTTCCCTATTCAAAGTCTGCAAGAACTTCCGAATTGGATCGGATCCTTCTTTAAGCAACAAATATAGTTTTTGGTGAAATTTGAATTGATTTGATTCATATGAACAATTCCGAAACATGTTCACAAGATTGTCCCTCACAAGCTTTGAAAATGAACCGGATAAATGGTCTCTAAGGTTGTTCTTCAAGTGTTGCAAACAATAAAAGTGGAAACAATTCGGAAAAACTTTCGGAACCGATTTCAGAAGTCCTTTATTCCTATCTGATATAAAACTAATAACACGTGAAGATGTAACATGTGATAACTTCTCCAAAAACCATTCCCAATTTTCTTCTGTTTCAGTATCAACAATAGCAATAGCCAATGGAAACATTCCTGATCAAAAAAATTATGAAATTTATATTAAACAAGAATATAAACTGAAATAGATAAATTTACTATGAACAAAACAAAATAGTGTATACCTTGATTTCCGTTTTTTTCCTGTAGCCGCAAGAAGAATTCCTTTATATCGGGATTTCAGAAATGTGCCATCAAGAAACAATAGAGGATGACAAAAATTAAATCCTTCAATGCATGCATGGAATGACACAAATAACTTTTTAAACCGTCCCGAATCATCATCATAATCAATCTCAAATATGCTACCTGGATTATAACTCAATAATGTTTCCCTATACCATCGAAGCCTATCAAATGATGCTGATTGATCACCATATATTTGTTGCTTAGCTCTCTCAACAGCCCACCATGCAAGATGATAATTGATAATCAATCCATAATTGTTTTGCACGTAATAAATGATATCCACGGGCCGTGTAAGGGGGCGTCCTTTAATCTCCTCAACAATAAGAGATGCTACAAGTTCTGAACTAATCCTTGGATGTTTCGTTGTCTTGTATGCAGAGCCACACGTATGTTCATTTAGAAGATCCCTTACATAGAAAAACGAATTGCCCTTCTCTACATGACCGTGAACATACCATCCACACCCAGTACTAGCCTTGTAAAAACATTCAGCTGTTATCCTAACATTGTCATTTTTTACATAACGAAACTTAAACCCAATCTCAATTGAAAACATACACAAAACTCTCCGAAATTCAATAACACCTCCTTCAAACCTTTGACCAACATGACTTAAACCTTTCGACCAACCAGCAGACATCAAAACCTTCTCTCCATGTTTGGAAAAAGAATGGACCCAACTGACTTCATAATCTGTGTCACTCTCAACATAGGATTGAACACAACTACCACTACCACTCGTCAATTCACCATGCCTTTCAACCATGATCTTACTTGACACAGAAACATCAATACTTCGAACTGAATGAGACTCACAATAAAATATCAAATTTTCAAAATCCAACTCGCCATCCAATGCACAAAACGAATGCCCGGGCAGATTATAACTCAAAACAACAATTTCAGCAGATAACTCCTTCCATTTTGTGCATATATGACCAATCAAATCATCAAATCGTGTAGTCCTCCCACACTTCATCAAACAACTTTTCTCTCCAAATTTTAACATCAACAACATGAGAAAATCCATAACACCTACAAAACAATAAAAACACTATATCATCACATATGAACTACAAAATGAATCTGATTTAATTCATATTTAAAAATTTTAGCATCTAAACTACAAAACTGTTAATAAAAACCTCCTCATATGTGGACTTTCAAACAAATAAATTCACATTGTTATCTGATAATGGTTTCATATGGCAAATACATCAAATCAGATAAATTCATTGCATTACACAAATCTTATTAACAAATAAATATGAACAGAGGCGCTCAAATTTATATGTCTCCTACAAATTCAATCACAAAATGATATTGCAATTAACTAAAAGGTTTCAATACACAATTCAAAAAAATAATAGAATAAAAAATCAAGACAATTGCATCATATCAACAACGCAATTGCAAATAAAAAAAATTAAAAACAGAATCCTTTCAAAAAAAAACATCAATTACATCTTATTAACCTAAATATACAATGAAAATGAATAAAACCATAAAATTGACATAAACTTGCATAACATTGACACAATTATCACAAACCGACACACGATCTGCCTCCAATTTCTAAAAAACGACTTTGAATTGCAGTAATCTTCGATACCTTGAATCGATTTCTAAGGAAAAACGTCGATCACACAAAAACTACCAAAACAGCTCTGAATCAAAGTTTGAAAAGGGAAAAATAGTAAACATATTTCAAATTCTGGGTTCCGTAACGATAAAAAGTACTTCCCGTAACAATAATCTCAAAAAACGTGACTTAGGGTTAAATCCAAGCACGTGATGGAGTTTAAGTCACTTACGTGACAAAATTAGGATGCGCGTTTAATTAACCCTAATAATAATAATAATAACTACACTGAGGATTTTTACTTCCTTCCCCTTTTTCAAAAAATGCCAAAACTATTTTTTCTTTTCCAAAATAACCAAAAATATCATTTTTCAATAAGAAAATTATTTCCCCTTTCAAGTGAGATTGCACACCCTAGTTTGGTGTGGCTCCCTATTAGTTTTGATCTTCTATCAATCCACCTTGGAGTACCACTTCCTCATCTTCTACCCCTACATAAGGTAAACAGTCTTTCCAAAGATTTCTCATGGATAACCCAAATCAGAACAACAATGTCCAAGTCGACCTGATGGAAGTACTTACTCAGCTCAGTGTTAAGACTGACAAGTCTACAAGCGAACATCCAAGAGATACAGAGGAACAAAGGTCAGATGCTTGAGATTCCCAAAATAGATGTTTCCTTTCCCCATTCGATGGGTCCATAAGAACCAGAGCCAATATGGGCTCCGATGGAGTACCAATAAGTTACCCATGTCCCGCGCATCTCGTTTGTTAATGGCCCACCACTAGATTAGTAAACGATGTCGAACGTTTCCCATCTAGGGGTTAACTTATCTATGCATATTCCTACTGATTCCAAGGAATAATAATTAAACTGGATTAAGGAAAATCTAAATATGCTCTCAAAGAAATTTTACCAAGTCAAGATCTCACAGACTTACTTAGACTACACCCACACATCTCCCTACCTGACAGCCCGATTAACATAAAACTTTAATATGACAGAAATAAAAAAGTTTATAGGTAGTAGACCTCCCATCCTACATATTTCAATTATCACCATTCTATGAGCCTACTTGGGGTCACCGAAGATATAATGTCCCATTTGTTACTCTTAAACAAAGCGATCTTTAATAGTTCTTGTTAATAGAGGAATCCTAAATTCGTAGTAGGGATAATGTAGCCAGGAATTCATGGCCCAATAAAAAATGATAAGGAGTTAGAAGTAAGTCACCATGACCTCGAAATACTCAAGTCCAATCCTAGGGAATCAAACAACAACTTTAATTGTAAGTGGAGAGAAAATGTTACTATTATGACCAATCGATCTTCCGAGGAAGAACAGGTCAGCATCGATAAAAAAATATTCTTCCATATATTCAGACCTCCATGGTAATCCACTACTACCGTTATTTAGAGACCTCTACTAGGATAGGTTAGAAATCAAAGAAAAACTAATAACCATAAAGTCGGGTGTGGGCTGAAGAAGCCAATGAGGTAGTTCTCTCCTCGCAAGTCAGCTAATACCACTATCTCATCCATCAATAATATCTCTCAACCCGCCACTTCATGGGCATTGGAAACAAACCATGTCTTAGACTATATAAATACACTTAGATCATTGCTCCCCTCTCAAAGATATATTAATCTCTCTTATCCAAAACCCTCGCATTTGGACCCTCATTCATTACCTAACGCACTTCCAAAAAAAATCAACTTGGTGCTCATTATGATTTCCATCAAACTATTGGGACCACCACCGATCAGTGCTTCTTTTTTAGAAATGTCATTTAAGACCTTTTCAATAAAGGCACATCAATCCTCCAGCTAATCCTAAGACAATCACTACTCAAAATCCCTTGTCAAGGTATCAAATCGGTATGAACGCTATCCTCGGTGAAAAACACCAGCACTTTGATCCATCTACCATAATCTGACCCACCAATGTACCTACTCAAATTATCAACTCCTAAAAACCCCTTAAAGTTTATCTTTATTTCATTTTACATCTGAAAATGATATATAGAAATCCCTCTCTATCATGACAAAGGTCTATTTCATTATCCGAACCTGCTCAAAAATAGGGAGCATGGAGTAGCTAGCCATCCTTAATCAACTCAAATATTTTGGGATGAAATTATATCCTGGATGACCTTTGAAGAGAACAATTGGGATAAGATTAGCGAGGTATACATGAAAGGCCAAAAGTGGGCCTGAGAATCAGAAGACTAGTTTGTGTCTGTGGAGGAATTCAGGTTAGACAGCATTATGAATATTATGTTATATGAGTTCATCAGGGAGAAATAAATATGTATCACCTCCAGACTGTTTACCATCTTAAGACTCAAGCTATATCTACTCCCTTGTTTCCAACACTTATTCGCTGAGTGATAATATTTGTACTACAAAGTTATTGAAGTCGTATAACGCATCAAATTGTCGGCGAAAGAGAATATTATTTCCACTAGGTGGGGAGATGTCTCTGACCCCTAAGATGATTCATATGATGAACTCTATGGTGGGAATAATGGCATAATTGCCTATTTTTTTGGGTTGATTTATTTTAAAGAGATGTTATTAGGAATCAATGAGATTTATGACATACCATAATTAGAGGAAGACACATGGTTTCTATTCATCCTGATATATATGATTCATATTACCCAGGAAGGCTAATACTATAAAGATTCAATCCTTCCGTTAGCAATTGAAGAGCTTCTGATGCCAGAAATGTCAGTTTAAGAGAGTAAGATTCTTGAATAAATCAATAACATTTAAGCCATCATTATGTCTTCCCAAGTTCATAAATATTCTCTGATCAATATCCTCAATAGACTTATAGTTCCTCCTACTACCACCCCTGAAGAAGCATTTCATATGGTCGGGATTCTAACCCCAATAAGGCTCGTCTCCTTTTTCACTAAAGAGACTTTAAATTTTGGCCTTAATTATAACTATGCCTTTAATATCTCAGTGAGTAATATGGGAAAGGCAATTTCGTCAGTGCTTGTTGATAATACATTTGTCTTTAATGTTTTTTGACTAAGAACTATCAATGTTTAGGGTTGAGAGTCAGTTATATCACTCCCACCTCTACCGTTGTGTGCGCTTATAACAACACTCTAAGAGAAGTTATAGTTTCCATTAGTCTCACACTAGGGGATGGTCATATGTGTCCCTAGATATAATTCTAAGTCATTTATATGACAACCTATTTTAACCTGCTCTTTAGTCACCCTTGGCAGCATAGAATCATAGGAGTGGCCTCTTCTCTCCATAAAAATGTGAAGTTGTTTGCAAATAATCAAGTCATCACCATCATTGGAGATAACGATATCTTTGATGGCATTAGCACAAGAAACCCTGTTTCAAAAAATCGAATATGGAAAAAGTGATATGTTTCTCTAAGGTTTCAATATTGATCTGCTTCCTATCCCATCAAGGGATAACTTCAAGAATATACTATGTCCAGAGAACAGTCCATGCAGTAAGGTCAATGTGATTTAGATGTTCAAAACATGCATTTTATGCCTGAAATGGGGCTAGGTCGACGATAATAGGCAATTTTTTAGTCAATGGTTTTGAAAGAAGCCTCCCCTCTGTATGGTTTAGGATATCAATCATCCCTGGCTCAATTAATATCCCTCCCCTAATTGTATTGAAAAGAGTGTTGAAGAGTAAGTAAGTAATCTCTATTAACTTCTTAAATGGACATTATATCAAAGAGGGTGGAGACTTATCATATGGATTCTCTAAACTATGGTATGACCATATCGAGAAGAAATTGAAACCAATATTTGAGATATTAAGGCCCGAAGCACGCGGTGAAACCTTTAACCATTAAGTCCATTGATGCAAGCTCCTTTGACACTAAGAAAACTAACAACACAAAAAATATTTAGAACCATAGCAATGATGAATCATTTGGCTTCCACACACTAGGAATAGATCTCTATATGATCCACAACAAGGTTAAGCCATCCGACCCAGATGCAAAAAATCATCCCTACTGATAAGGCCCTCCTTAACTGGTGAAGTTTCCCTATCAACGCAACTCTATCTATCCAGAACTCTATTATCTAGCCTTTAAAATATGATCTTGAACTTTCCCTCCCTTTTCTATTACTGATATGAATGTAAATGAGACCTCCTTTGATGTGGTTCTCACAATAATATTTCCTAAAAATGTTTCTAATGAAATGAGTAAATATTTTGAGTATTTTGGTGTGCCTTATATTAATAGCATGGATTTTAATAAAGTAATTCATAAAGATGATCTAATAAATGAATAATTCTTAACTGATCTCAATAAGAGAAAAAAAACATATCCACATTCAAACTAATGATAATGAGACTATTGTGATTAATCTTGTTATAGTATATCCCCGTGTGAGATTTGGATAGGGTCAACAGTCAATGAGTATGAGTGATCACAATTCAAAGAGCTCCTAAAAGAATTCATGAACTTCTTCGCATGATCCATGAGTGACATATCTGGCATCGACCCGTGGATTATGCAACATGATATTTTGATCTATCTATATTGAAAGCTTATTAAGCACAAGCTTAGAAAGCTTATTAAGCACAAGCTTAGAAAGCTTTTCCCCAAGTAGTCCCTCAATGTGAAGGATGAAGTAGTCAAGAAGTTGAATGTGGGATTTATCCGCATGGTTAAATATCCTATTTGTCTTGCTAACATCATCCGTGTACCCAAATTAGATGGAAAGGTTCTTATATGCATTGAGTATCACATATGCATTACTGTAATAGCAATATTCCTTAAGGCTTCAACTAAATAAGAGTTAGTGATCGAATGTTATAATCGACATTTATCAGAGAAGTTTTATGCGGTTGTTTCTATGAGTTTTTTTTGTTCAGAGGTATTTTTAAAGAGTTTTTGAAACTTAAACTATTTTCTAAAACGCTTTAAAATATTTTTTTTGATTACTTAATCCGTTATAATGACATTGGGATGTCATTTGAATGAGTTCCGAAACCCCGTTAGAATGATTTGAATATCGCTCGAAGGATATCAGTTGTTGCTTCTTTTGAAAGGCTTTGGTATCTCGAAAGATCAATCGTTTGAAGCATGGTCTAATGAGAAAGGGTACATCGTTCTGAAACGTAAAAAATATTGCATTTTCCACCCGTTAATTTATGCATTTTTAGGCCCCTCAGGCACCGTAATTTCTATATTTATGCTCCTTAATTAGACAACCTCCGTTTTATATGCTAACACTTTATTTGAGGTATTATTGACCATTTATAGATGTTATGGTGCATAGTGTTAACTTTCGTCGCATTCCGATAAAGTTTCGTAAAGGTTTGCACGTTTAGGGGCATTTTTATAATTTCACACTTTGGTATTTTTGACCAAATCCCGCGCCGATGTTGTAGCCCTCGGTCCAAGCTTCACGTGGCGGTAAATGGTGCTTAAATCAGAGTCCGAACGAAGAAAACACAGACCTTTAATCAGAGAAGAATTATAAGTTATTTAATTTAATATTTTAACAATTTGTTTAATACCCTCCATGTCCTTTTTCTCTTATACCCACTTTTGCAGCAAACTTCTGTAAATTGGCATTTTTGGCTTCGGCTCGAGTTTTGGTTTCATCCAAAATTGGAGACTTTCGTCCCAAATTGGAGATCGGGTTTTATTACGTGCATATCAAAATGGGTCCCGATTTTGTCAATTTCAGAAATGGGTCTTGATTTGGTGTATGCCACCATTCTTGGAGGTTTCGGGATGCAGCGTGTTAGTGTTCGCATCATGGTTTCGAGTATGGTTTGAACCACTATGGCAGTGGTTTGGGGGTCTTGACGCATCCATGGTATGTCACACACATGGGTCTCAGCAAAGGTGGAATACGCACAAGCCATGGAAGCAAGGTCTCGGCATTATACACACATACAAATCGTAACGAGCATTGCACGCAATCTGGGGTCTTGGATTTCGGGTTGTATGTTGCGTGGAGGTCTCTTTTTATTCATTTGCAGTGTGGGTCTCCATGGAATAATGGATCTTGGAATGGTGTTGGCGCATGGGAATTGTTGTTCCATTTTGGTTGGGGTTTGGATAATGGGATGAATTCGAATGTAACATGTGTGAATCGATTCTCACCCTTACGACTCGATTTGGCAAACAAGTAGTGAAGAGGTATCCATTTTCGGATCGATTCGGACTCGGGCAAATCGATTCGATCCCCTATTTTGGCCGATATTTTGCTACTTTCTTTTTCTATTTTTTTTCCTTTTTTTTATTCCTTCAATTTTTGTAACTTACTATAAAAGGAGCCCTTAGTTTATTTTTGGATATCTCTTTCATTTACTTAGTTTTTAGGGTTTATAACACTTTGGGGATATATTGTGGAGTTCCCCATCTCGTCCATTTTCTTTGGCTAATCACCATTAATGTAAGTTTCCTTTTATTTAAGCTTTGTTCTTGCTTTAATTTCCATGCTTATTTATTATTCCATGCCTATATAAATTAATAATACTTATTTATTTAGTGTTTTTAGTTATTAATTAGTTTTTAAATTAGTTTAATCATGTTGTGTGAGTAGTTAAATCGGATTTGAATCGTGTGTCCACCATTGATGGGCGTTGAGCCCCTAAAATTAGATTTCGTGTAAAATCACATTTAATTGAAACTGAGTGTATTAAAATGGAATTATTAAGCGCTTAACTTTATTTGTCACGCAACATTAGTGTTTATAGCGATAATTCGATTTTAAGACGCGTGTAACCATTTTGAATTAAATGTTTTATCTCGCAACTTTGACTTAAATTTCTTCTTGAGTGATGCTTATAATTAATTAAAAAAGCCCGGTTAAATGTTTTCAAACCAAAATTCTAATTATTAGTTGTTCAACCCATGGTGGGGACGCGATCCCGACTCTCATTTTATTAATTTTTGTTTAGTGTTAATTGATTTTATTTTTTCCTTTTTCACCATAATCCACCAATCACCTTTTACACTTCTCTCCTTGAAATAATAAATCGATTAAAATCTATACGACATTCCCTATGGATTTGAACCTTACTTGCCGCTACACTCAGATTTAGTCTACCAAGTTGTGGTATTTGCTTTGTATAGGGCGTAAACACCCAAAGACGTGTTTTAAATATAAAGTTTACGCCTCTTCTAAAATGGCGTCGTTGCCGGGGAGTGTGTTTTAGATTATAGTTGATTTACTATTTCGTAATATTTCTTTTATTCATATTTGTATTCTTTATTTTGTCCGTTCTTTTTTACTTGTGCTAGATTGTTTCGAGAAATTAAAATTTTGGTGCTTATCGCTTTATTGAATTAGCTTATTTTGAAATGTATCACCATAACTCTTTAGATAAATTTAATTTTTATGCCGATAGTTCTCAAAGTTACACTCCCAAAACAATGCAATAATGCCTACAATTTCTTGAGTAAGAGCGTCTTCCACGTGAAAGTCAAGAAGTTATAGGTAATCCCTCATTGTCTTGGGATGGAACTTTTCATTATGGGGATAAGTAATTGAACGATGAGATTGATATTTATGATTCTTGGACAAAGAAAAATGTCCAACTCGATGAGATCATTTCTTGTTCAAAAAGCTTGGTTGGGGTTGAACTTACGTTTCACCTACACCCCTTTTTGAGGAAGAAATAATTGAGAGTGATCCAAGCACTTTTTCCTTTCAACCTCTTATTAATTCTTTTGATTGTATTGAGGTTGGTCGTCCTTCCTCTTATTTATTTCCTACTATTCTCAAACAGTTAAATTTATCATAACAATCGATTGAAAGTCTTAAGGACTTTGACCCGATTCTTGAACGGGAATGTTATTTTGAGATGGTTCATTTCATGGGCTATTCACTTGCACTAGCCCTGCCTCCCCTTCCAATTGAAAAACATTTAGGATTTTATTTCAATTTTCCCGAGATCAATGTGGTCTTGTCCCCCTTAGCTTCCAAATTCCCCATCGTCCCTCTCAAAATTTTAATCGGCGATGGTTCATTTCTTACGCCTTACACATGCCTTCTGTTGTTCAAACGGAATTCTTATTTTTTGGGAGGCATGCTTTCTAGGGAGGGTCCACCGTGAATCTTTTAAAATCAAACCATATTTTTGGTGGATCCTAAAAAATCTACACTTCTAGTGTATAGTTAGCTAGAAGTCTAAATAGTAGGTTGTAAATAGTTATCTTTTTATTCTTTCGTTCTTTAGTTTTTCTTTCCATTTTAATTTAGTCTAGTCTAATTAGTTAAACTTTTTGTCATTGCTTTCGTTATGCTCGGTACTAACTTATTTTGTAGATTCTTTGGGCTCGTGCTTATTCGGGGATCGCTCCAATTTGGGGTAATATCATTATTTTCCTATTTTTGTGTTGTGTTCTTAATGCACATTGAGGACAATGCAACATTTAAGTTAGGGGTGTGCGATATATTATCCATTTCTTTGTTTAGTCCATGGATTTTATCACATGTTAGTTACTAAGTATACCTTTTTGTTAAAAATTAAAAAATTTCAAATATATTTTCTATCTTTTTTCTTCTTTGTTGGACATTTTGTCTCGTTTTTCGTGACAAATTTTAATAAATGCTCGATCCAATTGATAAATCAATGATGAATGTTCTCGATTTTAGAAGTTATTAGACTTTAGTCCTCAAATCATTGATATTATGAATAACTTCACGAATTAAACTTTATCCCATGAGCACATGCGCTTTGCTTTTTATATTGATTTGGTTTAAGATTTTTATAACTTAGTACTCTTTTATTGCATTGTATATACTTACACCGAGTGAGATTTGTGCTTTTAATCATTTGTGAGTGATATACACCATTATTTCCTCTTTGAAAATGTTGAATTCATCGGTAATCGCACCATTCTTTCATTTGATCGTTCATTAATTGAGTTTTATATCTTGAAATGTGTTACAAGAGCATGATTTTCAAAATCGTTTTGACTCGAGAATTGCGTAAACTTTATGAAATGATCATATGCTATCTTTGTTATATCACCCATATTGGACTTGGCCTCACCTTATCTTTCCCTAGTCAACCCCTTTGAGCCTAAATATTAGCCTTTCATTTTACTACCCAAAATTCCATAACCAACTCTACATTAGGGTTTTAAACCATGCATATTACCTTCCATGCCTTTGATTGGAATGTTGCTTGGGATTGAATGATGTTGTGTAGTGTGGTTTCAATTTGAGCATGAAAATGTGAGAAAAGAAGAAAGTGTAGTGAAAAAGAAAAAAAAAAGTGAAAAAAAAAAAGAAAAGAAAAGAAAACATGAGAACATAAAAGTAAAGAGAAAGTTTGTATATGATCGTGTTCAATAATCCTTGTTACTCTACAATTGTTATATCTAATGCTTGTTTTGGAGCTTGTTTTCCAATTTTTGATATTTCCCACTACCTAACATTATCTCGAGTTTTCATCCCTGAACGCTTTCAATACGTACATACATATCCTTCACTTCATACATTAACCCCAAACTTACATTGCAACCCTATTCAAGTCCTATGTGATCTTAGGGTAAATTTAATTTAAAAGTCATAATAGTTTTGATAATCTGTGAAAATGCATTTTGCCTCCTTCAATGAGCGGTATCTTTAATTGAGATTATAAGTTTTTTATTTCCTATATAGCGTTCTTCATTTGTGATATCTACGCGTCCTAGTTTCCATTTACATTTACTCATTATGACCGCATGTCCCGTGTATTACGTCCCCTTTCATAGTGAATTCATTTGTTGAGTGTAATTCCCGGTGATGATTGATTATATGCGTGCTTTTATGTTTATCCGATTTATATAAGTTTTTGCCAAATCATACTATGCATGTGCTCGCTCCCCTCCCACTTTTAAGGTTTCAATCTATGAAGTTAGTTTTATATTGTTAATAAGAACGGACTTTTGTTTGAATTCATTTGATATGCTAATAACATGTTTGAAATTTTGTTCGTTATTGCTAAGTTTGTTGCATGTTGATTGGGCATATTTTGAGGAAACCATATGATGTTTGTGGGTTTCATCCTTGAAACCCCCCACGAGACGACACTCGTCCACTAGGGTAACATAGGGGTTTAACGGCTTATTGCATATGCTAAATACAATTGTTCGCCCGCGAAAGTGGCTTTGTCGCTTTTGTATATATCTCCTATTTTGTGATGTTCTTATAGTTCTTCTTGCCTTGAACTTCATTGCTAAGGACTAGCAATGTCTAAGTTAGGGGGTGTGATACGTCACGAATATTGCATTTTCCACCAGTCAATCTATACATTTTTAGGGCCCCTCGGACATCGTAATTGCTATATTTATGCTCGATAATCAAAAAACATCTTTTTTATGTGCTAACACTTTATTTGAGGTTTTATTGAGCATTTATAGGTGTTACGGTGCTTAGTGTGAAGTTTCATCGCTTTCTAATAAAGTTCTATAAAAGTTTACACATTCAAGGGCATTTTTGTAATTTCACAATTTGGTATTTTTTACCAAAGCCTTCACGAAAGTTTTAAACCTCGGGCCAAGCTTCGCGTGGTAGTGAACGGTACTCGAATCGGAGTTCGAACGAAGAAAACATGGACCTTTAATCGGAGAAGAATTATAAGTTATTTAATATAATATTTTATTAATATTTTAACAATTTGTTTAATACCCTCCATGTCCCTTTTCTCTTATACCCACTTTTGCAGCAAATTTCTGCAAATTGGCAATTTGTGGCGTTGGATCGGGTTTTTGGTTTTGTCCAAAATTGGAGCCTTTTGTCCCAAATTGGAGCTGGGGTTTTGTTATGCGCATATCGAAATGGGTGCCGGGTTTATCAATTTCGAAAATGGATCTTGATTTGGTGTATTCCACCATTGTTGAAGGTTTCGGTTTGCAGTGTGTTAGTGTTCGCAGCATGGTCTTGGGTATGGTTTGAACCACCATGGCAGGGGTTTTGGGGTCTTAACGCATCCATGGTATGTCACGCACATGGGTCTCGGCCAAGGTGGATTGCACATAAGCCATGGCAACAAGGTCTCATTATTATACACACATACAAATCACCGCGAGCGTTGCACGCAAGCTGGGGTCTTAGGTTTCGAGTTGTATGCTGCATGAAGGTCTCGTTTTGTTCATGTCCAGCGTAGGTCTCCATGGAATAATGGATCTTGGAATGGTGTTGGCGTATAGGAATTGTTAGTCCATTTTGGTTAGGATTTGAAGAATGTGATGAATTCGAATGTAACAGGTGAGAATCGATTCGGAACCTTGCGAATCGATTCGACAAACAAGCAGTGAGCAGGTCTCCATTTCGGAATTGAGTCGGACTCAGCCAATTCGATTCGATCCCCTATTTTGGTCGATATTTTGCTGCTTTCTTTTTTTATTCCTTCAGTTTTTGTAACTTACTATAAAAGAAGGACCTAGTTTATTTTTTTATATCTATTTCATTTACCTAGTTTTTAGGGTTTATAACATTTTGGTGATATTTTGTGGAGTTCCCCATCTCCTCCATTTTCTTTGGTTAATCACCATTAATGTAAGTTTCCTTTTATTTAAGCTTTGTTCTTGTTTTAATTTCCATACTTATTTATTATTCCATGCCTAGATAAACTAATTGTAGCTATTTATTTAGTGTTTTTGTTATTAATTAGTTGTTTAATTAGTTTAATCATGTTGTGTGAGTAGTTAAATAGGGTTTGGATCGTGTGTCCGCCATTGATGGGGGTCAAGCTCCTTAAATTAGATTTCGTGTAAAATCACATTCAATTGAAACCGCGTCTATTAAATTGGAATTATTATGCGTTTAACTTTCTTTGTCATGCAACGTTAGTTTTCATAATGATAATTCGATTTTAAGACGCGTGTGACCATTTTGAATTAAATATTTTATCTCGCAGCTTTGAGTTAAATTTCTTCTTGTGTGATGTTTATGTTTAATTACAAATGCTCGGTAAAATGTTTTCGAACCCAAATTCTAATTATTAGTTGTTCAACCCATGGCGAGGATGCGATCCCGACTCTCGTTTTATTAATTTTTGTTTAGTGTTAACATCTTTTATTTTTTTCCTTTTCACCATAATCCACCAATCACCTTTTACACTTTTCTCCTTGGAATAATAAATCGATTAAAATCTATACGACACTCCTTGTGGATTCAATCGCTACTTGCCGCTACACTTCCATTTAGTGTACCAAGTTGTGGTATTTGTTTTGTATAGGGCATAAACACCCAACAACGTGTTTTAAATATAAAGTTTATGCCTCATCACGTTCCAACAGGATGTAGCTTCGTTTGAACGAGTACTCAAGAATTTATTTTTTACCAAATTTTAAATGCAATCTTTCATGCGTATCTCTGGGAGATTCTTATCCCTATAAATATAAAAGTGGGGATTCATTTTAATCTAAGCCTTTTTTATTTCTTTTAGTGATCAAACTCTTTTATTTTTTTAATCTGAACCCCTTGGATGATTTGAGATCACTTTTTATGCTATGAATAATACATTCCATGTTCAAAATGTCGTGAGTAAATTTCTTACTACTGACCTTGTGGAGTTAACTCTTTATGAATAAAGAAGATAAGAATATCAATTCTCGAGGTTGGTCATTGGATACCGAGACAAGAGATGCTTGTTGTGGGACAGTACTGGATTTGCATCGTTTATTGTGGACAACTTGGATTGAAAGCATTTCTATCTAGTTAGAAATAGTGTTAAATATTGGTTTTGCTCAAAAAGGATAATTTCTCATCTTCCGTGTGTTTTTCTTTGTGGTTGGTTTTATTGTTTTCATTTAGATTAAAATATCTTTCATGCTCATATAATTTAATAAAGATAAAATTTTGTCTAAATAGAATTTGATTTTTTATGTGTGACCTACTCTATGACTTATTCATATAACTTGCTTTTTAAAATTGGTATTAAAGATTATTTATACAAGCTACGTAGATGAATCATGGTAGTTATATGGATAATTAGTACAATAGTGCACCAGTTTTTTAAGGGTCTAATTATGCCTATTGAAAATCTTGAATGAGATCGGTACTGAAATCGATTGACGAGCGAGTTTGAATTGTAGTTGAAAGAGGGTTGATTCCACCCACTATGATTAGTGATGATGTCATTAGTCTTAATCCAATCACTTCATGGACTGAGGATGATTTTAGATGGAGTAAATTTAAATGCGGAGACTTGAATGAAATTTTTAGTCCTATCACACCTGATGAATTTCATCATATTATGATGAGAAAGCTGGGATTCTATGGAATTATTTGCATTTTAGTTTGCCCCACACAAATCCAATTTTGTCAAATTTTATTTTTGATTAAATTAGGTGTGCTAAGATGTAGTCAAAATTTTATTTACAGAACAAGCATAAAACATATCATGAAGATGTAAGGAAAAATCCTTACAAGGGTAAAACCTATATTCAGCACTGTAGAGTAATTGACAAATAGTAAACTTACAAACTACTTAGACCAACTAAGTATGACACATAGAGTCTTCAATTTCTTCTATAGAAAAAGACCCAATCCAAAGTCGTACACAAGAAGTGATCTTCCCTCGGTATCCACCGATTAGCCTTCATCTTCTTCAGTAGTGAAACCTCAGTTCCACAAGTCAACAATATAGTAGAATTCTATAAGGGTTTAGGCAAGAGTATTTGGAAACTAGGGTTCATAAATCTCAGAAATCATATATAGGGATGAAATATTTGTGAAAGTAAAAGAAGTTTTTAGAAACCCAGAGTGAAAAACATTGATGCAAAATTCATTTTCGCCAAAGTTCTCTAAAAAAATTTAACAAAATGTTTATACTAAAAACATGAATTTCGAGGTGGCGGGATCGTCCAAATAAAAATAGACCTCATTTGAAAGAAAATAGCAGTTTCGTTCGAATGACATTAAGGTTCATTATAACAAAAGACCAATCTTATTTGAACGGCCTTCTCACACACTTTCAACGAGGAATCTCTATCAAGAAAGGGATATCTCGTTTGAAGGACATTAAATGATGTTTCTAACGAGACCCCCATATCGTTCAAATGAGATTTAGTCTCATTTGAACGAGAGCAAAAAGAACTTTATATTTTTAAATCCATTTTATAAAAATCCTCGAATTATAAATAAATAACATCCCATCATATGATTTATAAAAATCTAACAACATATAAGTTTTATACCTCCATAGAGTGTCAATGTCTTCGATCTTGGAGATTTCGGTGTTCAATTTGAGGTGCCGATATGTAATGGGCTACACCAAAACTTAATAAATGCCTAAACTATGATCAATCATAAATATTTCCTCTTACAAATCTTCCCCTTCGGCTATTCCGGTACAAAACAAAATCGAAACCCAATTTATAATAAAACCCTTTAAAACGATAACCCCAACGCCCTCCCAACCCTAGAAATGGAATGACATTTGAACTTTGTCTTCACTGAGCTTGTCCTCCCCTTGGCAAGTTTTGTCTTCATCTTTTGTAGTCTATGAAATCATAATCAAAGTGGAAGAGACCTAAACACATGAAACAAAGAAATACCACGTGAAGCATACGAGTTTTAAATGAAAAAAATAAAAATCCCCCTCAATTTGTTCTCCCTTTTTTGTCCTTAATAAACAACGGAGTAGAAACTAGTCATGAAAATTAAGCATTACATAAATAAGCAAAGATATCATCACAAAGATAATCTCAAAAGTCACACCAACTATTTTTGAAGTTTTTCAAAAATTTCAAGTATAAGTATAAAAAGAACATATAGGTACATAACACATAGTCACCATGGAATAACACTAGAATATCCTAATCATGAACATGGAATGTAATTGTGTGAATATTGTCCATAGGCAAATCAATATAAACAATCATAACATAGGTTCATAAAGCCATGAGACACTTCTAAAGAAATAACTCAAAGTATACCTTAGGTGTAAAATTATGAACTCAAATGAAATTGACTTAACTTATATAATATGTCATGAACTTAAATGATTCTCATACCAATAATGCCAAACTATTTAATATTTTTTAATAAAGTCCGTTGTGTAAATCCATTGATCTTCTACTTTAACTCCCTCTAAACTCTCATTTATTATTAATTCACTCTCAAATATTTGAAGAAGTTAATTCTCTTTTGTAGCGAAGCATCAGTATATCTAGAGCAAATTGGACTGATACTTTTACTTTTATGTGCCTCTAATAATTTTAGGCTCTTTTCTACAAATGGAGACTTTAAACTCAAATAATATTTTGATCTTTCGTGGCCCCTTTCCATTGCTTAATATTTATCATTATTTTCCATAAAATGAAATCCGGCAATGGTTATTACATGCACAACTTATCTCCTTTTACATTTCGTTCGTTATTAAGTATAATTGAGATGAGAACATTGTATTAGACACAAGACAAGTAAGCACAATCTTCATAAAGCTCATGAACGTGTGCATTAAAAGTGACAAGGAGTCTAACATGTAGATAGTAATCATCAATGAGTAATGTAATGATATTGGCACATTATTAAGAACACTATTGAAACAAAGTAATGTCTCAAAACACTATAAAAAAGCCACATGAATGGATGGAATGAAGAGATGATTCAAACATCTTAAATGTTCATCCATTTATGATGAAAAATTGAGAATAAAATATAATATTTTTTTCTTTTCAAAAAATTTATCAAAATAAAATCTTTTTCAACTTTTTCTTAACAAAAATCTTTTTAAATTAAAAAAAAATGAAATTGTATTTGGATTTTTCTAAAAATATTAATGGAAAATAGATAATTACAATGATAATAAATTCTATCAATAGGGATATAAACTATGAACGTGATAAATACCCTATTCTAGAAACAAGTCTTAAAATTAATTATTAGGTCTGGAGGAGTTCAAAAAAAGAGAATCCATCGTATGAAACTCCTCCATCAAACATTGTGAATTCTTGACTAAATACTCTATTTACTCTCAAAAACTTGCAAAATCTCTATGGTGATGTGTGGGAGCATGTGGAGTAACACGTATGGGAGTGCGTGTGGTACCATGTGTAGAAATTCACGTGGGAGCATACCAGGGAACACGGATATATGAGAAATTATCCCTAGCTTAAAGTAAAACTCTCTAAGTTGACCTTTTTTTTTGCAATGGTAATAAGCATAAACGGGCTTGGGTCCACCTTGCTCAAAATGTCTAGAACAAGCTCTCCTTAGTATGTTCGATCTTTTAGGTGGTTTAGGACAAGGACCATAAAGATCCATCGAAATCTCAGGAACTGGCTCAGGTGCGGGATGGGAAGAGGATGCACCATCATAACTTATTCCTTTCCTCTCAAGGTTACCTAATGTGGGACCAAGGATCATCTTCCTAACCTTCTTAGATGTGTCCTCTAAAGTTACCTTAACCTAACGATCACTTTCAAAATTAATCTCGAGTTGGGATACATGGGCTTCAAGTTTCTCACGAGTCTCCAATGAATCTTGAAGATCTCTCGTAAGACTAGCCACAATGTTGGTCAAATCTATCTTCTCCCTACTAATAACAATCAACTGCTCACATAAAGAGACCTTTACCTTCTCAAGTTAACTCACCGAATCCTCAAACTATCTCAAAACTTTCACTTCCTTCTCTAAATCCAATACCTTAAGAGATAAGTCTTTATTAATCTTCTTTATTTTTAAAGTCTCGGTGTAAAGATCACCAAAGTCTTTTAGGAGACCACCTTTTCCCTCACTCTCACTCTCTCCAGAACAATTCGAAACATTGTTGAGGATTTCACATTTAGAAATGCCCTCACCGGTGTGGGACAAACTAGAAGTACTCACGTGACTAGTAATGAACGCAGTGTAGTTAGGTTCATGTGTTGATTCATTCTCAAAATCCACTGAATCGATATCACTATAGCTAAGAGTGGCCTTATATGCAACTTTCTTACCCTGCCTCTTTAGACTAGTGGGACACTCATGTGCCTTGTATCGTTTTCCCTCACATTCATAACATCTCACCTTATCTTTCTCGCTAACATTCTTACCCTTATTCCTATTTTTATTTTTCTCAAAAAATCTTTTCTTTGGAAGAATTTTCTTTGTTAAATTTGGTTTTTTTTTACAAAAAGAGCTAAATTATCCAACTCAAAATCAAATTCAAACTCAGAATCACAAACTTTTTCCTTTTTCTTTTTAGATTGAGCTTTCAAAGCAATCCCTATTTGCCTTTTCTTAACTATTTTGGGAAACATATCAATTGTTTAAGTTTGAAGGTCTCCTACGAGTCCTTCTAACCTAAGATTATCTATTATTCTCAATGAATTCAAAATAGTGACTTTAAGGATAAAATGGGATGACGAGGATCTCAAAATTTTCTTAACGACTCTCGTCTCATGAACTTTCTCGCCCAAATTAAAACTAGTATTAACAATGTTCGATAATCGTGCATAAAACTCATCGAAAGACTTCGATTCTAACATGGTAATAGTCTCAACATGTGTGGTGAGTATCTATAACTTATAGGCTTTCACAACATTGGCACCCTTATGAGTAAGCTGGAGGGTATCCCAGGCTTCTTTAGACGTGATTCACGTCATAATGTGGTGAAACTTGTCAGAGGTGACTGCTCCAGAAATACAACTTAAGCCATGAGAGTTGTATGTACTCGATATGAAATCATCCTTCGTCCAAGTAGTGATGCTTTTAAGGCTTTCGACATTATCATTAGTCATAGTGGGTGATGTCCACCCCTTTTCACATACTAGCTAGACCCTTTCATCAATTTCTTTTAAAATGGACCTCATCCTAGCTTTCTAGTAAGCATAGTTTGACCCATTAAAAATCAACAGCCTATTATACAAATTATCCATGAAATTTAAATGTTAAACGGATCACATAAAAACGTAGTGTAACTGGCTCTGGTACAAATTTGAGAAAGCGGGGATTCTATGGAATTATTTATATTTTAGTTTCTCACGCATAAATACAAATTTTCAGAATATTATCTTTGATTAAATAAGGTTCTCATAAAAAGGTGTAGTCCAAATTTTATTTCACAAACCAAGCATGCAAAATAACACAAAGATGTAAGGAAAAATCCATAAATGAGAAAAACTTATATTCAGCGGTGTGGAGTAATTGACATACAACTGACTTATAAACTACTTTGACCAACTAAGTATGACGCACAGAGTCTTCAATTTCTTCTATAGAAAATGACCCAATCCTGATTTGTCTATAGGTAGTGGTCTTCCCTTGATATCCACCGATCATCCTATATCCTCTTCAGCAGTAAAACTTCGGTTCCATAATTCCACTCTATAGCATAACTCTACAAGGGTTTATGCAAGAGTATTTGGAAATTAGGGTTCATAAATCTCACAAATCACATATGGGATGAAATATTTGTGAAAGTAAAAGTGGTTTGGAAAATCAAAAGTGAAAAACTTTGGAACAAGTATGCAGAATTCGTTTTTACCAAAGTTCTCCGAAATTTTTGAACATATTAGGTTTTTATACTAAGAACACGAATTTCATGGCAGCGGGGTCGTTCAAACAAAAATAGACCTCATTCGAATGAAACCAATAGTTTGGTTCGAACGACATCAGGTTCGTTCTAACGAAAGTCCAATCTCATTTGAACGGCCTTCTTCTGTACTTCCAATGAGGAATCCCTATCAAGGCAGGGGTGACTGTTTAAAGGACTTTATATGTTGATTCTAACGATATCTCCATCTTGTTCGAACAAGATCTAGTATCATTTGAACGAGACCAAAAACACTTTTTATTTTGAAATCAGTTTTTTAAAAAGCCTCGAATTATAAAAAAAAGAATCCCAATATATGATTTATAATATCTATGAACACACAAGTTTTATACCTCCATAGAGTGTCAGTGCGTCTTCGATCTTGGAGATGTCAGTGTTCGGTTTGAGTTGTCAGAATGCAACAAGATACTCCAAAACTTAATAAAAACCTAAGTTATGAGCAATCGTAAATATTTTCTATTACATATGATGAGTACCACATCTAAGGAATCATGGGATATCCTCCAACTCCCTCATGAAGGTACTAACAATATGAAATATTCTGAGATTCAAAATCTCATCAAACAATTAGAGACCATTAGCATCCTTGAGGGTGTAACATTTAATGAATGTTATGTATGCTGTTTAATATTGTTAACTCTAGCTCTAATTTGGGTGAATGAAATCCCGAGATGATGTAGTTAAGAAAACTTTGAGATATCTTCCATCCTGTTTTAATACAAAAGTCATGGTACTTAATTCTTTGGAAATATTAGATACTCTTATATCAGAATAACTCATGGGAGACCTTCAGACTTTTGAAATAGATATGTTCCCCAAACTCAAAAGAAAAAAGAAAACAAAAGATATTTAAAAGCCCACTCAGAGAAAAAGATGAGGTTTTCAACTCCAAGTTTGATTTTGATCTATATGATTTTGACTTATTTTTGAAAAAATTTAAAAGTTTCTCAAATTAAGAAATCAAAATTCTTCCAAAGTGGAAAAAAGAAGTTTTTAGAAAGACAAAAATTTCAAATTGGGAAAGTATATTTTTTAGTATAATCAAATAAAAGCGAGAGTAGATTACCTTAAGAAAGATAATCTGGAGAGATTCTATGAATGTGAGGGTAAGGTTCATAAAGACCACGAGTGTGATATAAGGTTAAGAGACAAGGAAAAGGAAAAGTTTCTTATAATGCCACTATAAGTGATATAGTTGTTGATTCGGTGGATTCCGAGGATGAATTATCTTATGAACGTAACTTTCTCATGTTCATGGCTAGTCACGTTAGCATTTCAAGTACGTCACAAGCCGATGATGACGTTTATAAACATGAAAGCCTGAAAATGAGTCGAACCACTCTAGAAAGTAAGGGAGATGATATTTTGAATGAGCGAGAATGTGACCTCCGACACGCCTACGTCAAGCTTTACATTGAGTCTTTTAAAAGAAAATTTCAAATAAGAATTTGTCTATCAGGGTGATATATTTACAAAGGAGTTAAAGGCTTCGAGAAAGGGTGAGACCTCGGTGAGGATCTGTTTGAGTGCTTAGTTAGTTTTGGTGGGGAGGGAAAATAGTGATTTGACCAACTAAGTGGATAGTTTTACGAGATATCTTCAAGATTCATTGGATACTCGTGATAAACTTAAAGCCCTTGCTTTCTAACTCAGGAAAAATATCAAACATTCTCGAGAGGTCAAGGTTACTTTAGAGGACACATCAAAGAATGTTGTAAAGATGTTCTTAAATACCATTTTAGGTTTTAATGAAGGGAACGATATAGGTTAAAATGATGCAACCACTTCTAAGAAAGCACCCGAATTGATTCCCCAGTTTATGGTGGATTTGTATGGGCCTCGATCTAACCCCGTAAGGATAACTCATCCTAAATTTTTTAACCAAGGTTGACCCAAACAAGTCTATATTTGTACCCATTAAAAACGAAGAGGTCCCTTTAGGGAATTTTTCAATAAGATAAGAAGAGTTTATCATATGCATTCTCCCATGAACCACTATAGTGATTATGCTAGTCTTAGAAAGAAAGTTGATTTTATAGTCACGACTTCTAAAAGCTTGATGGAAGAATTTCAAAGGATGTCAAAAAATTTAGAGAACATTTCCAACGCTAGGAATAGAGATAACAATGATAAGGGAAAGAAAAAGGTTACCTCTAGTTAGGTACCTAAGAATGATAACAAAGCCCTTGTTGTTCACATTTGTATCAAGGTTCAAGATACCTTCCAATGGTATTCTGATGGTGAGTGCTCTAGGAACATGATCGATGAGAAGTCGTATTGTTACTAACCTTATGGATTGTAAGTAAGGAAAAATCACTTTTGAATATGGGAGTAGGTCTAGAATATTAGGATATGGTTACATGGCGATACCTGATTTTACTAAGTTGTACAATATTTTGTATGTTTAATGGTTGAAAGTGAACTTGATTAGCACAAACCAATTTTGCGATGCTAACTTTGCGATAAAGTTTGACAAGTCGAAGTGTAACATTTATGATTAATCCGGTTCTCTTTTGCTACATGGTGTGAAGACTAACGATTATTGCTACGAAATCATTCCCAAATTCTATTTAGTATGCAATAATAATAAGGTCTACTCTCTAGACCTTTGGCATTGATGAGTAGGTCATATTAATTTTAAATATCTTAAGATATTAGTGAGAAAATACCTAATTTTTGGTTTACCATCTCTTAGGAAACCAACTTCCTCGATTTGTGGTCTTTGCCAATAAGGAAAACAAATCAAGAGACCCCATTGAAAGTTGAATACGATTACCACCTCTTATGTTTTGGAGTTAATCCACATGGACCTTACGGGTCCTACATGTACGAAGAGTATTGGTGGTAAGAATTATATCCTAGTGATGGTCAATGACTTTACGAGATATTTTATCATTCAATTTCTTAGAGAAAAATCTGATGTTTTTGAGCTCCTCACAATCAAGTGGCTTTTCTTATAGAATCAACCTAGTGTCTTTATTATTTGGATTCATAGTGACAATGGCAATGAATTTAAAGAAGCCGGAGTGGATAGCTTTTGTGATGAAGTCGGCATCAAAAATGAGATTTTAGCCATTCATACTCCTAAAAAATGGGATTGTTGAGAGAAACAACCGAACAACACAAAATATGGCTAATTCCATGCTTCTTTGAAGAAATTTGCCTAAACTTTTTTGGGCTGAGATGATTAATACTGCATGCCACATGGTGAATATGGTATACTTTTTCCACACACACTTCACACTCCATATGAGTTATAGATAGGGAAGAAAGCCAACCTATCATTTTTTTGAGTTTTTAGGAGTCCTTGCTACATCCTTAGAGATAGTGTACATTTAGGAAAGTTTGAACCTAAAAATATCTAAAGTCCTCAAAAAAATCACGATTAGAGACAATGAGGTAACTACCCTTATTGATACTGGTCTTAAGTGTGAGAATAATTCTCCCATATTGATGATCTTACACTACACCAAATCTGTCGAATTGTCAAGGTCATTGACCTTGACAAATCCAACTTGTCAAGGTCAATGACCGTCACATTTCGAGGCGAGACAACTTTTTTTGTCACGTTAGTGTCACGGTCATTGACCTTGACACAAAACTCGCGTTTTGTGTCACGGTCGTGTCGCGGTCAAAGATCGTGACACGTTTGTCACGGTTATAAACTGTGACAAAGCCGTGACCCTTTTTAAAAAAATTATCACGGTCATTGACCGTGACACGTCCGTGACAACTTTTGTCACGGTCAATAACCGTGACAATTCTGGTCAGAATTTAAAAAAATCTACTGGGCAGTACGGCCACTGCCACTGCCCAGCAGTATATTTGTACCTGTTATAGCAACGTTGTACCTGTTCCAAACATCATATATCCAAACAAACTAAAGATAATGCAAATATATATTCAAATAGAGACAATATGCATCACGATATAATTCAAATGTAACAACTTAAAACAATTCAATTCAAACTTAAAATAATTCAATTCAAACTTAAAACAATGTCACTACATGTCTGGTGTATTGTTAAAACTGAGGAGGTGAGTAGGCCACACGATATACGAATTGACGCACCCACTAATATACATCGTGTCGCATTGTTCGCGCAACCACAATAGGGAGTACTCCTTCCCGGGTATGACATGAGTGACGAGCACCCTGGACTCCATCTCTTGAAGCGCACGTCCATGAACTATTCCACCCTGGACAATATTCGGGTCCCTCAACCCCCGCCCTATCCGCTGGCCATCAAATACGTCCAATATGAACACGCTAAGACAACCAAGCATCGACATTGGTCTGTTGAAGGGTGCCAAATAGGGAAGTGGATCATCGAAGTACGAACGTGTCGGTGATCAAGCAGTGAGGTCCACATCCTCTACATCCTGCGCCTCGTCCTCCCGCACCTCCTCCTCCACCGCCTTCTCCTTCCCTTTCCCTTTCCCTTTACGGTCTCCACCCAACGTACGCTTCATGAATGCGTACATATCTTGGACTGTCGCCTCCAAACGGGACAGCTTCGCGTCGTGTGAATCCACCGTTCGAGCCAACCCGGTGTCGCTCGTCTCCAATCCGATGATCCTAGATTTGGCCACAAGGGAGCTCACCCCCCTTGTCCTCCCCTTGCGATCAGAGCCAAGCACTTGGTTGAGTGCATCTGTGGACAAAGATGCCTTGTCGGTATCAGACTGCGACTCATGCACTTCCTTAAGCTTTGCCTGAAACGACAAAAAGCACATGATTAGTAAAATAAGTAAACTAAAAATATGAAGGGCTCACCAATTTGATCAAATTTTTCAACAACATAGACTAATTGATCTTTATTATAAGACAATTACTACAAATTTATGCGCATCGCCCAAATTCAAAAAGTAATTTAATGACTAAAGTAATACTTTTTTTAACTTTAGTTATTCACCACAAATCTTAAAAATATTTTATTTTTCATGCTTTTAGCAACTTCGGATGCCATTTTAACCCTTATTGTAGTTTTTTAGTTTTCATGCTTTTATTTGATGGATATAAAGTCATGTGATTATTTCACCATATAAAGTCAACAAAAAACGCCATATATGGTTTTTTTCTCCATTAGTATAAGTATATAGCGATTATTTCACACTTAAATCACATATTAAGCCGGCCTTCATTTTTTTATGAAATTTGTAGAAAATTACTTATTTATTTTGAATGAAAATAAATTGTTATCCAATATTTTTGGATATTATTTACATTTACATTTTTGGATATTATTTTTGGAAATTTATAGAAAATTACTTATTTATTTACATTTTTAACCCCCTACACCCACCCTGCCCCACCCCCTATCCCCACCCTACCCCACCCCCTACCCCCACCCTACCCCCACCCCGCCCCATCCCCTACCCCCACCCTGCCCCACCGCCCACACACGCATACACACATGCACATATATACACACATACACACATATATATACACACAAACATATATATAAATGGAAGAGAGAGAGAGAGAGAGAGAATTAAACCTGAAAGTAGAGAGAGAGAGCAGTGTCGAGAGAGAGAGCAGTGTCGAGAGAGAGAGAGAGAGAGGGAGGGAACGGCAGGAGGGAAAAAAGAAGGGGGAAAGGGTTTTTGCTGGAAACATTGTCACGGTCGTGTCAAGGTCATTGACCGTGACAATTATTTAAAGAATTGTCACTATCAATGACCGTGACAATTCTTTGTCACGGTCATGTCAAGGTCAATGACCGTGACATAAAATGCATGTTTTTTGTCACAGTCAATGACCTTGACAAGGGTGGCCGGCTGAAAGGTGACAATTTTGTCATTTTGGTGTAGTGTTATTATTCCCTGCACCACCTCGGTGGACCCCACTTTTGATATAAAGGATCCACCCTCTTGGGTTTGAAAGAGTCATTACCCTTCTGATATACTTGATGATCTCACACTAGGTCTCAAGACTAGAGCTAAAATAAAGAATGTGGTTAGCCACTTTTCCTAAACTCGACAGTAAAGACCAAGAATGTGAAGGAAGCACTCAGGGACAAGCATTAGATACGTGTTATCTAAGATGACTTGCTTTAATTTCAAAAGAACGGTGTCTGGGAATTATTCCCCAGCCTAAAGAGACTAATGTGATTGGTACCAAGTGGATGTACAAGAGTAGGATGGATAAGAATGATACCATGGTTCACAATAAGGCTAGGTTGCTCACTCAAGGCTACACATAAATTGAGGATGTAAACATTGACGAGACATTATCTCCTATTGATAGTCTTAATTCCATCCGCTTACTACTCACCATAGCATGTCATATACAACTCAAGTTATAACAAATGGATGTTAATAGTGCCTTCCTTAATGACATTCTTCAAGAGGAAGTTTATGTGGAACAACCAAAGGTGTTAGTAGACTCAAATCACTCAGTGCATGTCTTTTTATCTAAAGAAGGCCTTATATGGTTTAAAGAAAGCACCCCGTGATTGGTATGAAATGATAACTTCTTATCTCTAAGCTGCTGGGTTCAAGATATGGGGAGTTAATAATACATTATTAATTAGGAGATAGGGAGGTGCTATCTAAGTTTCCAAAGTCTATCTGGATGATGTAATCTTTGGATCCACGTATTCCTAACATGCTCACACTTTGAAGGAGGAATGAAGATTGAGTTTGAAATGAACATGGTTGGTGAACTTACATTCTTCTTAGATCTCCTAGTTCATCAACTTGATAATGGGATATTTTTATCTCAATCTAAATATTCTACATTCCAAGTGAAAAAGTTTCGTTTAGAGTGTGCTAAGCACTCATGCACATTCATGAGTTTCTTGACTAATATTAGCAAAAACACTTTCGACAAGGCTGTACAGCAAACCTTATGTATCAGTATGATAGGTAGTCTCCTCTACTTGACTTCTAACCATCTTGACATAGCTTTTAGCATTAGAGATTTTGAATGATACCAAGCATCCCCAAAAGAGTCACACTTGCTTGAATTTTAAATGTAATATCAAATACATGAGTGGCACTCTTTCTTAGGTATTTGGTATTCCTTTGATATCGATGATCATTTTTCAGCTTATTTGGATGCTTATTGGGGCAGGGATTTGATGGTAGTTGAAGAACCTTGGGTGGATGCTTTTACTTTGGGACTCATATTGTCTCTTGGTTGAGGAAGAAGAAAAATTCCATACCTTTATCCATGGCAGACGCCGAGTACATCTCCATCGGGAGTTGTTGCTCACGACTCTTGTGGATGAAGAAAATGTTGGAAGATTGTGGGATTACACGAGGAACATTGATTATTTTTTAAGATAATAAGAGTGCAATCCATATTTTTCGTAATTCGGCCCAACACTCTCTTACAAAGCATATTATGATTTGTGAGCACTTCACTCGTGATCATGTTGAGGAAAAGATTATTTCCTTGAGCTCCGTGAGCACCGAACATCAGTTGGCCAATATTTTCACTAAACCTGTAGATGCACTTAGATTTGAGGGTCCTATGAAGTATTTGGGATTTTGTGCCATTGATTGAGTTTGGGTATTATATCTAGTATAGGGTGATTTTCATGTTGTTATCTTTTGTCCCTATTACTCGATTGTATTTATATGTTTTTATTTTTGAAAAATCCAAAAATATTTTCTTTTCTTTTACAAAAAGTTTCTAGATTTTGCAAAAAGATTTTATTTTAAAAAAAATGAAAAATTAAAAAAGATTTGTGTATTTTGTTTTACACCATATATGGATGTGTATTTAAGAGGTTCAAATCGCAACTACATTTCAACCATTCATATGACTTATTCACGGTGTTATGAGACCTAGCTTCATTTCTTTAGTGTGATTAATAATGCGTGGTTTGCATTTCATTGTTATTTGAGCATTACTTTCTTCATTCTAGACTCTTTATATTGCCTTTATTGAACACATGCATGGACTTTTTGAACATTGTACTTGCTTGTTCATATGTCGAATACGGTCTTCTCATCTCAGTAGTGTTTAATAACGAACCAAATGCACTAGTAACAAATTGTGCTTATAAGAACCATTGTCCGAAATTCTTTTCACAAAATATTTGTTTTTGTTTTAAGCAATGGAATGGGCTACGGACGGAGAACTTCTATGCATTAGGCCACCATTGTAAAGATACTAGAAGATTATTTTGGCACATAAAAACAAACATCTCGAGGCTAATTTTTATTTCATTGATGCTTCACTATCATGATCATTACGATTCCTTCCAAAATTTGAGTGTGTATGCTTAAAATCTGAGGTTTGGAGGGTGTTATAAGTTGAAGATCAATGAGTTTGCACAATAAACTTTCTTTAAAAACATTAAATAATTTGGCATTATTGATTTAAGAAGCGTTAAATTTTATGGAATTTTTAGTAAGTTGAGTCAATTTCACTTTGCTCAACACTCTTACACTTAAGGTTGAAATTGAGTTCTTTCTTCAGGATATCTCATTGACTTTGGGCACCTTTGCTTTGCATGGCTATGTTCATTTTACATTTATTTAAGTTCACATAATTTAATTCCCCTTCCATGATTAGGTTATTTTCATGCTACTCTATGGTGTTACAGCTTGTATTTGTACTTATATGCACCTTTTATATTGTATATTTATATACTCAAAAAATTAAAAAAGTTTTCAAAAATAGTTTGTTGCTTCTTTGGAATCTCATAGCATGTACTTAATTGTATATATTTGGGATGATATTTCATATTCCGATTCGTGTGATGTTAATATTTCAGGATTAGTTTCTAACCCTTTGTCTATTACAGACAAAAAGTGGTAAACAAATATTTAGGGTATGATTTCTTTAAACTCCAATATGTCAGGGTATTTTTTTTTGCTTCATATGTCTAGGTCGTTTCTGCCGTGATGATTTCATGCACTATACGTGAAAATATTTATCTTAAGACAATATCACTTGCGTCTTGCCTTTTTCTTGTTTGGGGGAACATTAGTTGTATTTGTCTTAGAGGTGATTTCGATACATCTTATCTTTTGTACCGGAATAGGTAAAGGGGTGAATTTGTAAGAGAGATTTATAATTTCTCATCATTTATTTTAGTTCGAATTATCCCGTTACAACCCACAAAACCAACATGAACATTTTTAAGGCTTCAAGTGAAGAGGAGTTAGCGAGTGAATACTACGATTGAAGATCGATCATCACTACATTTATTGGAAAAGTTTTATGGGATTGTTTATGTGAAGTCCTTTTGTTCAGGGGTATTTTTAAAAAGTTTTGAAAAATTAAAATATTTTTCCAAAATGTTTTAAAACCCTTTTAAATTTGCTAAGCCTTTTGAACAACATTTGGAGGTAGTTCGAATGAGTCCTTATACCTCATTATAACGTTTCAAAATTTGTTTGAATGACATTAGTTGTTGCGTCTTTTGGAAGGATCTGGTATCTCGTTGGATCAATTATTTCAAGCATGTTCGAATGAGAAAGGGTATTTGTTCGAACGAGATGTACCTTCGTTCGAACGAGTACGTGAGAATTTATTTTTACCAGATTTCAAATGCAATCTTTCATATAAATCTCATGGAGATTCGTCTCCCTATAAATAAAGATGAGGGTTTCATTTTAATCTAATCCATTTTAAGTTCTTTTACTAATCAAAATCTTTCATTTTTTTTAATCCCCGTCCCTTTGATGATTTAAGATCATTATTCTAAACCATGAAGAAGGCATTCCATGTTCAATAACTTGTGGAGTTAATTCTATACTACAGACCTTGTGGAATTAACTCTCTAAGACTGAAGAACATAGGAATTCAATCAAAGAGTTTAATCGATGGATACCGAGTCTATAGGAGCTTGTTGTGGGATGACAAGGATCTGCATCGATTACTTTTGACAAATTTGATTAAAGACATTTGTGCATCGCTTAGTGATCTCTATATTTTGTAATTCTGTATTTTTTTCTTGTTGGAAACAATGTTGAATATAGGTTTGCCTAAAAGGGATTTTTCCTCATCTTCGATTTGTTTTGGTTTATGGTTTGTTTAATTGTCTACATTTAGATTCAAATATGTTACATGCTCACATAATGTAATAAAGATAAAATTTGGTCTAAATTAATTTGGTTTTGTATGTATGTGATCTACTATATGACTTATTAATATAACATGTTTTTTCAATTAATCATGGCCAAATATCAGCATGATCATTGATAGTACCGCCAATCAACTCCTCAAATAATTCATAAATGGATTTGTCAGATACAACCCAATCAAGATGCACCTCGATAACCCAGAAATGTTTGCCTTCACCACCCCCATAGGGTATCTTTTTCTACACTGTCATGGCTTTAGGTCTTAAAAACTTTGAGGATACTTACCAAAGAGAAGACATAATTATCTTGCATGATTTTATCAATAAAAAGTTAAGGTCTATATCAATGACATGATCATCAAATTCAAAACTCGAGAAGGTCACATCACTACCTTGAGTAAATTTCTCGAATGATTGCAGCATTGCCAAATGCCTATCAATCCATAGAAATATGTTTTAATTTCACAAAGGGCAAGTTCTTTTGATTTATGGTCAGAGAAAGAGGGATCAAAGAGAAACCTACTAAGATCAAAGAAATCCTTAAAATGTCGTGGCCTCAAATAGAATAAGAAATTTGTTGTTTCTTAGACAAACTCTAGCATATGAGTAGATTCATCAGTCAAGTCACTTCCATCAGCGAGCCCGTCTTTAAAATTTTCTAAATATATTCGACCAAGGTATGGAATGAGGCATGTTAAGAAGCCTTCAACAAATCAATAAATACCTTACCTGACCTTTGATACTCATGCAACCACATCCTATTCTTCCCTTTTTCCTATAATTTACTCTTATGGACACCGCAGTTAGTGATATGATTGCCTAGTACCTCAAAGATTCATTCAAAGAAAGAGCTTTCTACGACACCGGTAGAAAACTGGCAAGGCACAAGGTAAACTATACCTCTTTATAGAAGGCACATGTCACCATGGTTTGTGTCACTCAAAAACTTCATCAATACATGCTTGTGTTTCCCATCAGGCTAGTACCCCAAATGGATCCCCTGGAGTACCTGCTAGGAAATCCTACCTCATCAAACTGAATGGTTCGCTGGTTGATATTGCTCGCTCAATTTTATATATGTCACACATAAAAGCCATTAAAGGAAGGTCCATCTCTAATTACCTAGCCGATAACCCTATGGGAGAAGCTAATGTATGGATTTCTTACTTTTATAGTGAGAATATTCCATGTACCTCACATGAAGAGCTTTGGTGGAATATGTTATTTGATAGAGATGCTAACAAGATAAGATATAGAGTTGGGATACTCTTGATAGCCCTTGATGACTGTCATATTCCCATCTCCATCAAGTTGAATTTCCATTACACTAATAACATGACAAAATATGAAGCTTACACCGTGGGCCTTGAGTTTTTCCTCGAGAAAGGGATTCAATACTGCGACGTCTATGGACACTCGACCCTTGTTCTAGGATGGTTTTCCATAAATGGAAAGTAAAAGATGAGAAACTCCTACACTTTCATTCTCACCTCGAAGAGCTCACTTACCAATTAAAGAAATAACTTTATCTATGAACTAGCAACCCTGCCTCTATAGTCGACATGCCCGAGATATAACAATGGCCCTCTCCATATTCAAAAGTAATCTACTCTAATTCAGTATTACCACATTGAGCTCACCACAGAACAAGACTCGGACAAAGAAGGATTATAGTGCTATAACATATGGTGTCTCCTAAAAATTGGTCGATACCCCCACGGGACTTGTAAGAAAGACCACATGAACATTTGCAACCTCGCAGCTTAATATATCATCTTGGACAAAAAACTTTTTAAGATGAATTTTGATGGAACCCTTTTGGAATGCATGGCAGGGGATGATATTAAAGAGGTAATACAACAAATCTACAACGAGGAGTGTGGGACCCACATGAATGGTCAGATTGTCTGACAATGATACTATTAGACCACCATGATATAAGATTGCGCTACTTATGTTAAGAGATGCCTCAAATTCTAATAAGTCTCCAATATCAAACACTTACCTCCCTGAGTGTTGAACAACATGATGGCCCCATGAACCTTCTCAATTTGGGTATTAACACCATTAGGAAAGTTACTCCAAATCATCTAATGGGATTAAATTCATTATGGTCTCCATTTATTATTTTACCCAATGGGTTGAAGATGAACATACACAGTGTTAAATGCTAGGAAAGTGCCAAAGTTCATCAGAAAGAATATCATATGTCCCTTAGGAGCTAGTATCAGACAATGGGCTCCATTTCAAAGATGAAGTCGCAGAGGTAGTCGACGAGTACGGAATTCAAAGGCACAAATCTCCTCCCTATCAACCATAATTTAATTAGGTTATCAAAGCTGCTAATAAGAACCTCAAATCCATTATCAACAAGATGACTCAAAGCTGTATGGATTAGGCCGATTGAATCCCTGATGCCCTTTTAGGCTACTTTATATCCATCAGAACACCCATTGGGGCTACCCCCTACTCTTTGATATACGGTATGGAGACAATCCTTCCTGTTGAACTTGAGATACCTTCCTTGCGGATCATGCTTGAAACTCAAGTCCGGGAAATCAATTATTAACAAAGTCATTATGTCTAACTTACACTCTTGGATGAAAAGATAATGAAGCCTTTATACCACATACAAGAGTATCACCACTACATTACATGATCCTTTAATAAAACAGTGAAAGATCATCGTGTGCGTGAAGGCAACCTTGCTTTTAAGGAAATTATAATGCCCTGTTACACCCCATAAAATTTTATAATAGTTTGATTAAGTCAATAATAAATAATATATGAGTTTAAACAATTTAGCATCATTCTAAGAATGACTATAAATAAAACTGAAGTACAATATATTTGAACATAAATCAATGAGCCACAACAACCACTGTATTATGATACTAAAACCAACATAGTAATAGAATCCTCGCAAACTATCACTATCATAATGCATGCCAATACTGAATAAAGAGTAACTGACTCTAATATACATCTGACATCAATAATATAAGGAACATAGAGCATGAGCACACATGCTCGACACCTACATCCTATAAGATAAGCAACGGGGATGAGCTCAAATCTGAATCAGATGTGAGGTTGCACTTGTGGCATATGTCCTGAAAATGTTAATTGGAGACGTTAATGACAAGTCTATGTAATATAGCAATATAATTGATTTTGGTCCACAATTCAACTACACATATTATTATCGTATTTTAGTTTCTTTCAAGTTTACCCAAACCAAAACAACCCTAAAAATCACATGCAACTACTCATAAGCCCATGTGTCCCCACGATTAAATCTTATTTAGCTCATTAGAATATTTATAAATAATTATTATATGCATCTTCAGTAAATACCAATCCAGGAACACATATCTACATGTCTATCCATGTAGCTCAGGATACAAATCAAATCTACCAACTATAATACCATATTAATTATAATTGCATAATACATAAACATAGTCCATCTATAACATATTTCCCGGGTATGCACACCCAATATTCAGCACATAGTATAATCTAGTACATATATTCCAGGTACGTACACCCGACGTTTTGGACATAATATAATCTACTGCATATTTTTAGGTATGGACACGTGATGTACTGCACATAATATAATCTGATACGTATTTTCTAGGTACGCATATCAGATGTTCTGCACATAATATAATTAATTCCCGCGTATAAGATTTCGAATTTTACTCCAAAAGCATTTACTGAATTAACGTCTATTAATTAAGATAACTACATTAACCAAAACTCTCCCCACTACATTAAAATACTTAATTAGAGAATTATTACAAACTACGCCCGTTAACACAATCCCCTAAATCATGGCTCAAACCTAAGGGAAAACAAGGGAATCGATCTCAAACAAGCTTGTAAAAATTTCGGTTGTGCGCCTTATTCAGAAAATATTCATAAGATTACGAAAACATATCCCAAGCCTTCTTAATTTAAATAAACTAGGAACTTATTTTACCCAAAAAGACAAATTTGTTGATATACTATTCAAAAAGTCCTCAAAATGATAGATTTGCTTCAGGATTTTTTGGTGTGCTGTTGAGAAAATATTCATAAGATATTCATCAAAACTCCAATAATTACAAAGCTAATGTCTGAGCGTTATCGATTCAAATTAACTGTATTTTGGAAAAAAAAGTCTTATTCCCAAGTATACCGCAATAAATCTGGCCTAAAAGTGACGGATTTGCTCCATAAATTTTTGCACAATCTAAACCTCCTTTAACCCCCCCCCCCCCCCCCCCCCCCCCTTAAGCACCTAAATCACCCAACCAACATACTACAATTCCACATACATGTTCCTACCCCAGTTCCTTATATACTTACAAATTTCATCAATTAAAATAAGGATTTAAAGGGAAAAATTGTAATTGGATAAAAATCTTAAATTTTCAATCCTTAATAAATTGAGTTACAATTCTCTATCAATTCTTCCAATAATCGGGGGGATTTCATTAATATCACAGAATATATTGATATCGTTACCAATTAAGTAAAATCCTAATCCAATTTTATTAATAAATTTCATAAACTATTATATAAACATGGTGTTTAACATGTTCTACCAATTTACCAATTTCCAAAAATATGAATTCTCATCTAATTCAAATTTTACTAACTTGGGTTTAGAATCCAATGAACAACTATATCATAATACACCCTGAACTATACAATTATACTAAAAAAACTTGCCTTGAGTGATGGTAGGAGATTACAACACAACAATCCCAATTCCATCTTCTCCAAGTCCAATTGCTCCTTCCCCAAATAGCCTCCTTTTTCTAGAGTTAGGTATTTGCTTATAATATGTCAAAATTATTCCTCTTAGACCTAAACCCCCTTTTAGAAGCCTATCCACGAAATTGGGCTTAACTCCCACATGGACCATAACCCAATTAGTATAAACCAAATTCCAACTAGTCTAAAGTGTAGCCCAAACCATATACTAACCTATGGGGATTAAAACCCAACCTTTTCAAGTTTATCTAGACTATCTACACTTCCCAAAGTCACTCTAATTATTAAACCAACATTATTATTTTAATTTGTTAAAAATTTATTAATTTATTAGGTATTTTAAATTCAACTCAATTTCTAATAATAACATAAATCTAGTGGCGTCACCACTACTGCAGATAAATACACATCGATATAAATGCAAATATAATTTATTTAATTTACTTTAAATTATGGCAATGCCTCTAGGACTTGAGAGGGAAATTCAAACCCAATTAGAGTGGGATGTACCTCGAAATGAAAATCCTATCATGTGGTGCTACTATGCTCACAGACCTTGATGGAGAGTAAATAGTGCATCTAGTAAACTTGGACCATTTCAAGAAATTTTATCCTTAATCCAATTCTCATTGCGCTACACTCTTCTAACCTCCCTTATATTCTGAAAAAAACACTCTCTCCTCCCATTCCAAGAACTACATAGAACATGATCCTCTCAAGACAGTTCTTTTCACTTACAAATAACTTTTATTCCCACAGAAGTATGTAGGCAACTCATAGAATCATTTTGAGCACGGTCCTTTCATTTCATACAATGCAATTACTTTTCGTCCATTAAGGAACACTGGTCTTTATCATCATTCGTGAATGAACAAAGGATTGTGTGTGCCTTAATGATTGGTATATATAATTCAAACAAAAGGAAAATATTCCAAAGGCACAATGAAATACATTAAGATCATCATTTATTACTTCTTTTATTTCAAACATTTCAGATTACAGGAAGTATAAGCGATAAGAAAACTCCAAGTTACTTTCATAAACCTATGTACAACATAAACATCTACCTTCCACATAAACACCTACTTACCACATAACATGGCCTACCCAAGTCCTTACCCAAACATAAGCATCCCTACTAAAGCTTCACACACCCATTTGAACTGCCATAGGTCCCTTCCTCATCATCATCATCGTTACCAATAAAATTCCTTGAGGAACCTCAAGAATCCCAATCCTAACAACAATTCCTTATGTGCTCCATGCGAAGATATGCCTTGGTCATGTTGGACAAAACCACAACACCCTATTTCACAACCTTAAATATAATAAATCATCTTTTCCATGCCTCTTCTGCACAAACCTTAATGACCAACTCATACCAACCACCTCAAATAGTCCCCCGTCACCTACCTAGGTTGTCCAATAGATGAGTAATGACTAGTAGACGTCTTGCAACACTGCTACAAAGGCCCATACATCATCCTCAATTATTCACTTAGGTCCTCCATGGGAAATGAAATAATTATACGCGTAGGGATGATTTGCTCCCTACCCAATTGATATAGAATTTGCCAAGTAAAATAGAAAGAATTTTGGTAAAGACCTACTAGACGAGCATAGCAGTATCTGTTCAATAGTAGAAAGGAGTTGCCACTCGCCCCACCATGGCACATAATAATGAATATTTCTATCCCTGTGATACACAAGACAGTCAATCCAATTCTTTGTAGAGTGTCCAAAACTCTCAAAATATCATGCAAAGAAATTTAAGGTTACACACAATGGGTATTCAGGTGGGTCCACAAAACAAAGCCTCTCTAATAGCCACATGAACTACATTACAGGGCTACCCCCTAAAAAGGTGAACCTGACTTCTTTTTAGTTATCCAAGACACTCAGTGTTTCTGCTAGTATTATAGTAGTAGTGTTGCTATGATATGACATACATGGTACGATGGTAGTTACTTGGGTGTCCACACTTACACCGCCTGTCACCAAAATCGTTTTGGTAGTCACTACCAATCCACTGCACCAGTGAAACTATTGTCTCTATAATCTCTTTAGTTCACAGAATCCAATATAGAAAAAATATTGATGCCTTATCCATGTAACAATAGGCATCCTGTAGAAGGACAAAAGAGGAAAAGCTCAGCTAAGAACACTCACAAAGAGCGAGAGATGTTAGGCATATATGTAGAAACTTAAGGATCAATCCCAACATGCCAGATAATTCTTTATATGTGGGGCACACCTCATATATCCTGAAATGAAACATATTCTTGAGGGTACTTAAACTTCAAGATTGCTTCTAAAAGGTTACGCCATAAGGTAGATGGACAAAGATCGAATGCCTCAGAGTTGACATTGTACAAACACATAGCCTCTAACCCTTTAAGGTAGGTAAAAAAAGCCTCAGTTATGGTGCCCCCGCTTCTATGAATTTTATGTTTTGATGATAAATAAGAATAAAATGAAATAAATAATGCTTTTAGTGCAACGAAAATTATAAGACTTTTATTATGGAGATGCCTATCGGAGTCTAAAAATAAAGAAAGTAAAATATTATTCGTTCATGCCGTAAATAAATTTAAAACATCGAAGAAACACTCGGGATTTATAAAAGCTAATAAGTTGCGGTGTATATATTTCAACGGGGATTACCATCCTTGTCTGTCACTACCCACACGTATATAACTACGAATATTTTCTAGGGTAAAAGAGAATAAAAGTTCAAAGGCACCGGTGATAACTGGTCTTCTTTAGGTTTGTCATCAGTCTAGAATAAAAAAAATTAAGCAGACATGCCATGTAGATAATTTTTATGTCTATACAAGATATGGAAGACGATCAGGTGTTAGAAAAATGACGGAAATAAATTATTGAAATTATACCTGCTGAAACAAAATGAAATATCATATGACTATTAGGGATATATTGAAGTCTATTGATATGCATATGTATAGTGAAGATAATTGGATAAACTAAGTATCAAGTTACTGTGATCATGGTTCAAATTATAACGCGATAACCCATAATTATTGGTTATAGGGCTTCAACACCATAAACATACCGTTGCAATATTTCTCAAGGCATAAAATACACTTGAATAGGCAATCCCAACAATCGAAGAATAGTAAAATATAGCTCGGCACACTTAGTTAGAGTGGAACTCATATGTATTTAACAAGTAATCAAAACTAGGTACTAAACATCTGAATCCTATAGGCCAATTAGAATTACCGGGGTATATCGGGGTCTAATTATTGAAGCATAAGGTATGATACTTGGGGTTTTATTGATAAGGACAATAAATTACAATGTTATATGCAATTATTCATAATAAGTTATAGGGTTATACATTAATGAAGGTAATGAAGGTAATGAAGGGTAAAATGAATAGTAGTTCGGGTATAGTGGTTTATCGATTTCGGGAATAATCAAGAATATCGAGCTAATCAATTATAAGACATAAATCTAAACTACTCAAAGTGGTTTGTATTTGAATTAGGAGTTCAAAATTGTCACATAGTGATATATCAATTAGTAACTTACGAGACATAAGCTCAAATTGTCTAATATTGAAATTTATATCACCTACGTTGAGTTTTATGAATTTCGGTTGGTTATGCAGCTAATTTCCTGGGTAGACTGGGTATTCTGAAACGATAATAAGTGTAAGTAGGTCATATACATTCAAAACAATGTTTATGTGATGTAGGAGGATGTAATTTTAAAAAAAATTATAATGTAAAATTAACTAAGAGGGTATAAAGTATAAATTTTATAATTTATTAAATAAATGTTTTCCCCTTATTCAATTAGGATTTAAAGTTAGTGCCAACAGAAAAATTAGGTCTATTTTTGCTCAAGTAATTATAAAAAAAGTTTAAGAAAGTTTTGAACTACTTGAAAAAGTGGACAGGGGATTATGTGTATATATAAAAGTTAAATTTTAAACTCAAAACTGATTTTCTTAAGAAAAAACTTTCCTAAAATCCAAACATTGTGACGTGTTATACAAATTTGTTCAGAATAAAAAATAAAAATATTGAAAAAAATGACTGGAGACGCGCCCTCACGCGCTCAGTCAAATGTGTGACATACTTGATTTGACTTTCACTCGTGCGCGTGTAGGTCATTCACCTTCAACTTCTCGACATTTTGACTTTAGGGTTTCAAAATTTGACCTTGACTTTGAAACTTTTTATAATTCCTTTCAAGTTGAATCCTGAATGAAAGTTCCATAATTTTTTAAGACGAATCTAACCATATTGGTTTTAAAAAATTTGGTGGGCTAAATCGGGCTATTAGATTTCTGTAAAAATGACGATATTTTGACCAAGCATAACTGATTGAAAGATATGATTCTCATTCCGACACCATAAAGGTTTTATTCTATATCGAAAATGGGGAAGATAGAACTTGGTTCGAGGGTTTTGGTGGAGTAAAACCTGCGAATTTGTTTTCTTAAATTTTCTGTGCTAAAAACTTTAACCCGTGATTTGATGTATCAAAAGCCATTTTTTATTTGATTAAACATTACACCAAGGTTCTTGAGGACCTAAGATCAACTTACCTTACTTTAAAATTGGTTCAAAGTCAAGGAAGCAGAATCCACCATTAAAGCTCAAGCTTTAATGGCGTTTTCTAGTTTTTGAGCTATTTTAGTGCATATAAACATCGAATTTCACATGTAAACACATATGTATACTCTGTATATATGCATAAACATTAACAAATTCAAGAAACAAGCATTCATACATAAAATTACAGAAATGTAAAAACTCCCAAAAGCTTACTTTGAAATTACACTCAGTTGGGATGGATTTCGACAGAGGTAAAAGGTGGTATGTATTGGGTTCGCAAAGGGGAGTTAATTAGTTGTTTTAGAGTTGGAGTTTTGGCTATTTTACACAGGTTTTCCATTATTTTTCATTGGATGTAAAAAGAGTTCTATAGGTTACACATGTGGTATAATCTATTATGGTTGTCTAGCTCGTGCTATGTCACCAGGGGTGTAGGGTAAATAAGTTTGGGTTTAAGTTTAGGTCCTCGTATAGTTTTCATATTGGTTTGAAAGTTTTTAGTTTATTTCATCAAACTTTATCAGTTTTTGTGTAATTATACAAACTTAATGGATTTGTTTATGACATTCCTCTAAAATATATGTCCTTAGGTCAAACTTTAAGTGAAAGTTGGGATCAAATAGGTATAGGAATTTGTCAAGTATTGTAATTCTACTTATAAGGGAATTTTGGTAACTTATGGAAAATTTAGGGTTTTGTTTAGAAATTTATTTATTTAAGGGACTAAAGGTTAATTAAAGATATGTTGTTACGTTCTTCCTACCAAAAAAATTTCATACTCGAAATTACTTGGGAGAGCGCGGGGTATTGTTGTCTTATCATGTCTTATGTTTCCCATGTAGCTTCTTCAGCTCCATGATGTCGCCAAAGAACCTTAATTAGTGGTATGGTTGTGTGTGAAAGAACCTTTTCATGTCAGTCGAGAATTTAGATAGGAATTTCTTCAAATTTTTTGTTGGGTTCAACGGTGATACGTTTCCATCTAATGATGTGACTTGCATCAAGGATGTATTTTTGTAATTACAAAATGTGAAATACGTTATGAAGATTAAATAGTATGGGAGATAATTCCAGATGATAAATTACTTGTCCAATATGTTAGATAATTCTAAATGGACTAATATAGCGCGGTGATAACTTTCCTTTCTTTTTGGATCGTATTATCCCTTATCGAGGAGATACTTGTAAGAACACTTGATTATTTACTCGAAGTTCTAAGGGCTTTCGATGAGTATCGGCATAACTCTTTTATCGACTCTGGGATGAACTTAATCTTTCTCTAATGAGGAATTTCTTGTTTGTGGTTTCAGTAATGATTTTGGGTCCAAGTGAATGATTCTCTTTAGATTCATTTTAATAAAAAGGGTGAATAGCACGGTCGTCCATACAAAGCTTCGTACAAGGTGGTTTGAATACTGGTTTGATAACTATTATTGCAGAATAATTCGATTAAGGCAAGATGATTATTCCATGAACCAAAAACGTTTAATGTTCAGGCTCCTAACATATCTTCTAGAGTTTGAATCACTCGTTTAGATTGTCCGTCGGTTTGGGGATGAAAGGTTGTGCTTAGGTAGAGTTTGGTTCCTAGGGCTATCTGTAAGGCTTATAAAAAATTTCCTATAAATTTGAGATCTCTATAGGATACGATAGAAATAGGTACATCGTGTAATCTCATAATTTCTTTGATGTAATCTCACTCAATCGTTGAAAAGAATCGATGGATCCGATTGCTAGAAAAAGGGCAGATTTTGTAAGACAGTCAACGATAACCCATATAGTATTGAAACCTTGAATCATTCGGGGTAATCCACTGACAAAATCCATGGTTATATGATCCCATTTCCATTATTGGATAAGAAGTTATTGGAGTAAACCTCTGGGATGTTGGTGCTCCATTTTTACCTGTTGACATGTTAGACACTTGTCTATGAAGCGTATAATATCTTTTTTTATGTCGAGCCACCAATAATGTTGCTTGAGATGTTGGTACATTTTGTGCTACCGGTGTGAACCATAAATTTAGAATGACGAGCCTCAAGCAATATTTCTTTTCAGAGTGAAGATATAAGGGGAACACGTACTCAGTTTTTGAATTTTAACTCACGCCTAAACTCCAATATTTTTTGGGGAGGCTATTTTGAAGTTTCGACTTTTGGGAATGCAAAAATTCATTTTGATCTTGAAGGTCCATGATTTTCTTGCATAGAATGGGGAGAGAGATAATGTTTTGCAACACAATTCGGGTTGTAGAGGAGTTTTTTGGTAAATTGAAATCTCCAATAGTTTCCTAAAATACAAATATATTATGGAGGCTTCCTTGGCCTTTGCAACTTAAGGCATCGGCAACTAGGTCACCTTTTTGGGGATAGTAAAGCAAGTTAAATTTATAATCTTCTAAAAAATCTATCCATCACCTTTGTCAAAGATTAAGATCTTTTTGCTTAAATATGTACTTCAAAATTTTATGATCTGAGAAGACTTGAAATTCTTCTCCATACAGATAACATCTCCAAATCTTTAGAGCAAAGAATACTTTGGCTAATTCTATATCATACACCGGATAGTTAAGTTTATGAATCTTCAATTATTGAGAACCATACTCGATTACTTTACCTTGTAACATCAACACACAACTGAGTCCTTATAAAGAGGCATCGGTATAAACATAGTAGCTGATATTACTGGAGGGAATGGTTTATATGAAGGCGATAGTCAAATTTTCTTTCAAAATACAAAAATATTGTTCACACTCAGGGTTCCATACAAATCAAACATATTTTCTAGTCAACTTCATTAATGGTAGGACTATTTGAGAAAATCCTTTCACAAAACATCGATAGTATCCGATAAGACCTAGAAATCTTCGTAGTTTTGTAATGGTAGTAGGTTGAGGCCATTCAAGCATTACAGTGATTTTGGTTGGGTCTACTTGTATACCTACTTTCATAACTACATGTCCAAGAAAATTCATTTTTTTCATGAGAGAATCACATTTGGTTTGCTTTGCATGCAATTGATGTTTACGAAGAGTTTTCGGTACTATACACAGATGTTCTTCTTATTCTACCCAGTTCTTGGAATAAATTCGAATGTCATTTATAAACAAGATTACAAACTGATCCAAGAAAGGTCAAAATATTCTATGCATCAAATCCATGAAGGCAGCATAGGGCATTGGTTAATCCAAAAGACATGACTGAAAACTCAAAATGGCTATAGCGGGTTCAAAAAGTGATTTTAGATATATCTTCTTCCTTCATAGGTAGTTGGTGATAACTGAATCATAAATCAATTTTGGAAAATATTATTTCTACTCCCAATTGGTCAAATAAATCACATATCCTAGGAAATGGGTATTTATTCTTGACGGTAACTTAGTTCAATTGTTTATAATCGATACATATCCGATAAGATCCGTCTTTCTTTCATACGTATAAAACTAGGTCTCCCCGAGGAGATGTGCTGGGGTGTATAAATCCTTTACCGAGTCAGTTATCCAATTGTGTTCAAAGTTTTCTTAATTTCGAAGGATCCATACGGCAAGGGGGTTTTAAAATAGGGGAAGTATTTGGTAATAGGTTGATGAAAAACTCAATCTCTTTAGGGGGGAATTAATCTAGGTAAATCTTCAGGAAATACATCATTGCATTGGGTCAAAATCTTGGAAAGGGAAGAGGTCTTCTTTTCATTTATTTGAAAAAGTAAAGGTTGATGGGGATTTCTTCCCTGAAAATAAAACGAAGTTTGGTGAGGTGGTTTCAATATTACCATCTTCGTATGATAGTCAATGTGAGTGTAGTTTAAAGATAAAACGTCCTTTCTTGTTATTAAATCGAATTTCGTTAAGTCAAGGAAATTAAGTCTAAAGTTAATATCCTGGTTCCAAAATATAAGGTATGAGGTTTTCAAATTATATTAGTTATGGCCATTTCTCCCGTTGGCATTTCTATAGTGAAAGGATAAGCCAACGGACTACAAGATTGTTGTAACCTAGTCAGGCATGACTGACTTATGAAAGAATGTGTGGATCCAGAATCAAAGAGTACATGTGCTAAAATATTATAAAAAGGAAGATCACCTTCGACCACACCATGGTAATTTGGATTTTTCGCTGGGAGAAGGGAGGAATTCCTACTTTAATTCTTATTAACTGGTTCCTACTTTTTTTACGAGGATTAGATTGCGGCAGATGGTTAAAGTTATTGGTGGGATTTTTGAAAGGAGGCTCAATAAAGTTAGGGGAGGTAGAAGGAGGAAGCAATTGTAAAATTGGGCATTGGGGTTTCGGGTGTCCTACTTGGTTTCATTCATGGCAATATATAATAGGCCTATTATTATTATATTGGATTCGACTGAATGCTCTACCATCCTTGGGTTTATTGTAAGGGTGATCTCGTTGATTTGGTTGATTCCTAATAACATATGGATTTTGGGAAGGATTAGGAATTCGAGTTGGGTTAGTAACTGCGGGATTTTTCTCTATAAGAGAGGATATTTCAACTATTCGGTTAAACTCTCGGACCTGAAAAGGGATAAATAAGGATTTTAAGGTTTGGTCTAAACCTCGTTCAAAATGCTTGCACTTTTTGGGTTCGGAGTCAATGTATTCCTGGGCATATCGAGATAGTTCGGTGAACTTGGCTTCATACTAGGCTATTGTCATTTGTAATTGCTATAGGTTTAAGAAATCTATGAACATTTGATCTCTTATGGTCTCTGAAAAGTATTTGTTATAGACAATTTCCTCAAATTGTCCACGGGTTAGTTCATTCACATTTTGAGAACGCAAGATGGACTGCCACCAAAAATATGTTTCTCCTTCAAATAGATATGAAGTTAACTTTACCCTAAGTTCAAGGATAATTCCAACTCCATCAAGTACCTTAAGTGTTTGGGGGATCCATTTATCTAAATGCTGGAGGTTTTTGTCTCATAAATTCCTTAAGGGCATTCATCCCCTGAATTTCTTCTAAAAATTCATTATTCACACGGGGTGGAGCTATATTTTGTTGTTGCTAGGTTAGGGTAATTAATTCTTGGAGACAACGTAGGATTCCTTCATTGGTGGTAGTTGGTGTTGGCATTTGTGGAATACAATGTTTGTCTAGTTGCTCGAGTAGTAACCATCCTATATAAACAATATTATCATAAAAAAATTGCAAGTAAAGATACTACAAACAACTCATTATTTATATCATATTAGACTTTCCAGTATATAGTTAACATAGAGAAAAAAAATAAGAAGAAAAATAAAATACATAGCCGTCAGTTCTATTTTACAACAAAAAAAAAATATTAGATTATTCTACAATGGTGATCCGGGAATGAGGGAGCCATCAACTTGCAGACTTAAACTTTATTTAATTACAGCCACATTCTGGTGATGGGTTTAATCCATTCGAGGAATTACTTAATCATATTCGGGATCAGCTTCATCTTTGGAAGAATAGGAGTCATCATATGAGGAGTCTAGTGGAGTAGTGGTATCGATAGGGGTGAAGATAGTAGTAACGAGGAAAAGAGATCCATAGTCTATCGGGGAATCAGGAGAAGACACGGTAACTTCATTGGGTGGTATCACGTCCAATGCAAGATGGATTGCATCTTGTAAAAATTCAGGATCTTCGTAAAACCTTTTAGCTTGTCGGGTAGCCCGAGCTTCTCCCATTAGACGACCAATGAATAAGCTGTGTTTAATTTTTTGAGTGGCAATTGCCCAGTCGTGGCCGATGCTTCTGATATTTGGTACAATTCGACATATTCAACTTCTTTGATAGCTCGCTCAAAGCGTTCGTGCGTCGAGTCACAAATGTCGAGTAAATGTCATCCCAAATATTTATTAATGCAAAACAGTACGAGTAGTGCTGTGTTTAACATTCGATTTTTCCGATTTTTGATCCTATTTTTTCCAAATTTGGAATGAAATTTTAGTTTGCCGATTTTCAATTTTTTTTGAAAAAAATCATATTGGAAATCGGATATAATTCTGAATTTTCGATTTTTCGATTTTTTGATTTTTTGATTTTTTTCGAAACTATATCGATCCAATTTTTCTGATTTTTTTCGAAATATTTTCGATTTTTTCGAAATTATTTTCTTATTTATGATTTTTACAATTGTTTTTCCAATTTTTTGAAAGTTTTCCATATCCCACATCGGTTGGGAGAGGGAGAGGGATCCAAAGTGTACTCTATAAAAAGAAGAGTATCCTCCTAACTTCTACACAAATGAAAAATGGGCCAAATCCTCATGTATTTATGTAATACCCCGTATTTTTGTGATATTTATTTATGGGATTAATTGAATTAAATGTGTATTAATTGGAAATTAATCCGGATTAAAAATGCTAGCGAGATGCGAGTTTGTATTTGATTATAATGTGCATATATGATTATATATGAATTTTGAATTATGAAATTTGTCGTGAGATTGAAATACGGCAATTTGGGAATTTTGTTGAGACGCGTGTGACAGTCGCGTCAGGAATATATTTATTTTAATTAAAAAGTGAATTTTATTTCTATTAACCGTATGGTCATTTTGAGTGCGCCAACGCGTCCGGAAGGGTCGAAATAGTCAGAAAACACTAGTCGGGGGTTTAGTTTGGGTCCCGGGGCATTTTTAGGCAATGCCGGCAACGTATAAGGGTAATTTGGTAATTTTGAATTTTTGGGAATTAAGACCTACGAAAATTGGGAATTAAAAAGCTGACTTGGTAATTTCCCACTAAACCCACTAACCACATCTTAGGACTTAATGGGCTACGGGGGTTATTAGAATTGTTCCAAAATTTCCTAAGGCAAACCCTAGCCACCATTAGCACCTTGGAGAAGAAAGCTTGGAGAGAGAGAGAGAGAAGAAATTCTGCAGAGAGAGAGAGAGAACACTCCATCAATTCGTCATCAAAATCATAGATACACATAAGGCAAGTGGCTTAATTTCGTTTTTAGAAAGAATGTTTCTTCCATGCGTAGGAAATTGACAGAATTTCATTGTTCTTGGAATATGATAAAAACCCATTGAATTGGATGTAGAAATTTATAATTTTTATGAGAATATTGCATGTAGAACAATGTTAGGATGATTAGTCAGTGGAAAAATACATCTTTTATACCAACAACGGATTTAATTAGACTCTTTGATGATTTATAAACTTCTAGGGTTCATGTTCTTGAGATTGGGGGAAATATGAAGAGATTTGATAATTGAATGAGGTTAGGATGAATTAACCCCACATCATGCGTTAGTATATGGCCTAAATATGTTTAGGGATGATTAGTAGCTTTGAACAATCGTTGGATTAATGTTTAGATGAGGTTAGAGGTGAAGAGAAGTTGGAAAAACGAGATTTGGAAAATCTGGGCTCGAAACTGGCCACTCGTTAGAAGACCTGCCCAGGTCGTTCGAACGAGCTCGTTCGAACGAGCTTCTAACAAGTTGACCTTTGACTTCTAATGAGGGTGATGTTCGTTCGAACGAGACCTCGTTAGAAATCCCACTTCGTTCGAACGAACTCTCGTTCGAACAGCCTCGTTCGAACGAGACTTCTAACGAGCTGACAGTTTGGGCTTTTTAGCCTGTTTGGATCCCTAGTGTCCCATAACCTTGTTTATATGTAGAGATAACACTTCCTCGTGGATTAATTGATATATTTGGGATATAAAGAGGAGCAAAACCTAGAAGTGTAGTTGAACCTAAGGGAAATTATGAAGTAGGACGTGAGTGTCTATTACGATGCGAGAACTATTGACGGCCTAAATTACTATATTAATCGGGAACATATAAATTGTGTAGCATTATATGTCGGTACGAGAATGAGAAGTGTACCACCAATATATTATGGTGATTACTAAGATGTGTGCATACTTAGTATATGTATTGATTTTATGTGTATGACATACCTACCATACTTGCTATCACGGGAGGTTTACGTTCGCTTAGGGCCCTCTAATCCTTGTGTTGCCCGGATTTAGACTGGTACCTCGATGAACATAGGTCAGAGAAGGACTTATTGGGATGTTAATAAGTCTGCTGATCGTGGGAGCGCAGGTATGTGCGTGACCCATGTGATGTGACTGTGTTCGCCTCCATCATTTGTGATGTTGTTATCTGAGAACGATTCCTGAGAGATTCGGAATGCGTGATCCTTATGTACGTGATGTACCGGGATGGATAGCAGAGTATGTGTGCACCGCAGCTTAGTCTCGGGGTGCTTGTATTGTATATTTATGACGTGAATAATATACACTTAATAAATGGAAACTTTCATGTTAGTATTGTGAATATAATTATGGTAATGTTTTGAGAAAACATAACGGGTTAACCGATAGTGAATTGTTTTACTAATCGAAAATCTGAGTTTAAGTAAAGCCCTCTATTTAATTGATAAAGCTAGAAGGTAATATGGGAATCGTGTAGTAAGGGGTAGAACTTATTACGGTTTGGTTAGATATGTATGTCATTTAGATGGGTATGGTACGTTAGGAGTGCACGTGTAGTCGAGAGGTGAGAATTTCATGTGAGTGCACGTCCTCACATGTATTTTGCATTTAATGTTTTAATGTTGTTAAAACACTTGCTGTTTTTAAAATGATTTCCACTTTCGGGCTCTGACCCATTTGCTTTCAAATCTATTTTTGTAAAACCATTTTAGGTGCCCAGCCACAAGGACACCATGCTTAGGATCCTCATTCAGGTGACGAGCTGTAGCTGTTTGTGGAAGTTACATGACTTTATTTGTAGACGCTTCATCTATCTTGACTCTATATTCATCACTTATCAGTTGTAGGGCATGTCGCCCATTTCTTTTAGAGACGTTTCATTTATTGCAGTTATTCAGACTTCGGGCATGTAATTAATTCAGGATTCAGACTTGTCTTATTATTTTTAGTTGTGGGATTGTTGTGAGGAGTTTTCCTCCGGACTTATTACTATTTGTTGGTTATTTCATTACTTCGTTATGGTGAATGGATTATGTTGTTCTTCCATTATTCTTGTATTGCATGTTAATCAGACTTAAATTAAAATTTGGCACTTACTTTTTAAATACTAGGTGGTTAGTAATCTTTAAAAATGTTTTCGACAGTGATGCTATTAACTGAATCAACTTGGCATTTTGTATTGATTTAATAAAAGAGTAGCTACCCGGTATTTAATTAGTCGGGGTGTCACAATTTACATGTTGGGTTAAGCCATTTTCTTTGTTTCTTTAAAATGAGAATTTCGAGTAATTGAAAATTGAATATTTATTTTTTGAAATTTTGGAATTTTCAAAATTTCTAGATTTATATTACATTTTGTGAATTTTTGATTTTTTTATGATTTTTGCAAATTTTTTTATTTTTTTCGAATTCAAGATTTTTTTATTTTTTGAAAAAATCAGATCGAAAATCGGAATAATTATTATATTTTTGAAAAAATCGGATTTTTTTTTCTGAAGAGGCATTTTTCGATCTGATCCATCCGAAACACAGGCCTAAGTATTAATAACAATATATAATAAGGAAAATATTTAAAATAATAATCATATAAGACGTAGGCAAATATTCTTGTATTTGTCCCGTATAGGAATAAAACCCAATTACGCTTTGATACCATGTTGTCGCATCAGCGGATTTTATGTTTAGATGATAAATAAGAATAAAATAAAATACAATAATGCTTTTAGTGCAAAATAAATTAAAAGAATTTTATTATGAGGTTGCCTAGCAACTTATTACATATCGGAGTCTGAAAATAAATGAAAGTACAATATTATTCGTTCATGCCATACATAAATTTAAAACATTAAAGAAACACTCAGGATTCATAAGAGCTGATAAGTTGCGACGTAGATTTTCCAATGGGGACTACCATCTTCGTTTGTCACTTCCCACATGTATGTAACTATAAAAACTTTCATGGATAAAAGAGAATAAAAGTTCAAAGATGCGAGTGGTAGCTGGTCTTCTTCAGGTTCGTCGTCCATCTAATCTAAAATAAATTATGCAGGCATGTCAAGTAGGTAATTTTTATTTCTATATAAGATATGGATGATGATAAGTTGTTAGAAAAATAACGGAAGGAAATTATTGAAATTATACATGTTGAATGAAAATGAAATATCATAGGATTATCAGGGGTACACTGAAGTCTACTGATATGTAAATGAATAATATGGTGAAGATAACTGGATAAACTGAGTATCAAGTTATTGTGATCATGGTTAAAATTATAACACGATAACCCTTAATTATCAGTTATAGGGCTTCAACAGCGTAGACATACCGTTATAATATCGCTCAAGGCATAACATACACTTAAACAAGCAATCCTAGTTATCGATGAATAGTGAAATATATCTCAGCACACTTAGCTAGAGTAGCACTCATACGTATGTAGCAAGTAATCAAGACTGGGCACTCAACATCTGAGTCATGCAGGCTAATTAGAATTATCGTGGTATACCGGGATCTAATCCCTGAATTCTAAGGTATGCTACTTGGAGTTTTACTGATATGGATAATAAATTGCAGGGTTATATGCAATTAGTCATAATAGGTTGCAGGGTATTACCACCACGAAAAGTAAAGAGGTATAGTGATTCGGGTATAGTGGTTTATCGATTTTGGGAATAATCAAGAATATCAAGGGAATCGATTATACGACATAAACTTGAACTACTCAATGGAGTTCGTATTTGAATTTGGAATTCAAAATTATCACAAAGTGATATAGCAATCAGTAAGTTAAAAGACATAAGCTCAAATTATCTAATATTCAAATTTAAATCACCTACATTAAGTTTTATGAATTTCGGTTAGTTGTGCGGCTAATTTGCTGGGTAGTCTGAAACCATAACAAGTGTAAGTAGGCCATATACATTCAAAACAACGTTTACGTGATGTAGTAGGATGTAATTTTAAAAGAGATTTCAGTGTAAAATTAACTAAGAGGCTATAAAGTATAAGTTTTAAAGCTTTTTAAATAAGTTGTTTTCCCTTCTTCTATTAGAATTTAAAGTTAGTGACAAAAGACAAAGTAGGTATATTTATGCTCAAGTAATTATAAAAAAAAATTGAGAAAGTTTTAAAAGACTTAAAAAAGTGGCCATGGGGTTATGTGTAAATATAGAAGTTAAATTTTAAACTCAAAACTAATTTTCTTGAGAAAACACTTTCTTGGAATCCAAACATGGTGATGTAATATACCAATTTGTTCAGAACAAAAAAAAATAAAATATTGAAAAAAAAATTAGAAATTTTTTATTGGAGCCGCGCCCTCACGCGCTCAATCAAATGTGTGACGTGCTTTATTTGACTTTCACTCGTGGTCGTTTAGGTAAGTCTCCTTCAACCTCTCGACATTTTGAATTTAGGGTTTCAAAACATTGACCTTGATTTCGAAATTTTTTATAATTCCTTTCAAGTTGATTCCTGAATGAAAGTTACTTAATTTTTGAAGGGGAGTCTAATCATATTGGTTTTAAGAATTTGGGTGGGTTAAATCGAGCAATTGGATTTCTGTAAAATTATTAAAATTTTGACAAAGGAGAACTGATTGAAAGCTATGATTCTCATTTCGGCACCATAATGGTTTTATTTTATATCAAAAATGGGGAAGATTGAACTTGGTTTGAAGGATTTTGGTGGATTTAAACTTGCAAATTTTTTCTGAAAACTTCAACCCATGATTTGAGTTATTAAAAGATATTTTTTGTTCAATTAAATAATAAACCTAGGTTCCTGACGACCTAAGCTAACCTTACCTCACGTTGAAACTAGTTCAAAGTCAAGGATACAGAATTCATCATTGAATCTCAAGCTTTAATAGTTTTTTTAAAGCTATTGCAATGCATATACACGTCAACTTTCACATGTAAACACATATTTCTACCCTATAGATATGTGGAAACATAAACACATTCAATAAACAAGCATTCATACATAAAATTAAAAAAATGTACAATATCTAAAAAATTTACTTTGAAATTACACTCATTTGGGATGGCTTTCGACTGAGGTAAGAGAGATATTTATAGGGTTCACCAATGGGAGTTGATTAGTTATTTTAGATGTGGAGTTTGGTCTATTTTATACATGTTTCCATTATTATTTCATTTGATGTAAAAAGGGTAACATTGGTTACCCACATGGTAAACCTATTATGGCTATCCAGCTGGTGCCATGTCACTAGGGGGTGTAGGGTAAATAAGTTTAGGTTTCAGTTTAGGTCCTTAGATGGTTTTCATATAGGTTTTAAGGTTTTTAGTTTATTTTATCAAAGTTTAGGGGCTTTTGTGTAATTATGAAAACTTAATGGATTTGTTTATGAAAATCTAATAGGATATATGTTCTCGGGTCAAACTTTAAGTGAAAGTTGGGATAAAAAAGATATACAAATTTGTAAAGTATCTTAATTCTACTTATAGGGGCATTTTGGTTATTTAGGAAAACTTTATGGTTTTGTTTAGAAATTTGTTTATTTAAGGGACTAAAGGTTAATTTAAGGTGTGTTGTTACACATAGGAACCGCCATAATCAAAAATCAAAAAAGTTTTATCAAAACAAGGAGAAAGAAAGGATTAAAGTTTGATTCAAACTCCACATGAGGCACCTTTTTATACTCAAGTTTCTAAATTTCTAAATAGAGGACGAAAAGAAATAAACATGTTGTTGTAACAATAGTTCTCAAGTACATTCAAGTGAAGAAGGAGGACAATCATGACCAAAAAGCCACCGATGCTACAGGGGTATGCCATTTTGCAGAACAAGGGTATGTCAATTGGCACCCCTCCCCCAATTTTTGGAAAGTTTCACTTTTTAATTTTTTTTTACATCCCATTTTCAAATAAGCCCCTCCCAGAAATTAACTTTTTTAAAAGAATCTCTTCGGTCATTTTCTTCATTCAAACATTCAAAATATAAGGCTGTCTGCTGACGAGATTGGTTTTTCCACTTTCGAGGTTTGGGTTCGTGTGCATGGACTCCCCAAAGACAGGTATAATATAGAAAGTGGTAGAATTATTGGCAACAGCTTTGGTAAATGCATTCTTGTGGATATTAAACCTAGCCTTTATTCTTATTTGAGGCTTAAGGTTAGCTTGCCTATTATTGAACCTCTCGTCAGGGGCTTCACCCTGCAACGTGAGGAGGGAGACAAATGGATCAATTTTACTTACGAAAAAATTAAAAGATTTTGCTTTCAGTGTGGAAGGATAGACCATGTTCAAGAGGATTGCTCTTATACTCCTATACCTGTCTTGGAAAATGAGGTAGCTTTTGGTAGCTGGATGACTGCCTCACCTTCTTTCAAAGAATCTATGGATCTATTCCGCAAGAAATTGCAATGTTGTTCTTCTCCACAGTGTTTATCTCCTGCTTTAATTGTTATTAATGAGAATCCCAGTGACTCACCAAACCTATTTCCTATTCAATTAAATATCTCACCCCATGCCATCACTAGCAGTCCTATCAGCAACCATGTCCACATGAATACTTCTACTTCTAGTCCTATGTCAGGGGATAATGACTCTATTCAATATTCCTCCTTTACTCCCTCTGATACTTCGGTCCTATCTGATATTAATATCTCTGATAAGGCTTGGGTGGTTGATGAAGAATGTCTTATCTCACTTAATCCAGCTTCTCCAAACCCAACAAACCAGCCTGTACTAAGTAACATTATCAATGCCCCTCCACTTGACTGTTGCCCTGTGCCAATTACCCATTCCTTTTGTAAATCCCCTAGATTTCATCATATCCAAACGGAAACCAGAGATATTGTATCCCAAACTTTAATCCCTAATATATCAACCTTAGTCCCATCACCCATTTTCCCCCCAAAACTATTAGTATATCCCCTTCTTACAATAAAACCAAGCCACCACATTTTACCTTTATCCATCCACAAAAAACCAAGATCCAGAATTTTAACATACCCAAGTCTAACTGTTCCAACCCAAACCTATTACACCTTTTAAATACAAATAACCAACCAACTAATATTCTTGGGCCCAGATCTTTCCCTGGAGATGATTCCCATTCTCTTCAAAACCAATGTATAGGGCATACCCAACCAAAGGAAATCCTTCCAAAACCACCTCTTTTCAAAAAGATAATTACACCGATAACCAAACCTTCCCACCCCATCCCTTTTTGCAATTCAGAGGTAATAACTAAGGTTACCAGTCCCCATCACCAGCACTCTCCAACCCTCAATACTCAGCATTTTGGCACCTCACAATCTTGCCATGTGCAGGGGCCGCAAGATTTTGACAGATTTCATCCACCTTTTGAGGAGGAATACCTTCATAATTTCAGTGATGCTCAGAATTCCAGCACTAGCCAAATCTTTTCTGAGAAAGGTAAAGAGGTTGCAAGCATGTTTAGTTACCTGTCTCATGACTTTGTCAATCTGTCCCTCAAAAAAAGAAAACTCCCATCCTCTTTCTTGGGTTCTGATTTATGCAAAGTTCAAAAAGGTGCAAATCTGTTTCCTAGTTCGAATGCTGCTTTGCTTTCTGGTATTGATGAAGTGGTGGGGGTGTCTCAATTCATCCTTCTTGGGGTTCCTGTCAAAAATACTAAGAGAAAAATTATTAAAACAAAAACCAGGAAAAGAACTGTCACTGAAGTTGAAATGGTGGAATATTCAGATGAAAATTTGGTGGATATTGAAGTTAACATGAGTTTGTCATCTGATATCAACATGGTTGAGGGGCTCCCGTCGTGGACCCCTCAAAATCAATGATCATTCTAGCTTGGAATTGTCAAGGTATTGGCAAATCCTTGACAATTCAATCTCTTCAATACACTTGCGGTTTGAAGAGACCAGATATTGTTTGCCTGTTCGAAACAAAAGCTCAAAGTCAAAGAATCAACTATGTGAAACAGTTACTCAAGTTTGATGATTCACTTTTTGTGGATCCTATTGGTTTGTCTGGAGGAACCTGTCTATTTTGGAAGAATAATTTTACCATCTCGGTTTTGGAATGCTCTAGGGACTTTATCGACATTATTGTTTCTGCTGATGATGACTCAGTATCTAATGTGAGAATCACTTTCACGTATGGGAACCCGGACTTTGATATGAGGAAATCTCAATGGGATCGTCTTACGATGATGGATGGTAGTATTAATACTCCGTGGATGTGCTTGGGTGATTTTAATGATATTTGTTCCCAAGATGAGAAGGAAGGGTTTTGGCCTAAAGCGTGGAAGGAAATTGATTATTTTAATGATATGATCAGCAGGTGTCATTTTTTGGAACTCGATTCTAAAGGGTGTAAACTTACTTGGAATAATAAGAGGAAAGATGAGGATAATGTAAGGGAAAAGCTTAACAGGGCTTTTAGCAATGTGGAATGGTGTCTTACCTTCCCATTTACTGTGGTCTCTGCTTTACCAGCAGTTGGGTCTGATCACAGCCCTTTGGTGGTGGAGTGCACTCCTCAGGTTAGAAGGATTAAAGGGAGCTTTAAATTTGAAGTTTTCTGGATAGAGGATGAGGAGTGCCATGATGTTGTTAAAACTGGATGGAATTTTCCAGTGTTGGGATCGGATATGCATAGGCTCTCTTCTAAGACTTTCAACACCAAAGCTGCCCTATCTAGATGGAGCTGTAAGAAGTTCAAAAATTCAAAAATCCAGATTGTGAAGCTCCAGGAAAAGTTGGGGATCATCCAATCTAGTCCGAAGACTGGGTATTCTGATGGGCTGTTGAGAACTTTTACTAACAATATCAAGGCTTTGTGGATTCGGGAGGAAAAGTTCTGGGTTGTTAGATCGAGGGTGAAGTGGTTGCACTGTGGGGACAAAAATACTAAATTCTTTCATGCAACTACTATTCAAAAAAACCAAAGGAAGCTCATCACTAAACTCAAAGACTCGGAAGGAAATTGGCTGGAGGGTTCTCTCGCTCTTGAAGGACACATCATGGAGTATTTCAAGTCTCTTTTCACTTCTGACGGGCCTATTGACACTAATTTGGTAACAAATCTTATCCCCTGTGTTGTTTCCGATAATATGAATTATAATATTTTACAAGCTGTCTCTATCAAGGAGCTTAGGGAGGCTGTTTTTGGTTTGGGTCCTTCAAAAGCTCCTGGGCCTGATGGGATGCCTGGTTTGTTCTATCAAACGTTTTGGGAGGATATTAAATGGGATTTACTCAAGGCTGTTAATAACTTTTTCACTACTGGCCATCTGCTTAAACAACTTAATCAAACCAATATCATTTTAATCCCCAAAACCCCTAACCCTGAAGTGATTAGCCAATTTAGACCCATTAGTTTAATCAATTTTTCTTTCAAGGTCATCTCTAAAATCATGGCTTCCAGGCTTAAACCTATTCTTGAAACTTTTATTTCTCCACACCAAAGCGCTTTTGTTTCTGGCAGACTCATCCAAGATAACATCATTGTTGCCCAGGAAACTTTTGCGTATCTTAGAAGAAAAAGGCTTGGTACCTCCTTTGATTGTGCCCTAAAACTCGATATGAATAAAGCGTATGATAGGATTGAATGGGTTTTCCTTAGACATTCCCTCCTAAAACTGGGCTTTTGCGTTAAATGGGTTGACTTAATTATGGAGTGTGTCACTTCTGTTTCATTTAAAATTATTTTTAATGGGGTCAGTGGTGAGTGTTTCACCCCTTCCAGGGGCCTTAGGCAAGGAGATCCTCTCTCTCCGTTCCTTTTTATCATTGTGGCCAACTGCTTGTCTCTTATTATCAATAAAGCGATGGATGATGGTTTGTTGAATGGTATCAAGCTAGCTAATTCTTTCCCTCCTATTTCCCATATGTTATTTGCGGATGACTCTCTTTTTTTCTTTAAAGGTTCTAGGGAGGAATGTTTAGCCCTTAAGGAGTGCCTAAATTCATATTGCTACGTTTCGGGGAAAAAAATAAATCTTTTAAAGTCTGGGCTTGTCTGTAGTAGGAACATGTCTCCTGATCTTTGTCTTGTTTTATCCAACATTCTCATGGTCCCTTTCCTTGAGAAACCTGGTAAATATCTTGGTCTCCCATCGGATTGGGGGAGATCCAAAAAAGAAACTCTCTCTTGGCTTCGTGATAGAATTCTCAACAAAATGGGTGGTTGGAAGGAACAATTTCTTAATCAAGCGGGTAAAGAAGTCCTTATTAAAGCTGTTTTACAATCTGCCCCTGCTTATGCCATGTCTATCTTTCAATTTCCTAAGGGTTTTTGTAAGGACTTGTCTGCTAAAATTGCAAACTTTTGGTGGAATAAGGACAAGTCGAGTAAGGGGATCCATTGGAAAGCTTGGGGGACCATTTCTAATCCTAAATGCCTTGGGGGTCTTGGGTTTAAGGATTTCGAAAGACAAAATCAAGCCCTCCTAGCCAAGCAGGCTTGGAGATTACTTACTAACCCGCTTTCTCTATGGGCTAGAGTCCTCAAAGGCCTCTATTTTCCTAATTGTTCTTTTTGGGAGGTCCCTAGTAAGAGAAGGGGTTCTTGGATTTGGAATAGCATTATGCATGGCAGGAAAATTCTCATGGAAGAGGTGATTTGGCAAGTGGGTAATGGGAGAGATATCAACATTTGGGGTCCAAGATGGATTGGGAATAGTGCTGCCCCTCAGCCCCTTATTCATTCTCTTTGGACCAAAGTGAGTGACCTTATTCTCGTTTCCCCTTTTGGGTGGAACAAAGATCTTATTGGGGATCTTTTCCCCGTGGCGGTTGCTCAAGAGATTCTTAACATTCCTCTTTCTGAGGCAAATGATGTTGACATTGCTATTTGGCCTTTTTCTATCGATGGTTCTATTACGGTTTCCTCTGCCTACCAAGTCTCTAAAAGCACCAATCACTTAACTTTTAAGCAGCCCCAATCCTCGTTTATCCCTGATCCTCGTTTATGGAAGATGATTTGGAGTATTAAAGCTCCCCCCAAAGTGCGTAATTTTCTTTGGAGATGTTGTCAAGATAGCCTTGCTGTTAATTTTTCTTTATGGAAAAAAAAGTTAAAATTTTGTGCATTATGTCCCATTTGCTTCAAAGAAAAGGAAACTATCGAGCACTTACTTTTTTCTTGTAAATGGACCTCTCTCCTTTGGAAAAAGTCTCTTCTTCCAACCAATGTGTTATTTTCTTTCTCTAATCGTGTTGAAGACTGGATGTTGGGGGTTCTGGATTCGTTGCCTATTCGGTGTGGGTTTAATGTGGATGCTAGGTCTTTTTTTGCTTGTATGTGTTGGATTATTTGGAAGACTAGGAATGATGTTACTTTTAATTCTTCTGATATCTTTTTATCAAATATTATTTCTAAAGCAGTGTCTTTAGCTGACAGCTACAGTAAGAGCTGTGAGGATGTTGTGCCCATTTTGAGGACAACTCCTCTTAGTCCTAATTCGGTGTATGGTTACTGGATTCCCCCTCCTGAAAATTGGCTTAAGGTTAACTGTGATGGTTCTTTTTTCTCTGATTCTAAAATTGGTTCTTATGGCTTCATTTGTAGAGATAATGAAGGGAGAGTTGTGGATGGGCAAGCTGTCTCAGTGGCTTGTGCCACCTCAGCCTTAGAAATGGAGGCTAAAGCTGTGGATCTGGCTACTTCTTTTATTGTTTCTAATCAGTTAGTTAACATTATTTTGGAGACAGATTCTAGCAAAGTGGAGGCATGCATTACTGATTATTCCTCTATCTGGGAAATTAACAGATTAGTAAAAAAATCGAGAGAGGTTATCAATGCTCACCCAACATTCTGTTTGCGTCTTATTCGTAGATCGGCCAATCAGGTGGCTGATTGGGTGGTGAAGATGTTTTCCAAGCTTCTGCTAATACAAAATTGGATCAGCAATCCTCCTTTTCCTCTGAAGAATCTCCTTGATCATGATATGTTTCTTGCAGCTGCCCGAACTGGTATTGGGTGATGGCTTTCTTCGCTGGTTGCTTCGGTCTCTTTCTTCCTCTTTTGTTTTTTTTCTTTTCTTTTCTCAGTAGCTATCTTGTGTCTTGTAGCTATTTTGCTTTAGTTGTGGGTTTTGTTGCCTTCTGTTTTGGCAGTAGATAGTTTGTTTTGGTTTTGTTGCCTTCTGTTTTGGCAGTAGATAGTTTTGTTTGGTTTTGTGCCTTATGTAAGCTTTTCCTTTTAATGAAATCAGTTATGATGTTAAAAAAAAAAAAAAACATTCAAAATATATTTAAAAATCTCACAAAATCTTATAAAATTTCATTTATTCTTTTTAATAAAATCCCCAATGAAAAATTAACAGTGCACATAAACTAATCATTAACTCAAGATAAAAAAAAATGATAATTTAGACTAGTGGACCCTTGCTTCCAAAGCCAGAACTTCCCTCACGATTTTCATTAATCGCCAATGGTGCAGTGCAAGACTGAACCATCGTCCGTACATAGTCATCTATGAAAACCATTTAGTCTCTGATATCATACATCTAGGATAATGGCGTGCGCAAAGTCTGCAAGAATAAAAATATTAATGCAAAAACATGTAAGTCAATAACAGAGAAATAAATCATAATCGAAGTGAAAGACTCAAAAACTAAGAGCATACCTCCTTCTGAAATATCTTGTCAGAAAATGAGGGAAACATCTATCGCCGCTTGAGAGTGATGATGAACTAACACAATATGGCCCCAACCTAGCTAGATGTGATAATAGGGAGTAGAGAAGTGTTGGATAGGAACGTCCTCCGTTAGGTGAGAATTTTTTTTTAAGTACGTACTCTGATTTCATGCAAGTTTTTTTAATAACATATATATAATCAAATCATGAAAAATTTTATCATTTGACCTAATTAGAATTTAATAGGTGAGAAAATTAAAATTAATTAATTCTGATTTATATTAAATTACATTCAATTTATCAAATATGATAAATTATTCTAAATCAAGTAAGTAAATCATATAAAAAAATTAATATCAAATCATACATAGAAGGAGATGAGGCAATAATAGCATGCATAATTTTTTAATGTGGTAAAATCTCAAATGTAGGGAAAACGTCCACGGCTCCCTTTAAGAAGTAAAACAAAAAAGAATCCACTAAGACATAAATCACACTTATAAGTTACAAATACAAATGAAGCACATGAAGATCACCTAGAAAAAAAACCAAATACTATGATCCCGAATCGATGGCGATGTACAACTAAAAAGCTTATTTGATGTAAACTCCGCTCTTTATTTCTCTACACACCTCGTCTTCAGCTTTACCCACACAACTTGGAGTACCAGTGGTCTTAGTGAAGTGCAACTTGTGTAGTGAACATGTTCTAATGTGCAAATCATGCAAGAACTCAAATCTAACACAAAAGTTACAAAATAAACAAATTTGCAAGACAAGATTATTATCTAGTACAATAAATAAACATAATCACAATGCAAATATCAATCACATAAGTTTTCTAAATGTACTTAAAAAAATTCAAAAATTACTTTTCATAATCGATTGATATAGATTTCAATATAAATTATCGTTCAAGCACAAATTCAAAATTATCAATTTCAACATTTTTCTTTTCACAAAAAAAAATTCAAGAAATTCCAGAAAAGAAAATTTAAAACATGAATTTATCTAAACAAAACATATCTACTAAACAACATTAGAGAATTTATCATTATAAGCATAAATCGAAAACATACAATTTTCAAGAAAGAATTCAAACAATATCATCATGTAAATCCTACAAATATATTTCAAATCAATATTTATAACATTTATCATGGAGACACAAAATAATCACTCTAATATGTTTTCTCAATTTCTCAAAAATATAAATTCATTTTCATGAGAAACGTGTTAAAAAAATTATTTCACAAATATAAGATAAAACAAATCTATAAAATTTATTCAACATATGAAAGATCTAGAGATATTCTGATTTTAAACAATACATAATGTTCAATACAAAGATCAGAATATTTAGATCATAAAAATTAAACATCAAATTCGGATCTAAAGTAACTAAGAGAATTTAGTTTTTGTAAATAAAATATTGGAACATATAAGCACAAAAATTCTCGCTACAATAACGCGGTATTTCAATCTCTAAAATATGAGAAGATGTGTAAGATTATTGAGAATTTAAAAAAAAAACTACAATGAGATGAAGAATAAATCAATACAATGTGTAAAATATCTAAGCCTCATTTTATCTCTCTACCAAATATCTAACCCTCATTTTATCTCTCACTCTAAATTATTGACTGAACTATCCAACTCTATAATAATGATTATAACATGTATATAGGAGAAAAAAGAATAATCTTGAAATTTAATATGAAGGGTTGAAATTAAAATATTTGATTCTAAGATTGGGATGGTGGACTACATGAACGTGTAAAAGCCGATGTTGTCTATGTTCAAGCTAACGGGGGATGCGTTGCAGTGGTGGGAGAGTGTCACCACATCTGAGAATAGAGATCGTCTGAATTATGGGGACTTACTGATAAAGTTCAATGATAAGTATTTATCATATGCTATTAGGTGTGCAAAGAAGAGGTAATTTATGGATCTGGAGCAGGGATTGAAGTCGGTTGTCGAGTATGAACAGGAGTTTATGAATTTATCGATGTTTGTACCGGAGGAGGTCAATACCAAGGCGAGGAAGATGGAGAGTTTTATCAAAGGGTTGTCATGTTTTATTAGGCAGATGGTGTTGGGGAATCATACATACACTACTTATACTCAAGTGGTGAATGTCTCGATGTTATTATGGTGGGAGAAGGTGAACTACCCAAGGAAATTGGGAAAGAAACAGGAACCAAACAGTCAAGGGGAAAATAATAAGGGTCACAATGACCAGGCATGAAAGAGGCAGAGGACGGGTCAAGATCAGTAGGGCAATGGTGTTCTGCAAGGTCCCCAAGTACATGTATAAGGACAAGGACAACTGGGTGAGAAAAACTGGGGTATGAATTCATGACCTTCTAAGGGCGCGTGTTTTATCTGTGGGAAAATAAGTGATCGAGCGACTAAGTGTTTCAAGAGAGAGGGCCACCAGGGCCAAGAGATACAGGCCTAACAGGTTCAAGTCACATAAGGACAACAAGGTTAAGGAGTACAAGGTAGCAAGGACTGAGGCCCCCAATTCTAGCAGCGACAGGTGTTCAGTGAGTGTCAGCGGCACCGACACCGACCGGAGTGGGTAGGTGCTATTTACTTCAACCTCAGGCCGAGGTAACCCAGCAAGGGCCACGACGTGACTAGTATTACAGTACGTATTTTGTTTAGATACTTATATATATATATATATATATATATATATATATATATATATATATATATATATATATATATATATATATATATATATATATATATTATATTTTACTACGATTCGCTTGCGAGTAGGATTGGGTGTATGGGCGCCTAATCATGGTACTCTATGGGTAAGAATATGTGAGCCTTATTTAATTTTTCGCATTTACGCTTCGTCGAATTTCGGGGACGAAATTCATGTGCTAGTGGGGAAGTACGTAACACCCGGTAAATTTAATAGGTTTTATTCACTGTTCTAAAAAACTCTCCTAGGCTTAAGGCTTGGGAGAAATGCCTCGCCTTACGCTTTTCACGCCTTATTCTTGGTAAAACCCTTAAGGCGCACTTTTTTTTAAAAACAACAATGCTTTAGTGAAACGATGTCGCCTTTTAAAGAATTTCTTTACAAACCGGACCATTATCTCATTCAAAATAATCAAATAGTATTTTAATTTGCATATATTCAGACATATTTTTATGATATGTGCAATTTTTGTATTTTAATAGCCTTGTTATGGTTAAAAAATATTAAAATATATTGAGAAGTCCTAAACGCCTTTTCACGCCTTTTTACGCCTAGGCCCGCCTAGGCTTCTAAGGCTTAAGGCTTGGCCTCCACGCCTCAATCATGCCCCGCGTTTTTTAGAACCTTGGTTTTATTTAAATTAATTCGGAAAATTTTGGATAAAATAAAATTTTGGAATTTATTAATTTTTAGCAATTTAAAATGTCGAGTTTTAATATTGAAAAGTATGATTTTAATCGAAATTAAAATCGGAGTTAAAATGGGTATTTAAATTGAAAAAAAAAATGGTTGTCACTGTTCTTGGCCGTGACTAACGGGCACACTTTTTTTAGTTTAAATACAATCCTATTAGCATTAAAACTCCTAATCATTATAAATTTAAATTAATCCGTGGTTGGGTTCTTCAAATCGATTTTTTCACAACTCTTCCTCTAGAAGACTTCTCCAAAATATTTTACTTTCATCTACAAACCTTTGCCCCAATTTTCTTTAAAGTTTGAACTCAAGATTTGTCAAGATTGATTGGGTTTTCTAAAGACGCATCAAGAACGGATCTTTATCAACTTTTTTAGAAGAATAGATCTTTGAAATCAGAATTATCGATCAATTTTTATTCAGGCATGGATATTCTATTCTCTTCCTTTAGTATTATGCGTTTTAAGTGTTGCCTAAACCCTTAATGACATGTTTTTCTTAAAATAAATTAGCAACTTAATTAGAAAAAGTGAAAACTAAATTTGGTACTGCTTTGATGAAAAATGTTGATATGGAATAAGACTTGAAACCCTTGGATGCGTAGGAGAGAGTAGTGGATTTTGGTTATTATGGGTGTAGGATCTCATGTAGAATTTATGGGGGTTATTTTTAATTGAAATCGGGATGTGTACACACGCCAAAAGTTATGTAGTTAATAAAAGTGTTCAATTTTGGTATGCTTCGTGAATCTTATATGTTGATTAATCTATAATGATTAAATGGGGATAATTATATTAAGGACGACAACAATATTATTAATTGAATTAAATTAAATTGTGTTATAACGAATAAATTTGTGATATTGTTTATATGTGTTGTTGGATTATGTGATTGATTGGGATTGATATTTATCATCGCAGGTACGATGGGATTTTGGTATTATTCTCTCACCTATATTTTAGGATGCTTTCTAGGTATGGGACTAGTAGGTAGGCCTTAGTGGCGATTTATGCTTTCTAGGTATGGAACTAGTGAGTGTAGATTTTTGCGGATGGGTGATTCCGGGGTGGGGTTGATTTTTATGTCTTGTCGTCGATTCGCTAGTCTGGGTATAAGACTAGGAAGAGTATTAATAGAAATTCATCAAATAATTAAGGTAGGATGTACTTATGTGTTGGGGATCCTTAGGTGTGGAAGTAAGGGTGGCTTTTTAAGGATCTCACATCGCTAATAAGGGTGGGGTGTGTAAATATAAAATAATGAGAAGGATAATTAATTGAGAATAAATACCTAAGATAGTAAAACGGATATTAAAATTTATTGGCGACATAATGTGTGGGGGCCGACAGTTTAAACGGGTCATCTGGTGTTTATGTCGTGTCGTGTGTGGAATCTCGTCATATTGCGGGATCGACAATTTAAACGGATCAGCTGGCTATTGATGAGGGGAAAGTGGATTTTGGTGGGAGGACCGCTATGATAATGTGAATTATTGGAGTAAGAATTTTATGTGCGATAACACAATGGATGATAATTAATTGAGAAGAACGATAAATTGGGTTAATTTAATTAAATTAACAATATGAGACTGTTGGATAATTAAAATCATATTGGTTGGATTTTTGAATAAGAATTATTTTGGGTAGTTAGTGATTTATTGTTATGGCGCCTAATCATATCTAGTTTAATTTAACATATTCTACTGTGATATCTATCATGTATAATGTTATTGTCTGGGTTCACGGACCCTAATTGGATGGAGTAGCCGGTATTCATGCTCGGGGCTCTGATCCTGTGCGTTGACTAACATTTTAAGGTATTAGTGCTGGAGTAGGTGAACAGGAGTATTTGGAGATTTATCTTGGAGGTAAAACTGGAGTTAATTTAGTTTATGCTTAGTAGTTTAGTTTAGTTTAGTTTTCATTCCTTCGCATTTATATTGAGATACGGTTTATGGATTAGGTGGGTCATTCGGTTCCACAGTTGTTACAGTTTTATTCAAATATTTCATTATGGATTCGGTTTATTAAAGATTATATTTACTTCAAGTTAGATATTATTGGAGATTAGCATGGTGATGGATTTTTTATCGCATTAGTGATTATTATTTATTGGGATTGATTTCATTATTATCTTGTGGAATGAATTTTATATGTCTCATATCTGTCACATGATAAGAATTATATTTTATTTAGTTCGCACCTGGCATAGTTTTGGTGTCAGTCGACGCTAGAATTACGCGGGGTGTGACATTATTTTCATATATAAACCCAAAAAATTTTAAACCTCGCTTTTTCTCTTTCTTCTTTCTCTCTAACTTCCCTCCAAGATATTTCTCTCAACCTTACACTACCTACTCACATTTCTCTCAACCTACTCACTCTACCTCAAGATCAATTTCGGGTATAATATTTTAATGCCCATTATTGTATTGTATTGTCTGAATGCACACTCAAATGGTATGAAACCATAGCATGCAAACCCTATTATGAAAATATGTAACAACTATAATGTAAACACTTTTTAATTGTATTTCAATCATACATAATATGAACTTTGGAAATATATTGCATAAAAAAGACAGCTTTATGGTTTTAAAACATACAAAATCTGGTGAAGCTAAACCTATGGCTACCCGTCACCGTAGGTTTGAATCACCTTCGTTGACTTACGACCATGCCACTATTCTTATGGTGAGGAGTGACCGTGTTGTTTCAATTTTGATCAAACCTTATGGCATTAGCGCACTATAAGGTTATTTGTTTCGACTTGTCTTAATCGTAAGCTGAAAACTTCGGTGTTAAGACACCGCAAGGGTCGATATCGCGGCTACTTCCAACCTTGTGTGTTACTTATTCAGTTTTATCTCACCGCTTTATTACCCTTACATTTACTTCCCACCGTACTCTTTCTTACAGTTGTATATTTTTTATGAATCCATTTATATAGTGTTGATTATATACATGAATGATTTTTATTTATTTTTTGGTCATATGATATAAAAATTAATTTCTATGTAACATTGATTTGATGTTAATTTGTTAGTATAAATTTGTTAATTTGTCAGTATAAATTTGTTAGTACAATATAATCCTAACGTTGTTTCTTTATGCATTAGTATAAATATATAGTATTGATTTGATGTTAATGAAGTTATGATATGATATAACAATTAGTGTCTTTGAAGCTATGAGTTAGGTCATATGATACAACATTGATTTTATGTTAATTTGTTAGTATAAATTTGAAAAATGGTTAGTAAAAACTACTTTTAGTTTTTGTAATAGTTGTATGTGTGTTTTTATCTAGTTAGTGTGTTTTTTTTATTCAATCAATATGTTTTTGTTTCTAATGCATTAGTATAAATATAAAGGTTGAGTTTTGTGGTTACATCTGACTCTTTTGTTATTGCAATTGTAGGATATATAAATGGGAAGAAGAAGAAAAAAAATTCTCCCACTATATCAGAGCGAAAGCGGAGGTTGTAGGCGACAAGAGGAGGTGAATAACCCTCGTCGTCTAGCGATAGTGATAGTGGATATAGTAAGGGTATTCTCCTTCACAATAGTCATTAGATAACATTATTGAAAAGGTGGTTGGTGAAGTGAGAGGAGTTGGGGAAGGGTATGAAATTTCCAGTACGGAGGAGATTCCTGAGGTAGAGAAGGTTGAGAGTGAAGAGGGTGTTGAGAGTGAAGATGGAGATAAAGGAGATAAGGCGGGATGGTAAGTAGAAGAGCCAGTAGGATATTAAGAAGGAGATAAATGATGAGAGAAAGAAAGAGAGCATCCAAGAGATGATACAAACGAAGAGTTTTCCTCTTCGAAAGATGAAATGCAACCATCAACATCTGCTAAAGTGCCCAAGAAGAAAGAATGAAAAAAATAAGCTACTCCGATTCACAACCACTCGAGGGGTGCATGCCAAATAACCCTGATTTGCTAAAAAAATTCACAACCATATCGCTTATTCAATATGGAACCGCGACGAGGATAGGATCGTGGTGAAGTGCATATACCACATCAAAAAATTTAACGAGTAGGATATAGAGAAGGAAGAGGAGCAGGTGATTAAGTTTGTTAAAAACTCGGGTCAGTGGGGTATGGTTAAAACTCGTGTTGGTACATCGATTATGTATCGGTGTTGGTGTTCATCGAATGGTAGCAACCAAAGATGAATTCATTCCATATGTCATTCGATGAGACGACCATCGCCCTTAATGATGTGTGTCATTTACTTAACATCCCGATTGTTGGTAAACTAGTGTATGGGACCGTGTTTAGGAAAGTTGAGGAAAAGGCTATAAAATTTAATGGCTTACCAAATACATTGGTTGTACCGAGGATGATGCATCGGAAGAATGAAAGTCGTTGTATGCTATACATTTTTATTGGATAATGAATATGTGCAGGGGGAAGGTGAAGAAGTTTGGGGAGAACGTTACAAAAAAAGGAGATTAAGCAAGCAATAAGGGGGAATTTTTTACTCATGATCGGTTGTTTGTTGTTCCCTGAAAAATCAGGGAACCAAGTCTCGATTTACTAACAGCAGACATTGTAAAAAGTTGGGAAGTTCAATGAATACACATGGGGAATGGTCATATTAGCTCATTTTTATTGGCATCTTGGCGTTACGTCTCAGGTAGACGTGCGACAGGTGACTGAATATCTCCTTCTTTTAGTTGTAAATATTTTAGAATTTTCATGTGTTAGTTATTATATTTTCCATATATATAAGTTTACCAATTAATTTATCAATTTGATGCGGGTGTGGATATACGACCACTTTAACATAGCAAGGCCTGTAAGGAATCTGGAGTTTCATCCGTCCGAGTCATGTATATGTAAATGGACGACACAAAAGGTGTCAGGTAACGCCTTTGAACAAATGTTGGAGATAAGGGAAACCAGGGATGATCTAAAAGCTTCTGATGTGAGTATTATTTGTTTTAAACTCAATAGGTTAACATATTTTGTTTTGTTTTATATGTTAACATTTGGAATACTGTGTTGGTTTTCTAGGATCACTACGCTGAAAATCCTGAGGACTACCCCTTCCAGGAGGTCTCTTGGTACAACAACATCCTGATTTACTATGATGTTAGTGAACCCTATTATGAAAAGAGGGTCCTATGCTAGTATGTCCATGTACAAACAATCCCTAGACTCCCAATGTGCCCATTATCAAAGGAGAGGGGAAAAACACAGGCCTACTATAAAGTTAAGTTTGATATCGAGAAATGGTATCAACTTAACTTGGTGGAACATGTCCTATTGGACCCTAGATGGTCGAATACAGTGACGAACATGCCATGGGAATATGTGGATGGGTGTATGTCCTGGTACTTATAAAGATCCCATCCATACGTTCATAATCCCGATCATAATATTCGGAAGCCTGAATTAATTCCCTCGGATAAAATGGTAAGTTGCAAAAATTCATAAATGTATTTCTTATTTTCATATATTTTTCTAACATAGTGGATGGTTATACATATATAAGTTCATGAGATTGACGTACCCTTCAGTCTGCTCTAAGAGACTATTGACATCGGCTTGGACTAAGATATTCTAGATATCCTTGATTTCGTATGTTTAGCGCTTAATGTTGTACTTGAGGCTAAGGCAATGCAATATTAGAAAGGAAAGAGAAAGACATACATGCGTTGAGAAACTAGGAAAAAGGCATGTCATGATCCAGCCCTGAGAAAAGTTCCCTACACAAAAATCCCCCCATAAAAGCGCTCAAAGAGAAAGTAGTAACAATTTGTTGAAACAATTTGGTCATAATAGTATTCAAAACTATTTATTTTATATTTTGGTCTATGCTTGAAATAGTTTGTATGTAACATTGTTGTTTGTGATACATAATGGTTTATTTTAGATTTGGTTTGCATACTTTATTGATTTGGTATGCATAATTTTGAATGTAACCTTGTTTGTGATTTGGTATAGACAAATTTGTATCTAATATTTTTTGTGATTTGATATGTACATTATTGATTTGGAATATATTTAACCCCTATAATGTCTAAAACACACGATCAAGGTCAACCGTGGCTATAAAACAAATGGTTAAGTCCCCCACCGAGTAATTGAGTTATATATTGTGAAACTACAATGTAAACATTAGACACTGTCAAGAAGAACCATGTGTTCGAGAGATATAGCCTCTGATGACCATAGTTAATGTTATGAATTTTACTCAAACTCATTGCCTAATCTCCACGGTGTGAAACCACCGTATGTATATTCCACACTATCATATTAAACTTTATGTGGTAGACGATCAAGTGTAACCGTGGCGAAAGTTGTGATTTTTACCCAAAATCACTGCATAATTAGCACGGCATGAAATTACCGTCTGTATATTAAACATGGTGAAGCCCAACCATGTGTTTGAGATATACGGCCTTAGGTGACCATGGTTTATGTTATGAATTTTACTCAAATTTAATTCCTAATCTCCCCGATGTGAAACCATCGTATCTATATTTCACACGATTACGTTAGACCATATGTGTTATCTATACGGTTAAATGTAACCGTGGTGAAGGTTGGGATTTTTACACAAAATCACTGCATAATTTCCACAGTGTGAAACCACCGTGTGTATGTTAGACATGGTCAAGTCCAGCCATGTATTTGAGTTATACGGCCTCTGGGGACTGTGGCTTATGTTATGAATTTTACTCAAACTCACGGCCTAATCTCCCAGGGGTAAAACCATCGTATGTATATTCCACATAGTCATGTTAGACCGTATGTGTTACCTAGACGGTCAAGTGTAACCCTAGTGAAAGTTATGGATTTTATCCAAAATCACTGCATAATTTCCACTGTGTGAAACCATCATGTGTATATTAGACACGATCAAGTATAATCGTGTTTATGAGATATATCTCTTCAGGTGATAGTGGTTTATGTTATGAATTATACTCAAAATCACTACATAATCTCCCTGGTGGTATGTCACTGTGGTGTCTACTATATGGTATGGTGTCATCGTTATTAACCATGTTACATTGTGGTGTCATCGTGGGATCATACTAGACATCGTAAAGTTGTCGTGTGTTATGTTGTCCAGGTAAGTTCCTTAGATTATGTTAGGCAATTGATAATTTTATTTTATGTATAGGTAATTATATATGATATTTAAAATCTAATGTATAATATTATTATGTTATAATATGTTAATTTTATCATGTCATAATATGATATTTGATAATTTTATTAATGTTATAATCAAGGCCCAGCCATGTGCTCATCTCCATCCGATGAAATAATTGTTATAACCAAATTACATGTTTCCATAAAAAGTTACAATCAAGGCGCAGTCAAGTGCTCATCTTCATCCGATGAAATAATTGTTATAACCAAATTACATATTTCCAAAAAACGTTACAAATAGTTACAATCAAGTGTTCATCTTCATCTGATGAAATAATTTCTATAACCAAATTATATATTTCCACAAAAAAATTTCAATCAATGCTATCATTAAATTACGTAATTCCACAATATGTTACAAAAAGTCACAATAAGTTAAATTCAAAGCACAGTCGTGTCCTCATCTTCATCCGACGAAATCAAGCACGGTTCATATTTCGTCACATTATCTTTTGAACACATATCCTAAAAAGGTTGTAAGCAAGCCTTGAACATATTAGCCCACTCAAGGGCATCTTAAATGGCCCTCGATCTTCAACGAGAGGCAAATAATGGTAGGGGAAAAAAGTGTGTGCATTTTAAATTAACCCAATGAGTATTTGATATGTTAAGGATAAAGACTATGCGATTCTCTTCTATTGGAGATTTGGCCCAACGTCGAATGTCATGAAAATTAAGCATTTTGGTTTGGATACCATTACTACCATAAGCTTAAGCGCACTAGCTTCAAGATAGTCAAACTCGAGTATGATAAACCAATGTCCTATAGTGCATGAGTGCCTGAAGTAGTCCAATCTCCTCTCATAATCCTAAATATCATATGAATTCATAACAGTAGCCCAGAAAGTCTTATACCTCCATAGCTCGAACAATAGTGAACTGTGGATAGCATGAGAATGTTGAAGTCCATCCCCAACACCGGGTCTTTTGAAATGGTTGTATAACTACAATTCCCATCAAATTTGACATCGTATATCTCTTCCATAAATTATTGGTAGAAGTCGAAACGTGCTTAATATAAATCTTCTTTTCCCTAGACCATGTCTCTAGTTTGATGCTTATTAATGGGGTCCAATTTGTAAATGTTTTTTTCAACTCGGCTATGGACGGTACATCCTCCTCCTAAGCACATGGGATTTTTTGGTAGATATATCAATAGACTTCTTCCCCTTAAGGGGCCTACCCTTTGGCGAATTTGCACAGACTCGATCAACGGCATGCAAGAGGATTGAGCAATTTCCAATAACTTGCTTAACATTATCTTTTGGACCGCTTCACCCGCCTCAGTCCACCGTTTCCTAAACAATATCATCTCTAGCATATATTCAAGCTTACGGTACCGAGGGATGTCCAAGATAATCGCAAGTTTCTTTTAATGACCATCTAGTGCACATTAGGGAAGTGTTTGGCCTAACTTCTCCCATTAGGACAACTCGTGAACACATGGCAGTCCGTAGATTCTATAAAGTTTGTGTGAGTATCATAATTCTATATGTTGGGTGTTGGCGGCAGATTCGCTTAACACAAATCTCATGCAAACGATCTGCAGAACAATTAAGTCTAAGGCATAATGTGATGCCCTACCATAGATCTCACACAACAATGAGTCGTTATGGTCGTTCTTGGTTGTTTGCAGTGATTTCTGAAACTCCATTTGTATTTGAGTCACTTGGTGGTCAAGTAATGTATCCATTCCATTCCACATAGTAGAAAAATAATTGGTGTTATTTGTTAGGTGTTCTTTAAATTGTGCATGGGCAACCTCCACTCTGTTAGTTGTGTAGTTTCCACTATGAGGTGCCTGGATAGTCCAAGCATGTGTGAACCGATACCATTGAGTCGTCCAATTTTTGTGTATATAACCAATCATGTTGGCGGTGGTTATGCCAATTTTGACGAAAAGCCGACCACGAATTCTCAAAATCATTTGCCATCTCGGACTCCACCACCCCTATCCAACCCTGCATAAATAACTTCTTATCTTAGTCATTGATGTTGTGATTCAAACTTGAACCTTCTATGTTTTTTAACATGGAATAGACATAACAAAAGGGTGGTAAGTGGAAACACCTCTTATGTCGCATTTAGGCAAGACTATTATTTGTCAGAAGCAACAACTCGTGGCAAAGCTTCCAGCTCGTATAGTGACTGCAAATGTTGCACTGCCCCAAAAAAATTCTTATCCTTCTCATTCTTTAAAAAATCAAAGGCAATGTAAAATGATTGCTCGGTCGATGTGACTCCAATCATCTCGAATAATGGCATATTATAATATATCCTCCACACCATCCGTATGCTCATTTCTACTACGCCAGTGAACATAGCTCTTTTCCATTAGAAAATGCATCAACTGTTGCATCACTATGCGCCCTTGCGTCTCAACATTTTTCATCTTATGCTTTGCATTATAAATTATTCTAATAGATGAACAATTATATTTCTACCGTTGTTTTAACGTGTGGAGTACTTTCTTTGGTCCAACCCCATTGTTAATCATCTCGCTTGTAATGTTTCACTCTTCTTGTGAAAGTCACACATTATAAGGGTGTCTAAAGAGTGTTTTAGATACCTCGTGGTTGTGTAGCCCATAAACAACTTCCACCTTTCAACGAACATCCTCTAGTGGAACGTCTTTCAATCGAAAGGAACAATCACACTTTCTCATACCAGAACATATCTTCCTTTTCTTGTCCAACTCTATCTTACTACGCTCACAACCCAGTACGACCCTTCCCTTTCTGACTAAATTGGCCTTGTCATATTTTAAAATGATGACAACAACATGAAGTTTATGACCAATTTGTTAACACCAAACAATCATCTTGCCACGGTCATTAAAAATCTGCACAAGTATAACATTGTTAATTGAAATTAATCATATATTAAAATTACAACTATATATGAACAAGTTTAGCATGCTCATGTCACATATAAAGAAACTAAAACATGTTCATGTCACATATATAAGAAAATAAACATGCCTCGTCAGTAGTGAATTCAATTGTATGGTCTTGCATAATTGCATTAACATCCAATCCTTCATCTACTCTCGCATCCTATCAATGTATACAATTAAATGTTAGTGTCATCTAATTATGTTATACATTGAAAACTTGAATTAATGAAAATAATTTTTATCCTAGATAGTGTCAAATATAGGAACAAATTACGCAAACATTTGTCCGAGGTTGATGTCGTTGGGTCCTCAATCATAAATTGCTCACACATATTTAATTTATCGGGTGAAACACATTTAGTAGAAACGCTCAATGCGATAACATAGTCTATATCTTGCTAAAATGAATAATTAAGGACCGAGTCATCTATTAAAAATACAATAAGAATTGATAATACAATAAGAAATATAATATTAATTTAGAATACACTAAGAATTATGACATGGTAAGGATAAACCGTAAATGATAAAACCATGATTGCCAAATACCGTACGAGTGACACCACGGTTACAAGAAATCGCATGAGGTAAACAAACAACTACAAGAAACCGTAATGTCACCCCACAGTGCCATCCAACTATGAAGGCCTCACACACGGTATCATCCAACCGTATGCAATTAAATTACGATTTAATTAAACCATGAGTTAAGTTTTAATTATTAGTAACCTACGACTAGTTATAACCGAATGTACTCATCACTTATGGTTATGGGAGGCCGTAAGTACAATATTTTGGGTTTTTTACTCTTTGCTTCATTTTTCAAATATTTTAATACATTATAGACTATGTGCAGATGTTTTAATACCTCAAAATCATCAAGGGAGCACTGGATATTCAAATTTTGGGAAGCTTCAACATCTAGTTTATTTTCTACACCCATTGCAATGTAGCCTCTTTAAACCTTATTTTTTGTATAAAAACAACACCACAACAATACAAAGGAACAACAAAAACAGAGCTTTGGGGACAAACGAATAAGGTGAAAAATTACGAGGTTAAACTGTATGAGGGTTTCTTTCGGTGGGATGTGAAGAATTTGAAATGTGACGATATGTGGTGTTTTGGAATGTGTTTTTATTTTATTAGTGTGTAATTTATAGATTATTTAGGGGTATTTTAGACATTTTAATTAACTAAAAAGGTACAACACTTTTGGGTGTTATTAGTAAAGTGTGTATTTAATTTTAATGTGGTGTTTTATAGATTTTTTTGTGGAATTAACGGGCCCCTTTAACAACCTAAACAAACTAAGTGTGTTTAAACAAACTAAACTGCTTATAACAAATTTAACAACCTGAAACCATTTAAGAGAATACAATGGCGGTATGTGGTTTTAGTTATAGCAGACTCCAACGATTATGTTGTAACAGCTCTTCAAGTTTTTACAACCTCTATCTGATGAATAAAATTTCCTATAGATAACTTAAACAATTACTAAGGGGAAAAAATGATATACCAACCCCTTATTTTCCTAACTAATCTATGATCTATGACCCAAAAGACTAAAACTCCTAATGGATACGATTGATGAAACCAATAGGGATTATTCAGTCACACAAAAATTAGTAGATATCTAAGAGCACGCACAATGGAGATGATAAAATCCAAGAGAAATTGTAACTTTACAAATTTGGAGGGTTACAATGGTGCGTTGAAGTGGATGAATTTTGTAGATGAATTTACAATGGTTCTATAAACTTGAAAAATGATTAGAGAATTTGTAAAGGCTTCCTGCAAACATCATTTATTCATGGGAATTCCAAAGAACTTTGAAAGTTCGTTTGAACTCCTACGAACAAATGAAGTTAGTAGGAAGGAATTACTGGACAATGAAAAACTAAGGTCCATTTGCTATAAATAGAAGTTCATAACATTATCAATATCACCTAATTTTCTCTCATTTATATAATTTTTCCCTATTCCAATCATCAATCTAGTATTTTCATATATTTCAATTCTATAATATAATGTCTTCTTCTCAACCCACTAATATGGATAGTTCATGCCAACATAACATGACTCCCAAAGAAGATGAGATTTTATGTGTTATTTATGCAAAATATATGAGTCGAAGTATTGAAGGCAACTCGATAGCACATAGAACATTTTAGGATACTGTTATGAATGAATACAACAATGCGTCTGAAATTACTATTCAACGTATGAGAACCATGCTTTCAACACATTACAATCATATTTCATAATGTGTAATTTTATATGTTGTAAAGTTGTCAAATCAACTCAATAATCAAGGAAGTGTCACGAACGAGTATAATGAAATTCAACAGGTCCACGAGGCATACCGCGTTGAAACTATCAAACAATTCATTTTTAATAATTACTACCAAATTTTGAAAGACTTACCAAAATTTGACTTGCAAAACACAGTGGGGAATAATGACAGCCCTACGCCTCTAGACTTAATGGGAAGTCTAGGTGTATGGGACATACCGTACATACCCCTAGGCATAAAGGGGGAGAAACAACGTGCCCGACAACATGCACATTCTGTCAGCTTGGATTGTAACACCAAGGAACTCAAACATTGCTAAGAATTCAATGAAATGTTTAAAAGAACGCAAGAGTGGACGCGGAATCGTACCATGAAATTTGATTCTCAAATGGATGCGTTCATTGAAATGAAAAGAGATTATCAACTTACAAAAAAATAAGATATGCTTGTACGTCTAGGCCGAGAGCATTCATACATCATGGAGTTAGATATGACCAAAATTAACGCTATAGAACAACAATTCCATATTAAAATGTTCAACGACCACAAAGAAATTGTTTCTCCGATCGACGCTTCAATTTCTGCATAGTAGTTAAACCCCACCTAGTCATCAAACCCTAAGTCGCGTCCATCTGGTTCAATGAATGGTGACTAGGATGGTATGTAATGTTTGATCATTTTAGTTATTTGTTATTTGGTTATAATAAATGTAGTGTCTACTTGATTAATTGAATGGTGCAATTGTTGTTTACTATTATATATTAAAATCAAGCAGGTGATTCAAACTAATTATAATTAAGAAAACATTTATTATATCCACGGAAATCATAGAAGAATAAAGTAAAAAAGGATCTAAGAAAGCGATTAGACATGCTTAAAATCACAAAAACTCTTAATTTATTAACCCCTATTTCATCACTACTGTTGTTCTAAATGTGCTCCACCAAATCATCTCATAATTTTGATGTTTTGTTATGTCTCTCATCTTAGCATTGTGCATGAGGTAGTCGTAAAAATTATTTTGGCCCCTCTGTATTTCAGGTGTGTCATCATTCTATTCGTATTTATTTTACCATGGACACTATTTACGTTTATCGCCAATAAAAATATTATGCATTATAATGCAAGATTTTGCTGTGGTTGATAACAACGCCTTATTTGTCAATCAGATTTCTCCTGATGCCATCCCTCAGAGACTGATTAGAAAATAACTTGAGGACTATGGCCTGGAAGGAGAAGTAGAATATGTTCATTCTCAGCATTTGCTTGATCGATCGAGTAAAGTAGGCGTACTATGAGGAGAGATTTTAGGTCTATCAAGCATCTGAGCACCCTTGATAAACCTCCTGTTGCGATGACCAAGGCTGATGGAAAGCATTCAATAGAATAACTTGTATCTTATACTTTGTTGATCTTTGTTTTGTAATTCATGCTCAATTGAATGAAATGAAGTTCTTTGAGACACTTTTGTCCTTTCTATTTAAGCTTGTGGTTGCTATTAATTTTATTGCTGACTAGGTAATCTGTACATTGACTAGTTAATCGACCTATTGATTAAATTTCCTGCTTAAACTTTAGATGTTTTATTCATGTTTGGATCTAATTATAATGCCTTAGATTTTACTAATGTTGTTCTTAGATAAAGATGTAAATAGTATTGTTGAACTATGTTGTAACATTAGTTATCAGTGGATACCAAGTGTATTAGGAATGTATATTATCCCTACGTTTTATCTTAGTCGGGTAAAACCTCATGTGTTTGACTGTGAGAGTCTTACAGGAGATTTTACTAACTTCTTGTTCATGATTTGTCAAAGACAAAATAATACATGAAGTTGTTAACAATAAATTTTTTGATGTTGGGAACGTTTGACATAGAACTTTCCTGAAGTAGGAAAAGTTTGACAAAACTTTTTCTAAATATGGAAAAGTTTGATAAAGAAAGTTTGACAAAGAATTGTTCTGAAGTTGGGAAAGTTTGACAGAAAACTTTTCTGTAGTTGGGAAAGTTTGATAAAAGATAAGATAAAGAACTTTTTGCTATTTGAAGTAAATTAAAATTTAGCTTTTAATTTGCAGTGGTGGTTGTACCACACCATACTTCAAAAATAAAATAAAAAGGAAGTATAGAGAGAAGAAACATAAAATTTTATTAATTCGAATAATTGATTACATCGAAATCATTACTTGTAATATTTACGAAGAAGATCGTCATTCCATGGGTTCTTAAACTCCTCAACTTCCAATATTTCGAGGCGATATGTTCTAGGTCGGATTTTTGCCGAGATATGATAAGGACCATGCCAGTTAGGTTTTGATTTTTTATTTTTCTGTATCACCTTCTTTAGTACAAAGTCTCCCTATCTCAAGTTGGTCGGATTGAAGCGTCGATTATAGAACCTAGCAGTCCTTTGTTAAAAGGCTATCCGAATTGCGGCATTTTCTCTGACTTCTTCAACCATGTCTACATGCAGTCGCCTCATTAGATCACTTTTGGGGGAATTAAAATTCATCACTCGATGTGGTGGTAGACCTATTTCCATTAGTACCACTACCTCACTGTGGAAGGCCAGCATATAGGGAGTCTCTCCTGTTGCAGTCCTTAGTGTAGTTCTGTAAGCCCAAAGAACATTATACAATTCTTTGATACAACTTCCCTTAACATCATCCAAGCGCTTCTTCAATCCATTAAGCAAAGTTTTATTAGTGATTTCTATTTGACCATTGCATTATGGATGTTCTGGTGCTGAATGTAGCTTTTGTATTTTGGATCTGATGTAATACTTCTCAAACTTATTATTATCAAACTGGGTACCATGATTAGTGATAAAAGCATAGGGAATTCCATAACGACATATGATTTGTTTCCATATGAACTTAAACACTCTTTGGTAGGGCATACCGATCAGGGTCTTAACCTCCACGCATTTGGTGAAGTTATCTACTGTGATGACTAAATACTTGAACCTTCCTTTGGTGGTCAGTAAAAGTCCGACCAAGTCCATTCCATAAATGGCAAAAGGCCAAGGAGAAGTAATAGGAGTTAGGGACGTACCTTGCTTTTTATGAATAGTAGCGAACCTTCGGCACTTGTCACATGTCTTGGAAAATGAAACACAATCCGTCTTCATTGTTGGCTAATAGAAGCCTTATATAGATATCCTTTGTACTAAAGATCTCCCAGCTGAATGGGCCCCACATAAACCTTCATGGACCTCCTTAATTAGATCGTTTACTTCAGTTGGATGGACACAACTAAGTAAAGAGATTGTATAGCCCCTTCTATACAGAATACCTTTCTCCTAGACATAATTAGCTGCTTTATATCTCAATTTCCTTACTTCCTTTTGGTCGGATGGTAGCAGTCCCTTCTTAATGTAGTCCCTAATTTGATCCATCTAAGAAGGCCCTAATTCTATAGAAATGATGTTGACTGCTTCCATATCAATACTCCTGATGGTGACAATACCTACTGGAATGGTTCTTCGGAGCTCCAATGGAGTTATTGAGGCTAGCCGAGCAAGAGCATCTCCTTGGGCATTGTCCATTATTTGAATTCGAACCATTTTGAATGCATAAAATGACAAGATAACTTCTTTGGTCTTAGTTAAGTATCTCAACATTATTTATCCTTTAACTCTGTATATCTCAAGTAACTGGCGAATAATAAATTGAGAATCACTGTGCACTATCACCTTCTCGGCACCCAGTAATGAGGCTAGATCCAGATAAGTGATCAATGCTTTGTATTCAACTTTATTATTGGAGGCCTAAAATTGGAATATTAATGAATACTTTACACACAAATCGTTCAAAGTGTTAAAAATTATTCCAGCTCCACTGCCAGTGGTGCACGAAGAGCTATCTATGAACAATTTCCATATTGGGACATCAGTGCTGAAGTCTTCGTCCATCAATACTCCATATTTTAAAACCTTCCTGCTTTACTCTGCTAGCCGAAGAGCTCTTTCTTGAACAACTTATGATTTTGGTTGGTTGATAACCATCTCATTTTACCTTTGATCTGAGCTCTCTTCTGAAGAAGTCTTCTTGGCAATCAAACTTAGTGTACTGGGTACCTCTATATAAGTGAAATCTGCTGTGAAATTTTCCACTACTTGTGCTTTCAAAGAAGTTCTTGACTCGTACATAATATCATACTCTCCAAGTTCAACTACCCAAGACTTTAGCCTTCCCGAATTTTCAGTCTTATGCAAAGCTTTTCGCAGAGGTAGGTCGGTGTATTCTACAATGGTATGGGAATGAAAGTAGGGTCTCATTCTTCTAGAGGCTTCAATGAGTGCCAATGCCAATTTTTCCAAGCATGGGTATCTGATCTCGACTACTCAAAAGGCTTTACTGATTAATACACTGGCTTTTGAACACCTTCCTCTAATTGGATCAAGGCTGAACTTACAGCAGACTCTGAAATAACCAAATATAAGTATAACTTCTCGCCTAAAACTGATCGAGAGAATATTGGGGAGACTCTAAATACTTCTTCAAATCCAAAAAAGATTTCTCACACTCGTCATTCCATTCAAAGGTCATTTTAAACACCTTGGAGAATGGAAAACATTTGTCTTTATATCGGGATACGAAACGATTTAGGCCTGCTAGCCTTCCTGTTAGCTTTTGCGCATCCATGTTACTGGTCAGGGGTTGTATCTTCAGTAAAGCCTTTATTTTATCAGAGTTGTCTTCAATTCCCTTTTGATTCACAATATGTCCCCAAAACATACCTTCTTGTACTCCAAATATGCACTTTGTCAAATTAAGCTTCATATGATGTTTTTCTAGTTGATCAAATGTTTGGACCATATCAACAATGTGGTCGATGACAAACTTACTTTTGGTGAGCATATCATCTACATATACCTACATGTTTTGCCAATTTAGGCTTCGAAGACTCTATTTACCAACCTCTTATATGTTGCTCTAGCATTCTTGAGCCTAAAGGGAATCACATTGTAGCAACAAGTTCCTCGGCTAGTAATGAAGGATGTGATCTACTTATCCTCTATCTTTGTCTTAATCTGGTTATAACTAGAATAGGCATCCATGAAGTTTATCAGTTCATGATCTGATGTGGCATCTACCAATTAATCAATCCTTGGTAAAGGAAAAAGATCTTTAGGGCATGCTTTGTTAAGATCAGTAAAATCCACACACATTCTCCATTTATTGTTCTTCTTCTTGACCATTACTACATTAGCCAACTAGGTTGGATATTTAACATCCTCAATAAACTATGATTTTTGTAGTTTTTCCACCTCTTCTTGGATTACTATATTCTTCTTTGGGCTGAAAACTCTGTGCTTCTATTTAATCGGTCTGACATCTTTGTAAAGGGATCAATCCCTAGTATATCCTCATGAATCCAAGTGAACACGTTCTTCCTATCTCTAAGGAGTGTAATTAGTTCCTATTTGATAGAAGGTGTTAGCCTTAAGCCAATCTGGGTGGTCTTTTTTAGTTTCTCATCTTCTAGCACAATGGTTTCTGTTTCTTCTATGACTTGTCCTTTCAACAAGTCTTCCTCTTCGCAAGGATCCAAAGTGTCAATGTGGAAAGTAGTTGTGCCCCTCTTTATCTCATGTTAGTCAGCTGAGGTATAATAGCATTTTCATTTTCCCATTCGGTTACCATTTGCTACGCCTACTCCATAAGTGGTAGGGAACTTCATGCATTGATGCACATTAGATGCAATAGCCTCTAGTTTCTTAAACCATACCCGACTATTAATTATATTGTAGGCTGAAGGTACATTTTTATCCAATATAAAGAAGAGAATTCATTCCATCCTTCTCATCGGCCAAGTTCTGACCAGTACTTCCAACTTAATAGTTCCCAGAGGGTATACCCTTTCTCCTAAAAATTCTATAAGAGGTTTATGACACGGTTCCAGCTCACTATCTCATAGCCCTAAGCTTTGGAAACAATTATAGAGCATTAACTGAACTCCCATTGTCGATCAAAACTCTGGCCACTCTGCCATGGTGAACTCTGCAAGTGATGACTAACGGATCATCATGAGGATAATGTACCCCACTAATATTGTTTTTCGAAAAGCCAATCACTAATTTAACTTTGCTAACTTTTTCTAGGCCGACCATCACTTCTCTTGGACATATCAATCTGCCAGATAGTATGAAAAACTTTGGCCTCATATAAATACACCTTTATTTTAGCAAGTCCATTTCCTCCCCGGCATCTCCTCTTACGATAAAATGACAACCAAAGGAATCATACCTAGATCCATTTCTGGCTCATCAGGCTTCTTCAGTAGGTCAGGGTTATCCTCATAGTCAATATTGTGAGCCCTTTTGGTGTTGTCTTTTCCTCAGTAAAGTGATTTAGATTTTCTTCTAGTATCTAGATTACTGTTTTGATCAACAAATTTTTCCAACTTTCCTTGCCAAATAAGAGTTTTAACTTTATTCTTGAGGTCTATGCAACGATTAGTGGTGTGTCCATGATTGTGATGAAAATCACAATAATTATACCTATCTCTCGTGTTATTAGGCATCCTTAGTTTTCCAGGCCAATTCAGAACCTTGTTACCCTTGATTTCTTCTAGGATATGGTGAACACCTTTAGTGAGGGGAGTATACTCATCGAACTTCTTGATCCCGTCAGACTTTTTATCTTTTTAATTTTTCTTGAACGAATTTGTCTTATGTCCCTCAGCTTTTATTTTTACTGCTTCTTTTGCTGTCATGACTTCCTCGACATTCATGATTTTTCTAGCCTTAGCCATCAACCTCTTTCATAGTCTTGGATGGGTTTTTCGCCAGGGCGTAGTAGAGATCTTTTGCCAGTAACCCACTTATTAGGGTTGCAATAGCTGTTTATTCCTCATAATCCACCACTTTTAGCTTCTCATTATTAAACTGTGTGGGTGATCTATAAGGGTTTTTGGCGTACGGTCAAGAGGTGAGTAACACTCTTGAACATCTTGGACCCAAAGAAAAAGTTATCAATTAATAATTCGGCTAATTGATTGAAACTGGAAATTTGACCTCTAGGAAGATTATTGTACCATGTTTGGGATGGACCTGTGATGGAATTAGAGAAAGACCTGCACCTCATTTCTTTGAGGACAAAATAAATGTCAGCAACATGTGGCTTAAGTTTTTCTTGGATAAGTTTTTCCATCATATTTGGGAGTGACAATCGGTGGCTTAAATTTAAAATGTGTGTGGTAGTCCATAATAGTTTGGACAAAAGGTGAGCCTTTAAAAAAACTCCTTTATAAAGGATTTTCTATTTTGGTCAAGTAGCTGCATGGATCCCTCCCAGGAATGTTCTTCTGGTTTGGATTTGATAGAAGCAGATATTGTGGCTTTGTTGTGCCTATGTGCTAAACTCTCCCCCTAAGAAGTCTGCTCGACATGCACAAAGCCCCTCATTCTATCTCTAGATCTCACAGACCCTTCTCTATGCTCACGGTGACATTCTTGCTCCTTGTGATGACCTCTAGTTACTTGGGTACCTAGATGATCAAAATCAGATTCCCTACGCAGCCTCTCCAAAATACTATGCCTCTCTTTGAAAAAATATCTACCGTCATAGTAATCCATTAATTAAAATGAAGAAGTTGCGCCAGGACGGTATGAACTATCATAAAAAGACTGAAAATGGTAACTCCTTTCGTTCCTAGCTGGTGGAGGTGGCATATCTCTCCTGGAATTAGAGGATTTATCTTACATTCTATGAGCCAATTATCTGACTGACTTTTGCATAGCCTCCTATCCTTTAGCCAAATTGAATAGGATCCTCTGGAGGTCTGTCTCGCTAGGGGGATCGAACATAAATGGATTATTACCTTCATCTTCTAATCTGCTTTCAGGAACAATAGTCATTCTTTAAACCAAATAATGAACAATTAAATATATAAAGTAGAAAACGATGACCAGCAGTCATTCCCACAGATGGCGCCAATATGTTGATGTCTAAAAATGAAGTGATCCAACCACAGATAAATTATAAGGGAAATCTAACAAAACAAACAAGAGACAAAGATTTTTAAAGTGGTTCGGCTATGAAGAAAGAGTACATCCATGTTAGTTTTATTTATAGTAATTACAATAGCTTAGCATGGTGTGCCCAATAATGATTGAATTATCCCCTTGAGCTAAAGGAGACTATTAGTTAATAATGGTCCAAAATCGTGGAGACAAAATGCATTTATATTTCCAAGCATTTACATCTATGTATAATAAATGGGACACTTGGTATTCAGTGTTCGTCGCTCTCCCATCCGAGTAGCTTTTTCTATTCCTAATGGTCTAAATTCTGTAGTTGGTCGGCCCTCCAACTGACTAGGTTTGATAACTAAATGGACACCTAGGATGATAGGTGTATGTTATTCATTGATCCATGTGGGGAGATATTTTTTACATATAACTGTAGGGGGAGTCCCCACCAAAGATTGATTAACTTAGACAAATAGATTGATTGACCTACAAAGAAGGAGAAAGAAGGCCACCCGAGATAGTTACCTCAAAGATTCTTCACAGTGGTGGATCAAAGGACCTACATCGAAGACGCTTTGTAAAGGTGGCTTGAAAGACCCACCCACCTCAAAGATTCTCCAAAAAGGTTGATCGAAGAACCTACCTCCAAGATTCTCCAACGAACCTGGTTCGAAGGATCAAACTTACAGACCAAAGTCACCTGGATGACAATAATTTGTAATAAGAAATAGAATAATCTGTATCATTTACTTTATTTTATAAATATAAGGTTAATGGACAATGAGGTCCATCGGTGCTCTATTGGCACAAGAGGTTAATGGACAAGAAGTATCTATCTTCTACTTGAGTAGAAATATCCATGGTTTAGAGGCAAGATAAAAAATCATAGAACGACATTATTTGGATTTAGTCTTTATGGCTAAAAAACTTAGGAATTATATGCTATCTTTTACTGTCAACATAAAATAAGGTGTGATCCAATTAAGTTTCACTTACATGAACAATTTTTATTATGAGAGCAACAAGATGGTTCCTCATTATTTTAGAGTATGATTTGAAGTGTGTGGTTCCTTTCACAACGAAAAGTCTAGCCTTTATAAATTTATTGGCTATCTTTTCTTTAGGTTTGTTTGAACCACCTCATGAAGATATACCTATTGATGATGGTTTATGGAATTTGATGGTTCATAGGCTAAAGGCAAAGGAAGGGATGGAGTAATTTTATCCAGAGGAAATGTGGTTATTTCCCTATCCTTTAAGTTGGATTTTTCTTGTTTAAATAATGGAGCATAGTATGATGCTTTGATTCTAGTGTTGCTTGAGGCTCTTCAAATAGGTATTTGTTCACTCTACATCAAAGGAGATTCCAACTGAGTGGTCAACAAGTTACTGGTGAATACTCATTGCAGCACCTCAACCTAGCCCCTTATTAAACAATCATTCAAAGGTTGATCGATCAGTTTTATGAAGTTAAAATAGAGAAACATCTAAGAATAATGAACCGAAAGGCTGATGCTTATACCATAATTACAGAGAAGATATCTATGTAAGGTGGCTCCACAACTGTGGTGGTCTATTGAAGAACAACTTCATCCCATGTTCTCTGACTTTTTTCTACTGATGATGCTTCATATTAGAAAGGAAAGATAAAAAGGAAGCTAGAAACAAGACATGGTTTGATGAAGCTCACTAAGTTAGCATAATTTTTCCTCCTTTAAGGAAGTTTGTATTATAAAAATCTTGGTGGATGGTTGGCCAGATGCTTTCGCAACGAAGAAGCTCAAAGATGGTTAAAGGAAACCTATAAAAAACATTATAAGACCACTGATATTTATCTATATAAAAGAATCCAAAAATAGGGGCATTTTTAGCCTATAATGAAGAAAGACGCAACGACAGAACAACAACATTGTGATAAATTTCAAATATTCTTTCAACTAATGGAGTCCAATTTCTTTGAAGATCGGATGGACTGGAGGCAACTTTACATTAATTTATCAAGGATGGAGTTATTCCAGCAAAAAATAAGATGCCATAAGACTTAGAAAAAGAGCCCCAGGGTATTCTTTCTAGAGTATAATCTCTATTGAAAATGATATTTCAATTGGCCTTTACGATGCATCACCATAGGATGCATAAGAGGTTCTCAAAAAAGACCACAATCCAGCTCACATTGTAGGAGACAAATTAAATGATCGACTTACGACACTTGCATATTATTGTCTAATAATGAAGAGAAATTCAAGTGAGTTTTTCCAAAAGTCCAAGAGTGTATGCAACCGATTCAGAGGACCGCGACAAATTCTGGAGGCCAAAGATGTGTAAGCAATCAATTAAGAAGATCACAACCAATTCTGAGGGCCAAGGTCAGCTTTGAGGACCTAAAGAGTGAACATGACTGATTCAAAGCATTGAGACTAATTTTGAGGTCTTACGTAAATTTTGTGACCTAAAGAGTGAAAATGACCAACTAAATGGGTCAAGGTCAATTATGGGGGTCAAGATCAATTTTGATAACCTAAAGAGTGTATGCGATGCATTTAGAGGATCGCGACCAATTTTAAGCGACTAGGTCAGTTATGCAGACCTAAATAGTTTAGGTGGACGATTTAGAGGGTTGGTGCCAATTCCGTGGGTCAGTGTCAATTCTGAAGACTAAGGAGTGAATGCAATCAACTCAGATGATCACAACCAATTTTTTGGGCCAGGCTCAATTATTGAGTACCTAAGGAGTGAAAAAGACTAATTCAGAGGGTTGAGGTTGATTTTGAGGGAATGGGTCAATTTTGTGGAACTGAAGAGTTTTTGAATCGATGTGCAATCTATTGAGCATTTCTTTGAGAAGTTTTAACTTTTTTTAGGGCCATTTGCATCTGCTTGTCTATTCTTAGAGTTTTATTAGAAGGGGTGAATTTGAGATTTTTTTTCTTATTTTATTTATATATATATTTATAATTTTGGCGATTTATTTTGGAATTTTCTGGGATTTTGAGATTTTTTTGGAGATTTATTTGAAATTTGTTGATTTATTTTGAATTTTTGAAGTATTTTCGAATGTATTTTGGAGTCTTGGAAGTGGATGGTTTTTTTCATGAGACAATGGGGTTTTGATGAAATTTAGGAAGTTTTTTTAAAAAAATTGAAATTTATTAACCATTTTTGGATTTGTTTATCCTGAGGGGCCTCTGCCAATTGTCATAGTTAGGGGACTGCCGATCGACATACCCCTTGGATTTTTATAGAAAAGTGTCAAGGTTCCTTCATTTCTCATATATTCATGCAAAATCTCTCTCTCTCTCTCTCTCTCTCTCTATATATATATATATATATATATATATATATATATATATATATATATATATATATATCCCCCCTTCTCTAAAACAAATTCTTAGGAACTTTTCCTCTCAGGAGACTCATAGAAGACATGGCTAATAACCTCTTTGTTAACACTGATGATTGTGCTACCATTGAGTGGCATCACTGAGAGGTGATATCGATAGGTAATGAAAACGTATATCATGACTTTAAATATGTAGATTGTGAGAGGATAATACTGAGGGAACCTAAGGTTCACCATTTCGCAAGGGTGAAGAACCCGAGCGGTTATGTGAGTGTTTTAAAAAAATGCATTTTTTATTATTATTATTTTTTTTTTGTTTTTTGTTTTTTGCGGAGGAGTGATATTTCAATTGTATACAATTGGAATCGGTATTTTCTCTCAGAGGTCAACGAGGATTAAGAAGGTGGGGGAGATGCTCCCAGGGAGGTGAAGCTGATGGTGGAGGTCGCAAGGTTTGGTCCCTTTGCAAGATCTCTAGATGACACACAATAGTCATCTGTGATCCTTTGTGGCCTAGGAGAGAGGCGATGAGACATTACCCACACATTTCACTTAGGCATGGGTGAGATGATGGTCACCCCGATCGACGTGCATCAAATGATGAGGATAGAGTGTGAGGGTCAACAAATTATGGTGGATCACATGCTTTGCACATATGAGGATATGATCCTGGTGGTCGTGGGGGACTTTAGGTGTATTTATTCTGGAGAATACGTGAAGATATTTGTGCTGAAGGATACCTTATTATCAAGGTGGATAGACGTCACAGATGGGAGGTTGGTGCGATAGGCAGCTCACATGTTTATCTTACTCCTGCTAAAACGCTTCATGGTGGCAGAGAGTGGCAAATGACAGTGTCATTCACTTATGGATCCTTCTATTCCTTCAAATCATCTCTGAGATCCATACATATGATTGGAAGAGCTTGATGCAGGCATCCATCTACACTTCTTTTGATGCTTTTAACTAGTATTGCCGACAAACCATCACGGGGCCGAGTTATCTTTTTGAGGTAGTCTTTAAATATTACTTTTATTTTTATGTTTTTCATTTTCTTATTTTTATTGAGAAGGTGGTGTTTATTTTTCACACGTGGATTTATGAGGTGATTGGCATAACACCGGGTTGGTGTCTTTCCTCGCAAGTGAGGAGGGGGAGTACCCAAGGATGTATAAATGGAGGAGGTTGAAGAGGGTATCAAACGAGTTTTTGAAACACCCTATATTTTTTACTTTCTTGATTTTATATTATTTAGGAGTTTCAACAAGTTTGGATATTGTGTCAAAACATATTTTTAGTTTGAGACCACTCTATGATATGTCATGCAATGCTACTCAATTGTCCAAAACGCCTCGACTCCACTCAACGTACATATCTGAGTAAAGGTATAACACGTACGTATGCACATTGCGCATATTTGCACTTCACACACATTAGACATTCATGCATTTATTGTTTGATATTATTGATAAAACCTAAATATTTTTTAAAAGTAAAATTAGATTTTTTTTATAAAAATAATTATTTAAATAAATTGGTATACTTTTGGTTCAAAAAGATTTTTTTATTTTATAATGATTTTTGGAATTGTTTTGAAAACTAATTGAATTTTAAAAATCAGATTTTGTTTATTAAAATATCATTTGTGTGTACTTTGAACAGTTATTAAAATATCACTAGGTGTAAACCTGCGCAATGCGTGGGCCAACTGCAATATGTGACAAATTTTCGATTTTTAATATAGGACTCCGTAATATAGCAGAGTCGGTGTAAACCTGTTATGATGTGTTATGTTCGTGTAAAAAATGTAATCCGTGTTCTACATAGACCAAGACACATTATCAAATGCATAAAATTAGAATTGAATAATCTTCATAAAAATAAAAAATAAATTTTATGACATGTCGCTTGGAATTTGATTCATTCATGTAAGGTGAAAAAATATATATAAACAATAAAGGAACATCTATCCAGTTAAAGCTAATGAATTAAATAAAATAAATAATAAAAAACCGAGCGCATCAGCTCAACCAAATCTCAACACGCTGAAAAGAAGGGCCAAGAAGCAATCGGGTACTACCTGAACCAAACGAACAACCTGAGACCCAAAAGGCCGGACCAATTCAAACACTACATCAATCACAAAGGGAGAGAAATACCGAAAAAAGGAAGTACGACCCGAACTAAACAAAAAAACTACGAATAAATACCTACCTAAATTATCACCCATAAAAATTACATCATAAATATAATATATTTTATATAGTTACATGTTGATTTAGTATAAAACTTCGCCTCAGAAGTTTCAGTCATGCTCTCCATTTTCTACTACACATAATTCACAATTGAAATCCCAGTAGCCAACAATTGAAATCCCAGTAGCCAGTGACTTCTCTACATACCTGAAAATAGCGTTAGACTATTTTGTGGCATTTATAACAAAAGTTAACATTAATAGTGACAGTTTTGTAAAAAATGACAAAAAAATGCTTTAGTACTGAAATTCATTTTTTAAAAATTTAAAAATTCATACTTTTATTTATTTAAAATTTAAGATAGGAAACCTAATACAAAGATAGTTTATTTAAAATTATAATTATTACAAAAGAAATAAATATTTGTTAATTTATAGTGACTATTGAAATTTCAATAGTATCACATCTCCTAAGTAAAACGTATACTATAATCTATGAAACAAAACAAAACTTATTTCCTGTAATAACCCACGTAATTTTTGGGTATTTTAATTTAATTTTTGGAAAATCGAGGAAAATAAAGTTTTGGATTTAAATATTTTTCTTGATCAAAAATGTTGGATTTTATTTTGAAAGTGAGAATTTCAATCAGTTTCGAAATCGGACTTAAAATTGATTTTTAAATAATTTTTTTAAAGTTTATCCCTTAAATCATTTTTAAGTCGTCAGTTTCAAAATTTCGGGGTGATTGATTGATCGACTCTAGGGGATTGATCGATCAACCCCATCAGATTTCGTGCCCAACAGGTTTCTGTTTTGACGAATTTTGTGATTTTAAAACTCTTAAACCTAATTATATAAATGGACTTTGGGGCTAGGTTTTTGAGCCACATGTTCTACAAACCCTTGAACAATAGACCCTCCACTTTTTCATCATTATCCACCTCCAAACCCTAGCCTCCATTAAAATCATTTTTAAGCTTAGTTTTGAAGGCGTAGACTAATCTGTCCTAAGTTGATTCAAGAGGAGTCTTTGATCCATTTTTCAAGAGGAACTCAAATCTCTAATCAGTTTTTCTACATATAATCACTGGCATGTGTATCCTATTCTTTTCTCTTAGTGTTATATGTCTTGATTGTAGCCTCCATTAAATTTGTGCTTTCTAAAATAACTTATGAATGTAATTATTAAAGAAATAAATATTGGGACTATTTTTCAAGAAATATTAATATTAACTAATACTCATAACCTTGTTATTCTTTGGGTAGCGTTTGGGTCGCCGATTATGTTACGGGTATGCGCATGTAGAGGATCCCTTATAAAGTAAATTTTGTTATTTCATGGGAAAACCCTAGATTGATTTGGTTACTTGTGTTGGAAAATAAAAATCATGATAAGACTTGCATGTAGTTGTTATTCTAAAAATCACAATAATTATGTGTCCTTGATTTCAACCATTTAATTAAAATTAAGCAATTGGGAATTTAATGTTGTTATGAATATTGTTATAAGTTGTTAATTGTGCCACTTTATGGAAATATTATAATTTTGATATCTCGGGGACGTTGGGTAAAGTAGATAATTTATTTTCACCCTTTTTATAGCATACTTGCTAGGTATGGGACTAGTAAGTAGGCCTTAGTTGCGATTTATGCTTTCTAGGCACGAGATTAGTTAGTGTGAGTCTATCTGGGTTATATAAATTTGGGGTGGGGGCTGAATTTCTATATTATACCGTTGCTACGTTAACCTAGGATTGATATCTAGGTGGAGTGAAATTTTTTATAGTCATCCTATACTTAGGATATGACGAATTTGTGTTTGGGAACTCTTAGATGAGACTAAGGGGTATTTTGAGGATTTTCACATCATTTTTAAGGGCGGGGGAAACTAAATTTGAATAATGAGCCTGAGAAATCGTGGAAATTAATACCGTAGGACTAAAATGGGTATTAAAATTTATTGGCGACATAATGTGTCGGGGCCGACGGTTTAAACGGGTCAGAGGACGATTTATGCCGTGTTGTGCATAGAACCTTGTTATATCGTGAGGATCGCAGGATAAAAATGGATCAGACGACAGCCTTGACAAGGGGACGGGTGTATTGATGGAACCTTGTCATATCGCGAGAGCCGACAGTTTAAAACGGTCAGACGAAGGCTTTGACAAGGGGAAGTGTATCTTGGTAAATCATCTTCGCAGTTCATTTAATTAAATGTAACATTGTTGGGAATGCGGGTAAATTAAAATAATATTGGTGTGGCATACTTTAAATAAACCTTGCGGTTAGTTAGTAATTTATTTTTGGCAATTAATTATCTTTTTAATTAAAATATTCCATTGTTATGGTTAATATATATAACACTATTGTCTGGGTTCAAGGACCTTAATTGAGAGGAGTAGTCGGTATTCATCACTACACCAAAACACGCCATTAGTAACACAATTTTACCGTTACTAAAAATATTAGTAACACAATTTTTTCGTTAGAAAAAAGGCGTGGGGCACGAAGCTAGTAACGGTAAAATTCTGTTACTAATAGTAACGGTAAAATTCAGAATTAGTAACGAAAAATTATGTTACTAATAGTAACGGTAAAATTCAGAATTAGCAACGGAAAATTATGTTACTAATAGTAACGGTAAAATTCAAAATTAGTAACGAAAAATTCTGTTACTAATAGTAACAGTAAAATGTAGAATTATTAACGGTAAAATTCTGTTACTAATATTAATACATATTTAAAAAATATATATTATTCAAGATCCAATATCCTGAATTTAAATAAATTCAATTATTCTTATCACACTATTTAAATCCTAAGAACATACACAAAAATAGTCCACAAAAACAAGGGCATTATATTCAACATTTACATTTATATGCCTCCACTCTTTATTTACAAAAGAAACTTAAACCAAACAAATGAAACATCATAATACAATCGTCCCGAAAGTTACATTATTTTAATAAAAGCATCCAATATAATATCATAATACAATCATCCCCAAATGAAATATTTTTATATTATAACCAATCAAATGAAATATAAAAAAGAAGTGTGTTGTTGTTTATTATCAATCTTCGTTCTATTATCATCGCCATCAATGCCTCAACCTGCAACGCTGAAAACTTGATGAGGATCCAAAAATGACATTCTGTCAAACAAAATAAAATTATCATATTAGTTATAATATCAACATTTAGTCATATAAAATTAATTTAGTAAAAAAAATTAATTAGTTATATAACACCCCAATGAATTATAATTTGAATTGAAACAAGAAAGAGACAATTGAGGAACCATCCCAATTGCCATTAATTTTGAAATTTTTAGTAAACCATAAGCATACCCTGAAAAAGAGATATTTGAATAAAAACCATGGACCAGAATTTAAACATATGGAAAATTTAATGAATCTAAAAATATTGCTCCTCTAATCCTTCTAGAAATACTAGTAGCATTACTGAATTGGATATTTCTATTAAGACTATTAGCTTCCATAGAGAAGAGTTCAGCAATATAATTGACTTTATGAGAACAAAGACTGAATTTGACTTGAAGATTGATACTCAATTCTTGAATTTCCTTTACATGACTTTTAAGCTTCTAATGACAGTAACTGAAATTGTTTGTTATACCATCCAAAATTGGCCTTGAACTGATTTCCACTGAAATGTTTCTATCACCTCTACTAAGACTATATTCCAGAGCTCTCTTAATTGCTAAACCCTCTGCCCCCAAAACGAACATCTCCACAATCATAGTTAGAAAGAGCCTAAATCATCCTACCATTGTTGTCTCTAAGAATAGACCCTATCCCATATTACCATTGTTATCAATCCAACCTTTAGAGTTGATTTTGAAACTACCAGCTGACAGTTTCTGCCACATACCAATTTGATCAGGGACAGTGCAGACTAAAGATTTCTTGAGATTGAGAGTGTTAAGAATGTTTAGATTAACATCCTTACCATCACCAGAAAAGGAATAACATTGAGCATTTCAGAAATTCTGTTAATAACATTAGAGATAATATTATTAGAGAACATATTTTTATCTTCATAAAGCCCCTTCTTTCGACTAATCCAAATCTCCCACATTATAGTAACTGAAATGACTTTGAAAAGCCATCTAGATAACTGAGAGTGACCTGATTGAAGCCACCAATAGATTAGAATACCATGAACAAAATTATCTATAATAAGACAGTCTATTCAATTGCAGAAAAAATTCCACACCTGCTTAGCTACTGGACCTTGGATGAAAAGTTACTTAACTGTCTCTGTATCAGCTTTACAACAGCTACATCTAGAGGCTAATTTAATTCCCACACTTCGCAAAGCTTCATCTATAGGTGCACTTTTAGTAAGAAGCTTCCAAGAATACACTGGCATTTTGGGAGGAATTTTGGCATCCCAAGTAGCCTTAAAAGAATAAGAAGAAAGTTTACACTTTCTTATTAAATCATTAGCAGATGCAAAAGAAAATTTACCATTAGAAGAGGGCTTCTACACTAATTAATGATCTATCACTTCTGAATTATCTTCTAACTTATACCAAATTGGACAAATTCTTTTAAAAGTCAAAGAACCATACTTGCCATCCCTAGTAGAATACTTTTTTAAGGGTTTACTGTGATATATCCTAAGCATGCAATAAGTACTATAATTGGCATTATGTATATTAATGTTGTTATACATTGTTGAACTCGAAAATTTAAAATTCAAAATATCAGTATATGCATTAGATCTCCATATGTCAGCTTGATTGTCCAGTCAAAGAATACACTTAAGAGTCAATTTCATTTTAATCATCATATAAGCATAACATATACTACAAAGAAACTGAATAGTTACCAAGACTAGAACACAAACCCACCCTTGTATTCACAAGGAAATCATAATTAAGAACTGTTCAAATAGATGAACCAATATTCCTAGATAATTCTATAAGAAGTCTAATCAAGTAAAACATTTAGTACCTGGCAGGGTGCTTCATAGGGTATAGTGTACCTTGTTCTTCATGTCATAAACATAGGCCTCAACAACATTCCTTCTGTCTTTTGTTTCTTCCATAACTCGATCTCGCAACGCCATTTCAAACTCCTTTCAACTTCTTTTTGTACATCTACAGGTAGCATTCCTCCATAAACCAACTCAGTTACATGCATGAAAAAAGAATTGGCACGTTAGATGTCTAAAAAATCTTACTTTCTTTATAAAAGCTTATAAGCAAGATTGATACCATTATATAGCAACAGAACAAATAGTTTGTATACCATATTAAAATGAAAACTAAAAGAAAAGATTAATCCAATTTTAGGTGAGCTACAAGTAAAAGATAAAACTGATGCGTGTATTTTGTACTCTGAATTTTCGTTAGTGAAAATAAAACTGATGCGAATGTCCAGTATGGGTCTTTGGCATGATTGCCTAACCAAGTTCTGATTGGATTAGTTTGTTGCACTCAACTATCAAAACAGAAGAAACTACTACCAAACTTTGTCAATGCTTTATAATTCTAGAATGATGTGAAGACAAAAGACATCTCAATGAATATGTTGCCGAAGGGTAACAATCTTCCCATCATTGAGACTAAAGAAGGTGTGAGGTACCACGTCTTCTTAGGAATTAAACCAGGAATGGTCTTCACCCGACACAGATTGTTCGGAGCACCACTATAATTTCCCCCAATAACTGTACCAAGAAGAGCCACGGGGAAAGAGATAAAAGCCCAAATGATAAAAACAACCACCATTGTGCCGAATGGATTAGCTACTAGAGACCCATAAAATATAGCAATTGTGTTTAGAACGAAACCAATCCCAAAGAACAAAAATGGAAAAAGTGATGTTGTGAGGATCATTGACTTTATCCAGCTTTTCCCTGCAAAGAGGACATAAAGTTGCATCTTAATAATTATGTAAAGATAAATAGGCAAGCGCATTATTGATTCCAAAGAGGTCAATAGAGCACCAGGCATAAAACAAGAGACCCAAAAAGCATACAAAATTAAAACATAGAGAATACCCCCATGGCGTGAGTACATATCCCCACTTACATAACCATCAATGAATGATGTGAAAGCATAACAGAGTATATAAGTTATGACAATCGCTCCTCCCCTGAAGCACAGAAATAGCATTACAGGTAATCATTAAAGCCAATATAAAAAAAATCCTGAAGACATGAGCTCAATTTCAATGAAACAAATCTTAAATTCTGAGAATGCTACTCAAATAGATCAAAATAACTGTGAATGACAAGACTAATACAAGTCTATGCTCCAGGAGGTCCATAGTCCCGTGTATAAACAGACTAATGTGAACAACAACAATAAGAAGAAAAAAGATAACAAAACAAAACAAAATTTAAACAGAGTAAGATGGATAAAGAACGAGGAGTAACATGAATCGTAACTACAATTTAATGATCCATACACAGTGCAATAAATAATATTAGACAATCACATAAAAAAGAAGTTCTACTTAAGGATAAAAATATATCAAAGTATTTCAAATTACTTCTCTACCATACCCAATGTACAACATTCCAATAATTGCAACCAGGATGACAAGAAGAACCAATAATGCCATTTAAGAACCTATACCAACAATAACTGAAAGTAGTACCATATGGTGCGGAGGATGAAAACATCCCCATGAACAAGTTTCCAACCAGACTCTTCACTAACATCTCTTTCCTAAAAATGCAAACGCATCAGAAAACCCGAGCAATATCGCTTGTTCTTCCCAATCGTTCGTAACCCTTAGGTATCCTAAAATTTGCCTAAAAAATGATGAAGTAAAAGCAGAATAAATAAACATCAAACTTGGACTTAAATGAACAACATATGGACTTATTTTTCCAAATGCATGTGGGGAGAAGCCTCCACTGCATTTAAAAGGCACACCTTATAGAGAATCACTTATCTAAAGAAGACATATGTGCGTGCATGTGTGTGTAAAGAAAAGCAAGTTTCCAGCAAAATATGCCCACGAATTCATATTTTTCTAGGAATCGAATTCCCCAAACAAGAAGTCTTACAGAAAAGTTTGAGTGATTCTATTCTGAGTGATTATATTCTGGATAACACAATTACTTAAAAGAAGTCCAGTAATGTTGTAACTAGTTGACCCTATAACTATTCCATTGCTCTCTTACCTTGATAATAAGAAGAAACATTGTGCTAAACAACCTAAAATACATGGTTTTAGAATGAAAGCAGAATTAAATTGGAAAAACAAGAGCACGAAAAGTAACGCGAAAGATGAAGAAAGCATCACATTATTTCGAGACTAGAACAACTTTTCTTTTCAATGTGAGGAACTACAGCAGAATAAGTGGCGTAAAAGATTAACTATAATAAAAAAGAGAGGGGGGGGGGGGGGGGGGGATAGCCTAGTGAGTGAAAATCATGCCTCCACTAGGGAGGTCGTGAGTTCGATCCCCCTGCCCTTATCCAATGCTTCAAAAAAATCATTTTTATTATAAAAAATGAGCATTTATCACACAAAGTCAATATTATAGAACTTATCTTCTAAATATATGTGGCTCATTATCCTGGTTACTTGTAGGAAGTGTTAACATAATGAGAAATGATGAAAAACAAATATGATATAATATGATATACAAAAGACACTATACGTTAACATCATCTGGATCTCTTTCAAATTTAATTTATTGTCACTCCCTTATATGGAACAAACACAAAAACTTAATTTGAAATTTACTCTTCTCGGTGTCAGCAATTGCATCTCATAGAATTTTTTACATCTTTTAAACTACAAAAACATTATGTAGTTTCTTCTTGTCCAAAGTAGAAACAATTACATTCTCTATCAAAGATGCAACTTTAAAAAGAGTCAGCCACCAAACAAATTCATCTAAATTAAAAGAAATAAGAAAATTACACAGTGGTTGAAATAGACAATGGACAAGGTGAGCGGGAAGAGACGAGTATACCACATAATTTGCAGCGGTCCCTGCTTCTTTACGAGAGCATGGAGGTGGCCCATATCAAATTTCTTCCATTCAATACCTATCGTCCACAGTAAATGTGGGAATTGAAGGGCGCCTTCCAGGAGTAACTTATTCACTTTTTCCTACATCTTTTTACGTTTTGCACTTCATCATACAATTATGTGCACAATACTCTATCCACGGGCTTTCAATACGCAATAAACAACACAATCGAACCACTATATCCATATATATTAATAAACAAGATATGTATAACAAAAAATAGATAGATTATCTCACGTATGAAACCATGCACAATATTCAATCCACGGGCTTTCAAGAAACAATATGGTACACAATCTAACTACTATGTCTATGTAAAAAATATTTCTTTCATTATTTATTATATACATTATTCATTTTTACCGTACATAAACACTTTAGGCCATGTTTCTTTAACATTTTTACTAACAGAATAGAAAAAACAATGAAAAAATAGTAAACAAGCCAGATTTCAAGAATTAAAAAAAATATATATCAACATGTAAATACAAACACCTAACGGAGGCTACCAAATTTGTCTAACTAAACCAACATATATACATAAATATTAGAGATAGAATTAGGACCCTCTGAGGAAGATTTTCTTCTTGAACAGAAAAAGGGTGTATGGAATTCTCATCAATTTGAAAAATCGAGGGTCGAGCTATTAGTCAGTAAGAAAATTTCACGAACAAATAATGAGTTATAACTCGGTAAGAAAATTCATGTCATAATCCAAAGTTCATAACATAATTTTATAAGAAATTGATATATATATATATATATATATATATATATATATATATATATATGTGTGTGTGTGTGTGTGTGTGTGTGTGTGTGTGTGTGTGTGTGTGTGGATATTTTACAATTAATCAAAATGGGCATGTGAGATAAAATTTGAGTTCTAGGTATATGATTGTGAATCATACGGTTCTTACAGAGAGAAATTAAACCTCAAGCCCTAGTTTGACCATATAAAGCTTTCATATACCTTGTTTCCATCACCATGTACAATACTATGGAATCGAGATTAAACCTCGAACCCGAGAAACTTCTCTTTAAGAACTAGGTTGTTTTCGATTTTAGTTTTTCAAGCCAAAACTGAATGGATTCCTGTTGCATCAAGAAAAAAAGAAATGTATTACCATCCCAACAAATGAACATATCATGAGTTAAAAAGGAGTACAAGTAGAGATTGAAGCAAAAAGAAGAAATTAGGGTTTTTTAAATATAAAAAAGGAGAATAAAGTATGGCTACATGAAAAACGTTCACAAAGATTGAATGGATGATAAGAACGATTCTCACAGAGGTTCGCAAATCTTGAAAAGAGTGTCTTAAGCATTTCGTTTGGGTGGGTACAAGAAACCCTAGGTGAAGTGTGGGGGATTTTCTGTTTTGGCGGTAGGAGTTGGGGCCATTTCTTTTGGTTGGGAGGGAAAACTCCCGTTTTTATTTTTTTAATAAACTGCTAAAATATTAAACTAAAATTAGTAACACATACATTAAATTACTAACAGTAATTTATTGTGAGAAATAGTAATGGTACAAGACTGTTACTAATCACAAAATTAGTCTGTTACTAAAAGAGTGTTTTGGTTTAGTGCATGCTGGGGGCTTTAGGTCTGACACATGCATTGACTAATCTTTCCAGGAATTGAGTAGCTGCATAGGATTTATTGGGGATCTTTTGGAGATGCAGCTGGAGGTATTGTTATTGCTTTAGTAGTTAGATTTTGTATTCCGTCATATTTATTATGAGAGTACATTGAGTTATATTGGGCCATTCGGTTCCAAAGTTGTCTTGAGATTTCAGTTGAATTTTAATTTTTAATTATTGAGATATTTGGAGATTGCATGTGATGGGTTTTATATCGCACTTCGGTGTTCTATCAGTTGGATGTTATTAGTATTTGGGATTGATCAAATTATTTATCTTGTGGATTAAAATTTTATATGTCTCATATCTATCACATGCTAAGGATGATATTTAATTTACTCGCACCCGGCTCAGTTTTGGTGGCGGATGACGCCAGAATTTAGCGGTGTGTGAGAGATGGAATCAGAGCATGGTCTTAGGTCTCGTAGATTGTGAGTCCGTTTAGCTTTCACGTAATTGATCTTTGATTTCCTTTATTGATCCTCACTCCTTAAGGTAGAGCGTCAAGCATACGTGTTAGATGTGTTTCTTGGAGATATATAAATTTTTGTTAAGGATGTTGTAGGCATTGAGTTAAGAATTAGTAAGCTTGATGTGAGGATCCTTAGAGTTGATTTTGGAGACGTTAATTATTTGGAAGGTCATTAGTATAAATTTCGGGTATGTCTTATATCGATGTAGCGATGTGATATGATTTGAGGATTTATACGTTACGAAGATTATCGAAAATAGAATCGAGTGGTGATTTGCGAGAGCACGTGGCACGCCGTCACTTTTATAGTTATGTACATATATATCAATATATATTATTTTATTATCCGTAGGGTAGGTGCACGTAGGATTTGGTGCATGGGTGCCCAACTATGACATATATTGATATATATATATATATATATATGTACATAACTATAAAAGTGTCGGCGTGCGCAACTATGACATTTAACGACTAGGCATATGTGAGCCTTATTTTATGTTTCGCGATTTATATTTGATGTTTATTCTTCGTCTAATTTCGAGGATGAAATTCTCTTGCTAGTGGGGAAGTATGTAACAACCCGTGTAATTTTTGGGTATTTCAATTTAATTTCGGGAAAATGGAGGAAAATAAAATTTTGGATTTAAATATTTTTCTAGATTAAAAATATTGGACTTTATTTTGAAAACGAGAATTTCAATCGGTTTCGAAATCGGACTTAAAATTGATTTTTAAATGATTTTTTTAAGGTTTATCCCTTAAGTCATTTTTAAGTCGGTAGTTTCAAAATTTCTTAGTGATCAATCGATCGAATCCCGGGGATCGATCGATCAACACCATCAGATTTCGTGCCTAACAGGTTATTATTTTGACGAATTTTGAGATTTTAAAACTCTTCAATCTAATTATATAAATGGACTCCAGAGCTAGGTTTTTGAGACACATATTCCACAAACCCTTGAGCAGCAGACTCTCGATTTTTCCATCATCTTCCACCCCTAGCCTCCATTAAAATCATTTTTAAGCTCAGTTTTGAAGGCGTAGACTAATCTGTCCAAGTTGATTCAAGAGGAGACTTTGATCCATTTTTCGAGAGGAACCCAAATCTCTAATCAGTTTTTCTACATCTAATCACTGTCATGTTTATCCTATTCTTTTTCCTTAGTGTTATATGTCTTGATTGTATCCTCCGTTAAATTCATGCTTTCTAAAATAACTTATAAATGTAATTATTAAAGAAATAAATATTGGGACTGTTTTGCATGAAATATTAATATTACCTAATACTCATAACCTTGTTGTTCTTTGGGTAGTGTTTGGGTCACCGATTATGTTATGGGTATGCGCATGTAGAGGAGCCCTTAGAAAGTAAATTTTGTTATTTCATGGGAAAACCCTAGATTGATTTGGTTACTTGTGTTGGGAAATAATAATCATGATAGGACTTGCTTATAGTTGTTATTCTAAAAATCACAATAATTATGTGTCCTTGATTTCAACCATTTAATTAAAATTAAGCAGTTGGGAATTTAATGTTGTTATGAATATTGTTATAAGTTGTAAATTGTTCCACTTTATGAAAATATTATAATTTTGATATCTCGGGGACGTTGGGTAATGTAGGTAATTTGTTTTCACCCTTTTTATAGCATACTTGTTAGGTATGAGACTAGTAAGTAGGCTTTAGTTGCGATTTTTGCTTTCTAGGTATGGAACTAGTTAGTGTGAGTCTATCCGGGTTAGATAAATTTGGGGTGGGGGCTGAATTTCTACATTATATCGTTGCTACGTTAGCCTAGGATTGGTGTCTAGGTGGAGTGAAATTTTTATAGTCATCCTATACTTTGGATATGACGAATTTGTGTTTGGGAATTCTTAGTTGTGACTAAGGAGTATTTTGAGGATTTTCACATCGCTTTTAAGGTTGGAGGAAATTAAATTTGAATAATGTGTCTGAGAAATCTTGGTAATTAATACCGCAGGACTAAAATGGGTATTAAAATGTCGGGACCGACGGTTTAAATGGGTCAGAGGACGATTTATGTCTTGTCGTGTTTGGAACCTTATCATATCGCGACGATCACAGGATAAAAATGAATCAGACGGCGGCCTTGACAAGGGGACGGGTGTGTGAGTGGAACCTTGTCATATCGCAAGGGCCGATAGTTTAAAACGGGTCAGACGACGGCTTTGACAAGGGGAAGTGTATCTTGGTAAATCATCTTTGTGGTTCATTTAATTAAATGTAACATTTTTAGGAATGTGAGTAAATTAAAATAATATTGGAGTGGCATACTTTAAAGAAATCTTGCGGTTAGTTAGTAATTTATTTTTGGCAATTAATTATCTTTTTAATTAAAATATTCCATTGTTATGGTTGATATATATAACACTATTATCTGGGTTCAAGGACCCTAATTGAGAGTATTAGCCGGTATTTATGCTCGGGGCTTTGGCTCTGACACATGCGTTGACTAATCTTTTTCAGAAATTAATTCGGAGTAGCTGCATAGGATTTATTGGAGATCTTTTGGAGATGCAGTTGGAGACATTGTTATTGCTTAAGTAGTTAGGTTTTTTATTCCGTCATATTTATTATGAGACTAAATTGATTTATATTGGGCCATTTAGTTCCAAAGTTGTCTTAAGATTTCAGTTGAATTTTAATTTTTAATTATTGAGATATTTGGAGATTGCATGTGATGGGTTTTATATCTACTCATTCTTGCAATTTCTCTTTCATTATGGTAGCTTGATTCTTATATTAGGAGTAGGGTGAAGTTTATCATTGTTAGCTAATATTGTCACGTTAATTTTATCGTTGTTTATTCCGTACTTGTTTTAATTGTTATTAAAGATTTGGTATTCATTTTAAAGCGACACGAGAGTGTGTTTTAAAACCTTCAAGATTGTTTTGGCAAATCAAGTTTTGAGATTTAAAAATAGTAATTTTTGATGGATTATGCTTGCACTTTAATTGTTTTGATAGTCCATGCTTAAGTACATTTGCGAATTTTAAAACTTTTATTTTCTAAGGGAAAAGGGATTTTAGCCGTCTATTAGAGACGTTAAAAATATTATGATCATAACCGTCATATTTTTCGAATTAAACGCGGCGAGAGTCGGTTTAATTTGAGTTATAAAAAGGGAATGACAACATTAAATTAGTGTGAAATATTAGTTACATGATAAATGGACCCTGAATCCTAATTATTTCCTAATTGTTTACAAATATCTTGTGATACTCTCATTTATCGTAGTTGCTTTTATTTAGTGTAGTTCATAATCATTCTCTATCCCATTTAGTCTAGTTGGACAGTCGTAATTAATTTGAATGAAAAATTGACAAATCTCTGTGGGTTCGAACCGTACTTACACAAATAATTCTACAATAGCCCGTACACTTGCGATATTTTATAAAATTGACAACAAGTTTTTGGCGCCGTTGTCGGGGATTTGACAATTTTTTTTTAAAAGTTGTGACTTTCGGACTAGTTTGTTTTACTTTTTGCAATTGTTTTAGTAAAAATTTCATTAAAAAAAAATCTTAACCAGGCTAGAATTAAAAGCTACTCCAACGCGAACTTGTCAAATCGATTCCGTTTCACCTTGTCTAGGATTGGTGATTTTTAATGAGTCTTCGTACCAACCACCTACCTGGAGGTGAAATCGAAATTTGAGGAGACAACCGTAGTTGGTCGTCTTTTAAATTCTCCCTTGTCAAAGAGTAGGATAATCTTGACACGTGTAATACTTGTGATAATTTGGATGTTTGTCAAGATTTTTCTCCTAATTTAATTTAGCAAAATGCTGCTGCTTTTTATATGTGGGAAAATTTATTTGAGGATTCGTCATCCAATTTTAGTGATACTTCAAGTATTTATGGAGGTCCTCCTATTTTTGATGAAGAAAGTGTATCACCCGGTGATACATCTTCTTCCCACGCTTTTCATAAAATCTCACATTTAGGAGTGGAGTATGCATCCCCAATTTTACGTGACTATTTTCAAAAAAGGGATAATAAATATTTGGATCCTTATTGCAATTTATTACCTCCATGTGATGCATCGAAATATGATTCATGCGATTCAAATTTATTTATTATTGATGATGTCGGTGCTCACCATTATGACCATTTGTGTTGTGCGGCCATGCTCTCAAATTTATGATATTTTGGCACTTAGTGCTGTAAAGTTTATTAATTAGAATGACCCACAACTATTTCGATTATTAACTTATGGTGAGGACGGTAATTGATATGTGTTTGTATATTATTTGTGTATTTTTTTGTTATTTTTTAGTTAACATGTATCATAATTTTACTTCTTTACTCTATTTTCTTTGTCCATATTTTTATTTGAGCATACATTGAGGACAATGTATAATTTAGGTTTGGGTGTAAGGATGATATTTTTGAAAAAAAAATAGAAAAATTTTTAAAAATTCAAAAATATTTTCAATATAATTGTGTTTTGAAACGATCTCTTAATATAGAATTAATTCATCGATCTCTCAACTTATGGAATTTTTTACACATTAGAAATATAATATGATCGAAAATGGATATTGAGGTGAAAGTTAATATGCTAAACGAAATAAATGGGGAGATTTTAACCCGGTGACATTTTTGTGCCATTCATCGTTTTCGAGAGATTTAAATCAATCCGAGTTAAAATAACTCAAACTTTCCTTATGTGATAAATTCGTTGATGATCTCAAATTCTTTGTTTTGTTCGATTACTGAAAACAAAAGGTCAAAATGTGAATTTTAAAGCACTACAAGTCTTGATAAGTCGTCTTGAGACATAAATTAACTGAACGAAACTTGAGAAATGAGATTAGGCCATCGTTTGAAAGCCTAAAATTAAGTCAAAAATCCAACCTTTTTACAGTATTTCGTTGCAAGCCCATTTGATCCAAAAGGAAAATATGTCTTTTGTTGAAAACTCATTATCCTACCTAACTCCAACTGGGAGTTTGAATCTCATAAAAAGAAGTCATACCCATTTTCTGAGAATACTAGGGTAAAATTATGATTGAAAAAAAAGGCCAAAAAAAAACAAATTCGCAAGAGAATGATGTGTCAGAAAAAAGGGGAAGAAAGAAAGAAAGAAAAAAGAAGATGAAAAATGTGAGTTGAAAATAAAAAGGAAAGAGAAGAAAAATGGAGGTGAGAAAAAGTGTCTGAAAATCAAAATACCGAAAAACCTCTATATTCTCAGAAATTTTGAACTCCAAAAAAAACCATTATTTCTAGCGAAACCCGAGCCTACAATACAACCAAAGAAAGTCCTAATTGATCTCAAGGGAAGTTATTTATAGTGTGGAGAGAAGATGAATAGGATCTATTGTGCGATTCAACGTTTTCAATAAGTAATCGATTTTTCATTCATGAGATCGTATTCATCCATTATTAAAAAAAATCATTTTTGATCATGTATATGTGAAATTTGTTCATATAAATTTACTCTTTTATTCACATATACCGAGAGAAAATAACCCATTTCTGAGTGTTCGATGTGAGTGCATTCCGTGAGATCTTAAAATCAAAACGAACTTTTGGATAAGAAATGTAACGATCAAATCTTTTGAAATGGACGGTTATATTGGCTATATGCACACACCATGATAAGTTGAGATTGAAAAATTAAGTTCTACTATATTTATGAAGTTTGCATTCAAACTTGGTTATTTACTTTTGTGTCTTTTGTATTGAGTCAAGTTTTTGAATTTGTGGGTATATTCACTGCAAACCCTCACGAGACAAAAACTCGTCCACTAGGGTAACCTAGGGGTTTAACGGATTATTGCACATGCTAAGTGTAATCGTGATTCCTACGAAAGTGAGTTAGATTTTAAATTTTAGTTTTGCTCGAGGACTAGCAAAGTTTAGGTTTGGGGGTATTTGATGAACGCATTATTTTGTATCTTTTATACCCAAATTTATACTTTGTTAGTCCCATTTTAATGTATTTAATAAGTTCTTAGGACTATTTTATTAAAAGGAGGAAAAAAATGCGAAAATGATTGAATTCATATTGAAAATGGCAATTTTAAGTAAAAAATGGGCACTTCGATAATTTTATAATATTTTGTGCTAATTTGTGAAAAAGTTGCCTAGTGAAATTTTTGCAAATAATGATGAAATTTGTTGCAAATTGATGATCAATTCAAAAAAGGCCCGAAAAAGCTGATTTTTACGGTCATTCGAAAAAGCTATTTTTTACATTTGTGAAATCGTTAAAAAATCAAAAAAATTTATTCTCCAATTTGGACGAAACTCGGCATGCGTGTTCAACAAGAAAAGATAAGAGTTTTCGAGTGGGAGGAAATTTCATCCCTATCACGATCCAAAGATTCAAGAGGTGGAGAGATAACTACCAACACCATTCGGCCAATCAAAAAGAGTCCCACCACAATTCAAATACCTCACCATGCTCATAATTTCGTAGACAATTAGAGAGGACTTTCGTGGAGGATTTCCGAGAGCAACTTTGAGTGATTGTAATCAATTTGAGGGTCAAGTTTTTATCATTTTTTTAGAGGATTGGAGATTGTTGTGAGAGAGCTATTTGTAAGTTTGGTTTATCAATGAAGATCTCTACTCATTCTTGCAATTTCTCTTTCATTATGGTAACTTGATTCTTATATTAGGAGTAGGGTGAAGTTTATCATTGTTAGCTAATATTGTCACGTTAATTTTATCATTATTTATTCCCTACTTGTTTTAATTGTTATTAAATATTCGGTATTCATTTTAAAGCGACACGAGAGTGTGTTTTAAAACCTTCAAGATTGTTTTGGCAAATCAAGTTTTGAGATTTAAAAATAGTAATTTTTGATGGATTATGCTTGCACTTTGATTGTTTTCATAGTCCACGATTTTTGTAACACCCCACGATTTTTAGACTGAGAAATTTAAATTTTTGGGAAAATAAAATTTAATTTAGACTGGAGAATTTTAAATTTGGGAATTGAGGCCCAAAAATAGAGAATATTTTAAAGTATTTCGGATGATGATTTTGAGGGTACCATTGATCCCGAAAGGATCGAGATAGTCAAAATGACTGTCATTGGGTTTTATTTCGGCTCCGGAATATTTTTAAGTATGTTTGGCTCGAATTGGAGTAAACGAGTCATTTAAATTGTGTATTAACATTTAAAATTGGGTTTATATTTTAAAGGATTTGGTGTCTTACGGATGAAGCCATTTCTCATTTGAGAGAAAGAGAGAAAAGCCCTAGAAGAGAAAGAAGAAGAAAAGAAGAGAGAGAGGAAGAAAAGCTTGGGATTTCCGGCCCAAACGCGACATCGAGGACGATCCAACCTCTACAAATCTGAGGCAAGTGTTTAATCTTGCTAAATAGCTATTTGTGTATTTCATTTCATAATTTGTGGGTTAAGGAAATGGATATTTGGGTATAAATATCAAAACCTAGATTTTGGGGTTTAATCTTGAAATCAATGTTTATATATGGTTTGATGACATATAAATGGTTGGGATGAGATGTAGGATGGATTTTCTTGTTACAAATATTATGGGGTAAAGATTTGGGGGCTTGAGGATGATATTTGAGTGTTTAAGGGTTGTGGGTTTGCTGAAATTGGAAAATCGGCCAAGGCAACTGGTATGGCCGGTCGATCGCGGTCTGGGGACCGGTCGACCGCGCCTTAAGGGAAAAGCCTACTGCATTTCTTCGTAGGCAAAATTTGGACCCGCGGTCTACCGGGGGTCTGGGACCGGTCGACCGGTCCCCTGTTTTTAGCCCAAAATTTGGGATTTCTTTCTTCCCTTTTCTTTTGGAGTTTATTCTTAGGGGCCTCCTTAATGAGTTGTTTTATGAGGTTTTTCTAGGATAATTTCTACCCCTTTTTGGTTGGGTTTATTAATTTGAGGTTTTCTCTTATGAATTAAGAGATACTTTGGAGACTTATAGGGGGTCTCTCACTTAGTATATGATGGTGAGGACTTCTTGGAATAATTGGAGAAGAATATATCCACGTATGTTGTGAAATTTCTAGGCCGACCTTTATGTTAAATTCTTATAAGGATAGGATATTGTTAAGATACAATTTGGGGCCAAATGGAAGAGAGTGGTCGCATACTCTTAAAGAGTGAGGGGTCTCATATCCTTAGAAATGTTTAATCTAAGGAAAAATTGATAACGCAATAGGAGTAAGTGTTCCTGAGATTTATTTGAACCATAGGTGAAATTAGGAACGTTTGGGATCGTTCTATCGACTAGAATAAGCGGTAGCATAAATTCTAGTTAGGATAGTTTACACGTAATTGTGGGGATATGACCATTGAGATTCCAATACTTGAAATGAGGTTGGAATAATTTGAGGTTTTAGACTATTAAGTCATGTATGTGCCTATGGTTAAATAGTACTAAAAGAAATTATGTACCTTTAAATATGGATGAAATGCGTAGTGATGGATTCCTACACAAAATTTTGGGTGATAACCCTAAGGTTGAATATATGTATATATAAATACATATGATTTTGGGAGACTTTTCATCATAGGTTAAATGATTGAATATGTTTCAAGTGAGAGATTGTATTCACATATTGAGGTAAATTAAATGAGTTTGTGGTGACGGCTTGTATATTGAGGATTATGTATACTTATAGCCGAATTTATATATCTCATACTTATGAACGAGAATAAGTTATATATACGGATATGTGAGTACATGTGTATATATCTATAGAGATATGAATTATGGATATATATTTATGTTGTGGATACACATGGTATGGACATTTAAACCGTATATGATGGTTTAATGTTTAATTATATGATTGGATCATATGGATGAATATATATTGTGCATGTGAATGATATATATACTTATTTGGTTAAGCATACCCCGCTTATGCTATCATTGGGAAGTTGCGCGCGTAGAGGGTGAGCATCCTGGCTAGAAAAGCAGGGTGTGGATATTCCCCAGGTCATAGTCGTCCCGTGTGTTATTATATGATATATATATGTATTTTTGGGATGAGACGTGGTGGGTATGTTTCGTCTCATTGCCGGTTAGGAGCTATGACCGCTTCCCGGGACGTCGTGTGTGTGTGTTTACCATGAGATAGGTGTCGTTTAGTCCCACCATGGTGGCCCCAGTATTGCTACGTGAGTCGGGCACTGGGAAGATGATAGCATTGATGCAGTTTATCGGCGCTATATATAGCCGGGTATTTATTTGTGCATGGCCTTTGTACATCATATATGGTATGTATACATGGTCATGGGATTGGATGATGGTGTGTATACATATATGGTTAGAATAAAATGCATATATATATATATATATATATATATATATATATCCTATTGATTAAAAAAGGATATGGTATTGTTGTAGAGTAAATCTTGGATGATTATGATGTACTAGATGATTAGGGGATTGATGTATCGCATTTAAGGAACATTTCGGTTACATCATCCCAAGTATATTATTGGAGATTGTAGATGTTTTCATATTGTAGTCTAAAAATTTAGTAGTAGTAGTAATAGTATTAGTAGTAGTAATAATAGTATTATATGATATGTGTGGCATAATGGATCTCCAGGATCGACGTTGACAAGGAGTAGTGTAACGGGGTGGTTCCTTGTTTGGATTTCGCTTTGCGAGACACCCCACGCGCGAAACGCAGCGCAGCGTTGAAATTGGAGGGAAGTTGTGTCAATAATAATTTTGCATGCTTATTAAATTAGAAATTTAAATCATATGTTTCAACCCAAATGCATATTGGGTAACTTATTAAATTATAAATGGTTAAAGTATAAACCGGAATCCACTAAGCCTAATAAGGCACATATGATTGAAAATAAATACTTATCTGTGGTTAAAAAAGGGGGTGGATTCTTGGGTTATGATAGGATGGTAGATCTCGTGGGTATAGGCTAGGCCTATGATAAGTTAGGTTGCCTAATAAATTGGGGTAATTTAACTGATAAAACTTGAAGACGCGAATAGGTGCGCGCCTTTAGATGAGAGGTGAGTTAGGATTCCACGAGAGTGCGATACCATTTTAATTATGAAATATGTGCACCGATATTTATTGTGCACGGTTAACACACTTGCTAAATATTTTCACAACTCGGGCTCTGACCCGTTTACTTTTCTCTCCTGCTTGTATATATATATATTACTACAGGTGTCCTACCGCATGGATGCCGGATGACTTTCTATCCAGAGTCTTGGAAGCCGTGATAGGTGCGGACTGTTGCGGGATGTATCTGGTAGTCGCCTCCTACTTTTAAAAATTCTAGATAGGATTCATGTTGTATATCGGGTTTGTACCCAAGGGATATTTATATACATGTTTATATTTATTCCATTTCAGTCATTGTATTGGCTGTGACCCGACAGCTTATTCGGGTTTAATTCTTTGTAGTATTCTCAGTTGCAGTTATTTATTTTATTTTATTCTAGCATTTCATTTCTTATAGTTCTTCTTGCATCTTTATCTTATTTATTAGTAGTTTTATGGTGTTGGTTTGTTAGTTGTTGCATGGTTTAAATTTATTCTAACATCTCGCTTATATGATATCGGGTAGCTAGTCCTATATTATGTAGTACCGACTGTTGGTGTTGAGACTGGACCATCTGAAACTTCTGATTTAATGTATTATAGGGCTGGCCACCCGTTATTATTTTAAGCGGGGTGTTACAATTTGCGAATTTTAAAACTTGTATTTTCTAAGGGAATAGGGATTTTAGCCGTCTATTAGACACGTTAAAAATATTATGACCATAACCGTCATATTTTCCGAATTAAACACGGCGAGAGTCGGTTTAATTTGAGTTATAAAAAGGGAATGACAACATTAAATTAGTGTGAAATATTAGTTACGTGATAAATGGACCCCGAATCCTAATTATTTCCTAATATCTTGTGTTACTCTCATTTATCTTAGTTGCTTTTATTTAGTGTAGTTCATAACCATTCTCTATCCCATTTAGTCTAGTTGGATAGTCACAATTAATTTGAATGAAAAATTGACAAATCTCTATGGGTTCGACCCGTACTTACACTCGCTATTCTATAATAGCCCGTGCACTTGCGATATTTTATAAAATTGACAACATGTATCTTTGTAAATCATCTTCGCAGTTCATTTAACTAAATGTTACATTGTTGGGAGTGAGGGTAAATTAAAATAATATTGGTGTGGCATACTTTAAAGAAACCTTGTTGTTAGTTAGTAATTTATTTTTTACAATTAATTATCTTTTTAATAAATATATTCCATTGTTATGGTTAATATATATTATAACACTATTGTCTGGGTTCAAGGAACCTAATTGAGAGGAGTAGCCGGTATTCATGCTCGGGCCTTTGTCTCTCACACATGCGTTGACTAATCTTTTGAGGAATTAATTCGGAGTAGCTGCATAGGATTTATTGGAGATCTTTTGGAGATGCAGATGGAGCCAATGTTATTACTTTAGTAGTTAGATTTTTTATTCCGTCGTATTTATTATGAGACTACACTGAGTTATATTGGGCCATTTGGTTCCAAAGTTGTCTTGAGATTTCACTTGAATTTTAATTTTTAATTATTGAGATATTTATAGATTGCATGTGATGGGTTTTATATCGCATTTTGGTGTTCTATCAGTTGGATGCTATTAGTATTTGGGATTGATCAAATTATTTATCTTGTTGATTAAAATTTTATATGTCTCATATCTGTCACATGCTAAGGATGATATTTAATTTACTCACACCCGACTCAGTTTTGGTGGCGGCCAACGCCATAATTTAGCGGGGTGTGACATCCTCATGAGATAATTTTGATATAATTTAAAAGAGGGAGCCTTCTTTCTTGTCTTTTTCTTCTTTCCTTTATTTGGTAGAAGGGGGTGATGAAATAATAAGGTAATATCAAATCGCATGAAAAAGAGGGAAGAGGAAAAAGGTAAATATTTTTAGAGCAAGTAAATATTTTTAGATCAAGTAAATATGAATTTTTAATTTAGATCAATTATATATTTTTTCCATCTTTGAACATTTGTTCAAATAATACATAAACAATACAAAGATAAGATAAAGGTAAATCAATATTTGAAGCATATGTTATGTTCTATTTTCTGCATTCAAAATACAAAGGAATAATAAAAATAAAAAGAATTAAAATTAAAAATGAAAGTCAAAAGGAGAACAATATAAATAGGATTTACTCTAATGGTGGACTATATATCAAAGAATATAATCACCAATTCTTTGTATATATGTGTGTTTTTTCATATCTTGGCTTACAAAACCAAGGAATATTAAATCAGTTATAAGAAGAGAAAGAAGTAATACATATTAAATGATGGATTCTTCATCTTCTTCACCGGTGGTGACGAAGATTTCTTAGAGTTTAATGATTGGTGCGATTTGTGCTGAAAAATTAAGATAAACAGCGTGGGTACCTAGATTTGTCACCTGGGCCCGGACAAGAATCCCAATCCAACGCGGCCCAGAGTCCAAAGGTCAAGCGCCTCAACCAAATTGGTTTTGACCCAGTCAGTTCCTAAAATCTCTCTTCAGAGATATTCTAGGGATTGTGGGTTAACGCGGGGGAGATCCACTCATCCACCCTCCAAATGAATATGTATATAACAAACCCTCCACCCGGGACAAAGGGCATGTATGATTTTTCCTATAAAACACTCCCCGGAGTATAGAGAAATAATATCGAGAGCACCACCGTCGACGTAGACATTCTTACTGAACCACGTAAATATTGTGTCGTGTGATTGACATTCTTTACATTCTTTATTTATTTTGGTAATTGACTTTTCTTATTAATTTGTGTTGAACTTAATTGTCACCACAATTGGCACCGTTTGTGGAAAGCATTTGTCTTCCTTTAAGAAAGCCCTCACCAGTAAAGAATTTGGAATGTCTGGTCATAGTAGCAACTCCCCTCAAGCAGGGGATATGCAAGAGAAGCCTTCCCCTCGCAGGATTAGGTCTAACGTTAGACGTTCAGATCAATGAGGAAAGTCAGGGACCTTCTAGGTCCACCCAAATCTCCAGGTTGATTGAGGCCTATGAGGAAAGGTTCCAGGAGCAAAGAGAGGCCGCTAGCAAGCAAGAAGTTAAGAATGATCGCCTTAAAAGGAGATTGGAAAGGATGGAAAAAGATCTCCATAGTAGCACTAGGCGATGTTAATATCGCACTCCTAGCCCTCAGGCGAGCAAGTCTCGCAACCGAGGAAAGAGCCCTAGACGCAAATCCCAAAGGATCGAGTAACACTCGTCAGGTGATGACTTGCTCGAGAAACAGTGACCAGATCATCGTTGCAGGATCTCAACTAAAGGAAATGATGACATACGAAATTTGGTCAGAAGAGAAATGGACCAGCACCCAGTGCATCGGGGTACCAGATCGACCAGAGAGCTGGCCCGACGAGCTCTCAGGACCTAGATGAAAACCCCTTTCTCAAGGGGATAGAAGAAGAAGAATCCCCCAAGAAGTTAATAATTATGAGATTCAAAATCTATGACGAAAAGACTGACCCTATCGATCACGTTAGGCAGTACAGGCACGCTATGACTCTATGGAACCATAGGGACGCACTAATGTGTCGGATCTTTCCCTCGAGTTTGCATGATGTGGCCTAAAAGTGTTTCGAGAGGCTTCCTCACAGATCCATCAGGAGCTTTGAGTCCCTGGAAGATCTCTTCACGGATCGCTTTATTACCAGCAGCTCCCATCCGAAGAGGATGGATGCCTTGCTAATAATAAAGAAGACGCCCTAGGAAAGCCTCTGTGATTACGTAAAAAGGTGCTAGGAGTTATTCAACAAGGTTGAGGACTACTCGGAGCAGGTAGCAGTGGCCTCTTTCAAGATTGTCCTACCGAGCTCTTGCCTCTTGCACCAATCCCTGACTAAGAAGGAGGCCACAACCATCGATGACTTGATGGCTTGTATCGAGAAGTATGACAAAGCTGAGGATATGACAGAATGGTCGATCTAAGCCCACTGCCAAGGGCAACGAAAAGGCCGAAAACCAGAAGAGAGGCGGTAAGAATGGGGGCAAGGATAGATCCAAGAATGGAAACAAGAATGATGTTTTGAAAGCATTTCAGGCAGTGAACATTGTCTTCAAAGAACTAATTTATAAGATCCTAACAAAGATCAAGGACGGGCAATTTATTAAGTGTCCTAGAAAGATGGGAGGAGATCCCTAAAAAAGAAATAACGCGCTTAGATTCTCTTTCCATAAGGAAGGAGGACATAAGACAGAGCACTGCAAGGCTCTTAAGTCTCACTTTGAAGAGTTGGACCAAACCGGGCACCTGAACGAGTTTGTGGAAAAGAAGGTAGAGAAAGTTGCTTCCAATAGAGACAAAAGGCCCGATAACGTGCTCGAGGACGATGCTGGCCATGAGCTCATAGTGATTCATAGGGCATCTAATCTAAAGCAGATTCAGTGAAACTCAGCTCGAATGGAAGTGAAAAAACTTACAACAGTAATGCAAGCTTTTCAAATTAATCCAGCGAAAACACAGTCAGGAAAGCATTGGTGAGCAGATGACATCGACTACAACAAACATATCATATTCACGGATGAAGACTTAGTGGGGGTAAGAACCCCGCATCATGACGCCATGATTATTACACTCCGAATATCAAACTACGATGTCGATAAGTTGCTCGTTGACTAGGGAAGCTCATCCGAGGTAATGTATCTTGACCTATTCAGGAAATTGAAGTTAAGCATTTTTTACTTGAAGGAATCCACTGTCCCTCTAGTTGGCTTCACCGAGAAAGTAACTATCCCATTGGGTAATATCATACTGCCAGTGAGGGCAGGAAGTGTCACCAAAATGATCGAGTTTCTGGTAGTCGACATTGACTCGCCCTATCAAGCAATCCTTGGCAGAGGATGGCTACATCCAATGAAGGTCGTCCCCTCGACCTACCATCAGAAAATCAAATATGGAACTGAGCAAGGAGTAACGTAGATCCACGGAGATCAAGCGATGGTAAGAAGGTGCTTTATAGTAGCCATCCGCCCAAAGCCAGAGAAGAAGGTTGAGAAGACCAAAGAGAAGCTTGAGAAACAGGAAGGTTTGATACCTTCAAAATAGCAGCTAAAGTATGGAAGACCTGGAGTGGAAGAGACCAGGCTCCTCTCCTCTCAGCGAGTCATTGAGAACCTGGAAGAGATCGCAATCGGTGGTAGCAAAAAAGACAGGATGCTCTTGATCGGAGCTTCTCTCATAGACCGAGAGAAGAAGGAATTTACTGTACTATTGAGGAGCAATATAGATGTTTTTGTGTGGGAACCATATGAGCTGCCTGGGATTGACCCCAGTTTGGTTTGTCATCGGTTGCATATTGACCCCACTTTCAGGCCTATCGCGCAGAAGGCACGACGAACTGTGCCCAAGAAGGCTAAGGCTGTAGAGAAAGAAGAAGAGAAGCTGCTGGATGCAGGATCCATACGGGAAGTTCAGTTCCCTAAATGGCTGTCCAACCTAATAGTGGTTCCGAAGAACAATGGAAAATATAGATTTTGTAACGACTTCACTGACCTTAACAGGGCATGCCCTAAGGACAGTTTACCCCTCCCAAAGATCTATTAGTTGGTGGATGCCACAGCAGCTCATGAAAGAATGAATTTCCTGGACGTGTACTCGGGGTATCAATAGATTCCCCTATATGCACCAAACCAAGACAAGACAGCATTCATTACCACCGTCGGGTTATACTGTCATAAAGTTATGCCCTTTGGGCTAAAAAATGTAAGAGCAACCTACCAGTGGCTGGTCACCAAGATGTTTAAAAACCAAATGGGAGATACCATGGAAGTCTACATCGACGATATGCTCGTCAAAAGCAGGCACAGAGAAGACCACCTCTCAGACCTAACAAGGGCCTTCGAAATCCTCATAACATACCGAATGAAACTCAACATGTGCAAATGTTCCTTTGGTGTCCAGTCAAGAAAATTTCTCAGATACTTGGTTAGTGAGAGAAATTTGAAGCCAACCCGGACCAGATTGCTGCAATCAATAAGTTACAGCCTCCCCCCACGATAAGAGACGTACAGAAACTCACGGGCATCCTCGCCGCCTTAAATCGGTTCATCTCGAAGTCATCCAAGAAGTGACAGCCATTCTTCCAGCTATTAAAGAAGAGAAAAATAGTGGAGTGGAATCAAAATTGCTCGAGAGCATTGAAAGAGCTCAAAGCTTATCTCAGCACACCACCCTTGCTCATGATACCTCAAGAGAATGATTCCCTGTACTTATACCTTGCTGTATTCATCCACGCTATCAGTTCTACACTGGTATACGAAATAACTGGAATCTAGCACCCAGTCTACTACGTGAGCAAGACCCTATTGAACGCCGAGCAATAATACTTACCACAGGAGAAGCTCACCATTGCACTAGTGGTAGACTCGAGGAAACTGAAGCACTACTTCGAAGTTCACTTTATCATCATCCTCGCGTCACACCCCCTTAAAGTAGTCCTGCAGAAAGAGGATTTTTCCGGTAGACTGTCGAAGTGGTCGGTCGAGATCGAAAGATTTGACATCTAGTTCCAACCAAGGAATGCAATCAAGGGGCAGGTCCTCGTCGACTTCATCGCAGAGTTCACAGGCGAACAGCCTTGCGACCAACTTCAATCCATGGATTAGAGGGAAGAGCACTCAGCAGGAGGCATATGGTAACTATTTATTGATGGAGCCTATAACTCAAAGGGGTTAGGAGTAGGCATTGTGCTCGTTACCCCAGAAGATACAATTCTCGAGCAGGAGATCGGGCTTGGATTTGAAGCCTCTAACAACGAGGAGGAATACGAGGCTTTGATAACTGGCCTGCAGAAGGAACAGGCGTTGGGTGAAAAATAGCTACTGGTGTTCGGTAACTCTTAATTTTTCTCCAACAAGATAAGTGGGGACTTCAATGCGAGGGACAATAGAATGGCCGCCTACCTCGCCTTAGTAAAAAGGTTAATGTCCAACTTTGAGGAAGTCAGTATCCAATAGTTTCCCAGAGGAAAAAATAGTCATGTCGACGCCCTAGCAGACTTGAGTTCAATAATCGACTCCGACTTAAAGAGAACAATCCCTATAGACTTCCTCGCCCAGCCGAGCATCAACCAGGGCGAAGATCCGCCAAACATAGGCCATATTCTCTAGATTGAACCAGCACCCAGTTGGATGGACCCCCTGAGGGACTATTTGAAGGATGGTGCACTACCAGACGATAAGAAGGTAGCTCATCAAATAAGAGTCAAAGTTGCCCGCTTTCACTTATCTCCTGAGGGTAATCTGTATAAGAGATCATTTATCGGCCTTTACCTCCAATGTGTTCATCCCAAGGACGTCGAGCAAGTTCTGCGCGAGCTTCACGAAGGAATCTACGAGAGCCATATTAGAGGGAGATCGTTAGCTTTCCGAGCAATAAAGGAAGGCTACTTGTGGCTATACATGCAGAGAGAATCTAAAGTATATGCTCGCAAGTGCGAAAAATATCAGCTACATGCCCCTATGGTCCACCAACCTGCCAGCGACCTAAGATCACTTACCAGCCCTTGGACTTTCGCCCAATGGGGAATGGACATCGTGGTCCCTCTTTCTACCGCTGTCGGTAATCGTAAGTATCTGTTGGTCGTGACATACTACTTCACCAAATGGATTGAGGTAGAGCCGTTGGCAAACATCAGAGACGCAGATATAATGAGATTCGTATGAAAGAACATAATTACCCACTTTGGGATCCCCAGAACCATCATCACTGATAATGAAATGCAGTTCGAGAGCGGACCCTTCCAGAGTTTTTGTAACGACCACAGGATCAGGCACCATTTTAGCTCGATAGCCTACCCCCAGAGCAACGGCCAAGCTGAAGCTTCCAATAATATAGTGATCGATGGATTGAAGAAATGACTTGAGCGAGCCAAAGGCACATGGGTGAGCGAGCTACCACATATCTTGTGGGCCTACCGCACTACCCCGTGGCGAGCAACTGGTGAAGCCCCATTCGCGCTAACATATGGAATGGAAGCAATCATCCCTTTAGAAGCTGGCCTCCCAACTATGAGGTCCACCCTGGTTGACTAGGGCCAGAATGATGCAGCATTACTCGCTGAACTTGACCTAGCTGACGAACGCAGAGAGCTATCTTTAGTGATACTAGCGACCTATCAGCAACAACTCGCAAGACACTATAACAAGAAGTTCGATCCAAAAGCATTCCAGGTTGGAGACTACGTCCGAAGGAAAGTCCTTGGCAGCGTAGTAAAATCATCTGATGACAAGCTATGTCCAAATTGGGAGGGATGATTCAAGGTGACAAGGGACGATCTACAAGGAGCCTATTACTTAGAAACGCTGGAGGGCAGAGAGATACCCCGAGCTTGGAACGCAGCCAACCTGAAAAAATTCTATTTCTAATTTTTTCATTCAATTTTTATCACATTATTAGAATTGATAATTTCATTACTTTTAATAAAATATTATTTGATAGTGGTATTCTATGAAGTGTTAATTATGTTTTGTGAACATTATAACTTGCACACCTTTACCAAGCGACAGACACATTGCTCGATATATAAAAGTAGGGAGTCACCCTCCTCAGGTTTTCATTATGAAACACAAACAACCTCTTAGAATTTCCCTTGGAAATATATAAAGCCCTATAGGGGACCCTTAGGCAGTGCAGCCAAATCAAATTGGTCACTAAATAATGTTTGGCTCAGAAAACCTGATCGGATAGAACATCCAACACCAGGTGTGTCCTCGCCATTGCCACACTTAGTCCTAAAGAAGTGTGATGACACGACGTAAAAGGTAAAGTGGGGAAGAATGGTATCTCATAAGCATACTAGACTGGGAGGATACTCACACGAGAAAACAACTCTACCCACATTAAATCTAGTCGGCTACGATGAGCCTAAGATAATCAAACGAAAAATTAATGAAGTAAAAAAATGTACAACACATGTTTAGTCGGCAAAACGCCCAAAACATAAATATTTTATTATTTCGTTACATTTACAAAAAGTTACATTGAATTAAGAAAATCTTAATGAGGATTAGGCCTCTGAGTAAGATAAGCAGTCACTTGCGATCTTCGATCGTCGTCCGGATGAGGAGCTAATTCTTCCCCAACTTTATTCACATCTGACTGCAATAACTGCCTGGGGATAGCATCTATAGGGACCCACTGGTTGTCCCTCCTAAAAGGATTAGGCCTCAAAGTTAAAGGAGAGATCTAGTGACGATACCAGAGCACTGAGTTCCTGGGGACCTACAGCTCCCTGAGGGCACTCAACCATCCCCTAATAAAGTATAACTCTTCAAACTCTTCCAACCACGTCAGATCATTTGTCAAACCCTGGTTATAACCATCAGCCCACACTCATCGAGGTCCTTTTTTGAACATATGCCTCAGCCGCATGACATCTCTTTGAAGCCCAACAGTAATAACGTATGCTCGACGAACATATTCTCGAAGCTCATCCATTTCCCTAGCTAGACTCCTTGTATCTGTACCAGCTCGTGGACCAGTCGATGAAGTGGAACCTCACAAAACTTAAGGGGTGGCGCTCGGTCCTGTGCCAGCTCGCGAACCAATCGATAAAGAGAAACCTCACAAAACTCGAGGTGCGATGCTTGACGCATGCTCCCTGAGTCATGACACCTCCATCCTCGGAGTTTCATTCTCTTGCTAAAGAACTTCTCCACTTGATTGATCTCGGAGGCATCCAGAAGTTTAGCCCTCAAAAGGATCACCTCTTCTTGAACAGAGGCACCAACCTCTTTCATCTCCTAAAGTTTATCCTTCAGTTTGGCAAAGAGCTCAGACTGGTCTTCAAAGCTCTTATTCCTCGACCTAAGAGACTTATAAATCCTTATAAAGGCTTGGCAAACTTAATTGCTCGCATTAGGACCAAGGATCCTTCCCAGTTGAGAGGTGGCATGTATATAATCATCTACATCAATCAATTATAAGCCATAAAAAGCATTAAAGAATAGGAGAATCAGTATGCAAAAGGGAAAGTGTTTTCATTTCATTAAAATAAAGCGATCCAAGTACATCGATAATATAAAGAACAGTACAAACAAAGAAAAAATACAAAAGAAGTCTTCAAAACATGATAGCTAGCAACCTCAGTTGGCTTTGAGGTCGTTGGTCGCTTTCCCTTGTCTGCCGTAGCAGGAACACCTCCCTTAGAAAGGGCACTAGCAGGAACGATCTAAGAAGCATAAACACCTCCCTCAACAGGGGTGCTAGCAGGAACAGTCTGAGAAGAAGGGATACCACTGTCAATGGCCGGGGAAGGTGCCTCATCCATAGTAGGCTTCGAGCCTGGATCATGCTCATCAAATAGTGGAGAGTCAATGTCCACTCCAACAGCTAAAAGAGCCTTGTTCCAGCCCTTCTTGAAGTTCAGTCGACTAATGTAGCCTATCTGAACCTCAACATCCTCGTATGCAGCATCCCACCCGACATTGTACGAGCTCTCCTCCACCTTCTTCACCTTCTCTGCCAGCACCCTGTTCTCCTCCACCACAACTAACTTGCTTGTGCATCTCAAGTTAAAAGATTGTCGCAACTCGCTGAGCTCTTTGACCGTCGCCTCCTTTACCCGATTCACTTCAGTGAGGGAGAGATCGAAAGACTGCTGAGTATCATTGGCAGTCTTCAAATTGGCCTCCATCTCGACATCCTTCCCCTTCAGCTCAGCATTCTGCTTCACCAAATCAGCATTCCTCTTCACCAGCTCATCGCGGGTGCGATAGAGGACGGCGAAGTCAGTCACAAACTATAAAAAAAAGAAAACATTAAGAAAGAAAAGCATTGAATAGAATACTGCAAGCAAAGAAAAGCAAAGACAGACTTACCAAGGATAGCCTCTGACTTGCCTGCAGAGCTAACTGGTCGGTCCCCATTGCCTTCTGATAATCAGTAGGTAAAATTGCTCTCTCAAGAAATACAGGAGCCAACTGAAGAGAGATGGCAACAAAGGCTCCCTCGGGCAAAGCAGACACAGGCACCAGCGATTGCACTGCCTTCGTTCTCATCTTCTATCTCCTTCTCTCCTCTTCTTTCTCCTTTTTCTCCTTCTCATCTCTTCTCCTCTCCTCCACTTTCTTTCTCTCCTCAACCTTCTTCCTCTCTTCCTCCCCTCTCTCTCTCTCCCTCAACTGCTCTTCCTCTCTCTTCTTCTTCTTCTCCTACTCACTAGCAGCAGACTGAGAACCAGTTGAAATGTCTCCGCCACTATATTTCTGCTTCTTTTATCGATGGGAGAAAAGAACATCATCATCATCATCATCACGAATCAGGTTCTTCCTTGGAGGATCCATATCTTCCTCGCTAGAACTACTAGATTCACTCGAAGACTTTTGTGCCTCTAAAACCCCTTTCGAACTGGAAGATTCTTCACTTGAGCTCTCTTCACTAGAACCACCTTTAGCATCGCCCCCGTTATCACCTTCACTATCCTCACCAGAGATCCTCTCTTCCTCGTCCAATTGGATGGGATCTGCAGCAACTTCTTCAGTGATGTCTAACTCAGGAACGCTGTCTACAGGGCGCGTGATAAAGCTGGACCTAACATTCTTATACTCCAAGAGAAAATCCGATGATCGAGGATGTTCACCGTCAGCTAAGAAATCCCGGATATTCCAGGCTTTGACCAACTCAGCAGCTCGAACCTCAATGAGAGAAGGTTCAAAGTTCTTTGTTCTCGCTGAAAAGAAAGAAAGAAGAATATCAGAGAAATCTTACATTAATAAGAGGATCGATGAGCAGAGCAAAAACTAATCCTACTTATGAACTCCTCCCCATAAAAGGGGGCCATGAACCTGTCAGACCTCGACCCCTCAGTATGGGGGGGAAACTGCCAATTTTTAGCAAGAAAACCCTCTTGCTAGTAATCCTTATGGGAATCAGGTAGATTTACTATCAATACCCTATCAGGACTCCTGGTCTTGAGGTAAAGAAGACCAAAACTTGTTCGCGAAAAAGAATAACAAAAATAAATCTCAGCAGGCCCTAGATTGGTGCCATAGAGCTGGTTTATTTTATGGACACCATTAATAATCTTCCAGACATTTGGTGAACATTGTGCAGGGACAATATTGAAATAACCAAAGAAGTGAAAAAACAAATTGCTTGGGGGGAAAGTAAGACCCCCTTGGGACAATAGGAGAATATGAATCCAATGAGCATCCTCAATCTCTCTAACATTACGAGGGAACAGGGCACACTCAATGTCCACCCAGTCTGGAATATTATAGTATTTCCTAAATTCATCTATTGATTTATTGCCTACTTTAGACATTGAAAGATACAAACCCTAATTACGAACACGGAGGAATTTCTACTGAAAAAGCAAATAGAATAAGCAAGAAGAACTTACGATGCAAAAGTCAGCTTGAGACGAGGCAAAGCCACAAGCGGGGATGATGAAAAAAGCTTGGAAATGGAAGATGAGACCTGAGAATAAAAATAACTGCAGGGAAAACTCCAAGAGATTGAGAGAATGCAAAGAGATATGAAAGTGACGATTCGAGAAATGACCCCTCTACAAGGATTTAAACCTTTCTAATCATGATGCACCAGAAACGAGGCAATCTGTCGCCAAAGTCAGTTTGGGAAGAGCGCTTCAGTTCAAAAGTATGGCATGAATCATAGGAATGCCATTAAGACTAATCCTTTAAAATTATTGAGCCCAAATTATGACCCAAAAATTTTAGGGACAATTGTGGGTCCCTCACTTTGTCACTTGGGCCCAGACAAGAAGCCCAATCAAACGCGTCCCAGAGTCCAAAGGCCAGGCGCCTCAACCAAATTGGTTTTGACCCAGTCAGTTCCTAAATTCTCTCTGCAGAGATATTCTAGGGATTTTGGGTTAACGTGGGGAGATCCACTCCTCCACCCTCCGAATGAATATGTATATAATAAACCCTCCAGTGCATGTATGATTTTTCCTGTAAAACACTCCCAGGAGTATAGAGAAATAATATCGAGAGCACCACCATGGACGTAGGCATTCTTGCTGAACCACATAAATATTGTGTCATGTGATTGGTGTTCTTTACATTCTTTATTTGTTTTGGTGATTGCCTTTTCTTATTAATTTGTGTTGAACTTAATTGTCACCACATACAGTTATAAACATAAATGAAAAACTCGATATAATATATCTCAAAAGGGTTATTTATTTGATATCCAACGACAAATTATGTAAAAAAAAGACGTACTTGTGTCAATAAGATATATTTGTAATATTACTTATGAAAAAAAGATATATTTGTAATACATACTAGTGTGGAACATCAACTGTCCAACCTCACATTTTCAACGCATGTACTGAAATTGGTGTTAAGCTAGCTCCCCCGCAACATACATGTTCTCTGCTGAGAGGCAAAGGAAGATTATTAGTGTTGATCTTATTAATTGTTGTTCAAAGACTTAGCCAACTATTATTAACATTATCCTAGCCGTCCATGGTGGCTTAACCACACACACACACACACACACACACACACACACACACATATATATATATATGCAGTTGATAGAGCACAATTTTTTATTTGATAGAAAAATGTATTGGCAAAGAAAAATGGGGCTAGTTAATGGGTTTCGTCCTTTCTTTATATGTGCATGGCTTCTTTTAGCTTTTCACGCAAGGTTAACTTTGGCGGAAAGTTCAAGTTATATTGTTCACATGGATAAATCTTCAATACCCAAAGCCTTTGCTAGCCACAACAGCTAATACTCCTCCACTCTCGAATCTATTAAATCAGCAATCCACCTTTCTCCTCCAACTCCCCTGTACTATTACAACCATTACATGGTTTTAGTGAACTTTTATCTAAGGAGAAGAAACCGAAAAGACAGAGAGATATGGGATGGGAAGAGACAACTGTAATAGGAACTGAAAAGACAAAGAGAGAGAGGGGATGAAAAGAGACAGTCGTAATAGGAAATGAATTATCTCGACCAGTCGGTTATTTCTTGGGTTTAAAAGTTGAGCCAATGCATATAGTTACGTGGATAGCCTAATTTTTTTAGACTTTTAAATACTTGTATAGCATTTCAGAGTATTATATAAATTTGGGTGCACTTTGAGCAGCTGGTAGATTATTAATCTAACAATAATGCTTTGAGTCCCAAATAACTCTCCCAAATCTCTTCCAAATTCTATGTGGACGTCACGTCATTCTTTCACTTATCTGTCATCTATTGCCATGTGATGAGGGCCCGCCAGGGCACAAAGCACAAATCATTTTAAAAAATATTTTAGAGAATTATTTGGGAGTTATAACACCACTCTTAATCTAATGGCTTTTATGTTTATCCAAGTGCAGCTTTGACCTATGCCATGTTAACCATGCGTTTTTGGCCGCACATGTGTTTTCTTAAGAACTATAGGCTTTAGTAATTAATACCTTGAAAAATGCTATGTGTTCCAAATAACTCTCTTAAATTATCTCCAAAATAGTTTTAAGTGTTATATTTTATGGTATGGGTCCCGCCAAAACACAACTCATTAATACTATTTGGGAGAGATTGGGAGGGAGTTTTTGGTACCCATAACACCACTTTAATACCTTAGGTAGCATTTGGTTTAAAACCTTAGGGATAAATGCTTTTAGTACCGCCTAATTGTACCGAATAGTCTACTGGCTGACATGGCACTTGAGTTGGCACCTACCCACTTGAGCTGACAGCTGGCACCTACCCACGATAAAGTCTCCATTGCTTTTTTTGATAGCAAATTCCAATCCAGCCTAAAACACACAAACATCCCTCCATTGCTTTTTTTTAACAACCATTTTGTCCAATATCTGATATGTATACATATGTTCATGAGGAAGAGTAATTACACGGGCCTATCAAAAAACCTAAAAACGAAACATAAATAGCTCTTTTTCAGTTGATTCTGTTGGATATTATGAATGCAAATACAGAAATGGAACTCTTTATATATCTCAAAAATGTCAACTTCAATACAACAAAGTAATTTCTGAATAGTCACTATCAAACTTCAAGGCGTGATGTCACTTTCCTAAATACAGTATTTTCCCCACACGAAGAATTTCGGTATACAAACGGGAATCAGCAAATCCGTACTCAAGATACAATGAAGCAATTGCACTGTCTGCAACTTGTATATTTGAAGACAGCCCTTGGATGTAGCAGCGAAGAACAGTCGATCAAGTTCTTATTCTGTTTATGTGCACAAAACAGAATAAGAGAATTTGTATCTCCTGAAAATTGTAAGAGAGTAATAGCAGGGTATGGAAATCTGAAACTGGTTTTTGTTATCAATGTAATTCCGTTTTTAGGCAGCCTTTATTTATAGATAATGAAAGGCGTTGTCTTCAAGAGTCATGACTGTTGAATTAAGTTAGTTCCGAACAGGTATGACTGTTAATTACCAACAGTCTTAAGTCCTTTCCGAACAGGTATAATAATACCGAATCGGTTTTGCACGGGTCAACCAAAAAGTGACCGCGCCCGAGCTACCGCGATCCATCCCGGACGAATCCCGGCAACCCGCTACCACTGCGGACACGCGGCATGCCAAGTGCAAAGTGCGCCACTAGCGCCTCTACAGCCCACTACCCCGCACCCGCACCCGCACCCGCGCGCGCGCGTGTGCGTGTGCGTACAGTGCTTCGCACCGTATTGAGGTCTCTTGAATAGCCTCTTAAATGCTAGATGAATTAACTCTTCATCTTCCATTTGTACTTATTAAGTGTACAAATTCTTAACATTTTTCCAATGTGGGACTCAAAGGTTGCCCACCCCTTTTATAGCTTAGTGGTGACACTTAGCTTTGTACATTTTCCAATGTGGGACACTATCCCCTTTTATATTTGGGTTAGCTTCCCACATCTTCCACACACTTCCAATGTGGGACAAGCTCTTAAGGCTTTTACACCCAAAAAACTCTTACTCTCTTATTTTCAAAATCTCCAACATTCCTCCACCATTTTCAAAATAAGTTTTGTAAATCTTTGATTGTCTGTAAGATTGTGTATAAGCATTGGTGTCTCACGACTTGAACCAATACCCTGTGAAGGTTTGTCAAGGTTAACCATGAAAGTATAGTAGACTTGTCTTTGAACTATCAATCTATATTGATTATCCGGATTTGTCTTCACACACAAATCTTTTAGTCACTGATTATCCATATAAGCCGACACATGAATTAGGCCTTGTGTCTGTACCTTGATTTCAAGAGTGCTTTAGAGTCAAGCCCAATACTCATAGGAAGCGGCACCACTTCCACACTCATATAGGTAGATTATCATAGGTGTCCATGTAACTTAAAACACCATGAATCTATTAAGGTTAAACCCATCCTCTTTCATTATTCATTACATGTTCTAAGCACTTATCCTTGGGATGTTAAATTTCATAGTGCTTACAATCACGTCGTATGATGTACTTTAATCATTGAACTTGAGACTTGAATATATCAAGTTTCAAGTTGAGTTTCCATCAAGAGTGATTATTATTAATGGGCTTTAGTCCCATCCCTATAAATTTCTTAGACACCAGTCCTCTTGCAAGACCTTTTGTAAAAGGATCAGCTAAATTTTGACTTGATTTTACATAATCCACTGTGATTACACTATCTGTAATCATTTGTCTGACATAACTATATCTCAGGCCAATATGTCTAGACTTTCCATTATACACTTTACTATAAGCTCTGGAAAGTGTAGATTCACTATCACAATGTATAGATATTGGAGGCATTGGTTTTGGCCAAACTGGAATTTTAATTAATGAATTCCTTATCCATTCTGCCTCTTTACTAGTTGCAGCTAATGCTACAAACTCAGCTGCCATAGTAGAGTCAGCTATACAAGTTTGTTTCTTTGATCCCCAAGAAACAGCTCCTCCACCAAGTGTGAAAATCCATCCACTTGTTGAGGAATGATCCTCCCGCTCAGTTATCCAACTGGCATCAGAAAACCCTTCTAATACTGAAGGATATCCACTATAGTATATACCATAGTCCATAGTTCCTTTCAAATATTTTAATATTCTATTGACAGCATGCCAATGCAATAAACTTGGATTACTAGTATATCTACTTAATTTACCAACAGCATAAGCAATATCAGGTCGAGTACATGTCATGGCATACATTAAACTACCAATTACTCGTGCATATTCCAATTGTGAAATGGCTCTACCATTATTAGGGATCATCTTTAGGTGTGGTTCAAAAGGTGTACTAACAGGTGTGCAATCAAACTGATTAAATTTCTTTAAAATTTTCTCAACATAATGAGATTGAGTGAGAATTATATTTTTATCTTTCCTTATTATTCTCATTCCTAATATGACATCAGCTACACCCATATCTTTCATATCAAATTTAGAAGACAAAAAACCCTTAGTATTATTAATGCTTTCTAAATCAGTACCAAGAATTAACATGTCATCTAAATATAAACAAATGATCACACCTTTACCATTAGCAAATTTACTATAAACACACTTATCAGATTCATGAATTTTAAAACCATAAGAAATAATGACTTTATCAAATTTTTCATGCCATTGTTTAGGTGCTTGTTTTAGGCCATATAAGGACTTAATAAGTTTACATACTTTATTTTCTTGTCCAGGCATAACAAACCCTTCAGGTTGTTCCATGTAAATTTCTTCTTCTAAGTCACCATTTAAAAAGGCAGTTTTCACATCCATTTGATGAATCTCAAAATTATATATAGATGCTAATGCAATTAAAATTCTAATAGTGGCGGTTCTAGCAACAGGTGCATAGGTATCAAAATAATCAATTCCTTCTTTTTGTGTAAAACCTTTAGCAACCAATCTAGCCTTGAATTTATCAATTGTTCCATCTATTTTCATTTTCTTTTTAAAAATCCATCCACACTTAATGGGTTTAGATCCTGGAGGTAAGTCTACTAATTTCCAAGTTTTATTTCCCAAAATTGAATCCATTTCATCATTTATAGCTTCTTTCCAAAATGCTGAATCTACAGACTTAATTGCCTCATTATAAGTTTGTGGGTCTGTTTCAATGCTAAGAGTCAAAGCATATTGATTACAAGATGTATCTCTAGTTCCTTCAACAAGATAGACTACAAAGTCGGGACCAAAGCTTTTTTCTTTCCTAGGTCTTTTACTTTTTCTAATCTCTTCTTGTTCTACTGGTGGAGTTACAGGTAACTGTGAAGGAGTGCTTACTTCTTTTTCATTATTAATTCTAGGAATAGAAGAAAACCTTTGTTCATAAAAAATTGCATCTCTCGATTCAATTATTGTATTTACCTCAACAGAATCATTAGGTTCACTAACCAAAAATCTATAGGCTTTACTATGTTGTGCATAACCTATGAAAATACATTCAACACCTTTGCTTCCTAATTTCTTTCTCTTAGTTTCAGGTAGTCTTGCAATAGCTCTACAACCCCAAACTTTAAGATAAGCTAAATTAGGTTTTCTATTCTTCCATAATTCGTAAGGAGTTTCCTTATTATCTTTAACAGGTATTCTATTCAGAATATGACATGCAGTTAAAAGTGCTTCTCCCCAAAAACCTTTACTTAAACCAGAATAAGAAAGCATAGCATTAAACATTTCAGTTAGTGTCCTATTTTTTCTTTCTGCTACTCCATTTTGTTGTGGTGTATAAGGTGCAGTAACTTCATGTATAATTCCCATATCTTCACAAAATTGAGGAAAGTGATATTCACCACCTCTATCAGATCTAAGACATTTTATTTTAGAATCACATTGATTTTCAACTTCATTTTTATATGTCTTAAATCTATTAAGCACATCATCCTTAGAGTTTAAAAGATATACGTAACAATATTTTGAAAAGTCATCAATAAATGTAGCAAAATATTTACTACCACCTCTAGTAGGCGTTCCATGCAAATCACAAACATCACTATGTACTAATTGCAACAAAGATGTAGTTTTTTCTATTTTTGGAAAAGGCAATCTTGTTATTTTAGTTTGCATGCATATTTTACACTTTTCATTCATATCATTCTCATATTTAGGAATTAAATTTAAATTAACCATGAAATGCATTTTCTTTGTATTAACATGTCCTAAACGACTATGCCATAATGAAAGACAATCAACGATATAAGCAGAAGAATCCTTTTCATTGATATTGAGCTTAAACATGCCCTCATACAAATATCCTTTGCCTACAAAGGTACCATTCTTAGTCAGAATAAATTTGTCTGACTCAAATACAAGCTTAAAGCCAAATTTGTTAAGAAGACTTCCAGAAACTAAATTTTTCCTAACATCAGGAACATGAAAAGCATTGGTGAGGCTAAGGATTTTCCCGGAAGTGAATTCGAGATCCACTGTCCCTTTGCCTTTAACCGCAGCTGTAGATGAATTTCCCATATAGAGGACATCTCCTTCCACTGTTTCATAGGCAGAGAACAAGTTCTTGTCCTTACAAACATGCCTTGTGGCACCAGAATCAACCCACCAAGAGTTGTCTTCTCCAAGCATATTAGCCTCGGATATCATAGCAGCAAATTTTTGCTTTGTGTCTGATGTCCCTCCTTTTTCCTTTAGTTTCTTGAACTCACGACAATCCTTCTTGAAGTGACCTGGTTTGTTGCAATGAAAACAATTTCCTTTCTTCTTTTTGTTTGCTTTATAATTATTTGAAAAATTCTTCCGCTTGTTATTTTTTCCATGATTGCCATATTTTTGCTCCTTTCCTTCCTCCACCACATGGACCTTAGAAATAGAATTTTCTTGTTCCTCTTTACCATCTAAAATTCGAGACTCTTGTTCAATTCTTAAATGAGTCTCTAATTCTTCAAGTGAAAGATCCTCCTTTTTGTGTTTGAGTTCTTTCTTATAGTCTTTCCAAGAAGGAGGAAGTTTTTCAATTATGGCAGCAACAATTACATTATCATCCATATTTAATTTTTTCAGTTTGCAATGATTTATGATGAGTTGGATGTCATGAAATTGTTCTAGCACATGCCTATTGTCATGCATTTTAAAGCTTAGAAACTGACCGATAAGGAACTTCTTACTTGTAGCGTCTTCCGTTAGATATTTGGTCTCCAATGTTTCCCATAACGTTTTTGCAGTCCCAACATTTTGGTACAAGTCGAACAAATTATCAGCAAGTGCATTGAGAATGTGACCACGACACAAGTAATCATCGGTCTCCCATTTTGTGCGTTGCCTAGTCTGTTCCACGGTTTCATCTTCATCTTCATTTGGTTTCGGTTGTGACAAGACATATACAATCTTCAATGTTGTTAGAAGAAAATGAACCTTTTTCTGCCAACGCAGAAAATTACCACCATCAAAACGGTCCAACTTGACAAAGCTTTCTGTTATTTGTCGAAGTGACTTGGAAGAGTCGGCCATTTCTGAATACTGTATTTAGATTGTTGGATATTATGAATGCAAATACAGAAATGGAACTCTTTATATATCTCAAAAATGTCAACTTCAATACAACAAAGTAATTTCTGAATAGTCACTATCAAACTTCAAGGCATGATGTCACTTTCCTAAATACAGTATTTGCCCCACACGAAGAATTTCGGTATACAAACGGGAATCAGCAAATCCGTACTCAAGATACAATGAAGCAATTGCACTGTCTGCAACTTGTATATTTGAAGACAGCCCTTGGATGTAGCAGCGAAGAACAGTCAATCAAGTTCTTATTCTGTTTATGTGCACAAAACAGAATAAGAGAATTTGTATCTCCTGAAAATTGTAAGAGAGTAATAGCAGGGTATGGAAATCTGAAACTGGTTTTTGTTATCAATGTAATTCCGTTTTTAGGCAGCCTTTATTTATAGATAATGAAAGGCTTTGTCTTCAAGAGTCATGACTGTTGAATTAAGTTAGTTCCGAACAGGTATGACTGTTAATTACCAACAGTCTTAAGTCCTTTCCGAACAGGTATAATAATACCGAATCGGTTTTGCACGGGTCAACCAAAAAGTGACCCGCTACCACTGCGGACACGCGAAGTGCAAAGTGCGCCACTAGCGCCTCTACAGCCCACTGCCCCGCACCCGCACCCGCGCGCGCACGTGTGCATGTGCGTACAGTGCTTCGCACCGTATTGAGGTCTCTTGAATAGCCTCTTAAATGCTAGATGAATTAACTCTTCATCTTCCATTTGTACTTATTAAGTGTACAAATTCTTAACATTTTCTAATGTGGGACTCAAAGGTTGCCCACCCCTTTTATAGCTTAGTGGTGACACTTAGCTTTGTACATTTTCCAATGTGGTACACTATCCCCTTTTATATTTGGGTTAGCTTCCCACATCTTCCACACACTTCCAATGTGGGACAAGCTCTTAAGGCTTTTACACCCAAAAAACTCTTACTCTCTTATTTTCAAAATCTCCAACATTCCTCCAGCCACCATAGTTGAAAAAATTATTTGTTACCAAACTAAAAATAAAGGCTCAAGTTTATTTTTAAAAAAACACAATAGCATTTTAATTAGAATAATGATAGACTATCAGGTGTTAACCACAGGTTAGTACATGAGGGCCTTTTTTTTCGTCGGTTTCTCATGTGAAATGAGTTGAAAATAATTTAAAAAAATAATTTCTTATTAGAATATTTTTTTGTATTTTTTAATTAGTTTTAACTCATTTAGTCCCTTAAATACCCATTTGTTCAATATTCTCTTATTTTTAAAGGTCCTCGTCAGCGGCACCCCTTATTTTTAAACTTAATTTGTTTTTTATTTTACAACATTTAAAACAATTTTTTTATTTCTTAAAACAGTTTAAAGGTCCGCGTTAAAAAACTATTCTAATAAGAAATAATTTTTAACTCATTTAGTCCCTCAAACACTAATTTATCCAATATTCTCTTATTTTTAAAAGTTCGTGCTAGCGGCACCCCATATTTTTAAACTTAATTTTTTTAAAAAAATTTTACAAAATTTAAAACAATTTTTGTATTTCCTAAAATTCTTTAAAATGTAAGAAGAGGGTTATTTTTTATTTTTTAAAATATTAAAATAGTCTTTTTTAACAATACATTTTTTCTAATTTATAAAAAAAATATTTTTCTAATAAAACAGTTTTTTTTTGTATAAAAAAAAGTCATATAACCCATTAAAAACTATATCATATTTTTAATTAACATATTAGTACCCATTAAGAGTATCACTACTCTTTTAATTAACACACGAGCACTGCAAAAACTACTTAAAACGATGTTATTCTAAGACATAAATTAAAAAAAAAACGATGTTATTTTTTTATATAACAAATTTTTTAACTGTAAGAATGTAAGAATTTTTTTTTATAAAATAGTTTTTAAAAACTTGTACAACTTTTTTGGAAAAAAAATAGATGTGGTTAGTGCCGCTGCCGCGGATCCAAATCGATTAAATGAAGTGGGGCCGCGTCAGCGGCACTAACTAATTGCGATTAAAGACATCAATTTTTTTTTCCATTTTTTTTAATAAAAAGGACAGTTTTTATATAGAAAATATTTTTTGTTTTAAAAAAACAGATTTTTATATAACACAAGACCCAATTAACATGCGACACAATACGATTTTATTTTAGTTATTTAATACGCACACGTACCAATTCAAACCGAACATAACCTTTACATCTTTTAACTAATACGAACACGATTAATTAAAATTGACACGTTGTAACACGAATTCCTATTTTTTAATATGAGCACGAATCAATTAAAATGCGACGCGATAAGATTTTTGAAAGTTTTTTTTTGAAGTTTGGCCAGATTGAGGGAAAAGAAATGAAAAGAGCAGAATGTGCTTCCTTTATTTTTAATTGGGAGTAAACAAATGGTCCTTATAATTTTTGTATTATTTGGTGGGCATATGTAAAAACACTTTTCTCCCGTGATGAAAGTTTATGCTTTCTTATTAAAAAGCTAACCTAAAAATCAATTAATCAATAAAAGAATCACATATCATTTAAAGATATAAAACTATAATTTTATACATATATTTAGATTTTTTTTTTTATACGAAGGGTAATTCGAAGTCAGCTAACGCGCACCTCGGACTAATTTTTTCGTTTCGAACAAAGCTCACAAACAAACGTCTAATTCTTATTGTCTATAATTTCAAAACGCAACTTTCAAATTTCGAACCCGAATAGCTGTATTCTCATGAGAAATGTTTAATTGATATATGCCTCTCTTTTGGCTTATTGAGTTGTGGGGCTAAGTGGTGCCACCTCTAATTAGCCGGTAGGTACCAATAGCATACCTATACTAACTGTTTGCTTCCGGTCAGAAACAGTAAGCCTTACTATCATAGGTTTAGTTCTTTAAACCAGATGCTTTAGGATATTGGTTAAAATACTTTTGATTTTTAGCTATTTACGCGTTTAATGTTTTTTGGCCGGCTTATATAGAAAAACTTCTAGGTTGTACCTTAATCCAGCCGTCACATTGTCTTAGGATTCAACCGTTAGCTATAAGTTACTATACATTAGCTTAGGTGTTGACCGAGGCCTAAACCATTCCCTGCTATGACCGAATAGGCTAGTAAGTACATGCTAGGAGCTATTGGGTACTGTCCTCGATTTGACCCTTAGATATAGGAAGTTTTGTTTGTCAGCTATACCCAGTAGTTGAAATGTGATCATAGTTGTCCGAATCTAAGTCACATATACATAGTGAAATGTGGGTGTGATTGCGAATGCGATAATTTTAAAGAAATTATAAATGCGGGTGCGGCATTGAATGATACAGCAACTTTAGTTTTATAATGGAGCGACACATATAATCATGCACGGAGGCCATATCCATAGATAATGTGCATAGTTGCTTAGAACAAAATCTTTTGTCATAATATTGTGTGGTTAGAAGGTTGCAGCCGTATAAGGAATAAAGAAGATATGTGAAGTGTTGGTTGTATTTGGAAAAGAAGTCGTAACCCCGAAGACGAGAAAACGCTCTCTACTGTTACTCTCTTCTGTTTGAAAACGCTCTCTACTGTTTGAAATGGATCACCCAGATCATGAGACGGTAATCAGTGGGGGAATCCCTCCACCACTACATACCAGTAACTCCAAGGAGGAAGAAGACCTTCTTCTAAGGAGTACCAAAAAACAAAAAGGCCATGATACTAGTGTGGACATGGAAATGGAAAATTACGAAAATATCAACACCTCAAACCAGGTTGATGGGATGAACTACTCAAATATGGAAGGGGCTAACGCAGATATGGTTCTGGACGAAAACCCAACAATGATGGCAACTGAACTAAACACGACTCAAGGTGATGAATAAAGGGAGGGACCAAAAAAGATATTATCTTACAAGGATGCAGTGGGCAAGAAGCAGAACTCTGATATATTTTTTGATGATGCCAACTGTGTGTGGTCTGATGATGACATGGAGGAATCAAGTGAAAATAACAGCCAAGCCATGGATCTCAACAGCAAACCGGTGGAAGAGGAGGAGGATCCACTATGCCCAGTGGTATTTATCCCCAAAAAACACGTAGAAAAATTAAGGGAGAAATGGAATGATAGTGTAATCGTAAGCCTTCTTGGTAGGAATATAGGATTCAAAGTACTAAATGCAAGAGTCTCCTCACTTTGGAACCTGCAGGGTGATTATGAAATTGTTGATTCGGAGGAGGATCATTACTTATTCAAATTTATGATGAAGGAAGACTATTACAATGTCTTGACAGGTGGTCCATGGGTAATAAATAACCACTACCTAATTGTTAGGAAGTGGATTCCAAACTTTAACCCTCTTGAAGCAAACCAGGTGACTACTGCATTATGGGTCAGACTACCAAGACTGCCTATTGAATGGTTTGATGAAAGGGCTCTCTTCCAGATTGGATGCAAGCTTGGGAGACCAATTAAGACAGATTTCAATTCTGTGTCATCTTCTATAGGCAAATTTGCGAGGATATGTGTTGAAGTTGACCTTGCAAAACCTCTAATCCCATGCTACATGTTAGATGGACGAAAGTATAGAGTGGAGTATGAATTCTTGCCATATTTATGTTTTAAATGTGGTAGAATTGGCCACAAAACTGAGTTTTGCCCTCTAAACGTAGCAAACCGAAATACAAGTACCACACCTGATATTTCTTCCTTGGAAAGTATGGGAGCAGCTCCGACTAGACAAACTGATAACGGCTATAATCCAAAGAATGCAGTCGAAGAAAACTCTGGGAACAGTGATGGTGACGTGGAAAAGAAAAAGGACCAATTTGGTCCGTGGATGTTAGTGCAACGAAATAAAAAATTTGGGAACGATAGAAGTAGATTTAGTCCAAATGGAACTAAAGAAAATTTAGGAAGAAACAACAATAGGTTCTCTGCACTTAGTAGTGATGGAGGTGAAAAGCTGCAGAAGCAAAATGATAAAATAAATGGAAAAGCAAGTTTCAGCAATAAAGGCCTGCATACAAAGGGATTAGGGGTGACACCTGTCGCAAGCAACAACTACTCATTAAATGCGGCTGACGCCAGAAAACCAACTGGGGGGAAAAATGGGACAAACCGTGAGGTAGCGTCCAAAAGAAAAGTACTAACAAGAAGCTTGGAGTCAGGGGGAAAGGTGGCTCAGGTACAACATACGCAAAAGAATATTAATAAAATAGTGGATCATAATGGCATGGGAAATAGCCAAGTAGGCATTGGCAGCGACAGTAGTACGAATTACATAGTGTCAAATTCAGAAAGTAATAATGAGCTGACGGTAGGTTCTATCCATAAAATAGGAAACTCCCAACTCGACCAAACACGGAAACTAAATTTAGAAAGCTCGGTTATCAATGAAGCCCCAAATATAACCACAACTGTGAAAGAAAAAACAACCGTAATTCAAACCAAAAATGACACTCCCATACCCCCTTGCCTTCCTAGGCGATGTGCAAATTCAAAACCTGATGCTGTCAGCAGGAGAGGTCTCAACCAACTTAGCGGAGAGTGTAGAGGTGGCAGCCATCATGCAAGTGAGTTGAAAATTATCCAAAATCAAGATCATAATCAACACCCTGGAACAAGTATGGGGAAACGAGAAGATAACCACAGCGATAATGGAAGAGAAGTGCAGAGACACTCAGCTCCACCAAGAAATAGCTAAAAGTTGCTTCTAGACAATCAACGAGATGGACTCACTCATTCATAATAAGTCATCAATGGTGGTTATTGTGTGGAACTGTCGTGGGGCTGGTAAACCCCTATTTAAACCTACTATCTTTGAGCTGAAAAAAATATATAACCCTGATGTTGTGGTGATCCTTGAAACCCATATACCCATTGATAACCTAACTGGTTTTTTTGACAGCCTTGGTTTTACTAACAGGGAGGTCTCTGAACCAATTGGCAGGTCTGGGGGTATCTGGGTTACCTGGAACCCAAACTCCATTAATTTGGAGACTCTATCTGTTACGAGACAAGCAATACACTTATTGGCTTCCAAAAATAACTATGAGGAGTGGGTCTTTTCTGCGATTTATGCCAGCCCACTCCGACAACTGCGTAGAAAACTATGGGATAACCTATGCGATATGTCTGAAAACATCAATATTCCGTGGTTGGTGGCGGGGGATTTCAACGATCATGTGGATAATTCTGAAAAAAGAAGCTTCGGTAAGAAGGTGGTGGAAAAAACTGACACTACTTTCCTTGAAGACATTAACAAATGCAATCTTTCTGATTTGGGGTGTACGGGACCTAAACTGACTTGGACAAACAGCAGGAAGGGCATGGCAAACACTCTTGCTAGATTAGACAGAGGACTGGTCAACGCGGAGTGGAATCTAAAATACCCTGAGGCAAATGTGGAGAACATTCCACGGACTGCATCGGATCACTGTCCTATAATTATCAGAATGGAAGGTACGTCTAAACAACCAAACTTGGTTAAACCTTTCAGGCTTTTGGCCTGTTGGTCTGATAGAACTGATTTTAACGACATTGTTAATTTATATTGGAGAAATGTCTCTAATCTTGATACAAACATTCAGATATGTACGGAAAAGATTAAAAGTTGGAACATCACTACTTTCGGTAATATCTTTAAAAATAAAAAGCGTATCCTTAGACGTTTAAGTGGCATACAAAAAGCTCAAGAAACGTGGTACTCCCATAATCTCGCCAACCTTGAAATTAAGCTACGTAACGAGTTTAACACGATTCTTAGATACGAAGAAAGTTTGTGGCAACAAAAGTCGAGAATCCAATGGCTTAACGAGGGCGATCGAAACACAAAATTTTTCCATACTACCACTATTATTAGACGAAGGAGAAACTGTATAAAAAACTCCTGATTAACGGGGGATGGACTGATAATGGTTTGATCATCTCTAACCACATTAATAATTACTATATGGATTTATTCAAAGCGGACTTTAATTTTAATATTCAAAGCCAACTAAGAAATTTGGATAATTTGAAGTTGGTGGACGATGATAACCTTTTCTTAACTACCCCAATTACTATGGGGGAAGTGAGGAAAGCTACTTTTAGCATGAAAGCTCTCAAAGCTCTTGGACCGGATGGTGTCCAACCGCTTTTTTACCAACATTTTTTGAAAACCATCGCTACTAACCTTCTTAACTTTTGTCAAAAATGTTTTCGTGAAAAGTGCTTCCCTAGTGAGCTAAATAACAGTTTTATAACGCTCATCCCTAAAGTGGACAACCCTGAGAACATATCGCAGTTTAGACCTATTACTCTTTGTAATGTTTCTTATAAGATTCTGGCTAAAATTATTGTGGATAGACTTAGACCTATTCTTTGCCGGAATATTAGCCCCCACCAAGCTAGTTTCCTCCCTGGGAGACAAGCTTCTGATAATGTTATTGTTACCCAGGAAATTATACACACTCTTATGAACACTAAAAGTAAAATTGGGGGCTATATCCTCAAAATTGATTTAGAAAAAGCTTACGACAGAGTGGATTGGGACTTCCTCGAGGGAGTTTTAAATTGGTTTAATATTGATAAGGATTTTTGCAGCCTTATATTGAGTTGTGTTAAATTCACAACTACATCTATTCTTTGGAATGGTGCCCCCCTCCCCAACTTTAAACCATCTAGGGGCCTCCGACAGGGAGACCCTCTCTCCCCTTATCTTTTCGTTATGTGTATAGAGTATTTATCTGCCTTGATATCTGATAGAGTAAAATGTAAGGATTGGAAAGGTATTAAGGCCTCTCCTAGGGGCCCCCGCATCACCCACCTCTTTTTTGCTGATGACCTTATTCTTTTCACGGAAAATGATATTAATTCGTGTAAAACTGTCATTAACACCCTTGAGGAGTTTTGCCACATCTCGGGCAAAAAATTAATTACTCCAAATCTAAGCTGTTTGCGTCCCCTAATATCCCTAAAAAAGAGGCTTTAAAGGCGGGTCATTGGTTTGGTATGAACCTCACTAACGGCCTTGGTATATACCTTGGTAATAGACTTATACATGGTGGGCTACAGGCCTCTCATTTTAATGACATTATTGAAAAAATCCAAAAAAGATTAACTAGGTGGAAATCTAAACTCCTCTCTCTTGCGGGAAGAAATACACTTATCCAGGCGGTTACGTCCACCATCCCTAACTATTGCATGCAAAATGTCATGATTCCGGTTAAGATATGTAATGAGATTGATAGACTTAATAGGAATTTCCTATGGGGAGAAAATAATGGTAAGGGAAAGATCCATCTTGTTAAATGGGACAAAGTTTGTAGTCCCAAAGTGAATGGTGGCTTTGGGTTAAGAAAGAGTGAGCAAAATAATCAAGCTAGTGTCACTAAGCTAGGATGGAAAATTGTGAATAAGGATAAGTCTCTATGGGCTGAAGTTTTAAGAAAAAAATATAAAGCGGGTCAAAATCCGAGAATGTGGGAAAAATGTAATAAGGCGTCTCATACTTGGAGAAGTATTATAAAATGTAGAGGAAACCTTGAGAAAAACATCAAATGGAATGTTGGTAATGGTAAAAACATAAGCATATTAAAAGACTGGTGGGTGGGGAATAAAGTGATCAACCCTATGGAACATCCGGGGAACCTTGAAAATGTTAACGTTGAGGCCCTTATTGACGAGAACGGGAAGTGGGATGTTAAAACTATTGAAAATTACTTCAACTTGAGCACTATCAATGATATTATTAACATCCCCATTTCCCGTATTCGCCGTTGTGATGATAACCCATCCTGGTCTCTAAGTAATAAAGGGGAGTTCACAATTAGTTCATGCTATCAATTCCTTGTTACCAAGAATAATGAACACCAACCATGGGAGGTTTGGAAAAAGTTATGGAAGTTAAACATCCCACCAAAAATTTGCACCTTTTTGTGGACAGTACTACATGGTAAAATCCTCACAAATGAACATCGTATGCGTAGAGGGCTTACGAGTAGTGGTGACTGCCCACGGTGTGGGCTCCTCGAAGACATCGATCACTTATTTAGGGAATGCAATCACACTTGGGAAATTTGGAATACACTTGGCTTCAACCACAACCTTGACCTCAATTTATCAGGTAGTATTAATGAGTGGATTGCTCTAAACATTTGGGGCGATTTGATGAAAGAAAGGTACAATTGCTTTATTTTTACCTTATGGCATATTTGGAAATCCATAAACAATTTAGTTTTTAATAACATTGTTGAGACCCCATCAACAGTTGCCCACTTGGTTATGATTTACACAAATTATGTTTTTGAATCTCAAAACAACAAGCGAGCAAAGGTTAATGGGGGAGAAAAGAGCTTATTAATTCGTGAACCGTGCCTTTCTGCAGGAAGGATCATCATCCACACTGACGGTGGATTTGATCATGGATGTGGTATGGGATCCTTTGGTGGAGTGGTTAGAAATCAAGATGGAGAATGGATCATGGGCTTTACCGGAAGAATGCAGGGTTCTGCTAGCCCTCTACGTGCGGAACTAGAAGGAATTTTTCATGGGCTAAACCTCGCACTCAGAAAAAAGTGGATGAACGCCTGCCTGAAAAATGACTGTCTTGAAGCCATCAATCTCATCAAGCAGGATAACATCCAAAACCATCCTTTGGCGAATACCATCGAGGACTGCAAGGAGCTTGTGAAAGAGCTAAAAATCAACATCGTTCATATCCCAAGAGCAAGCAACTTCATGGCGGATATCATGGTAAAGATCGGGAGAAAGTCGGATGACCTATACAAAGAATATAGTCATGAGCCGGAGGAATTCCTAAAGATGGTGGACGAGGAAATGGAGGAGGAGGGGTTCTATTTTGTCTAAGTTCCAGCTGGACCTGCTATGTTTCTTCTGTTTTGTTTAATTCCTGTTTTCACCAAAAAAAAAAAAAAAAAGAAGTCTTTGGTTGTCACTGTGTTGTTACTCAAGCATTTAATGCTTCGAATAGGTTTTTGTCAATACCCACAAGTTGTATCCATGTAGCATTTAATGCTTTTTATAGGTTTTCTCTCGATTCCCACACAAGTATACAAGTTCATTTAGTCGGAATTTTGAACGCCGAACTGAAAAATTTAGGGGTGCAACCGGTAGGGGTGTTCGCGGTCCGATCCTGTTCGATTTTGAAGTTTTTTTTTAACCGGATCGACTATGTCGGTCCTCTAAAAATATGGACCAAGACCGAACCGATTATATCGGTTAACCGACCCTATTCGGTTCGGTTTGTTTCAGGATCGGTTCGGTTTAGTTTGTCGGTCTTAAGATTAATTAATTATATTATTTTAAAAAAATCTTGAACTTTTTTTTCAATTATGTCCAATTTAAACTGTCCAACATGACTTTAATTTACTATTTACAAATTGTTCAAAATGAAATAAGTCTAAATGAGCTTGTGAAAAAATAAATAACCCATAAATCTGTCCAATATTAGTACATAAACAACACAAAAACAACACATAAATGTCATAATTTAGTACAAAAGCAGCACTTAAATCTGTCATAATTTAGTGAAAAAACAACACTTAAATCTGTCAATATTTAGTACAAAAATAGCACATAAATCTGTCCAAAACAGCACATAAATATGTCCAAAATAGCACATAAATAACATATAAAACAGTCCCATAAGAGCCTTAAAACGGGCTTAAAAGCAGTCTCATAACAGCCTTCAAAATAGCACAAAAAAGGGTAAAAACGGCTTCAAAAACAGCCCCCAAAACGCGTCCAAACAGCTCCAAACAGACACCCTTAAATTCCTGCAAATAAACAACATGCTAAATGTCAATCCACATGCTAAATAACAATAGCAACCAAAAAAATGGTCAATACATTCCTAAAAAAATTCATACCTACATGACTGATTTCAATCCACAATTGTTGATGAAGCTCCCAACAATTCTAAAAATAAAGAGTAATAATATTAGTTACAATAAAATTCGATTAAATAATAAATTGATAATCAATTATTAAAAAACACAAATAACTTCATCTAATTGTTCAAGTTGTTCCACCTCATCCATGGCATCTCGAAGGCTAATCAGAGTTGATGAATATTTAAGCCAATTTTGAGTGCAAACAAGAGCTTCCACTGTGTTCGGAGAGAGAGAGCTACGAAACGGGTCAAGTATACGCCCCCCCGTGCTAAATGCGGACTCCGAAGCCACGGTAGACACGGGAATTGCCAATACATCCCGTGCTACATGAGACAATAATCGATACCTAAACGAATTATTTTTCCACCACTCTAGGACATTAAAATTAGTATTAGTGGTATCTTCATTACCCTCCACCAAATACTTCTCAACCTCCGACTTATTGCCCCCTAGACCACCATTTTCAGCCTCCATATGCTTTTTAAATTGAGTAGCTAAAAATGAATGCCCATCGATGTCATCCACTCCATCCCCATCCGCCACTACGTTAATAACTTCCGGCAAATTAACATTTTGAGATGGTGCATTTTGTGAATTATTATCAACGTACCACTCGTACAAACGGACAATTACATTTTTCACCCTCCTTGTCATTTCTTTTGCCACATTGCTTTCATACATACTCTCAAACCAAAATGAAACATACCCCAATTTGTACTGAGGGTCAAGAGTGACCGCAACAAACAACAACAAATTTATTTTTTCAATATTCCAATATTTCTCCATTTTCTTAACCATGTTATCCGCCATTGAAGCTATGTAGTAATCACCGCTTCTTTTTAATTGATTAAAAGTATTTTGAATTACTACAAGCTCATTGAAAAACGAATTAGAAGTAACAAACAAAGAACCCGAAAATCTCAACGTTGCGTTGTAAAATATTTTTAAAAATTTTACAAACGCCCTCACTTTCTCCCAATCACAACAATCCGGAGGTCCTACAATCTTCCTCCCACCTTTTCCCCTCCCTCTTACATCATCATCATTATCTAGATCCTCCACATCCCCTTCAAAGTAAGAAAAATAATTTTTATCTTCCTCCCCCAACCTATCAAAAGCTCTTTCAAACTTTTCGGCAACATCCAACATTAAGTAAGTGGAGTTCCACCTCGTTTGAACATCTAGGCACAACAAACCTTTGCTCTCAATTTTTTCCTTCTCTACACACATCTTAAACATCAACAATCTAGATGGAGATGACCTCACGTACCTCAGCGCGTTACGCACCTTAACAACCGATTCATCCACTTCTTTTAACCCATCACCAACAATTAAATTTAAGATATGAGCACAACACCGCATATGCAAATATACATGTTCTAAAATGGTACCTTTCCATCTTTTGGTATTTCTTCGCAAATATTTAATGGTATCATTATTAGAACTCGCATTGTCAACGGTTACGGTGAATATGCTCCTTATCCCCCATTCAACCAACAATGACTCAATAACCTTCCCTAACATCTCCCCTTTGTGACTTCGAACTTGACAAAAGTTAAGAATTTTCTTATGTAACTTCCATTCATCATCGATGAAATGAGCCGTAAGACACATATAATTGATGTTTTGGATGGAAGTCCATGTATCCGTGGTTATACAAATTCTTTTACCTTTCAAAATACTTTGTAACTTCAATTTTTCTTCCAAATATATAGTTAAGCAATCTCGCGCAAGTGTAATACGACCCGGAATCTTCACAAATTTTGGTTGAACAACTCGCATAAATTGTCGAAACCCCTCACCCTCAACAAAACGAAAAGGCAATTCATCAATAATTAACATTTTTGCAAGAGCTCGCCGACATGCTTCTACACTAAAAGTGGCAGCAATAAGATTTGCACTTCCCCCACCTTCTTTTCTTGTTTCAAAGGACAAGTGTTTTTGCTTCGAATCTACAACCCTATCCGGAAATTTCTTACATTTAGTTTCTATATGAGCTAACATATTTTTTGTTCCATTATTCTTAGGATCACAAGCATAGGTTGCAGAACAGTAGTTACATTTTTCCCTACGTTTTCTCGGATCAGCCCCTTCTATTTCAGTAAAATGGTACCATGCTTTTGATTTTCGTTTTGAAGGTTTTACCTCTGGTTTTCTAGGAGATGGATATGTACCCTTAATAATGCCATTAGTAGAAGGAAGGCCACCATCACTACCATCTATGTTAGCTTCTTTTTCAGCCATCTACAACACAACAACAAATAACAAAGCACAAAATCATATATTTTAAAAACACTTAAAAACTGTTTTGATTATATATTTTAAAAAATAATTGTTTTTACTCTTTTTTTTAACAGTTTTATATATATATATATTTTTAAACAGTTTTATATATATATTTATAAAAAAACAGTTATAGATCTATAAATATGGTATATAAAAACAGTTTTTCATATGTTTATAAAAAAATATTTATATATAAATATGGTATATATAAAAAAAATAGTAAAAAAATAGTTATAAATATATAAATATGGTATATTAAAACAGTTATAAATATATAAATATGGTATATAAAAATAGTTTTTCATATCTTTATAAAAAAAATAGTAAAAAAACAGTTATAAATATATAAATATGGTATATTAAAACAGTTATAAATATATAAATATGGTATATAAAAATAGTTTTTCATATCTTTATAAAAAAATATTTTTATATAAATATGGTATATATAAAAAAACAGTAAAAAACAGTTATAAATCTATAAATATGGTAGATAAAAAAACGAATGATAAAAAAAAACGAATGATAAAAACATGTTATAAAATGAATGATAAAGAAAAACGGTTATAAAACGAATAATAAAAAAAATACCTGTTAAAAACTCAGCGTCGGTCGGCGGCAACAGATCTGGTAATCGGGGGCTGCAGTCGGCGGCAGCAAGGGGGAAGTCGGACTGCGACAGCAGTCGGTCGGCGGCAGGCTGGCAGCAGTCGGTCGGCGGCAACAGCAAGGGGGTTGGTTGGATGGATGGTAGAGTGGAGATGGAGAATGGCTTTAGGTGTGAGAGAGGTGAGATGTGAGAGTTTTTTGTTTTGATAGAGAATAGAGATGATAGAAAAGACGGCTGCTGATATCTAATGTGTGTAGGATTTGGTTTGGTTTGGTTTACCATTTTGACTATTCTATCCCCCATCTTTTTTTATTTTACACCAACACTTGTAGTAGGAGCATATGTGACACATAAAATATAAAAAATATATATATTTAATTCATGTCGGTCCGGGTCGGTCCAGACCGACCCTGTCAAGCCCAAAATCGAGGACCGGACCGAATCAGTCGGTTTTAAAAAAAAAAACGGGAACGAACCGATTATAAAAAAAACCGACAAAAATAAGGCGGTTCGGCTCGGCTAGGTTCGGTCCTTCGGTTCGGTGGTTTTCTGAACACCCCTAGCAACCGGTACGGGTTTTTACTGTATCGTACCATTTTGGTTTTGATTTCATATTATGAAATCCCGAAAACCGATTTTATCGAAACCGAAAATACCGTCAAAAGTTTGGTTGGTTTTGGTTTTTAGATACAAAAAACCGATTTACCGAATTTACCGTATCGATATCGTACCAAAATTACCGTACCGAAATACCGTACCAAACTTTTTGTGCAGTGCCAAATTATTTCGGATATCATACTACTTTTATTTATTTTATTTTTCATGAGTGAGTTTTTATATTCTTTTTGAATTTAAATTTATTTATTTGAGTATTTGGTTTAAGTGTTAAATAATCATGTTAATTAAACATATATTTTGTTTAATTAATCAAACATTTAACACAAAATGAATTAGGCAGCATTTTGTTAAAATAAAAAGAGCCGTTTGTTTTGTTGGTTATATTTCCGTTTTGCCCTTATTTCATTTGGGCTTTATGTTGTGGTTTGTGTAGAGATCTTTTTTTAGGGTTTTCATTTCATTTTTTAACCTCTTTCTCTCTCAAAAAGTGTGGCCGTCATTTTTGTTTGAGCTCTCTCTCTCTAATTTTTTTTTCTTCTTCAACCTTGGGTTGATTTTGAGAAATAATTTTTTTGAGACTTTTATTTGAGAACACCATTTTTTTGTTTTGAGATTTGGCTTTCGATTTGGTGTGGTTACTTCGTTTTGAGATCGGGTTTTCGGTGACAATTTTTTCGACGACAGCTGTATTCGGATCTAAGTTCCCTCCGTGTTTTTCGGTGAGTTTTTTTCCTGATGAGTTGGCTTTTCCGGCGAAGGTTTATTTTTCCGGTGTTGGAGGTGTGGATGATTTTGACTTTCTGGCCAACATTTTTTGAGGTAACAGCTCCCTCATTTTTTTAGGCTTATCATCTTGGCTCACTCTCCTCAGGCACCAGCTCCCTCATCTTATCTCACTCTCCTCCGGCACCGACAAAAGCAAATTGATTAGTTTGATCTCGTATCTATTTAAATCTATTGTTCCAAATGCTAGAAATTGTACCTCTTTGTGTATGTTTCTAATTGTTCCAAAAAATTAGAAATGCTAAAAATTGTAACAGCTAGAAATGGGTATATCGAAATATATAATAGATTTACCGAATGCATAAACCGATTTGAAATTCTGGTATTTACCGGGAAAAAACCGAATTGAAACCGAAATTACCGAAACCAAAAAAACTCGAAAATACCGAAAAAACCGAAAAACCGGTCGGTTTGGTTTTTGTTTTGATGTACCGGTCGGTAAATTGGTATGGTACGGTTTTACCATATAGAATGTGATTTTGGTATTGGTAAGGGGTCGTTACCGACCGTACCGTACCGGTTGCACCCCTAGAAAAATTCTAATGCGCCAATTAGAAAATTGCAATTTGTAAATTCGCGATTATAGTGCGGGGGTCGGACCTAAATATGACAAATCGTCTGACCTAGGTCCGAATGAACCTTTAGAAGCTCCTTACCAGTTCTAGCTTTAGGCTTTGATGATTGACAGAAACATACTTTTACATATAGGTCATCACCTATTCATGTTCGGCCACGAAAGATTAATTTGCATTACAAAATGATCATTTACCATTTTTCGGGGGAGGACTCATAAGATAGAGAGGTTTTACGAATTTTAATGGTTCGTAGAGATTCTTAGGAATATATAGAGTCCGTAAAAATTCTTATAAATAAATGAAGTTGATAGAAACCTCAATCACACACTAACAGTTATAATTCTGTTCGTTTACTTAAACAGCAGAATCCCCATCTTCCCCATCTTCCCCATCTTTTTCAATCTTTTGCCTCCTCTACCTTTCACCTTCTTCATCCTCAAGTTTTCCTTCTGCCTATAACACTCCCTAATTTTGACGATTTGGTATTTAATTATTCTTGGGAGAAATAAAATTATTCAAATTAGACACTTAAATTTATGATTTGAAAATTTATTTGCGTGAGAAGAATTATTTATATTTGGCGACTTTAAGTTTAATTGTTCAAATTATTGTGTGGCGTTTTTGAGATCGAAATTTGAAAATGTAATAAAGTATTTCGGATGACAATTCTGAGTGCATGGTTAAGTCCGGAGAGGTCGAGATAGTCAGAAAAGAGTACCCGGGGATAGTAATCCAGTCTCGGGGTATTATTCGGAATAGTCGCGTCCACACGGGGGGATTTGAGCCATTTTAATTACGCCCATGTGACTAAAAATGTGATTAGGGGTTTAAAGCCTAATTGAGGGAGTGTTGAATGACAGTTAACACAACCCTAAACTTAGGGCTTTGAGAGAGAAATAGATGAAGCAAATCAAGAACAAACTTGGGAATTTTTAGAGACATATCGAGGGGCAAATTGGGTGTTCTTCATCAACCCTTTCTCTGCACCAACGGATCAGACTCTACGAACCATTAGAGGCAAGTGGTTAACTGTTGTGATCCTTAAATAGATGACAATAAATTCATATTATGGGAGGTGTAAACCAAAATTCGTTTTGGGCAGGTTATTGCATGAAATTGGATTTTTATAAAATTGAACATGTTGTGTGATTTAATAGTTCAATTGATGTTATAGAAGCATTCAGTATCGATTGGTATTATAATTATAACAAAAAATATGTATTAGAGATGAATTGATGGGGATTATAGAATCCAATTTTCGAATTTCAATTGGGATTGTACAGTAGGAATTCGTTTTCTTGAGTTGATGATAACTCGTAATATCAATGATGCTAAAAGGTTTAGATGATTATTATAGTTCATAATCGATGTAAAAAGAAAATAAATATGATGGATTGAGGTTGGGATTTGAGAAAAGAAAGCTTAGGTTTTCGTTAATGGCTGAACAGAAAATCGGAGAAGAAAGGGAACTAGTCGATCGATCAATCGACCCAGGGCCTCGATCGATCCACGGTCCCAGATTTTTTGCAGATTCGCCAGTTTTATACATAAGGGGGAATTAATTTAAAATTTAATTCCTGTGTTTATTTTAGTGATAAATGTATATGTAGCACATATTCCTTAGCAATTATAAGGGGAGATAATTGGGTTTAGACGGGTGATAATTGTATGTCTCAATGATGAATTTTGGAAAATCAATTTTAGTATTAATTTCAAACCGAGGAAAAATGTTCGGGTATTATAGTTGAGTGGCACTACATTATTAAATGAATTGACATGTAATTAATTAATTAGGGGCCGAAATATAGAATCAGGTATTAACGATAGTACGGGCCAAGTGAGCGAGTCCGGGTATATTGGTTGGGCAATACCAAGTATTAAATTAATTGATGTGTGAATTAGTTAAATTAGAGTCGGACTGTAGACTCAGGAAGGTAATAAATTAATTAAGGAGAAAATTAATTAATTTGAGTCGGACCATAGACTCGAGAATATACAGGCTAGTGTTACAGATTTTAATACACGGTAAAGCCGGAATTTATATTATATATATACGGTGTGGGGATAGTGTGTGTGTGTGTATGTGTGTGTGTGTGTGTGTGTGTGTGTGTATATATATATATATATATACTTTGTGTGTGCTATTAAATATCAGTGTCTAGATATTTAATGAAATTTGTGTACTCTAGTGCTATTAAGGGAGTCTGCGCGATGTGGGTGAATCCCCTAGCTTGAGGAGTAGGGCGAGTATATCCCCAGGTCATAGCGTCCATTATATGGGTGAGGGATTTATCTCACTTTCAGGTAGGAAATATGACTGCCTCGAACATTTATGTTTTTGGCCAAGTTCGCGAGAGAGCCCGACTTGGGGTAACTAGGTTAAGTGAGCACACCTGGTATAATAGCACTTTAGAGGAAATCTTCAGGCGAGGGTATACTCGGAATGATGGATATACATAGGACACATGTGTGGATGTTGTGATATAATTAGGTATATTATAGTATAAAAGATTATATACGGGTATTAAATACATGTTGCGAGAATGAATGTATTTTATATAACTAGTGAGAGTGTTATATAGTTTATTTAAAAAGGATAATTTATGGAAGACAAGCATGGGATTGTTGTATTACAATTTTACATATATAATGGGAAAATGATTATATACGGCATTAAATACATTGGTGGAAAATTGTATTTACTTATATAACACGTGTCACAATTATATGATATTATATTAAGGTAATTCATTAAGTTAGTGTGGGGGATAACTTATAACCCATGAATAATAATACTCAGTTTAGAGTAGAATGGCAAGGGGAGATTATACCAGGACTAGTTGGACGGGGTAGTACAACTAGGTGGGATTAAGGAAACCGTTAGGTGTGCACATTAGTGGAGGGGTGAGTATGTCCTCAAGAGAGTACGACACTAACTTAAATATGAAGAGCATTCATGCATTTTTAATTACTGCAGTTAATTCACTTGCTAAATATTTTCTAAATATTTTCGGTTCTAACCCTTGCTATAAAACTATTTTCAAAACCTTTTAGGTGTCCATCCACAAGGACGCCAAACTTGATATTCTATTCCAGGGAGACGTAGCTGCGGTAAATGTGGATGCTAGCAAGAGCTTGGATTAGACGCTTCGTTCATTCTTTCCTAGAGTAAGAATCATCTATCAATTTTAGTTTTACTTAGGGCTTGCCGCCCAGACTTTTCAATACAATTTTCAGATTCATTTATTCAGTCGTTGGATGATTGTTGTTGGACTATTTACTTTGGTGGCCGATGGTTTATTCGGTAAGTAGTTTAATTATTTATTCAGTTGATTTGATTCAGTTGTGGTGAATGGTGTGTATGTATTTTCGCATGTTATTGTCTTGTTTAAATAAAAAGTTTAAATTTGGCACTCACTTTTTGGAATACTAGGTGGTTAGTAAGTTTTAAAAAGGTTTTCGACAGTGATGCTAAGAATGATCCAACTGGGATTCCTGTTTTAATTTGATATAGGACTGATCACCCGGTATTTTATTAGGCGGGGTGTCATAGATAGTATCAGAGTATCAGGTTCTAGTGTCCTTAGGATTTGTGCGTCTTTTCACGTTTTAACTTAGGGTTCTTTGATGTAGAGCCTTATGATAGGATTTTTGTATTCCTCTACTTATGCGACTTACGTTCTCCTGCTATCAAGTATAGTGATGTGATTCATACATGAGTTCGGTTAGGCTTTGTATACCGAGCATTCTTTGGAATGACCAACGAGGGCAATAGGAGGATTGTAGGAGGATAGGCTCAACAGAAGACATTGGGTATTTTGGAAATGGTGATTTTGATAGGAATCACCTAGATTGTTGTTCAGGCCGGTGGTGATAGAATAATCACTTGGGAGCGATAGTCCCCCAAAGCACTGTTGTAGCTAACGGTGGTACAATTTCAGTCTCACCCAACGTAGTCAGCAAAAGGTGGGGAAAGTGTGGAAGGACCCTTTTGTAAGGACTATCTATAAGGATTCGAGTATCAAAGAAGCGCAATAAGTCAATGGAAGGAAATAACCCAAAGACAATTGTGTAGGGTGGTGTACGACGGCACCCAGGACTAAATTTTGAATGAAATTCTGGCCCAGTGGGGCGGTGTTGTAGTGGTAGGAGAGTCAGTCACCACATAGGAAGAAGAATATATGGAGTCAAACGAGAAATTGGAAGAATATATGGAGTCAAACGATTTGGAAAATTTATTTGAGTGGGAAGAATTATTTATATTTGGCGACTCTAAGTTTAATTATTCAAATTATTGTGTGTCGCATTTTTGAGGTCGAAATTTGAAAATGTTATAAAATATTTCAGATGACAATTTTGAGTGCACGGTTGAGTCCGGATAGGTGGACATAGTCAGAAAAGAGTACCCGGGGATAGTAATCGAGTCTCGGGGTATTATTGGGCATAGTTGAGCCCACACGGGGGATTTGGCCATTTTAATTAGGCCCATGTGATTAAAAACGTGATTAGGGATTTTAAGCCTAATTGAGGGTGTATTGAACGGTATTTAACACAACTTTAAACTTATGGCTTTGAGAGAGAAACAAAGGAAGGAAATCAAGAACAAATTGATGACTTTTTGGAGATATATCGAGGGACAAATTGGGTGTTCTTCATCAACCCTTTCTTTGCACCAACGGATCAGACTCTACGAACCATTAGAGGCAAGTGGTTAACTGTTGTGATTCTTAAATAGATGATAATCAATTCATATTATGGGAGGTGTAAACTAAAATTCATTTTGGGCGGGTTATTGCATGAAATTGGATTTTTATGAAATTGAACATGTTGTGTGATTTAATAGTTCAATTGATGTTATAGAAGCATTCAGTATTGATTGGTATTAGAACTATAACAGAAAACATGTATTAGAGATGAATTGATGGGGATTATAGAATCATATTTTCGAATTTCAATTGGGATTGTACAGTAGGAATTCGTTTTCTTGAGTTGATGATAACTCGTAATATCAATGATGCTAAAAGGTTTAGATGATGATTATAGTTCATAATCGATGTAAAAAGAAAATAAATATGATGGATTGAGGTTGGTATTTGAGAAAAGAAAGCTTAGATTTTTGTTAATGACTTAACAGAAAATCGGAGAAGAAAGGGAACTAGTCGATCAATCGATCGACCCAGGGCATCAATCGATCGACGGTCCCAAATTTTTGACAGATTCGCCAATTTTATACATAAGGGGGAAATTAATTTAAAATTTAACTCCTATGTTTATTTTAGTGATAAATTTATATGTATCACATATTCCTTAGCAATTATAAGGGAAGATAATTGGGTTTAGACCGATGATAATTGTATGTCTCGAGGGATGAATTTTAGGTAATCAATTTTAGTATTAATTTCAGACCGAGGGAAAATGTTCGGGTATTATAGTTGAGTGTCACTACATTATTAAACGAATTGAGGTGTAATTAATTAATTAATTGGGGTGCGAAATATAGAATTGAGTATTAACGATGGTACGACCCAAGTGAGTGAGTCCGGGTATATTGGTTGGGTGACACCAAGTATTAAATTAATTGATGTGTAAATTAAGTAAATTAGAGTCGGACTGTAGACTCGGAAAAGTAATAAATTAATTAAGGAAAAAATTAATTAATTTGAGTCGGACCATAGACTCGAGAATATATAGGCTAGTGTTACGGGTTTAAGCACACGGTAAAGCCGAGATTTATATTATATATATACGGTGTGATGATAATATATATATATATATATGTAATTTGTGTGTGCTATTAAATATCACTGGCTAGATATTTAACTAAATTTGTGTACTCTAGTGCTATTATGGGAGGTTGCGCGATGTGGGTGAATCCCGTAGCTTGAGGAGTAGGGCGAGTATATCCCCAGGTAATAGCGTCCGTTATATGGGTGAGGGGCTTATCTCACTTTCAGGTAGGAAATATGACCGCCTCGAACATTTATGTTTTTGACCAAGTTTACGAGAGAGTTTGACTTGGGGTAACTAGGTTAAGTGAGCATACCTTGTATAATAGCACTTTAGACGAAATCATCCGGCGAGGGTATACCCGGAAGGATGGATATACATAGGACACATGTGTGGATGTTGTGATATAATTACGTATATTATAATATAGAAGATTATATACGGGTATTAAATATATGTTGCGAGAATGAATGTATTTTATCTAACTAGTGAGACTGTTATATAGGATAATTTATGGAAGACAAGCATGGGATTGTTGTATTATAATTTTACATATATAATGGAAAAAATATTATATACGGCATTAAATACATAGGTGAGAAACTATATTTACTTATATAACTTGTGTCACGATTATATGATATTATATTAAGGGAATTTATTAAGTTAGTGTGGGGGATAACTTATAACCCATGAATAATAATACTCGGTTTAGAGTAAAATGGTAAGGGGAGATTATACGAGGACTAGTTGGACATGGTAGTACAACTAGGTGGGGTTAAGGAAACCGTTAGGTGTGCACATTAGTGGAGGGGTGAGTATGTCCTCAAGAGAGCGCAAGACTAACTTAAATATGAAGAGCATTCATGCATTTTTAATTAGTGCTGTTAATTCACTTGCTAAATATTTTCAAAATATTTTGGGTTCTAACCCTTGCTATAAAATTATTTTTAACCTTTTAGTTGTTCAGCCATAGGGATGCCAAACTTGATATTCTATTCCAAGGTCGCCCAGGATTTTCAGTAAAATTTTTAGATTCATTTATTCAGTCGTTGGATGATTGTTGTTGTACTATTTACTTCGGTGGCCGATAGTTTATTCAACAAGTAGTTTAATTATTTATTCAGTTGATTTGATTCAGTTGTGGTGAATGGTGTGTATGTATTTCCGCATGTTATTGCCTTGTTTAAATAAAAAGTTAAAATTTGGCACTCACTTTTTGGAATACTAGGTGGTTAGTAAGCTTTAAAAAGGTTTTCGACAGTGATGCTAAGAATGAACCAACTGGGATTTCTGTTTTAATTTTATATAGGACTGATCACCCAGTATTTTATTAGGCGGGGTGTCACACTGCCCAAATTCCATCATAAAAACTTCTTTACTAACTCACTTGTTCTAGTATATTTTACAACAATTCCGTTCTGTAATCCTCCCATATTAATTATATATCAATTATATTTACACCATGGATGGAAATAAACGAAAGAAATATTTGAATATAAAAAAATCCAAGAAACACGGCTCAACCTTATTGACAATACCTATACGAGCTACAACGAATGAAGCTTCCAATCCCGTATACAAGCATTACAACCATATTTTCAACCAAAACCCTCAAGCGTCCGACGGGGAGACGCTGCTTATAAATGAAAATAAGTTCGAGTTTCGAGGTAACTAGGTGGACCTAATAAAATAATACAAATTGGCGGGGGAAAATAAATTGTTGATAAAATAACTTATCAACGATGTCAATTATATATCAAACTTATTTTCGAAGGTGATGCCGAATTTGGATCAATGCATTGTGACGACGATGATCGAACGTTAGTTGGACACGACGCATACCTTCCAATTATCGTATGTTGAAATTTCATTCACTTCGTTTGACTTCACGATGCTTTTCGGTAATTATTTATTATTAAATGCTTAAGTAAACATTACTTTTTATTTATATTAATAAATTGAAGGTGTTGCCATAATTTTCCTTTTTATTTGTATATATGACAAGTAGTTCCAATTTGTATACAGGCATCCCGATTAGGCAAGGGCTATCCATTCCAATCTTGCCGAATAATAAATACACAAATTTTGCAAAGACCCTAATGATTTTTTCCACAAATTCATATAGAAAGATTTATAGGTGCAGGAATTCCTGTTTTCGACCTTAAAAAAGACATAAAAAAAATTGTGAAGGAAGATAATATACCCGATTACATGTGCCCAATTATCGTTAGCGCTTTGTAATTATATGCTATTGATAGTTTATTCTTTCCAAATGACAACTCCACTTTCGAGCTTGGGTTTTTGCATTATTTGGAGGACGTTACGACGATTGAGGCTTACAATTGGGGTTCGGCCATTTATGCCAATATTATTTGGTCTATAGACAAAGTTGGTCGATGATCATTGACCAGTGTTGAATGCATGTGTCATTTAACTGAGGTACATTTTTTAAATCTCTTAGTTAAACGTTTACGCATTTTATGTTTCCTTAAAATAATAGTTAACATCTTTTAATTAATTTAATCTATGTACATATTTTGTTGTACTTACAACATGACTACATAATGACGGCATGTCCAATTCTCGATGATCCATCCATCGATTTGTGGCCCTGGACATTTTGTTGGTCAAAGCAAACAAAAAGCGAGCAAAGGGCATTCAACGATTTATTATCTCAACCAGCAAACATCATCTTGATATGCGGTCACTTAAATCCATCATTTGACAGTCGTACGAGACTTCTACGTAACGTCACAATAATATCATCAGATATGCTCATTATTTATCTGGGTTGCGTATTATTTTTTTGAATCCCTTATTTAAGGATTTTTGGTACTTGGGCGATCAGTACATTCGCCAAGTGACGGGCCAAATATGTATAGCAAACAACCCCCTCCCCCCCCGGCACGTAATTTGTGTTTAATCGCAGAACAAGACTTCCAAGATGCTTTTGCCCAGAATTGGTTGGTCCCAAATGACCATATATTTGTTGTCGCCCAAGAAGAGTATAATTCTTACTGGAAGGCAGTTACACAGGGACATTACTACCAAAGATTGCAAGATACGTCAACGTAGATTTAGTTGGAATTGGGTCTGTGGCACCATCAACATTGCACATCCCACGAGCATCGACACCGATTAATGAGCCACTTGAGTATCAGACATAGTTTTTGTTGGGTGGTCCTACATCGATACAACCTTCAAGGCAAGATTAAATGGTAGATGTCAGCCTTCCCCAAGGGGCTTTATATTCACGAAGTGTGCCGCGATCCGAGTTCTTAACCAACGCTCCTCCAGCTCAGTCATTGTCACAGTTAGAATGACATGAGGCCATACATTGACGCAACAGATCATATACGCGGTCTCCGTCATTTACAATTAAATAAGACTCGGGAGCATGAGGATATGATCAAAGCACGTGATGATCAAATTGGGGAGCTGGAGCAACAATATGCGACCTTCAATGTGCGTGGTGTTGGATCTGACCAGGGTGGGCCTAGTTACAACCGTGAAAATATTTCCATACCACAACCAGTCCGACCCTCTGACCCGTTCGTGACATATAATTCGCAACAAAGTTGGGTAATTCATTTGGGGAAGACCCAATGATGGGAACGTAGGTGGATTTAGATGAAAATTTTGAGTTTGGCTTGGGGTGAGTTTATTATACCCCCCAAAATAGTTCTCAATTTAATTGTATATTGTTCTATAATTAATTACGTATTATTTTCAAATTATGTTATTTATTACACAATGTATAATGATTGAATTGCCTATTGTTTTCAATTTATTACCAATTTATTACACATGGAATGAGAATTTCCAATTTATTACACATAGAATAAAAAAACAATTTATTAACTTATGAATCATATTACACGTTTCTAAAAAAGCCAATGTCTTACAATTGCCAAATTTGAAAGCTTCACTTCTCATACAATCACATTGATGAGATTAGCATTTGTTATGGATAAAATACATTGATTTAGATTAGGATTGTATAATCTGGTATCATTAAGCACAACGACATGTCTTATCTTTATTTTTTGTGCAAGTGCACCCTCCGTGAATGCTCTGTTATTAAGGTCCTCCCTTGTTGTGCCCCTAGGATCTTCCAATAACGAGGATGCATTTACCAGAGGAATCATTGCAAATTTCTTCATTACAACAACCACCTATATATAATAAAATAACATTTTGTGAATAAAATGCTTCTGCATATACAAAAAATACAATTAACCAAAATTAGTTAAAGTTAGCCAATGTGTTGGGTGTGGTTGACTGTGTAGTGTTGATCCAATTAATTGTTGAGTGCAATCCCATACATAAATACCTATTGTGCATCACGAAATACCATAATCGCAATGAGTAATCCATGCCAATAGATTATCAATTGATAAGTTGTCAAATTTATATCCATAGATGAAAAGAGTAGGTAAGATAATGATAAAGTCCAACAGAAGCACTGGCACACCACTTAACAAATAGTTTGTGGCACACTATTTTATAAAAGCTCTGAAAGTGAAATAATTACAAAAGCTCTTTGAAACACTATTTTATTAAAAAATATCTTTGGCATACTATTTTATAAAAGGTGAAATAATGCCAACATGTTATATTCATTCTTTGAAGTGGCACTTTTTTTAAGGTTGGTAATCATTCTGTGCAGTAATTATTAAAGTGAAAAAGCTCAGTGGCATATGTGGGTGAAAAATAATACACTGCCACGTAGGCACACAATTTTAGTAAAACTACTTTTTTACAATAATTTTAATGAACGTAAATCCACTGGCACACTGACAAACTGTTTGTAGATTAAGTGGCACACTATTCTATAATTAAAATAATAATCAAACTATGGCACACTACTTTTACAAATTCACCAATGAAACCAAAGAGGCAAAATATTTTACCAACCTATTCCAACCTAATAAATACTAACTTATTTATAATTTACTGACAACGAGATGACAACCCGTTGTATATTTAATTCAAAAAATTAAATCACGGACTACTCTAGTTCTAGCGATGAGTGGCGAAATCTTATACTTTGGTATGCTCAATTTAATGAGGGCGCATCATCTGACGATTCGGATGAGGAGATGATAATATACATGGAGATAACACGTTGTACTGCTAAAAAAAATATAATTTGACATGGGAAAGAACTTGAAACAAGATGTCGAGTGAATCGAAGAAGAGAAAGGGTACATGCAACACTTTGGGATGATTACCTTGGTGAAGATAAGGTATACAATGAGTTCCGAAGGAGATTAGGATGCGGTATAATGTTTTTAATCGCATACTTGAATTTTTTTGTCAATATGATAAATAATTTGTGTAAAATAAGGATGCATGTGGTTGTCAAGGTTTACGCTCTCATCAAAAAGTGTTAGGGGCTATTCAACTCCTAGCTATCGGAGGTTCTCATAACTTATGGTCCGAGCAGTATGCAATAAGTGAGGAAATTTTATTAGAAATTGTTATCAGATTCACCGAGGTTATTGTGGCCATTTTGGTGTCCAGTATGCCAGAAATTTGACAATAGGTGACGTCACTAAGTTACTTGAACAAAATACAAATCGAGGTTTTACAGGAATGCTAGGCAGTATCAACTGCATGCATTGGCGTTGGAAAAATTGCCCTGGGGCTTGGTACGCCCAATAATATGGACATAAATAATCACCAACTATAATCCTCGAAGTGGTTGCCTCGTACGACCTCTGGATTTAAAAATTGTTCTTTGGGGTTCTTGGCTCTTGCAATAATTTAAATGTCTTGCACCAGTCTAATGTCATCCAAGAATTGCGCAATGGGACTGCATCTCTTATTAATTACATTATTTATGGAAATTCGTACGATATGGGGTACTACGTCACTAGTATCATATAACCTCCATATGCTTCAATCGTTAAAACATTTAGGAAGTAATAAGGGATTTCACAAAAATAATTTTTTTTGCAAGTTACAAGAAGCATGAAAGAAAGATGTTGATTGAACTTTTGGTGTACTACAAGCACGATTTTCTTTCATTCGTGAACCTTATAAATTATAATAAAGAAGGAAGAATCAGGGTAATCCAAGAGTCCCGGGTCATACCAGTACCATAGTTCATTATTCTCGATAATCTTCATCAAAGTAAGAAGGTTCAGCCAACTCCATTTGTAGCCCTCACTCCTAGCCTTCTTCATGTGCTTATGTAAATAATTTATGGCCTTATCATACACATCCATCCAAAAAGCTCTAGGTAGCTTATGGAAATGGAAAGTAAGTCGGTCCACATTATCTTAAAGCTTCTTAATGGCCTTTTTCTTTCTCTTTGAGCTTAGCAACTTGGTGGGCCAGAGTTTTCTTAGTTCTCTGTTCCTCAACAGTTGGTCGAACAACTATACCTTGCCTTAGGGTTTGACTAGGATTAGTTTTCTTCTTCTTTAAAGATTCCAACTCCTCTAACAGCCTAGAATTTTGAGTCTCCAAAAATGAAATCCCTTCATACGGATCAGTGGAGGTTGGTTTCCTCAAATTGTTAAGTTTTTTCCTCAATACATTATTTTCTTTCTCCAACATGGAAACAATTGATTGGTCATTCTCCAATTCTTGGTTCCTGGCCAATTATGTCTTATTCAGGGAAAAAGTGATGTCTTGTAACTTCTTGACAAATCCCTAGCCTTAACTCAAGGCCTTATACTTAGCCTTATAGTAAGAATAAATTAGTTCCTTGGAAAGTTTGTAATCCTCATGCATCCGCTCAATTATCTCATAATATCCAGTATTATTAGCTACAACTCTGTCTAAGAGGAAATGAAGATGGATATAAGACTCCTTCACTTGATTGGATACATATAAGATGGGCAACCCTGATAAATCTTCTTCAGATAAAGGAATATAAACATCCTTAAAAATATTTTTGTACTACCTAAGTAGGTCGAATTCAACAAAAATAATGGATTTCTTCCTGGAATCAAACTGGAAATTTATAAGTAGGAGTTTATGGGACAAATTTAAAAAAATAAACAGCATAGAAGACAAGAATAAAAAAGAAACCAACATCATTTGAAGATTGTAAACAATTGAGCAAAAAATGTTCTTTCATTGATCAAGTCATGATTACAATAGTGGGTACATCAAGAACAACGAAAAAGAAGAAGAAGAAATGGAAAATATATAAAAGAAGGGACAAAAAGAAACTAGGGAAAAGGAGCTAAACCTTCTCTTTGTCCTTCGCTTGGTCCTGGTTGGCAGTAGGTAGGTCGACAATAGTAGTTAGTCCCACTGAAGTATCAGTAGTCACCATTGAGGATTCTACAGACCCTTCCTAATCATCAAACTCTTCATCCAAATTAAGAGGAGTGTCTGGGTCATGTCTTTAAAAAGCTTAGAGTTTTCCTTTTGTCTCGACCACCTTCAATGCCTCTGATCAACCTTTTATAAAGGATAATTTCTCAGTATATTCAATTTGGGCAGAAGATGCAAAAAATGCCTTCTCCCAACCCTTGTCAAAAGCATCATTATTATCTTTCTTGCCTTTGTCCTTCAAAGAAGTAACTTCAGTAGTTAAACAAACCACTTTATCTTCAGTAGTTTTGGCTATGTTTTGGGCTTCTGTCAGCTTATCTTCTATAGCTTTGGCCCTATTCTCAGCTTCCTTCAATTTGTCCTCTACAGCTTGGGTTTTCTCCTTAGTAGTTTTTATTTTATTTTTTGCTGCAACTGCCCTATTCACAGCTTCTTGCATCTTCTCATCCCAGAATTTTTGCTTCGCTTCCAAAGCTTTCTGGGAATCCTTAAAGGATTACCTCAGACCTTTAAAGGCATCTTCTACCTTAATTGAGAAAGATCTAAATTGATCATCCTTCTCCGATATTTGATTAAAATAAACTAAAAACTACAAGATAAACACACGATATCAGAAGAGGTTTAGCAAAATGAAGATAAACAAAAGTTAGACAAATACCAAAGCTAAATTATGGCAAACTCTTTCAGTCTGGCTTATCCTAGTCATGGGAACTGATGTTGCTTTGTTTGCTGGGAGGGTTCCAACCTTGATTAAACCTCTGGACAACCTAGGGTTAATAGCCACAGTCGATGACCCAATGTCACCTAGGTCGTCCTGAATCTTTTCAACCAAATCTCATTGACCAGCTAAAGTTTTCTTTGCCTAGGTTTTAGATTCAGGCAAGCCTTTCTTCACCCTCTTGTACTGAGGTTCAGTGGCTTGAATTTCCTCAGCATTAAGAACATGAGTCATATTCTTTTCAACTACTTGAGGTCTTTTATCAGTATCAGTACTCTTCTTAGTCAGCATAGATAATGGCCCACTCAAAAAATTAGAAATACTTCTTTTATCCATGTCAGCTAAAGGGGAAGTAGGGATATCAGATATGTCAAGAGACTCAAATGAGAAAGAACTTCCCCCTTAGATGAATTCAACCCCAGTTGATTCTACTATCAAAGAAGTGGATACATGTTCTTCTTCAAAATTGATGGTAACTTGAGGCAGTGTAAGTGATGGCTGAGCAACAAAAGACGTAATTAATCTCTTGTACTCTAACATTACTGAAGCAGCTCTTGGGTGTTCTTATCCAACTCTTTAATTGAGACCCCATAGAAATTTGAGATCTTTAAGTTTGATTTCTCCCTCCTTGGGACACGTTTTCTTACTTTCCTCTGCAAAAGAATACAAAGCAAGAAAGTTAGTCAATAATTATGCAAATAAATGATAAACATAAAAAAAAAGTTAAAGAGAAAAGTTATAACTAATGCCACACCCTTCTTAGGGGCACTTGGGTATAGTGTAGGATACCCCCGTAGGAAGGGGGTATATTGGCAATTCTTGACAATGACACCACAATCCCCATAATCTTTATTAGAATTTGGCAGATTAACCACGAAAGCCCTATTGGCTTGCCTAGTCTTGAGATAATACGTGCTCTCCCCAATGGTTCCCCACTTGTAATAAAACATCAATTCAGGGATCCTAATATGCCTCCTATAACCTATGAACTCCATTTACCACCCTCGAAGTGTTTAGGGCTATTCTAGCAGGTACTACATCAAAATACTAACAAAAGTATAAAAACAAAGGATTTGGGGAAAAGGTGAATGCCACATTCAACAATGAAAAGAGTGGGAATCTAGTGACCCTCTCCTAAAGAGTAAACATTTATGGGACCCTGAGCTAAATCTAGGTCTAACCAGTAAAATATTTTTTCTCTTTTACCTAAACTCCTCCAATGAACCCTCATCCATAACATAAATCATGGTTGAAACAGAGAAAATGGTGAAAATAATAAATAAGGAAAGAAGGCTTACAGGAATCCAAAGACAATGGCAACGACGAAAAAATGGTGTGGGTAATAGATGACAAAGAGTTACAGAATGAAAAATCAAGAAGGAAAAAAAAATCTAAGTGCATAAAGCTTAAGGTGAAAAGAAAATGAGGGAAATATTCACCTATTTATAGGTTGCTTCAATAGTAGAGACAAAATGATTATCTGAATGAACGATTGAACTACTAACGACTGCACACTTCCTAAAATTCAAAAAGACCCGGGCACCTTTTGGCGGTTTCAAAAAGTTTGAATTATTTGAAAAAAAACTCCATTATCCACAATGCCAGCAAAAAACATTTACAAGTCCTAAAGGTTAGCTGGCAACCAACTCTCAAGTCACATACCGTGCAATATTTTGAAAAAATACTCCATACTTTCGATTAATCATCAAGCATGGAGCATTTGGGGCTTCTGTTGTATGTAAAAATTTCCTCCCCACTTATGTTTAGCTAATCAAGTTCTAATTTTGGTATTAAATAACCGATTAAACTCTAATTTCCAGTTTGAATGCCTTAGTAATATTACTCTTAATCAAAGCCAAAGCTCACATGTCTTTGTCATTAACAACCACGAAAACATCAAGAATTAACCAAGTAAGAAAAGGTCCTATGGAGAACCCACGGAACTAAGTGTTTTGACCTTAGTCGATTAAAATCCTTAATGGGTGGATGGCCCTGGGAGCAGATGCATTTTCACCATCCTAGGCCTAAGATTGTGTGATGACATTTTCTAAGAGTTAAGGAAAATCATAAATACATATTCAGCATAAAACATGGTAAATGTAAAATATGGAATTAATTAAATAATTTTATTAATAGTTAAGACTTTTACAAAGTATCCATATCATAACATTGCAAAAAAAATACATTTCTTTCGCTGTAACTTCATATTCGGCGCTCTAGCTCAGTAGTCACTCTAGCACAAATACCATCATTGTTTAGATTGGTATGTAACTCTTTTTCTCGATCATGGTAGAAAAGGTAGTTCTTTATCAATTAGATAGGTATTGTATCGGTCGGGATCCATAATTTTTCTCTCCAAGGGAAGGGGAGTTGAAGATGGGGACAATCTACCCCACACTATGGCCAAAGTTATGAATCGTGGGGCACCTTCATGACTGTCAGGGCATTTAGACACCCATGCTTACAAGAAACATGTATGGATACATCTAAGTGAGGCAAGGCATCTATCCAACCTAAATCATGGACTAATGCCCAAATTTCATGGGAGTCATGGTGAAATTGGTACCTTAGCCTCATTATTTTACTATGCAGTTTGTTCTTTGTCACCTAGTCATCTTTCAGGTCGGATGGACCTCCAACCTCCTTCCTTTTAGAAGGATGGTATTTTGGGGCAGTTGGGAGGCTGGAATCATTCACGAAACTGGAATCCTCCTTCCTGGTGCCATGTCTTTTTTCAATGTGGAAAATCAGGGATGAAAGTAATGTATATAGACTTTAAAGAAGATGAGATGGACTTAACCAAAGGACCTCCACTGGTAGAAAGGTTTAGGGTCTCTAGTATTCTGTCTGCATGCCTAACCATGAAAAACTAGTGATTTTAGGATATTTAAGTAGCAAGGATACCGACCTGGGATGCTCTCCACCAACAGACAGAGGCCTCCTCAAATAATAAACTTTGACTTGGGATGTTCTCTACCAATAGACAGAGGCCTCCTTAAAATCATAAATTTTGAGTAGCTCGTAGTAGTTAACGTGAGAAGTGTCAGGTTCTTTTTTTCTTGGAAGCTTCTTTAGAGTATAAAGAAAAAGGGTGTTAGTATAAATCCGCGTGGAGCTAGGGAGACCAAAATAAAATATGATCAGAAAGCATCAATGAATCTATTTTGTTCCCTCTAGAGTCCCACCTAAAACCCTTGTAGGGATCACGGTTGTAAGGAATTTGTGGATACTCCAACTCCATCAAACTAAAACCATGGGATGAGAACCCTTATTTGAATCAGGGAGGTTTATCACCCGCACCATGGCTGCCCTCCTTGCCTCAAATAAAAAGTGGTGTCATTTGATTTTTCCCAAGAATAACAATATCTAATTGGAGGAATTACTATTTGAATTTGGTATAACTATTTAATCCTGTGGATTTTGTTTACAATACTCATCTATTCCTAGTTATTTGAGTAAGAATTACTCAAAAGTATTCACAAAATTCTAGAAATAGTTAGTTATGGGGAAAAGTGATTCCACACTCAGCAATGGATTGGGTATGCAACCAGTGTCCTCCCTCAACACATTATAGCAAACATTAGGCTCCTCAACACACTCTCACTCACCGTGTATACCATTGTTCATATTAAAGAAACATAATAGTGGAAATTATGAGAGAACTAAGATGAAAAGATGATCATTTAGAGAAATTTCAGAAAAAATAAAAAATAAGAGAAAAAGATAAGACTTATAGGTTAAGACGAAAGAAAAGGATTTGACATTCTTAATTAATAGAAGTAAATATGAAAAATTGCGACTGGGGAAGTCTTTGAACTGTTTGGATCAACTTCCAAGGTAGTTCAACATTTAGAATAATACCCTATGTGATAACTGGTAGAAGTGCCTCGCATTTTCATTTCCTCGGTGTGCAGATCATTAATGTACCCCTAAAAGATCGGGAAAAATTATGAGCATGCCTTCAAAACTCAATGGGTAGAATAAAACGGATTTTTCATCTCAAAAAATAAAAACTATTGATACTCTTGAAGCTCATCTTTGACAAATGATTAACATCACTGCTAACTGGCGTTAGAGTCAACTAGTATTCAAACTTCACCACCCCATTCAGGATGCAAAGCTTTATAGGCAATTATGGGGAAATGATACGATTAAACCAAAAGACTTAATAGGTGTCTAGTACCTTTCATATATGATCATATCAAGATAATAATGAAAGTATCCAATCAATGAAAATCTTTCCATGGGATATAGTCAATCAAATCCCAACTACAACCCAAGATCATAGAGTCTTAGACGACTTAATATTTTATATTCCCTATAAATGTAACCCACACCCCAGGGAAAAGGGGTATGAAATTTATGCTATTGTGAGTTAATCAATACAAAGAGAAAGAAATACTTTGTGGATGTAGGAACATTTACAAACTATGTATATTATGTGTTGTGTAATTGTGTGATGTTTATTTATAGGTCGGATTTATTTTTTTGGAATCAATCTAAGTAGGATTTTACCACCTATAATTCACACTAATTTTTGAGAAATTTTACAGATTTTATATTAGAAGTTACCATGGCCTTCCAAAATTGAGATAATTAATAAATTCATAGTTAATATACAATGTATTATAAATTTTATTTGGTGAACTCATTTTCAAACAATAAAATGTTATATTTAACTTTATTTCATATCAATGTGAGATCTAACGTTCGATTTATTTTGTTTGTGCAATTCAAAGGAAGAATTGACTCAACGTGTTGATGCTTTGGAGGAGAATTAATTTCTTCTCATATTTGTGGAATTCTAAGTGTTGATCTCTAAAAATGGATAGGTTCCATTTTTATAATCACAGATAGAAATTATAGAAATAACATAAACCACGCATATAAAAGACAGATATTTTAGAGTGGTTCGATTGTAAAATAGCCTACGACCATTATAGTTCTTATTTAATCAGGTTTACAATATCTTAGTAGGATAAGCCTATGTATGATTCGAGTTATCCCTTAAGTTAAGGGGTGAATTTTTATTTATAGCGGTGTGAAACCCTATAGATGGAGCGCCTTTATATTGCCAGGCATTTACATCTGTGTACAGTAAGTACAACTCTTGGAATTCATAACTGGTTGATATTTCGCCCAAATGACTATTGATGTTCCAATTGGTTGAACTTCTAGAGTCGGTTGGCCTTCTTGCTGACTAAGTTCTTCTAATGCCGATCAAGTAAGTTGGTTGACCATGTTGGATAATAGGTATGACTTCGTCATTGGTCCATGTAGGAACATAATTTTTACATACAATAAAAGCCCCTAATGCTTCATGCTGGATATTTTCATGAAAGTGTGGAGTATTTAGCCCAATAAGTTGCTCGGCGTTCTATTTTGAATATTTGCTTTGTTTTCGACCTCCCTCACTTGTAAAATTTTTGCCCTCACTATTTGACGATGGCATTTTGTTAATAATTTAAAGTGTAGCGAACCACCGAATGGTAATTTAGTGTTTTCTCGCCTTTAGTACTGTGCAACCATCGGAATGTCAATCATTGGTACAGTTAATAATTATTTTTTTCCTTTTTTGAGGTAAGTTATAAAAATGAAGTTTATACTGGTTGTTTTACCATAACTCTTTCAAATTCTAAACCTCACTATGTCTCCAAGTTTTCCACCTACTCCCATTTTCACCGTTCTTGCTTCAGCACTTATTTCCTCTATAAGACTTCTTTCCTCTTCTTTGATTTATGTCTTCTAATAATCATGGTTTATATTTTTCATTGAAATTATATAGAAGAGTTTAGCAGAGGAAAGAGGAATCCCTAATTGGGTAGTTTTAGAAATGCCTATTCCTCCAGTAGACGTTTTGTCATTGGCGGAAGGTCATTGGATCCCATCTTTGTTTATAGCTGAGTGTGACATTACTTTTCCACCAATCGCTTTTTCCTTAAATTTTGTCAATACATTGATGTTGTCCTTGCTAGGGTAGCCACCAATACATTGAGGATAGTGAATGGGATTCATAGGCTTAACCAGATCCATAGGACCCATATTGGTATTCTTGAGTTAATATTCTACTGTAAATGGGTCACCTGTGACAATACCTGTTATTTGAAGACTAAATTTGCCAATAGGGCCTTAGTAGTCAATTTACCAAATTCTAATAAGGACTACTTCGACTATGGCGTAGTGTTCAAGAACTAGCAAATTGTTCCTCTTCAAAATGGGGAAGAGTATGATGGACCCAGGTGTCCTCAAACAGGACGAGGCATAGGTTGTGAAATTTCTTCTTTTTATGTCGATTACCTCTTCGATAATTTTTTAACTAATCCTCTTTTTTATTTTATGTAGGTAAAGTAAGAAAAAGTATCCCAAGGAGGTAGATATCAGATTTGGGGAACATAAAGTTTTGTGGGGTCTTCATCGAAGGATTAGTGAAGAACACCCAAGAGCGGCCTCCTACTTGCTGAATTATGGGAGTTCAATTACCTATTTTATTACCCGTCCTACAGTTACTCTGCCCTCACTTTCCATCAATTTTGAAGAAGATCATGTTCCCAATTCTTTGGCCACTGAATCCACAGGTGCTGAGGTTTTTCCGGGAGGAACTTCTTGATCGTTTGAGGCCCTAAACATTTTTTAAATTCCTATTTATCCTTATTCTCCTGCTGTAGATATGACGCAGAGGAAAATGCCCAACTTGATGCAATGGGGGTGAAAAACTTGATCACTTCCATTAGGAGTCACAACATTATTTATAACTGCCATTATGAGTCATAAAATATGTGGGTAATAAAAAATTTGAGTCAATTGGTTTATCACTGCTAATGACAGTCACAAATCTTACCATATAATTAATTTGTGATCGCTATAAGGAGTCATAATTTTATAACTGCCACAAAGAGTCGCAAATTTATCACTAGACTTAAGTTATGACTCTTATGAGCAGTCACAAAATTGTAACTGCTATGAGCAGTCACAAATTTTAGATTTGTGACCGCTATTAACAGTCATAAATTTATCACTACTCGTAGCTGTCATAAATTTTAGCTTAAGACTTCATTTATGACTGCTATGAGCGGTCAAAAATTTCCCTCTTCTCTCTTCTACGTGATCTTCAATCTCCCGCTCCCCTCCTCCGTCCCTTTTCAATCTCTCGCTTCCTTCTCGATAAAAGTTTGCCCTAGGTTGAACTCTCTCTCGATCTATATTTTTTTTCACGCTAAAAAAAATGCACACCGGCTCATTTTCATTTCCCTATTCTTTCTCCTCTCTCCTCTCTCCTCTCTCCTCTCTCCAAGTTCTTCATGGTAAGATCTCATTTTGTAGTACTGGTTTCATAAAACCATAAACGTTATTTTTTAATATGTAGTTTTAATCTATAATATTAACTCATTTCGTTAATATTATAGATCTTTAATTCCAAATCATTTTATTTAGTTTCAATCTATAGTTATCGATTCATTTAGTTTAATTTTAGTTTCATTTGAAAGAATATTATTTTTTTCATTTTTATTTTATCTAGTTTCAATCGTTAATATTACAGATCTCAGAATCCTTGGTTTTTCATTAACTCATCTGTTTTTTTATTTATATCTGACGAATTTTATTAAATAGAAAAATGATTACCATAAAATTTATTAAGTGGGAGACAATAGGAGATGGACTAGTCAGATAGAAACTAACTGTATTGGTTTTACATCTCTATGTTTCATTAACATATTTTGATTAACTTCTTTTTATCCGGTGAAATCTTAAAATTTGCGGTGAAATCTTGAAATCTGCGATTATTGTTGGATTGTTAAAACTTGTTATTAACTTCGTTTTGATTAATTTATGTTTGATTAACTTCATGTTTGATTAAATGGGCATTGAAAATTTAGTGCATTCCCATCAAACACAAAGTTAATAACAAGATTTAACTTTGGTTTTACATCTGTCCAAAATTCAAATGGACATTGAAAATGTGGGGCATTCCCATGTTAGAGATGAAGCTCAAAATGTAGCGTGGAAGAATTTGTTTCAATCTTTGAGAATTGAAGAGGCTAATTAGAAGGATAAATCTAGATTCAAATGGATTATTGGTGGTGATATGTGTACAGCCTCTTTCCATATATTTGTTAATTTTTGAAAGTCTATTATTAGATTTTTTGAAAATAATTAGGTTATTCCTTGATTTAAATCTAATCACTTGGCTCTCATTCCCAAGTCAGTTGATGTTGATTTTATCAAACAATATAGGCCCATAGCTTTAGATAGTTGTGTCTTCAAGATCATTACCAAGATTCTTCTAATATATTAAGTAGAATTGCTCACAAAATTATCACTCCAAATCCAATTGGTTTCATACCAGGACACACAATCCTTCATTTCATATATTTGACATCTAAGAACTTTAACCTCCTAGACTATAAATGCTTAGGTGGTAATGTAAGGATTAACCTCCTTCAATATGGATTAATATGTTGGTTAGGTAAAAATTATTAGTACATGATTTATGCTATGAGCTATGGGACTGTGCATGTTGTCTATGTTGGTAATGTTTTCAAATTATTATGTCTGTATTGCATTAAATTTATATATATGTGATAATTTATAGCTTTCTAGTTTGGTTGTGAATACTAGATTATTTACAGGAACAGACTAAGGGTAGCATGATGTATGGGTTTAAGGGCTGCCCAGATGGGGTTATGAAAAATAAATATATTGAGTTGATAGCCGACTTTGTTTATCCTCATAGAAATCTGGTCAATCTACACTCCCTACATAAATATATCGATTCGTATGTTTTCTAATAAAGACTAGTAATAGATTTAGTTTGTGAAATTTTAGCTATCAAATAGTTTGGTTTCAGTTCCTTTTTAGTTGGCCTTGTATAGTTTTCTACCGATTTTATGCTAACTTCTTCAATACTCCTGCTATCTAGATTTTATCCACTAGTATCCATGTTGATTTAGTGTAATACACACACTTCTTTCGATTTCAGCTTACATTATTAATTTGTGACATGAATACTAGGCATTATAACAAAACAGGCAGTGAGAGGTATGAGGAACGCTAGTCCTTACAACAACGGATCGAGGTCCAAAATAAAAATCCCTACATCCCAATTTAATAGTTCCACTTGTTAAAATGTCCTAAATAATTGTCCGCTTTCCTTTTTTGAAAGATAATCAAGGAACCAAATGTCCCTTCAACATACTTCATTTACTCTCAATATATGAAGTTTTGTAAACAATTGACATGATTTTCTTTTGTTTTCTTTTTTTACAACTCGTGAAGAGAATAATGTTTCCTTAAATAATGCTAAACATGTATTGGTTGTATGGTTGTTGTTATATTTCTTATATTTGTGTTAAATTATGTTCTGTATCCTCTAATCATTCAATATAAGATCAAGAGCCTCCTTAGTGAATTTGAAAATAAATTATATATGACATGCTGCAGATCATACTCATTTAAGGGAGGTAACTCAGTCCATGGAGATGGTTTACCTAGACATAGTTCGAGAAACCCCTGATAAGAGAAAATAGGTTAATTCATCTCATTATGATATTACGTGTAATATATTCCATGGTCACTAGATCCTCAACACTAAGTATATGGGAAAAATTGAGGTTGATCAGAACCATTAGGCCCTTCAGGTGTCATGTATTTAAGTTAGGTATTGTGATGATTATTTAGAGTAATGTGAGGTTTTGGTGGGGTCTCCACATTTCCATACACATTTATGTTTGATTTTTTTAGCCATTTTCTTTTTTCCCTTATTAGCTGTAGACTTTGAATGAACTTTCCCGTATTCAAAATCATCCCTCTATATGGACTCTAAACCATCATGGCCTTGCCTAGCACAAAATTAATAGTAGGTATGGATGTTTTCAAATGTAAATGCTTGCCAGAACCCCTTACCATCATAACCAGTCCTAACATGTTTAGGGATTGGTTTTAAAACATCAACCTCAATACACACCCGAGCATAGTTGGGCATAGTCGGTGTAGCAGTTGATTCATACCGCCCTTATTATTCTAAAATGGTCCACTACAACCCTTACTATCAATCAAAAACTTTAGAATATGGTATTAATGATGCTACCGACCTTACTATTAATGGTCAAGATTATGCATACTACTACAATTATTAATTATTTATCATGTTTGCATTAATGATTTATCATGTATTTATCATGTATTAATGAGTTATCATGTATTTAAGAACTTTTAGTGTTTATAAATCAAGTCCAGTGGAAGAGATACCTTCAGAGGAAGATAAAGCATGAATTAAACTACCTTTATGATCTCTAACTAAGCCACCAGCTCCTAAGGGACTTGGATTCCCTTTTAAAGCCCCATCACAACTTAATTTAACAAGACCTTCACTAGGTCTCAGCCAATTGACCAGTTGAATTATTCTTGGAGAAGATTGAATGAAATTGATCTTGAACAACTGAATGATGAATTCATAGTTTTTTTAGGAGACTTGAATTTTCTAACTGAGCAGCAAGAATGAACCATTTCCATGGTTTGGACAATGATAATATTAGTCTTCATTTTGATACCTTGAAACACACTATCATTTTTTGCCTTCCTTAACTCCTAAATGATAGCAGTAGGAATAATGATGAAAAGAAACTTAATGAAATCTTGTTTAGTCCTCCTCAACCACCAAGACATGAGCAATATATTAAAAGATGAAAAGGAAATCTGCACACAAACTAATTTAGCAAAATGTGTCCATACATCATGAGCTACTGGACCATTTAAAAATAAGTGTTGAAAATTTTCAGAGGCATTGTGACAGCATTGTCACCTAGATGCCAGTATTTTGGATAACATCATCAAGAGGCACAATATGCATGAGAAATTTCCAAAGGATCAAAGAAATTTTTAGAGGAATATAAGAAATCCACACTGCTTTGAAGAGGAAAGAAGCTGGTTTAGAGTTGCTAATGAAATTCCATGCTGAATTTGAAGTAGACTGTTTTGAAGAGGAAAGAAGCAGGTTTAGTCTCAGTAGTGGACATGAACCCTAAATGACACACCTCTATCTCACCTCTACTTTATCATAAACATATTCAGCATATTGGGAATGTGTGTGGTTGTCGTTGTACATATATGTCCCTTCTATTACTCACATTGAAAATGTGAGTGGTTGTCAATAGTGCATTACATGATCTTGGATATTCTAACCCGTACTAAAATTAAACATCACTTCACAATCATGTTTAACTTCACATTGTTTGTGTAGTATGGACTTAAGAATTCAATATGAACTATATATGAGTTTCTGTCACGAATTTTCAGCACTGCACACCAACTTTTTGGCTAAACATTATGTGAAAGAAAGGTTATTAAATAATAATTTTTTTTCATATTGTGTTTGCTTTTAGTTCCTACTATGTGGAAAAAATTAATTTTAACTGAGTCTCGGTGTTGAATTTTTTGCTCACCAACATCAAGCTCTATGTGGCATATTTTCTTTGTATACATTTTGCTTATGTATGTGATAAGTTGTTTTATGAAACAACTTGAATTCTGATCTTTAAATTCTTATATTCATCTTTATTTATTTTGGTCTTGTTTCATTACCTGTACAGATTGAGAATCTAGTTGCAAATATAACCCTTGGACATGGAGGGGATCAAGGGGATAAATTAAATAATGAATTTGCAGAGCTAATTCGTCCAATTGTTGTTCTTCCAATTCATAATGCGACATCAAGGGCATATCTCAACTCAAGCTGGAAATCAGCCATTGACCCATCGTCGCTGTCTGTGAAGCTTTTCATGTTGTACGATCCTTATCGATTATCATCCAGTCATTTTGCATTTGAGGTCATGCAAAGCATCAACAATGGAGACAACACCATCCGTGTTGCGTAATCAAAATTGATCATTCTCCAATATGGATTAAATGCCAAAACTATTTGGAATTCTCATTTACTGCCAATTTTTCCGCATGTTAAATGCTAATGTCCATGAGTAGGTGTTTTGTGAGAATGCAACATAGGTTCAAGTATTCGTTTTGCATGTGTCTGCTAGTATTGGTTCTTTGTGTGATGCCTTCACTTCTTTGCAGATTGGCCAGGGTACATATAGTGATGTTTATCGGGCACGTGACCTCTATTAGGGGAAGATCGTTTCTTTGAAAAAAATGAGGTTTTCGTGATATAAAATGCAACAACTTTTACTTGGACTTGATCATTGCCATAGTCTTGGACTTGATCATTGCTATAGTCATGGTATTATGCACCATGATATAAAAGGTTCCAATCTTCTAATTGACGTTAAAGGTATTTTGAAGATTGCAGACTTTGGTTTGACAAGTTTTTTTTATCCTTATCAGAGCCAGCCTCTGACAAGCCGTGTGGTGACTCTCTGGTACTAACCACCTGAGCTTTTACTTGGTGCCACTTATTATGGTTCTGTGGATGGTAGAATTGCCCCTTTTAATATTAATATTGAATTTATCTTAAGTTTGGCAGGGAATCTATAAATGTAGCCCCATACATGCTTTCTTATCTTAAGTTTTGTAGGGAATTTATAATGATTGCAGCCCCATACATGCTTTCTTATTTAGTCTACTATTTCCATAAATTTATAATGATTGCATCCCCATAACAGTTGCACGCACACACACACACACACACACACTCATATATATATATATATATATATTGTTTTTTTTTGTTTTTTTACGTTGCATGCTAAGGGCATATTCCTTGCAATAGAAAGTATGTTTTCATTACACATAAAACTTCATGAACACAATTTTGACTCCTCACTTTTCCAATACATTGGCTATTTCGCATCCGCATGACTTTTCAACTTCACATATCTCTCAAATGGTTGATATAATGAGATTGTGAATAAACAAATTTTCTTGATCACCCTGTGCGACATCAATTTCTACTACTTTCTTAACGTTTGCATACTTATTTTATTTAACAATTCCGTGTCTGATATACAAGTCTGTCTCAAATATTAATTTCTGCCTCATATTTGGTATGTTTCTAGTATAGAAGTTATTTTATATTAAAAATTATTTGGTATGTTTCTTGTATAAAAGTTTCTTTATATTAACTCCTTCCTCTAAACCTTGTAATTATGTGTCTGATAAACAATTTTGCCTCTTTATATTAACTTCTGCCTCTTTATATTAAACCTTGTAACCCGAGGTTATGCTCATTGTTTTTTATAGAATTTGCCCCTGTCAACCTTACTCCCCTCGATATGAGAATATTATTCATCATTATTTTTGCATATTCAGGTGTACTTTGTTTTTCTTAGAATAATACTTTTGTATACTGTAGGGCATTGATGAACCCCACTATAAGGAAGCGTCGTGCTGATGAGCTCAGATTCAATTGCATAGTTGATCGGCATATAGAGGATGGGGAAATTGTTCTTTTTAACGGGAAACCGAGCTTGCATCGGATATCAATCGAGCTTGCAGGGCATTGATGAACTTGCTTGTGTTGCCGCTAATTATAGGTCAACTTTGAATCTTGTTGAATCTTGATCTGCTGATACTTAATTTTGCTCATTTAGTTAACTATAACGCTGCAATTTTGATATCTTCTATTATTTACAAAATTGAGGAAACGTTTGGTGGTGTAGGAATTTGAGAGAACTGGATTTTGGGGAGAGTGAAGTGGAAGACCTAAGTGGGCATTGGCTAAGCCATTTCCCTGATACTTGTACGTCGCCTGTGTCTCTAAACATCGGTTACTTGGCATCTGAGGCGAGTTTCTTGACACTTAAGCGCTTAGTTGCTCGGTGTCCCAACCTGATAAGTCTCCAGCTTAACTGAGTTGTTCCCCTTGAGAAGCTTTCGAACCTGCTCGTTTGGGCGCCACAGTTGGTTGAGTTAGGGACAGGTGAATTTTTCAGCTGATGAGCTCCGATCGAACATATTCTCGAGTCTAGCGGAGTCCTTTTCAGGCTGTAAACAACTCAAGGGTCGGTCTGGTTTTTGGGATGTGGTTCTATCTTACCTTCCAGCAATCCATTCAATCTGTTCTGGGATCACTTCATTGAATTTAAGCTATGCAGCTACCCAAAGATCTGATCTTACCAAGCTTGTTGCCCAGTGTCATAAATTGCAGCGTCTATGGGTATGCCTGATCTTATGTATTGTACTATTACTTGATAACTTTTCTATTTGTCTTGTTGACATTTTTTCTGGTGCACATTGCTTTCTAATAATTCACTATTTGCAGCCAAGCAAGATGGTACTTCACCAAAGATATACAGAGGATTAAGATTAGATCATGAGATGGTTAACATGATATGGTTTTCAATATAGTGAGTATGAAATCGACGAGCTTTGCGGATCAATTCCATTCTAGTATGGCACCATAGATGGATCCACCATTTTGGTTCGAGAACAGTTTGATCTGTTCTGTTTTCTTGTCTATCAAGTTCAAGTAGGCAAACTACTTGTATAAAGCACATAATTACGAGTTCTTAACTGATTTGGTGGAGGAGGACATCAGCAGTCTTTGACTTTACCTTGTCAAACTCAAGCAAGCTGTCACACCCCAAACCCAATATTCATACTAATCATTAGTTATTAGAATAATTAGATCATCATCTCGAGCCCATTGAAATATTTAATTCATTTATCAATATTTTTCTGCATAAAGAACATAATATCATTCTTGTGACATAACGAAGTCAACATGAGAGTCATAATTAGAGATTATCAACTCCATCCATGCTAACTCAATATATACAATGTGTGAGTATATTAAAATCTTCAGTGTGACAATAATAAAATCTTCATACTTAAACTCTATCTCTTCTAACGGTGCAACTCTCAAAGTTATCGGTCATATAGTATCCTAGCTGGCAGTGTATAAACCTAAAATTGTTAAAATATAAACCGTAAGCATTGCGCTTAGTGAGGTACACCTTCCCTACAATAAGATGATAATTCTATATCGAATATGTGGATATAAAAATCCGAACAATCCTGTCCATTAGCAATAAAAAATCCTGGATCATAAAATCCAAGTAATTCTGCCCATTGGCAATAACAAATCCTGGATCATAAGACCCAAATAATTCTTTCCATTGGCAATAATAAATCCTGGATCATAAGATCCAAACAATCTTGGATATTTTAATATCCAAACAAATCCTGAATACCGAACTATTCAAACAAATCCTGCTCTTAAATCTATATTCATATATCTATATATATGAAACAATCATAAGTACACTCACCTTGACAGTTTAACTGGCTTTTCCCTTGCCTTTATCCAGTACTTGTTCAATCAACTCTTCTTTCCTTCCTATCATTCTTAAAATATTAGTATCATCATAAGAATATCAATAATCCAAAGAATGATTTAACCATAATTCAATCCATAAGCATCACATGATTCCATTCAAATCATTTATCACAAGTGAAGTTTCATCCAAATCCATGTTAATATATTTAACATATCCGAATCATAGACAAAATATACATTCATTTATTCTTGGTGATTCAGTCCTTATCATATTAGGATTCCAATACAAAAGAGGGTGTGATATTTCAAGTTTCCTAGAGCGAGATAGGTCCATTGCTTTACTACATCGGAAATCTGCCCTATAGGCTCCTCTATTGTTCAATCAACTTTCAAGAATTTTCATAATTTTTATACATCTTAACTTTCTATGATATTTCACCCAATTTCATAAATTAAAATTTCATAATTTTCAGAGTTCATTTGCTATGTCAAGTAAGACATCAAACATATGGTATGCATACTTTCACACTTGGGGAAGATTTCATACCCAAACTTCAAACTCTCACCAAAGACTCATTTCTCGGTATTTTCACATTACTTTTGGATATGTCATACATATATGAGTCCAGGTTAATCTCCAATTGGAATCAATCAATTCCAGTAAGTATACAAATTATATGGAAGTTTGAATAAACAAAGTTTCTAAACAAAGCAATTTTAGGGTTTTGTACATTCAACTTAACTTAAACTTTCATCTAACCATACAAATATATCAAGGGCTTAAATTTTAGTAAACAAATGATGATTTCTATCATATAAAACATAAATATAAGAAAAATCACAAGATTTGTGGTTAGGATTACCTTTGGGGCTTTTACGTAATTTCTATGGATTTTTCTCCAATTTTCTCCTCACTTTTTCTTCCTAACTTCCTAATTCAATTTCTTTAAGCTTAAATTCTCTCATGGATGAATTTGGATGAATAAGGAGGTAATTCTAAGTGTTTTAAGTCGGCCAAAGTCACCACCCTTACCAACCAATGAAAACAAAACATTTGTTGCCATAATAAGACAAAATACCACTTAACGGATGGACTATTTTGCCCTTGTTTCTTAGTATTGGTATAACTTCTTACTCGAGCCTCCGTTTAACACACTATTTATTGTGTTACATCCCTAAATAACCTGCCTACAAATATCTAGCTTTCATCTCAAGTCAATTATTACGTTATAAAGGTCAAAACTAGCCTTAAACATGAACATTCCTACCGAAAACTTCAAAATCTCACATTTGTAACTAATTCGATATTTCATGCTTTATGAAGCTAGGAATAGACTAAATATAATGACTTAACATTATATATACTAATAACAAATTATCCATATCACATAATCTAATCATGATTTAAACATAATTTATCATAATTATATTCGGGTTGTCACAATTCTCCGCTTGTTTGGAAATTTCGTCCCCGAAATTGACATACCTTGGTTGTCCGAATCAAACAAATACGGATAACACATCTTCATGCTATCATCACTCTCCCATGTAGCTTCTTCCATGGAATTCCTTCTCCACGTAACCTTCACAAGTGGGATCACTTTTGATCTCAATATTTGTTCTTTCCTATCGACAGTTGCAAGTGGTTCTTCCACATAGCTCAAATCTTCTTTTAACGTAATAGGTTGTTCCACCAATACGTGTGAAGGATCCGCTATATAATTCCTCAACATAGAAACATGGAAAACATCATGTAATCATGCTAGTTCCTGTGGTAACGCTAACTTGTAGGCAACCATCCCGACTTTCTCAAGAATTTCATAAGGTCCAATGTAGCGTGGACTTAATTTACCTTTCTTTCCAAACCTCATAACTCCTTTCCATGGCGATATCCGAAGAAACACATAATCCCCCTTCTGAAATTCTAAATCTTTTCGTCACTTATCCACATAACTTTTCCGTTTGCTTTGAGCCGTTCTCATTCTATCTTGAATAATCTTCACTTTTCAGTGGTGACTTCAATCAACTCTGGACCCTCTATCTTCCTTTCACCAACTTCACCCCAATAAACAGGTGTACGACACCGTCTACCATACAATGCTTCATATGGTGCCATACCAATAGTAGATTGAAAACTATTGTTATATGCAATTTCTATCAAAGGTAAATATTCATCCCAATTACCTTTGAAATCAAGCACACAAGCTCTAAACATATCTTCCAAAATTTGTATTATCCTTTCAAATTGCCCATTTATCTGACGATGAAAAGTCGTACTAAACTTTAAGTTAGTACCCATAGCATACTGCAAGCTATCCCAAAATCTGGATGTAAAAGTAGGGTCCCTATCTGAAACAATAGATATCGGTGCTCCATGCAAATGAATAATCTCGTTAACATATAACCTAGAATACCTATCAATTATATACGTAGTCTTGTCTGCTAGAAAATGAGCGGACTTGGTCAATCTGTCCACCACTACCCAAATCGAATCTGACCCCTTCTGAGATCGAGGAAGCCCAACCACAAAATCCATCGTTACATGATCCTATTTCCATTTCGGTATTGGCAATGGCTAAAGCAGACCAGCAGGTTTCTGATGCTCCACTTTCACTTGCTGACATATAAGGCACATAGCAACAAAATCAGTTATTTCCTTCTTCATATTATTTCACCAATAATGCTCCTTTAAATCCCTATACATTTTAGTACTACCAGGATGCATAGTATAAATGGAATTATGAGCCTCATCTAAAATTTCCTCTTTCAATCCACCCACATTAGGCACACATAACCGCTACGTATACAATAAAGTGTCATCATTCACAATACAAAAATCTTCAGACCTACCATCTCGGACATCTTGTCGTTTCTTCTCAAGAAAAGGATCTTGGATTTGCAAATCATGAATACGGGTAGCTAACAAAGGTCTTACGCTTACATGAGCAAAGAACCTGTCCCCATCTGCTAGCTTTAATTCTACTCCCATCAATCTCAACTCCATGATGTGGGCAACTCTAGCACATCAAATACAAGATAACATGCCCGAAGCCTTTCTACTCAGAGCATCTTCAACTAAATTTGCCTTCCATGGGTGGTAGTGAATTGTACAATCATAATCTTTAATTAACTCCATCCATCGCCTCTGCCTCAAATTCAACTCCTTCTGAGTAAATAAATACTTAAGGCTCTGATGGTCAGTAAAAATTTCACATACCTCACTATATAGATAATGACGCCATAATTTCAAGCAAACACAATAGCAGCAAGTTCCAAATCATGTGTGGGATAATTACGTTCATGTGTACGCAACTTCCTAGAAGCATAAGTAATAACTCTACCATGCTGCATAAAAATACAACCCAACCCCTGGTGTGAAGCGTCGGTATAAATAACAAAACCACCTCCACCATGCGGAATAGTAAGAACAGGTGCAGTTACCAACCTCTTTTTCAATTCATCAAAACTATTTTCAGAATTAGAATTCCATTCAAACTTAATATATTTGGGGTCAATTTAGTCATTGGCAAGGAAATTAAAGAAAATCCTTTAATAAACTTTCTATAATACCCAGCTAAACCCAGAAAACTCCTCACCTCAGTCACATTATTGGGCCTCTCCCAATTTACAATAGCTTCTACCTTCTTGGGATCAACACATATACCATCTCCATAAATAACATGGCCTAAAAATAAGACTTTTGATAGCCAAAATTCACATTTGCTAAACTTAGCATACAATTCCTTATCTTTCAACACATTCAAAATAGTTCTGAGATGCTTTTCATGTTCAACCATATCACGTGAATAAATCAGAATATCATCAATGAAAACTATCACAAAGGAATTAACAAAGGGATGCAGTAACCGGTTCATAAGATCCATAAATACAGTTGGAGCATTAGTCACCCCAAAAAGCATCACCAAAAACTCAAAATGACCATACCGAGTGCAAAAAACAGTTTTAGAAATATCACTCTCCTTCACCCTCAACTGATGATACCCTGATCGCAAGTCTATCTTTGAAAACACTTTATCACCCTGTAACTGATCAAACAAATCATCTATACGAGGTAAAGGATATATGTTCTTAATTGTATATTTATTTAGTTGCTTATAATCAATATACAAACGCATAGTACCATCTTTCTTTTTCACAAATAAAATTGGTGCACCCCACGGAGATACACTGGGTTGTATAAACCCCCTATCAAGTAAATCCTGCAACTGGATCTTAAGTTCTTTCAATTTAATAGGTTCCATTCTATACGATGCCATTGAAATAGGGTATGTCCCCGGTGCTAATTCAATACTAAATTCAACCTCTCTTTCTGGAGGTAACCCGAGAAACTCACTAGGAAACACTTCTGGAAAATCCCGTACAATAGGAACATCAACTAACTGTAAATCCCCCTTCCTTGTGTCAAGAACATATGCAATAAAACCCTCACAACCCTTACTCAATAATTTCCTCGTCTGAATAGTAGAAATGATGCAACTGGGAACAATTTTTCTTTTCCCCACAAATTTAAATTCAGGCTCAGCAGGCATATTAAAAACAACTTCCTTACAGAAACAATCCATAGATGCATGATATTTAGATAACCAATCCATTCCCAGAATTATACCAAAATCAGAAATATCCAATGGAAGTATATCTATAACTGTATCTCTAGACCCCATAGTCAAAACATAGTCACGAAAATCATATTCAGCTACAACCATATCCCCCATAGGCATATAAATACCCAACCCCACATCTAAACGAGTACATGGTCTATTCAAGTATACAACAAAATCATAGGACTCAAAAGAATGTGTGGAACCATGATCAATCAAAACATAAGCACTTCTATCAGTAACAGAAAGTGTACATATCACCACAACTGGAGTAATCTGAGCTTCTTTCATTGTAAAAACTCATCCACCTGGCCTGGAACTACTAGCTTGTCCTCTGCCCATACTTTTCACTACACTGCCTGGAGATAACATTCTTCTTACTACTTCACTATGTGCTGCCGAAGTCTCTGCCAACTGCGGATAATTCTTCTTAACATGCCCCCACTTGATGACAATGGTAGCATTCCACTACTTTAAGCTTAGGACACTCGGATTTATAATGCCCCTCCTCTTTACAAAAGAAACATATAGAAACTCTCATTGGTGTCTCACCCTTTCTAGACCTCCTAACCAGACTAGAAGATCCTCCACCCCTAGTATCTCTGCCAAATCTCCCCAGACCTCTACCACTATCTCCACCACCTCTCCGAAATTTATGAGGTTCTATCTTAACACTTCCACCCTCACCTCCCTTAGATTGAAATGCATCAAATCTACTTTTCTTAAAACTCTCTCTACTGGACACCCCTTGGTTTATTTGCCTCTCTGCTATCGTGGCTTTGTTTACCAGAGAAGCATAATCTTCTAACTCATAAGTGGCCACTCTATTTTGAATAGGCCAAATCAATCCATCTTGAAACTTACTACATTTATCTTCTTCATTCTCCACATACTTGGTAGCAAATATAGACAAAGCAGTAAATTTAGCCCCATACTCCCTCACAGACATTTTTCCTTGCGTCAAATTTATAAACTCCCTTAACTTCTCCCTCCTATAAACTTTAGGGAAATACTTAACATACAAAGCTTTAATAAATTCAGCCCAAGTAATAAAATCAGTACGTTCCATCCTGGGCACCAAATGCTTGCTGGCTTCCCACCAATATTTGGCCTCTCCTTTCAGCTTAAACACTACTAGATTCACTTTCTGGTTATCTGGAACCTTCATAATTGCAAATATAGTTTTATATCCTGACCCACATCTCAGCTTCCATAGGTTTAACTGACCCTAAATATTCTGGAGGGTTCAAATTCAAAACTTCTCATATATGGAATCCTTCATTTCTTTCCTTTCTCCTTTCTCAATCATGGCCATAGTCTTTGATTCTTGATATCTAGCCTGTTGCTCTGCCATTAATGCCATATTTCTTTCATGTTGTTCAGCCATCCTCAATATTGCCTGTGCCATTATTTGCATCTCTGTAGGCGGCTCCTTCTCTCTAGCCCTTCCCGCAATGCTCTGCTCTACTTCAGTATTGTCTGTACGAGAAACTACTCCCTCTTCTCTATGTTGTCCATCCCAGGTTCCATCTAGAATTATCTATAATACAATAAAGTTCTAACAACCAATATAAACAGTTTATAATACTAAACTATTGGTTAGTACATAAACAATTCATAAATGACAAATCAACTCAATACTGCCATCTAATCATCACACACGTCCAGAATTAAAAACCACGCTCTGATACCACTAATTGTCACACCCCAAACCCAATATCCATACTAATCATTAGTTATTAGAATAATTGGATCATAATCTCGGGCCCATTGAAATATTTAATTCATTTATCAATATTTTTCTGCATAAAGAAGATAATATCATTCTTGTGCCATAACGAAGTCAACACCAGAGTCATAATTAGAGATTATACAATACTATGATTAACTATGATCAACTCAATCCATGTTAACTCAATATATACAATGTGTGAGTATATTAAAATCTTCAGTCTGACAATGATAAAATCTCCATACTTAAACCCCAGCTCTTCTAACGGTGCAACTCTCAAAGTTATCGGTCATATAGTATCCTAGCTGGTAGCGTACAAACCTGAAATTGTTAAAATATAAACCGTAAGCATTACGCTTAGTGAGTTACTCCTTCCCTGTAATAAGATGACAATTCTATATCGGATATTTGGATATAAAAATCCAAAAAATCTTGCCCATTGGCAATCCAGGATTTCTTCCCATTGGCAATGACAAATCCTGGATCATAAGACCCAAATAAGTCTTCCCATTGGCAATAACAAATCCTTGATCATAAGATCCAAACAATATTGAATATTCTAATATCCAAACAAATCCTGAATACCGAACTATTCAAATAAATCCTGCTCTTAAAGCTATATTCATATATCTATATATATGAAACAATCATAAGTACACTCACCTTGACAGTTTAACTGGCTTTTCCCTTGCCTTTATCCGGTACTTGTTCAATCAGCTCTTCTTCCCTTCCTGTCATTCTTAAAATATTAGTATCATCATAAGAATATCTGATTTAAACATAATTCAATCCATAAGCATCACTTGATTCCATTCAAATCATTTATCACAAGTGAAGTTTCATCCAAATCCATGTTAATATATTTAACATATCCGAATCATAGACAAAATATACATTCATTTATTCTTGGTAATTCAGTCCTTATCATATTAGGATTCCAATACAAAAGACGGTGTGATATTTCAAGTTTCCTAGAGCGAGATAGGTCCATTGCTTTACTACATCGCAAATCTGCCCTATAGGCTCCTCTATTGTTCAATCAACTTTCAAGAATTTTCATAATTTTTATACATCATAACTTTCTATGATATTTCACCCAATTTCATAAATTAAAATTTCATAATTTTCAGAGTTCATTTGCTATGTCAAGTAAGACATCAAACATATGGTATGCATACTTTCACACTTGGGGAAGATTTCATACCCGAACTTCAAACTCTCACCAAAAACTCATTTCTCGGTATTTTCACATTACTTTTGGATATGTCATACATATATGAGTCCAGGTTAATCTCCAATTGGAATCAATCAATTCCAGTAAGTATACAAAATATATGGAAGTTTGAATAAACAAAGTTTCTAAACAAAGCAATTTTAGGGTTTTGTACATTCAATTTAACTTAAACTTTCATCTAACCACACACATATATCAAGGGCTTAAATTTTAGTAAAAAAATGATTATTTCTATCATATAAAACATAAATATAAGAAAAATCATAAGATTTGTGGTTAGGATTACCTTTGGGACTTTTATGTAATTTCTACCGATTTTTCTCCAATTTTCTCCTCACTTTTTCTTCCTAACTTCCTAAGTCTCTTTCTTTAAGCTTCAAATATCTCATGGATGAATTTGGATGAATAAGGCGGTAATTATAAGTGTTTTAAGTCGGTTAAATCCACCACCCTTACCAACTAATGAAAAAAAAACATTTGTTGCCATAATAAGACAAAATACCACTTAACGGATGGACTATTTTGCCCTTGTTTCTTAGTTTTGGTATAACTTCTTACTCGAGCCTCCGTTTAACACACTATTTGTTGTGTTACAACCCTAACTAACCTATCTACAAATATCTAGCTTTCATCTCAAGTCAATTATTAAGTTATAAAGGTCAAAACTAGCCTTAAACATGAACATTCCTACCGAAAACTTCAAAATCTCACATTTGTAACTAATTCGATATTTCATGCTTTATGAAGCTAGGATTAGACTAAATATAATGACTTAAAATTATATATACTAATAACAAATTATCCATATCACATACGCTAATCATGATTTAAACATAATTTATCATAATTATATTCGAGTTTTCACACAAGCTCTTAATTCAGTAGGGAACCAGGTCACCTCTTCTACTCCTAGTAGTACTGAACTTATCTTTTTCCATTTTAAATATTTATTTTATTAATTAATTACTTGTATTAGTAACGAGCTTTATTTTTTCTTATGTTTCTTTCTTTCAGCTAATACTTCATTTATACTTCGGTTTAGAACTTCAATTTTTGAACTACAAACTAAATTTATGTACTTCTGCTATACCACATTCATATATCAGGTAGAATTAATGAATTACTTTTTCACTAGTAATCAACACATAAACTAACAATCTAATATCTAATATTAAAAATGGGGTCTTTATTCTTAACTTTACACGTGGCAATGAAGTTCAATGCTCAACTCACCAATAGCTTTTGCATTTTATTCCTATCTCTCTATTCTAAGGGGAAAAAAAAGGGGTCAATATAGGAACCCAAACCTTCCAGCTATTCATTCTCATTCAGTGGCCCTTTCCCTCCACTCTACAACCTTTCTATGCAAAAACGCTTGTCCATTAGTATTTCTTCCCTAAATTAGTTTATTTACATGCTATCGCATAGGATTTGTTCATGTCCCATTATACTTCGGTGCAGACCAATTTTCTCTATCGATTTCGGATTTTTTCTGCAAAAGGTATTATGATCCTTTTTTTCTTCCTTCTCCTTTAATGTCCATATTTGTTTTACACCGACTTAATGATGGGGTGTGTGGGTACCTGAAAAGAGAATGACGGGCCTGGACGAGTAGCCCAATTATAGCGGCCCAAAGTCCAGACCCCCCATATATTAATCGGTTATGATTTAGCCTTCTCCCATGTTCCCATTATGAGGGGTTCTAGGAGAAGATGGAAAACGTGGGAGTCCAACACCCCCACTCCCTGAAATGGGCATGTATATAACAAACCCTAGGTCCAGGGCAAAGGACACATTGTATTCTCTGTAATCACTCTCCGGAGTACATAAAAATAATACTGACTGCACCACCGTGGACGTAGGCATTTTTACTGAACCACGTACATCTCTTGTTATATGATTGGCATTTTGTATTTCTTTTTCTGCTTGGTGATTGTGCTTTTCTTATCTCTTTGTGTTGAATAATAATTGTCACGACAATTGGCACCGTCTGTGGGAACCGTTCATCTTCCCTGAGAAAGCCCACACCCAGAAAAAAACTCGAAATGTCTGGACACAGTAGTAATGCTCCCCAGGCAGGAGATATCCAAGAACCACCTTCTCCTCGTAGGATTAGATCTGAAGTTCGACGTTCAGATCAGAGGGCTCGCTTAGAAAGACCAGCCTCAGAAGAAAGCCAAGGACCCGCGAGGTCCATGCATATATCCAGGTTGATTGATGCATATGAGGCGAGGCTCCACAAGCAAAGGGAATCTTCTCGCAGGCATGAGGCAGAGAATGCTCGCCTGAAAAGAAGATTAGAAAGAATGGAGAGAGAACTCTATCGTGGTACCATGAGAGGCCCATCCGCACTCCTAGCCCTCAGGCGAGTAAGTCTCGCAGCCGAGGAAAGAGCCCCAGGCGCGGATCCCAAAAATCTGAGGGGAACGAGTCAGAGGACGACCTGCTCGAGCAACTGCGACTAGCTCGCGATCACATGAGCTCGGATCACAGCAACGAGAACATACGAAGTCTGGTCCAAAGGGTGATGGACCAACACCCTACACATCACGGTACCAGATCGACTAGAGAACTCGCAAGGAGAGCTCTCAAAACTCAGATGAAATCACCTTTCTCGAGGGAAATAGAATAAGAAGAAACCCCCAAGAAGTTTGCTATTCCAAGGTTCCAGATCTATGATGGTAAGACTGATCCCATTGATCACGTTAGGCAGTACCGGTAGGCCATGACTCTCTAGAATAATTGAGACGCACTAATGTGCCAAATTTTTCCCTCGAGCTTGCATGATGTAATACAGAAATGGTTTGAAAGGCTCCCCCACCGGTCCATCAGGAGTTTCAAGTCCCTGGCTGAACTCTTTACGGCCCGATTCATTACTAGTAGCTTCCATCACAAAAGGATGGATGCTTTGCTGAGAATGAAAAAGACGCCACAATAGACCTTCCGAGACTACGCGAAGAGGTACTTGGAGTTATTCAACGAGGTCGAGGACTTGCTCAGAGCAAGTGGCAGTGGCCTCTTTCAAAATTGGGCTACCTAGCTCTTCCCTTCTGTACCAATCCCTGACGAAGAAGGAAGCCATGACCATCGACGACCTAATAGCCCGCATCGAGAAATATGCCAAGGTGGAAGATGTCACCCGTCTCAGCACAGGGGAAAATGGCCGAGCTAAGCTCGCTGCCAAGGGCAGTGATAAAACTGAGAATTAGAAGAAAGGAGGAAAGAACGGGGGCAAAAATAGCTCCAAGATCGCAGGCAACAATGATGTGTCAAATGCATTTTAGGCGGTCAACACAGTCTTCAGGGAACCAATTTACAAAATCCTCGTAAAAATCAAGGACGAACCATTCATCAAGTGGCCAAGGAAAATGGGAGGAGATCCTTCGAAGATAAACAACGCGCTGAGATGCGCTTCTCACAAAGAGGGAGGACATAAAACTGAGCATTGCAAAGCTCTTAAGTCCCACCTCGAAGAGCTGGTCCATTCTGGACATCTGAACGAATTCGTGGAAAAAAAGGCAGAGAAAGTTGCTGCCCATAGAGAGGCAAGGCTCGATAACGCGCTTGAAGACGATGCTGGCCACGAATTTGCAGTAATTCATAGGGTATCTGACGTGAAGCAAATTCAGGGTAATTCAGCTCGAATGGAGGTAAAAAAGCTTACGGCAGTGATGTAAGTTTTTCAGATCGATCCAGCGAAAACACAGTCAGGAAAGCGTCAACGAGCAGATGACGTCAATTATAATAAGCATATCATATTTACAGATGAAGATCTGGTGGGAGTGAGAACCCCACATCATGATGATTTAATCATTACTCTCAAGATAGAGAACTATGACGTCAATAAATTGCTCATCGACCAAGGAAGCTCATCCAAGGTGATGTATCTTCACCTGTTCAGAAAAATGAAATTAACCATCGCTGACCTGAAGGAAGCTACTGTCCCTTTAGTTGGCTTCGCTGGAAATATGACTATTCCCTTGGGAAAGATCATGCTGCCAGTAAGGGTAGGAAATGTTTCTAAAATGATCGAATTTTTGGTGGTCGACATTGACTCGCCATATCAGGCTATCCTCGGCAGAGGGTGGTTACACGCGATGAAGGCAGTTTCCTCAACCTACCATCAGAAACTCAAGTATGTGACCGAGCGTGGAGTAATGGAGATCCATGGCAATCAAGCGATGGCGAGAAGATGCTTCATAGCAGCCATCCACCCAAAATTAGAGAAGAAGACCGACAAGCGCAGCGAGAAGGTTAAAGAATAAGGAGGTATGATACCTTCGAAATAGCAATTAAAATATGGAAGGCTCGGAGTAGAGGAGACCAGGATCCTCCCCTCTGAACGTGTCATCGAGGACCTGGAGGAAATCACAGTTGGAGACTGCGATGACAGCAGGATCTTCTTGATTGGAGCTTCTCTCACAGATCAGGAGAAGAAGGAATTGACGACCCTGCTAAGGAACAATGTAGACGTCTTTACGTGGGAGCCATACGAGCTACCTGGAATTAATCCTGGTATGGTTTGTCATCAGCTGCAAGTCGATCCCACCTTCAAACCAATCACGCAGAAGGCACGGCGAACTGCACCCGAGAAGGCAAAAGTCGTGGAAAAAGAAGTGGAAAAACTTCTGGATGCAGGATCCATACGGGAGGTACAATTCCCCAAATGGTTATCCAACCCAGTAGTAGTTCTAAAAAGCAACGGGAAGTGGAGAGTTTGCATCGATTTCACTGACCTCAATAGAAGGTGCCCGAAAGACAGTTTCCCCTCCCAAAAATTGATCAACTGGTAGACGCCACTGCAGCTCACGAGAGGATGAGTTTTCTGGACGCATACTCAGGGTATCATCAGATCCCTCTGTATACCCCAGACCAGGACAAAACAGCATTCATCACCACAGTTGGGTTATACTGCTACAAGGTCATGCCCTTCGGGCTCAAAAACGCAGGGGAAACCTACCAGTGACTAGGCACTAAGATGTTTAAGGACCAAATGGGAGACACCATGAAGGTCTACATCGATGATATGCTCGTTAAAAGCAAGAAGAAAGAAGACCACTTCTCAGACCTGTCAAATGCCTTCGAAATCCTCAGGAAGTACCGAATGAAACTTAATGCGAGCAAGCGTTCCTTCGGTGTCCAGTCAGGAAACTTTCTTGGGTACTTGGTCAGTAAGAGAGGCATCGAGGATAACCCAGACCAAATCGATGTAATAAATAGGGTACAACCTCCTCGCACAATCCGGGACGTACAGAAGCTCACTGGCATGCTCACTGCCTTAAACCGCTTTATCTCTAAGTCCTTCGAGAAGTGCAAGCCTTTCTTGCAGCTTCTAAAGGGAAACAAAATGGTGGAATGGAACCAAGATTGCTCACGGGCATTGGACGAGCTCAAGGCCTACCTCAGCTCCCCACCACTGCTCGTCATACCATAGGAAACAAATTCCTTGTACTTATACCTCTCCATTTCTAACCACACTGTCAGTTCTGCATTAATGTGCGAAGTTGCAGGAATCCAGCACCCCGTTTATTACGCGAGCAAGACCTTAATAGACACCGAGCAGAGGTACCTACCACTAGAGAAGCTCGTCTTTTCACTCGTAGTGACTTCGAGGAAGCAGAAGCACTATTTCCAAGCCCACACTATAATCGTCCTTATATCGCACCCCCTTAAAGCAATCCTGAGGAAGGAGGATTTATCGGGCAGACTGTCTAAATGGTCAGTCAAGCTCAGATGATTTGACATCTAATTTCAACCAAGGAACGCAATCAAGGGGCAGGTCCTTGCTGATTTCATAGTCGAATTCACAGGCAGGCAACCTTTTAATTAACCTCAACCAGCAAGACAAAAGGGAACCACGCGACGGAGGAAACTTGGAAATTGTGCGTTGATGGAGCCTGCAACTCAAAGGGGGCAGGAGTAGGCATTGTCCTCATTACTCGAGAGGATACAATCCTTGAACAAGGAATCGGGCTTGGATTTGCAGCCTCCAATAACGAAGCAGAATACGAAGCCTTAATAGTCGACCTCCAGAAGGTTCACACTTTGGGAGCAAAGCATTTACAGGTGTTCGGAAATTCTCAATTAGTCTCTAATCAGATAAGTGGAGACTACAATGCAAAAGATAAAAGAATGGCAGCTTACCTCGCCTTAGTAAAAAGACTAATGGCTAGCTTCGAAGAGATTAATGTCCAGCAGTTTCCCATAGGACAGAACAGCCATGCTGACGCCCTAGCAGCCATGAGTTCAGCAGTCGATTATGACCTAAAAAGAACAAACCCCATTTATTTCCTCTCTCATCCGAGAATTAACCATAATAGCAAGCCGTCAGGCATGGATCAGATGCTCCAAGTAGAGTCAGCACCCAGCTGGATGGACCCTTTAAGAAACTATTTGAAGGATAGTACGCTCACAGATGACAAGAAGATTGCCCACCGGATAAGAGTCAAAGCTTCTTGCTTTCACTTATCACCGGAGGGAAAGCTATATAAGAGATCCTTTTTCGGTCCATACCTTCAATGCGTTCACCTAAGGAATGTCGAGTAGGTTCTACATGAGCTTCATGAGGGAATTTTTGGAATCCATATTGGAGGAAGGTCCCTGGCTTTCAAAGTAATGAAGGAAGGCTATTGGTGGCCATATATGGAAAGGGACTCTGTGATGTATGTTCTCAAGTGCCTGAAATGCCAACTTCACACTCCTATGGTCCACCAACCTGCTAGCGACCTAAAATCACTGTCCAGCCCATAGCCATTCGCCCAATGGGGGATGGACATCGTAGGGCCACTTCCTACCACCACCAACAATCGCAAATATCTGTTGGTCGTAACTGACTACTTCACCAAATGGATCGAGGCAGAACCCCTAACGAACATCCGAGGTACAGATATGATAAGGTTCATATGGAAAAATATAATCACCCGTTTTGATATCCCCAAAATCATCATCACTGACAATGGAACGCAGTTCGAGAGCGGCTCTTTTCAGAGTTTCTGTAACGAACATGGAATTAGACACCATTTCAGCTTGGTGGCCTATCCTCAGAGCAATGGACAAGCCAAGGCTTCTAACAAAACGATGATCGACGGATTAAAGAAACGATTAGAGCAAGCCAAAGGAGCATGGGTAAATGAGCTACCACATATTTTATGGGCTTATCGTACTACTCCACGACGAGCGACAGGGGAAACACCATTCTCAATGACGTATGGGGCAGAAGCAGTCATCCCCTTGGAAGCAGGCCTGCCAACAACGAGGACCAGCCTTATCGATCAAGGCAATAATAATGCAGCATTTCTCCCCGAACTCGACCTAGCTGATGAACGCCGCGAGCTGGCCCTAGTGAAACTAGCGAGCTATCAGCATCAGCTCGCAAGGAACTACAACAAGAAGTTCAATCCAAGGACATTTCGAATTAAGGACTATGTCCTGAGGAAAGTCCTAGGCAGCGCAGTAAAACCATCAGACAGCAAGCTAGGGCCAAACTGGGAAGGACCATTCAAGATAACTAGAGACAATCTACAAGGAGCCTATCACTTGGAAATGATGGAAGGCAGAGAGATACCCCGAGCGTGGAATGCAGCCAACCTTAAGAAATTCTATTTCTAGATTCTTATTTTCATTTATAATTACGAAACTGGAAGTTTATTTCCTTATCATTAATAAAAAATTATTTGGTAGTTGCATTCTACAAAGTATCAGTCAACTAATTTGCATTTTATGAGGTGTCAATGAATAAACTTTATAACCCACAAACCTTTTCCAAGTAACAGGCACATTGATCATTACGCTATAGCAGGGAAATGACCCTCCTCAGGTTTTCATTATAAAATATGAAAAACCTCTTAGCATTGACCCTAGCAATATATGAAGCCCTATAGGAGATCCTTAGGCAATATGGCCAAGTCAAAATTGGTCACCAAACGATGTTTGGTTGAATAAAATCCTGATCGGATAGAGCATCCAACACCAGGTGTGTCCTCGTTAATTTCCACACTTAGGCCTAAGGGAGTGTGACGACACATCCTAAAAGGTAAAGTGAGGCAGAATGGTATCTCGTTGGCATACTGGACTGGAAGGACACTTACTTGATAATGTGAACATACAAATCTAGTCAGCCAAGATAGGCTCAAGAATTTTTAAACAAAGATATGGAAAATATAAGACACTTGTTTAGTCTGCAAATTTTCCCAAAACATAAATTTTATATTAATTCATCACATTTACAGCAAATACAGTACATGTTTAGTCGACGAGCTCGCCCAAAACATTAACTTTACATCACTTCAATACAAAAAACAGAGAGTTACTACAAAGAGAATGTTAGTGAGGGTGAGCCCTCCGAGCAAGATAATCAGCCACTCGATCTCTTCGACCATCAGCGGGAGGGGGAACTAACTCTTCCTCGACTTCGTTAGCATCCGACTCCAATAGCTGTCGAGGGATGGCATCAATGGGTATCCACTGATCATCTCTCCGAAAGGGGTTAGGCATCCGAGTGGAAGGAGATATTTCATGGCGATACCAGAGCATTAAGTTCCTTGGAACTTGCATCTCCCTCAAGGCACTCAACCACCCCCTGATGAAGGCGAGCTCTTCAAACTCTGTCAGTCTGAGCATCTAGCAAAACCTGGTCATAATCGTCAGCCCATACTCACTGAGGTCCTTTTTTAAACAGGTGCCGCAGCCGAGTAACATCCCTTTGAAGCCCGGTAGTGATCACATATGCTCATCGGACATCATCACCAAGCTCTTCCATTTGCCTAGATGGACCCCTGGCACTTATACTAGCTCGTGGAACCGTCGACAGAATGGAACCCTGCAGCACCGGAGCAACATCGCTTGATCTTGCTCCAGCTCGTGAAGAGGAAGAACCTCGAAATACTGCAGGAGCAGTGCTCGGCGCATGCTCCCTGAGTCGTGAGACTTACCTCCTCAGAGCTTCATTCTCTCGCTGAAGAATCTCTCCGACCTGATTGATCTCAGAAGCCTCTAATAGTTTCGCTCGTAATGCATCCACCTCCTCTTGGACTAAGGCACCAACATCCTCCATCTCTTGGAGCCTGTCTTTCAGCCTAATAATAATCTCGGTATGCTCTATGAAACACTTATTCCTTAATCGCAGTGATTTGCAAATCCTCACAAAAGTATGACGAACTTCAGAACTCACATCAGGTCCAAGCATTCTTCCCAATTAAGAAGTGGCTGGTATATAATCATCGACATCAATCGACTACGAGCAATAAAAGGGCAATGGAAAGGAAAATAAATCAGTGCACTGGGAAAAAAAACTTTTCATTTCATTGATAAGGGTTAAAGTTCATCGAGCAGCAAAAAGGAAAATTACAAGTAAAAATACAAAAGTAGTCCTAGAAGTAAATTAACTAGCAACCTCAGGCTACCCAGCAGTAGCTAGCTGCTTCCCCTTATCAACAGCAGTATAACCATCCCCCTCCACATGGATAACCTCTGTCGCCTGGGCAGGGAGAACATCGACAGAAATCGTCTGGGAGGCAGGGTCAACATCCTCGATGGCTGGGGCAGGGGCTTCTTCCATAATTGGCCTCGGACCTGGGTCATGCTCGTCGAACAGAGGAGAGGCAACATCAACACCAGCGGCTATGAGGGCCTTATTCCAAACCTTTTTTAAGTTCATACGACTGATGTAGCCTATCTGAACCTCGGCATCTTCATATACAGCAGCCCACCCGGAGTTATAAGAGTCCTCCTTGAGGGTAGCTGCCTGAGAATCCTTTTCTTTTAGTTACTCGGTTAGCACCATGTTCTCCTCAACAATGGCTAACTTGCTAGAGCAGACCAGGTCATAGGCCTGCCTCAACTCGTTCAGCTCTTTGACCGCCGCATCCCTCTCTCGATTGGAATTGACGAGGGCCAGGTCAAAGGAAACTTGGGTAGCATCATCCGTCTTCAGATCAGCCTCCAGTTGAGTGCCCCTCACTTTCAAGGCAGCATTTTGCTGCTCCAGCTCGCTATTCCTGCTCACCAGCTCGTCGCGAGAGCGATAGAGCACGGCAAAGTCAGTCACGAACTGCAAAGACAAAGAAGACATCAGGAAAAAGGAAATAGCTAAAACTTATTAAAGCATTAGAAAAAGGAAAATGTCTTACTAAGGCTAGCCTCTGGCTAGCTTGTAGAGCCAATTAATCGGACCCCAGCACCCTTTGGCGATCTGCAGGAAGAATTGCCCTCTCGAGCAGCGCAGGGGCCAGTTAAGGAGAAATAGCAACTGAGGCCCCCTCGGGCAATGCGGACACCGGGACTAAGTCCTGACCAGCCTTCATCCTCGATTCCATCTTTCTCCTCTCCTCCTCTTTCTCTTTCTCTATCCTCCTCTTCTCCTCCATCCTTTTCTTCTCCTCCATCTTCTTTCTCTCCTCTTCCTTTTCTCTCTCTCTCATATGTTCTTTTTCCTTCTTCTTCCTCTCCTGCTCCTAAGCAGAATACCTAGAGCCAATAGCTACAGCTCCAGTACTGGACTTCTGCTTCTTTGACCTCTGAGCGAGGAGCACATGATCATCATCATCATCGTCCCGAATCAAATTTTTCCTTGGAGGAACCATCTCCTCACTTGAATTGTTGGACGTGCTCGAAGATTCTCGGGCTTCAGAAACCTCCTTCGAACCAGAAGAACTACCACCACTGGAGCTCCCTACACCAAAATTTCCTTCAACACCACCTGCGATATCACTCTCAGAATTGCTCTCCTCCTCGTCCAACTGAATAGGAACAGCAGCAGTCTCTTTAGAGTTATCAAAGTCAGGGATACTATCAACCGGCCTCACTATAAAACTAGAACCAATGTCTGTATTCGAGTAAGAAAGTGGTGGACCGAGGATGCTCTCCATCAGCTAAAGGCTCCCTGATATTCCAGGCCTTGACCAATTCAGAAAGACAAACCTCGCTGAGAGAAGGTTCAAAGTTCTTCGACCTCGCTGAAGAAAAAATAGGTAAAGTCAGAAAGATCAAAAATCAGTAAAGAAATTGAAGGAACAGAGCAAAGACTACCTATATATTCTTCCCCATAAAAGGGAATAGAGAACTATCAGACCTCGACCCCTCAGTCTGGGGAGACAACTGCTAATTTTTAGCAAGGAAGCCGTCTTGCCAATAGTCCTTATGGGAATCAGGTAAGTTAACTACCAATACCCTATCAGGACTTCTGACTTTAAGATAAAGAACACCAGAACTAGTCCGAGAAAAATAATAGCAAAAGCAGACCTCGGCGAGCCCTAATTTGGTACCATATAGCTGATTTATTCTATGAACACCATTGATTATCTTCCACACATTGGGCGAACACTGTGCAGGAACAATGTTGAAATAACCAAAGAAGTTCAAGAATAGATTGTTGGGAGGAAAAGTTAGTCCCCCTTGGGAAAGCAGTAAGACATGGATCCAATGGGTACCCTCTATATCTCTAACATTTCTAGGGGGAGGGACACACTCAATCTCTACCCACTCTGGGATATTATAAAACTTCCTAAACTCAGACACTGACCTATTACCAATCTTTGCCATTGGGAAACCCTAAAAAACTACAAATACAAAGAGAAGGCACAAGAGACTTACAAGATGAAAGTTCGACTCGAACGATGAAGAATCATGAGCCCAAATGACAAGGAAGCAATAAGAATGGAGACTGAGAGAAGAGAACGTGAATCGCTAGAGCTCGCAAAAAATGGGAGAGTACTGAGAAGGTTGAAACGAAGGTCGATAAATGACTGCTCTGGATAGATTTTGAGTGCTGCTAATCATAATGCACAGACCACAAAGCAAGTGCCGCCTAAACTCAGTCCTCGAACTTTGGAAAGAGTTGCACAGTGTACAAATGAGCCATTATGACAAATTATTTAAATTTATTGATCCCAAAGTATGGCCCAACAAACTTAGGGGCAATTGTGGGTACTCGAAAAGAGAATGATGGGCCTGGACGAGTAGCCCAATTATAGCGGCCCAAAGTCCAGACCCCCCATATCTTAATTGGTTATGATTTAGTCTTCTCCCATGTTCCCATTAAGTGGGGTTCTAGGAGAAGATGGAAAATGTGGGAGTCCAACACCCCAACTCCCTGAAATGGGCATGTATATAACAAACCCTAGGTCCGGGGCAAAGGACACATTGTATTCTCTGTAATCACTCTCCGGAGTACATAAAAATAATACTGACTGCACCACCGTGGACGTAGGCATTTTTACTGAACCACGTACATCTCTTGTTATGTGATTGGCATTTTGTATTTCTTTTTCTGCTTGGTGATTGTGCTTTTCTTATCTCTTTGTGTTGAATAATAATTGTCACCATAGTGTGAATGGAAGGGGAAGGGTACTTCAACTACAATTACAATTCATAAGCTTGCAACTGAAAATCTTACATGTTTACAATCCTCACAACTCAAGGTACTTTGATTTTGGACTTTTTAATTGTGGTTTTATGCTTTCATTGAGTTGAGATAATTTGACATATTTGTGTTCATCTTTTCAGATCTAGTTTTTCTCTTAATTAAATTGGAAAAATTTTGGGCTTTTCTTATTTGTATTTTTTCGGGGACAGACAATTCCATTGCATCTCAAATGAGGTATGTAATCTGTTAACTGCAAATTTATTTATCAGTCTCACTTTTATTATTGATACTTTGAATTTATATAGGTAAAAAATTGACTTGGCAATCGGGTGTCAGATTCTCAACTTGGTTATATATTCAATCTAGATCTGGATCTGCTACAAAACTAGGTTCAGTTGGTTGATTTTGAAGGTTTGTTGTGTAATGAATTTTTTTAACAGTTTTTTCTATTAGAACTCATTATGGGTTTAATTTCACACTCATGTTACTTTACCTATAGGAATGTCATGTGATCTTGTAATATTTTTATATAAACACTTATGAAAATTTATAGATGACATTTAATTTCATTTCTTTTTTATTGATTTTTTTGGATGCATTGTTTATGACTTAAGCGTTATTGAGTTAGAGTACTTATGAAAACTCATTGTGATTTAAGTGAGTTTAACCATATATGAAGTTGGATGTATGAAATGGTTGTCCGCGGGTATTTTGTTTGTCAAGGTGAAATCTCCAACGATAAAGGTTAAAACAAAAATGATATGCAAACTTTGGGTGGTTTTGTGCATTCAGCATCTATCAAATTACTATTACCATTATGATTGACGTAGACATAATTATCAATTTCACTTATTTCTACAAAATTTTACCCAATTTCAGATTTCTTACCTCTTCTCCTGTTAAGTGGTTCAAAGGTAAGATTTGTTATTTTTGCACAGATACGACTAAGCTAATGTGTTCCTGTGTATTCCAGATTACCCTAACCAGTTAGTATTCAACTTAATTTTGTTAGGTTGATTTATAAGCAGTTCTTTATAATCAAGCTCTATATATGCATTGATGTTATAGTGCCTAATTAATAGAGAAATAGGATTTTGATTCTTTTCTTTTCAATTTGGTTTCTTAATGTATATATATCTATGTATATATATGCATAGATATCTATACTTCTCCCTGTTATGCATATCTATATTGTAATCATTTTAGGAGATGATTACGAGTTGTAACTGGTTCATGAATATTTTTTTCTCTTTCATGCAGGGGATGATGTGGCAAGCACCAATTTCATGACTCGACATCATTAGGCGACATCTCAAACCTACTGTGGCAAGCACCAATTTTAAACAATGTGAGTATCAAAACACACTTACATATCTTTTATATGACTGCATTGATGTATGCCAATATAGTGCGTCAATATCTTTGGAAAATTGCAGATGATCGATTGTTACACATATACCTATCTCATACATCACAAGAAGGGCGTGGTTATAGAAAGACGATGAAGATCGAGAGGCTCAACATAGATAAGAAGCTGAAGATATGCTCAACATTGACACGAGCTCAAGAGATTTATTGATTCGCCACCAACAAACGCTACTATAGATAAAGTCTGACATGAACTTGCTCAACAGGCATACTTTGAGTACACGAGGGAGGATGTCACCACATCAATACCTCCCACGGCTGATATACCTAGACCTCACGAAGCGTATCCATTGTGTGGTGACTCCTAGTCTAGATTTAGAATGATTTGTTACATGTTCATGACATTTCATGTCATCGAAGTGTAGTGTCGTTATTTTTTTTAGTTTATTTTTTATTCTATGTTCATTTTGTACTTGTTGCCCAAGAAGGGGTTGTTTGATGTTAAATTAAGTTTAAACAAGTTTTATGTGTACTGGATATCTGGAATATGAGAAATATAAATTAAATGTTATCAAAATTTTAGACTTGTTATCATGATATTTATTTTACTTTCATTATTTCATCATTTTGTGAAAATATAAAGATATTTGTAATAGCTCTTAACACATTTAACAAATTTAATTTTGTAACTACTAATAGCAGTTACAAATTTGTCACTACTATAAATTTTGTAACTGCTAAAAGCAGTCACGAATCTAATATTCGTGACTGCTATCAGCAGTTACGAATCTAATATTTGTGACTGTTGTTAGTAGTGACAAATAGTAGTGTTACAAATTGGGGTCACCAGTCATAACCCCGTAAGGGTTACAAAAATTTGTGACTGCTGTTAGGAGTTACAATTTTACTTCTATCACCCCCTAAATTATGACGGTAAATAGTAGTTATAAAGGTCAATTGTGACTGCTAACAGCACTCACAAATCTCCCATTTTGGTGTAGTGATCGGTGGCCCATTATCTTGCCCTCCCAAGTCTGCAAAGGGCAGTAAGAAGTCCAAGGCCAGCGATAAGAGGCCTATTGGTGCTGATGAGACTTAAGTAGAGGAGCATCAGTTTAAAATAATGAAGAGAGGTTTGCCTGATCCTTCAAAACAGGTTCAAAAACCACAGTTTAGAAGCAAGCTTTAACTGCCAAGAAAATTACCGGCCAACAGGACTTGGTGAAGAAAATCTAGCGACCTAGACATTGGGTATCATAAATTGTTGTCAACCCTAGTTTAGCCAGGGGTTTAATCAAATCTGTGACTCTTTTAGCTGATCGAGATGCATCAGTCCCCCTATCGAGGTCCCGTCTGACTGGGAGAGCTTTCCATATTTTGGCACAGGTAAATTTCTCTTACTTATTGGTAGGTATATTCATAATGATGACCTTTGCTAACTTAATGCCTTTATTTTCAGTTCCTGGTTGATTATAACCAAATAATGGAGAAGGACGGACAACTGTGTTCTTCTAGAGAAATTGAAGAGGCCTTTGTTGGTCTAAAAAACTCCCTGGATAAATCTCGTAGAGCTATGGAGGCAAAATAAAAATACTAGTAAAAAGAATTGAAGAATTATAGTGACAGAGCCAACAGTGCTGAGGGCATGTTAAAGTCGCAGAGGATAGGGAAAGAGATGCTGAAATCAAGACCAAAATGGTTGAAGAAAAGTTGGTCGAATTCACTGATGCATCTCGATCCCAAGAAAAAATTGTAGAAGACAAAGTAACGAGTTTGTCTTCTAAAGTGGATTTTCTGGAGGCCAAGGGAAAAAATAGTTTTGACAAAAGCTGGAAGAAGGACATTTATACTACCTTTACTTAAATTGAGTATGCAAAAAAATTATCCTTCAAGGAAAGTTGGACTGAAGCTTTGAAGGTGATCAACACTGAGTAAAAATCCAAACTCTTCTCTAGAAATGATCCTGTCACTCCTCCCAACTTGGACGAAGAGTTTTATGATGAAGAAGGATCAAGATAATCCTCTGTTATACCTTCTGAGACTGTACTGGTGCCCGGTACTAAGGTTGACCTACCAGTTGATGGTCAAGCCCAGGCTAAGGATAAAAAGAAGGTCTAACTAGTATATTTTTGTGATTCCTTTCCCTTGATGTAATAGCTTTTGTATTATGAATCATTTATTAATGAAAGAATAACTTTTCACCTCTACTCTTTGGTGCTCCTGATTTCTTGATGAACAACATTATTTACTCTTATTGTTGTTTGGTGTCTTGGATTATTCTGCAAACTTATATTCCTATTTGTGATTTTCTAATTTTATGCAATGAAGAAAACTATAGTATCTACTAAATTTGATCTGCTCAGAAGAAGTAAGAATATCCTTAAGGCTGGTCATATTCCTCTGACGGAATAATATTTAACTGGAATTATCGGCCCTGATGCATCTGACCAAGTCAAAGAGTCATATATTCATCTTCATTTTTATGGACAGGGTTGTATCTAATAGTGTTTCTTATTATGGAATGATCGTGCAACAGCAAGAGGATTACAATTAGTCCAAAGTTTTACTATATGTTGATTATGAATCCTAGTATAAAGATTTGAGTGAAGGATAGGGTTTTGAGAAAAAACTAAAAGATATTACTTCTGCTCTGAATAAGAAGGAGTTTTCTTTGAAGCATGATATGAAGAATACTCGAGAAATTACTGCTATGCTAGAGAAGGAAAATAATTCTTTGAGGAACGATCTTGACAGCTTAAAGAAATCATCCACCAATGGTCCTGATGAAGTTATTTCCTTCTTAGAGACTGAAAATGCAAGATTGCTGGAAGAACTTGAAGCATTACAGTAGAAAACCAAACCTAGGCAAACTTCCAGGCAAAGGGTGGTTGTCCGACCAATAGTTACTGAAGAAAGAACCCAAAAAATGTTGGCTGACCAATATGCCTAGTTAAAATCAAAGAATAAGGTGATTACCGACTAGTCTGTCCAGCTAAAGATCAAATATACTAGTATTTCTCACCATGCAGCTCAAATGTCAGACAAGGATAATGTCATCAAGAAACTTCAAAACTATGTGGATAGGTTGACCTTTCAGTTCCACAAATAGCCCAAGGAAGTATGGATGGAAGGCTATAATGTGGCCTTAGGCCACATGGATGAACACCTTGCCCAAAGTAATCGTAAGGGCTATAAATGGGGGTGGACTAATGTATTGACTTTGCTAAAATACGACTAGAACAGTACCTTATGGCATTGGAATGATCCAGATTTATTAAACTGTGACAAACCTCCCTTCAAGTTGGATACAACATGGATTCCTCCTGACGCCATTCCTCAATGTCAGATAACTAAGTACCTGGGGGGTTTTGGTCTTCATAGTGAGCATGAAATAGTCCATCCTCCTCATTTGATTGACAGGCTGGGGAGAAACAATAGACAAAGGTTAAGGGACCTTAATTACATAAATTCTCTATATACCCTTGATGATCCTCCAAATGGGATGGATAAGGATCAAGGGAAATGTCCAGTTGAATAAATCTATACTTGCTTAAGTTTGATTGTAATACCCTTATTATTTAAAAATAAAAAAATACATATTATGTATTTAGTTTGATATTTGTTTTCAGTTTATGATTAGTTAATCGGTTGGCCGATTAGGTAATCTGCTTGTTTAAGTAACGTGTTTAATATTTGAACTAATATTATAGGGCCTTAGATTCTACTAATGTACTTAGGTAAAGATATAAGCAATTTTGAGCTAAGTGTTGACATTAGTTATCAGTGGCAACCAATTTTGTTTCGAAATGTGTATATATATTCCTATGTTGTAACTTGGTCGGGTAAAGCTTCTTGTATTTATACATGAAGTTTTACTGACTTTTTGTTCGTAACTCGTTGAGACGAAATCATACATGAAGAAATAATCATGGGTGATTAAGTGTATTAGTAATGTATATACGTATGCATGTGTTTAGCAATGTATATATGTATTCTGGTATTTAACTTAATTGCAAAACACGATTGCTTGTTAAACTGTTGGTGCATCTCGAATTTGATAAGTTCAACCTGATTACGTAGTAGTTATTGTTGTCTGTTAATCGGCAAAGGTTAAAGACCAAGAGACATTATTTGAATATTGTTATGTTTTTATGGGGGATGTTTATCACCATACTCTGAAAAAAATAAAAAAAAATGGAAGTATAATTGGACTGAAAGCAAGATATTTTATTAAACTTGAAGGAAAAGTTATTAAACTTAAAACAAAAAAGATAAAAAATGCCTTTATTTAACTGACAGTATTTTCGAAGGTGATCGGCATTCTAAGGGTTCTTAAATTCTTTCCCTTCAAGTGTCTCTAGTCGAAAAGTTCCTGATCGGACAACTGCTGAAATGAACCATGCCAATTTTCCTCAAGCTTGTTTTCTTTCTAGATGACTTTTTTGAGGATGTAATATCCTTCTTTCAACTTGGTTGACTTGACCCTTTTGTTATAAAAATTAGCAGTCCTTTGTTGATACGCAGCAGTTCTGAGGGCAACATCCTTTCTGACTTCTTCCACCACAACTAAATCTAACCTTCTCATTAGATAACTTTTAGGAGAATAAAAATTCATAACTCTATAAGTTAGTAGGCATATCTCGATCGGTACCATGTCCACTATCCCAAAAGCAAGCATATAAGGTGTTTCTCCAGTAGCTGTTCTTGGCATGGTTCTATAAGGCCATAGAACAAAGTGCAACTCATTGATCCAGTTACCCTTAGTAGCATTAAGTCTCCTTTTTAGTCCCTTAAGCAAGGTTCTATTCGTCACTTCTGTTTGACCATTGCTTTGAGGATGTCCTGGAGAATAATGAAGCTTTTGGATCTTGGATTGAACACAGTATGCTTCAAATTCATCTTTGTAAAATTGGGTTCCATGCTCAATAATAAATGGCATGTCATAGCTGCATATAATGTTCTTCCATATGAACTGGAATACCTTCTCATAGGTCATCTCTATCAAGGGTTCCATTTCTACCCATTTCGTGAAATAGTTAATAGTTACCACCAAGTATTTAAACCTGCCTTTGGTGGTCAACAATGGGTCGACCAAATCAATTCGACAAATGGCAAAAGGCTAGGGAGAAGTGATTGGTGTTAAGGACCCCTGGTTCCCTATAAATTGCTATAAATCTCTGGCACTTATCACACTTTCTGGAGAAAGTTTCACAATCTGCCTTAATAGTGGACCGATAATACCCTTGCGTGATAATTCACTAGACTAAGGATCGACCAGATAAATGATACCCATAAGAACTGATATACCCATTTATACCCTCAACCTGGACGAGGACTACCTCCAATACGGACGACCATACGAGGAGACGACCCTTCACCAGGCCCCGGCTGGCCACTACCAGACCCAGACGACCATACGAGGGGCCGACCCTACGCCAGGCTCTAGACGACCCTACGAGGGGCCGACCCTCCACCAGGCTCCGGACGACCCTACGAGGGGCCGACCCTTCCCCAGGCTCCGGACGACCCTACGAGGGTACGACAGTACGAGGCCAGAATCGAGCCAGACTCACTGCCGGAAGAAACTTTGCCCTCGGCCTCGGCTTATAGGCCGAGGGTGACATCATGACAGCGCGTGGCTTGGGAGACGCGTGGGACAGTGCGCGTCAGGCTCATATGACACGTGGCAGGCCGTTATAACCGAATCACACCCTCACGTGAGGGAATATTATGTCATCATTTGGCATCTACAGGTGTCAACAGGGGATTGGTTAGATCATCATTCACATGCACCATGCATACTTGGGGGGTACACTACACCCCCCAAGACCTATATATACTTGTCACCTACAACCCTACAGGGGGATCAGATTATTGCAACCCCAGCTAAAACCCTGCTTGTGCACAGTAGAGAGAGAAAGAGCTTATGTGCATTGTATCCAAGGCCATTAGTGCCCATACTTAGAGGATCACACACTCACAGTGGATGTAGGCCTAATTGGCTGAACCACTATACATCATTGTCTTATTTCCTCTTATTCTCATCCCCTTCTACATACACATGTTCATACACTTATGCATCTCTATGACTGCCATGGTTATAACTGTTTGAGCTCATTATCACTCATCCGGTGGTGCTGATTTCCAGTATCATCAGTTTGGCGCCGTCTGTGGGAAAGAGAAGACATCTCTTCCTTTGTACAGCTTGACCTCACTGGGCACTCTGGTGGTGAACCAACACTCCCCCTGAGAGGAGGTGTTTCACCATTGAAAGAGACCCACTAAGGTTCCCAAGCTCACCAGTATTTTCTTCAGTTCAACTTTTCATAGCTCAAGCACATGGCACCTGAGATGCCACCACCACCTCTTCCCCCACCGGATGAGGGGGAAGACCCAGTTCCAGTCAACCGCCGCCTCAGTCTGAGATGGCAGATGTGGCAGCAGCCCTAAAGTCTCTGGCAGCCAGCCAGCGGATGATGCAGGAGCAGTTCACAGCCCTAAGTCAGAACATACTGAGACCACCAGGGGTCTCACCTGAGATGATTACTCGGGCAGCAGCTCCAGGACAGCATGAGGCCAGGGGACCACCCCAGGCACCACGTAAAGACTTGCCACCCCCTCAGCGGCGTAGGGATGTTGCTGACCCCCGGCGTTTACGCCTGGGGAGGCAAGGAAACCCTTGCCCTGAGGGCAGGTATGACGATCTGGAGGAAGAAGAGGCTCCAGTAGAATGCTGGGAGCCATATGAGGTCTCCAACAATACTGTACGACCCCTCCAGGACAGTAGAGGAAAGTGCGGGAGACCAAACCCTGATGATCGCCCAAGAGGCTCTGCTTTTGACCGCCTGAGCAGGGGGTCGGCCTTCGAGAGGCTCGGCCCAGTGAATGACCTGCGGGACAAGTTGTCCAAGTCAAGAAGCGCAGCGAGATCTAGGAAAGAAGCAGAAGGCCGACCCCAAAGACGGGATGACGGCCAAAGGGAAATAAATAGCCGACACAGGCCTGCCGTAGCGGAGCCCTCCATCCACCTCCGAGAGGCAGCAGGGGATAACATCGGCCAGGCCGACCCTGTGAGGCCCTGGAATGACTCAATCCAGCGGTTAGAGGATAAGATTGGCGACATACTGAAGAGCCGGGACCCTCTTCAGAGGGGGTACACCATAGGCTCACCCTTTGTGGCAAAGATAGTCAACTTCCCCACGCCATCAAAGTTCAAGCCTCCTGTGGTCACCCCAAGATACGATGGGAGCACCAACCCTGTCCACCATGTGGAGATGTATCAATCCGCGGCAGACATATACTCTATCTCAGATGAGATGAGATGTCGTGCCTTCTCTGGTACCCTGACAGGGGCTGCGCATGTGTGGTACACGTCTCTTCCAAAAAATTCTATTGGAAACTTTAAGCAGTTGGCAGACCTGTTCATCCATAACTTCTGCTTTGGGGTGAGGCCACAGAAGAAGACCACACACCTGCTCTATGTTAAGCAGGGAAAGAATGAGACTCTGAGAGACTACATAGCCAGATTCAATAAAGAGAAGCTGGAGGTGGAAGACTATGAGGAGAGCATAGCTATGACAGCCCTGATTGGAGGGCTCCAGAAGGGGAAGCTATTATGGAAGCTTGCCGAAGACCCTCCGAGGACGATGGCTGAGCTGTTGTCAACAGCAGGGAAGGTGATGAACGCCGAAGAGGCGATGGCCGCAAAACATGAAGATGAAAAAGGAGGTGCAAGCGGGGGCAAGTACCCTAAGAAGAACAAAGAGGGGAAGAAGAGAACCATGGACGATAAGTTCGCGGGGTACACCCCTCTGACGGTCAGCTGTGAACAGATCCTCAACGAGATAAAGAGTGACCGGACGCTGAAGTGGCCTGAGAAGCTGAGGGCAGCTCCCGGCAAGAGAAATAGGAACCTGTGGTACGAATTTCACCAAGACCACGGCCACGTGACGGATAAATGCTTTGCTCTGAAAGACGAGATTGAGAAGATGCTGAAGGAAGGGAAGCTCAGAAAGTACGTCGACAAAGCCGACTTCAAGAGGGGACGAGGGGACGAGGGGACGACCCCAGAAAGAAGTGAGTCGATGCCTGCAGAGAAGGTCCTCAAAAAAGAGGGGACGACCCCTCTGATGATGAGGACGACCCTGACCTTCCGCCGAGAGACGACCACGGCCCTGTCAAGAGGCTCAATATGATCTCGCTCGGGGTGGGAATGATCTCCGGGGGACTTGCAGGAGGAGGGTCGGAGGTCGCCGACAGGAAGGCCCATGTCACTGAGGCCAAGGCAGTTACGAAGACGGTGCACTCGACCTCCCTAGAGGTCAAGTCAGAAAAAAGGAAGAAGGTTGATATGGACACTTTAATCGTGGGATTTTCAAGAATGGACTTCAAAGGCCTCTTGGCCCCGCATGATGACCCTCTTGTCATCACTACCAGACTGCACGGGTGCGAAGTGCCGAGGATCCTGGTAGATGGGGGCTCGTCCGTAGATGTGATGTTTTGGCCATGCTTCAAGGCCTTGGGCCTCAGTTGTGCCAGACTTGTCCCATACCATCATCGTTGATTGGGTTCAGTGGAGAGAAGGTTCACCCCCTGGGAATATATGAGGCTGATGTCAGGATGGGGGACGAATGGCCGAGATGGCTCACCAAGAGGGTTAGTTTCTTTGTGCTGGATGAGCATGTGTTTTCGGCATACAACATCATACTGGGACGTGTGGCCCTCAAGGGGTTTGAAGCTGTGCCGTCCACAGTCCACCAGATGGTTAAGTTCCCTACCCCTTATGGGGTGGGGGAAGTCCAGGGAGACCAGACGACGGCGAGAGAATGCTACTACAACTCCGCTGAAGAAAAGGAGGCACACAAGAGGGCTACAACCACTTACAACATTGATACCCTAGACCCCAGGGACGAGACGAAGCTCAAGAAAGGAGAGGCCGCTGAGGAGGTAGAACCCATCATCCTCGATGAGGATGACCCGGGAAAAACCGTCCAAGTTGGCAAGTCTCTGAAGCCCGATATCAAGGAAGACCTCATCAAACTGTTGAGGAGAAGGCGAAGCGTCTTCGCGTGGAGTCATGTAGATATGCCAGGGATCGACCCTGAAATCATGTGCCACAAACTCAATGTGGTAGACGGAGTAAAGCCGGTAAAGCAGAGGAGGAGGATTTACTCTAGAGAGAAGTATGAGGTCATCAGGGATGAGGTTAAAAAATTAGAAGACGCTGAATTTATCAGAGAGGTCATCTACCCTGAGTGGCTGTCCAATGCAGTCATTGTCCCAAAGGCCAACGGCAAGTGGAGAATGTGTGTGGACTTCACAGACCTCAACAAGCACTGCCCCAAAGACAGCTTCCCTCTCCCCCGCATTGACCAGATGGTGGACGCTACTGCAGGCCATGAGCTCATGAGTTTTATGGATGCCTACTCAGGGTATAACCAGATCTTCATGAACCCTGATGACTCGGAGAGGACTGCCTTCATCACTGACAAGGGGACATACTGTTACAGGGTCATGCCCTTTGGCCTAAAAAATACGGGGGCAACGTACCAGCGCCTCGTAAATAAAATGTTCGAAGACCAAATTGGGAAGTCTATGGAGGTTTACGTAGATGACATGCTGACTAAGAGTCTGAAGGCAGAGGATCATGTGGCAGGCCTGGAAAGGACCTTTAATACAATGGACAAATACAAAATGAAGCTCAACCCGGCCAAGTGTGTCTTCGGGGTCGGAGCGGGGAAGTTCTTGGGGTTCATTGTCAATCAAAGAGGCATCGAGGCCAATCCTGAAAAGATAAAGGCCCTTCTTGAGATGAAGACCCCCAAGTCCATTAAAGACGTTCAGAGGCTCACGGGGAGAGTGGCTGCCTTGAACAGATTTGTGTCAAGGGCTACAGACAGGTGTCTACCATTCTTCAAGATCCTCAGGAAGGCCTTCGAATGGAGCGAAGAGTGTGATGAGGCTTTCAAGGAGCTAAAATCATACTTAGGGTCTCCCTTGCTGCTGTCACGACCCGTGCAGGGTGAACGACTTTACGTGTACCTTGCTGTCTCAGAGTCCGCTATCAGTGCAGCAATCGTAAGAGATGAAGATGGGATACAGAAGCCCGTATATTTCAACAGCAAGGCACTCCAGGGGGCAGAGCAGAGATACCCGAGGATGGAGAAGTTGGCCTATGCCTTGATCCATGCCTCAAGGAAGATGAAACTTACTTCCAGTCCCATACTATGGTCATCCTTACTGACTCTCCTCTTAGGCAGGTCCTACACAAGCCTGAAAAATCAGGAAGGCTAATGACCTGGGCTATAGAGCTGGGAGAGTTTGACATTGTGTATCAGCCTAAGACAGCCATTAAGGGGCATGCCTTGGCAGACTTCGTGGCTGAGTTCACCTGGGAAGATGATGAGGCCGAGGGTGAGACCCTCGGGAAGGCAGATACAGAAGACAGACCCGCAGACACACCCGCAGACCTGGTTGAGACGAGCACCGCTAGAAGGAAAGTGACTGAAAATGAAGAGGGAAGATACATATTTAGACAGGGGTCCCTCTCTGAGGGAAATTTTTCTGAAGGAAAGACTCCGTGGAGCCTCTTCGTTGACGGGTCCTCCTGTGATAGCGGAAGTGGTGCTGGACTGATACTATCAGCACCCGATGGCACAGACCTCGAATACGCCCTGAGGTTCAACTTCAAAGCCTCCAACAATGAGGCTGAATATGAGGCCTTAGTAGCAGGCCTCTCCTTGGCCAAGTCTCTTAGTGTCGGCCAGATTTTGGTCCATAGTGATTCAAGGCTAGTCGTAAATCAGATACTAGGAGCCTACGAGGCTAAGGACGAAAGGATGGCTAGGTACCTCGAGAAGGTGAGATCATTACTGAAGGGCTTCAGAGAAGTGAAATTAAGGAGGGTACCTAGGCTTGATAATGGCCGCGCTGATGCCCTTGCTAGGCTGGCCTCGGCAACAAGAACAGACATCAGGAGGACGGTCCCAATGGAAATTTTGTTTCAGCCAGCTATCGAAGACGTCGAGGGAACACTTGGCATTTGCATGAATGTTTCTCAAGAACCGTCATGGATGGATCCTCTGATCAGATACATTAAAGGGGGAGAGATGCCAGAAGCAAGCCAAGAAAGGAAGAAGCTGAGATACAGGGCTGCTAAGTTCACTGTCATCAGAGACACGCTGTACAAAAAGGGGTTCCTACTCCCCTTACTTAGGAGTGTGCATCCCTTAGAAGTCCCTTCCATCCTGCAAGATGTGCATGAAGGGTCGTGCTCAAGCCACATTGGGGGTAGATCCTTATCGAAGAGGGTGATCACCCAAGGCTACTGGTGGCCGACCTTAGGGAAAGATGCTGCCGCATATGTTAAAAAGTGTGATAAATGCCAAAGATTTGCTACCATCCCTTACCAACCTCATCAGCCCCTCACCTCCATTACATCCCCATGGCCGTTTGCAGTATGGGGGATTGACCTGGTAGGACCCTTACCGAGGGCAGTCAATAACTATCGGTTCCTCATCGTAGCAATTGACTACTTTTCAAAGTGGGTAGAGGCCGAACCGATGGTCACGATTACAGAGCAGAAGACCTTCCAGTTCATCTGGAAGAATGTGATATGCAGATATGGTCTACCCAACACCCTCATCTCGGATAACGGGACCCAGTTCAAGAATGCCTCTCTGCAGAAGTACTGTGAGAGGGTAGGCATCAAACAATTTTTCTCCACCCCAGGCCGACCTCAGGCCAATGGGCAAACCGAAGTTACGAATAGGACAATCCTAGATGGGATTAAGAAGAGGCTTGAGGAGGCAAAAGGAAGATGGGTCGAGGAGTTATATGCAGTGTTGTGGGCGTATAGGACGACAGTAAGGACCTCTACTGGGGAGACCCCATTCATGTTGGCTCATGGATCAGAAGCAGTCATCCCCACCGAAGTCGAGTTTCCTATTCATAAGGTCCAAGTGTATGACCCCCAGGGAAATACAGAAGAGAGGAGACTTGACCTGGACTTGATTGAGGAAAGAAGGGAGGATGCTGAGATAAGGCAAGCTTCCTACCAGCAGAGGACCGCAAGGTTTTACAACCAGAGGGTGAAACGGAGGCCTATCGCAGTAGGGGACTTGGTTCTCAAAAAGACTTGGCAAAAGCCCAATAAACTCCATCCTAATTGGCACGGCCCCTATAGGGTCACCGATGAAGTTGTCCCTGGAACCTATAGACTAGAAAACCTAGAGGGGGAACCATTTTCCAACCCCTGGAACGCAGATCATTTAAAGAAATACTATCAGTAGTGTTGTAAGGTCTTGAAAGGCCATAATTGTAATGGGAGTTGCACCAACAGAACACTCGGAAAATTAATGAGAAATGTCAGTGTTTCCCTCATCTTGTGGTTATCAGTCCTAGCACGCATGGAAACATCTACATTTAAAATCCATTAATTTGGAAAGTTGATCCCTCGGCTATAATGGGGACCAGTGGAGGGGACGACCCCTCCACTGTCCTCAAAAAAGACGAGGGAAGACTACATTTAAAATCCATTAATTTGGTTAATTGATCCCTCGGCTATAATGGGGACCAGTGGAGGGGACGACCCCTCCACTGTCCTCAAAAAAGACGAGGGAAGACATTAAAATCCATTAACTTGGTTAATTGATCCCTCGGCTATAATGGGGACCAGTGGAGGGGACGACCCCTCCACTGTCCTCAAAAAAGACGAGGGAAGACATTAAAATCCATTCATTTGGTTAGTTGATCCCTCGGCTATAATGGGGACCAGTGGAGGGGACGACCCCTCCACTGTCCTCAAAAAAGACGAGGGAAGACATTAAAATCCATTAATTTGGTTAGTTGATCCCTCGGCTATAATGAGGACCAGTGGAGGGGACGACCCCTCCACTGTCCTCAAAAAAGACGAGGGGAGACATTAAAATCCATTAATTTGGTTAATTAATCCCTCGGCTATAATGAGGACCGGTGGAGGGGATGACCCCTCCACTGTCCTCAAAAAAGACGAGGGAAGACTTTGTAAAAAACCATTAATTTGGTTAGTTGATCCCTCGGCTATAATGAGGGCCAGTGGAGGGGACGACCCCTCCACTGTCCTCAAAAAAGACGAGGGAAGACATTAAAATCCATTAACTTGGTTAATTGATCCCTCGGCTATAATGGGGACCAGTGGAGGGGACGACCCCTCCACTGTCCTCAAAAAAGACGAGGGAAGACATTAAAATCCATTAATTTGGTTAATTGATCCCTCGGCTATAATGGGGACCAGTGGAGGGGACGACCCCTCCACTGTCCTCAAAAAAGACGAGGGAGGGGTTAAAATCCATTAATTTGGTTAATTGATCCCTCGGCTATAATGGGGACCAGTGGAGGGGACGACCCCTCCACTGTCCTCAAAAAAGACGAGGGAAGACATTAAAATCCATTAATTTGGTTAATTGATCCCTCGGCTATAATGGGGACCAGTGGAGGGGACGACCCCTCCACTGTCCTCAAAAAAGACGAGGGAGGGGTTAGTAGCATAAACAATGAGCAAGCCATAATAAAATGAAAGAAGGAAGACAGCAATTATGAAAGAGACTGGTATTAATAAAATATAAGTATCAAGTGTTTTTACAAAGCCTTTGAACAAAAGTACAAAAATAAGGGTATGGGCTACAGGCAGCCACCCTAGGGGACGACATCAGAGGGCAGGGCCTCAACAATGGGAATGGTCTCCTCAGGTACCAGCACCGGATGATCTTCAGATGTACCGACCCCTTCGATCTGAACTTGGGCCTCTACTTGGTTGAGGGCCTCAGCAATTAGGGGGTCGTTCAGTTGAACACCCTCCAGTGATGGGCGAACAGAGGAGACGACATCGCCAAATTTGAGGACGACCCATCGGCAGGCCGTCCTGATCCCCCTCTCAAGATATTCAAGGCCGAAGCCCTGAAATTCATCTGAAGTCTTGTATGCCTCCACAGCATCAGCCTCAGCTTTCTTGATGGCTGCTCTCAGATCAGCCTTATGCTGGGCTTCCAGGTTGATCAGAGCCTCATCCTTGCCCTTGATCAACAAGTCCCTGTCCTTGATCAACAAGTCCTTGGCCTGCATATCGGCATCATGCTGCCTCGTCAGCTCATCAAGGACTCTAGCGTGCTCAATTCTTGTGCTCTCCAGCTCGGCCCTCGCAGTGTGCAGCTCTGTCCGTAGGTCAGCCTCTTGTTGAATGGCCCTCTCAGCTTCATGGAATTTCTGTTGATTCTCAGCCATCCACTTGGTGGCTGAGGTGAAGGCACAGACAGACTGCAAGAAAAATGAAGATACATCAAGGGGGGCCGAGGAAACACTTTGTGAAAGAATGAAATTAAAGGTCAGGGCCAATACCTGAGCAAGGGAGTGCAGACCGTAGTCATACACTTTGGCTGGAGGCATCTGCGCCAAGAACTCAAAGTCGGAGGCCGACGGTGCATAGAACATAGAGGCCTTTGCTGCCCTCAGGTTGGCAATAAGAGATGAGGGGTCGGCCTTCAGATGGGACAGATTTTGAGACCAGAAGGCCCCCATGCTTGATGAAGAGGTTGCTCCCTCAGAGGCCTCGGCCCTGGCCCTCGTCCTAGGGTCAGGACGAGGCTCGACTGGAGCCTCAGGTTCCATCCTTTTGTGGCTAACAGCCGTCGGCTCAACAACTGTCGGCCCTGAGGCCCTCGTCTTCTTAGTAGCCTGCTGAGGCTCCTTCCCCTTCTTTTTTGACAAACCAGCAAGTAGGCTTGGAGCAGTCATATCCCAGAGGTAATCTGACACGCCTGCAGGACGACCTGAAAAGGATACGATGCATCAGGAAAGTTCAGAGATAAAGAGAGAACACTTCAAAAATAAGTAAAGAAGGGAAAATGTTCAGTATGACTCACATAGTTCTGTCAGAGGGCCGACCCTCAGACCAGCTTCTTTAAGGAATCGAGGGGTCATCAAATCTTCGAACTTTGGGATCTCACCCTCTCTCCCTCGTCCCCTCAGATACTCAACGATATCCCTTTCCTCCAGGCTAAGTCCGGTGTCTGACCTAGCTTTCATGGAGGGATTAGACCATCTGTTAGGAACCCTCGGAGCATTGGCAGAAGGGGACGCCTCGGTGGAGCTCTCCCATGCCCCAGATATGAAGAAGAACCTTTTTTTCCAGTCATGATTGGAAGTTTGAGCTACGTGGAGCAGCTTCTTCTCAGACCTTCTCGCCCCTAGATGATAGTATCCGGGCTGTTTAGATGAAGAGGTGATATTGTAGCAGGCCAAGAACACGTCGGACGAGGGCTCGTCAATGAAAGCATTTTTCCACAAAGAGATGTACCCCAGAATCGTCCTCCAAGAATTGGGTGGAAGTTGCGAAGGGGAGACGCCCAGAGCCGACAGAATATCTACAATGGCAGGGTGGAAGGGAAGTCTGACACCTACTTTGAACATTTGCTCGTAGACTGCAACTTCTCCCTCTTCACCCTCAAAAACCCTCTCATCCTCAGAGGGAACCCTCATAGTTACCCCAGAGGGCACTCCGTAGATATGCCTCCATACCAGAAGGTCCTTATCCCTAACGGAGGATATAAAAGACGAGGCATGGGAGGTATCAACCTCGTCATCTGTATCGTCGTCCTCGTCCTCATTCCCCTCCCTCTCATCACCGGCAGGAGGACCCTGAGGGAAAGCCACTTGGAAGGCATTGGGGGATAGGGTTGTCACAGGGACAGCCTCAGAGGGGATCGTTCCCTCGGCCTCTCGGGGAGGGCTAAGGTCAAACGTGTCCCTCCTACCAGACGTTCCAGCACCAGTTGGAGAGGAGGTTCTCTCGTCCATTTTACTTGGTTTGGGAGTGTCGGCCGGACGAGACGACGACCCGCAAGACTCAGAGGGTTCAGATGGTCTTATAGTGGCAAGAGGAATGGGAAAGATGGGTCGTACCCAATTAGGGTCGGCCCCTCGTCTCCTCTCTTCCTCTTCCTCTATTCGTCTGATCTCGGTAAAGAGTTTCTCTCTCAGAGATGGGAATTCAGACACTAAGTTGTAAAGCCTCCTAAGCATTAAGGGGAAGACCCAACACTTGGAGAAATTACGCTGGACTTGGCTAATTCAACTACAAACGCTTGAGGGATTGACCAGGTTTGACTTGTGGATCAAACTAGAGAACTAAAACGTTTTCGTCAAGAACGTCCAAGAACTAAACCAGAAAAAGCTATGGGGGAACTCTAAGAACCAGATGACCTACGACCCTAAAAAACAAATAGAAATGAAGACAAAAGAAGACACAGGGAGAAAAAGGTTACCTGATGAGGAGAAGGGCAAGAACGCTGCCACGACCTGAAGGTTCAAAGGCTGGCAATGGCGGTAGCGACTGGTTCTAGAGAGAGAGAGAACTTAGGCGCGAAGAAGAAGAAGTGGTGGAGAGAGAAAGTTTAAAAACCTTTAAATACCTTGGCAGTAAGTGGACCCATTTACCAAAGAAAGGTATAATTAGGGCACAAGGCCCCAAGCGCACTGCGCAGCCGCCCTGCCTTGAAAACTGGAACAGCAATGAGTATCTGCACAGGTGTCACTCACCTAACTGGTCACACGCGTCTCGACCTCAGTAAATATCCCTCAGCCATCTCAATGACACATATGGCTAAGGGCTGGGGGGTGATTGATATACCCGTTTATACCCTCAGCCTGGACGAGGACTACCTCCAATACGGACGACCATACGAGGAGACGACCCTTCACCAGGCCCCGGCTGGCCACTACCAGACCCAGACGACCATACGAGGGGCCGACCCTACGCCAGGCTCTAGACGACCCTACGAGGGGCCGACCCTCCACCAGGCTCCGGACGACCCTACGAGGGGCCGACCCTTCCCCAGGCTCCGGACGACCCTACGAGGGTACGACAGTACGAGGCCAGAATCGAGCCAGACTCACTGCCGGAAGAAACTTTGCCCTCGGCCTCGGCTTATAGGCCGAGGGTGACATCATGACAGCGCGTGGCTTGGGAGACGCGTGGGACAGTGCGCGTCAGGCTCATATGACACGTGGCAGACCGTTATAACCGAATCACACCCTCACGTGAGGGAATATTATGTCATCATTTGGCATCTACAGGTGTCAACAGGGGATTGGTTAGATCATCATTCACATGCACCATGCATACTTGGGGGGTACACTACACCCCCCAAGACCTATATATACTTGTCACCTACAACCCTACAGGGGGATCAGATTATTGCAACCCCAGCTAAAACCCTGCTTGTGCACATTAGAGAGAGAAAGAGCTTATGTGCATTGTATCCAAGGCCATTAGTGCCCATACTTAGAGGATCACACACTCACAGTGGATGTAGGCCTAATTGGCTGAACCACTATACATCATTGTCTTATTTCCTCTTATACTCATCCCCTTCTACATACACATGTTCATACACTTATGCATCTCTATGACTGCCATGGTTATAACTGTTTGAGCTCATTATCACTCATCCGGTGGTGCTGATTTCCAGTATCATCAAGAACCTTCATGTACCTCCTTAATTAATTCAGTTACTTCTAGAGGATGGACACAACGTGGTAAGGAAATAGTGTATTCCCCTTTTTATAGGACTCCCCTTTCCAACACATACCTAGCTACTTTGTAAATGAGTTTTCTTGCATCTTTTCGATCAGTTGATAGGGCCCCTCTTTCAATATAAGATCTAATTAGGTCCATCAATGATGGTCCCAAATCTACAGCAATGAAATTCTTCATAGGATCTTCATCTATGCTCCTGGGTGTTAAGAATTCCACTGGAATGCTTCTCTTGAGTTCCATTCCGGTCAACGAGGCTAACCGAGCAAGTGCATCAGCTCGAGCATTCTCTATCCTTAGTATTCTACCTATCTGGACTATTGAAAATTTAAAGATTACCCCCATAAATTTAGCCAAGTATCTTACCATCAAATCCCCTTTGAATCCATATATTTTAATCACTTGGTTGAAAATTAACTAGGAATCACTGTGTGTAATTACTAGTTCGGCACCTAATGATGAAGCTTATTCAAGGCCGGCGATTAATGCCTCGTACTCGACTTCATTATTCTAAGCTTGAAATTAAGATCTGAGGGCATATTTCACATTAATATTGTCAAGAGTGTTAAGTATAATACCATCTCCACTGTCGATTGCACATGACGACCCTTCCACATACAATTTCCATAATGGAATTTCATTGTTAAAGTTTTCTGCAGATAGAATTCCATGGAGAAATATCTTCTTACTTTATTTTGTATACCTCTGAGCCATTTCTTGAATAATTGATGAGTCAGGTAGATCGGCTACAGCCTTGGCTTATTTTATAACTGAGCTCTCTTCCGGAGAAGTCTGCTCAGTAGGAAAGTTTGGCTGGTCGGTAGCCTCTGGATATGTAAATTATGCGATAAAATCTGCTATAGCTTGCCCCTTTAATGATGACCTTGGCTCATAGATAATATCATATTCTCCAAGATCTACTTCCCAATACACTAGCCAGCCTAATTTGTTGGGCTTGTGAAGTCCTTACCGAAGAGGTAAATAAGTGTAAACAACTATCGTATACGCTTAAAAGTAAGGCTTTATTCATCTGGAGGCTTCAATAAGAGCTAATGACAATTTTTCCAAATGCATAAACCTAACCTCTGCACCTCTGAATGCCTTGTTGGTGTAGTAGACTAGTTTTTAGATTCCACCTTCGAGTCAAATTAGGGTCGAGCTAACTATAAATTGAGAAACAGCTAAATATAAATATAACTTCTCTCCCAATTTTGGTCGGGACAGTAATGACGGAGATCCCAAATACTTCTTCAGCTCCTAAAATTATTCTTCACACTCCTCATTCCATTCGAAGGTCTTTCTGAGTACCTTAAATAATGGTAAGCACCTATATGTTGCTCGAGAAACAAACTGGTTAAGGGAAGCCACTCTACCAGTAAGTTTTTGAACATCTATTTTGCAAGTTGGAAATTGCATATTAATTAGATCTTTGACTTTAGAAAGATTAGCTTATCTTTTTATCTGATTCACTATAAAGCCAAGTAACATCCTTTCTTGCACGCCGAACACGCATCTGGTCGGGTTCAGTTTCATTTGGTGTATTTCCAGCTAGTCGAACGTTTGACTGAGGTCTTTGATGTGATCGAAAGATTTTTTTATTTCCGTAAGGATATTATCTAAGTATACCTCCATGTTCTTCCCAATTTGTTCTTCGAACACTTTATTTACCAATCTTTGGTATATTGCTTTAACATTTTTAAGCTCGAAAGGCATAACCCTGTAGCAATAAGTACCTCGATTGGTGATAAAAGAATTGCTATCTTTATCTTCTGGTTTCATTTTTATCTGGTTGTAAGTAGAATAAGCATCCATGAAAATCAACAATTTATGTCCTGCGGTGGCATCTGTTAATTGATCAATTCTGGGCAAAGGAATATGGTCCTTTGGGCAAGACTTATTAAGATCAGTGAAATCTACACACATACGCCATTTATTATTTTTCTTTTTTACCATTACCACATTTTCTAACCATTCTGGGTATTTGATATCTTCAATGAACTGGGCTTTTTGCAGTTTTTGTACCTCCTCTTGGATAGCCACGTTCTTTTCAGGACTAAACACCTTGTACTTTTGTTTGATCGACTTGGCATCCTTGTTAACATTGAGCTCATGGAAGATGAAATTGGGATCAATATTGGGCATATCTTCATGACTCTAAGCGAATACATTTTTTCGTTCCCTTAGGAATGAAATTAATTCTTGTTTGAGGGAATGGGTTAACGTTGAGCCAATTTGAGTAGTCCTTTTTGGATTTTCCTTGTCAAGGATTATACTCTCAATAATTTTTATTATTTGCCCTTTGACTAGATCTATTTCATTTCAGGGATCCATAGTGTTGACTTGATAGGTAGTGGGTTTTTTTTCAGATCAACCAAGTTTTCCTACACGGCTGAAGTATAATAGAATTCTCTAGCCACTTTCTAATCACCCTTTATTATGCCGATTCTGAAATGAGTAGGGAACTTCAGACATTGGTGGACAGTGGATGGGACAGATTCAAATTTCTTTAAACGTACTCTAACAAGGATCATGTTGTAAGCTAACTGAACATTCTTATCCAGAACGAAGAAACGTATCTTCTTTGTTCGTCTTACTAACCAAGTACCAAATAACACCTTGAATTTAACAGTTCCTAGGGAATAAACTTTTTACCTCGAGAAACCAATTAAGGGTCTATGGTATGGTTCCAGTTGGCTAGGCTTCCATCCCAGGATTTGGAAGAAATTATAGAACATGATATCTGTAGAACTACCATTATCTATCATAACTCTGGCAATTATGGCTTCCTAGATTATAAATTTGATGACCAATGGGTCGTCATCGTTGTTGGAGAAATCGTTGACAAGCTTATCTTTGTCTACTTTCCTATGCCGATCATCACTACCATTCAAATTGATGTGTTGTATATAGGAGCAAGATTATGCTTCATTCAAGTAAGCTTTCCTCTCAAAAACTTGATCTCCTCCTCCAGCATCTCCACCTGCGATGACATGACAATCAAAAGAGCCAAAGCTTATCATATCACTTCAATTTCTGGTTGTTTGGATTTCTTCGATAGGTATGGATCATCTTCATAATCATCCTCGTGACCTCACTTCTTTTCATATCTAGTCTTGTAGGGGGAATTTGACCATCCTCTTATTATCGACTGTCATGCCAATCAACGAACTTATTCAGCTTTCCTCGGGTAATCAGGGATTCAATCTCATTCTTTAAAGTGATGCAATTATCAGTGGTGTGCTCATGATCCTTGTGGAATTCATAATATTTGGGCTTGTCTATCCTGTTGGGCAGTGCCCTCAACTTCCCAAATCATTCCAATTCTCAATTATTTTTTATTTCTCCTAAGATATGATGGATACTAACTATCAGTGGAGTATAAACTTCGTACTTTTTAGGTTTGTCTTCCTTTTTGTGCTTCTATTCCTTCTTTTCTGCAGGCTTGGTCGAAGGGCTTTGCTTCGCAGCCATTGCTTCCTCGGCATTTATTATTTTCCCAACCTTAGCTATGAGTTCTGTCATGGTTTTAGGAAAATCTTTTGCCAATGAGTAATATATTTTTTTGGAAGTAACGCACTCATCAAGGTTTTGATGGCTGCCTTTTCCTCATAATTAACCACTTCTAGCTTCTTTTTATTGAAATGAGTGATGTATTCCCTGGTGGTCTCCCCTGATCACTGTCGAACACTTAAAAGATGAGATACTCTCTTAACTGGTTTGTCCCCAAAGAAAAAATTATTGATGAACAGCTCGACAAGTTGATAAGAGGTGGAGATTTGTCCTCGGGGCAAGTTGTTGTATCATATCTGGGTTGAACCAGTGATAATGCATGAAAAAACTCTACACCTCATTTCATCAGGAACAGAATATACATCAACTGCAGCCTGATATTTCACAATATGAAAAATTGGGTCAGTCTTACTATTATATTTAGGGGTAACCATTGGCGTCTTTAGCTTAGATGGGGTAGGAAAATTGACAATCGCTTGGATGAAAGGCGATCCTTTGACAAAATTGTGCGATAATGGATTATTTGCTTTGTCCATCTCCCCTAGTCGATCTTCAAATCGTTGAATTGAGCCTTTCCATGAAGAATTTTTAGCTTTATATCTGTTAGAAACATCTTGACCATCTCTTTCATGCTTTTATATTGAACTCTCTTCTTGAAAAGTCTGCTCGTCATGCACAGATCCTCGGGCGCTTGTTTTAGATTTAAATGATCTTTTATGATGTTCGGTATGGTGTTCTCTTGATCAAGATGGTTCTCGATGATATCCTCTATTTACTCATGGACCCAGATGATTAAAGGCCAAAGCCCTGCTTAAATTTTACTAGGTGCTCGAACGTTCAGGAGTGAGAGAGAAACCATTATAGTAATCCGTTAATCTAACTATTGAACTAGCCCCTGGGTGATAGAACTTATCACGTGAAGACCTGGAATAACTATTTTGATTATTCCTGGGGGAGTAGGTGGTATTTCCCTTCTAAAATACTGGTTAATAGTATGTTGAGAAGGAGAAGTCATTCTGGCTTGTAAGGATTGAGCCAATTATCTCATAGTTTCCTGCATCTCTTCTTGCCCTTTGGCCAGATCGATCAGAACTCCATTTAGATCTATGGTTCTAGGAGGATCATTTCCTCCAGTAGCACTACTGCTCTCAGTAATTTCATTCATCTCGTGTAATCCTTCAGAAGACTAAATGATGAGATTTTCTATATAACAATGACAAACAAACATTCCCACAGACGACACCAATTTATTGATGTCTAAAAATGGATAGATTCCAATTTTATAATCACAGATAGAAATTATGGAAATAACTCAAACCACACACATAAAAGACATAGATTTTAGAGTGGTTTGGCTGTAAAATAGCCTACGTCCACGGTAGTTGTTATTTAATTAGGTTTAAAATAGCTTAATAAGATATGCATATGTATGATTCGAGTTGTCTCTTAGGTTGAGGGGTGGATTTGTATTTATAGGGGAGTGAAGCCCTGAAGATGGAACGCCTTCATATTTCCAGGGGTTTAAATTTGTGTACAATAAGTAAAACTCTTTCAATTCATAACTGGCTGATATTTCATCCAAATAACTATTGATGTTCCAAGTTGGCCTTCTAGAGTTGGTTGGCGTTCTTGCTAACTAACTGCTTATGATGCCGATCAAGTAAGTTGGTCGGCCAAATTGGATGGCAGGTGTGAATTCTTCATTGGTCCACGTAGTTACATAATTTTTACATACAACACCAAGATTTACTCTTGTTAAACAAGTAAAAGGTTGAATAGTGCATAGGTGTACTTGTTAAGGATGAGGTGAGAGGTACTTGTATGAATTTTCTAAAGTTATCTTTTGAACTGAATGACAGTGATGCATGCACCTGAGGGGTTTTCCCCTAGGTGGGTTTTTTCCTTATAAATCTAGTTTTATGTGATTTTTGTGGCCTAAATTTTTTATTTAGTTCATACGACACACTTTAAACTTAAATATTGGATTTGTCATAATTTTTTAGGTTAATTGAACTTTTGAAGATGTCAACCTAGTTAATTGTAATTAATTAGTGTAGATATTTCCTTATGTGTGTGAGCTTCATTTCAAGTCATTAAATTTGTTTTTAAGATTTAAAATCTCATTACACATGTTCAATTTTAATTTTATGGGTCAGATATAGTCTTCTACAAACTTAGGTTAAATCTAGGGTGATAGATTTCCCAATTAAATCAAAATTGGGCTTAATTTATTTTATATCCTATTCACACATAGACTTTAAGGTATCTAAAGATATATTTATATAGTTATATCCTATTTACAAAATTTGGTTATCTGAATCAATCACCCACACCATTAAAAATATCTTAGTATTATTGAGGTGTTACTTAATAGATTTCTTAGACTACTTTTGAATACCATTTTCTTTGGGTAGGAACAATTGGTGATGAACCTGATCGTAAATGACTCGGTCGGTTGATAAATATTTTCACTCTCCCATTTTGGAGCTTCACAAATCACTCTTGGGAGACATTGTTTAGACTAGAAGGGGAAAATCTATCATGTCATCGCCTCATTATTATCTAGACTATAGGTGAAATCGTTCTTGAGGATTGGGAGCTTACTTAACTATGGTGGATGTAATAACAGGAGTAAAATAGCATAAGATATGAGAGAAAGTGGAGGAACACAAGTATCTAAGTGGTTCGGCCTTAGCCTACGTCTATTGTGCAAAGCTTGGGAGTGTTTTCACTATAAACAAGGGCAAAAGGTTATTAAAGGCCAATACAATCTCCCCCCCCCCCCCCCCCACACACACACACACACACAAATTCAGTGTAATAGTAGGGTTATGTTGATGATCAACCCATTGAGAAAGAGGCACAAGATATCTTTTATAGTCCTGGGGGGCGTAGTGTCACCCCCAGGTATGCACTCCATGTGTGAGTGAGTGACCATCCCATAAGTGCGTGACACTTGTAGAGAAAGTTGTAGAGGTCATGATGAAGAATGTTCTCCCCACATGTTGGTTGATTTGTTATAATGGCTTTAATTGGATATGACATAAATACTCTTGTCACAATTTCCATGCGTGTATGAGATCTCTATCGCAGAAGGCCTTGACTAGTCAAGACTGTTGGAATATTTTTCTTCCAACGCTAAGTCGAGATGAGATGGACTGGCAATCTAACTGATATGGACGAGACTAATAGTTTGTCCTCTTGGTACTGTCTGAGGCCAACACTGCACGTAGATCACTGATTATGCTAACACATTATGTGGACTAATTTTGAGGATAATTGTGTAGAAAGACTAGATTTGAGTGATATCTTATTATATGGTTAGCTTAGAGGCCAAGACAACTTAGGAAAAAAATGTTCATGAGAACTCCAGAAGGTTAATGACTCTGAGGGCATATATGAGGGGAGATATTTTCGTAATGAGCATTTCTTGGATGAGACCAGACTTATATATATCACTCACCCCCTAGACCTTAGTCTTCAATGTCAATGGGAGGCTGAGATGTAAGTACTTCTTCTATCTCATCTCGTCCTGGCCCTTGCACCTTGGGTTATCTCAAGTCTAATCGAGGTACAATAGTCACGTGGGATTTGACATAGATTTCATTTCTCTCTCATGAAGTAAGACACTTACTACTTGCTAAACTATTTAGCATAACACCCTAGGTCATGCGCGTAACCAAACATCATTTCATAAGGTGTGCCCTAATGATGAGTTTTTGGGAATTGGGCACACATGCTTTGGGTGGTAAAACCCTTTCTCATGATTTGTTTCCATTATTTATGTAAAAACTTTCACATCATATACTTTCTTCCTTTTTTTCTCCCTCTCAGTTCTCTTGCTCTTTCGTTTATCTCCCATTTTTTTGGTGTTCTTTATCCCCAATAATATTCTAAGGCTTTATAGGTACTCCTTTTGCTCCCTTTTTTCACTTCTTGCTGTTTTAATTCTGATTTATATAATTTTTGGTTTTTTGATGAGTCTGCTGTCTACTCCAGACACCAATTTTCTATGTTTTATCACTTAATTCACGATGGTTTGGGTGGGTAGGAAGTTAAGAGGATTTTTAAGGGTGAATAAGGGTATTTTTTAGAGTTTAGGTTGGTTGTTTCTATTTTTTTGTGTCTTCTCTAGTGAAAGGTCGACGAAAATGTTCTTAGAGTTCTTCATAAGCCTTTAAAAAAAACATTCGACTGATCATTTTGATGCAGTTCATAGTTTCCCCATTAAATTTCTTTGAAGGTTTTCATATACTACAGGTTGCATGAGTTAGATGAAGATTTTCCTCATTTTCATTTACGCATAATATGGGAGAGTACGAGGACCGAGGTTGAGTTTCAATACAAGCCTAAGGTTCCACTTATGCCACCCCCTTAACTGTTGAGCACCCTGCCTTACTTCTTACTTACCCCATTCTAATTGAGACTAGAGTTGTTATGTAAATAAGTAGTGACACAATGTCAATCCCATCTTCTAAGGGCTACAACCCTTCTAAATGTCTAGGCCTTTATGATGATCGAGAGGACTCCAAGGCCGAGTCCTTTGAGGTGGAAATGATAGTTTCTTTAACCCTTGCAAATGAGGGCGAGACTGTCGAATCTAGTAATTGGGGTCCTAGAACTTCTACTCATCAATAAGGGGATACTGAACCCCAAATTTATGATATTTCTTATGACGAGTATGAGGTTGATGTTGCTAACAATATTCCACTTCCTCCCATGGTTGTATCTATCTCGAACATATCTTAAGCTGAGTTTAAGAGCCGTGATCATCGTGGTAAGTCCCATGCCACTAAGGATGAAAATGAGGAGGATCCTTACATTTTAAATACAATTGTTTCCTCAGCCATACCTAGCGATGTTCATGAAAGAGATCTGGAGGTCTGGAGGCACCTCAACGGGATCAAGTCTTCCATCCATAACATGGTTACTATCAAAGATGAGTGATCCTTTGGCCTCATAAATTATGGAGAGGTGGTCGTCTAGGAGAAGATGTTTAAGGTTGGATCTGACTTCTTATTCATCCATCTATAATGACTATCCTTACTTCCATCGGCATTGCCCCTGCTCAGATGATGCCAAATGCCTGGAGGACCCTATTTGAGGCTACCCACCTATAGATATTTTCCTAAGATATGGATCTACTAGCTGATATTTTTCAGGCGGGTTATATTGTAGGTATTATAAGATACACCCCCCGAATATTACTATTTTGTGTCTACTCATCTAGATCAAAAACACCTTCACATAAATCAAACTTCAAACCACAATTAGAAGTCCCATTATTTCTTCATCTATGGGGACTTGGAGTTCGAAAAGGGAGAGTCATCTACTGCAGATGAGGTGAGGGTGCCTCGAAAGTGGGATTGTGTTTCGATCTCGTCCAAAGTAAACCATTGCCTCAGTGCCGAGCTGAAGGAGTCCATAAACCAACTTAAGGGGATGGTCTCATTGTCATTAAGGATTTAATAACTACTGAGCTATTGCAATACTTTGGTATGGGGTGGAACCCTTGACATCATTTCATAAGAATATAACCCAACTCTATTGAACTTTACTATCTTCTTGAATTACTTAAATCAAGTATGACAATACTTATATGTTTTTATTTTCTTTACAGATCATCCCGATGGTATCTCGGAGTGGGAGATCATTCCGTCATCTTTAGGGAAAATCTTATCAGTTAACTCAAACTCGATAAAAGTCAACTATAGGAGGCCCCCGACTGTTGAGGGGTATAAAAAATGAAAAGAGTTCATTAAAGGGAAATCGTTCCCCCTCCCTCCCTCAATAAAAAAAGAGGAAATAAGTCCCACCGAGGTCGACTGGTGACCCTCTCCTTCCTATTAGGGATAATGTCTTTGTGGTTGTATGACTTTCTTAGCTGAGTGTTAATGCTGACTCTCTTCTTAGGAGACATCTAAAGGCTCAAGAGGTTATAACCTTGGTTATCCCTAGCTGCAACAAACGATACTTTGATGCTCAAGACCCTCCCAAGTTTTTAACTTTGATCTTCACAAGGCTATCTAGGTAATCACCAACACAGTCTTACATTTTTAGATTTTTTGAAGTCCAGTATCGTCTTGTTTTAACTTTTCCATTTTCATTACAGTCTGCCATCACCCTTCAAAACATCCAGCATTGGGTAGTGGAGACTGAGGCAAAATCAAAGGTGGATAAAGAGGCTAAAACTTTATTACATGATATAAAGCAGAAGTTGAAGGATCAGAAGGACGAGTACAACACCAAGACCCAGGGTATGAGGGACTGCTATAAACAACACCTGTCCAACTTGAGGCAGGATTAGAAAGAAAAGGTAGAGGCTCTTGAAGATAAGATCAAGAATTATAAGGAAGATGAGGCAAAAAAATTTGGGCATCTGTTGAACACTATCTAGCTGACTTTAAGGAGTCAGCGGAGTTTTTCAGCTACGCCATCCAATACATGTATAAGGGGGACAAAATAATATGTCGTCGATTTCCAATTAATGTGGAAACCTTGTTGCTAAAGTCCCTCTCTTGGCCAATATTATCTCCTCATTCAACTTTGTTGATCACGTAAGTATTTTTGTTCTGTAGGACGTCCAAGCCAAGGTCGAGAATGATAACACAACAGTGTCGAGGGACTAAGAGTCGAACACTATCATTCTAGATGAAATTCCAACTGAGCCAACCGTTATCGAGACTCTAGTGTCTAACGCTTAATTTTCTACTTTGGGTGACTGCGTGTGGTCTGCTAAGTCCATTTTTTATAACAACCTTGAACAATCTTTTTATAGATTGTACCATTATAATGAATGAACAATCTCTTGTATCTTTTCTATTATAATGATTTTTTTGTAAAAATGTTATGTTTGCTAGTTACCTTCATAATATCATTCTCATTCTATATTTTCACCATAACCAAATGGATTTAAGTCTCACCATATTAAAATAATGTTAAATACCTCCTATCTCTTAGGGTTTATGTAAGCTGGTGACTTGGAGCTGAAACTTAATAGTTACTCTCACACCGTCGAGAGAGGAATTTATTATTCACCATACTTAAATAATGTTTGAGAAGTGCACTATACTAGAATGATGTTTAAGGGTCTCACCGCACTAAAATTATGTTAGGGACCTCCCACCTCTTAGGGTTTATGCAGACTGGTGCCTTAGAGCCGAGACTCATTAGGCATTCTCTCACTGTCGAGGGAGAAATTTATTATTCACCACACTTAAATTATGTTTCACAATTGTAGCATACTAAAATGATGTTTAAGGGTTTCACCAAACTAAAATTATGTTAGGGACCTCCCACCTCTTAGGATTTATGCAGCGTGGTGCCTTGAAGTTGAGACTTATTAGGCAGTCTCATAAAACTTGAGAGAGAAATTTATTATTCACCATACTTAAATGATGTTTAACTAACTATTTGATTCTAAAAATGAGATAAAGAAGAAACGAGATAACACTTTCACTATATTTACAAATAAGGACATTTTCATACAACTTTCTTTTCGGGTACAACAACTGATCCAATTACTGATAATATTTTTTCAAATGATCTGCATTCCATGGGTTAGAAAATGGCCCTCCTTCGAGGTTTTCTAGCTGATGTGTACTTTGGACAACTACTTCAGCGACTCTATAAGGTTATAAAAGCCGTCTGATGGCGATTAAATCGAATTCACAAATTTTCAAGTTAACCTTATTTAATCGGTGTCAATTTTTAATCCGGTTTTATTTAGCCCTAAAACAGGCAACAACGTGTGGATAAATCAAACCAACAAAAATAATTGCTGAAACATAGATTTTAGGAAAAAAAACTTTCTGGAAAAACCTTTTATTTTAAGCCGAGGCTTGAATGTTGAAAACTTTGATATTCGGATCGGTCTCAATGTTTGAATGATCTTGAATATTTCTTCGATGGTTGTAGCAATATACGACATACTCAATTGTGAACATAAATTGTAAAATAATGTCCTTACAAATCTCCCCCTATGTCTATGCCGGTACAAAATAAAAACATCTAAATTATCAAATCAAAATGCCTATGAAAATCTAATACCCTACCATGAACTCAAAACTGAAGAGGTAATAAACATGTTGGTTTAAAACTTTTCTTCAAACATCTTCAATATAAAAAATCTTCACACCTTTAAGATTTTCTCATTAGGGTGTGCAATATGATTTCAAACTTTGTACCTACACACATGAGACAAGAAAATACCTACATGATGCATCGAGTTTGAAATGATATAATCATAAATCAATCATTATAATCAAATCTCCCCCATAATGCAAAAAACTCCATAATTCCTTCTCCCCCTTTTTATTTGTCCGAAATAGACAAGGAAATGAATAAACAAAACAAACATGGAGTTGTCACGATAACAATGCATAGGAAATATGTAGCAAACTACACTCATGCAAAGATTAACCCAAAAGCTTCCACAAACTATTTTTTATTTTTCAATTAATCATAAAAAATGCAAAAAAATAATTTTGCAAAAATCACACATCGTGAATTTACACTAAGACAACCAAATTATGGAAACAGAGTGAATGAGTGTGAACATATTCGATACGAAAATCAATGAAATCAAACATAACAAATGTGCATGATGAATACATGTACTCCTAACGAATGAATCTCAAAATCATCCTTAGGTGTCGAAAGTGTTGAATTTAAATGACATCGACTCAATCCATCAACACATCAAAGTGAAGAATGATTTCCACACCAATAACGTCTAAAACTATGTAAATACTTTTTCATGACACTGTCAGGACGTGCAACCCCATTTTTCATTCATTTCCATCCAAACTCCCTCATAAATAATTTTGCATTTATTTTCCTTTTGAGGTGGACCCTTTTTGGCATATTTATCTTTTTATTGCCTTTTAATTTTTTTTCGAAATCTTCTAAACAGTGGTTTTCATGACAACTTAATTTTGTACTCTCACAACCCTTTCCCATGTTTCACTCATCATTTTTTGTTGCAATTACATCCTCACAGTAAATGGTTCTTACATGCACTACTTTCATTGTCAAGTTTTATCGCATACGGTTCGTTTTAAAGACAGAATTGAGATAACAACACTCTGACCAATATGTGATACACAAATACAATAATCAAATAAATCTGTACAAGAGTCCAATAAAGGAACTAATGAGTCAAACATGTAGTTAGTAATCACAAATAACATATTAATGACTCCACACATCATAAAGCAGAAGAATGAAATGATGACGCATATCAAAATACTATCAAATCGTCATATGGATATGGAATGAAATTATGACTCGAACATCCTAAATGTCCATTCATATATGGTGCAAAATAAACTACAAAAATATATTTATCTTTTTCCAAAAATTTTATCAAAATAAAATCTTTTTGTATTTTTCAATTTTTTTTAAAAAAATCTAATACAAAAAGTGCAGAAGTCATAACACTAGCAAACATATAACATGAAGCACAACTAGGATATGACAAACATGCGAACACAATCATCTATATGATATAGCAAGAGAAGAATCATGTGCAAGCAATCGAGAATAAACGAGTCTAACATCTAGTGCCTCTATAAGTGATTTCCTAACCCAAATAGGTGTACAACCACTCATGGGGGTTTTGGGAACCAAGGGAACACTAGACTTCAACTTCCTAAACTCTATTGAAGATCGAAACAAAAATTCCTAAGGTGGCCTTTCCTATCACAGTGTGAACATGTGTTAATGGGTGGAATGAAACCTATGGGTTGACCTTTTCTAACGTCCTTGGGATTTATTTACACTCTAAAATAACTAATGGTCTTGTCTTTAACACTCAAAACATGAGAACACGATGAGCGACTACCATTGCTGCCAACACTACTTGAGTTTGTCAAATCATTTTTTATCTCCAAAATTTTTTACTCAAGCAAAGAATTAGACTCTTACAATTTTATGGACTCCCTCTCTAAATTTTCAATTACTCCTAGAAGGTTATCACGTTCATTCTTAAAATAAGCACACTTATCCCTAAGAGTCTCCTCACGTTCCACAAACTCATCGACTAAAATATTTTTATCCACTTTGGCACAAACACAAATCCTAAAATTTTTAAAGTCCTCCAATTATTTTTCTAAAACTAGGGCTCTATCATCACTCTCATTTTTGAACAATTTTAAAGCATTAAATTCGTGGTCCAAAGAAACAAATTTCTCATGATAAAAATCTCTTTGATTTTGAAACATTTGCAAAAGATCCATCGCAAATTTAAAATGAGAATTTTTTTTTCCAAAACTTTAATTCTTTTAGCAAACGCCAAAATCAAAAAATTTAAATCATCCATACTCTTAATCTTGTCATTAGGGGGGGGGGCATCTGATTACATAAGTGCTCCATCGAAAAAATTGCGATTTTTCACAAAACATATTTTTTTTAAAACCAATATCAAACATTTTTTGCAGAAATAGGAATAGACAATAAATTAGTGTAACCTTCTCTGATACCAATTTGTAAAATTAGTGTGATAGCGATTAAACTGAATTCGCAAATTTCCAAGTTAACCTTATTTAATCGGTGTCAATTTTTAATCCAATTTTATTTAGCCCCAAAATATGCAACTACGTGTGGATAAATCAAACCAACAAAAATAATTGATGACACACAGATTTTAGGAAAAAAACCATTTCGGGTAAAACCTTTTATTTCACCATAATACTTACAATGATTACAATGAAATATGTAATGGATTAACCTCAAAAAATCCACATAGGCTGCAACCTAAATCAGCAATGGAATTTCGCAGCAACTCCACACGAACCACAGTTCAATCAACCCAGGAACACCCACGAATACTCCTTATTGACGCGCAATCAGTCAGCCAAATACCTCCCTCAAGCGGCACCTAATCAGCGTAGAGATGGCACTCCACAAAGCTAAAGCTCAACAAGGTTGAATCTAGGGTTCCCAAAATATTCACAAAAGTAATTGGGATGTTTAGTGTGAATCAAAAAGGTGTTTGGGACTCAAAAATATGAAGACTTGATGTATTAGGACTCTAAAAAGTTCTCCCAAAGTATTGAAAAAAAGGACTCCCAAAATAGGTATTTATAAAAAAATAAAAAAAAATTGAGTCTGCGCGGCGAACCGGTTCGGCCCATCGGTTCGCTTTTTTCCAGTCTGTCGAACCGGTTCAGCTATGGTGTTCGGTTCGTCTAAATTTCTTTAATGAAAAAACATTTTATAAAAAATATCCCAACACGTTTAAATGAAACATTTAAAGAACTTAAAACTTAACCTTACCAAACTTAATCTCGTGAAGGCTTGAATGTTAAAGAACTTTCATATTCATATATGTCTCGATGTTTGAATGATCTTGAATGTTTCTTCAATGGTTGTAGCAGTATACGACATACTCAATTGTGAATGGACAATGTAAAATAAGTCCTTACAAAGGTTCGTGCCAGTTAGGATGGAGTTTGTTGACTTTTTGGATAACCTTCTTAAGCACTAAGTCTCCCACTAAAATGGGCTGACACTTGACCTCTTGTTTTAGAATTTAGCAGCTCTTTATTGATAAGTTGATTAACTCACTGTCGCATCTTCTCTCCTAAGGTTCAATTCTAGACTTCTTACTTCTAGATTTACCTCAGGATTGTAGATCTGAACCCTGTGGCTGGGAAGCCCAATTTCTATAGAATCACAGCCTTTGATCTGTATGCTAGCATGAAAGGCATCTCTGCCATTAGGTTTCTCTCAATTGTCATGTACACCCATAAAATGTTGTGCAACTCATCAACTCATCTTAATTTACCATTTTTTAATTTCTTCTTAATTCCATCCAATATAGTTTTATCAGTCACTTCATTTTTCTAGTTCTCCTATTATCTTCTTGGCGCAAAGTATAACTTCTTGATGCCAACTATATTTAACAGTAAGCTTCCAGAGACTTACTCTTAAATGGTTTTTCGTTATCGAATATCAGCATGTTGTGAAGCCCATAACAAAAGATGATGTTTCTTCAGATAAATCTGAATCATTTTTCCTCTAGGATCGTTACCATAGCCTCTACTTTTACCCACTTGATAAAATAGTCAATTGTAACAATCAAAAATATTAAATTTCCCTTTACTCTTGGAAAAGAGCCGACCAGGTCTATTCCCCACATGGAAAAAGGAAAAGGGACGATATTGGGGAAAAAGGTTGGTGGGCTGATGGAGTATGTTTGCAAAATGTTGGCACTTATTGCATTTCATAACTTATTTTGACGAGTCTTTTTCAAGGTTTGGCCAATAGTATTCCTAGGTGACAATCTTTTTTACTAAGGATCATCCACCTATTTGGTTTGCACATAAGTCTTCATGTATGTGTGTGAGAAAATAGCTTATTTCATATAGGTGGACGCATCTCAGGAGTGGTAGTAGAAAGGATCTCTTATAAAGCACATCTTTAATGATGGTGGACTTAGTTGCATGATATCGTATCTTTCTTTGTTCGGCTTTAGATTTTGGCATCTTTCCATCTCTTGAGTATTCTATAATTGGGTCCATCCAAGATGCCCCCAAATTTAGATTCATATAAATTTCTAGGTCTGTGTCGTTGGTCCCTATACTCGGCTTTAACAAGATCTCTACAGGCCTTGATCGACAAATATTTTTTTGGGTGGTCGATGCGAGTCTTACTAACACATCTGCCCTCCCATTCTCACTCTTAAAAATTTTTCTAATATTGACCTCTTCAAAAAAATTCAGCATTTTCTTTACCCTGGCTAAATACTTATTGATCTTCTCACCTTTTGCCTTATCGATCCCCAAAATTTGGTTAACTGTCAACTGAGAACCACTATGAGCGACCATTTTCCCTACATTCAGTGGTTTCGTAAGCTAGAGTCCTGCTAGTATAGCTTTATACTCTGATTCGTTGTTTGATGCTTCAAAATTGAAACGTATGGCATATTCAATGTCGATCCCATCTAGCACAGATAGTATTCGTCCTGCACCATAGACATTCTCGCAAGATGAGCCATCAACGAATAGACTCCATAGTGTTTCCCCTTGCTTAAAAGGACCTCGTCCAAGGAACCATTTTTAGCAATAAAGCTCGCTTTAGCTGAACTTCTATTGCGTCATTTGACACTTTTTTGGCCACTATCTCCTTTATTTTTTGGACGATTGAGGGACACTTGGAACTTCCCTTTTGATGTCACTCGAGGTATCACATGTAAATTCGGGAACAAAATTTGTCAAGTCTTGCCTCTAGATTGATATTCTCAATTGGTAGATGATATCAAACTCACCTAGCTCAACTGACCAAATCGCTAACCTACTCGATTTCTCAAGTTTATGAATGACATGTTTGATAGGCGTGTCGTTGAGCACTACCATCGAATGAGATTGAAAATATGGTTTTATCTTTCTTGAATCATGGATTAAAGAATATAAAAGCTTACCCATATTTGTCTACCTCCTTAGATTGATTTTCTATTGAAGTAAATAGGCTTTGAACTCCATTATCATCTTAGATGATGGTTGCGCTAATTGTCGACACTAAGACATCCAGATACAAGTATAATATTTCCCCTTATATCGGTTGAGATAGGAGCATTGGTAAAACGAGATAGGCCTATAACTCTTAAAATTCATTTTCTCACTCCTCATCCCAAATAAACACTTTCCTCATAATCTTAAAGAATGAAAAACACTTATTTGTTTCCCTGGAGACAAACTTGTTCAATGCCATAACTTGACCTATCAATCTTTAAATGTCATTTATCGTCTTTTTCCCTTTTCTTATCAATCAACGCTTTAATCTTTACATAATTTTCCTCAATGCCACTTTGTTTGACAATGAACCCTCAAAACTTTCCTTCCCCAATGCCGAAAAAACACTTGGCTGAATTCAATTTCATTTTATATTGATTCATCGTGTCAAACGTTTCTAAGTCTTCCATAAGACTTTCGGCCTTCAAAATCTTTGTAAGCATTTCTTCCACATAAACCTCCATTATTTTTTTTATCTGATCCTTGAAAATTTTATTAACCAACCTCTGGTAGGTGGACCTTGCATTCTTTAAGTCTAACGGCATAACTTTGTAGTAGTGCATTCCCTTATTTGTTATAAAGGAGGTTTTTTTGGCATCATTTTTGTGCATAGAAATTTGGTTATACCTGAAGTACGCATCCATGAAGCTCTTAAGATCATGAACGGCCATAGCATCCACCATATAGTCAATCCTAGGCAAAGGAAAACTTATCTTTGGGAATACCTTGTTAATGTCAGTGAAGTCCACACACATTCTCCACTTTCCATCCTGCTTCGGCACAATGATGACGTCAGACAACCATTCAAGTTAATGCCTTTCCCTGATGAAGACTGAACATATAGCTTCTTAACTTCATCTTGTATAACTTCGTATTTGTCCGCAAAAAAAGTTCTCCTCCACTATTTCACCGACTATACTGTGTCGTTAATATTTAACCGATGGCAAATGATTTCAAGGTCAATGCTTGTATGTCATTGTGGCTCCATGCGAACACATTTTGCCTTTTTTTAAATAGTTCAATTCATTCTTTCTTAATCTCCGACTTGAGGGACGAGCCTATTTGGATGATTTTTTTTATTCTTCCTCATTGAGGATGATGGATTCTACTAGCTCCATACACTCTCCCTTTTTTAGTCTTTGTTCGTCTTTTGTATCAAACGTGTATATTCATCTTCCTTTTCTAGGCCTCCGTCTCTTTCGCCAAGGTGAAGTAGCACTCTCATGCTTCCACTTGATCATCATTTACTTCCCACACTCCATAAGGAGTTGTGAATTTCATTATTTGGTATATGGTGGAAGGCACGGCTTTAAATTCTATGTAATACCCTCCCCAAAATTATATTATAAGCCGAGAAATTTTTTTTATCCATTATAAAAAAAAATTAATTTCCTAGTCAAGCAACTCAGCCAGGTTCCCATGCACACGTCCATTTCGTAAATAGCCAGTGGATGGACTCTCTCCCCCTCTTAATCCAATCAACGGTTGGTCATAATGGATGAGTCTCTTCTCGCTTAGCTTTATCCATTTAAAAGGGTCCTAGAACATAACATCAGTCGAGCTTCCCCCATTCAATAATATATAAGCCACATTATAATCGTGAACTCGTATACTGATAAGGGGATCGTCGCGTGGGTCTAAAATTCCCTTGACATCTTGTCTTGAAAATCCCACGACGCTATTGTCCATGTCTACCTTCTTCAGCTTGCTAGGTCTAACATCAGCCTTGGACAAATTAAACTCAACCCTCTTGGGTTTAACTTTTACTTCAACTGCGTGATCCTTCGTATCGATCGGCTCAGTTACTCTACTTTCTAATCTCATGCAATGATTTTCCCATTAAAATAAATTATATGAAGGTTACCTTAACTATAGGAGGCTTGGCAGGAAGGTCTGGGTCTTCTATACCACTATGGTCTGATTTTGGTTCAATTATGTTCACTTGCACCTCCTTCTTGGTTTTGGTATCCTTCCATGCATTGAACCTTTTTTTGGACTTCTCTCGACCTCCATTTTTATCTATGTATTTTCAAAACTTCCCGTACTTTAGTAGCTTTTCAATCTCGTCTTTGAGGGAGAAGCATTAATCTGTCGTATGGTGTGATCTTAGTGAAACTCCCAGTATTTACACCTGTCCCTTTTGTGAGGGGAAGGCCTTAATTTTTTTGGCCACTTGAGCTCTTTATCATCCTTTATTTCATTCAGGATCATATAAGAACTAACTGTTAGTGGATTATACTTGGAAAATTTATCATAATTTGATATTTTCCTTCCTTCTCCTTATCTCAGCTCTGGCTAAACTTGCTATTGTTAGCCTCTTTTTAGGTCACCTCTTTGGGATGCCATGGCCTCCTCCGTCTTAGTGATTCTCTCGACTATTGACCAAAGTTCTATTATGGACTTTAAAGGATCCTTTGAGAGTATCTATAAAGTGTTTTTTGTGAAGGCCGTTGTTGAGGGTCATCATGGCGATCCTATCCTCATAGTCTTCGACTTCCAACTTTTTCTTATTATACTGAGAGATATAGTCCCTTAGAGGCTCATTTTTTCCTTGCCTAACATTCAGCAGATGAGTTATGCATTTGTCTAGCTATGCCAAAATAAAAATTTTGAATGAACTACTCGTCCAACTATTTGAAATTCTATATAATTCCTCCCAATAGGCCAGTGTACCATTTATGATCCACACCAGTGAGGGTTCTAGAAAATGCTCGGTGCCTCATCTCATATGGGGTTCAGCAGATGTTAACGGATGATTAATACATCTTTATATATGAGCGGGATTAGTACTCCCATCATACATGGGCATCATGGTCGGGGGCTTAAATTTGTCAAGAGTTGGGTAGCTAACTATTATTGTCACAAAAAAAGATACCTTTATGTATCCATTGTGGTTAGTATCTTAGATTTTAATAACACAGGCAATTTGGTCTTTTGACATTTGAATTGAGTTTTTCCAAGGTTTTTCATCTGGGACTGCATTGTTGCCTGCTGCTTTAGCTTTAGCTTTAGTGAGATGGACGGCTCTCTTCTTGTACGTCTTTGTTTGTTGTTGACTTCTCTTTACCCCTTCTCTCCTATCAGCATCTCGGTCGATCATTTTCTGGAGATGAGTGGAAAGCGTACCATCAATACTTCAAGAATATTAATCTCGACTACCATTGCCCCTTGGGCCAAGACGGTTGAAAGTCGACCCCATACTTAGGTTGTTAAATGCAGAGCCTTTATGATGACTTTGAAGAGTGTGCAAGATACTCCTCCCTTGGTAAGTTGGATCTGTGGTGGTCCCTGCACGATAGAAAGTGTCAGAAATTTTATACCTCTCCTTATAATTATCTTCATTTCACACCAGATCCTTCGAATTCTCTTTGACTTCCTTTTTAAGGTGGAGACACCGTGGATATACGATCACCCTATGCATAAGGTGGTGTTGAATTTATTTTATAGGAGCTGGGAGTGGTCCCCTGGCTACTAAATGTGTGGCCTCTCTGGCGATCGGCATTATCAAGTTGACAATGGGATCATTTGGGTTCCTGTTCATGATATCATGGCTGAAAGCCACGAGTTACTATTACATTTATTGTTGACTGTCCACAAGGGACATTAATCCACCACCACATCAGTGCTTTTTTACTACTGAGGCAATTGGTTGGAACTAGCCTCGGCATTGGAAGGTGGATCAGTAACCATCACTGATGGAACTCAATCAAATAACACAAATAAGAAGAAGAGAGTAAGAAAACCCAGAAACGGGATGAATCGGTGAAGTCAAAGAACTACCCAACTTAAGATCTTTCAATGGTGATTCAGTTCCAACGGTAGTGGGGTTGGATCACCATCAGAGACAAGAAAATGAGAGTTCAAGCTGAAATGAGAAAGAAAAACTAGTCTCTTCCCACATATGGTACCCAAATGATAATGCTGGAAATCAGCCTTGAGGATTTATCTTATTTGGGAGCTTGCTTAACTATAGTGAATGTAATAAAAGGAGTAAAATAACAAAAAAGATGACAGAAAATGGAGGAACACAAGTATTTAAGCGGTTCATCCTTAGCCTACATCCACTATGCAAAGCTTGGGAGTCTTTTCACTATAAAGAAGGGAAAAAAAGCCATTAAAGGTTAATACAAGGTCTCTATCTCTCTTGCCAAAAATTCAGCGTAATAGGAGGGTTATATTTATGGTCGAACCTTGGGTAAAGAGTCACAAGATACCTTTTATAATGTTGGGGGTTCGTAGTATCACACCCAGTCATGCACTCCATGTGTGAGTGAGTGACTAGTTCATGAGCGTGTGACACATATAGAGAACGATGTAGAGCTCATGATGAAGAATATTCTCCCTACGTGTTGATTGATTTGTTATAATAGTTTTAACTAGATATTCCAGCAATAGCCTTGTCACGTTTTCCATGCGTGCACGAGATGTCTGAAGCAAAGGGTCTCGACTAGATGAGATAGCTAGAACTATATTCTTTTAAGGTTGAGTCAAGGCGAGACTAATGGGCTATCGAACTTATATGAATAAGACTGATGGTTCGGCCTACTAAATTGTTTAAGATTGACACTACACATACATCGTTGATGAGGCCGACACTATATGTGGACTGCTGGTGAGGTCGATATTGTAGGTAGACTGCCTTTGAGTTCTATTTTGCTATAAGATTGTCTCATAGGCCTAGACAACTAGGGTCGAGACTGTGCATGATAACTTCTGAAGGTTAATGACTTTGAGGTAATATATAAGGGGAGAAGTTTTCGTAATGAGCATTGCTTGGATGAGACCGGATTTATGTATATCAGTCATTGCTTAGTGATACTAGCAAACATGGGCGATGGGATTCATCTTCCCATCACAAATTTTAAAGTGTGAGGTGGAAAACTTCTTCAACCTCTCAACCTCATCCAAATCATGAATTCGGAGTGATAGAATTTAATTGAACAAGGATCTATTCAAATCCTCTTGACGATCCCTAACTTGCTTTGCCCAAACATTTTTAAATAAAGCTTCAAATTTCGTCCATTTTCCTGTCCTTTTTCTCTCATTGGGGATTTGATACGACCTTCCTTGCGTAACTTTCCTCACTACAGCATTGGGGTAATCCTTGTTAGGTTATGAGACTTATAGCTTTAAGTCTAAGAGTTATATTAACCTCCCGGTGTTTGTCGTTACATCTTCAGAGCTTACACTCTACTTTTTTCACGAGGCTAGAAGTAGCCATTTTCTTCTATGTGTCACAGAGCAACTATTTATTTCTTGTGAGGGTGATCCTTGAGTGCATCAATCATCCAAGATACATGAATAAGGTGTTGTACATATATCCCTCATCATATTATCTATTCATTAGCAAGTGAGGAGAACTTATAATTGTCCTATCATATATAAAATGAACGGTGAACAAGATTTGTCATCGGTTTGCTGAGAAATACATAGTCTATTAGAAATCGTGTAAATTGTAATTTTCTTTATATGTGTTAGGAAATGGATTGATGTTATCGGAGTAGGCCTTGACAAATAGGATTAAAACAACTTGCTTTACATAGATGGCGCAATTATAGGTTTGAAAACTCATTGATATAGATTAAACAATCAGACAAACTAATAGGTAATCACAAATACACTAAAAATACCAAAAACATGATATATGTGGTTCAGAAACTTGCCTACCTCTAAGGGGGAGGGATATTTTTTATTAATCATAGAGAGAAAGCGTGAATACAATTACGACATAAGTTTTACGCATTGATACTCACATGCCCCACCTAGAGAACGTTGCCACACATTTATATTGTCATTTATAGTCCTAAAATTGTTGTACTCTATATATATTGGATGTTCATCCACCTTTATTTTTCCTTCTCGTGTGCAAGGGAAGAGAAAAACATGGGCAGCACACTTTAGATGGGGCCCGCTTGTGATGATGAGTTAAAACCACACACATAAATATATATATATATATATATATATATATATATATATATATAATTTGATCATGTTAATTGATCGTCGTATTAACATATTGGATTATCATTTATCCATATTTGATCCATTTAATAAACAAAAAAACGTATAAGGTAATCAAATTATTGGCTATTAAAGCTGATAGTGGGTTTGAATAAACTTTTTTTTAAGAAAAGGAGAATTTCATACATAAGGAGAAAAATACCCTTTTCCAGTGGAAATTACCTGATTAATTACAAAAAAAATTAAGTCATTAATAATCTCAAGATCTACCCTAGATTTTGATCCTTTAAAAGGATGAGCTACAAATAAATCACAAATACTATGATGAACAATTAAGATGATAGAGTCAGTTTTTATAGGAGTACCCTCATATCTGTACATGTTCTTTTCTTTTTAAAGCTCCCAATAGATAATTCAAGGGGTTATACTGCATAATAAAACAATTAAGCCCTTGCCTTTAGTCCTGATCCACCATGTTATGAGTTCCCCTCTGGAGGAAGATTTAATGCCAAGTAATCCCCTAAAGTAATCCCAAGTAAGAAAAACAATCTCAACATTGAAGAAAAGGTTATTCAGGGATTCTTGATGATGAGATGTGAAACAGAAACATCTGGAGAAAAAAGGAATATGAAGTCTGGATATAGCCTCATCTATGGGAACAATGTTAGAAAGAAATTTCCACATGAAAATCGAGACTTTCTTGGGAAATATTTTATTTCATATGGCTTTAAAAGAAAATAGAGAAAACTTTTCTATCTAATTATGTTCCAAGATAAATCTAGAGTAAAGAGGCCATTTTAATTACCCATTTATTTTGTGCTAGAAGAAATATCAATCCCAAATGCTAACCACATCAAGATTATTGTGCATCCTTTTTCACACATGAGTTGAATAGTTTCTGCAAAATAAAACTAGCGGAAGACATCTTTTACAGTAATTATTACTCATATATAAGGACCAAATGGAGTCAATATTCCATAATCTCCACCAAATTTTGCAAGAAAAAGTTGCCACAAAGTCCTGAATCAGTTTGAGACCTAGTCCCCCTTTCTTCATAAGGAAGGCATAGAGAATTCCCGTTCTTCCAATGTCTATGGGAAATTATTTCAGTTCAGCCCCAAAATAAATTAGACAAAAGGGCTTGCAATGTTTTGATAATTGATTTAGGAGGGTCTAAAGTTGCAAATAGGTGGTAGTATATGGATTGAGAAACATGTTTGATTATAGTGATATTTCCACCTTTATATAAGAGTTTACAGGGCCATCCTTCTATTTTATTTTTGATTTTATCTAGGATGCCATTGAAAAGAGATATCTTCTTTCAATCTTCATAAATAGGAACTTTAAGATAAAGCATAGGAGGTTTTTTAAAATAAAAATGAGTCACCCTTTCAATTATCCTCCTTCTAGCTGAGGTACAGTGAGGAGGGACCATATTTAGCATTATTAAGCACTTGTCCAAAGATTGCCTTATAGTCTTTGATGAATGCCATAAGGTTATTTAAAGAATGTTGACCTCCAAAAGTGAAAATCATAATATCATCTGCAAAATAGACACAAGATACCATAGGGCTACCATGTGGCATAGAGTATGATTGAATTTTACCTTCCATGAACAGGTGGTAAAGCCCTTTATTAAGAACCTCTGTTGCAATAATAAACAAGGCAGGGGATAAAGGATCCCTCTGCCTCACTCCATAGGTTGACTTGAAGAATCCATGAGGAAATTAATTAAATAGTATAAAATAACAACAATCTAAGATTAATCTCCATACCATATCAATAAAGGATTCATTGACGCCAAAATGTCTAAGAACTTAAATTAGAACATCCAAGAAAGTTTGTTATATGCCTTTGACATGTATAGCTTGCAGACTAGGTTTGCTCCTTTATGCTTCTTATTAATATTTGTCATCATCTCCTAAGCTAGTAACACATGTTCATTGATAGATCTACCTTTGACAAAAACCAACTTAGTTAGGACAAATAATCCTATTGAGCAACAACCCCAACCTATTGGCAAGAATCTTTGAAATGATTTTGTTGTGAGTGTTTCATAGACTAATAGGTTTATATTCACTGTAGGAGGGGGGATTTTTAATTTTAGGAATGATTGTGAGGAGAGTGGGGGTCCATCTTTTAGGTAGGCAACTACCCATGAAAAAACTTGAAATGGCCTTGAACAGGACTTCCTTAACCATATGCCAACATTTTTGTAGAAAGAAGCATTAAAATTATCAGGTCCACTAGTGATAGATGAGTCCATTTGATTTACAACTCATTGATTTCTTCAAGAGTAGGGGATGAGAGGAACTCATTATCACCATCATATATAACCTTAGGAATGTAGTTCAGCAGAGATAAATCAGTGGGGATAGGAGAAGTTGATGAGAGGATACCTTGAAAACGATTAGTGAATAAATTAGAAATTTCCACTAGATCAGTAGTTCAGTTACCTCCTGAGTCACTGATTCAAGAAATATGGAGTTCGTTACTCTTATATTGACCATGGCACTAAAGAATTTTGAGTTTTCATCTCCTTCTTTTAGCCATTTAATCCTTGCATCTTGCCTCCAGTATTCATCTTTAAGAGATAAACGATATTTAAGTTTAGTAACAGTCTCTTTATACTCCATATGGATTCCTTTTATTAGTTAGTCTCTAAGGCAACTTCCTTGTGTAGAAACTCATCCTCAGCATCTTTGGTGGTCTAAAAACGTTTTTGAATGCAGTATTATTCCAAAGTGATAAGGCATGATTGGTAGCTTAAAGTTTTGGGGCAAAAACACTAATTGGATTACGAGTGAAACTAGTATTCTAAGATTTCTCTACCACTCCTTAAAAGTCTTTATGCTTTAACCATATGTTTGGGAAAACTTCTTTTAAAAGAATTACAGTGCTGAGTACGGGTGAGTAGGAGAGGACTATGGTCAAAATTGGCCCTGTTTGGTGAGTTATAGAAGAAGAGATGAAGATTTGACTCCATTGGAAATTGTATACCGCTCTATCTAGTCTAGCCCATATTCTATTCATGCCCTCTACATGGTTACACCATGTAAATTTTGATCCACTACACCGAATTTTAGATAGGCCTGTAATACCCAATGCATGAATAAATTGCAAGGATGCCTAAAGGTCAATCTTATTACCACCAAGTTTTTCTAGAGGGGAAGAAACAACATTAAGATCTCCACCAAAAATGATAGGTAAGGGGTTTTTACATTGGTTGATGATGTCCTCCCATAAAACTTTCCTCTCATCTCTATTGCATTTCCCATACACTACTATTAGTTTAATTGGTGAGGGAAGGGAAGAATCATGAATTACCAAGGTTAAATATTGAGTGTAGTTGTGTGTAAGAGAAATTTTCTAGGAATACTTCCAAAGAATACAAATGGAATTGTTGTTATTGGAGAATCCATTTGAGAAGTTAAGTCTCAAAATTAACTTATTGAGCTGGATCTCATCAACTTTCGGTTCCATGATGGCTACCACAGAAATATTATGGAGCTTAATTAATCTCTTGAGCCTTTTAGCAGTAGGCTTAATGACTATACCTCTCAAATTACAGAAGAGGACTTTAATCATTGACAATGGGGATTAGAGGAAGTTTAACGAGGGATAATATTACCTCTAGGCCTAGTTGTGATTATGGACTTTTCTAGACACTGTTTGGATTGATTTTTCTTCTTATTTTTTAGGGCATCATCCACCTCTCTTAGGCAAAAAAATTTATTGGATAAGGAAATTGGAGAAGTTTTTAAATTCATCTGAAAGACCATGAGAAATAGGTACTTCTCCTTCCATCTCATCATGATAAATATTATTAGTTCTTCAATCAAGTAAGTTTTGAAGAGTTTGATCAAACTAGGTCTAGAAGACACTACACCAAAAACAGGATTCTGGCACGGTTTAAAACTGTGCCAGATCAAATCTGGCACGGTTTTGAAATGTGACAGAATCAGGTGTTCCAAAATAAAAAAATTTCTGGCACGGCTCAAAAGTGTTCCAGATTCAGCCAAACAGGAACACTTCTGGCACAGTTTTTAACTGTGCCAGATTCAGCCAAACAGGAACACTTCTGGCACACTTTTAAACCGTGCCAGAATTTGATATTTCTGGCACACTTTTGGCACAGTTTTTAACTGTGCCAGATTCAGCACAGTTTAAAAAAAATTGGCACAGTTCAAAATCGTGCCAAAATATGATACACTTTTACCATGGTTTTGAACTGTGCCAATTTTTTTATTTAAACAAAAAAAAATTATTTGAAAGCACAAAATTCACAAATTAATAATATTGCGCGTTATTAATAAACTAATGTACATACAAACTTCAAAATATTACAAGTCTTTAACAGCTCATAGGCCCAAAAAAAATTGGTCAGAGTTTTCTCTATTTTCTGGACATTCCAAAATCTGTTAATACAAAACCTGCCTAACATAAAGCCCGCACGGCTATAAAATATAACAATTAACTTATAAAAGCCTTCATGGCCATAAAAGTCAATAATAAAACAACAAAAGACCGTACGGCCATGACACAAAAAAATGGAATCATTAATAAACCCCTTGTTGTAAATCATTGAGTTATTTGTGTGTTCCACGTGAATAAAAGCCAACGATAAATTGTTATCCTGCAAAAAAAATAGGACACAAAAAAAATACGATATTAGTAACCCAATAATTTACAAAAACAAATACTCAAGACTAAAAAATTACATATATGAGTGGAAATTATCGTCATACTCTCAAACCGGGAGACCAGGGACGATCCGGTCAGTTCCTACAAGTTACATTCGTCCCGTGCGAGGTGTCCGTGCCTCCTACGGGGTCGATTGGGGGACCGGTTTGGGTTTTCACCCTTTAACGGCATGTTTTTAACTCTAAGTGTGATTTTTGCGAATTATCGTCATACTCTCAAACCGGGAGACCTGAAACTACGCGGTCAGTTCTTACAAGTTACATTGGTCCCGTGCGAGGTGTTCGTGCCTCCTACGGGGTCCTTTGGGGGGCGGTTTGGGTTTTCACCCTTTAACAGCATGTTTTTAACTCTAAGTGTGATTTTTGCAAATTATCGTCATACTCTCAAACCGGGAGACCCGAGACTACGCGGTCGGTTCCTACAAGTTACATTTGTCTCGTGCAAGGTGTTCGTGCCTCCTACGGGGTCGTTTGGGGGTCGGTTTGGGTTTTCACCATTTAACGGCATGTTTTTAACTCTAAGTGTGATTTTTGCAAATTACCATCATACTCTCAAACCGGGAGATTCGGGACTACGCGGTCAGTTCCTACAAGTTACATTAGTCCCATGTGAGGTGTTCGGGCCTCCTACGGGGTCATTTGGGGGCCGGTTTGGATTTTCACCCTTTAACGGCATGTTTTTAACTTTAAGTGTGATTTTGCAAATTATCGTCATACTCTCAAACCGGGAGACCCGGGACTATGCGGTCAGTTCCTACAAGTTACATTGATCCCGTGCGAGGTGTTTTTAATAAACCATACCAAATTTTGGCACTGTTTTAAACTGTGCCAGATTCTCCTTGTCTCAGTGTGCCAAATTAGCAGTTTTGGTGTAGTGAGAAAGGTTATTGGAATGCAACTAGTGTTTAGTAGGTATCAGCAATTTTTCTTATGAATTTTAGGCACTATAAAGGAAGATTAGACAGGCTAATCAGAGGCATTTCATGTTGGAGGAATTTCACCCTTATCAGGAGAAGGAAGAACTGCTATTGTATCCAAGTTTTTCATACTCTAATTGGTTATCATCAGCTGTTAAGTCCAAGATTGAGTTATTAGTAAAAACTTCATTGGGGGTTGGCTTCTATTTACTGGATTCCCCATGGTGAAAAATGGCTTGAGTTTTAGTCCATATTTGGGCTTTATTTTTAATCGAGGTCACAACACCTCTATGTTTTGGAGAAGTGCAGTTTGTGGTATCATTCATTATTTTAGGAACAGGCAAAGAGCCTTAATCAACTTTCTTACTGTCTCTACTAATCTGGATTTGTCTTCTACAAAGTTTACCAAAAAGAGGCACCTTTTCGTACTCCACACTTTGCCATAAACCAAAATCATCGTTGTCAATCCATACCCTATGAGGTAAGTGTTAAAAACATCAACTTATACACATATTTGAGCCAATCTAGGTTATGATAAACCAGTAGTAAGGTCATTAATTTTTAATAGAGATCCAATGAGTTGGTCCATATAAAAGAGAGAAGTTTCAGAGAATAAATGGATAGGGAGATAAGGAAGGGAGATCCATATGGAGGCCATTGAACAATCCTCATTGGCCTCGAATTGAGGAGTCCATTTTAGGAACTCCATAGGGAACTTATGGATGTAGCAATGGTTTCTAAGCCAAAGCCTCAGGTAATCTTTCTCACAGTTGAGTTTAATGAGCATGTATTTATCATCCAATAACCCTATAGACAAATTATCTTTGAGGGAGAATGCGTGGAAAACTTTTCTAATCACCTCCATGTAATACCCCGTAATTTTATGGATTTTTATTTAAGGGATTAATTGAATTAAATGAGAATTAATTGGGAATTAATCCGGATGTAAATACTAGCGAGACGTGAGTTGGTATTTGAGTATGATGTTAAAATTGAATATTTCTGAGTATATATGATAATGTATGAGTATTGAAAATATTAAAATTGTCACGAGGCAGAAATATGACAATTTGGGAAATTTAGTTGGGACGCGCGTGTCAATCGCGTCAGGAATGAATTTATTTAAATTAAAAATTAAATTATATTTTATCAACCGAATGATCATTTTGAGTGCGCCAACGCGTCCATAAGGGTCGAAATAGTTAGAAAACACTAGCCGGGGGTTTAGTTTGGGTCCCGAGGAATTTTTAGGCCAAACTGGTAACCTAGAAGGGTATTTTGGTAATTATAAAAATTGGGGAATTAAAACCCACGAATTTTAGAGGTTAATTATATATTATTTGAGAGGCCACTAAGTCCATTACCAACAAAAGATAATATAGTGGGCTACGGGGGTTTTGAGAGAAGTTATAAAGAGGGTAAAAGAGGTTCCAAACCAAACCATCTCCCATCACGAGAAATTTGAAAGGATTTGTGACCAGAAAGAAGAGAGAGAGCCAACCTTGATCATCAACAACGAACCCGAACATCGGATTTAGAGCAAGTGATTTGATGTCATTAATTGTAATGAATATTTCCTCCATCTTTAGTGTAGAAACCTTATATGCTTTGAAAGTTTTGGTGAAAACCCAATGGGATTGTTGTAGAAACTCGTAGAATGATTATGGATGAAATTGGTATCCCAAAACTTAACTTTGATGATTTAAAAACGGATTAATGATGAGTATTTAGGTATAATAAAATTTTGGGTTCACGTTCATAGGGTTTGGGGCAAAATTTGGGGATTTATGATAATTGCATGTTGATTTAGAGGATTTGATCCCAATAATATGTTAAGAAGCAACCTAGGAGGACTTAGAGTAGTTTAAAAACATTAAAACGTTATTGGGATGATCTTAGGATGGATTTAGAGAAGATAAAAATGAAGAAAAATGAGTTGGGAAATTTCTGGGCGTTTTCTGCCATCTCGTTAGAAAACCTGCCCAGGTCGTTCGAACGACCTCGTTCGAACGAGCTTCTAACGAGATGACAGTATCCCTTCTAACGAGTTCATTCAAAGCCTTCATTCAAATGACACTCGTTCGAACAACCTCGTTCGAACGAGATTTCTAACGAGTTGACAGAATGGCCTTTTTAGGCCTGATTTTATTTAGAACTTCCAGTAAACTTATTTAATTAAGTGTTAACGTTCCCTTGTTGACTAGTGGGTATAGTTGTGAGATTGTAGTACGTTGAGGATTAAAACTTAGAATTTTGCAATAAACCGGATGACATTTATGGGTTAGGAAATAAGTACCTAAAATTATGACGTGAGAAGGGTTGACAACTTTTAATGTATATTATTCGGGGATTTGTAAACGTGCAACATTTAATGACGGTATAGGAATGTAAAATATACCTCTATTGATATTATAAGATATCTAAGATGTGTGAATACTTAGTATATGTGGTTATCTGTGTATAACATACCTACCATACTTGCTATCACGGGAGGTCGGCGTTCGATCAGGGTCATCTAATCTTTGTGTGCCTATGGGGGGATTTAGATTGGTACCTCGAGGACATAGGTCAGATAATGACTTATTGAGGAGTTAATAAGTTTGTTGATCATGGGAGCGTAGGTATGTGCGTGACCCATGTTATGTTAACTATGTTCGCCTCCATTATGTGTGTTTGTTACTTGTCGAAGCGATTCCTGAGAGATTCGGAATACGTGATCCTTATGTACGTGATGTACCGGGATTTGATAGCAGAGTATGTGTGCACCGCAGCTTAGTCTAGGGGTGCCATTATTGTATATTATGATGAGATTGATATACTGAATTATTAAAATGAACTGTTTATATAAGTACAAGTGTGAATTAATGTAATATCTTTGTAGAGTTAAAAATGGGAAAACACTTAGTAATTATTGTAACTAATTCCGAGGAATGAAGGTAAAACTCTCAGTTTATATTAAGACGTCGGGAATTAAACCATGATTAGTATAGTAAAAAAATTAGATATTTAATTGGAGTAGTTTGATAGTAGAATAACTAGAATGGGTACAGGTACGATAGGTGTGCACAATTAGTTGAGAGGTGAGGAACTCATGTGAGTGCACGCACTATCATGTATTTTATATTCACTGTTTAATGATATTAAACACTTGATGTATTTTAAACTGTTTTTACAATCGGGCTCTGACCCGTTTGCTTTCAAATCTATTTTCCTGTAAAAACCTTTTAGGTGCCCAGCCACAAGGACACCAAGCATAGGAGTTCCATTCCGGTGACGTGTTGTAGCTGCTGTGGAAGTTACAGGACCTCGATAGTAGACGCCTCCACTTTCTATATTGACTCTATTTCAGATTTACTCATCTGTAGGCATGTCGCCCCTTTTATTTTAGAGACATCTTACTTACTCAGTTTTATTTCAGATTTTGGGTTGTAATTATTTAGTGATTCATATTTTGTATTCAGTTTTATTCAGTATTTCAGATTATTTTCGAGGAGTGTTCCTCTAGATTCATTTATTCCTTTATCATTATAATGTGACTGTAATGTGGTTTTGATATCATTATTTCATAATTTAATACTCATTGTATGTTAATCGGATTTAATTAAAATTGACAACTCACTTTTTAAATATTAGGTGGCTAGTAATTGTTAAAACGTTTTTCGACAGTGATGCTATGAACTGAACCAACTTGAAATTTTGTATTAATTTGAATAAAGGAGTAGCTACCCGGTATTTAATTAGTCGGGGTGTCACACTCCATAGGGAATGACCAAAAATGAACTTTCCAACGAAAAAAATATATAAAAGGCTTTGCTAGTATTTGAATATCTTCATTGGTGAACAATATTGTTGGTTCACCTTTGTGCATGCATGGAGGTTTTAAAGAAACATTTTTTGTTGTCTTATCTCTAAGGATGGAAGCAAGTTATTTGGAAGCAAAAGGTATATTATGGTTAAATGGAGTGGTAAGAGGAGAATCATGGGGTTTAGCATTTATGGATGGGGCATTCACAGTCATTATTTCAAGGTTAAAAGGGGGCCAAAACCGTTAGGAAAAAGAAACTCCAACAAGTTCGAAGAGGTAGAAATAACAAAAACTCGTCAACTTGAAGACACAAACAAAATCCAATCAAAATCCAATTCGTTGACATTCTTAGATGAAACTGAGGAATAAAGAACACGCTTTTAAAAAAGAACGTTGTTTGGTAGTCGATGGCCCTTAAAATGTAGTTATTGTGGTTCTCTTTTCAAATGGCATAAGAGTAAGTTTTATGATTTCTCATTAAATTTTAGTTTAGGATTTGTCATTACACCCCACTTCACCATTATTTAGTTTCTCAAGAGCTTTAATCAAAGAAAATTTACTGATCGAAGGTGGCAGTCGAAAATCGAAGATTTGGTATCGTCATTACAACATATGGAGAAGGTATATTAGGTTGATTTCTTATAATCATTATGTTTATGCATATTTTAAAAGTGTTTAAAACAATAAAATATTTTTCAAATGTTTTTAATCAAAAATCATTTTTAAGGCAGCTCATTAGAATAAGGTTCAAAGGGTTGTTCAAACGAACTCATTTGATATCAGTGGTTCGAACGAATCTTATAATGAACCAATTTCCTCGTCGCTCTAGAATGTCATTAGATCTCTCGTTCTTTTTTGTTTAAATGAGATTATATAATTCATTCTAAAGATATCCATTTCATTCGAACGATTCATTGAAATTTTGTTTTTTACTTGATTTCAAATGCAATCTTTTCAAGTCTATCTTGCGTAGATTTTTTCTCCCTATTTAAGGAGATACGAACTTGAAATTCTAGACAAGCCTTTTATACATATTTTGTGATCAAATACTTTGATTTTAAAATACAAACCTCTTGTATGTTTTGTGATAACTCTATCAAGCCCTGAAGAGCATATCACAAGTTCATATCCCTATAGAGTTAATTCTTCGATGCTAAAAATAGAAAAGAAGTTTCATGAGGTTGACTGGTGGACACTGATATAAATGGAGCTTATTGCGAGGAATTGTTGGATTTGTATTTTTTTATATTATCAACAATGAAGGACGACATAATTATGATACTGTAATACACCGTGATTTTAATGACTTTTAAAATGAGTTATATTTTAAATTAATGGATTAATTGAATTTGATTATTAATTAATTCATTTGGGTTTTATCCGAATGGTGGATATTAAATGTATAATTCTGAATATTACTTAAAGATATTTAGGTAATATATGAATGAGATGCTATTGATATGGCAGTGTGTTATTAATTCAGTAATTTGAATTCTTAGTCGGACGCGGTATGGGACGTGTCGGGACTAAATTATGAGATTAAAAAGGAAATTTATTTTCTATCAACCTTATAGTTATTTTGACTACGTCGTTGCGTTCGGAAGGTTTAAAATAGTCATAAAAGTCTATTGGGACGTTAATTTTGAGTTTCGGGTCATTTGGAAATGAAAAGACAACCCAAAAGGGCATTTTGGTCATTTTTACAAGGAGGATGAATAGTAATTTTGGATTTTATCATATTATAAGTATTTGAAGATTAAGTGTACGTGGGTTATTCATCTCCTCTACACAAAATAGAGAAGTCATCTTCCTAGAAAGAGTGAAAGGGTGCTTGGGAAGAGAAAAGCTTTCTTGGGAAGGAGAAGAACAAAGATCAAAGGTCACCACCACCAACCACCACCGGAGATTGATCGGAGAAGGGAGAACCATCTGAGATATAATACACCAAAGGATCAGACCTTCAGTAGAGGCAAGTGTTTGATAATGGCAATCTAAGTTTGTATATTGTCCATGTTAGAGTAGTTCTAAAAAGAGATGATTTTTCATGTTTGGAAGACATAATGGAGTTGTTAAATGGATTTCTAGAAACTGAAAAGATTTAGGAATCAACCTCATGTTGTAAGTTGATAATAATCCACGAAATAATCATATATCTATTGAAGAAATTCTGGAAACCATTGTTGTGTTCTTGAAGATAATATGTTGAAAATTTTCTGGAAAAAGAGGAGATAATCATGCTTTTAATCTAATCTTTTGATGATTCTAGGATGTTTAGAACATTAGAAACCATTCATATATGTTGATATATCATGTAGTAGAGATTATAAGTCATTTGGGATGTTAATATGAAGGTTTCAATGATCAAAAATGGCTAAACCCGTAGTTGCAGAAATGCAGAAAAACCAGGTTGTGACCTGAGTGATCGATTGATCGACCCCCTGCCTTCGATCGATCGACCTCCTCAGAATTCCTAAAGTTGTTTCTTTTAAATGTTGATTCTTATCCCAAACCTTTTGTGGATCTTTGGTGATTATTAATTGGATATTATGGGACTTAGAAAATATCATTAATCCCTTGACAAGATTTGAATTAATTTGATTGGGATTCAATTGATTAAAATAATGATAATTATATTGAATGGAATTTCGGTTGCTAGATTCATTTGTTGAATTCTAATTGGGATGCATGAGGATTAAAGATAGGACCAGTAGGGGTGATGTAATATAACACCTGGGTATCCTTAAGTTTACAAGAGGGTTTAATCTTAAGTGAAAGAAGATGTGTTTATAAGAGATTTGAAACTATCGATTTTAACCTTAATTAAAGGGAGAGTTTAATTCATAATAATTTGGGAGATATGACGATATGGACCAGTAGGGTTTAAGTGACTTCTTTCTGAATATATGTTGAGGAAAAACCTATTCGAACCTTGTGTATTGAGTGAGGCTCGGGGCTAATTAAACTAAGAAGTAAAGTTGTGATATTTTAATACGTGAGAATTAATGAGATATAATGCGATGTATGGGAATAATCTAAGGGTAATGTGAGTACCTCGTTGATATTATATTATAGGTATGATAATTCCTATTTGATTGATTGATGATTATGTGTATGACATACCTAGCTTACTTGCTATCGACGGGAGGTTTGCGCGTGAGGGCAGTCATATCCTGATGAATCTATGGGATCTTTGATTTGTCACTCAAGAACATAGGTCTATGAAAGACTTATCAGGGAGTTGATAAGTCCTCTGACTGTGGGTACGTAGGTATGTGCGTGACCCATGGATACGAGAACTATTTTCGCCTCCAATTTGTATGTTATTGTTTGTAGTTCGAGGAATCCTTACCGAACCTTTAGTCCCCTATTCAGCGACCAGCGATGATGGGACTTAATAGCAGAGTAATGCATTGCACCGCAGCTGTGACTCGGGGTGCCATATTATATATGAATATATATATATATATATATATATATATATATATAATGAATTAAAGGAGTGAATGGTTATATAGTGATTAAATCTATCTACGGTGATAATTGTAGATAACGATGCATTGAGAAAAAGAATGAAACTAAGTTAATGAATGTTTATTCTTAAAGAATTGAAAAGCTTAAATTAATAAATGAATAAGGTAACTGTATAATAATGTGACGTCTGGTATGGGACATACGGGGATTATGATATGGGAATGGACTTATAATATGGAGACTAGAAAAGAGGAACCATTAACTAGGAGGTTAATAGGAAACGTTAAGTGTGCACTCTAGTTGAGAGGTGAGAATAGCAAGTGAGAGTGGGAAGCTAACATGTACACACTAAATGCTTTGTTGCACTTGTTAAATACTTGTTGTTTTAAAAATCATTTTCACAATCGGGCTCTGACCCATTTCCTTGCATATTCTCTTTTCTATTGTATCTTCTATATCATGTGTCCAGCAGCAGGGACGCCAACCTTAGTTGATCTTGACGAGCTATGGAGTGTTGCTTAGACGCTTATCTTCTTTTGATTCACAGTGATCATCTAGTTAGGTCTTGTCGCCCAAAGGATTCAGTTATCTTTTTCTATCGGGGTCAAATACTGTTGTATTCGGGTCTTTTAATACATTTTATATTGTTGGGATTTCTGTAATGGATTTATATTATTTGGAAATGTTTATTCCAATTGCATTTAAATTCTTTTATGTTATCTATTTGGTTATCAGTGTTGTAGAATAAAATGTGTTGTGTTATTCTTAAACTGGAAATGGATTTTGTTGAATTAAAATTTGGAATGTTTTTAACACCAGCTTAATTGGGTATTGGGTGAGTTGTAAATGTTTTCGACGGTGATGATAAGAATGAGCCAACTGTATACTCTATTTTAATTTGGTATAGGACTGGCCACTCGGTATTTAATTAGGCGGGGTGTTACAAATACTTAGTGGAGTCTAATCCTATAAGTATATCCATTTATTCTGTATATGTAGTTATAACAGTGCTGAAAAATAGCTTTTTAAAAGGGATTTTTTCCTCATATCCTGTCTTGTGGTTTGTTTTGATTTGATTTAGATTCATTATCTTGCATTTTTAGGTTCATCGAATTAATAAATATAAAATTTGGTTAAATTGAATTTGGATTGTGTGTGACCTAATCTACGAGCTCAATATTTGACCATATTCCCGGGCCACCCTATAAACATTTTTCAAATTGGTATCAAAGCTTATTTCCACATCTTATTTAGATAAATTCATGTGGTTATATGGAGAATTCATAAAATAGGCTACTTTTGTTTGATGACACAAATTATGCCCATTGAAAATCTCAAATGACATTGTCTCTAAAATCAATTGACGAGCGCTTTTTTATTTTTATTGAAATGGGGTGGACTCCTCCTACTATGACTAATAAATATGTCACTAGTCTCAAGCCAAATGCAATTTGAACTGAAGATCAATTTATGTGAAGTAATTTTAACTCTCGTGGTTTAAATACGATTTCTGGTGATGTCACACCTGGCAAATTTTATCGTATAATGACAAGTACGACGTCAAAAGAGGCTTGGGATATCCTCTAGCTCACTCATGAGGATACAAATATTGTCAAAGCTTCTAAGCTTAAAAATATCACCACATAATTTGAAACTACAATCATGTTTAAAACTTAAAATTTTGAAAAATTTTAAGCTCATTTGTCTGATATTGTGAATTCCAGTTTTAATTTGGATGAGCAAATTGTAGAAATGAGGGTTGTTAAGAAAATTCTAAGGTCTCTCCCACCTTGTTATAGTGTGAAAGTTACCGTTATTAACTCTTGGAAATTCTAGGCAAACTTAGGCTTGAAAAGCTCATACATGATCTTCGAACTTACGAATTTGAAATGTTCCCCAAAACCCTAAAGAAAAGAGAAACATGAATAACTTTAAAAGCTCAATCAAGAAAAAAAAAGGAGGTTTTAAACACCAATTTTGAATTTGATCTAGGTGATTTTTCCTTATTTTTCTAAGAAATTCAAAAAGTTTCTCAAATTCAAAAATCAAATTCTTCCAAATGGGAAAATAAAAGTTTTGAGAAAAATAAAAACTACAAAGCGGATAAGAATTTTTTTTAGAAGGACCAAAAGAAAGCTAGAGGTGAGTATCTTGAGAAAGGTGAATCGGAGAGGTATTATGAGTGTGAGGAGAAAAGTTACAAAGCCCTTTAATGTCCAACTAGGATTAAGAGATAGGGCAAAGGAAAATTCGCCTCTAATGCCACTCTAAGCAATAGTGATGCTTATTCGGTGGATTTCGAGGGTGAATGACTGCATGGATGTAAAATCATCGTATTCATGGCTAGTTACGTTAGCACTTTAATTACATCTCATGCTGATGAGGGCGTTTCTAAACTTGATTACCTCGATAATGAGTCGATTAATTCTGGATAGATTTATGGTAATTATAATAATTTGAGTGAGGGAAAATGTGGATTCCAATACGCTTACTCCACACTTTTATTAGATATAAAAAAACAAAAATAAAATTTTGTATTTTAGGGTGTTGTCTTTAGAGAAGGAGTTAAAAGTTTCAAAAGAGAACAACAACGGTTTATAATCTCTTCGAGTGAGAAACTTGTTTTGGTGGGGAGGGAAAATAATGACTTGAATAATAAAGTGTCTAATCTAACGAGAGATCCTAAAACATAATTGAAGAGACGTGAGAAACATGAAGTACATATTTTCTAACTCAAGAAGGATCTTGAACGTGTTCGGGAGGTCAAGGTCACTTTAGAGAACACGCCTAAGAAGGTTGGAAATATGTTCCAAGGTCCCACTTTGTATTTTCAAGAGAGACGAGGGATAGGTTACAAAGGTGCATAGGTTACAAAGGTGCATCCACTTCCCAAATCGCATCCAAACTGATTCCTAGGTTTGAGATGAATCCTTACGCTCCTCAGCCTAACCCATTAAGGAAAACTCACCCTAGGTTTTTTAACCAAGGTAGACCCAAAAAAATATATGTTTGGACTTATTTCAAATGAAGAGGTCACCTTAGGGAGTTTTATTACAATCTAGAAATAGTCCCTTACACACATGCTCCAAAACATTACTATATCAACTTTACTAGTATTATAGAGCAAGTTGAGTTTCTAATCACTACTTTTAAAAGTTTAATGGAATAATTTCAAAGGATGTATATGCCTTTTGATAACACTTCCCACACGATGACTAGTGCCAATAATGATAAGGGTAAGAAAAAAGTTACCACCATTTGGGTACCTAAAAGTGATTTAAAAAAAAATATTGTTGTTCATGTTGATCTTATGGTTCATGATACTTCTCAATGGTATTTTAACAGTGTGTGCTCTAAGCACATGACCTGTGATAAGTCACAGTTTACCAGCCTGGTGGATTGCAAGTAAAAATAATTCACCTTCGAGGATTGGAGTAGATTTGGCATATTACGACGAGGTTGCATGAAGATTTTTGTATTTCTTATGATAGACAATGTGTTGTATATTGTAGGTTTGAAGGCTAACTAAATAATCAAAAGCCAACTTTTTTACACTAACTTTATGAAAAAGTGTTACCAGTTCGAGTGTAATATTTATGATCAATCGGGTGAACTTTTGTACAGGGAGTGAGGACAACCAACAATATCTACGATATCATTCCAAATTACTTTTTAGTGTGCAATAATGCTAATGTATCCATTATGTACCACTGAGATAAATGACTAGGTAATGTCAATTTTATATATCTTACGAGTTTAGTGAAGAAAGACCAAGTTCATGGCTTACCATCACTTGATAAACCAATTTCCTAGATTTGTCTTCCTGACAATAAGGGAAACAAATTAAGAGTCCCGATATGATTTTACATAATATTACCACCGTACGTGTTTTAAAGTTGATACACATGGATCTTATGGGTCCCATACGTATGTGGAGTATTAGTGGTCAGAAGTGTATCCTAGTGATGGTTGATGACCTTTCGAGATATTATATATTTAGATTTCTTAAGGAAATTTTTTATGCTTATGAGTTCCTTACAACCAAGTGTCATTTACTTTAAAATAAACACAATGTTTCCATCAATCAATTGACAAGGGACAATAGTATGAATTTTATCGACACCGATGTTGGTGTATATTGCAATGGTATAAGCATCAGACATGAGTTTTTAGCAATAGGCATACCTCAAAAAAATGGGATTCTTGAGAGGATAAATATGACTAACTAAGAGATGGAGTAATCCATGCTCCTTAGTAGGAGCATGCCTAGACATTTTTGGGCCGAGGTGGTTAGCATCGCATTCCACATGATGAATAGCATTTTTCTTCGTCCACACACACTTCACACTCTATCTGAGTTGTGGATAGGCAAGAAACCCAACCTATCATATTTTTTAGTTTTGGGGAGTCCTAGATATATACTAAGAGATAGAGATATTTAGGTAAATTTAAATCTAGAAGAGATTAGGGAATACTTTTTGGATATTCAAACTAGTTGAGACTATAGGGTATATCACCTTAAAAGCTCTAATGGAATGGAATCGCTAAATGTCACGATTAGAAAGGATGTGGCGTTTATGTTTATTTATCATGATCTTGTGTGTGAGAACAATTAACCCTTTCGTGATGATCTCATTATTCCCCATGCCACCATGGTGGACCCCTATCTTGACAAACAGGATCCACCTTTTTGGGTTCATAAGAGTCATGACCTACCGATATACTTAGTGATCCCTCACTAGGTGTTAATACTCGTGCTCACCTAGAGAATGAGGCTAGCTACTTTTTTTAGACTTCCATTGTACAGACTAATAATGTGAAGGAAGCAATTAAGGATGAGCATTAGATATGATCTATAAAAGATGAGTTTTTGCAATATCGAAAGAACGACGTTTGGTAATTAGTCCCCCGACCTAGAGAGAATAATGTAATTAGCACTAAGTTGGTGTACAAAAATAAGATGAATGCGAATGGTACCATTATTCACAATAAGGCTAGGTTAGTCGTTCAAGGTTTCATGCTAACGGTGTATATTTTGACGAGACATTCTCTCTTGTTGCTAGGCTTGAGTTCGCCTGCTTACTACTCACCATAGCATGTTATCTACAGTTTGAGCTATATCAAATAAATATTAAGACTGCCATCCTTAAAGGCATTTTTTAGGACAAGTTTTATGTGGAACAATCAAAGGGTTTTGACAACCCAAAGCACATAAAACACGTCTTTTATCTGAATAATGCCTTGTATGGTTTAAAGCAAGAGCCCCGTTCTTGGTATGAAAGTCTAACTGCTAATCTCTTAACTCGTGGCTTCAAGAGAGGGGGAAATGATATGATGTTATTTGTTAAGAGAGAGGATAGTGGTATCTTTAATTCCTAAGTCTATGCAGATGACATAGTCTTTAGATCCACGTGTTTCTAACATGATCACACTTTTAAGGAGGAGATGAAGAGTGAATTTGAGATGAGTATGGTTGGTGAACTTACTATCTTCCTAGGTCTCCAAGTGCGTCAATTTGAGAATGGGATACATATATATATATATATATGTTAGGGATTCAGTGAAGAAGTTTGGGTTGGACTCCGCTAGGCACTCTCGTACACCCAGGAGTTCCTCCATAAAGCTTAGCAAAGACACTTTAGGAAAGGACGTAGGTCAAACCCTCTATAGGAGTATTATAGGTAGTTTCCTCTACTTGACCACTAGTCGTCCCGATATCCTCTCTAATGTTGGCGTTTATTCACGTTTACCAAGCATCCCATAAAAGAGTCACACTTGTTTGCACTTAAACATGTCATCAAATACGTGAATAGAACTCTTTCTAATTGCATCTTGCATTCCTTTGATACGGATGACCATTTGTTAGCTTATTTAGAGGCCGATCGGGTCGGGGATATTGATGGTTATGGAAGAACATCGGGTGGATGCTTAAACTGTGGGAATGCTCTTGTCTCATGGTTGCGTAAGAAGAAAAAATCTATTTCTTCATCCACAATGGAGGTTGAGTACATTATCATCGAGAGTTGTTACATAAAACTCTTATGGATGAAGCAAATGTTAGCGGATTATGGGACTATTCAAGGCACATGACTATTTCTTGCGATAATACAAGTGTAATCCACATTTCCCATTATCTCGTCTAACATAATTATGCAAATCACATTAGTATTCGTGATCACGTTATTCGATATCTTATTAAGAAAAAGATCATTTCCTTGAGCTTTGTAAGTATCGAATGTCAATTGGTCGACATTTTCACTAAAGCTTTAGATGCACTTATATTTGAGGATCTTAAATAGTTTTGGGTATTTGCTTCATTGATTGAGTTTAGGTATTGTTTCTAATTTAGGGTGATTTTCACAATTCTATCATTTGTCCCTAACTCTAGATTGTATTCTTATGTGTGTATATTGAAAAATCCAAAAAGGTTTTCTTTTTCTTTTAGAAAAATTTCATAAAACTTCAAAAAGAATATATATTTTACAAAAAAAAATCAAAAATTCAAAAAGCTTTTTTGTATTTTTTTAAACCATATATGGGTGTGCATTTAATATGTTCGAATCACAAATGCATTACATTCTTTACATGACTTAATCATTATGTTTTTATACTTGGATTTGTTTTTTGTGTGTTTAATAATGCATATTTAGCCTTGTGTTGTTCATCATTGATTACTTCTTTCATGCTAGGCTCATTATATCACCCTGATTGAACACATGCACAAACTTTTGAAAATTGTACTTTATTGTGATATGTTGAATAGGATTTTCTAATCTCAATTATGCTTAATAACGAACCAAATTTACTAAGAACTAATTGTGCATGTAAAAATCATTGCCCATATTTTTTATCAAAAGATTTATTGATATTTATTTAAGCAATGGAAAAGGGCTACGAAATAAGCAACCTTCTTTGTATTAAAGGCCACCGTTGGCAAGAGCATAAAAGATGATTTTGGCACATAAAAATAAAAGTGCCAAGGCTAATTTTGTTTTATTGATGTTTCCTTAAAACTGAGCAATATGATTCTTTCAAAAAAATTGAGAGTATATTCTTAAAATATGAGATTTTGAGGGTGTTATAAGTTAAATATCAATAGGTTTGAACAATGAAACTCATTCAAAAACATTAAATAGTTTGGCATTATTGATTTGAGAAGTATTGAAAATCATGACATTTTGTATGATTTGAGTCTATAAGAGAACTTGCCTTTATGTAATAAGAGGAAGAAGTAATTTCTCTTGCCACCTGGGTGTTTGTAGTAAAACTGATGCGTAACCCTAATATATGGTAATGTGAAAAAATATTCTATGTGAGAGTGATGACCAACAAACTCAATAATTAGGAGAAAATATACTCACGGAATAAAATCAACTATAAAGAACAAAACAAATAATTTGGTTCATGTAACACCCCATGTTTTTATTAATTAACTATTTAATCAATTCGAAAATTAGAAAAAAAATAAAATTTTGGATTTAATTATTTTTAATAATTAAATATATTGGTTTTTATATTCGGAAAGCTAGATTACAAGACTCATAATATGAGTATATAGAAGTCTTGTGGCGTTTGGAAGAGTCCTCAAAACATAAAACTCTCTAGAAAAAAATATATAAAAATATTCGACCGTCCGATCGAGCTGAAATTTTTAGTGCAGCTTTCGCTTTCAACTACTACGCCTTCAAATTTCAATAAATTCCATCGGTTCGATCATCCGGAATGTTTATTTTAGTGTTTGTATCTGATTAAAACTCTTTTTTTAATCAAACTCTTAATCCTTTATATATCACAACAAATTCGTGGCTTGGCTTTTCAAATCACTTTTTCATTAACTTTTCAACCAGAAGACCTCTCCAAAATTATTCCCTTTCATCTACAAACTTTATCCCCAAACTTAATCAAGTGTTTGACTCAATATTTGAAGGCTTAATTGGTGTTTTCTCAAGAATGTTCAAGAACGGCTCTTTGCTAATTTTTCGAGAGGAATCGAACTGTCAACTCAGATCTTCTTCATCTAAATCGCAGGCATGAATACTATTCCTTTTCTTTAGTGATATGCGTTTTAAGTGTTGCCTAAACACTTAATTACATATTTTTCTTGAAATCAATTACTAACTTAATTAGAGAAACTGGACACTTAATTATGGGACTATTTTTATGAAACTTTTAAATATGAATTAATCTTTGAAACCCTAGGGTGCATAGGTTAGATTATTGGGATTTTACGATTTTGGGTGTGGGTTCTCATGTAGAATTTTATGGGATTATTTATACGTTATATGGGACGCGTACACACTTACAAAAAAAATTAGATGATTTATAAAGAGAACGATTATGTCATCTTGAAGATTATTGCATGTTAATTAATTTAACATTATTGAATGGAATTAATTGTGTTGAAATCAACGACGGTGTTAGTAATTGATTTAAATTAAATTGGGACCCTTGTGATTAAATTGCTATGTGGTGCTTATGAATTGTGTATTGTGTGATTTGTTTTAGTCACTTTTTCCATCGCGAGGACGAGAGAATTTTGGGTAGTATCTTGCTCACCTTAATTATAGGATGCTTACTAGGTATGGGACTAGTGGGTAGGCCTTGGTTATGATTTGTGCTTTCTAGGTATGGGAAAAGTTAGTGTAGAGTCGTACGGATTTTATATTTCGGGGGTGGACTAATTTTTATGTTTTATCATCATTGCGCTAGTCTAGGCATGAGACTAGGACGAGATTTATGTTATAAATTCATCATATTCATAGGGTAGGACGTATGTGTAAGCCAGGGACCTTAGGTATGGGACTAAGGGATATTTTGAGGATCTCACATCGATATTAAGGGTGGTTTAATGTGATAAATTGATAAAGTTTATAAATGATAATTAATGCCTAAGATAATAACGGGTTTTAAAATTAGTGGCGACATAATGTGTGGGGACCGATAGTTTAAACGAGTCAGCTTGTGTTTATGTCGTGTTATGTGTGAAACCTTTTCATATTATGGGATCGACAGTTTAAACAGATCAGTTGGCTATTGACAAGGGGAAGTGTAAAATTTTGGTGGGAATACCACCCGGGGCGGCAGGACCGCTATAATAAAGTGAGAAGAATAATAAATTGGGTTAATTTAATTAAATTAACAATTTGGGGCTTAATTATTTAAAATCATATTGGTGTGCACTGTGAATAACAATTACTGAGGATAGTTCGTGACTTTTGCTATCGCGTTTAATAATATTTCGTTTAATTAAAATATTATATTGTGATATTTATCATGTATAATGCTACTGTCTGGGTTCATGGACCCTATTTGAGGGGAGTAGTGTGTATTCATGGTCAGGACTCTGACCTCGTGCGTTGACTAATTTTTTCATGAATACACACTACTCCCCTCAAATATGGTCCGTGAACCCAGATAGTAGCATTATACATGATAAATATCACAATATAATATTTTAATTAAATGAAATATTACTCTGACCTCGTGCGTTGACTAACCTTTTCAGGAATAAGTCTGGAGAAGTTGCATAAGATTATTTGGAGACTTTTTTGGGAGTGTAGCTGGAGTTATTCACTTTATGCGTAGTAGTTTAGTTTAGCTTCCTTTCCGTCATATTTACATTGAGACACAGTTTATGATTTTGATTGGTCCATTCAGTTCCAAAGTTGTTATGGATTTTATTCATATATTTCTTTATGGAGTCAGTTGGAGATTATTCGGTTTTATATTATTGGACATTTGATTATTATTTGGAGATTTAGCATGTGATGACCATCTTATCGCACAGTTGGTTATTATATTTTGGGGTTGATTCAATTATTAATCTTGTGGACTATTTTATTTATGTCTCATATTTGTCTCATGCTAAGAATGGTATTTTATTTACTCGTGCCCGGCTTAGTTTTGGTGGTGGCCGACGCCAAAATTTAGTGAGGTGTGACAGATGGTATCAGAGCATGGTCTTAGGTCTCGTAGGTTGTGAGTCCGTTTACCTTCCTCGTTATCGATCTTTGATTCCCTTTATTGATTCGTACTCCTTAAGGTAGAGGGTCTAGCATACGTGTTAGATGTATTTCTTGGAGATATGTAATCTTATGTTAAGGACGTTGTAGGCATTGAGTTTATAATTAGTAAGCCAGATGTGAGGATCCTTAGAGTTTATTTTGGAGACGCTAATTATTTGGAAGATCATTAGTAAAATTTTGGGTATGTCTTATATCGATACAGCGATGTCATTTGATTTGAGGATTTATGTGTTGCGAAGATTATCGAAAATAGAATCGAGTTGTGATTTACGAGAGGGTGTGGTACGTCGTTACTTTCATAGTTATGTATATATATAGCATTATATATTATTTTATTATTCGTGGGGTAGGTGCACGTAGGATTGGGTGTATGGGCACCCAATTATGGCATTCAACGAGTAGGCGTATGTGACCTTATTTTATGTTTCGTGATTTACGTTTGATGTTTATGCTTCATCTAATTTTGAGGACGAAATTCCTATGCTAGTGGGGAAGTATGTAACACCCCGAGTTTTTTTCTTCTTGAAGTAACTTACCCCTGAGTAAGGAGTTATACAAATAAACACCACTTTAATTTGCCCCCTCGTAGAGAAAGTTGTCATGTAAGAAGAATTTTTTATACGAAAAACCTCGTCCAACTAACTTGAGATTTTTTTAAAGACATTTTCGCCAAGTAAATCAAATCATTCCAATCTTAACTGTTCATTATTCATAACCTATCCCTTTTGAATCTTGAACTAAGGAGCCTTTGTGCGGTGAAACTCAAACTGAAGAACCTTCTCTCGAAAGACCTCAAACCAAAGGAACTTATCAGTACATATGTTTGTTTCTTCATATTTGTACTTCACACGTGCAACACTGATCGATGGTATATCTTCGCCTTAAATGCCATAATCATAAATTCTGACATCGTCGTCACCGATTGCCACGTGTAGCCTCATCGTGATCACATAGACATCAATTTGTGTAAATATTATTTTGTACCTAAAATTAAAATAGTCACATAAATTTTTATGAACCGTCAAAAGAAAATAAAATGTATAGACTTTTTAGAAACCTTATGTAAACTCTTCTTTCTCCTCTGTTTAAACTCTTTTAAAATTTCACCGCCATTAACGCGTTGTAAAATTTCTTTTCTCTAATAAAACTTCACTTGTTTATTTTCTCTTTGATGATAATATCCTATATAGATCTCTTCCTCTAAGATTTTTGCATGTTTTCTCTGTGTATACTCTTTTTTTCACAATAATGGCCTCATGAAGCAAGGTTATAGATATTTTTTGTGAAGTTTTGGGTCTTACCCCATCATCTGAGCTATCTCAAATGGAGGTTATTTTCAACCGCCATCATTGCACTCCATTCTTTGGAAAGGGAAATAAGTTTTAGGAGGACGGTAAGGCTTCATCTATGAACTTGAAGGGATTGGATGACCCATTACTTATGGTTGATGAATTAAAGAGTTAGTCTAAAGGAGATAACATACTCCTTTTGGTATTTTAAGGCCTTATCTGGATAGGGGATATTTTCCCTACTCCAACATTGAGTTAGAGGTACTAGGTGATTCACCTGAAGGTTTATATACTTGGACATCTTATATTTACTATAAGCATGAGGATTCCTTTCTCAAAGTGGGCCTCTCAAATTTCCTTATTGGTTTGGAGATTTTCCCTTTCTAAAAATAATTATGCCCTCCACTTCTTGATCTCTCAATGGAACTATTCATATCATACCTTCATGGAAGCTTGGGGTGAGTTCACGGTTACTTTGGAATATGTGTTATCTAATGGGGATAGATACATGTTATTCCCTTCCATATAATGATCATCCTCTAGATAACGAAGAATCTAAATCTCGAACGGAGCTAGACAAACTTTGTCACGAGTGCATTAGTGATTCCTCAAAGGAAACTTTCACTTATCTAATCAAGCATTTTTACATGGTTCCACCAAAGTTGATGAAGGAACAAAATATGAAGGTCACGGTAAGCGATGTACCGTTTAGGGCTAGAAAATACTACTCTTTTGAGTTAGCTGCCGATATTTTATGCCCACACTCTTGTTTTTTTCCTTTAGGTAAACCTAACGATCAACTATGAAGATACTTGATCAATTTTACAATTATATTGGCTAGTGGAGTTATCATTCCTTTAGTTTCTATAATATTGGTCTCATTATACACTTGGGTGGACAGGGCCTATTTTTACATGGATCATTCTATTAGAAGATATGATGTTTCCAATTTTGATAACACCATTCTTCTTATGAAGTTACTTTACATCACGTTTCCCAAGACTCCCCTAATGGAACTCCCAATGAATAAGTTCCCAGTTAGACACCCTAGGTTATTGCATTGGAAGCACAAACAAATAAAGAAATATTTTCTTCCATGATATATATCCATGGTTATTTTATCGACAGACCTTAAGCCGAGGAAACTCATGCCAAAAGATGGTCATTCTTCAAGAATGAAGCTTGCACTATATCTTCAATCACCTTTGAAGCATTTGTAAGTGATGAACCTTCATTAGTTGTGATTATTATACTTATACCCATTTATCTCGATTTTTTCACTGAGTGGGAAAGAAAGAGTGTATCTTACAACACACACTACTGTGGAAAACATTTTAGCTTTGACCAAGGAGTTCCTATTTTGATTTACTTTTGTAAGAGGTAGTGAGACTGGGGTCTAGTAAGATACTAAATCGATTGAGGTGTGACCCACTCCAATGGACGTTTCCTTCAAGGTTCTCAAGAACTTCTGGAGTAACTTCTGGTGAAACCTTCTCCTTTTGGTAAAAATGGAACTCAAGCTATAGCTCACTCCCTGCAAGAAGATGAACTTCACAACAATAATAGTAACTTTTCTCAAAAGGGACTCCTAAGAGTGATGGTTGTCAGTGGGGAGTGAAATAATAAGGCACTTAGCACTTAGAGAGAGAGATGGAAGAGAATACTAGGAGGTTCTAGTGTGATTTTGACAGAGTAACGGTATGACTTGAGTTATGATTTTATTTCACCTTACCCATGGGTCCTATTTATACTTGGGCACTAGGGTTGAGTTGTCACTTATGGACGCCAAAACTTAGAGGCTTGGTGAGGGACAAGTCTGCAGTGTACCATTTGTCCCTACATGTGTGCAACAGCCTGTCTCCTCAGACAAGTGCCACCTGGTGTAAACTAAATTCAAAAAGAAAATATATCTCCTAATGGATACAAAATATTTGATTTCGTAAATATCTTTTGAAACGGTAACTTGTCGTTCAAACTTCATAAGTTTGGGAGGGTAGCCTTGAGAGCCACCTCCTCTAAAATCTTTATGAACTTGAGGGGGGTCTCAAAGACCACCTCCTCTAAAATTGTTGAAAACTTAAGTGGGGCCTTAAGGACCCCCTTTTATCTAGAATCATTTTACAAACTATTCATTTGTTGTGAGCAACCCTTTGGCTGCTCACCCATGTTGTGTCTGACTGTGAGGACTATGAGGACTGGGTGATTGTAGGGTTTTTCTACTATTACTCTCTAAATCTTAAAGTGTTAAGTGGTTGAGATTTCTCAACAAACCATGTTCCTCTGCTACCGAGCCAAAACTCCCAAGAGATCCCAACCGGCCTATTTGAGCCTTGCTTGCTCAACTAGGACATATGTACAAGAAAATAAATATTAGCATGTTTATTCTTAAAAGAATAATCTTTCATGATGAGGGGTTTCTCCTGGAAGCCCCTTCCTCATCCTGTCCTGTTTTCTGGAAGCTGGTGAACCTCCAGGGTTTCGCATTCAATATTTTATGGAAGCTAAGGGGGAGAACCTTGAGGGCTCTACGTCCCGTATTTTCTTGTAATTAAGGGAGGGGAGCCTTGGGCGTTCCGTACCCATATATTTTCTGACAATTGAGGGAGGCGAACCTTGGGGGTTCCGCGCCCAAATATTTTCTTGCAATGGAGTGAGGGGAAACTTTGGGGTTCCCCCCCCCCCCCCCCCCCCCCCCAAATATTGTCTTGCAATTGAGGGACCTTGGGGGTTCTGCATCCCATATTTTTAAGAATTTGAGGGAGGGGAGTCTTGGGGGTTACACGCCAAAATATTTTCTTGCAGTTCATGGACCTTAGGGGTTCTGCATCCCATATTTTCTAGAAGTTGAGGGAGGGGAGCCTTGGGGGTACTGCGCACAAATATTTTCTTGCAGTTGAGGGACCTTGGGGGTTTCGCATCCCATATTTTCTTGTAGTTGAGGGAGGTGAACCTTGAGATCTCATATTTTCTAAAAACTGAGGGACCTTGAGGGTTCCGCGTCCCATATTTTTTGGAAGATGAGGGACCTTGAGAGTTTCGCATCCCATATTTTCTGAAAGCTAAGGGGGGTCTTGAGGGACCCTCACCCCAAAATATAATAGACAAGCTTGAAACACCCTTCAACATTAGCCCTTCGTGCAAAGTCTTTTATGTTGGGGAGACCAAAATGCTTTGTACTCTATTAATTCAATTTTCAATTTTGAGTACCCTTGGATTTCTTCATTATTCCCCCAAGAGTTATTAAATGCTCAGTTACTTCATCCCAGGTTTTGTAGAAGATGCCACTTGTAGTGGACCTAATTTTTGGGGTATCATCTTAGACAGAGAGGTTGCTCGTGGTGAGTCCTCTCGCCCTGGCCTTTTTCTGTGGCCTTCTATCTTGGGTAGAGGGGTTGCTCATAGTGATCCCCTCATTCTTGGCCTTTTTGTGGCCTTATATATTGGGTAGAGGGGTTTCTTACAGTGAGCCCCCTCATTTTTAGCCTTTGTTTTGTGGCCTTCTATCTTATTTAGAGGGGTTGCTCACAGTGAGCCCCCTCATTCTTGGCCTTTGTTATGTGGCCTTCTATCTTATTTAGAGGGTTTGCTCATAATGAGCCCCCTCGTCCTTGGTCTTTGTCCTGTACCCTTCTGTCTTGGATAGAAGGGTTGATCATAGTAAGCCCCTCGTGTCTGGAATTGATTTTGGGCAGATGGGCCACTCGAGGTGAGTCCCCACACCCTAAACCATTTTACCTTGTTTCACAATTTACGCAGTGAGGGGGAGCCACTGGTGGTAAACCCCCTCGTTTCTATGTTTGTCTTTGGCAGAGGGGTCGTTTATCTTGGACTCCCTCGCCTTGAGTTTTCTTCTTTGTATATGTCTTTGTCAAAGGGGTTACTTGAAGTGAACTTCATCGCCATAAACTGTTCTTAATATTGATTGTAGCTGAGGGGACACTCGTAGTGGACCCCCCTCACCACCATCTATTTTGTAACATTGATCTTGGTCAAGGGGACACTCATGGTGGACTCCCTCAGCATAAACTATTATTTGTTGTAATCTTGACTGAGGGGACATTTGTGGTGGACTCCCTCATCCTCAAATCTGTTACTTGTGTTGGTCTCGGTAGAGGGGCCACTAGAAGTGTACCCCCTAACCATAAGTTTTTTCTTGTATTGATCTTGGAAGAGGGTACCACTCATGGTGGAACCCTCACCCTGAGTAATTTTAGCATCAAGTTTCGAAATAAGGGCCACTTAAGGTGGATCCACTCCCCCTAGGATATTTTGAGTCAATCTTGCAATCTTAGGAAGGTGGAGCACTCTAAGTCGATCCACTCGCCCTAGGATATTTTCTGTCAAAATTTCAATCTTGGGTAGGTGGAGCCATTCTATGTGAATCCCCACACTCCAGGCTATTTCACTTTTTGATCACTTGCTTGAGGACTTTTCAATATTAGCCCCCTCGTGCAGAAGTTTCTTGTAGTGTCGAGAGACTGGTGCACGAAATATCATAATTAATATTTCCTCTTTATTCACTTGCTTGAGGACTTCTCAACATTAGCCCCCCTCGAGCAGAATACAGGTTAATAGTATGAGCTCTCCTATGCCCTTGGATCCCTAGGTACTAAATTTTTTTACCTTTTATTTATACTTAGCAGTTGCTCAATACTATGAGCACTCATATGTCCTTGGATCCTGAGGCATTAAACAGTCATAACTTTTATCTATACTTGGTAGTTGATCAATATTAAGAGCGCTCCTATGCCGTTGGAGCCTGAGGTACTAAATTGTCGTACCTTTTATTTATACTTGGTAGTTGCTCAATACAGAGAGCGCTCCTATGCCCTTGGAGCCTGAGGTACTAAATTATCGTACCTTTGTTACTATTTTATTCATGCTTGGCACTTGCTTGACTACTCAACATGTTTATTTGTTCTCAAGTTGATACTATGAGCACTCTGGTGCCCTTGGAGCCTTAGGTACTAAACTGTCATACCTTATATTTATACTTGGCACTTGCTCAAGATAGTGAGCGCTCCGGTGCCCTTGGAGCCTGCGGTACTAAACCGTCAAACCTTATATTTATACCTGACAGTTGCTCAATACTATCAGCGCTCCTATGCCCTTGGATCCTGAGGTACTAAAATGTCGTACTTTTGTTACTATTTTATTCATACTTGGCACTTGCTCGACTACTCAACCTGTTTCTTTGTTCTCGGGTTGATACTATGAGCGCTCTAGTGCCCTTAGAGCCTTAGGTACTAAACAGTCATACCTTATATTTATGTTTGGCAGTTGCTCAATACTGTGAGCGCTCCTATGCCCTTAGAGCATTAGGTACTAAACTGTAGTACCTTTGTTAATATTTTATTCATACATGGCACTTGGTCGACTACTCAACTTGTTTCTTTGTTCTCATGTTGAAACTATGAGCGCTCGAGTGCCCTTGGAGCCTTAGATACTAAATTATCATACCTTATATTTATGCTTGGCACTTGCTCAAGACTATGAGCGCTCCAATGCCCTTAGAGCCTCAGGTACTAAACTATTGTCCCTTATATTTTTGCTTGGCACTTTCTCATGACTGTGAGCGCTCCGATGCCCTTGGAGCCTTAGGTACTAAACTATTGTACCTTATATTTATACTTGGAACTTGCTCAAGATTGTGAGCACTCCGGTGCCCTTAGAGCCTGAGGTACTAAAATGTCGTACCTTATATTTATGCTTGGCACTTGCTCAAGACTGTGAGCACTTCGGTGCCCTTGAAGCCTTTAGCTACTAAACTGTCGTACTTTTGCAAATACTTTTTATGTTCTCACACCTTTTGTCCTATTTTATTAGGTGGAGAAATAATAACAAGTAAAAATGCACTAGGAGGCAACATGGCCTATATAGGATAACTTTATGTTTTATAAGCATTAAACTTTGCTAAGAAGGTATAATTTACCTCTTACTTTTTGTTGCTAGATCTTGCCTTTCACACTAAGTAAGAATTTTCATGAAGCATTTTAAAGTCAAGTATATTTCCATAAAGTCAATCTAAGACTTGAACTCTTTATCAAGGCTTCATATGTCTGCTTGCTAGCCCCGCTGATCGAATCCAAGCAAGCGAGAGAATAAAGTTTTGACGAGAGTAACTATGATCTTTTATCTCCATATTTTTTTCTTCAAGATTTTTCTCAAAACATCACTAATGAACTCATCATTGTCGAATGCTTCTTATGCTATTTCTACCACTGTCATTCCCATTGTAATCGTCACTTTGCCTAATTATGTTTTCGTATCTATGGTGGAGGCCACTAGAACCATCACTATAGCCACCGCGCAAGGCAGTTCTGCCGTCTCGATGCCTATGGACTGTCATTATATTACTGACATCATTCCTGCTAGGATGGTGTTTGAACTAATCTCGACTAGAGATTCTGTTATGGAGGATTGAATTTTGAGGCAAATACCACTAAGAGTTCCTCGTCGCTGATTGTGATTAGCGCGGGTTCCTCTCTTGGGGTTGGCATTAGTGATGGTTCCTCATCGATTTTCCAATTAGCAAGGGTTCCTCTCTTGATGTTTGTTCGGTTGTGGATTCATCGTATGGGGTTCCTCGTTTGAAGTCTAAACCACCCAAGGCTCCTCTCTTAGGATTTGTGAAGCTATGGGTTCCCCGCATTAGGTCTTAACTATGGGGGTTCCTTACAAAAGCTACCCACTATCCGGGGTTCCTCGCTTAGAACAAATGTAGCTGGGGGTCTTTCATAGAGGACCCAATCCACTGGAGGTTCCTCGTTTGAGTTTTTTGTCAGTGGTTCCTCGCCCAGGGCTCGTACTGGAAGGGGTTCCTCATATGGGTTTTCTGTCGATGGTTCCTCACACGAGGTGTTGACCACGGGGGGTCTGGACCTTTCTCGATTGTGGGTTCCTCGTCTGAAGTTTAATCTATCCGGGGTTCCTCGTACGAGACCTTGAATATGGTGGGTTCCTCTTTGGGAGTCTTTATGAATGTGGGTTCCTCGTCCAAGACACTGACCACAGGGGGGTCCTCACGAGAGCTGTTTAGAATGGGAGTTCTTCGCCAGCCATGAATTTTGCCACCATTAGCGGTTCCTCTCTTTAAGATTCCATCTCAATGGGTTCCTCGATTGAACCAGTAACTATCGGTAGTTCCACTTCCCCTTTTCTTCTTGCTTTTACTGTGCAAGTGTGCTCGTCATCACATCCTTGTTTCCTTATTTTCAGGTAAGTGAGGCGGCTGTTCCGATAGTTGTGGATCATCTTGATATACTACGCACTCCTCAGGCATTAAGTTGTCATACCTGATTTACTTTTAGCTTTTTCTAAGAAATTTCCATTTCTAACTGTGGAAAAGTACAATGAGGCTATCTTTGCCTTTGTGTTTCATTAATGTCTATTAACTGTGACTTGCTCTATTTACTGTGAGCATTTTATCAATTAGAACAACCCCATATTCTACGGGGTACTTGCATGAGTATGAGAAAGTTATCATTTCTGAATTTGGCCCTCTAACTGCAGGGTACTTGCATATAAGTTGAGCAAGTTATCGTTTCTGAAGTTATCCCTCTAACTGTGGGGTACTTGCATATGAGTTGAGCGAGTTATTGTTTCTGAAGCTACCCCTATACTTGCGGGGTACTTGCACATAAGCTAAGCAAGGTAAAAATTTGTAGTTTCCCATCTAATTGTGGGGTACTTGCATATGTGTTGAGCACATTGTTATTTCTGAAGCTGCCCCTTTAACTGCAGGGTACTTGAACATGAGCTGAGGAGTTTAAAAAATTTGAAGCTACCCCTCTAGCTACGGGGTACTTGCATATGAGCTGAGCAAGTTAAAATTTTGAAGTTGTCCCTCTAACTGTGGGTTACTTGCAAATGAGTTGAGCAAGTTAAAATTTTGAAGTTTCCCCTCTCACTACGGGGGTACCTACATATATCTGAGAAAGTTAAAATTTTGAAGTTGTCGCACTAACTGCGGGGGTACTTGCATAAATCTAAGCAAGTTAAAATTTTGAAGCTTCCCCTCTAACTGTGGGGTACTTGCATATATCTGATCAAGTTAACAATTCTAATTGTCCCTCTACCTGTAGGGTACTTGCATATGAGCTGAGCAAGTTAAAAATTTGAAGTTGCCCCTTTAACTGTGGGGTTCATTGTTATGGACATTTATTTCGTAAGGAATAACTAGGAGATGGGGTTAGCCCTTCTCCTTCCCACAAACTTTGAATAAAATTTCCCATATATCATAAGTAAAGAAATAATTATTTCCTTTCTCAAGAAAATTACCCCTGATCTGTGGCGTCCTCGTTCCTAACTTTTCTTAGGAACCCATTTTTTTCTGGTAAAAATAACAAGTTTAGAGACGGGGTAGACCCCCTTCTCCATAGTTTCTGAAACTGGTCAAGTAGAATTTTTTTCTTGAGAACAGAGGTTAGGATTTGTTCTTTAGGCTATAAATCTGTATGGAATAATAATAATAATAATAATAATAATAATAATAATAATAATAATAATAATAATAATAATAATAATAATAATAATAATAATAATAATAATAATAATAATAATAATAATAATAATAATAATAATAATAATAATAATGTATATTATTTTTTTTATTACTACTTGAGGTTAACCTCCTGCTGTTCTGGTGTAAAATAATTTATTTGTTGTGTCTACAAGGACTTTGCTCAATATACTTTTCCCTTGGGTTGGATATTCCCCCAAGTAAATGAGGAAAGTTCTTTATATCATTGACCCTCTTCTAGTCTAGTAGAGGTTCTACTATTCTTATTATATTAATAACAGAAAACATAAAATCTGGGGTACCCGTCGCACAATGTAGGTAAATGAGCCATGCACAAAATTTCAAGTGCCAGCAAAAATAACTAGTATTCGTTTTTTCACTATACTCAGTATTTGTGTTTCTTACAAAGAGTGCTCATAAATTTGCTTTTTTAAAAAAATCATTTCTGCACTCAGAGCAGGCTGTTCAAACTTTTAGAAAATGAAACTTGTCAAGAGTTAGGCATAGTACCTCTTCAACCATATTGGTGAGTTAGAAGGGGGTTCTCATTAACCTCTACTGATGGAATTTTTAAGGTGCCATTGGTTACCTGCTCACCAATTATCCTTCACAAATGAAAGAAATCTTTGGTGGCATGTTGCACCTCTGGTGGAGCTCACAAAACTTTGCATCTTCCTTGTCCGTTGCTGTTGGGATTTCCTCATTTGAATGAGGGGGACCTGCTACTCTCTTCCGTACCAATGTACGATAGCAGTCCATTGCTTCCGCCATGCTGTAAGGTAGCGGTGGTGGGGCATCATCTCCAAACTTCCTTTTTCCATTTGGGTTGTTGCCTTTGGATCTAGAGCCTCCCTTCGTGCCCTTTGATCCTCCGTCTATATGGTTGACTGCTTGTTTCCTTGGGACTTGAAATCTTCCAAAATTTAGTGGCACTTGTGTCCTCCAACTTGAGGACCTAGGCTTAATTATCATGGTCATGTTGTTGGCAGCCCTGGTGAACTCTCTAAAAGTTCCATCTGTGGTCTCATTGATCAGATGTAGCTTGTATTCCTCCGAGAGTCCCTCAACACATATTTGCATCAACCTTACCTCTACCACATCCTCATGGACATCCAATGCACTCTCGTGAAAATGCTTGATATATTGCATCAACTCCTCACTCGGCTTATGTACCTCCTGTGCCAAGTGTCTCAATGTGAATTCATCCTCCGCCACGAATAACTTTTAGAGAAACTTCCTGTGCATCTCCTCCTATGCTGGGAGACTGTCGGGCGCCAAGTGAGAATACCACGTGTAGTCCTTCCCGGTGAGCGTCTTGGAGAACTCCATCAACCTCATATTTTTGTCATTTGCATGCACTCCTAGGTACTCAATGAATCTCTTCACATGCTCTCTTGGGTTATCCCCTTTACCATTGAACTTGATAAAATTTGGTGGAATATACCACTCTAGGTATGGCTTCTCATTCACCTCTTGTGGGTAGGGGTCATGCAGCTTCTTATTAGGGGTGCAACTGGTACGGTACGGTCGGTAACGACCCCTTACCAATACCAAAACCACATTCTATATGGTAAAATCGTACCGTACCAATTTACCAACCGGTACATTAAAACAAAAACCAAAACCAAACCGACCGGTTTTTTGGTTTTTTCGATATTTTCGGGTTTTTTTGGTTTCGATAATTTCGGTTTCAATTCGGTTTTTTCCCGGTAAATACCAGAATTTCAAATCGGTTTATGCATTCGGTAAATCTAGTATATATTTCGATATACCCATTTCTAGCTGTTACAATTTTTAGCATTTCTAGTTTTTTGGAACAATTAGAAACATACACAAAGTGGTACAATTTCTAGCATTTGGAACAATAGATTTAAATGGATACGAGACCAAACTAATCAATTTGCTTTTGTCGGCGCCGGAGGAGAGTGAGATGAGATGAGGGAGCTGGTGCCTGAGGAGAGTGAGCCAAGATAATGAGCCTCAAAAAATGAGGGAGATGTTACCTCAAAAAATGTTCGCTAGAAAGTCAAAATCATCCACACCTCCAACACCGGAAAAATAAACCTTCGCCGGAAAAGCCAACTCGTCAGGAAAAAAAACTCACCGAAAAACACGGAGGGAACTTAGATCCGAATACATCTGTCGTCGAAAAAATTGTCACCGGAAACCCGATCTCAAAACGAAGTAACCACACCAAATCGAAAGCCAAATCTCAAAACAAAAAAATGGTGTTCTCAAATAAAAGTCTCCAAAAAATTATTTCTCAAAATCAACCCAAGGTTGAAGAAGAAAAAAAAATTAGAGAGAGAGAGCTCAAACAAAAATGACGGCCACACTTTTTGAGAGAGAAAGAGGTTAAAAAATGAAATGAAAACCCTAAAAAAAGATCTCTACACAAACCACAACATAAAGCCCAAATGAAATAAGGGCAAAACGGAAATATAGCCAACAAAACAAACGGCTCTTTTTATTTTAACAAAATTCTGCCTAATTCATTTTGTGTTAATTGTTTGATTAATTAAACAAAATATATGTTTAATTAACATGATTATTTAACACTTAGACCAAATACTCAAATAAATAAATTTAAATTCAAAGAGAATATAAAAACTCACTCATGAGAAATAAAATAAATAAAAGTAGTATGATATCCAAAATAATTTGACACTGCACAAAAAGTTTGGTACGGTATTTCGGTACGGTAATTTTGGTACGATATCGGTACGGTAAATTCGGTAAATCGGTTTTTTGTATCTAAAAACCAAAACCAACCAAACTTTTGACAGTATTTTCGATTTCGGTAAAATCGGTTTTCGGTATTTCATAATATGAAATCAAAACCATTTTTTTCCGGACCAAAATGGTACGGTACGGTAAAAACCCGTACCGGTTGCACCCCTACTTCTTATATAAATGAGGACCCTCCCTTTGAGAGGAGGAGAGCAGCTTCCTTACTTCCTCCATAGTAACAGCTTTGGATGGTGACTCCTCCAAACTCATATCCTTTACTGCTGGTGAACTTGATGGCATCACAACTTTCTCCGGCATCGCCCTCCGCGACGGAACTACTTATGTTGAAATCCCTACCGAAGCGGTTGCCCCTCCAAAGGGGGCTTCTGGGGGTGTTACATAGCCTTGGCCCAAACTTGCCAAGTCTACGTTATTTTATTTCAAAAACTCAAAAAAAACATGTTCATAAGGTTCATACCTGCCATCGGAGCTACTGTTGGTGAAGTGGTCTGCCCTCCGGGAGGAGCAGGTGCCTTAGCTCCGATCACCACCACATCCTCATGAGTGGTCTGATCATTTTGAGTTCCATTCCCAGATGGAATGTCTTCACAAGCTAGTTGCTTAGAAATATTGAAACCTTCTTTGTCCACGGAAGTGAGGATACCTCCCCAGCAGAGTCACTAAATATATGAGGGTAGTGAGACTGGGATCTGGTAAGATACTGAATCGGGTGAGGCGTGACCCACTCCAATGGAAGTTGCCTTCAAGGTTCTCAAGAGCTTCTAGATCATCTTTTGATGAAACCTAATCCTTTTGGAAAAAATGGAACTCTAGCTATAGCTCACTCCCTGCAAGAAGATGAACTTCACAACAATAATAGTTACTTTTCTCAAGAGGGACTCCTGAGAGTGATTGTTGTTAATGGGGAGTGAAAGAACAAGGCACTTAGTTTTTAGAGAGAGAGCGAGGAGAGAATACAAGGTGGTTCTAGTATGACTTTGACAGAGTAACGGTATGACTTGAGTTATGATTATTATTTCACCTTGACCAGGGGTCCTATTTATACTTGGGCACTAGGGCTGAGTTGGCACTTTTAGGCACCAAAACTTAGAGGGTTAGCGAGGGACAAGGTCTGCAGTGTACCATTTGTCCCTACTTGTGTGAAGTAGCCTGTCCCCTCAGAAAAGTGCCACCTGGTGTAAACCAAAGTCAAAAGTCAAATATGTCTCCTAATGGAGATAAAATATCTAATTTGGTAAATATCTTTTGAAATGATAACTTGTGGTACAAACTTTGTAAGTTTGGGAGGGTGGCCTTGAGGGCCACCTCCTCTAAAATGTTTATGAACTTGAGGGGGGTCTCAAATACCACCTCCTCTAAAATCGTTGAAAACTTGAGTGGGGCCTTGAGGACCCCCTTTTATCTAGAAACATTTTACAAACTATTCATTTCTTGTGAACAACCCTTTGGCTGCTCACTCCAGTTGTGTCTGACTGTGATGTGAGGTGTGTCAGGACTGGGTGATTCTAGGATCTTTCAAATAGTATTCTCTCAATCTTAAAGTATTAAGTGGTTGATCTTGGTCAATAAACCTTGTTTCTCAGATGCCAAGCCAAAACTCTCAGGAGATCCCAACTGCCCTATTTGAGCCCTGCTTGCTCAACTAGGATACCTGTATAAGAAAATAAATATTATTATGTTTATTCTTGAAAGAATAATCTTTCATGATGAGGGGTTTCTCCTCGAAGCCCCTTCCTCATCCTGGCCTATTTTCTAGAAGCTGGTAAACCTTGAGGGTTCCGCGTTCAATATTTTCTGGAAGCTAATGGGGAGAACCTTGTGGGTTCTACGTCCCATATTTTCTTATAATTGAGGGAGGAGAGCCTTGGGGATTCCGCGCCCAAATATTTTCTGACAATTTATGGAGGGGAACCTTAGGGGTTCCGCGCTCAAATATTTTCTTATAGTTGAGGGAGGGGAAACTTAGGGTTTACGCTCCCAAATATTTTCTTAAAGTTTAGGGACATTGGGGGTTCCGCGTCCCATAATTTTTGGAAGATGAGGGAGGGGAGCCTTGGGGGTTCCACGTCACATATTTTCTAAAAGCTGAGGGAGGGGAGCCTTGGGGGTTTCGCGCCCAAATATCTTCTTAGAGTTAAGGGACCTTAGGGGTTTCGAGTCCCATATTTTTTGGAAGTTGAGGGAGGGGAGCCATGGGGGTTCCACGACCAAATATTTTCTTGCAGTTGAGGGACCTTGGGGATTTTGCATCCCATATTTTCTTGTAGTTGAGGGCGGGGAGCCTTGAGGGTGCCGCGACCTATATTTTTGGGAAGCTGAGGTACCTTGAGGGTTCCACGTCCCATATTATCTGGAAGCTAAGGGACCTTGAGGTTCCGCATCCCATATTTTCTAGAAGCTAAGGGGGGTCTTTGAGGTACCCTCACCCCAAAATATAGTAGACAATCTTGAAACACCCTTCTACATTAGCCCCTCGTGCAAAGTATTTTGTGTTGGGAGGACCAAAAGGCTTTGTATGCTATAAATTTAATTTTCAATTTTGAGGACACTAGGGTTTCTTCATCATTCCCCCTAGGATCATTAAATGCTCTGTCACTTCATCCCAGGTTTTAAAGATGAGTCCTTTTGTGGTGGACCTCCTTTTTTGGGTATCATCTTTGGTAGAGGGGTTGCTCGTGGTGAGTTCCTTCGCCCTGGCCATTTTATGTGGCCTTCTATCTTGGGTCGAAGGGTTGCTCACAGTGAGCCCCTCATTCTTGGCCTTTTTGTGGCCTTCTATCTTGGGTAGAGGGGTTGCTCACAATAAGCCCCCTCGTTCTTGTCCTTTATTCTGTGGCCTTCTATCTTATTTAGAAGGGTTGCTCACGGTGAGCCCCCTCATTCTTAGCCTTTGTTCTCTGGCCTTCTATCTTATTTAGATGGGTTGCTCACAGTGAGCCCCCTCGTCCTTGGCCTTTGTCATGTGGCCTTCTATCTTGGGTAGAGGGGTTGCTCACAGTGAGCCCCTTGTTTCTGGAATTTATTTTGGGAAGATGGGCCACTCGAGGTGAGTCCCCTCTCCCCAAACCATTTTACCTTGTTTCATAATCTATTTAGTGATGGGGATCCACTGCTGGTAAACCCCCTTGTTTCTATGTCTGTCTTTGGTAGAAGGTTCGTTTATCTTAGACTCCCTCGCCCTGAGTTTTCTTCTTTGTATTTGTCTTTGGAAAAGGGGTTACTCGAAGTGAAATACATCGCCATAAATTTTTCTTAATATTGATTGTAGCTGAGGGGCCACTCGTGGTGGAACCCCTCACCACCAGTTGTTTTCTAACATTGCTCTTGGTTGAGAGACCACTCGTGGTGGACTCCCTCGGCATAAACTATTGCTTATTGTAATCTTGATTGAGGGACCATTTGTGGTGAACTCCCTTATCCTCAAACTGTTACTTGTGTTGGTTTCGGTAAAGGGGCCACTTGAAGTGGACCCCCTCGCCATAAGTTATTTCTTGTAGATGGAACCACTCATGGTGGACCCCTCGCCCTGAGTCATTTTAGCACCAATGGTAAGAGAGTCCACTTAAGGTGGATCCCCTCGCCCTTTGCAATTTTCTGTCAATCTTGCAATCATGGGTAGGTGGAGCACTCTAAATCGATCCCCTCGCCCTAGGCTATTTTCTGTCAAACTTGAAATATTGGGCAGGTGGAGCCACTCTAAGTGAATCCCCACACTCCAAGATATTTCACTCTTTGATCACTTGCTTAAGGACTTCTCAACATTAGCCCCCTCGTGCAGAAGTGTCTTGTAGTGTCGAGAGATTTGTGTATGAAATATCATAATGAATATTTCCTCTTTGTTCACTTGCTTAAGGACTTCTCAACATTAGCCCCCCTCGAGCAGAATACAGGTTAATAGTATGACCGATCCTATGCCCTTGGATACCTATGTACTAAATTATCGTGCCTTTTATTTATACTTGGTAGTTGCTCAATACTGTGAGTGCCCATATGTCCTACGAGCCTGACGCACTACACGGACGTACCTTTTATATATACTTGACAGTTGCTCAATATTATAAGCGCTCTTATACCCTTGGAGCCTGATGTACTAAATTGTCGTACCTTTTATTTATACTTGGCAGTTGTTCAATACTGTGAGCGCTCCTGTGCCCTTGGATCCTGAGGTACTAAATTATTGTACCTTTGTTACTATTTTATTCATACTTGGAACTTGCTCGATTACTCAACCAATTTATTTATTCTCGGGTTGATACTATGAGCGCTCCGGCGCCCTTGGAGCCTTAGCTACTAAACTGCCATACCTTATATTTATGTTTGGCACTTGCTCAATACTATGAGCACTCCGGTGCCCTTGGAGACTTAGGTGCTAAACTGTCATATCTTATATTTATTCTTGACAATTCCTTAAGACTGTAAGTGATTCGATGCCCTTGGAGCCTCGGGTACTAAACTGTCATACCTTTATTATTATTTTGTTCATACTTGGCACTTTCTCGACTACTCAACCTATTTCTTTGTTCTCGGGTTGATACTATGAGCGCTCTGGTGCCCTTGGAGCCTTAGGTACTAAACTGTCATACCTTATATTTATGCTAGGTAGTTGCTCAATCCTGTGAGCGCTCCTATTCCCTTAGAGCCTGAGGTACTAAACTGTCATACTTTATTTACTATTTTATTCATACTTAGCTTGCTCAACTACTCAACCTATTTCTTTGTTCTCGGGTTGATAATATGAGCGCTATGGCTCCCTTGGAGATTTAGCTACTAAACTGCCATACCTTATATTTATGCTTGGCACTTACTCAAGACTATGAGCGCTCCGGTGCCCTTGGAGCATTAGGTACTAAACTGTCATACCTTATATTTATGCTTGGCAGTTGCTCAAGACTATGAGCTCTCTAATGCCCTTGGAGCCTCGGGTACTAAACTGTCGTACCTTATATTTATACTTAGAACTTGCTCAAGACTGTGAGCGCTCCGGTGCCCTTGGATCCTGAGGTACTAAACTTTCATACCTTATATTTATGCTTGGCACTTTCTTAAGACTTTGAGGGCTCTGGTGCCCTTGGAGCCTTTAGGTACTAAACTGTCGTACCTTTTTATATATTTTAATTTATACTTTTGAAAATACTTTTTGTGTTATCATACCAATTGTCCTATTTTATTAGGTGGAGAAATAATAACAAGTAAAAATGCACTAGGAGGCACCATGGCCTATATAGGATAACTTTAGGTTTTATAAGCATTAAACTTTGTTAAGAAGGTATAGTTGATACCTCTTACTTTTTGTTGCTAGATCTTGCCTTTCACACTAAGTAAGAATGTTCATGAAGCATGTTGTAATCGAGTATATTTCCATAAAGTCAATCTGAGACATTAACTCTTTATCAAGGCTTCATATGTCTGCTTGCTAGCCCCGCTACTCGAATTCAAGCATGCGAGAGAATAAAGTTTTTACTAGAGCAACTATGATCTTTTCGTTCCATATTGTTTTCTTCAAGATTTTTCTCAAAACATAACCAATGAATTCATCATTATCGAATGCTTCTTATGCTATTACTATCACTGTTATTCCCATTTTAATCGTCCATTTGCTTAATTATGTTTTCGTATCTACGGTGGTGGCCACTGGCACCACCACTATAGCCATCACGTAAGGCGGTTCTACCGTCCCAGTGCCTATGGACTGTCATTTAATTACTGACGTCATTCCTGTTAGGATGGTGTTTGAACCAATGTCGACTAGAGATTCTGTTGTGGTGGATTGAATTTTGAGGCAAATGCCATTAAGAGTTCCTCGTCGCTGCTTGTGATTAGCGCGGGTTCCTCGCTTGGGGTTGGTATCAATGATGCCGCGTGTTCCAATTAGCAAGGTTTCCTCGCTTGATGTTTGTTCGATTGTGGATTCCTCATGTGGGAGTTCCTCGTTTGAAGTCTCATACACCCAAGGCTCCTCTCTTGGGATTTTTGAAACTATGGGTTCCCCGCATGAGGTCTTGCCTATGGGGATTCCTCGCGAAAGCTACCCGCTATCCGGGGTTCCTCGCTTGGAATAAATGTTGTTGGGGTCTTTCATTGAGGACCCAAGCCACTGGAGGTTCCTCGTTTGAGTTTTCTGTCTGTGGTTCCTCGTTTAAGTTTTTTTTCGGTGGTTCCTCGCCAGTGTTCGCACTGGAAGGGGTTCCTCACATGGGTTTTCTATCGGTGGTTCCTCGCGCGAGGTGTTGACCACGGGGGTTCCTCGTATGGACCTTTCTCGATTGTGGTTTCCTCGTCTGATTTTTATCGATCTTGGGTTCCTCGTACAAGACCTTGAATATGGTGGGTTCCTCGTTAGGAGCCTTTGTGAATGTGGGTTCCTCATCCGAGACATTGACCACAGGGGAGTCCTCGCGAGAGATATTTAGAATGGGGGGTTCTTCGCCAGTCTTAACTTTTGCCACCATTGTTGGTTCCTTGCTTGGAGCTTCCATCTCAATGGGTTCCTCTCTTGAACCAGTAACTATTGGTAGTTCCACTTCCCCTTTTATTCTTGCTTTTACTGTGCAAGTGTGCTCATCATCACACCCTTATTTCCTTGTTTTCAGGTAAGTGAGATGGATGTTTCTATAGCTGTGGAACATCTTAGGAGTGTTATAGTGCACACTCCTTGGGCATTAAGTTGTCATACCTGATTTACTTTTAGCTGTTTCTTAAAAAGATTCATTTCTAACAGTGGAAAAGTACAGTGAGGCTATCTTTGCCTTTGTGTTTCATTGATGTCTATCAACTGTGACCTGTTCTATTTACTGTGAGAATTTTATCAATTAGAACCGCCCCATATTATGAGGGTTACTTACATGAGATATGAGCAAGTTATCATTTCTAAATTTTCCCCTCTAACTGGGGGGTACTTGCATATAGTCCTAGCAAGTTATCATTTTTGTAGTTGTCCCTCTAACTGTGGGGTACTTGCATATGGGTTAAGCGAGTTATTATTTTCGAAGCTACCCATATAACTGCAGGGTACTTGCACAAGAGCTGAGCAAGTTAAAAATTTATAGTTGCCCATCTAACTATAGGGTACTTTCATATGAGCTGAGCAAGTTGTTGTTTCTAAAGATGTTCCTCTAACTATGGAGTACTTGCACATAAACTGAGCAAGTTAAAAAATTTGAAGTTACCCCTCTAACTACGGGATACTTTCATATGAGCTAAGCAAGTTAAAATTTTAAAGTTTCCCCTCTAACTGCAGGGTACTTGCATATGAGATTAGTAAGTTAAAATTTTGAAGTTGCCCCTCTAACTGCGATGTACTTGCATATGAGCTAAGCAAGTTAAAAAATTTAAGTTGCCCCTTTAACTGCAGGGGCACTTGCATATATCTGAGAAAGTTAAAATTTTGAAGTTGCCCCTCTAATTGCGGGGGTACTTGCATATATCTGACAAGTTAAAATTTTAAAGTTGCCCCTCTAACTGCGGGGTACTTGCCTATATCTGAGCAAGTTAACAATTTTAACAGCCCCTCTTACTGCGGGGTACTTGCATACGAGCTGAGCAAGTTAAAAATTGGAAGTTGCCCTTCTAACTGTGGGATTCATTATTATGCACATTTATTTCTTAAGGAATAACTGAGAGAGGGGTCCCTTCTCCTTCCCACAAACATTGAATAAAATTTAACATATATCATAAGTAAAGAAATAATTATTTCCTTTCTGCCCGTGGTCTGTGGGGTCCTCGTTCCAAACTTTTCTTAGGAACCCATTTTTTTCCTGGTAGAAATAATAAGTTTCGAGAGGGGGTAGACCCCCTTCTCCATATTTTCTGAAAACTGGTCAAGTAGAATTTTTTCTTGAGAACAGGGGTTAGGTTTTGTTCTCTAGGCTATAAATCTGTGTGGAATAATAATAAAAAACGAGGGACAATATTTTCATCAACATTCGAAAAATATCCAATTGGTTCATTCTTAGCATCACTGTAGAAAAATAACTTTCGTATTAATCACCTAATAGTTAATTAAGCTAGTGTTAAAACTTTTAATTTTAATTTAATAAAATTCATTTTAATAATGTAAACAATTGATCATGTAATACATTCCACAATAATGAATCATAACTAAGTGACATAACAACTGAACTCAATGTAAATGAAATAAACTCTCTAGTTTAAATGTCTCAATACCATCACCCAAATAAAACTGATTATAATAATACCGACATAAGTAAATACAATGTCTGAGGCAAAAATGGAATAAATAGAATCAAGGGCGACATGCCCTAAATGAAATAGATACTACAGATGTCTGAGTCAATAGAATAGAATCGTCTAATACAAAATCTGCAACTCCCATAGCATCCATAGCACGTCTATTATCCAACACTCTATACTAGGCGTCCCTGTAGCTGGACACCTGATATAAAAGATACAGGAGAGAAGAGAATATGCAAGAACACAGTTAGAGCCCGATTGTAAAATATTCTAAAAATAGCAATTGCTTAACAAGTGCAATTAAGCAATTATTATATACATGTTAGCTTCTCGGGTTCTCGCTTGAGAATCTCACCACTCATCTAGAGTGCACGCCTAACGCACCTCATAATTCTTCCAATTAAGGTTCTCAATTACTAGTTTTAAATAAGAGTTATTATGATTCTAACTCATATCGTTTCCCTGTATTTCCTATGCAATTCGTATAATAATTATATATGTCCATTTCTCTTTTGAAAAACATGGTGATCGCTTAAATAAACTCTGATGTCAATTTGAAAAGCCGTGTCGGTGTGATAATTGATTAAATTCGCAAATGTATATCTCCCTTTTTCTAGATGAGTCTACCCTCTTTCTTGCCGACCCCTCACTCTTTCTATCCTGGGCATTAAGTTCAATTCCCTTATCTTTAGGCTTGACAGATTTAGGAAACATATTAATTCCATACGTTTGTAAGTCTCCTACAAGTTCCTCCAATTTAAGCGTGTTTAAATTACCCATAGAATTTAGCACAGTGACTTTAGGAATAAAACTCTTAGGCAGTGATCTAAGAATATTTTTAACAACTCTAGCATTAGGAATGTGTTCATCAAGATTAAAGCTAGTGTTAACAATATCAGACAGTCTAGCATAAAATTCATCAAAAATTCAGTCTCAAGCACGGTGATTGTTTCAAATTGAGTTGTTAAATTTTGTAGTTTAGACTCTTTCACAGCATTAGTTCCTTCATGGGTAAGTTGTAAAATATCACATGCCTCATTTGACGTGGCGCATGTCATTATGCGTTGGAACTCGTCATGTGTGACGAATCCAGAAATAGCACTTAAACCCTTAGAATTAAAATATGACCATTTAAATTCTTCTTCAGTCCAAGCAGTGACAGATTTAAACTAGTCACGTTCTCAACCGTGATGGAGGGAGGTGTCCACCCTCTTTCAACCAAAATCCAGACTCTTTCATCAATGATCTTTAAAGCAGATTTCATGCGGGCTTTTCAGTAAGCATCGTTAGTCCCGTCAAAAACTGGCATTTTATTATATAATTCCTCCATTATGAACACGCCCTCTTTTCAAAAATCAATTTTTCAGAAAATTGATATCTTAGAAAAATTTTGCGAAAAATTATACGGTATAATTGTGTAATTGGCTCTGATACCAATTTGAAAAATGTGGTGATCGCTTAAATAAGCTCTGATACCAATTTGAAAATCCGAATGAACGCGGTGTGTGATGCCGATTTAAATTAATTCGTAACTTTCTATTTTGGCACACTTATATAATTGGAGTCGATATAAATCAAATTAAATCAGCCCCTAAACATGCATCTATGTGTGTGCGTGTGTCAACCCATAAATAGATAAAGCATGTGACACAAATATTAACGAAAAATCCCTGAAGGGCAAAACCTTTCATTTCTATAACTTTGAAGAATTTACAAGACCATTGACTTACATACAACCTGATAATCGCCCACAAGTGTAACACACGGTGTCTTCGTCAATCCTCCAAAGCAACGGCTAGAAATAACGTCGACTGGAATCTCCCGCAAGAACTCCAGGTGGTCAGCAATGAAGAAGAAAACGGCTTCTCCACAAGCTGTGAACTTTATAAGGACTCCCTCCACAATAGCACGCAGTTGTTGGTTGTAGAGTTCTCCCCACAAAGAATGATCCAAAGCAAAATATGTTCTTGGGTTTCACGAAACAACTCACACAAAAGTAATTGGAATTTTTTGTGAATTGTAAACAAAATCAATATTTGAACCCTTAAATTGTTGGAGAAAAACTTTCTGCCAAAAGATATTTTTCTAATTGATTTTGGGCAGATAAACAAAACAAAAGTTTTCAAAGGATAAAACTCTTTAAGGTTGAAAATTGTTCTCCCCGTTTTAAAACAAAGCTACCAGACCCCTTTTTAAAATAAAGTTAAGTCGATCAAAGGATAAACATGAGGTCAGCGTGTCAGCCGAAAAGTAGCATCGCTCGAATGAAAACCCCATCTCGCTCGAACGAAATACGCTTGTCGCTCGAACGACTACGCGCGACATGTCAATGTCGTTCGAACGAGATGGTGATCTCGTATGAGCGACCTTGGCATCGAAACCGAGGAACGTTTGCTTCCTTAGAAATTTTTCAAACCTTTTCAAAAATCAATGTTTTCTAAGACAGTAATAAAACCTTTTTATAAAACATTTATAAAAACATTTTTATATAAAATCTTTTTTAAAACTCCTTTTAAAAATATCCTAACACTCTTAATATGAAATGTAAATGAAAATTTAAAACATTATCTTACCAAAGATCATATTGTTGGGCTTGAATATTGAAGACAACTGGTAATTCGGATTCATCTTTTGTATATGAAAACTTCTTCAATTCTTCGACGATTTGTAGCGGTATATGACATAATTAATTGTCATGCAATTTATAAAAATATGTCCTTACAAATCTCCCCCTATGTCTATGCCGGTACATACATAAAAACATCTGAATTATCAAATACCAAATAACCTAAACAAATCTACCCTCCCATGAATCCCAAAACTGAAAAGGTAAAATTTGCAAGTTCTCAAATTTCTCTTCAACATCAAAATTCTCAAATCTTTTCTCATTAGGGTGTGTAACATATCAATCTTAAATTTTGTACCTACACACATGAGATAAAGTAAAATACCTTCGTGACGCATCGAGTTTGAAATTATATCAGAATAAAGCATTAATAATCAAATCTCCCCCATACCCATAATGCAAAAATTCCCCCATAACATGACAATTCTTTCTCCCCCTTTTTATGATGTCCCTAAATAGACAGATAAGAAGAAACAATCAAAGCATGGAGTGTCACGATAAAATGCATAGCAAACATGGATCAAGCTACGCGCATGCAAAGGTATGTCCCAAAAACATCCATAAACTAATTTTGGATTTTTCAAATTCTTTTTTATACAAAAATAGGATACAAAAGAAAAACCACATCGCGGATTTAAACTCAAACAACCAAGTCATGGAAACGTATTGAATGGGTGTGAACACATTCGATAGGTAAATAAACTCAATCAATTATATGTGCACGATGCATATGTGTACTCTTAACGAATGATCATCAAAAGTATCCTTAGATGTAAAATTTGTTGAATTTAAATGACATCGTCTTATGCAAATCAACAAATCAAAGTCAAAATGATTTCCACACCAATAACATCCAAAACTATGTAGCGCTTTTTCAAGAATTTGAAGGACATGCAAACCCGTTTAAATTCTCCATCCAAACACCCTCATATATATTTTCTTTTAGAAGTGTTAAACTAAATTCTCAAACTTTGGAGAATTGGTGCAAAAACCTAAATGGCCCAAAATTGGAATGAAATTCTTTTTATTACCTTTTAATTTTTTCGAGCTCTTTTAACCTCTTTGAATTCCATATAATAAAATTCCTCAATTTTTCAGGTCCGATTTAACGGTGGCTTAATCGCAAAGGATAGATAATTACCATTCATAGCCCTTCACCGTTTTCAAACAAAGCACACAAACTCACAAACGGCTCTTACATGCACAACTTTCTTATCAATTTTTATCGCGCTTGGTTCGTTTTAAGGACAAGATTGAAGTGAAAACACTCAACCAACATGTGATAAGACAAGCACAATAATCAAATAAATCCGTGCATGTGTGCAATAAAGGAAACATGAGTCAAACATGTAGGAAGTAACACTTAATTACATCTTAATGACTCCAAACATTATAAAGCACGTGGATGAATTGACCTATTGTCTCAAAACACTATCAAATAGTCACATGAAAAATATGAAATAATGTTGTGACTTGGTCATCCTAAGTGTTCATCCATAAACGGTGCAAACAAAATACAAAAATCTTTTTGGATTTTTCAAAAAATTTATCAAAATAAAATCTTTTTGTACTTTTCAAAAGCAAAAATATATCAAAAAGGATAACTAGCGTATGACAAACATGCAAACACAATCATCTATATAATATGGCAAGAGAAGAATCATGTGCAAGCAAACAGGAATCAACTTGTCTAAAATCTAGTGCCTCTAAAAGTGATTTCCTAACCCCAAATAGATGTGAAACGTCCTGTGGGGGCTTTGGGAACCATTGGAACGCTAGATATAAACTTCCTAGGACATTTTTCAAGATCAAAATAAAAACGCCTAAGGTGACCTTTCCTACCACAATATGAACATGTGTAAACGGGTGGAACGACACCTATGGGTTGACCTTTTCTAATATCCTTGGGAACGGTTGACCCACTAAAATAAATAATGGTTTTGGCTTTAGCACTAGAAGCATGAGAACAAGATGAGCCATTACCATCACTATCAAACCTACTCGAGTCTGTCAAATCATTTTTTAACTTCAAAATTTTTTACTCAAGCAAAGAATTAGACTCTTCCAATTTAAGGGGCGCATTTTCTAAATTTTCAAAAATTCCTAAAAGGGTATATATCTCTCCCTCAATCAAAGCAAACTTTTCTCTAAGAGTCTCTTCACGTGCCACAAACTTGTTGACTAAAATATTTTTATCATCCTTGGCACAAACACAAACCATCGAATTTTTAAGGTCCTCCAATTCTTTTTCTAAAAATAGGACATTATCATCACTCTCCTTCTTAGACAATTTTAAAGCGACAAAGTCATGGTCCAAGGAAAAAAAAATTCACGATAAAAATCTCTTTGATTTTGAACAGTTTGCAAAAGATCCAACGCGGTATAAAACGAGAATTTTCTTTCTCCAAAAAATCAATTCTTTTAGCAAACGTCAAATTCAAACGATTTATATCATCAAAACTCTGACTCATGTCATCAAAGGGGGGCATCCGATTAAATAAGTGCTCCACTGGAAAAATTACAATTTTTCACAAAACTGATTTTTTTTTTTTTAAATCAATATCACACAAATTTTGAGAAAAATAGGAATACACGATAAATTAGCGTAACCCGCTCTGATACCAATTTATCGACGTGAGAGGTCAAATTGTATCAAAAATAAATAAATCCTTGAAAAATCAGGATCACACGATAAATTAGCGTAACTCGCTCTGATGCCAATTTGAAGAGTGCGCGTGCGTTCAAATAAGAAAATTATTTAATTAAATCTCAGTTTTTCAATTAAATCCTAAAACATGCATCTAGGTATGATTGGAAATAATATGATCATGCAAGAATATTTAATCACACAAAAAAAACACAAATGAGGAAAAATCCCCCAAAGGAGCAAAACCTTTTTATTTTAACTATAATTTGTAAAAACGGTTACACGGATTACAATGAAAATAAGAGCGACATACGAAATATCCTCAGGCGTCGGTTTCGATGTCTCGACTAGAATCTCCGGCAAGAACTCCAGGTGAGCAGCAGTAGAGAAGAAGACGGCTCCTCCACAAATTACTCCAGATGAGTAAAAACGATCCTCATGAAAGTTTAACTATTCACATACATAGATGGGATTGTTTATGTGAATAAACAAGGTGTAAAACCTTAAAAAGTGAAGTCTGTTTTTGGGCAATTTTTCGAAGAAATCGTGTTTTGAAAAGACCTGGGAAAACGTGTAGAAGGTACACTGGTATTTATAGGAAAATCGAGGCGACAGCGTCACTCGAACGAGATAGGCATCTCGCTCGAACAAAGGACACGTGTCGGTCGAACAACTTCACGCACGATGCTAATCTCGCTCGAACGACAGTGCTAGCTCGTTTGAATGATCTCGTCGACGGAGGCACTCCGCTTCTATACTTAGAAAAAATTCTGCTTTTGATAAAAATAAATCAGACTTCAAAAAATATTTTATGAAAAATTTCCCATATATTTATGTAAATATAAACAACTCCATTAAATCATTTTACCAATAATGCATCGTGGAGTAGTGGGAAACAATTGAGCAGCACGTCGCATGTAGCATGATGCACGTGTGAAGATGATGGATGCATGGATTCGGATAAAGGCCATCGTGGATGATCGTGATGACGTGCCAAATGTAGCGGTATCAGACATACAAACTGTGATCTAGGGAAAATAAAAAATTCCTAGATTCTACTCCAGACATTTATAAAATTATGTCCTTACATCTTTAATATGCACTAGACTTTTCAAAGCTTTAAGATTAAGTATTTGCTTACTTAATTCAATTCAGATTTCATTATTCCATTACATCTACTAATTTCACGCAGTAGATTAAATTACAGTATATATATTCATCACACTATTATATATACTAATATGGAACCTCCTAGACACAACTACGGTGCATGCATACTCTGCTATTATGTCCTAATACATCTCTCACTGCATAAAGAACTATTGGTTCGGTGTCTATCACGAACCATAAATCTCATAACACATATATTGGAGGTAAGCATACTCCCCAGCCAAATGGGTCACGCACATACCTGCGTTCTCATTCAACCGTCGAAACTATCATTATCACCGATAGCACGTGTACAAGGTCTTATGCTCAGGGTACGAATCTAAAATCCCCTTTAATGGACTCATCAGGATAAGATCGTCCATAACGCGAAACCTCCACCCCGATAGCAAGCAGCGTAGGTATGCCATACACAGTATAAATCATAATATAGGTATTCACCCCACTTATACATAAAATAACAATACGGCATATGCACAACCCATATGATAAGTCCCAAACGTAGTATATTTATATCTCGAATATCCTACGTATTTATAGATTATGACTTTACTTCTTAAAATATATTCCCGAGCTTTTCTTATCACTAGAAGGGTATCGTTTATTCCTCATGTAAATTCAGTAGGTAAGCATTTACACCCTACTAGTCCATGCCATTATAATCACTGAATTTCCGTGAATTAAATTTATCTTCAAATTAGGTTTATTCCTCGATAACCCCTAATTCAATTTAACCCTTTATTCCATCTCATATGACTAAGCCCATACATTAACATGGCCTACTGGTATACCCCTATAATCCCATTATTTTAAGAATTTAGTGTCATAATCAAATCCCAAACGATCCCATAAAAATAATAATCAAAAGGGGAAGTTGGCCAAATCTGGGCAGCCAAATCAATTTGGCCTAGTTCGAATCGATTCACCCTTGCCGCCAAATCGATTCGGGCTGGTCCGAAGCGATTCGCCCTTACAAGTCTGCGAAATTCTGCATTTTAATGGCTACGGATTTCAATCTTTTTCATCATCAAAGCCATCACCAAATGATACCAAACTCCCCATAAATCATCCCAAATGATACATCAAGATATGTGAACGATTTCTAACATCTAAACAGTACAAAATCATCAAGGAGTTTCAATTAAATCAAGTTAATTCCATGAAAAATCATAAAACTCTTAATTCGTCATCCTTATTCAAGAACTATCATAAATCCCAAATTTCTTCACCAATTATACTGAAATTTCGTGGAGTTTATTCTATATTCAAAAAGAGATTAATCTTAGTTAGTTTTTATTTCAACGATTCAATTAAGATCATCAAAATTCATCTTTGATTCATGTGACTTTTTTTAATTTCATTACTAGCCTAAGATGGACAATATACCTGTTATAATTTACAATAATCAACCACTTGCCTCTAATTCGAAGGTCTGAACCGTTGGGGAATATGATTCTAGGGACGTTCTCCTTTTTTTCGATCAAGCTCCGGTGGTGGTGGTGGTGGTGGTGTAAGGTAACTCTTGGCTCTTGGTCTCCAACAAAATCTTCTTCCTCTCCTAAAAAAGTCTCTCACTCTCCTCTACGCCTTTTTATTTTATTTTGGGGAATGAATCTCAATTCTATAAACTATACACGTATATAAGACCACTACAAATTTATAGGTACTATTCACCTAATTTGGCAAATTATCAAAATACCCCTCCAGGGTGTCAGTTTGGTCCCAAATAGATCCGAGACCCAAATTAATCCTTCGGGGAGACTTTTCTCACTATCTAAATCCTTCTGAACACTTTGGCGCACTCGAAACAACTATCCAGGTGACATGAAAATAAATTTCTTTTTATTCTATTTAAATATAATTTCGACACGACTCACACGCGCGTCCCGACTTTTTTACCGTAATTGTTGTATTTATAACTCTCGACAATTGTATAAAGTTATAATCATATTTAAAATGATAATCATATATTAATTTTAATCACTACGTAATATTCAACATAAATCACATATTACTTTATTCTCGAGTAATATTTAAATCCGGATTAATTTTCAATTATCCCACAATTAATTCTAAGTAATCCCATTATAAAGGTCATTAAAAATACGGGGTGTTACATACTTCCCCCTTATAACGGAATTTCATTTCGAAATTCGGAAAATAAGAGCATACCTAATAAAAATAACTCCGGGTATCGATCGCGCATCTCATCCTCGCGTTCCCAAGTAGACTCCTCAACATTATGGTGTGCCTACTGAACATGCATATGCGGAACTGCTTTCGATCTCAACCGTCTCTCGCTATGGTCTAAGATCGCCACCGATCGCTCCTCATAAGAACTATTTGGATGAAAATCAACCTCCTCAAATGCAATATTAGTGTGAGCCAACTCATCTCGAAAATATCGCCTCAGCGAAGAAATATGGAACACATAATGTCTACGATGCAAGTGCTCCGGCAATCCAAGTCTGTAAGCTACCGATTCAACGCTGTCAATAATAGAAAATGGTCCCACATATCTCGGCGTCAATTTCCCTTTCTCCCCAAATCTCATTATCTCCTTAATAGGAGATACCCGCAATAGCACCTAGTCCCCCACGCTAAACTCCCTGAAGAACCGCTTAATATCAGCATAGCTTTTTTGTTTATCCTGGGCTACCCGAATACGACTCCAAATCATTTCAATCCTGGAAGACGTGTCCTGAATCACTTCTGGCCCAAGCAGCTTGTTGTCCCCCACCTCTAACCAACATGGAGGAAAGCGACAAGTCCTACCATATAACACCTCAAATGGGGCTATAACAATGGTGAATTGATAGGAGTTATTATACGCAAACTCCACCAGTAGAAGATATTGCTCCCAACCTCCCCCAAAATCCAGAATACACATACGTAACATATCCTCCAACATATGGTTAGTACGCTCAGCCTGCCCATCTGTTTGTGGGTGATAGGCCATACTCAATCGAACCTCGGTACCCATGGTCTCGTGAAAACTCTCCCAAAATCAGGATACAAAAATCTTGTCCCGGTCGGACATAATATCAAGCGGTACCCCGTGTAACCTCACTATCTCGGCTATAAAGATCTAGGTATACTGTCCCATAGTATAATCAGTCTGAACTGGCAAGAAGTGAGCTACCTTAGTCAACCGATCCACAATCACCCATATGGAATCGTGATCCCTCTGAGAAGTAGGTAACCTAGTGATGAAGTTCATGGAAATGCTCTCCCATTTCCACATCTGGATGTCTAGCGACTGAAGAAACTCTGTTGGGTTCTGATTGATCCACCTTCACTAACTGGCAGGTGGCACACTTAGAGACGAACTCAGCAATGTCTCTCTTCATCCCATTCCACCAATATTATTGCCGCATATCCTGGTACATCTTATCGCCACCAGTATGTACCGTAAATCGGGATCCATGCGACTCTGTCATCACCGCGTGCCGCAAATCCTCCCCTTATGGAATAATAAGTTTACCGTTAAAGAGCAAGCCTCCCTCCAAACTTACTGAGTAAGACTCTTCTCCCCTGGCTAAAAGTTGTCGAATTTTCTCCTGACAAAACGGATCCGCTGCCTGAGCCTGTACTACCCTTGTCACAATCTGGGGGGTAATGGTCATAACTGACATAAATGATCTGGCAACTGCATCCTGATGTCCCAGTTCCTTCCATTTTGCTTTTCACACCTCAGTCATCTCACCAACTGGTCTACGGCTCAACGTGTCTGCTACCACGTTAGCCTTCTCCGGGTGATAATGAATCTCAAACTAATAATCCTTCACGAATTCAAGCCACCTGCACTGTCACATATTCAACTCTCTCTTAGTGAACAAGTACTGTAGTGATTTGTGATTTGTGATTTGTGAATAAGAGAAATTTCTCACCCAACAAATAATGTCTCCATATCCAAAGAGCAAATACGACTGCTACTAGCTCCAAGTCACGGGTAGGGTAATTCCTCTCATGAGGCTTAAGCTTCCTGGAGGTATAAGCTATCGCCTGATCTTCCTGTTGTAATACTCCACCAAGTCCCTGTATCGATGCGTCAGGGTAAACTAGGTTCTCCACTCCTGGACTGGGCAGTGCTAGTACGGGTGCTGAACTCAACTTATCCTTCAGTTTATCAAATGCCAACTGACACGCATCATCCCAAACAAACGATACGCCCTTACGAGTTAGATTAGTCATACGACCCACAATCTTCAAAAAGCCTCGGATATACCGTCTATAGTAACCATCTAATCCCAAGAAACTGCGCACCTCTGTCGGTGTCGTGGGTTACCCCCATTCCCTCACCGCTGATACTTTGCTAGGATCCACTGCTATACCCCTTTCTAACACTATATGCCTCAGTAACTGCACCTCCTATAGCCAAAACCCACACTTCTCATACTTAGCATACAATTGATGCTCACGTAGTGTTTGTAGGACCTATAGTAAATGCTCGGCATGCTCCTCTTCAGTCTGAAAATAAATCCGGATGTCATCTATAAAGATAATGACAAACTGATCTATGAACTCTCTGAACACACGGTTCATCAAGTCCGTAAATAATGTCGGTGCATTAGTTAGCCCGAGCGGCATAACCCGAAAATCATATGATTTGTACCTCATCAAGAATGCAGTCTTAGACACATCCTGCTCCCGAATAATTAACTGGTGATAACCGGGCCTCAAATCAATCTTCGAGGAGTAGGTTGCTCCTCTCAACTGATCAAATAAGTCATCGATGTGGGGTAACGAATACTTATTCCGAATCGTGACTTTATTTAGTTCCCGATAGTCAACACCCGGCCGTAAAGAACCATCTCGCTTCTTCACAAACAAAATAGGGGCACCCCAAGGCGAGGTACTCCTACAGATGAAACCTTCCCCCAAAAGATGTTATATCTGATCTCTTAGCTCCCTCATCTCTGCACGAACCATATGATAAGGCGAACGAGCTATTGGTCGAGTGCCCGACGCTAAATCAATCACAAACTATATCTCCCTACTAGGTGGTAGTCCCGATATCTCCTGAAATACATCAACATAAAACACTTACTAGTTTTACTACTTTCGCGAAAGTATTCTATTCCAATTCTGTAACTATAATTTTACCACAAATTCATATTAATATTTACGTCTCTGCAACACTTATTTTATGAACATGTCACGGTTAGCCTATGGGTTGACAATGGGGAAATTTCTTCAAGATATGGTTGCTTTCGCATCGTTCACACCGTTATAATTGCAACCAATCAGAGACTATCACGTAAAGATCTGTTGGGAATCAAACAAGTAAAATGGCAATGAAGTAGTTGAAAACAAATGTTTTAAAAAAATCAACTAGTGGGGGGGGGCACTTACTAGTTTTACTGCTTTCGCGAAAGTATTCTATTTCAATTCTGTAACTGTAATTTTACCACAAATTCATATTAATATTTGCTCTGCAACACTTATTTTACGAGCATGTCACGGTAAGCTTATGGGTTGACAATGGGGAAATTTCTTCAAGATATGGTTGTTTTCGCATCGTTCACACCGTTATAATTGCAACCAATCACAGACTATCATGTAAAGATCTGTTGGGAATCAAACAAGTAAAATGGCAATGAAGTAATTGAAAACAAATGCTTTTAAAAAATCAACTAGTGGTAGGGGGGCACTTACTAGCTTTAATACTTTCGCGAAAATATTCTATTCCAATTCTGTAACTGTAATTTTACCACAAATTAATATTAATATTTGCATCTCTGCAACATGTATTTTATGAGCATGTCACGGTAAGCCTATGGGTTGACAATGGGAAAATTTCTTCAAGATTTGGTTGCTTTCGCATCGTTTACACCGTTATAATTGCTACCAATCAGAGACTATCACGTAAAGATCTGTTGGGAATCAAACAAGTAAAATGGCGGTGAAGTAGTTGAAAACAAATGCTTTAAAAAATCAACTAGTGGCTTGCAATTATTTAGCCACACACATAAAAACAATGAGAAGATTGTAATTCAAATCGAGGCCTACATTGAAGAGAGAGAAATTGAAAATAAAAACTAGAGGAACAACCAATTTATATTTCCTTTTGTTTCTTTTTCCTTGTAACTATAAAACAATGTTCTAAAAGGCGCGCCTAGACTTGAGCCTTGGAAGAAACGCCCCACCTTAAGCCTTGGAAGAAACGCCCCACCTTAAGCCTTTCACGCCTTATTCTTGGTAAAAGGCTTAAGGCGTACCTTTTTTTTAAAACAAAAACGCTTTAGTGAAACGATATCACCTTTTAAAACTTTTTTTTTAAATCGGACCAATATCTCATTCAAAACAATCAAAAGATAAATGGCGTCTCAAACCTCTCTACCTCTCGTCCAAAAAAACGCGTGTTTTTCTTCTTCTTTTTTTTGGACTTTTTTATTAGTATTTAAAAAAAATAGTATTTTAGCTTTCATCTATTCAGACATATTTTAAGGTATGCGCAATTTTAGTATTTTTAATAGCTTTTTTATAGTTAAAAATGTTAAAATATATTAAAAACAACCAAAACACCTTTTCACCTTTTTTTACGCCTAAGGTCCGCCTAGACTTCTAACGCTTAAGGCTTGCCCTCCGCGCTTCGATCACGCGCCCGCGTTTTTTAGAACCTTGCTTGGGAATATCTTGCAATCTTATTTTCCCTTCAAAAGTCGGGTGAAGTTTTGAAGTTTAAATATCTATGCATCCTGTACATTTTCAATGCATTTATTTTCATATTCAGGTGTTTTCCTGCACTGCAATTTACACTACTTCATCTTTATTTATTTTTTCCTATACTGAAATTTCATAGTTTTCACTTTGAACTAGACCTGTCACGATAACCCGTTAACATGGCACAACACGACACGAAATCATAAGTTAATGGGTTTACCTTTATTGGGTTTGGGTCATTAACGGGTTGACACGGTAGACCCGTTAACACTAACGGTTTGGATTTGAAAATTTATTTATACCCGCTTTAACTCGTTTCTACCGTTAATACCTATTAACACTAACGGGTACTATAAGGTCACCCAACCCGTTCCTGATAAGAATAACCATTAAAACTCGTTATTTCTAAATCCTTCAAGACTAAAGGTACTATAGGATCACCCAACCTATACCCAAGAAGAATTATAATTAAAACCCATTATTTTTAAACTATTAAAGGCTAACGTGTACTATAGGGTCACCCAACCCGTTACCCGTTTAAACCCAAACTGATTCGTTAATATTAGCGGATGGTAACGGTTCGAATCGTGTACCCGTTAATATTAACGGTTTGTGTTTGGGTATTGTCATTAGACCCGTTAGCCTTAACAGGTCGTGTATGGGTTAGGGGTGCTTTGACCCGTACTCGACCCAAATCGACAAGTTGACAGGTCTACTTTGAACCTTAATTTTGCGTTCTTTCTACTTCTTTCATTACTTGTGCAATTTGGCACTTTGACGAAATGTCCTCTTTATTGAGGCATTCGAGTGAATTTGATAATTTTCTTGTTATTGATGAATTATTTACAAAATCATTTCTAATGAAAAAAATTATCTACCACGCTATAACTCTAGAAATCATAAATAAAATAAAATAAGAAAATAATTCAACCAATTAGAGCCGATGTCAAAACATCGTATAAATTTGAGAAGTCAACAAGTGGGAGATAATTCCCAAATTGAAAATGAGAATGTAGAATATGCTGCATAAATTGGTGGACGACCCTAATAGATTGGTTAATACATCCACGTTCATTGAGCCAATATAACCATCACCCATGGCTGGACTTGATGATCAAAAAAAAGTGGGACAATTAACCCCTTCTTCCGCTCATTTGGGGAACATGATTCAAAACCTTGGCTACCTAATTACAACGATAATTAGGCTCAACCAATCGCCTCCTCATGCTTAACGGGGATTAATTCCACAAATGGTTACTCTCGTAACAGTTAATCCAACAAAGTCCCCCTAAGACTACCCCTGATTGGGCCTGTCAACGGGTCGGAGACGGGTCGGGTTTAGGGAGATCCAGATCCGTGTAATCGGGTCTTCATCGGGTTCGGATTCGGGTCTTCATCAGGTCTACAATATTGGATCCAGACCCGGATCCGTTCGGATCTTCGGGTCTCGAGTTCGGGTCCGGGCTAGCCAAATATATACATTTATTTTATATTTATTTTATTTTAACCCCTTTATTTTTTTAATCTTAAAATTAAAATATTTTGTAATGTATTATAACATATTATTAGTATAAATAAAACATATATTACTTATATTTATTATATACATAAATATATATTTTTATATATAATACTTACATGTTATATTGATAAGATATATTTATAAATATATATATATATATAAATAAATAAATATATATATATATATAAATAATAATGTACAATTCGGGTCGAGTTTTCGGATCCGGGTCTTGTATAAGATCCAGACCCTACCCGTTTAATAAACGGGTCTTCGAGTATTCGGGTCTTCGGGTCCCAAAAAATATGCTCAGTCCCTATTATACGAATCGGGTTCGGGTCGGGTCCGGGTCCAGACCCGACCCATTGACAGGCCTACCCCTGATGTGGCCCCATGTATATACGGGTACTACTAAAATTACCCAGGTTACAGACCCCCCGTGGAGTTTTAAAATGGTAGTTCCCACCACCATCGGGACGTAATTAGCCACTTTGCCCAATTTTTTTTACATGCACATATACAGTGCACCAATGGTTTCAAATATATAAGTTTTCAGTTCCAAGCTTTACACACAACTATCCAATCTGGATAGAAATTTGACGTCTCTGAGACATCGAATAGTTTGAAGTCTTGGATTCTGATTGGTCAATGCCACTGGCGCGAACCCATTTCCATAACGATGTGAATCCCCACCAACACTATTGACCAATCAGAATCCAACGCTTCAAATAGTTTGATGTCTCAAAGACGTCAAACTTTTTTCCATCCAATCTATAGTCATAACCCTGCCTTGGACGACATTAGGCAGAGAATTTAAACCCAATTAATGTATGACCCAAAATTATGGTGGGAGGTGGGGAGAAGTCCCATTAAACAAGGTTGTCACAAACTCAATTTGAACCTGAACTCAGGAGTAGGTGAACCTTCGAAGACAGGTAAATGAGATCCTATGGAAACTACAAATGGTACTCGTCAAGGGAAGAAACGAATTATTAAATTTGATACAAGAGATTTGAGGGTTGCAAACTCACCTGATATGAATGGATTGAATTTCCTAAGTCTTAAATTTTATAATTTCACTTTAATTTGTGGAAACGGAACCAAAGCTTATAATCTTAAAAAGGCTTTTTTCACTGCAAAAAAAAAATTGTAGAAAAAACGTGGTTTTTGCAATAGTAAATGTAGAGACCAAAGCTTATAATCTTGTAAAGGCTTTTTCACTGCAAAAAATATAATTGTAGAAAAAACGTGATTTTTGCAAGAGTAAATGTAGATACCCTCAAGTTATACCCACAAAACACACCCAATTGATTTGCCAATACTGCATTCTTGTCTATTTTGTAGGTATAATTTCAACATCTCTCTAGAAACATTCTTTTTTAAATAAAAGTTCCTTCGCTCTTTCACAGCCCTCTCAATGACGTCAGTTTTACAAATTTTGTATGGTTAGTTTATCCTCTATGTTCACGAGTTCCCATGAAAATTTAGGTTTGTGTTCTTAACTTCTTAAAACAGAAACAACTTCCATTCGGAAAAAAACTTTGCAATACCAAAAATAGTTTGAATCTACGTAAAATAAAAATGATTACAACGGAGAAAAAATGCGTTCAAGAATGGACTTGTAAACTACAACCCATAATTACCAAAACGGATCATCCTTAACACGAAAACCGACAAACAATTATAAATACACTCTACCTAGGAAGAAGAAACCAATACCAACATTGCAAACAATAACGAAACAAGACCACGTCAAATTTTAAGATTTAGTTTTCAAACCAGACTTGAATATGCCTTCAATTTTTAAGGTTCAAGGTAGGCCTGTAACCGGAGCGAATCAGACAAAATCCAAATCCATATCCATTTATGTTAAACGGATTCGGATGCAATCTGTTTATTAATTGAATCGGATCAGGTAAATTCAAATTCATATCTGTGTATGTTAAACGGATTCGGATCCGATTATCCGTTTATGTTAAGCTTAATTTGCAACATTTTTATTTTCAACCGCTTATTTCATAAATTTATTTTGCAAATTTTTCAAAAAAACAGATAATGAAATAAAGAACTATTATAATATATATTTAAAATATTATTAAATACAATTTATATTAATTAAAAATATTATATATATATATATATATATATATATATATATATAGGAAAAGGATCAAGTGAGGTCCCAATTTGAGGACCCCGAATGAGGATCATTTTTTTTAAATAGTAAAAAAAATATTTTTTGGCTGATTTTTTTTTTATGATTTTTAAACATTTCAGTAGAATCATAAAAAAATAATCCGCTCAAAATGATTTTTTTTGCTATTTTAAAAAAATCAGTCAAACTTGTCAGTTTTTAAGTTGTTTTTAAGTTGTTAAAAACTGACAAAGTTTGACCGACTTTTTAAAATAGTAAAAAAATTCATTTTGACCTAAATTTTTTTATATGGCCCTACTGAAATGTTTAAAAACTATATAAAAAAAAATTAGCTCAAAAATATTTTTTTTACTATTTTATCAAAATTGGTCTGCGTCAGCGGTATGCAAGCAGAGATCCTCATGAAATATATATAAAAGTATTAATCGGATCGGAGTATATGAATCCAAATTCGCTCCATTTAATAAACGGGTCGGATTTGGATTTGGATAAAATCCGATCCCTGCCTAGTTCAAGGGAATCATTTCTATCAGCTAAAAGAACTAAGAATTTTAGAATAACAAATCGATAAAATGTATATTATGGCAACCAATATGGAGAGACATAATTAACATTTTTGTAATACAAGAAAAATGTTACTCTAAATTTGGGACGAACGGGAGGGGGAGGAAATGTATCAACTCCAAATACCACAAACCATCTCAAAAGGAAAAGGAAACAACCCGTTCCACACAACGATAGGAATAAATTTAACTTAACATTACAAACATAAGTTGCGACAAAATTCACAACATGCGTCTATATATCCATCGTGCAACAGTAGTAAAAGTACTTTAATAAAACAGATAAATTCAAACTTCAACAAAGACAACCTATTCAACACGGGTGAAAGTATCACAATAAATAATAGTCATCATCATCACCAAGCAAATTGAGAAAAAAAACAGTTAAAAGTTACCTTTCACACAAAAATCAGAAGACCAAAATAATCTTCTTACTTTTAGAGGAGATCAGCAACATTTGATGGCAGCTCCTCAACCACCACATTGTAAAACTTCTGGATATCAAACAGCATCCTCTCATCCTCCTTGGTCACAAAATTAATCGCCACACCCTTTCTTCCAAACCGTCCACTTCGCCCGATACGGTGAAGGTAGTTCTCGGGCTGAGTTGGAAGATCATAATTGATAACAAGAGAGACTTGTTGGACATCAATACCACGAGCCAAAAGATCGGTGGTTATGAGAACACGAGAGGAACCTGATCGAAACTCGCGCATGATAATGTCCCTCGTGTTTTGGTCCATGTCACCGTGCGTGGCCGAAACAGTGTGATCGCGGCTCCTCATCTTGTCGGTCAACCAGTCAACCTTGCGTCTCGTGTTGACAAAGATGACACTCTGGGTGATGGCTAGGGTTTCGTAGAGATCGCAAAGGGTTTCGAGCTTCCACTCTTCCTTCTCGACGTTGACGTAAAATTGTTTAATACCTTCTAGGGTCAGCTCATCACGTTTCACGAGGATCCTCACGGGTTTGTTCATGAACTTGCGAGTGATCTCTAGGGCCTCAGGAGGCATTGTGGCGGAAAAAACCCCGACTTGAACCTTTGAAGGCAGGAGCTGGAATATGTCATAGATCTGGAAGCAAGAGAATTTATTAGACAAAAAAGAAACGAGCCCTTGAGCACATTTTGTTTATATGACTGAAGTCAGGAACTTCAATTATTTTGCAAAGAACACAATGAAACTATTCATTTTATTGCAAATACCCTGCCTTCTAGTGCCCTTTTCGCAATGCATAGGGGCCCTTTGTAACAAAATAAATAGCTCAGGGGGGCTCTTGTGCTGAAAATAGTTTAGGGGAGTCTCTTGAAAATTTTGAAAGCCAAGGTTTTTTTCGTACTTATATAGAGAGAAAAGTGATACAGTGTTTAAGACTGCTGGAAAATGGGAAGCAGAAACTCACTGAATATCAAATGATGAGACTATCTTTTTCTATGAAAAATAAATATAACTATATACACATAATAAAAATAAATAAAAAGTAGGACGGGTGAAGATTCTACCAGATGAGTGGGATTGCATGGATGAAAAATCATTATGATGTGCCTGTCTGGTTATGTCAATTGTTTATTATATGAATTAGTCAATTTGGAATTAATATATTGCGGATGTGTTCATTTGAAATGTGTTTAAATCCAATTTGTGTACTGTTTTGAAGAGTAAAATGGAGTTATTCATTGCTGACATATATATATATATATATATATATATATATATATATATGGAGAGAGACAGAGAGGAAAAAAGCTCCGGTGCGGGATTAGTACGAGGGACAAGTATGTGATGACCCATTTTTTTAAATAGCAAAAAAAAATGACTTTTGAGCAGAGTTTCTTACGGTTCCTGAAATGTTTAAACACACCACAAAAAAAACATTTTTTTGGATTATATGAAAATGAAAACTCATGGATAGTCCGCACAAACCATCCACCTCTCTCTCTCTCTCTCTCTCTCTCTCTCTCTCTCTCTCTCTCTCTCTATATATATATATATATATATATATATATATATATAGAGAGAGAGAGAGAGATGGAGTGGGGAAATTATAATTGATAGTATGAGTGGTAAGGTGAGAGAACTTTATGCAATAGTTCATTTAACATTTGAGCTATAATTTGAAATTGTGCAATTTCAAGTTTCTGTTAAATGAGCTAATTTAGGTTTTTATAAATTAACATGAATTGGTTAATTTTTTAATCTGATCATTCTTGCAACCAAACAGTATTAATCAGACAATTTGTGAATGACTCTATTTTAAATGGGCTAATTAACTATTTGAGGGACAATTAAAAGAGCCCTTAATATATAAGCCCATTTGAAGGTATTAATATACCAACAAATTAGAATGCCTATATTGATTACCAAATTCTTGCCTTACATCATATAGCTGATTATCGATAGCTTACACATTTCAACTATATAATATTGAATCACTTGTCCGCATTCTTTACACTTTATTAAAAAATATCTTTTATCGTCATGTCCTCAGCGAGTTCGCCTCCTACTTAAGATACGAGTGTGCCTGCGCGCGCGCGCACACCCTCGACGGTAATAACATCAACCCAATGAAATCAGTTACAACTTGACCTTTATAATTAATGCAAAATCAACCTCAATAGTTACATCCATAAAGGGCGTACTCAGGATGTGACAACATGAGAAAGAATGAAATGGGCAGTAGTTACTTCAATCCAGTGAAACTTCAAAGTGAATTAGTATTGCACAATCATCTAGCAAGGAGAAGATGGTTTGAAAGTTTCTTCAATAAATACCTCTTTGGCTCCTCCGACGTTTAGGCCATGTTATGCATGGAGAATATCCATTCAACTACTAATCCAAAAAAATATCCAGCACAAAGCAGTTAAACACTTAATATGCCAGCCCAGCACCACCATGACCAGACAATCAAAAACACAGGAAATCTAGGAAGTTGGGAATGCTAAAGAGAATCTGGCTCTCCTTCACTTCTTACCTCAACCACCGCACCCAAAAAAAAAAATCATAAATGATAAGGTCATTTCTATGGGTGTAAAACAAGCCGCGGCTTCCAATAAGTTGCTAGAGCTTGGTTTACAAAAGATTAACGACCTTCAAAATAAGTTCAAGCTAGGCTTAAACTATCTTTAAGTTAACAAACATAAATCAAAGCGAGTGGTCCAGAGTGCCTATACTAGTGTCTAGTATAATTATTAGTAAAGCCAAATTTAAACCGAGATCAATAATGCAATGAGCATTAAAAATGTTCAAACTGACCCCTTTATTTGACCCAAACAAGACTTATCTGAACAAATATGAGTTGAGCTCGAGTAATTAGTTCGATGCACAACCAAAAACTCCCCACCTCCCAACCAACAACCATTATTTCCATATATAATATAAGGAAGAAGTAAATACAAAAAATGTCCAGTGGGGAAACCCAACCTACAATCTTTGTAACCATCTGCTGATCAATCAGGTATAACCTTCCACTTGAATCAAACTAATCCCCGAGGCATCTGTTGCCCAAGACCAAACAATTATTATTATTATTTTTTTTTTTTTTTTTTTTCTCAGAGGTCGGGGGGATGTGATAAAATATATTTAAAATCTTCCCACTGAATGTCGTCCATCCTCATCCGTATGCTCAATAACAACAAAAATTCTACTTTCATTCCGCGGGGATCCTTAATAGGCATTGCACTCGAAGACAAGTTAATCAAACAGGAAATAGTGGGAAACACGCGCATACATAGGTTGATAGTTTAGGGTAAAAGAAGAACCTGATCCTTGAAACCTCGTGAAAGCATTTCATCAGCCTCATCCAACACGAACATCTTAATGCAATCAGGGCGAAGCGACTGTCTTCGCAGCATGTCAAACACACGACCAGGAGTTCCAACAACAACATGAACCCCACTCGATAAAATTCTTTGATCCTCACGAACACTGGTTCCACCAACACAAGCATGCACCTTCACACCAAGGTAGTCACCAAGTGCTCGCATAACCTTTTCGATCTGCTGTGCAAGCTCTCGAGTAGGGGCCAAAACCAAGGCCTGGCATTCAACTAAACCATAGTCAAGCTGTTGAAGGATGCCGGAGCAGAAAGTTGCTGTCTTTCCAGTTCCAGACTGAGCTTGTTGAATTACATCAAGACCCTTGCAGAAGGGAACAATACCTCTTTGCTGAATAGCCGAAGGTTTTTCAAAACCTACATGGGAGGGATTCGAATTTGCAATGTCATCAAACATGTATTTCCACGAAACAATAAGAAAAGAAAAGGAAAACTTTGTAATGCATAGCTGTATAATATTTCTCTTTCCACAACCAATCAAGGTATATTACACAATAAAGAAGCATATATACTTTAAAAATTGCAGAAATTTGAGTGTCATGTACAAATATGAATAATCACCAATATAGCCCGATACGTATCCATTACTCAAATAGATATACATCGACTTAGTTAACAGTTTTGGCTTCCGAGCATTGTTCAAAGTAGCGGCCGAGTTGACTGAGAATCGCAGGCCACCGAACTGATACCGAGAGGCGAATCGGAAAAAAAATATTGTCCTATATCGTTAAATCTTGACGAGATCTCGGCGTTCTTGAAATATCTCGCAGATACATGGTTCAAAGTCTCGGTATCGGTCCCGGTATCGGACACCCGATTTTCAACTCGGTCGCGGTATCGGTCGCGGTATCGGGCGATACGCAAAGATACGCTATTTAGAGAGCGCAAAAAATTCCGGAAAAAATATAGAAAATTTTAAAAAAATAAGATTAACAATGTGGACCAATGAGATACATTCAAACCCATCATTCAATATGCATTGCATTGTAGAATTGGTTATACTGAAGCGCGGCAGAGTTGTCAGATTCAATATTGCATAGTAAACCAATAATAATATCGAAAAACAAAAATATACATTTTGTTTTAACAACAATGTATATTTTTTTACATTTTTACAAAAACGTACAAAAGAACATTGCTACAAAAATGTACATTTTTTAACAACAATGTACATTTTTTTACATTTTTACAAAAACATACAAAAGAACATTTTTTAACAACAATGTACATTTTTTTACATTTTTACAAAAACGTACAAAAGAACATTTTTTGTAAAAGATTTGAATATTTTTTGTAAAAAAATAACATTTCTTTGAAAAAAGAGTTTTAGTAGTCATTTTTTTAAAAAAAAGAGTACTACTTTTTCAAAGATTTATATATTTTTTTTAGTAGAGTCATTTAAAAAAAAAAAGAGTTTTATGTTTTAAAAAATTAATGTTAATACTTTTGAAAAAGTAATACCATTCTTTAAATGTTACAATATATTTTCAACAACGAAGAAATATGGTAAAAGATAAAAGTTTTATCAAAAAATAAAACAAAATTTGACAATATCGTTTGAATCGGTTGTCTCGGCCGATATCGCGGCTGTCTCGGCCGATATCGCGGCGAGGCGTCTCGGAATCGGTTGTCTCGGGCGATATCGCGGCTGTCTCGGCCGATTCAGTATTTTTTTTGAAACGTCTCTCGGTATCGGATCGGTGCCCTCCGATTCCGAGTTGACTCGGCTGATACCGAGTCAACTCGGCCGATACTTTGAACCATGCGCAGATACCTCGGCCGAGTCGGAGATATCTCGCCAAGATGATCATTTTTCGACTGGGAAAAAAAGGCGGGGGGGTTTCAAAGCAACCTGTTAAAAGACGGCGGTGCCCCCTTTCTTTCTTCTTATCGGCGGCTACCTATTTTGTTTAAGCTGCGAAAAAAACCTCCCGACTTTTAAGAAACCATCATGTTTTTTGTTTTGTTTTGTTTTTTTTGGAAACCCTCGTGTCTTTTTCCTGTTTTTCTTTTGGAGGCACAAAGGAGAAAGATTTGCTGAAAAGCCGTTCTGTTTTTCTATTTTTTGTTTTGCACAAAATTCATGAAACTTATGTATAAATAATGTTTTGTACAAATGTTGTTCGGATAATTTTTTCAATAATGTTTAGTAATTCTAAAACTTCCTATAAATAATGTTTTGTACAAATAATGTTTACATTTTTGTACAAAAAAATGTAATGAAATGTTATACAAATAACATTTTTTAGAATTCTTATAAATATTTAGATTTCCTAAAAATATTGTTTTGTACAAAAATTGTTTAGAACTCTCAAAAAATTGTTTAGAACTCTCAAAAGTTATTTATAATCTCTGAAAATTCCTAAAAATAATGTTTTGTACAAAAAAAAAGTTCATTTTCTTAAAAATCTTTTGCGCCATTAAGATTTTGTTAGATATGTTTTTTGACGCATTAAATATATGCCAGGAAAAATCATTGCGACATTAAGTAATATAATGCAAAAATTGTTTAAGACGTTATATAATTTTTCCTGGGTAACGTGGAAAAAATTTTGCGTCATTAGTTAAATATCGTGATATTTTCTTTTATTTTTTTGATAGAATTTTAATTTTTTACCATACATTTTTGTTGTTGAAAATATATTGTAAAATTTACGGAAACACCACCTATATACGTTTGTACACATGAGTTTGTACACATAAGTAATTAGAAATAAAAAAATAAAATATAAAAATTAGTACATTAGCAATATGCCAAGCCCACCGCATTTCAATATAACCAATTGTACATTGCAATACATATTAAAGAATGGTTTTGAATGTATCTGATTGGTCCACATTGTTAATCTTATTCTTTTTAAATTTTCTATATTTTTTGGAAATTTTTACGCTCTCTAAATACCGTATGTTTGTATATCGTCCGATACCGCGATCTATACCGTGACCGAGTTGAAAATCGGGTGTCCGATACTGAGACTTTTGAACCATGCTTCTGAGTATAGTTTGGAATAAAGCTTGGACAAGGATGGGGGCTACATAGAATTTTTTTGTAGATAAATAGATTTTAGGGGAATTTTAAAGCATTTGAAAACTCACTTTAAATTAAAGAAATGAGATAAGAAACCGGGGATTGAAACACGTATGAGACCACTCATTACCATCATTCCTCTCACCTTTGCATTAAGGTAATTAATATATTCATCATACTTTAGTTTAATGCTGAAGTAGATTGCCTGTGCCAGTATATTTATTTGGTAAAAAAATATATATTTAAACACACATGTAAATCTATCCTTGTCTTGTTCAGACTCTACTTCTTTTGGACTTGATGTATCCCTTTATCATATCGTATCACTAGTTGACACATGTAGAAGCAAGCCAATTGATTAACCAGCTCCTATTCTGATCAACTTTAAAAGCTGAATATCAATATTAGCTGTGCCAGATAATAGGAACTCATCATTGATCATGGATGCTGAGCGAGTTAAGAAAAGATGGATTATAGTAAGAAGCCATTGACAAATTTAATTTGATCAAAAATCGGACATACCATATGCATAAATTCCTCTCAAAAGGTTCTCTTGCAAGCCCATCCCATCAAAACTATCATAAACCTCATCATATGATGTAAAGAAATCTTGCCCCTCAGCTGAAAGCCTGAAGCCATAAACCAATAAAGATAATTAGTATGTGAGCTACGCATACGAACCATAATTCAAACTTTTGATCCTGACACTTATTTTGATAAAAGAATCTATTCAAGAGAAACACCAATTAAGTCACTCGAATATCGCCTATTAGCTGACACCTGAATAAGCAAGATGCAATGTTAAGTGTGCTTACAACTCATTCATTTTGGTATCAAACTGACGCGCATCAAACTGGGATCCCTCTGGAGCCAGGCCTGCCATGACTGCAAATAAAACAACCTTTCATAAGCAAAAAATAACAACTTTGCAACTAAAGGCATGCTTAAACATTAAAATCGATAACTCACAAAGTACTACACGTCTAAACCTGTTAACCGTTTTTTTTTGTGTGTGAGAGAGAGAGAGGGGGGGGGAGATTTTATGACTGACGAAGCTACTTGCTATGTTAACATAAATATATATTCCAAATTCCATTAACAAACACAACCATCCCTGTACAATACTTTTAGTTAAAACATCGCTTTACTGTCTCACTTGAAATTCAACAAACAAAACATGAGTTGGGCAAATGACAATAGCTTCCTCCCCTTGTAGTGTAAATCAACATCCCAACACTTCACAATAGTTAATTTGGAGGCATAATTTTACGAGGCGACGTATTCGCTTTGTCCTGTTGGCTGACCAAACTAAATGGAGGTGTTGGGAAGGTGTGGGTATAACAATAATAGACAGAGTTACTTGAAAAACAGTGAATATATATTTAATTTCCGTCACTGTTTACATGAACCAAACAGAACCTTACAAGTACCAAAAGAATTAAGGGGAAAAAGATTATTCCACTAGAGTCCACTAACATATTTCTCCAGAACTAAGGTCCCTCCACTCGAAATGTACGTCATATGTTAAGAACTTAAACACATATCATACTCATTATAAAATTCCACGTAAACCACATGAAGTTTAAAGGGGCCTTTTGTGCGCGATCATAACAACTAATACAAAGTTGTTATTTATGTTCCGTTAAAAATTGGATTTTTTACCGATTAGTCCCGTTTATTAAGTATGTCCTACCATCTTTTTTTTGTTCACTGCATGTATAAGGTGAGGTTGAGAGTGAATAACCTAACTTTGTTGAAGGATTTGACAACAATCGATTGATAAGAACAGAGAAAAAATTAGATCTGGGGAAGAAAAATACCTGATTATGAAGATTGAGTGATTAGGAGATTTGAGAAATTGAGGAGGTTAGGGTTTTCCCAACCTCTGATGGATCTTGAGGAATGGCGGAGTGGGAACAAGAGTTGTATGAGATGGGGAAAAGAGAGCCAGGGTTCAGTGTATCAAAGCGTCACCCTTTTTTCATTTTGACCATTTTGCCCCTTGGTTTACACGTGCCAATCCTATCACATATCCATGGAGAGAGATTACATATTATAGTGGATCGGGTCGGTCGGGTCGGGTCGATTGAGTTGATTGGTGGTAAACTTAGTTGAATGTTTCCAAATATTTCTTTTTTTATTTTATTCAAAAATAAGAGTCGGATTTATGAAATCTCTGTCTCTACTATCCAAAAAGAGGTTAAACCATTTTGTAACGATCATATGATGAAAATAGCCTCTTATAATGCACACTTCCTATTATAACTTCCAACTTAATTAAATTCAATTTTATTTTATCTCATATCCTCATTATTTTCATCTTCTTACCCTCTTCATCTTCTCCTACAAAGCTCTATATATCACTTACTCTCACTTCATTCATCTTTAATTACTCACGTTGTTACAACTAAATTAATACATCTATTGATTCGTATCCAAAACTGTAACCCATATCACACCATGTTATCATTTAAAAAGAACCTGCTAAAATCACCAATTATTGCACATCAACACAATTTCTTACTAATAATTCAAATACACATATTTGCATTTGAGCCTATATAGAATTGTTATCTGAACTTATTGAAAGTGAACCATTATTGTAAACAAATTTTATACGGACTATAAAGATAGCCAATAATGGGAAATGAAAATAAGAACGACCAAATTCTTTAACAATCTAACATATTACGATTCTGGATCCATGCTATGTGACCCAAATCTTGATGTTGCAACCGAAGCCGCCAGATCCCAAATATACTTGATGCTTTAGAATTTTCATGTCATCAATGGGGGAAAGGGATGTGACACCCCGCCTAATTAAATACCGGGTGATCACTCCTTTATTAAATTAAATCAAGGTAAACAGTTGGTTCATTCTCAGCATCACTGTCGATAAAAATAATTTTTCCAATTTAACACCCTAAATAATTAAGCTAAGTGTCAAAACCATTTTCATACATACTTTCCAAATTTTATTTAAAGAAAATCATTTATTTTATTAACAACATTCAATAAGTAAGAATCACACCACATTAAATATCTGCAACATAATCCAATTAATTTAAAACATTCGTCAACCGAATGTCACATGCGAAATATAAAGTAACACAATCAACTGAATAAAACCCATAGTAACAATACTGGAAGTAACTGAAATACAAATGTCTAATAACAACGGAATAATGGAAAGAGCTACACATGCTCAACTAAATGAAAGTACTAAGAGTGGATCCGAATGAACGAAGTCGTCTATTCAAAAGACCTGCAACTCCCACCTAAGCTGCAGCGCGTTCCTTCCAAGAGATCCTAAGCAAGAAGCCCTGTGGCTGGGCACCTGTAATACATACATATATATACAAGAGAGAGAGAGAGAGAGAGAGAGAGAGAGAGAGAGAGAGAGAGAAAAATGGGTCAGAGCCCGAAAGTGTGTTTGATTTAAAATACGTTTAGCAAGTATTTAAATTGATACAGGCCAATGCAACAACATATTAGAGCGACACTCTCTTGAGAAATTCTCACCTCTCTTCTAATGTGCACGCCTATCATACTAACCTTCCCAACGGGTTATCTTATCATTTTATCATACTAACCTTCCCAATAATTTCGCTTATCTTAACTTACTCATAAGATTTCAAAAACCGAACAATATCATTGTTTAAAAAGAATACTTCCAATTTGCAGCACAACTCTCGTCTTAGCTTTATTAATTTATAAAGTTTCCCAGTGTCATATTATACTTTCACAAAACAAGTATTTATTATTTGAGTCATCAACCATGTCCCACTTATCAAATCACAGTAGGCAGTTTCAAATTTCCAAATCTCATATATATATTAACTACTCGTATAATATATATAAAATAACAGCACCCCACATAAAACTATGGTGCGTGCATACTTCTACTATCCAAACCCCATACCACTCATATCAAGGGGAATACAAATTTGGAATCACTCTCGAATTGTATTAACACATACACAACAATATCGAGGCGAAGCATAGATTCCAAGTCTCTAAGAGGATGGCACATACTCGCGTCTCTTAGGACCGTCTGAACTATCAATTCGATAGCCTGTACCAAGGATATCTATCTTCTAGGGTACAAGTCAATATCCCCCATAAAGGTCCCATCGAGATAAGACTGTCCCAGCGCGGTAACCTCAAGGATAGCAAGTAGCGCGATATGTTTTTTTTACATGTATATAATATATGTACACACAATCATATAAATATACCACTTTCATCGTATTAATATAGGTTCCTCTCGTCACCCATAATTACAACATTTACCCTTAATTTCACATTATTAGTATTACGTATAAGGTTTCATCTCTAACCTTACTTCGAAGGGTTTTCTCACTTATTTCGTGACACTCGTGGACTTTATTCTTCCAAGTAGAAAATTCAGTAGGTGACGTTATTACGTTTCAACGTAACTCTCTTACGTGCCTCACCCTTCAATATATCAATTCACTAACCCTAAAGTAAATGTCCCATAAATACCATTCTCGTCGAATATTAATGATCCCAACATTTATTCATACGCCCTACTGGTCCTCCATGTCTCCCAAATCATTATACTAAGAATGCCCAAGAATTATATCATAACAATTCGATTTTTAAATCATTTATAAAGGGAAATAAGAGTCTGCCAGGAGGGGTCGATCGATCGAGGTTTGGGGCTCGATCGATCGAACCTTCGATCGATCGAAGCTCTGGGCTCGATCGATCGATCAAGCAGGTCTGCGAAATCTGCAGAATTGCAGTTACGGGTTTCATCTCCAAATTTACACCAAATCCATATTTTCAAGTTCCAATCGTCCCAGAATGCTACTACTAACATTATAACAATATATCAGATGTTTCCAACGTAAGGCATGGGTATTTCTATCATTTAATCAAGGATTAACAGCCCCAAAAGTTAATTAATTATCAAGAACACTAAAATTCTCTTAAACAGGTTTCTAACCAATTTTCTTCAGGAATTCCTTCTTATAATTATCAAAATTTCGTGGTTACATCCCTCTACATGGCAAGGTTTCCAGAATTTCCACATAAATCAATACTACATGGGTTTTCCTATCACAAATTGGGTTTTCTTCCATATTTTTCATCTCTAATCATTCCTAAACTAATATGAAAATTGCACCAACGAAAATACGCAAGATAAACACTTGTCTGGGATTTTCAGAAGTCTGGATTGCGGCTGATTTTGGTGTGGTTGCGTTCCCCTTCTCGCGATCTACGCGTTGGTGGTGGCGGCGGCGGTGCAAACCGGTGACTTTTTGGCCTTGAATTGCCTTGAGGGCTCTCTCCTCTCTTCTCCAATGGCCGTTCTAGGGTCTTAAATGTTCTAACCCTAAATGACTAACCTAAATGGCTGGTATAGGTTGCTGAATTTCGTGGGTTTAATTACCCAAATATGTAAAATGACTAAAATGCCCTCCCGGGGTACTAATTAGGCCTAAAAACTCCCCGAGACCCAAACTACACCCCCGGGTACACTTTTCTGACTATCTCGACCCTTCCGGACGCGTTGGAGCACTCAAAACGACCATACGGGCAACTTATAAAATATTCACTTTTTATTTATCAAAATTTAGTCCCGACGCGACACGAGCACGTTCCGACTTAAATTTCCGAAATTGTCATTTAACTCACTCATGACATACAATATAACCAATATAGTATATTACTTTGCTCATTAGTAATATTCAACAATTTTCCCATAATTACTAACTCTCGTCACGTTAATAATTATAACATAATTAATTTTCGGATTTTTATTAAATAATTCATTCACATTAAATTTAATAAATCCCCAAATTAATATAGCATAAAAATACGGGGTATTACAAGGGAGAGTCGAATCATTAATAGAAAAAGGCTACCCGTTTTCTCGGGATTGCTACATAGGTAGGTTAATTAATAATGTCTTATTAGTAATTATATTGTTCTCAAGGGGTATTTAGAGTGCCTGATAAGTACCTAACCATATAGTTTGGGAATCTTCTTACCTTTGATTCAACTATGAAGTTATCTTATATCTCTGAAGGGTTCTCAGATTTAGCATAAAGGTGTATTTTTTTTTCTTAAGCTTTTCAACATATGTTTATAGGTGTATGTGATTTTGACATGTGCATTTTTTATATGCCTATGTGTATTGCATTATTGAATATGAAAATTCTCATGAAGCTTGAAATTTTTTAGTGTGAAATTTTATTGATAAGAACTAAGTTTAGGGGTCTCTTTTAGTTTGAGAATTTGGTGGGTGAAATTTTTATTTCTTTTTTTTTTTAGTTAGGAGTGTAGTTTTTTCATAATTATTGAGAATAATAGTTCCAAGTGTTATATTAGGGGAAGAGAAATTACTCAACCAAAAGCAAAAAAAAAAAACTTTCCCTTCTTTTTTTTTCTTTTTTTCTATGTTTACATCTCGAAAAGGAAATAAAAATGAAAACGTGAATGAAATTTTATAAGATTTTACACTTTAGTTATTTCCCTTTATCTTCTTTGCCTTTTTTACTTTCCAAATCCAACACATGGAAATAAGTGATTGCTAAACTAATTGAGATTAGGAGAAGAGTTTGATAGAGTTTTGAAGCTGGTGTCTTGAACATGATATATTATGGGTTTTAATTTTGTGCAAATGATTTGTTTTTTTCTTTTAATTATTTTGTGTGTGTGATAGTATTCTATTATTTAGGAGGATATGAACCGATCTATGTTTGGATGTAGGAAGTTGAACACGAGAAGTTATTCCAAAAGGCATAGCATATTGTAGAATTTTTTTTCTTTCCGACCCCCATGGAATTGTAATTTTTTCAGTTCAAAAGTTAAACTCGAAATTTTGTAAAAACTTTGATTGCAGAGCCTGGAATTGGGGTTCTCGAACACACCCTTGATGCTTTCATTTCTTTTTTCATAAATAAATATAGCATTTTAATATCATATAACTCATGGTTTTCTTTCTTATATTCCAATACTATTTCAAGTTATGTAAAATTTCAGATATATTTGATTATTATTTTACTTTGTCCATACAAATTCATTTTTATATGAAAAGAGATAGATGTCGACGATTGGAGATATAGCTCTTGTGGCATCTTTCAATAGTTTAGGGACTTTGGTTTTCCTTGTAGCAGTTGTCATACTAAGGCTACAACTGTTCAACGATAAATTATATTTTCCACAATGGTAATGTTCCTCGCATGGGTTGTACTGGTATGTAGCACCCCGTATTTTTGTTTATAAATAATCTATTTAAATTGGTGAACTATAATTTCAACTAAATTGATGATTTGGAGAAATTCAGTTTATTTGGAGAATTAAGATTTAAATTAATTCGGGTTATTTCTTTTAAGAATACATGTGTCGTAATTTGAGGTTGAAATTTGAGATTTTAGTTAAGCAACTCGAATGGCGATTCTGAGTGCACGGTAGAGTCCAGAAGGATGTCGAAATAGTCAGAAAAGAGTACCGAGGGGTAGTAATTGGGTCTAGGGGCATTTTTAGGCATAGCCGGGCTCACACGGAGGATGTTTAGGTCATTTTAATTTGGCTTATAAGCTTAGTTTCGGGATTCACCTAATAAAACCTAAGTTAGCGAGTTGGTGGCAGCCATAACTCAATTAAGAAAACCCAAGCTGCAGAGGAGAAAAGAGGGATCAAGTGGGAGAGCCTTTGGGAGCCAAACCAAGAAAAGATTGAGGTGTTCTTCATAAAAAATATTGTCTATGACAAAGGAATCGGACACTACGAAATTATTCAGACAAGTAGTTAAACTTGATATTGATGTAAAAAATTATATCACTCTAATAATTCAATCACAGATAAATAAATGAGACAAAAGATTTTAAAGTGGTTCAGCCTTATAAGAATGGCCTACGTCCACTGTTGTTTTATTGCTGAGTGTTTGGGAATTCTCGATTACAAGAAATTCCGTTCTGGAGTCGATCCCCAGAGTTTGGATCCGGTCTCCTCACAATGAGGATTGTACAATGTATTTATAGCCCTGAGGCTGTAATGTGAAAGGTTAATACATTAAATGATATACATATGAAAGGGTAATACATTTAATGCTCTCTTTGCGTGTGCGTCTGAATGATAAGCATTTAATGAATCAGTTGAACTGTTGGTTATCCAGCTTTTAATGCTTTGTTCGAGATGCAGCTCGGACCGCCTGAGCTTCTCGGTACTCAAGAGTTCCTCGGAGAGGTCTATTCCTCAGAGCGTATGAGTTCCTCGGAGAGGTCTGTTCCTCGGAGCGTATGAGTTCCTCGGAGTAACATGGTTCCTCAGAGCGTGTGATCATCTCGGAAGTGCTTGTTGTTGCCATGTAGATAGCCACGTGTCTTCATATGATTGGTCCAAGTCAGCAGATTAAATTTGGTATCAACAGAAGCCCCCAATGTTTCATAGTTCGAAATTTGAGGAGTATGGAACATTCTTTCTCGGAATATGGTAGCTTTAAATAGTATTCCTGATTTTTAAGAGCATTTCCCTTGTATTTATTTCTCCTTCCCAATTCGTAGAATCATGCTTTTTTGGACTTTTCTGCGTGCTTCGATTCCCGCGTCACTTTTCGTCTTTTTAGCCGCTGTTGTCCGCTTTGATTCCCGCGCTACTTTTCATCTTTTTAGCCGTCGGTAACGTAATCATCTTTTTTGTAATCATTACTTCACCATTTCCCAAGGCAAGGTATTTAAACTTCACAGATACTCCCATCGTCTCTTACCTTTTCAAATTTTCATCTTTGAGTTTTACATCGTCTCTTCCTACTCTCTTGTGCATTCATCTTTTCCGTCGTTCGTTGTCAACAGCTCTACTCTTTTCCTGTAAGATCTTCTTCTTTCTTCTTCATTTCTTTTAATCACCATGGTTTACCTTGTTGAATCTCTTGACAAATTTCGATCTGATTTTTCCATTCCCTCTTGGGTTGTCTTGGAAGAGCTTTCTGAGCCTTCTAATTATTTCAATTTGGCTGAGGGACATTGGTTCCCCAGTCTCTTTTTTGCTGAGTGTGGATTTTCTTTTCCACCAAATCCTCTGTGTCTGGAATTCTGTCAGTACTTTGATGTTGTTCCTGCACGAATAGCCCCCAACACATGGAGAATAGTTAATGGGGTGCATAAATTAAATCAAGTACGTGGAACTCGTATAGGAATTCCAGAAATCATGCACTGCTATAGATGGGCAGTTAATGATAATATTTATTATTTAAAAACTAGGTTTATAAATAGAGCCTTAGTAGTCAATCTCCCTGATGCCAATAGGGATTATTTTGAACACGGGGTTATCGTAAAAAATTGGCAACACCCTCCATTAACCGGAGATGAGATTTACCAGGGTCCCAGATGCCCTCCTTATGGCAATGGGATAGGTTATTTTTATTTTATTTTATTTATTTTGAAATCATGTTTGTTTTGTGTTTGATAAAACGTGTCACTGATAACAATGTTTGTTTATTTGCAGTTGATAGCAAGAGAAGGTGCCCAAAAGAAACAGATGTCAATATAAGGCATTTGGGACTTATCTGGGGTCTGCATCAAAGGGTTGCCGACGAGCACATCAGGTCGGCTTCGTATCTGCTCCAGTACAAGAGCTACACAACCTCCTTCACTGCTCGTCCAGTGATTAGTGAAGCAGAGCCAGTACCGGCCTCTGCAAGTTCTTCACATGAATCTCATATTCCTTTGAGCGAAAGGATGAAGAAGAGAAGACCTCCTACCCTGTTTGAGAAATCTGCCTTCGGTTCTGGTGAGGCAAAGAGGAGTAGGATTGATGTCCCAAGGGAGGGGACAAATAAGACTGATGCAGTTCCTCCAACTGCTCCTGCTAAAGTTGCCGAGAAGGTTGCTGATAAGCCCGAAGTGGCTCCGAGCAGCTCTGCTGCTCCTGGAAAGGTGATTGTGATATCACCGACCAAGGACTCATCCTTGGTTGAATCTGTAACTGTTCCCCCGAGGAGGCTGAAGAAAAGCTCCTCGGTCAATTTGGATGTCACCACTACTCAGCCCCCAGCTGCTGGGACTGGAGTTCCCAATTTTGTTCCCCCGAGCTCTGGCATGAGCTCGGTAAAGTCCTTGACCATTCCCGAGGTTCAAGGTACCGAAGAAAACCTTACTCGGGATATGGTTACCTCACTAGCTGCTCGTCATCTTGCTTCTGTAAGTATTTTTACTTAGAATTTTTTTCGTATTCCCTTTGTCATTTCTGTTTCTAACTTGCTTTTTTTTTCTGTTCACAGTTGACGAGCTGCTTCAACATAATCCTGAAGAAGGATGAAGCGATTAAGGCTTCTTGCTCCTCGTCCAGTGTGGAGGGAGCACTGGAAGAAGCTACCAAGTCCCTGGCAGATTCTCGCCAGAAATATGCTGATGATAAAGCTATCTGGGAGAAAAAGCTTGCCTCCTCCGAGCAGGAAAAAGCTCGAGTTGCTGATCCCTCCAAGGAGTTGGAGAAGAAAAAGAATGCCTTGGAGAAGGCAAATAAAGAGCTTGAGGAAAAGCTCAAAGCCGCTGGAGAGCTGGAAAATAAACTCAAAGTTGCTAAGGAGAGGTTGGAACAGCTCCAGGAAGTAGGTCGGCAGAAGGAAGAGGCAGTAAATAAATTGAAGGCTGCTGAGAACCTGCTGTCCGAGAAGCTTGCCTTGGAGAAGGCCAAGAGGAAAGCTGGTGTGAAGAAGTCCTTCAGCTCTGGCTGGGACAAGGGGTGTGCTGCCATGGTATCTCAAGTGGACTATGGCAGTCTAAAGTATTTTAGGGATGGATGGGTTGCTTCCCTTCAAGAAATGAAGGTCGACGAGTCATCCGAACTCTTCCAAAGACATATCCCTGGTCCCCCTCCTACTCGAGAAGAATTAGAAGAGGACGAAGCTACCTCTGAGGAGTCTTCAATGGTGATGGGAGATCACCCCCAGCCATCCAGTCTGCTGTTGAGCAAGTCGTTTCTTCTTTCGAGCAACAGCTGATGATCTCCGAACAGCCCACAGTTCCCTCCGAGCAACCTGCTTCCTCTTCCCAACCTCCCAAGAAAGTTTTGGGAGATAAGGAAAAGGTGTAGTGTTTGTTCGGGCTTACCTTTATATTTTTCTTTTTTATTAAATGTAATCCAGAACTTGTAACTCTGAACTATGATCTAATAAAATTTGAACTTTTCTTTGCATACTGTTGTCTATCTTTCATTCATACTCTGCTTATTCTTCTTATTGATGATTTCTCTTCTTTCTCTGCTAGTTTCTGGCCAGGATGGATCTGCTATCTGCCCATGATACAAAGTTGTTGCAGCAATGTAATGAGTACTTTAAGGCTGGTCACACAGACCTGAGTGCTGCACAAGTTGCCGACATCCTTGGTCATGATGCTTCAGAACAAGCAGTTGAAGCATATCAGTACTTGAAGTGTCTACTTGACCGAGCAGTGGCCAATAATGTGGCTTACAATAAAATGATCGAGGATCTCCAGTGCACCCTCGAAGACCTTCAGAATCAATATAAGGAATCAACTTCCCTGTTGTATGAGGGTTACGAGAAGAAATACAAGCTGATCATGGCTGACAAAGGCTACGAGAAGCTTTTTGATGGGTATGATCTGAGGGAGAGAACTTTGAAGGGTGAGGTTGAGGAATGCAGACAGATTGCCAAGCTGCTGGAGCAAGAGAACAACAACTTGCAAAAAGAGCTATCACAATTGAAGTCTGCAGCTTCTTCTTCAACAGCCCTAATCCCAGTGACTGAAGAGGGATTTTCATTCCTAGAGGTTGAGAATGCCAAGCTGAGGGATGAATTGGAGACTTTGAAGAGTTCAGGCACCTCTACATCTTCTCGTGGCCGAGCAAGAGCTCCTCAGGGACGAGCAAGAGCATCTCGGATTCTTGTCGAGGAACAGAGGACTCAGTCTGCCTTAGAGAACCAGGCCTTCCAACTAATGGCGAAGAACCAGGCATTGTCTGATATGTCAAAGAAGATTAGAGACCTGGAAAAATAACTCTCTGCAAAGAAGTCAGTGTTGGAGAATAATGAGCTTTTCATCAAGAGTCTTCACGAGAAGCTAGAAAGGCTAACATATCAATTCCACAAACAGCCCAGGGAGTTTTGGATGGCTGGATACAACGAAGCATTATTTCACTTGGACGATCGTATCCAGAATGCCAACAATGAGGGCTACAAGCAAGGCTGGCTGAATGCCTTAGGTGTGTTGAAGCTCGAACAAGGTCATTATCTGTGGGACTACCATGATCCCGGGTTGCTCGACTTGCCTGTGCCACCATACAATTTGGAGATGGAATGGATCCCTGCTCGGGCCATTCCTCGGAGCTTAATTTCAAAGTACCTCGGTGACTACAATCTTCACTCTCAAATTGAGGTATCTCGTCTCGAGCATCTTTTAGATCGACCATCCGTGATGAATGTCAGGATGCTGAAGGATCTTAACTTTATCAATTCTCCTCAGTCTTTCAATGATCCGCCTGTTGGCGAGGAACCTGTGTCAAAAGCAGAGGGGAAGAGACCAGTAGAATAGGAATTTTTTGATGTAACAGTTAGTATACAAATCAATGTAACTGTAATTTCATTATCAATGTAATTTATTTCGAATTTAATGAAAAACTTTCATTTCTGTTTGCAAATCTTAATTGCTATTGTCTTGTAAATATCAACACTTTACATTTATGCATATCTGTTAAAAATAATAATATTGTGATGTTCGTCGACCAATTCAGTAATAATTAAAAAGTTCCAAGTTTCAATAATATTGCTCGATCACTTAATAATAAAGTCACGAGTATCAACCAATCAAGGTTGTTAGATTATGCTTGTCGACCAACTACGGTTAGTGAGAGTTTATCCCCGACTAACCATACTTGGTAAATTTTTGTCTTTTTCATAAAATGTGTCCGACCAACCAAGGTCGATAAATTCTCCTCGTCGACCAACTACAGTTAGTGGGTTTTTATCCCGACCAACCATACTTGGTACAGTTTGGAATATTTCGTTTCCTAGCCAAACAGGTTGGCATTTTTAGGAATATTTCTCCTCGTCGACCAACTACAGTTAGTGGGTTTTTATCCCCAACCAACCATACTTGGTACAGTTTGGAATATTTCGTTTCCTAGCCAAATAGGTTGGCATTTTTAGGAATATTTCTCCTCGTCGACCAACTACAGCTAGTGGGTTTTTATCCCCGACCAACCATACTTGGTACAGTTTGGAATATTTCGTTTCCTAGCCAAACAAATTGGCATTTTTAGGAATATTTCTCCTCGTCGACCAACTAAAGCTAGTGGGTTTTTATCCCCGACCAACCATACTTGGTACAGTTTGGAATATTTTGTTTTCTAGCCAAACAGGTTGGCATTTTTAGGAATATTTCTCCTCGTCGACCAACTACAGTTAGTGGGTTTTTATCCCCGACCAACCATACTTGGTACAATTTGGAATATTTCGTTTCCTAGCCAAACAGGTTGGCATTTTTAGGAATATTTCTCCTCGTCAACCAACTACAGTTAGTGGGTTTTTATCCCCGACCAACCATACTTGGTACAATTTGGAATATTTCGTTGAGTAGTCTGCCGAGCTTTGCCGAGTAGTGCGTAGCACTAGTATTCCCCGAAATTTTTTCAATAAACAGATAGACTTGCATAATATTTTCATTTTATTCATACTGATGGAACTGTGTTACATATACATCACTGATAATACTTGCGCAGGTGCTCTGCATTCCAGGCATTTTTAAACTCCTCGCCTTCTAAAGTTGTTATTCGATAAGTTCCTGGTCGAACAACTTCTGTAACTCGGTATGGTCCATGTCAGTTTGTCTCCAGTTTGTTATGCTTTTGAATTACTCTCTTCAGCACATAGTCTCCTTCTTTCAGGTCGCACTTCTTCACCCTCTTGTTGTAGAACAAAGTTGTCCGCTGCTGGTAAGCAACATTTCTAATGGCTGCTTCTTCTCTAACTTCCTCGAGCATGTTTAAATCCAGTCTTCTCATTAAGTTGCTGACAGGGGAATTGAAATTCAGTACCCTGTGTGTTGGGAGGCCCAACTCGGCAGGTATGACAGCTTCACTTCCAAACGCCAGCATGTATGGTGATTCTCCAGTTGCTACTCGGGGAGTAGTTCGGTAAGCCCAAAGTACTGATTGTAACTCGTTGATCCAGTTTGATTTCGCATCATCTAATCTTTTCTTCAAACCATTCAACAGCATTCTGTTTGTCACTTCAGTTTGTCCATTACTTTGAGGATGGCCCGGTGCTGAGTGGACCTTCAAAATATTTGATTGATGACAATAGGCAGCGAACTCCTCGTTATCAAATTGTGTTCCATAGTCTGTGATGAAAGCATGAGGAAGACCATATCGACAAATGATATTCTTCCAAACAAATTGGTATACCTTCTCGTATGTCATGTCAATGAGTGGCTCAGCTTCTACCCACTTAGTAAAATAATCCACTGCGACGACGAGATATTTGAACCTTCCTCGGGTCGTTGGCAGTGGTCCAACCAAATCAATTCCCCACATGGCAAATGGCCAAGGGGAAGTTATAGGCGTCAACAATGCTTGTGGAGTTCTTCGGATGGAGGAAAAACGCTGGCACTTGTCACATTTCTTGGCATAGGCTATACAATCTGCCCTCATCGTCGGCCAGTAGTATCCCTGCGTCATCACCCTTTGTAAAAGCGTCCGACCAGCTACATATGCTCCACAAGACCCTTCATGGATTTCTTCAATCAATTCTTTCACCTCGGAGGGATGCACGCACCTCTGCAAACCTTCCATAATTCCCCGTCTATATAAAACACCATTAGTTAGTACATACCGAGCAGCTTTAAACTTTAATTTCTTGGCTGCGAGCTTATCAATTGGCAATTCTCCCTCCTCGACATACGCCCTGATGGGATCCATCCAAGATGGTCCCAAATCAAGGGTGATAAAGTTAATCGTCAGATCTTCATCTATACTCCGACCAGCTAACACTTCAATTGGGATTGTTCGTCGTAGCTCGGTGCGAGTAGCTGATGCTAGTCGAGCTAGGGCGTCTGCTCTCGCATTCTCTCCATTCTTGGTATTCTGACCAGCTGAATAACGATAAATTTTGACACCAGCTCTTTTGCCTTTGCATGATATCTGATCATTAATTCTCCTCTAACTGCATATACTCCCATCATTTGGTTTACAATCAATTGAGAGTCGCTGAAGATCACAACCTGCTACGCCTCCATAATTTTTGCCAAATTAAGCCCTGCAATCATGGCCTCATATTCAGCTTCATTGTTGGAAGCTTTGAATTGGAAACGCAAGGCGTATTCCATGTCGACCTCGTCCGGAGTGCTCAAAACTATCCCCGCGCCACATCCTGCAGTGCAAGATGAGCCATCTATATATAGCCTCCATATAGGTAACTAGTCTTCAAAATTTCTGATCAGTCAGGGTTCCTCGGTGAAATATTTGCTGCTTCTTTTCATCCTCCCTGGATTTTTCTCGCTCCTCGTCGATCGTTTTTTCTTGCCCTTTTACCAACCGGAGTTGGTCTGAGCTCGAATTTAATGATCCTGTAACATCCACTTGCCCTTTTACCAACCGAAGTTGGTCTGAGCTAGTGTTTGTCGATCCTGTAACATCCATAGGTTGATCAGCGAGCAACTCTTGTTCCTCGTTCAGAGTTCTCACAACTATCTCTGCATCACATCCTGTAACATCCACACGCCCTTTTACCAATCGGAATTGGTCTGAGCTTGTGTTTGTTGATCCTATAACATCCACAGGTTGATCAGCGAGCAACTTTTGCTCCTCAGGGGTATCAGGATAGGTGAACTCCGCTATAAAGTCTGCTACAGCCTGCCCTTTTAGCGATGATCTGGGTTCATAAACTATATCATATTCACCGAGTTCTATTGCCCAGTACATCAATCTCCCTGATTTTTCTGGCTTATGAAGGGCTTGTCTCAGTGGCACATCGGTATATACTACTATAGTATGAGCCTGGAAGTATGGCCTCATTCTCCTACTCGCCTCAATCAGCGCCAGTGCTAATTTCTCCAGCCTTGGATATCTGATCTCTGCTCCTCGGAAGGCTTTACTTGTGTAGTAAATTGGCTTTTGTACTCCATTCTCCACTCTAATCAACGCCGAGCTAACTGCATTCTCGAACACTGCAAGGTATAAATACAATTTTTCTCCCATCACCGGCCTAGACAACAGTGGAGGTGCTCCCAAGTATTTCTTCAAGTCTTGAAAAGCCTTCTCACATTCATCATTCCACTCAAAAGTCTTTCTGAGTGTCTTGAAGAATGGGAGACATCTATCAGTTGCTCGTGACACAAATCTGTTGAGTGCCGCTACTCGTCCAGTGAGACTCTGTACTTCCTTCTTCGTTGTTGGAGATCGCAGCCCTAATAGAGCTTTGATCTTTTCAGGATTTGCTTTAATGCCTCGTTGATTGACAATGTACCCGAGAAACATGCCTTCTCGTACTCCAAATATGCATTTCGTCGGTTTCAACTTCATTTGATATTTATCTAGTTGATCAAAAGTTTGACTTAAGTCAACTAGATGATCGACAACTTTCTTGCTTTTTGTCAGCATGTCGTCAACATAGACTTTCATATTGTCACTGATTTGTTCAGCAAAGACCTTGTTCATCAGCCTCTGATATGTCGTACCTGCATTTTTCAAACCAAAAGGCATAACATTATAACAATAAGTTCCCCTAGGGGTAATGAAAGAAGTACTCTCCCTGTCTTCAGGTTTCATTTTGATCTGATTGTAACCAGAAAAAGCATCCACGAAGCTCAGCAACTCGTGTCTCGAGGTAGCATCCACCAGTTGGTCAATTCGGGGTAATGGAAAGTGATCCTTTGGGCATGCTTTGTTGAGGTCGGTGAAGTCTACACACATCCTCCACTTGTTGTTCTTCTTTTTTACCATCACCACATTAGCTAACCAATCTGGATATTTTACATCTTCAATGAAACAAGCTTTCTGGAGCTTCTCGACTTCCTCCTGTATAGCTTGATTCTTCTCGGGACTGAATACTCTTCTTCTCTGCTTCACAGGCTTGATCTCCTTATTCACATTGAGCTTATGACATAAGAAGTTTGGGTCTATCCCAGGCATATCTTCATGACTCCAGGCAAAAGTTTGTCTTCTGCTTCTAAGGAAAGTTATCAATTCTTGTTTTAATGAGGCTTCCAATGATGAACCTATTTGAGTAGTTTGCTCAGGGTGCTCGTCGTCCAGAATGATATTTTCAGTAGCTTCCACCACTTGACCCTTCATGAGTTGCGACTCATCTCGAGGATCCAATGTTTCAATTTCTGCACCTTCATCTACTTGATAGGTAGTAGTCTTTTTCTTTGATTCTTCCGGTTCCTCTTGCTCGGCGGATGAATAATAGCATTCCCGAGCTACTCTCTGATCACCTTTCACAACTCCTACTCCAAAGTTTGTTGGAAATTTTAGGCACTGATGCACTATAGATGGTACAGCCTCGAACTTCTTCAATCCTACTCTTCCCATGATGATATTGTACGATGACTGGACATTCTTATCCATCACGAAGAATCGTATTCTTTCTGTTCGACAAGCAGGCCACGTACCAATGAATATATCCAACTTGATCGCCCCAAGTGGAAATACTTTCTCGCCAGCAAAACCGATGAGGGGTCTGTGGTAAGGCTCCAGTTGAGATAGCTTTAGATTTAAATTATCGAAACACGAGTAGAATATGATGTCTGCCGAGCTACCGTTGTTGACCAGCACTCTTGAAATCTTTACCTCCTTCATTCTCATCTTGATCACCAGTGGATCATCATGAGGATATAAAACACCTGTAAGGTCATTTTTTGAAAAACCGATGACCAATTTCACCTTGTTCACCTTTCTCGGGCGATCTTCCTCAGCTAAATTTATTCGCTGAATGTACGAGCAAGCTTGAGCCTCACCGAGGTAAGCTTTTCTTTCTGCAGTAAGGTCTCCTCCTCCTGCATCTCCTCCTGTAATAACATTACAATCAAATAACCCAAAGCGTATTGAAAATACCTCTCGTTCTGGTTGCCTTGGTTTCTTGGGAAGATCGGGGTCATCCTCTGGATCAACTTCGTGGTTTCTCTTCTTGTTCTCCTCTGCCCGACGAGGAGATCTAGACCTCTCTCTATTTCGGTCGTTATTTCTTCTTTCGCCTCCCCGATCAACATACTTTGCTAGCTTTCCTCGTCGGATGAGTGTTTCAATCTCATTCTGAAGAGCTATGCAATTTTTGGTCATATGGCCATGATCCTTGTGGAACTCGCAATACTTTTCCCTATTCCTCGTGTCAGGGTCTGCCTTCATTTTCTTTGGCCAATTTAACTCCTCGTTGTTCTTAATTTCTTCCAGGACGTGGTTAATATTTGTCTTCAAAGGTGTGTAATTATCAAATTTCCTCAAGACCTTCCATGACGATCTATTTTTGGATTGTTTGTCACCACCATTGTTCTTATGTTCTTTCTTCTTAGCTTTATCACCTTCCACCTTGGTTTCTTTGGCGTCCATATTCTTCTTCGCAGACATAGCCTCCTCGGTATTCATAATCTTGGACGCTTTTCCCATTAGGTCCGATATGGTTCGAGGTGGATCTTTGGCCAAAGTGTAGTACAACTTGTTTGGCAGCAGTCCACTCATCAAGGCGGTAATCGCTGTCTTCTCCTCGTAATCAATGACTTCGGGTTTCTCGTTATTAAAACGAGTTATATAATCTCTGATACTCTCACCAGCTTTTTGTCTAACACTTAACAAATGTGCTACTCGCTTAACTGGCTTTGCGCCAAAATAGAAATTCCTAATGAATAACTCGGCCAGTTGAAGAAAAGTTAAAATCTTACCCCGAGGAAGATTATTATACCATATATGAGCAGATCCGGTAAGAGTTCCCGAGAATGCCCTACATCTCATCTCGTCTGGGACATCATAGATATCGGCAGCAGCTTGATATTGTTATATATGAAGGACAGGGTCAGTCTTCCCATCATACTTGGGAGTCACAACAGGTGCTTTGAACTTTGATGGCGTTGGAAAATCAACAATATCCTTAACAAAAGGTGTTCCTCGAACAAAGGTTCGTTGTAAAGGGTTCTTGGCCCTAGCCATTTCCCCCTATCTATCCTCCAGCCTCTGAATAGATCCTTTCTATGCATCATTTCCTTCCTCGGGCCTATTGGTTCGAGCAACTGATCGCATTGAAGTGGCTTCCTGGGATTTATCTCGATGAGCAGCTGGTCGGTCAATAGATCCATCTTGACGAGCAGCCTGTCGCGACTGGGCAGACCCTTCCCTTAAATCTGATGGTCGTCGAAAGCTCCTCGACGCTGCATTAAGAGGACTTTTGTTCCTCCTAGGGCCTAATCGATCGAAAGGAGAAGCTCTACTTAATCTTTCCAATGCGCTGGCCCTTTCTGGGGAGAGAGTGACACGTTGTTCAGTATCTGTGGCTCGCACTAACGAAGTTCGTTCAGGTTGATAAGAAAAATCTTCAGATTCATCATTGCGATATGAATTAGTACGCCTAGTACGCGAAGAAGGCGCACGAGTATTTCTTTGAATGCTTCGTGATCCGGAATGGGCTGATGCACCGCTATGGAGGGTTTGGATGAGTTATCGCATCGTTTCTTGCATGACGGTCTGGCCCTGAGCCAGATTTGCCATTATTCCAGTCAGATCTGGAATAATTGGTGGTGCAGATGGATTTGGAGGGGTTCCAGCGTTTCGATTGCTGGATTCAGGAATATCAGCCATTGGTAATGGATTGTATTTGATGAGAAAACGATATTACCAGTCGTTTCCCATAGACGGCGCCAATCTGTTGATGTAAAAAATTAGATCACTCTAATAATTCAATCACAGATAAATAAATAAGATAAAATATTTTAAAGTGGTTCAGCCTTATAAGAATGACCTACGTCCACTGTTGTTTTATTGCTGAGTGTTTGGGAATTCTCGATTACAAGAAATTCCGTTTTGGAGTCGATCCCCAGAGTTTGGATCCGGTCTCCTCACAATGAGGATTGTACAATGTATTTATAGCCTTGAGGCTGTAATGTGAAAGGGTAATACATTAAATGATATACATATGAAAGGGTAATACATTTACTGCTCTCTTTGCGTGTGCATCTGAATGATAAGCATTTAATGAATCAGTTGAACTGTTGGTTATCCAGCTTTTAATGCTTTGTTCGAGATGCAACTCGGACCGCCTGAGCTTCTCGGTACTCAAGAGTTCCTCGGAGAGGTCTATTCCTCAGAGCGTATGAGTTCCTCGGAGAGGTCTGTTCCTCGGAGCGTATGAGTTCCTCGGAGTAACATGGTTCCTCGGAGCGTGTGATCATATCGAAAGTGCTTGTTGTTGCCATGTAGATAGCCACGTGTCTTCATATGATTGGTCCAAGTCAGCAGATTAAATTTGGTATCAACACTTGCTTTATTTTAATTTGCAGTATTTCAATTCATATTATGGCGGGTGTAAACCAAATTCATTTTTGGGCGGATATTGTATGAAAAACTGGTGTTTTATGAATTGGACAGTTATTAGGATTAAAGGTATAATTAATGTTGTGTTAAAAATCAAAAGATATGATACCTAATTTGTAGCAGTAGATCAATAATCCATGTCATTTAATTTGGATTTAAAAATCAATTTTGGAGAAATCGTGTGTAGAATAAAATCGTGAAAACCAATTTAGATTTTTAACTGTTAATGTGATAAATCGATGGTGGTTTGGGTTTGGATCCATGATTTGAAGCTAGTTAAAGGATGGTTTAAATGCTGAGACGATTAGGATAAATATTTGGGTTAAGAAATGAAGCGCGGAGGTTCGTTAATGGTAGAAAATTAGGTCGTGAGGAAGAAAACGAAGCAGCGGATCTTCAAATGACATTGCACGTCGTTTAAATGACATTATATCTCATTCGAACGAGATTGTTATCTCGTTTAAACGACCCAAAGTTTTAGACATGGAGATCGATCTTTCCGTTATGAACGCGTGGCCACCAGTTTCATATTTTTCTTATTTTTTTTAATTAGTTATGATTTTTCTACGGAAGGGTGTCTGAAATCGAAGTTCTTTGCGAGAAATAAAATCTGGATTATTTAGGGATGTCCGTACATGAGCGTAGGACCCTGGAAAATATTAAGGAACATTCTTTTTACCTTGAAATTGTATGGGAATGAATTCGAGGTATATATTTAGAGTGTTTAGGATAAACAACGCTTGAAAATTTATAAACGTATTCGCATGGAAATTTCGGAAGAAATTAGGATACGAACTAAATTGAGATGTGCTTAGTATATTGAAATAGAAAAAAATATGAATGTAAGTTAATAATTATAAAATTAAGAGTCGGGGTCGTGACTGGAATATTTTTAGGCTAGTACGACGGGAGTTAGGCACAGAGTCGCTGGTTTAATTTATTACAGATGTATATAATAAATTAATAAATACTGAATTTAATAAAGGGTGTTTTACCTAATAGTGGGACTTAGTATAATACATTCTAAAGGGTGAAGATACGAACCGAATGAGTGAGTCGGGGGTATTTTAGTTGGGTGACACTACCTTAATAAGTTAATTAAAGTGAAAGTGATTAGATTGATCGGTGTAATTTGAAATATAACAAATTCGGAGGATGAGAATCAGTCAAGGTGAAGGGAGCATGCCAATGACTTAGACCAGTAGGGAATAAGTAAATTACTTATTGAAATACGTTAAAGAATAATTGGTGCACTTCGAGTAGTGGGGGATACTCGAAAGTATACGATGAGAAGTATAATCGGAATTTAATAATATGTAGAATATTCGGGAGGTATATATACTGCGTATGGGATATATAAAATCGATCGCGTGTATACCTATACTGATGAAATAAATATAGAGGTTGTATGTATACCTACTGCAAGGTTTTTTATGTGTATGACATACCTACGCTGCTTGCTATCACGGGAGGTTTACGTGTCGGGACAGTCATATCCTAATGAGCCTTTGAGGGGATTTTTGACTTGTGCCTCAGAACATAGAACCTAGTTACGGGCTATCTATGAGAACGATAGTGTTGACAGTCATATGGGTGCGTAGGTATATGCATATACCATAGGCTTGGAACTATGTTCGCCTCCAATAGGTGTGATTTGTATTTATGGTTTGAGAGAGATACTGAACCAATAGTCCTTTATAAAGTGCGTGATGTACCGGGACTTGATAGCAGAGTATGCATGCACCGCAGGTCTCAGGCTAGGGGTGATGTATTATATATATATAATTAGAATAATAAATATATATAGTTGTGTTTTACTCTACTATGTGTGATTGGTAGATGATGTGTCTAAGCATGATAGCATAGTATTCATGCACCGCAGCTCAGTCTAGGGGTGCCGTATTTGTATATATGTAACGAATTGATAAATATACGCTTATGACTTATTCTACGGTGTGTAATTAGTAGATGAGAAAGGTAATGACATCTAAAATAACCCTAGTAGGTGGAGGATTAAACATATAATGAGAAATTCATAATTGGTTGATTGATATAAAGAATTCAGTAACATATAGTATGGGCCATACGGATGGGCACAACGAGTTAGTATGTAAAAAGAGACTTGATATGACTAGTTAGGTGGGTAGATTAATTATGATAGGTTAGCAGACAAGCATTAGGTATGCACATTAAATGAAGGGTGAGTTATACCTCAATAAAGTGCGACATTAACTTAACTATGAAGAGTGTATATGTATATTTAATTACTGTAATTTAACAGCTTGCTAAATATTTTCAAAATGTGTTACTTGGGCTCTGTCCCGTGTCAAATTTTTTTTCAAAACTTTTTAAGTGTCCAGCCACAGGGATGCCAGTTGAATATTATATCCAGGGATGCGAAGTTACAACTCATGTGGAAGTTGCAGGACTTGCTATAGATGCTTCGTTCACTTATCTCTAGTGTAGGATCTTTACTCCATTAGTCATTCGGGCATGTTGCCCTCGGTTTTAGTATTCAATTATTTATTTGATCATTGTGTTTTTCGGTTATTATTTCAGTTTACTATTGTATTTTATGGTTGAATCGATAGTTAATTCGGTTACTTGTATTTATATTATTCATCGATGTTGGATTTATTTATCAGTTTGTGATTGATGGTTTAATCCTTATTTACCTCTACGTATTTTTAATTAATGAAAGATAAAATTTGGCACCAGTCTAATTAAATTACTAGGTGGGTAGTAACTTCATAAAAAAATCGACAGTGATGCTGAGAATGATCCATATGAGACAAATGTTTTATTTTAATCACAGGCTGGCCACCCGGTATTTTAATAGGCGGGGTGTCACAAATGGTATCAAAGCATAAAATTATAGTGTCCTTAGGATCTGTGTGGATTATTATGTTTCAGCGTAGCGTTATTTGATATAGATCCTTATTATAGGATTGTCGTATTCCTTCACGTATGCGACTTACGTTCTACTGATATTAAGTATAGTTAATGTAATTCATATACGAGTTTGATTGGGCTACGTACATCAAACAATTTTGGACTACCAGTAAAGGATGTAGGAAGGACTGCAGGGGGAGAGGCTCAGTAGAAGCTAGGTAATACTCAAGGAATAGTGACCGCGATAGAAGTTACCATGGAAATCGAATGAGAAGATCCAAAGACAATTACGTAGGGTGGAGTGCAGTGGCACCCAGGATTAAATTTTGAGAGAATTTTTTTTTGTTCATAGGAGCGACGTTGTAGTGGTGGGACTCGGTCACCACAACCATGGATGGATATCGTGGGTAACGAGGAGTTTGGGGTGCGGTTTGACCGCAAATCCTCCTATCAACTGTTTAAACAGATATGCAAAGGGGATTTCAAAACTTATTTTAAAAAGGGTCGTACAGTGGTCGGTCATGAAGGAAAGTTGATGTGTTTAGAGAACTTCGTACTAGACGAGGTGGATACATAGAATCAAGAAGGTCCGTAAGTTAATAATGGACTCATATGTGGAATATACAATCATAGATGGGGAAGTCCGAATAGAACGATTGATATCGTTGTTGTCATTGTCATGAGAAGGGAACCAAGAGAGTTGAAGGGTCAAACCAAAGGGAAAGACTGGATTTAACAGTGCTAGTGAGGCTCCACGGGAGGGTATACCAAGTAAAAGACCCATTTTAGTAATTTATATCAATAGAACTCCTACCAGGTGATGATGGATTCAGTCAGGGACGTCAAGGCCAGCAACTAGTGCCATAGGGCCAGTGGATCCAAAGGGACAATGGGGGTAACCTATCAGGGTCAAGTCTACTAGGTCCTTGAGAAGGACAACCCCCAACATCGTAAGTGGGGCCAGAGAAAGGGGAATGACACAGAAAGGTGTCTTATGTGTAAAGAGTAGGAACACTGGTGTGAATATTGTCCGTAATAAATTGGGGGACAAAAATGGGATGCCCAGTAAAGGAAATAGTTATAAAAAGTTTTTGGTTCGGTTGGGATAAGGGTGTTATGTCCAGGAACCATTTGAATCGCCAGTTCGATTGGCAATTGAAAGTACGAGATTTATCTCGGATTGATTGGGGATTCAGTTTGTGTGACAAAAGCGAGTCACAATAGTTTGTTAGTGTTAAAATCGCATATAAAACGGGTTTAGTAGAGGTATCATTAATATCACTATAGTGTGTGTATATTCACCGTTGAGTCAGCGGGGTTCTATTTAGTTCCATCTATTGGGGAGCAGGTGTGGACACTGAGATAACATATTGTATGAGGTTAGCTCATTTTGAAAGGAAATATTCGAGGTATGGTTTTATCCTGGGAATGGACTGTTGAGCAATGATGGGCGGATTGTTTTCATTGTTCCGAGGTCCGAAGGTACATTTTTGCGATGTTTCGCTTGAAAGAGGGTCAAGCTCGTAACGATATTTTAGGAAGTAGACTTCAGAGAGTACAGTTGCCTAGTTATATGGGATCCCGATGCATAATGACTTTTATTAATGTGATCCATGGTGTATTGGGTTTACCGTTGAGCAGAGAGACTTAGCTCATTATTGTTCACACGCAGAGAACTTAGTGATCGTGAGAGCATCATATCATGTGACGCCTTGAAAAACATGGGTACAGACAATTTGATATATGTATAAGGAAACAATATTTATGATATCTTTGCTATGTGCTTGGACCCGTGGATTTAGATGATCGACAACGCTAGGGAATAGTACATTGGGGAAGTTATTTTGAGACTTGTTGCGAGATGTTACACATAAGGACCTTAATAAACGTTGGGAGTAGTGAGACGTTGTTTGATGCTAGTGCTACAATGGAAGTACTGAGAGAACTTTTGCACCACAAGTTAATGTGTGGAGCAATATCGAGAAGAATTAAATTACAAAGTGTGGGGTAACCGAGAGTACCTGTAGGATATAGCCACCCAGAGAGTGCGGATATTAGTGATATTTATGATGGGATATTTGGGCTATAGTATATAATATGATGAGACTTTGTATTAACTGTTTCGAGATATGATTTATTTGTGCTAGTCATCACCTGAAAGAGGGTCTAGTCTATATATATTATTGTGTGTCGTGTAATAGACTTATAACAAAGTGGTTGTATTGTTATATTTGATACTGGTGAGTAGGGATGAGTACTAATGGGATTCAGGGTGGATAAGCTTTTTATCGAGAGAGGAGATAGAGCTCGTGCTTAATTTGCGCTAAGAAACTAGTGATAGTAGGAGCGCAGTAATTGTATGATATCTTTTGTAACATGAGAGTGGACGACTATACTTTTCTGTAAGGAGACGGGAATTTGGGATACGTGATATGGACTGAGGGCCTCACAGATCTCAATGACTGACAACGTTAGGTAGTAGTGTAACAGGGGGGTTCCTTATTTGGATTTCGCTTTGCGAGATGTCCCACGCATGAAAGTTAACGCAATGTTAGAAGTGGGGAGATGTGTGGTCGTTAGGACATAAGTTTGACACCTTAGTTAATATGTACATATGTGTTTATAACTGTGAGTTTAAAGTTATATTACAATTTAAGGCTAGTAGAGCCAGGTAACTTTCATGCAGATGTGCGTGGGTACATGGTGTATGGTCACCCTGGGTAATTAATTTGATTATAATATAATTCTTCATTACAAGGGGTAGAGATATGGGTAGCGATCTTAAGGGCATGCAAGTAGGGAAGTATTCGAAGCTTGGAGTACTAGACTCATCTGAACTTTAAGGACGAAATTCCTTTGTAAAGAGGGAAGTATGTAACACCCCATATTCTTGTGGATAAATAATTTATTTAATTTGAGGATAAATAATTTATTTAAATTGGTGAATTAGAATTTCAACTTAATTAATGATTTGGAGAAATTCAATTTATTTGGAGAACTAAGATTTAAATTAATTCGGGTTATTTCTTTTAAGAATACATGTGTCATAATTTGAGGTTGAAATTTGAGATTTTAGTTAAGTTACTCAAATGGTGATTCTGAGTGCACGGTTGAGTCCAGAAGTATTGAAATAGTAAAAAAAGAGTACCCATGAGTAGTAATTGTGTCTCGGGGAATTTTTAGTCATAACCAGGCTCACACGGGGGTGTTTGGGTCATTTAAATTTGGCCCATAGGCTTAACTTTGGGATTCACCTAATAAAACCTAAGCTAACGAGGTGGCAGCCATAACTCATTTAAGAAAACCCTAGTTGTAGAGGAGAAAAGAGGGATCTAGTGGGAGAGCCTTTGGGAGCCAAACCAAGAAAAGATTGAGGTGTTCTTCATCAAAAATATTATCTATGACAAAGGAACCAGACAATGCGAAATTATCCAGGCAAGTAGTTAACTTTCTTTCATTTGATTTGCAGTATTTCAATTCATATTATGGTGGGTGTAAACCAAATTCGTTTTTGGGCGGATATTGCATGAAAAATGGGTGTTTTATGAATTGGACAGTTATGAGGATTAAATGTATGATTAATGTTGTGTTATGAATCAAACGAGATGATACCTAATTTGTAGCAGTAGATCAATAATCCATGTCATTTAATTTGGATTTAAAAATCAATTTTGGAGAAATCGAGTGTAGAATAAAATCGTGAAAACTAATTTTGATTTTTTATTGTTAATGTGATAAATCGATGGTGGTTAGGGTTTGGATCCATGATTTGAATCTGGTTAAAGGATTATTTAAATTCTCGGACGATTAGGATAAATTTTTGGGTTAAGAAGCGAAGCTCGAAGGTTCGTTGATGGCAAAAAGTTAGACTGTGGGGAAGAAAAAGAAGCAACAGATCTTCAAACGACATTGAACGTCGTTCAAATGACAACACTGTATATCATTCGAACGAGATTGTTATATGGTTTTAAAAGACCCTAGGTTTTAGATATGGAGATAGATATTTTCGTTACGAACGCGTGGCCGCCGGTTTCGTATTTTTCTTATTTTTTTTAAATTAGTTATGATTTTTCTACGGAAGGGTGTCTGAAATCGAAGTTCTTTGCAAGAAATAAAATCTAGATTATTTAGGGATATACGTAGATGAGCGTAGGACCCTGGAAAATATTAAGGAACGATATTTTTTCTTTGAAATTGGATGGGGATGAATTAGAGGTATAGATTTAGAGTGTTTAGGATGAACAACACTTGAAAATATATGAACGGATTCGTATGGAAATTTTGAAATCAATTAGGATACGAACTAGATTGAGATGTGCTTAGTATCTTGAAATAAAAAAATATGAATATAAGTTAATAATTATAAAATTAAGAGTCGGGGTCGTGACTCGAATATTTTTAGGCTAGTCCGACGGTATTTAGGCACAAAGTAGCCGATTTAATTTATTTTGATGTATATAATAAATTATCGAACACTGAATTTAATAAAGGGTGTTTTACGTAATAGTGCGACTTGGTGTAATACATTCTAAAGGGTAAAGATACGGACCGAATGAGTGAGTCGGGTATTGTAATTGGGTGACACTACCCTAATAAATTAATTAATGTGAAAGTGATTAGATTAATTGATGTGATTTGAAATATAACGAATTCGGAGGATGAGAATGAGTCAAGGTGAAGAGAGTGTGCCACTGACTTAAACCAGTAGAGAATGAGTAAATTACTTATTGAAATACGTTAAAGAATAATTGGTACACTTAGAGTAGTGGGGGATACTCGAAAGTATACGATGAGAAGTATAATCGGAATGTAATAATATGTAGAATATTCGGGAGGTATATATACTACGTATGAGATATATAAAAATTAGTCGCATGTATACCTATACTGTTGAAATAAATATATAGGTTGTGTGTATACCTACTGCATGATTTCTTATGTGTATGACATATCTACGCTACTTGCTATCACGGGAGGTCTACGCGTCGGGACAGTCATATCCCGATGAGCCTTCGAGGGGATTTTTGACTTGTGCCTCAGAACATAGAACATAGGTATGGGCTATCTGTGAGAATGATAGTGTTAAAAGTCATATGGGTGCGTAGGTATGTGTGTATCCCATAGGTTTAGAACTATGTTCGCCTCCAATAGGTGTGATTTGTATTTATGGTTTGAGAGAGATGCTGAACCAATAGTCCTTTATACAGTGCGTGATGTACCGAGACTTGATAGCAGAGTATGCGTGCACCTCAGGTCTCAGTCTAGGGGTGATGTATTGTGTATATATAACTAGAATAATAAATATATATAGTTGTGTTTTACTCTACTATGTGTGATTAGTAGATGATGCATCGGGACATGATAACATAGTATTTATGCACCGCAACTCAGCCTAGGGGTGCCGTACTTGTATATATGTAACGAATTGATAAATATACGCTTATGACTTATTCTACGGTGTGTAATTACTAGCTGCGAAAGATAGTGACATCTAAAATAACACCAATGAGTGGAGGATTAAACATATAATGAGAAATTTATAATTGGTTGATTGATTGATAAAAAGAATTTAGTAACATATAGTATGGGCAATACGGATGGACACAGCGAGTTAGTATATATACAGAGACTTAATACGACTATTTAGGTGGGGTAACTTAACTAGGATAGGTTAGTAGGCAAGCGTTAGGTGTGCACATTAGGTGAGGGGTGAGTTTTACCTCAATAAAGTGCGATACTAACTTAAATATGAAGAGTGTGCATGCATATTTAATTACTACAATTTAACTACTTGATAAACATTTTCAAAATGTTTTACTTGGGCTCTGACCCGTGTCAAAATATTTTTCAAAACCTTCTAGGTATCCGGCCATAAGGATGCCAATTGAATATTCTATCCGGAGATGCGAAACTGCAGCTCATGTGGAAGTTGTAGGACTTGCTTTAGACGCTTCGTTCACGTATTTCTAGTGTAGGATTTTTACTTCATTAGTCATTTGGGCATGTTCCCCTCAGTTTTAGTATTCAATTATTTATTTTATTATTGTGTTTTTCGATTATTATTTCAGTTTACTGTTGTATTTTATTGTTGAACCGTTAGTTGATTCGGTTACTTGTATTTATATTATTCATCGGTGTTGGACTTATTTATCAGTTTGTGATTTATGGTTTAATCCTTATTTACCTCTGCATGTTTTTAATTAATGAAAGATAAAATTTGGCACCAGTTTAATTAAGTTAGTAACTTTAACAAAATCGACTGTATTGCTGAGAATGATCCATATGAGACAAACGTTTCATTTTGATCACGAGCTGGCCACCCGATATTTTAATAGACGGGGTGTCACATGGTACGAGTTCACCTGACAAATGACTTTTTAGAGAAAAGGACGTACAAAGTTCAGTGGTATTGATAAGCTCTTTATTGAAACCTTCCACGAGGATCGGACATGTTAGTTCACTTATATTTATGAATTTCTACTCTATTTTATCTTCATTCATTGCATTAATTCTTTTGCCATATAATGTTGTTTAGGTGATATATTTATTTATTTTCATTTTTCTATTAAACAATGTGGAAATTAAAGCGCTTGTAGAAGTTCTTTTATTGTATTTATTGAAATGTAAGTTTAGTCTAGCAGAATGACCAAGCCTTACCACTGAACAAGAGGGTGGTTTCTTGATTAGTTGGATCAATTGTATATTTTATGAATCTTTTAGACTTTGCCACTGGTGGTAAAGTCTAATAACGAAACTAAACGTGTGGTAAAGTCGAAATAAATGAAAAAATAATAGCAGACTCTAAACAAAAATAAAGTGGTGGGTAAAGTCTAATAACAAAAAACTAAACTGGTGGTAAATTCAAAATGTCCCTTATAAATATAAGGGATTTATTGGATTTTCCACATGTTTTGCTTTAGTTCCATACCGCTGTGCGTTGTGATGTCATGTAAGGTATAGAAGATGTATGGGGTGTAACACCCTAGTCCAAATATATAGGTTACCCATGGTCAACCCGGTCTGTCCTGGACGTTAGGTGTGAAGTGCAATAAGACAACCTAATTAATGTTGACTAACATTTAACTTGTTTAGCATGCGATTCCCATTTACATCAAGTTACATGTGGAACCCATAAGAAGCATCCCGAAATCGACGTTTACAGAGCTACCAACGTAAAGTAAAAAGAATACTTACTTGTATAACACCCTCAAAATACAGAATCACATACATCTTGTCATAACAATGGAGGAGAATGAGTCGAATGCCCAGTGAAAAATACAATAATACAATATAGAATCGAGCGACAGGAAAGAGACTCTACAACGTATCGCTTACATGCACATGCAAATACCATATATATATATATATATATATATGCAAATACCGTATACACATGTATATTGAGGCATTAATCCATTTTTATTCCAAAAATGTTACTTAATTTGATTGAATCACATTAATCTTGTAAAGGACCCCTCTTGCCCCTTATCACTTATTTTAGCATTGACTTCTTGATTTAACATACCTGGTCAAATACTTAAATAAAATACCGTTTGTGTAAATAAAACACTTCTTTTACCGAAATTTCACATTTACTCACACCAAATCCACTTTAATACTTTTCTTGGAAACCACCTTTCAACATACGCACAATCGGTGTTCAAAAGTACTTGTTTTTCTTTTGAACCCGTTCACAACACACACTCATGTTAATTATGGATTAAAACCATATTAGTTTGCTTAGTTATCTATTAATTACTTTACTCGTGTCATTAATTCAAACTTTACTTGAACTTAGTCATTTTCATATTCCTTGTCCAACTACCCCTTTCAAATATGAAAATCTATCATATTCATTTCACAAAGGTTGTCTTTTCTTATTTTCTTAGCACAATAAATTTCTTTATTGTGTTCCACTTTTCTCATTATCTTTTGACCGGAATACTTTATCGGTTACATCATTCACATTCCGCTTACCTTTATCTTTTTCTCAGAACATTCCAAATATTGTTACTTCAACGGGCTCTATACCGCTGGCTACGCCACCATGTACTCTAGCCACTAATTTTGGGTCTTTCATCTTAGGGCTCTTAGTCCCTTTTTAATTTTCTCGATTTTTTTGAGTTTTTTATATCATGTGTTTTAACACTTTTTCGTGTCCACGTTACCCCACTTTTACCAGCCGAAGCCAAAACTCTGGGGACTACACCCCATATTTCCATTACACTTTAGAAAATCACCATTTCATATCCTTTACACTTTTATATTGATTTCATTATGAAAATCACTCCTATTAAGGACTATCTTGTGTAACACCTTTTCAAATATTTTTATTTCACAAAAATATTCCACTTAACATAAAATTATTATTTTACCCATTTGTTTCCAAACTTGCATTTTTCTCCATTTTTACAAATGTTACCTCTTCAAAAATATTGTTAAGTTACCCACACTAACTATTTAAATGTTTTTAAGTCATTAACATTTTTAACACTTTGGAGAAACACACTTCTCAAGTTGGAAGTCTTTTATTTCATTATCTTCTTTATCAAGGAAATCATTTGGCATTTTAATGACTACTTTACAATAAAAATACAATTTTTCTTTATCATCATGTGTAGTCTTGGAAACATACACTTATCACATAGTTCATACTTATTAATACACTTTAAGGGCTGAAATTTTTATTTTCTTTATTTCATGTTAAAGCTCATTAAAACCTTCACTAAACTTATTTATATGCTCATTGTCAAAATAATACAAGTTTATATACACGGAAAGAGGGATTTTAAGTCCAAAAATCCAAAATAGTGAGTTCACCACGTGATTTATTCAAGAAATTTCATAATACTTACAAAAATATACTTTTCAAGATTAAAAGATATTTTTGTTCTTCGAACTTGAATAAGTGTCTAATTTCACAAAATCCCATTTTTTAAGAAAACTTCAAGACTTTGTTTACAAAATATCGCAACAAGATGCATATCATTTTAAAATATTTTATTTCATAAAATATTTAACTCTAAGTTTTCTTGAAAATATATCATTTTCTCAACACTTTGAAATCATTTGTAAAACTATTTTACATAAATCAAGAGGAAATAATCTTCTGCAACATACATGCATTATACTCTTAAAACTCTATATATGAGACCAAATACTAGAAAATAAAAGTTTTTAAACATAAAGAGTAGAGTTTCCTACCTTATTAAAGCTAAAAAAATGGATGGATGAATGTAGAAGAAGATAGCAACCTCTCACCTCCTAAGGCGGCCTTAAAGAGGTTGTCTAGCTCCACCAAGCTTGCTCCTAAAAAGCTTCATGAAAACCCCCTTTAGACGTCGTAATTTATTCTTCCTTTCTTCTCCAAAAATCCCAAAAAACATCCCCATAAATTTTTGTCTTGCCCAATAAATGGTGTATATGGGTTTATAGGCTTAAATGTGGTGTAAAAGGGGGTTAAAGTATGGTGGTTTAGGGTTGATGAGTGGTGGTGCTAGGGTGGTGGAGAGTGGTTGGGTGATGGTGAGGCTCCAATAGCTTAGAGAGAGAATTACCCTAGAATGGGCCCAAAGTATTACTAGAATACCCCAAAACCTTTAGGGGTTAAATTTCATAAATTCCCGAAGCTTAATCCCAAGTTGATTTGTTGTGTGATAATGTGACACGTGTCAAATCCAATGGTTCAAATCTTGACAGTGTTTTATTGTTCGAATGAGATTTGGATCTCGTTCGAAAAATAACTATTATCATTCGAATGAGATTCTAACGAGAATCTAACGAGGTTGTAAATGCGAACAGGTGGTTTTCGTTAGAAGGTCATTTGAAGGATCGTTCTAGCAAGATTTGAATCTCGTTTGAATGACGAAGGATTTCATTCAAACGGCCCCAACTTTCCTCCAAATTAGATGTAAGGCCATTATAATCCAATTAATTACACCAAGGCCGTAATATAACCCAAACTTGAGCCATAATTCATCTTACAAAGTCTAAAACCCAACTGGGTCAAAACAAGTCACCATATTACACGATTATAGTCAAAACAGCGGGGGTGGGTGTTACATGGGGGCATATATGACATTTCTTTAGGTTACAAATAAGGTGGTGGAAAGTGGTTTGGTGATGGTGAGTCTCTAAGAGATTAGAGAGAGAGAGAGAGAGAGACAAAATTACCATAGAATGGGCCAGAGGATTACTTAAATACCCCGAAACTTTTAGGGGTTAAATTTCATAAATTCCCGAAGCTTAATCCCTGGTTGATCAGTTATGTGAGAGTGTGTCAAATCTAATGGTTCAAATCTTGACAGTGTTTTCTTGTTCGAATCAGATTCGGATCTCGTTCGAACGACAACTATTCTCATTCAAATGATTTTCTAACAAGGTTGTAAATGCGAACATGTGGTTTTCGTTAGAAGGTCATTTGAAGGATCATTCTAACAAGATTTAATCCTGTTCAAACACCCAATGGTTTCGTTCGGATGACCCCAAGTTTCCTCCAAATTAGATGTAAGGCCATTATAATCCAATTAATTGCACCAAGGCTATAATATTACCCGAATTTGAACCATAATTCATCTTACAAAGTCTAAAACCCAATTGGGTAAAAACAAGTCACCATATTACACGATTATAGTCAAAATTTTGGGGGTGGGTGTTACATGGGGGCACACATAACATTTCTTTAGGTTCTAAATATTATCATTATTACTACTAGTAGTAGTAGTAGCAACAGTAGCAGTAGTAGCAGCAGCAGTAGTAGCAGCAGCAGTAGTAGTAGCAGTAGTAGTAGTAGTAGTAGCAGTTAGGGGTGGCCGTGGGCCCGGCCTGGGCAGGCCCGGTCGGGCTCGGGCCGGGCTTGAAAAATTAAGTGTTATCCCAAGCCCGCTCGGGCCTAGATCGGGCCTTATTATGTAATCCCAAGCCCGCCCAGATTTGAAAGCTCTTTACCCAGGCCCGCCCGATCGGGCCCTATTATGTTAATTAAAAGATTTTTTTTAAAAATTAAAATACCTATTTTTTTATTTAAAGACCAATTTTTTTAATTAAAAATATGTTTTAAATTTCATATATTACAAAGTCCATATATAAAGGTTCTCACTTTACATGAAAAGACTTGGTATACGTTTTTATATTTATAGAAGTCCCACCCCCCCCATATATATATATATATATATATATATATATATATATATATATATATTTCGGGCCTCGGGCCGCGCCGGGCCTCACCGGGCTTAAGAACTCATGCCCAAGCCCGCCCGAAAAAAAATCGGGCCTATAAAATTTTGCCAAGCCCGCTTTGCGGGCCTATTTACCTTACCCAAGCCCTATTTTTTTATTGGGCGGGCTTGGCGGGCCTCGGGCCTATGGCCACCCCTAGTAGCAGTAGCAGTAGCAGTAGCAGTAGCAGTAGCAGTAGCAGTAGCAGTAGCAGTAGCAGTAGCAGTAGTAGTAGTAGTAGTAGTAGTAGTAGTAGTAGTGGTGGTGGTGGTGGTAGTAGTAGTAGACGGGATTTTGTTTCACGCATTATTTTCTTATAGAAAGGACTAACTAAAAAAATAAGAATACGATACGACGAGATACGATGATATATAATAACATAATACATTTATAGGCATAAATTTTAAGAACTCTCAATACTATATTTAGACAAAGTATTCAGGTCGTATAAATAATTAAAACTACAATCCATATTCATCATGAATTTTCTAATATAGTTTGTGCTTATACTCATAAATTACAGGTTGTCTGTCTCCTTAGTACCCAACAAAAGGAGAAATTTACTGCGCCACCACGTAACATCATAAAAGAATGCTGAAAATATGACTATTCATGACATCATAAAAGGAATACCAACAACAACGGAGGTGATGATTCCTAATTATTTCAACAATATTTTTATGTTTTTACAATTTTTAGTTACATAGTATATACCCTACCCAATTTCATGTTTCAGAAACATAATCTATTTTGTTCATTGCGTTTTGTTCATTCAACGCAATGATTATGGAAGCCAGAGATTAATATAAGCATTGATACTATAACGCCCTGACCTGGGTTGGGTCACCGTTGTCAACCCGCACCGAATTAAGGAGTTAAAGGGGGAGGAGGAAAGTCCAGTTTTATTATTAAGAAAAAACCCTTCAATTTCACCACTTATCAAGGATTAAAATTACATGTTTTAATTTAATGAAAGAAGGGACCATTTTAAGTAATTAGGTTGATTTACAAGGTTTATTTATGGAAATCTAGTTAATTCAACAATACTAATTAACTATAAAGTAAATCGCAGTTATTCCTATATCATTACATCACATGGCCAAAGGTCTGAATAAAAGGTTTAAATGTTCAAGTTTCCAATTGTTTCAGAAGACAATTTAAAACAAAGTGACAGAGCCTCTAATGACGATGATTGTCCTCAAGAGCCTTCCCGACGTCCTTCCCAACGTCCTTACTTTTGAGTGCATAAAACATTACAATAAATAAATCCACGAAAAACAATCACAAAGAGCAGAAAGTAAAAGAAATCACACACACAATAATGATATATGTGGTTCGATAACTTGCCTATATCCACGAAGAGGTTACATATTCGTATTAAGTGTCTTTCAAAATCTCAAGTTTCATTCCCTTTGCCCCGGGTCAGGGTGTACAATTTATAGATCTCGTCTTATAGAGGTTGAGTCGCATAAGAAATTAAATAATCACGTTGGATATATTATAAATCACCTAAATATCTCTGCCTAGATTATTGGTGGTTGATTTGAGTATATCTGTAAGTTTTTTTTATCATATATTAAAGACTCATTTGCTAGTCGAGCACTTGATTTGGGACGGTAGACCCTTAAGTGGCCTGGGCTTGTTTGGCTACTCCCATTGACGATAATAAATGGGTCCCCCCAATTGCCCATAAAAAAATTTGGGCTTTTGTGAGGTGTGGACCAATAATTTTTAATGAAACTAAAGGCCATAAAGACTTGAAACTCTCTGTGTTTGCAATCTGTGTTTGCAATCGTAATGGCATTTTTATAAATCTAGTGAAATTTGTAGGGGTGCGCTCGTCATGAGCCAAACACCGTGGCACACTTGTAATTCATTTGACAGAGCGGGGTGCTGTTGTCTCACTGGGCATTTAAACCGCCAGAAATCGTTTGGGAGATCGTGTGTGATCACTATTATTGGGCTTCAAACCGGAGATACAGCTTCTTGCGTTAATAAAGTTTAGTTTACCTTCTTCCTTGCTCTCTAAGCTTTGTAACATTCATCTTCCTCAATGTCTTCTTTTTCCTCAGAGCTTCGTCAATCTTTGTAAGTTCAACTCACCTTCTTTGTTGTCCCCTTCTTTGAATTTTTCTACAACTGTAGCTATGGTTCTCATGTGTTCATGGCAAAGCTCGATAATAAATCAATAGAAGAATTTAGGAAGAAGTTCAATATTCCTGATTGGGTAAAAATCGTCTGTGCCCCTTACCTAGAAATGTGTGTGACATTGAAGGGGCACATTGAATTCATACCCTTGTGGTAACCCAGGGGGGGTTTGATTTTCCCCCCAAACCCTATCTTCCTTAGATTCTTCAAATACTTTGAAGTAGTTCCTGCCCAATGTGCCCCTAACGTATGGAAAATAATGAATGGGGTTCATAAAATTAATACCCTATATGACACAAAATTGGGTCTTGCGGAAATCTGTTACTGTTATGTATGGTCGAGAACAAGTGAAGGCCTTATTTACTTGAAGACCAGGAGGGATGATCGAGTCCTGGTGGTAAATCTTCCAGACTCGCACAAGGATTACTGGGGCCAAGGTTTTATTGCCAAAAATTGACAACGTCTTCCTGCTCATATGGGCGAGAGGCAAAGGGGGCCAGTAATTTATTACTATGGAGAGGAGCGCATAGGTCGGTGCTTTTTATCTTGTTGCGGTATCAATTGGTCTTCATTTTTTTTTTTTTGTCTTATGATAATTTTCCTTTCTTCCTCCATTTTGCATCTCGTGCAAAGAATATTGAGCCTGACATTAATGAGATCAAAGTTGATGAGATTTTGAAGGCTTATAACATTAAAGAGAAACTACTTAATGGTGAGTATCCCAGGTCAGCAGCTAATCCATTGGAGTACAAAAATACCACATCCGACTTTATTGCTCGTCCTGTAGATGAGGTTCCTAATTTGAGAGCTCCTAAGGTTAGCCCTTCTGAGCCAATTATTCTAGAAGACGAAAGTTCATAAGGATAAGAGGAAGAAAATGAAGAAAGTGAAGAGGGAGAGGGATGATAAGAAGAAGAAAATGAAGAAAGTGAAGAGGGAGAGGGATGATGATAAGAAGAAGAAAAAAAAAAGGAAAAGGAGAAGAAGAAGAAGAAGAAGAAGAAGAAGAAGAAGAAGAAGAGATGTCTCATTTGATAAAGAGGAGGAAATTAAATCTTCCTAAGGATGACGACCAGATTCTCTTATCTGATCGGATCTACTCTTTAAAGACATCAGTAACTAGTTCCCCTGGGGCAGTAGTTTTAGCCCGACGGATAAGGTGAAAAAGAAAGAGAATGAGAAGAAAATAGTGGAAGAAGAGAGGATGAGAGAGAAAGAGAGGAAAAAAGAAGAAAAAAAAAAGGAGGAAGAGAGAGTGGAGGCCAAGAGGAAGTTAGTCCTAAAGTCCTCAGGTGCCCAGTCTTTCCCAAGCCTTGAGGGGGCTAGCGTGGGTAATACACCTTCCCTTACCCCTGACTTATTGGAGAGGGCAGTGCTCGCCGCTGATCGCGAGCAATCTTCTAGGTTGGGATCATCCCCATCAAAGCTGCCCTAGGGATGGTCCTAGTAAGTTTTTCCCATTGTTGATTTTTTTCTCTCTCCCTGTTACTGTATAAATTTCTTATTCTTTTCTTCTGCGTACAGTTGCTTTTTGATTTTACCACTCTTTTGGATGTCCATACTGGTAGCTCCAGGAGAGAGCAAGAGATGAAAGATGCCTTATAGGCTGATAAGCAAGCCTTTGTTGAAGCTCGCCAAGTGTTGGAGCATGAGAAGGAGAAAATAACGAAGGATTATGATGCTCTTGGGCGACTCAGAAGGTGGTTATTACTGAGAAGGCCAAGCTGGCGGAGGCCAATGAAGCCTTATCAAATAAGGTTATCAAGCTGGAGGGTGAGATTCCTCTAGAAAAAGATGCGAGCTACTTCGAGGGATTTTATAAAGCCTATGATAATGCTGAGCGACAGTTAGCCTCGGGGCGCAAGGTTCCTTTAAGAAAGGATTGGATCAGGCTTTGAAGGCCATTGGGATTCCCGTTGAATATGATTTGTTCAACCTTCATTCTCCTGGTCCTGATCATTTTATAGAGGATGAATAGGATGGTGATGACTAAACTGCCACTCACACCGAGATTGTCCCTGTCGAGGTCGGCGAAGGTGCTGGTGCTGGCAAGAAGAAGTGGGTTATTAACAACGAAAGGGATATTAATGATGGAGATCAGACGACGAATCAGGGCCTGTAGATTATGACTCTTTTTCTTTTTTCCTTGTACGATCCTCTTTTTGACAGTTTGTAACTTATTTTTAGGAACTTAATGTATGGGCCCTACCCCTGGACACCCTTTCTTGATGAATGAGAATGGAATTTCTTCCCTTTTGCACGTGTTACTTTTTATGTGTTAATACTTTGCTTCTGGTCTGGTGTGTGTTATTTGTAGTCCATCGATTAAGATCGATATATTCCCCATAACTCTCAACTGCGGAAGATCCTTGGATCAAATATCATCTTGAAGGCTCGCAAAGTCTTTGTAAAGATTTGCAAGTTCCTAAGGGAAAGAAATGAGCAGTACAAGAACCAGACCAAGGTGATCGCCAAGCTAAAATATGATATCTAAGATATAGAGGAGATTGGCGCCTCAGTATAGGAGTAAATAAATTCCTTAAAGGCCGAACTCCTAGAGAATATTGAGGTTAGACAAGTGGGCGAAATCCTTCAGTCTGAGAATGATTCTTTGAGAACAGAGCTTACTAGTCTGAAAGCGTTCGTGGTTGTACTAAAGGAGGATGTTAAAAGGCTGAGATACTCATTTAAGAAGGGACCTCAAAAGGTTTGGGGAAAAGGTTACAACGCTGGTTGGTCAGATGCCCCATTGAGGCTTAAGGAGGCTGGAGATGTCGCCTTTATTCGAGGATGGCTAAGTTCCCTCAAAGAGGTGAAGACTCCAAAAGAATCCAAACTGTTGTATAACTACCAAACTGAGTGTTCGACCTATTGCCATAACCTTTTCTCCAAGGGTAATGAGTGGATCCCAGTTGATGTCATTCCTATCCAACTATTGGAGCAAGACCTTAATGAAGACGTATAAGAACTTGCCCCAAAACCAGATGATGGTCGAAGAACACTTATTGCAGAGTATCTTGCTCGTCGCCCTGGGCTACCTTGGGTCTTTAGCATTTTTTTTGTGTAATTGTAACCATATATTTCAATAAATAACTTTATTAACCTCATCCCATGTTTTGATCATATGCTAACTAAACATGAGTTAATAATCATTGCTTGTGTTGTTGAAAAAATGTTTGCATATTGGTTTGATATCTTTGCCGACCAAATAATACTGATTGACCAACTTAGGCTTTATACTGTTTAATCATTTTGGGTTTCTCAGCCGACTAAATGATATGTAAGTGTTAGCCTTCTACTTTTATGTGTTGAGACATTCTCCCAGTCTCATATGCCTTAGCAATATCATTCCATCCACTTTACCTTTTAGGTCGTGTCATCACACTCCCTTAAGCCTAAGTAAGATGATGACAAGAATGTACTTGACTAATAGAAAATCCGCCCGAGAAGGATTTTTTTGACCAATTAAAGTTGGCAACCAACCTGAGTTGGCTTTATTTCCTACGGATCTCCTGTAGGGATTTTGTGGTTGTCGGGGCAACCCATGAGGTCCCTTGTGTTTATAATAAGAACCCGAGGGATGTAGTAATTGGAATGATTTTACTGACAACCTGAGGGATGTAGTAATTGAAATGAGTTTACTGACACGCTGTATTTATTACAAACCATGCTTGACATGTTAAGTTCTCGTATTTGAAAACAAGTTGAACAACTTGTCGTAATCTCAGGCGTTTAGCTATGCACGAACACAACACCAAAAAGGCTAGATTGTCACCCTTGAGCCGATCAGCATTGTTACGATCATTGACCGTGATAAAAAACACATGATTTTTGTCACGATAATTGATCGTGATAAAAAACAAGTGTTTTTTTTGTCACAATCATTAACCATCACAAGTCCGTGATAAGGGTTCGTCACAGCCATTGGTCGTGACAAGTACAATTGTCACAGACTTGTGACGGCCAATGACCGTGATAATTTTAAATAGTTGTCATGGTCAAAGACCTTGACAGGTTCGTGACAAGTCTTATAATTAAAACCCTAGACGCCTCTTTTTCCCCACTGTATCCTTTCCCTCGATTTTCTCTCTCTAGCTCTCTCTCTCTCTCTCTCTCTCTCTCTCTCTCTCTCTCTCTCTCTATATATATATATATATATATATATATCTTTCCTTTGTGTATGCGCGTGTGTGTATATGTGTGTGTGTGGAGGTGAGTGGGTTGGTGTAGTGGTGGTGGGGGGGGGGGGCAGGGGTATGTGTGTGCATGTGTGCGTGTGTAATGGTGGGGTAGGGGGTAGGGATGTGTGTGTGTGTGTGTGTGTGTGTGTGTAGGGGTATGGTGGTGGGGGGTAGGGTGTGTGGGGGTGGTGTTAGTTGGGTATTTTAGGACTAAAATTAATTGGACATTATAAATATTTATTGGGTATTTTTAGTTTAGGGCTTTCAATTTATTGGTATTGTTATTTGTTAATGTTGATTGGGTGGTGTTAGTTAAGATTGAAATGAATAGGTATTGTTAACATTTCGTGAATCTTATTGTTTAGAGAATGAAATTAATTTGACATTATAAATATCGTTTGTGTATTGTTATTGAGGTTTGAAATTGGTTAGAAATTCTTAATGTGTGACACCCCGCCCAATTAAATACCGGGTGATCAGTCCTATAAAATTTAAAATAAAATGTCCGGTTGGTTCATTCTTAGCATCACTGACGAAAAACAATATTCTTTATTAATAGGGAACGCCACCTCGTTCAAGAACAAGAACTCGATAGGACTGTGACAAGGTGGCAGTCAACGGACAACCGGTAGTGCCACCTCCTACAATTATATAGTCTAAGGGAAGAAGCCCTCCTCCAGGAAGAATTGTGTTATGCCCTCCCCCGATCCCTATAGAGCAAAAGAGCTTCCTGGTGCTCTGGAAGTTGATTGAGGACTTCTATTCACTTTGATAGATGGCGTTGGAAGGAGTGGTGTCCAAGATTTCTCCTAGTACCACCACACCTCTCCTTTCCCGTGGTTGGTTTATGCCACCTAATAATTAATTAAGCAAGTGTCAAAACGTTTTAACCAGTTTAACCATTACTTAATTTACACCATTTAACACATTCACCATTCTCATGAATAAATAAATAATAAATAAAACACCATCTAACTGAAAATAATAAACTGGAATAATTGTCCCAGTCAAACAAAATCCAAACCATCAAAAGTAATAATACTAAATCTAACTGAAATTAAAATACTGAAATGAAATGAGTACGATGTCTCTCGGACATAAATAAAATGAGGATGTGCAACACATACCCTAACTGAGAAACCTAAATCAAAGAACAGAAATCATAGATTTAGAGGCGTCTAAATACGAGGACCTGCAACTCCCACAATAGCTGCAGCACGTCAAGAGACCGAACAGTCTAAACTTAGCGCCCCTGCGGCTGGACACTAAGAAAAATAATTTCACAATGAAAATAGATTTTACAAGAGACGGGTCAGAGCCCGAGTGTAAAACATTTTAAAACAATTTATCAAGTATTTAAAGATGCAGTAAAACAAATATAATACACACGTTAGCTTTTCAAACGCTCTCTTGAGATTATCACGTCTCAACTATTGTGCACGCCTAACGTACCTTTAAACCGTTCTAAACATAGTTATCACCTATCTAGATTATAGACATAATCCTTCTAACTTACCAACCATAGTAATAACCCGTTATTCCCATATACTATTATTATTCAATGTTCTTGTATTTATTATCCCGAGTAAGAGTTTCACAATAAAGTTAAGTGTTCACATGCTTACTTTACTTAAGGACTCACTATCTTTCTTATCTACAAATTTCACGCAATATATAATATCACAAGTATATATACATATTCACTACTACATATTATATATACTAATACGACACCCCTAGACTAGCAGCGGTGCATGCATACTCTGCTATCGAGTCCTGGTACATCTCGTACTCAATTAAAGATAATAGGCTCGGTATCTCTCACGAACCATACATACAAATCACACACATTGGAGGCGAACATAGTCCTACGCCTTTGGGTTACGCACATACCTACGCACCCAAACGACCATTCAATACCATTGTTCACACAAATGGCAATCCAACCTAAATCTGATGTTCCGAGGCACAAGTCTGAATCCCCCCAAAGGCTCCTCAAGATAAGACTGTCACCTTCACAACCTCCCGCGATAGCAAGCAACATATGTATGTCATACACATAATAAATCAATCATATAATTGGCATTCGTCTCACCTATATATATATATATATATATATATATATATATATATATATATATATATTAATAACACATATATAGGTATACTAACGTCCCATATCATAATTCTCATACGTAGTATATTATTATTCCGAATATCCTACATTTAGTTGGATGACAGTTACACTCTTTATCGTACGCTCTCGAGTATTCCTCACCACTCAAGTATTCTACCCATAATATCATAGGTAACTCACTATGTACCACTAGTCTAATTCATCGTTGTCCTCAAATTTCCGTCACTCGAAGTAATCTCCAAATTAGGTAATCCTCTCGCGTTATCCTAATTACGTTCATCCTAAATACACCCTTTATGAGATCAAGCCTAATACCCAACCTAGGCCTACTGGTCCTCTAGCATATGCTCAAGTAATTTAAAATAATTCCCAAGAATAAAGTCAAAATAAATTTCTAACCATAATTAACAAAAGGAGAAAAACTGGGCAAAACTGGACAGCCGAATCAATTCGCTCCTACAGGTCTGGAAAATCTGCACTTATGTTCTTACGGGTTTCATCAATTTCTAATTCTAAATCTCGATTCTGATCATCCCAAACACCAATTCAACGTTATCAAATGTTATATACTAACATATATAAACAAGTTCTAATGATTATCGATCACAATTTCATCAAAGACATCAATCTATTTGGGTTTAATTAAAGAATAATCACTATGAACCCTAGGTTGTCATCTTCTTCAATGACTTCCATATAAACCCAGATTTGTTCATCAATTTAAATCAAATTTTATGGGTAATCATCTACCTATCATAGGGAATAAATCCTACATAATTTTCAGTCTTCAATTATGATTTAATTTCTTCAATCTCATCAATTTCACATATGATTCATTATCAATTTCAACCTACACTAACATGGGTTATATTATTTCTCTAATTAAGAAAGATTCAAGCACTTGCCTTTCGTAAGTAGGTCTGATCCATTGAAGAATACGCTGGATTAGTGTTCCTCCTCCTCTGATCTATAATTCTGTGGTGGTGGTGCTAAGCGGTGGTTCTAGCCTTAGACTCTCCTTCCTCTTCCTCATATGGCCTCTATGTTGCTTCCTCTTGTTTCTAAAGTAACTATCCCTAAACCCCCTTTTCTAATCAGATATAATAACTTAGAAAAATTGTAAGTTTAATTACTCCAAAAATACAAATGACCAAATTGCCCTCCCGAGATGTCGAATTGGTCCAAAATTGACCCGGGACCCAAATTAAACCCATGGGTAGACTTTTCTGACTATCTCGATCCTTCCGGACACTTGGAGTACTCAAAATAACCATTTGAATGACTAAAAAATAATTCACTTTATATTTCATTAAATTAAGTCCCGACACGACTGATACGCACGTTCCGACTTAATTACCGTAACTGTCGTATTTCTCACTTGCGACAATTTTACATAAATTCATAATCATATATTACTTTATTCTCTAAGTAATATTCAATATAATTCACATTAATAAATACTAACCCTTGTCTCGCTAGTTAATATTTATTTTAATCCAGATTAATTATCAATTAATTTTTCGTATTTAATTTAATTAATCCCATATTTAAAAATCATTAAAAACACGGGGTGTTACATTATGTTGATTGGGTGTTATTATTTAGGGATTGAAGATAATTAGGTTTGTATATATATCACGAGGGACTTTAGTGTCTAAACAGCTAGCGGAATGCCCGTGCCTGAAGGCACGACGGAAATTTCATAAATACGAAATCGCAAAACGACAAAATTTTCAATGTACGTAACTTCAAAACGGCAAAAAATTCGTGTAGTTGCTTAGACTTTTCAAGTGGTTATATTTAATCATGTTCGTGTTGTGTGAAGTTTGCCAAAACATTTTGGCAACTTAATTTCAGATTTTAAACTATATACAACATTTAGTTCGAAAAAGTGCATAATATGATGAAAACTTAATAAATAGGAACTTAAATTATTGGCCACAACATAAGATGCATGCAAAATTTGAATCATGCTCCCGATTATTTATTTTTATGGAACGATGATAAACTTGCTCCTGTTTATTTATTGTTATGGCACCCTCACACTCCTAGGTGTAGTATTTTACACTTTCAAGTGTTGATAAGGACCTTACGACCTTTTCTAACATTCTCTAGTTACATGTTTTGTAACATTACATGTCACACTTGCCCGTGCCGATTGCAAGCTGAAATTAATAATATTTTACAATTCATTCAAATATATGTGATTTGAAATGTCAAAATAAATGTAACATAAATTAATTTTCTTTCTAGAATAATAAAATGTTAAAATAACATCTCCATAAATGACGATTCGCTTCCATTCCCCCTCCCCCCCCCCCCAAAAGGACAAATTCAAATTCCAAACGACCATGTTCATTATTGAATTACAAAAAAAGATGAAGCATAACATATATTTTGACAATCTTCATACATGAAGTACAACAACAAAGTGAATGGTATCATTTCTCTCCATATCTATGTTCATACTTGTTCAACATAACCTGTCTAAAAGTCGATGATAAAATGCGTATGGGTATCGAGTGTGGATGAAAAACCACCGCAATCTAAATATAAAAAACAATGAATTAGTATCCGAGTCTAAATATAGACCACACACTTTAAATTATAAATATAAGATGTTACCTCATTACATATTCTTTTACTCTAGACACCCTTTTCCTTCGTTCCTCTTTTTCAATTCTTCACATGGCAATCCTTATTTTATAAAAGTACAATAATAACATGAACTTAGGTTCATATTATATAAAGTTCTTATTGGATAAAAAAAAATATTTAAATTTAAACTTACTTTTCGAATAAGGGTATCAATGAAACACTTTGAACTCAGTTGTAAACCCAACCGTTCATCCAAAAACTTTGCATAACTGAATTTTTATCGCATCTAATTTCTAAAAAAAATAAAGTGCCGCTTAGAACCAAGAAACAAAAAAATAAAGTGTAACAGGTTCAGTTCTAAAAAATAAAGCGTAACAAATGCAGTCTTAAAAAATATACCGTAACATGTTCAATTTAAAAAAATGAAGGGAAAAAAAACCAACTCCGCAACTGATAAACACATAGATAAATAAATCGTATCATGTTTAGTTTTTAGCCAACTCCACAATTGATAAACACAAGGATAGGTGTTTTCAACGGACAAAAAAAATACTTTTTGGTTGAGATTAGTAAGAGTAACGATGGGTTTTAGTTGGTAACATGTACATAGCAAAACTCAAAACTCAAACGGTGGGTTAGTAACGATGACAATGGGTTTAACAGTAAGGATGAGTTATCTAATCTATTAAGTTATCAACATTTTAGTTTATAGAACAAAAATGTAACACGTATTAAAAACTCAAACGTTTAGTATTTGTAATAGGTATTAAAAACTCAAACGTTTAAATGCTTAGTATTTGTACAGTAAACATTGATTTTACTGGGTTTAGACATACTCAAAACTCAAACACTCAGTTTACTAGGTTTTGTAACAGGTAATCAAAACTCAAACGCTGTATAAATTGCTGAACCCAAACACTCAAACGTTGTAAACCCAACAAATATTCAAACTTGATTTCCCTAACGAGTATATAGCAAAAAGAAATGTTAAGAACCTTATATAACTTGCTGAACCTAGTAAACTCAGTGTTTTCAGTTGGAATTTTTTCCAAACAAATGGAATGCGACACGTGGAAAATAAGTAGAACCCGACCTAGCATGCATTTTTATTCACTAGCAGGGAGAGAAAGGCCAACATAAACTACACGTTAGATCTCTGAAAATATAGTTCTATTAAAAAATAGCCATAAAACCCACCTAAGAATGGATGGTACACTTTAAAAATAAGTTTGGCACCTCATTTGGCATCGAACACCCCTTAAAATTGTTGTATAACCTAAGTCGGGTTGGTCGGCCTATAATAGGCACAAATCCACCTAAGAATGGGTAGGGTAGCTTACAAATCTTAATAAATTGGTCAAATAATTAGTCCTTTGATTGATAAGTTATACATGTGGAGTTAGTCACCAACTATAACTCTACAGACTATTAGCTAAGTTAAATAACAATCTTAACTTACAAGGCGTTAACTAAATGATAAATTAGTTAAGTCATTTTAGTTCAAGCTTTTACAGGGCAATGGAGTCGGTTATAGACTATGAGTCCACAGGCTACATGATAAGTTAGAAAAAAAGAACATAAACTTACAACCCATAATCAATTGGTCGGTCCATTTTGGTTAAAGCTTAACAAATCATTGGAGTCGGTCGCAGACTGTGACTCCACTGACTAACAACCAATCATAATAAATATATTAGCTTACGTAGCCTTGGTTGTACTAAATGTGCATATTACTGAAGGAATTAAAATGCAAAAAATAAGATTATTATAATGAAAGATAAAGTAAACTTTCATTAACATAAAAAAATAGCTCTGAACCAACAAAGGGAATGGTCGGATAACCTACATAAAGAAATACAAAAAAGAAAGGAATAAAACCAAAAGCATTTATGGGTGACCTCCCATTAACTTAGAGGAGCGTTCCTTAAGTGGTAACATAATTCTCTTCTTGGGCAGCCATATCTGTAAGATCAATAAGTTCAAAAACGACTGTTCGACCTCTTAGGAAAGAACTAGGGTAGTCCCACCTTCCCTTGTGATAGGTTTTAATAAGAGGTGATCGATATATGCAAGGGCGCCCTTCGGAACATTTACCCTTTGAACACCAGCAATCCAGCCAAGGTTGGACACAACTAACTTGTGGAAGTTCAATTGCGAAGTAACTTCTTACACCATCGCCTCAAAACCCCCTTCATAGGCATTTTCAAGGCCTGCCTCCATTTTGGCCTCGAGATCCCTTTTATGCCTTTATAAAATTAATTTTTTAATGTTTTATGGAAAAAGGACTCCTAAGGGAGACCAGGTAGGCTTAGACCTTGCTGAACCTCAGTATATCTATCCAGCTTCTTCCACAGCTTTTTCCTTGCAAGTTGTCTCCTCCCTCAGTTTTACCTAAGGTCGGAAACCTTATTGATTTTCTTAAAAATGTTGTTCTACATGACATTAACTTTATCATGAAGAACATTATTTTTCTTTCCAGATGGTCGATTCTGGTGGCCATCTCTCACATTGCCTACAAAATAAAAATAAAAGAGCAAGAGTTAGTATCATTCTAAAAACCCTGGTTATTACAGGTAAACCTGACTTATCTAAATACTGTGGTCAAGCCCTTCTATGTGAAGGTAATCCATAGAAAAGTACCTCAAAGCCTCCTATTCTTGCTAGTTATGCATGTATCTATTTCTCTAGTTTAAGGTCCTCCTTCTCCCCAAGGGTGATCACCATTTTTTTTGTTCAATCTGCACCTTGGGTAGTCTGTTCGTCCTGTCCACCTTGCTTCTTACAGTTAGCATGAACAGAGGCAAGGTAAAGTATTCAGGGGGGGAGACAATCCATTTCTTCTAAATTATCTCAGAGTGGTGGGAAGCAAAAAAATATTCCACTTATATTTCTTCTTCCTCCTCGACCTCCTCCTAAAGTTGACCTGAGACGCTGACATCTTTGTATGAGAATAAATGAGAAAAGTCATCTAAGCAAAGATTTTCTTCTTACTCTTCTCCTTTTCCTCTTACCTCTTCTTGGTCGTCGCCTGAGTCGGTCGAAACTATTGACAATATCAGACAAACGGGCATAAAACTCATCAAAACATATAGATTCAAGCATGTTTATTATTTCAAATTGAGTAGTTAAATTTTATAATTTAGATTGTTTCACTGCATTTATGCCTTCATGGGTAAGTTGAAGAACATACCATGCTTCCTTTGACGTGGAACACGTCGTGATGCGTTGGAACTCGTCGGGTGTGACGATTACAAATATTGCACTTGGCCCACGAGAATTATACGTGCTCCATTTAAATTCACCCTTAGTCCAGTCAGACATCGGTTTAAGATTTATCACATTATTACCGGTGACAGTGGGAGGATTCCACCCTATTTCAAAAATAATCCAAACACGTTCATCGATAGCCTTTTCTGAAAATTTCATGCGGGCTTTCTAATAGGCGTAATTAGAGCCATCAAAGATGGGCATTCGATTATATAAACTATCCATCAGAATTAAAAAAAATTGATATCACAAAAATTTTACGAAAAAAGGATCACTCGATAAATTAGAGTAACCCACTCTGATACCAATTTGAGAATGCCGTGCGATATCGATTATCAATTTAATTCGCAAATTTCCAAACATTAAACTTATTTAACTAGATGTCAATTTTTTATCCAAATTAATTAAACCATAAAACATTCATATAGTTGAGTAAATTAATTGTGCCATAAAAAACAATCACAAATTGCTGAACAAACTAATTTTTGGAAAAAATCCCCCGAAAGGGTAAATTTTTATTTCTATAAATGTTTGCAAATCGTAACATACAACAAACTTACAGAAATTTGCAGTGAATCTACCTCAGCAAACTCATATAGACCGTAGCCTAAATCAGCAATGGACTCCCACGAGAACCCACAAGAATCGAAACTCTATCTCCAATAAGAAACACCCTCGAGTCTTCCCAAGTGATCCCAATTGTCAGCAAGTAACTCCCTCAAGAGATACTGATCTAACAGTAGAGATGACACTCCACAAGAACAAACTTCAATATAAGTGATTTGGGTTCCACAAAAGATTCACAAAAGATTCACAAAAGATTGGGATTGATTTGGTGTGAATCAAATCATAAAAAACCTTTAAAAGTGAAGACTAAAAAAATCTGCAGATTGCAGTTTCGTTTTCGTCAAAGTCTTGTAGTCTTAAATAAAATAGGATTTCAAAGAAGGTATTTATAAAAACCTTGAGCCGGCAGGTCGTTCGAACGACATCTGCAGGTCGTTTGAATGATATCTCATGTCATTAAATCTAGGAAGGAACGACCAAATGAACACCAAAACAACAAGCTTCAAGCTTCCCTTCAAATGACCTTTCAAACGACATCAAATGTCGTTAGATGAGTCGTTCGAATGACTTGTGCCTGTCGTTCTAATGACATACACTTGTCGTTGGAACGACTGAAACGTCACAATTTTGTATTTTAAAACTCCGCCTACAGGTCTTGAAAAATTAATTTTGCCTTTGAAATAATGTCTCAGCTTGTTAAACACTATTTTGAAAATATCCCAACACTTAAAGTATATCATTTTACGAAACTTAAACACATTCTAGGAAATTGTACCTCATGTCTTGCAAATGTTGAAAATACTTGAAATTCATATTTGTCTTCATAAATGAATGATCGTGAGCTTCTTCAACGGTTGTAGCGGTATACGACATACTCTATGTAAAGTACAGACAATAAAAAATAAGTCCTCACATTTTAAGTTTTTTTTATAAAACAGTTAAAATGTAAATTTTATATTTTGTAACAGTAAAGCAGTGAAAAAATGTTTTCTAAAAATGATGTAACAGAAAAGTTGGATTACAAAGTAGAAATTATAATTCATTTTTACTTTAAATTAAAATAATGTTTCATGTTGTGGTAATCAAATGGCCTGGTTAACTTTGTTTAACTTATTTAAAGGGTTTGAAAAAGAGTAAGGAAAGGGGCCCCTCTAATAATACTCGTAGAACTATTAGAAACATGGGACTAATTTGTTATTCCTTATTGAAACTTATAATTTACTTTATCTACTTAGACTAGATGTTATACACTATACAAGGCCAATACACACAACATACACGCGTTCAAAGTCTACTATATACATATAACCCTACATGCGTCCAAGTATATTATAAACACACAACCTATGTAACACCCCAACAAATTAAATACCAGGTGATCAGTCCTTTATTAAATTAATTCAAAGTGTCGGTTTGGTTCATTCTTAGCATCACTGTCGAAAAATAATTTTCATTATTAATCATCTAATATATAATTAAGCTAAGTGTCAAAATATTTTCCCAATTAATCCATTAATAAATTCCATGCTTAAGATATAAGCCATTCCCATTCCACAAGAATAAATACTGAACATGAATCAAATACTGAAATAAATGAGACTGGACAAAATATTCCAGTTCAAAGTCTAAAACCAATAGAATCATAATAGTCAATCCAACAGGAAAAGAAGAGCTAATAAGAAAATGCAATCTCTGAAATAATTAAGCTGGAAACGAGCGACACATGCCCTAACTGAAATGTTTGAACTAAGAACTGAATGAAAAGATAGAAGAATCTAATATCAATAACCTACAGCTTCCACTATAACTGTAGCTCGTCGAATGATCCACGCATCTAAGTCTGGTGGTGACCCTGTGTCTGGACACCTGGTATTATATATATATATATAGCAAAAGAGAAGAGAAAAAGCAAGAAACGGGTCAGAGCCCGATTTGTAAAAATATTTGCTTTAGCACGTATTTAAAACTGCAATAATGCAATTATTATGTGCATATTAGTTTCGAACTCTCCATGAGATCCTCACCCTTCCACTAATGTGCACACCCAACGTACGTCTACCCTAAACTGGTTATCCATATTATCCCCAACTAGGTCATAAACAAATACTACTAAATATAGCTCTTAAGAGAAACCTGTATCACCCATAAATACGTTATTTAATACTGCACTACCATTAACTGGATTTGATCTTCTCTGTTCTAGTAGTAAATACTTTATCCCCTTAAGTTAACTTGTTTACTAATGTTTACATATTTGATAACTTCACACATTAGGATTATTCACAATTATAACTATATATATATATATATATATATATATATATATATATAGTCAAATCATCCCTATACATATATATACAAATCCCGCCCCCCTTGGTTAGGACCACTTGGCGCAATACATATTCTGCAATCATGTCTCGGTGCATCGCTCGCTGTATAAAAGACAACTGGTTCGGCATCTCTAACGAACCATAAATCTCATAACACAAATATTGGAGGCGAACATACTCACCAACTAAATGGCTCACGCACATACCTACTCTCTCATTCAACCGTCGAAACTATCCTATGTAACGGATAGCACGTATGCAAGTTCATATGCTCTGGCTACAAGTCAAATATCCCCCCATTGGGTCACCGAGGATAAGACTGTCCACTGCGCGAATCCTCCACCCGATAGCAAGTAGCGTAAGTATGCTATACACACAATAATGATAAACATATAATAATAGGCATTCCCGAAGCCTTACAAAAATTTAGGTATTCACCCCAACCCATATCTATATTCCTACACGTAGTATAATTCTCCTTACTACCAATTATAAAATTAACTCGCTTATTTCCGCTCTTGCAAGTTTCTAAGGTTATCACCTAACAAATCCCTAAGCATAGTCCTAGGAATGTTTTTTCCCCTAAAATTCCGCATTAAACTAATATCTGAAAAGTGGTAGTTTTCCTCATTAAACTAAATATGTGACACAATTTGGGGAAAAATATAAAAATATGGATTTTACTGGGAACTATCGTTCAAACCAGAAAGGGTTTCGTTCAAACGAGTTTAGCATGTCATTCGAACAACTATGCATCTCGTTCGAACGAGACGTCATCGTCTCCAATATCTGATATCTGCTGCGTTTCTCCAGAATTTTTCAAACTAAAACCTCTACAGATTTTTGCCCAAACTCCCAGCAATCGTTACCAATCATTACTCTAACATATATAGGAAGTAATTAACTATTTAGAATTATAAAATCATTAACGACTTTTGATAATTCATTAATATCCCCAATTTATGAACTAAACCCTAGTTTCTCAAATTTCTATACAAGATCATAAAATAAATTTCGTCCAACAACTTTATTCATCAGTTTGGGATTTCTAACCTATCTACATGAGGGATTCATCCTAATTCATTTTTCATATTTCAATTCATTTCCTTAAATCTTCAATTTCAGCAAGACTCATAAATTAAAGGTGAATATTATCTACCTATACCAATATGAACATGTTTATTGCTATAAATTGCAAGTATTAAACACTTGCCTTAATTTTGACGGTCTAGTCCACTGTTGATATGGGTATGAGTGCGTTCCTCGTCTCGCGATCTACGCTTTGGTATAATTTTTGGTGTGCGTTCTTGAGTTTGGTACCAAGAACACCAATAGTCCCTTCTACGTTTCTCTGTGCCTTTTTATTTTCTCTCTCGTTGGTTTAGAACTGATAACTCCCATCTAACCTTAGTGAATCTATCTTTTATTTCTCAATTTTCGTCCATATTATTACTCCAAAATTTCAAAGGACAAAAATACCCTTACGGGGTGCCGGTTAGGCCTAAAATTACTCTGGAGTCCAAATAAAATGTCCGAGTAGAGTTCTCTAACTATCTCGACTCTTCCGGACTCAATGGTGCACTCGAAATTACCATAAGAGTTATACATAAATAATTTATCTTTTTATTCCATATAATTAGTCCCGACACGACTCACATGCGCGCCCTGATTTAAAATACCAAACTGTCGTATTTCGCTCTCCAAAAATTTATAAAAATGATATAATTCCATATTAAATATACCTATAGTAATAATCAACGATTTCCACCAATAAGTATTAGCCCTTGGCACGCTAGTTAATAATTATTTTAAATTCGGATTAATTAACAATTAAATTTTCGGACCTTTTTAATTTAATTAATCCAACAATAATAATTAATCCAATAATTATTTAGTATCATAAAAATGGGGGGTATTACATACTTCCTCCCTAATAACGGAATTTCTCCTCGAAATTCAAAAAGTAAACCATACCTCGTAGGAATAAGTCTCGATATTTCTCGCGCATATCCTCCTCTTGCTCCCACGTAGACTCCTCTACGTTATAATGCTTCCACTGGACCCTCACCAGTGGAACTACCTTTGTCCTCAATTTCCTCTCGCTACGGCCTAGGATAGCCATAGGCTTCTCCTCATATGAACTGTCGGGCAGTATATCAATTTCCTCAATCGTAATGTGGGTGTGGGCCAACTCATCCCTAAGAAACCGCCTCAATGATGAGATGTAAAACACATCGTGAATACGGTGCAAGTGCTCTGGTAACCCAAGTTTGTATGCCATCGGTTCGATCCTCTCGATAATGGAAAATGGTCATACATATCTCGGAGCCAATTTCACCTTTTTCCCGAACCTCATCACCCCTTTAATAAGAGACACTCGCAGTAATACTTGATCCCCCACGTTGAACTCCCTGAAGAACCTCTTTGTGTCGCCGTAGCTTTTCTGCCTGTCTTAGGCTACCCGAATACGGTTCCTGATCATCTCAACCCTGGTTGACGTTTCTTGAATTACCTCAGGCCCGACTAACTTGTTGTCTCCCACCTCTAGCTAACAAGTAGAAGAATGAAAAGGTTTTCCGTAAAATGCCTCAAATGGGGCCATGTCGATCATAAACTGATAGGAGTTATTATAAGCGAACTCCACCAGTGGAAAATACGGCTCCCAACCCCCTCCAAAGTCAAGGACACACATGCGCAACATGTCCTCTAACACTTATTAGTACGCTCAGTGTGCTCATCTGTCTGTGGGTGATAAGCCGTACTAAACCACAGTTCAATACCTATAGCCTCCTGAAAGCTCTCTCAGAGGCGTGATACAAAAGTCTTATCTCTGTTAGACACGATGTTCAAGGGAACCCCATGCAATCTTACTATCTAAGTAATAAATATTCGAGCATACTGTCCCGTAGTGTAATCCGTCCGTACCAGCAAAAAATGAGCTACCTTGGTCAACCGATCCACCACCACCCATATAGAATTGTGACCCCGCTGTGAAGCAAGTAACTTAGTGATGAAATCTATGGAAATGCTCTCCCATTTCCACATAGGTATCTCCAGCGGCCGAAGTAATCTTGGCGGCCTCTAGTGGCCCACCTTTACCAGCTGCCAGGTGGCACACTTGGACACGAACTCCGCAATGTCCTTCTTCATCCCACTCTATCAGTACTGTCGCCTCATATCCTGGTGCATTTTATCCCCTCCATGATGTATCGCAAATTTGGATCCATGAGAATGTGTCATCACTGCATGATGTAAATCCTCTCCTTCAGGAACTACTAATCTTTCATTAAACCGTAGTCCCCCATCTGAGCTTATTGAGTAAGACTCTGCGCCCTTCGCTAGAAGCTATATAATCTGATCCTGGTAAAACGAATCAGTAACCTGGTCCTGGATCACACTCGTAACAATCTCTGGAGTGACTGTTATAGTGGACATAAAGGATCGGGCCACTGCCTCCTGATGTCCCAATTCTTTCCACTTCGCCCTCCACACATTCGCCACCTCACCTACTGGTCTATGGCTCAATGCATCAGTAACTACGTTGGCCTTCCTCGGCTGGTACTGTATCTCAAACTGGTAATCTTTCACAAACTCCAGCCACCTGCGCTGACGCATGTTCAACTCCCGCTGAGTGAACAAGTATTGCAGTGACTTGTGGTCTATGAACAAGCGAAATTTCTTCCCCAATAAGTAGTGCCCCAAATTCGTAGGGCAAACACGACTGCTGTTAACTCCAAGTCATGGGTGGATTAATTCCTCTCGTGAGGCTTAAGCTTGCGGGAGGTATAAGCTATAGCATGTTTCTCCTGCTGAAGTACTCCACCAAGTCCATGTAGAGAAGCATCAGTATACACTAGGTACTCCACTCCTGGTCTGGGTAAGGCAAGAACCGGCGCCAAAGTCAACTTATCCTTTAGCTCATCGAAATCTAACTAACAAGAATCATCCCAAATTAACTTTACCCCTTTGCGAGTCAAATTTGTCAATGGGCCCGCAATCTTTGAGAACCCTCTGATGAATCGCCTGTAATACTCGACTAACCTCAAGAAGCCAGGCACCTCTGTCATGTCGTGGGTTGTCCCCACTCCCTCACCGTTGACACTTTGCTTGGGTCCACTGATATCCCCAATTTCGACACAACGTGCCCCAGAAACTATACTTCTCATAACCAGAATCTGTACTTTTCATACTTGGCATACAACTGATGCTCTCGCAGAGTCTGAAGAACTCGTCTCAAATGCTCGGCATGCTCCTCCTCAGTCTGGGAATAAATCAGGATGTCATCAATGAAGACAATGATAAATTGATCTAAGAACTCTTGGAACACTCGATTCATTAAGTCCATCAATATAATCGGAGCATTTGTCAGCCCAAACGACATGACTTTGAACTCATAGGACCCATACCTAGTCAAGAAAGCAGTCTTCGACACATCTGCTCCCTAATTCGTAGTTGATGGTATCCCGATCTTAAATATATCTTTGGGAAGAAGGCAACTCCTCTCAACTGTTTGAACAAATTATCGATCCGGGGCAACAAATACTTATTCCGTATCGTGACTTTTAACGAACCATCCCTCTTCTTCACAAACAGAACGGGAGCACACCAAGATGAGGTACTCCTACGAATGAAGCCCTATCCTAATAGCTGCTCAATCTGATCCCGTAACTCCCTCGTCTCAGCTGGAGCTATACGATATGGTGCGCAGGCTATTGATCGAGTTCTCGACATAACGAACTCTATCTCTCGGCTAGGCGATAGTCTCGGTATATCCTCGAACACGTCAAAAAACTTACGAACTACAGGAATCGAATCAATAGGAATCACTATCTCTTTAGAGGTCTCCTCCTCTATATAATATAAATGGGGGACGATCCTCCCTCAGGACGAGGCATCTCCACCAGAAACATCTGCTGGCCTGGTATCGCAAAGATAATAGTCCTACTGTAACAGTCTATCATGGCTCTATAAGTTGCAAGACAATCCATGCCAATGATGGCGTCATGCTTGTGCATATCTAGGACTAACATATCAGCAGGCAAAATGAAGCTCCTAATCTCTATACCTACCCCTCGGCATATAAAGAAAATCAAAGTCCCACCACCCAGCGGTGAGCCTACACTAGTCACTGTACTCTCTGCTGTGGCTAATAACCCCGTGGCCCGTGCAAAACTAGTAGCTATAAAATAGTGTGATGCCCCAATATAAAATAAAACACACCCCATAGTGCCATGAATAGGAAACATACCCTCAATCGCGGGTGGCGCCTGCTGTGGTGCTGCCTGGTGGACGTTATAAACACATCCATACTGTAACTGTCCCTACTGAACCAGGGGTGTTGGCAAAGCTGAGACTTGCGGTGGTGCTAGTAGGGCGGCAGGAAGTAGGGGTCTTTGGGGCTCCTGCTGGGCACCTTGCTGCTGAGAAAACCTGCCCTTGTCCGGGCAATCCTTCTTTTTATGGCCAGTCTTGCCACAGGAGAAACACCTTCCACTAAAGTTACCTCCCCTCTGTCCCTGTTAGCCTCGGCCCTGCTGGCCATTGCCACCCCTCCACTGGCCCTGCTAATAACGATGTTGGACTTCCAGACCATGCTGACTAGACTGGCCCTGTTGGCCCTATCTATAACCCCCCATATCCCTGTCTCGAGTCACCAAATCGAAACCGCTTAGCAGGGTCCCCCTAATGGGTACTCTGCTAACCCTAACGGACTGACCCCTGAGCTGATGGTTCCTCACTAACACTACTACCTCCTGTTCGACCCTGTTGGCTGGACTTCCCTGCTCGTTTTCTCCCTTGATGATGGAAGCGATGGTCCTAGCAATGCAACAGAGCAGCGTTGAGTACATCAGTGAAAGTACCCAACGACAGATTACCTATGAGATGCTGACGAATCCTCCAGGTCAATCCATCCATAAACAACATAATATTCTTCTCTTTAGTAGGTGCCTTATCTGGCACTATAGTAAGCAGCCTCATGAATTCCTCCTCATATTCTGCCACTGTCATACCCTCATGCTTCTGATTCAATAATCTCTGCCTCATCTCTGTCTGCACGGCGGAGGGAAAATACTTGCGGTCAAACCGCACCCAGAAGTTCTGAATCGACATGCTGTCCCTCTCCTCCAAAGTAGTAGTGGACTCCCACCACTGTAAAGTGGCCCCCATTAGCTTGTAGGAAGCCAGTAACTGAATCTGAATGTCAGTACACTCGTACATGCGAAGATGCCTCTGGATGTCTTTCTTCCATTGGCTCGCTATGATGATGTCAGAGCCGCTCGAGAACTCTGGGGGATGTGACCTCTGGAAAGCATCCCTAACCCTCTCCCATGCAGTGGGAAACTGAACTGAAACTTGTGCCACAACCTGTACCTGGGGTGGGGCTTGCTGCACCACCGCTAAACCTGCATTTACTGCCTGAGCACAAGAATAAATACTCAAGTTATATATATATATATATATATATATATATATATATATATATATATATATATATATATATATATATATATATATATATATATATATATATATTCAGGCAGTAAGTATATATATATATATGTAAGTATGTATACTCAAGCATTTACTGCCTGAATATATATAAGTATTTACAGCCTGAGTTATATATACCCGAATACTCAAGTTATATTAAGTATATATTGAGCATATATACAACTTGACCTAAACGAAAAACATGTTAAGCATTTACTGCCTCGGTCTTATATATAACTTGAGTATATATATAACTTGAGCAACAAATGTTAAGCTCAAGTTATATATAAGACCGAGCAGTAAATGTTAAGTCGACCGAGGCAACAAGTTATATTAAGTATTTATTCTTGAGTATATTTATAACTTGAGCAACAAGAATAAATATATAACTGAGCAGTATATACTCAAGCATTTACTGCCTGAGCAACAAGAATAAATACTCAAGCATTTACAGCAGCTCAGACAGTAAATGCCTCGGTCTGCCTGAGCATTTACTGCTTTGGCTGGGCATTTATGTTTCTCGGGGCTCGTCTCGAAGGCATCCGAAACGAGAAGGGATTTATTAGTCCACAGTTATTATTAAATCTCAAATAGCTGAAGACGTAAATGTATAAATAAGAGTATAACAGTACTAAAGATAGGGCTCTATATCAAAGAAAGCTAAACGAAAAACATGTTAAGCCGTACAGATTCTAAAGGACACTAGAACCTGATGCTCTGATACTACTTGTGACACCCCGCCTAATTAAATACCGGGTGATCATTCCTTTATTAAATTAATTCAAAGTGTCCGGTTGGTTCATTATTAACATCACCGTCGAATTTTTTTTTCATTATTAATCACCTAATAAATCATTAAGCTAAGTGTCAAAATATTTTCCCAATTAATTATACCCAATTAATCTATAAATAAATTTCATGCTTTAAGATATAATCCATTCCCATTTCACAAGAATAAATACTCAACATCAATCAAATACTGAAATAAATGAGACTGGATAAAACATTCTAGTTCAAAGTCTAAAACCAATAAAATCATAATACTCAATCCAACAGGAAAAGAAAAGCTAATAAGAAAATGCAATCTCTGAAATAATTAAGTGGGAAACGGGCGACACATGCCCTAACTGAAATGTCTCAACTAAGAACTGAATGAAAAGATATAAGCGTCTAATATCAATAACCTACAGCTTCCACAACACCTGTAGCTTGTCGAATAATCCACACGTCTAAGTCTGGTGGTGACCCTGTGGCTGGAAACCTGGTATAATATATATATATAGAAAAAGATAAGAGAAAAAGAAAAAACAGGTCAGAGCCCGATTTGTAAAAATATTTGTTTTAGCAAGTATTTAAAACTGCATTAATGCAATTATTATGTACATATTAGTTCCGAACTCTCACATGAGATCCTCACCCCTCCACTAATGTGTACACCTAGCATACGTCCACCCTAACCTAGTTATCCATATTATCCCCAACTATGTTTTAAACATATACTACTAAATATAGCTCTTAAAAGAAACCCGTATCGCCCATACGATACGTTATTTAATACTTCACTCCCATTAACTGCATTTGATCTTCTCTGTTCTAGTAGTAAATACTTTATCCCCTTAAGTTAACTTGTTTACCAATGTTTACATGTTTGCTAACTTCACACATTAGGATTATTCACAATTATAACTACATAACTATATAACTATAACTATAACTATAACTATAACTATATATATAGTCAAATCATCCCTATACATATATATACAAATCCTGCGCCCCTTGGTTAGGACCACTTGGCGCAATGCATACTCTGTTATAATGTCCAGGAGCATCGCTCGCTGCATAAAGGACAACTGGTTCGGCGTCTCTCACGAACCATAAATCTCATAACAAAAATATTGGAGGCGAGCATACTCACCAGTTAAATGGGTCACGCACATACCTGCGCTCCTACTCAACTGTCGAAATTATTCTACGTAACAGATAGCACGTATTCAATTTCATATGCTCTGGGTACAAGTAACATATCCCCCCATTGGGTCACCCAGGATAAGACTGTCCACTGTGCGAATCCTACGCTCGATAGCAAGCAGCGTAGGTATGATATACACACAATAATGATAAACATATAATAATAGGCATTCCCGAAGCCTTACAAAAATATAGGTATTCACCCTAACCCATATCTATATTCCTAAATGTAATATAATTCTCGTTACTACCAATTATAAAATTAACTCGCTTATTTCCACTCTCAAAAGTTTCTAAGTTTATCTCACCTAACAAATCCCTAAGCACAGTCCTAGGAGTGTTTTTTCCCCAAAATTCTGCATTAAACTAATATGTGAAAAGTGGCAGTTTTTTTCATTAAACTAAATGTGTAACACAATTTGGGGAAAAATATAAAAATCTGGATTTTACTGGGAACTATCGTTCGAACCAGAAAGGTCTTCGTTCGAACGAGTTTAGCATGTCGTTCGAACGACTATCTCGTTCGAACGAGAAATCGTCGTCTCCAATATTTGATACCTGCTGCGTTTCTCCAGAACTTTTCAAACTAAAATATCTACAATTTTTTTCTCGAACTCCCAACAATCGTTACCAATCATTACTATAACATGTATGGGAAGTAATTAACTATTTATAATTATAAAATCATTAACGACTTTTTATAATTCCTGAATATCCCCAATTTATGAACTAAACCCTAGTTTCTCAAATTTCTATACAAGATCATAAAATAAATTTCGTCCAACATCTTTATTCATCAGTGTGGGATTTCTAACCTATCTACATGAGGGATTCATCCTAATTCGATTTTCAAATTTCACTTCATATCCTTAAATCTTCAATTTCATCAAGACTCATAAATCAAAGGTGAATATTATCTACTTATACCAATATGAACATGTTTATTGCTATAAATTGCAAGTATTAAGCACTTGCATTAATTTCGACGGTCTGATCCGCTGTTGATATGGGTATGAGTGCGTTCCTCGTCTCGCGATCTACACTTTGGTATATTTTTTGGTGTGTGTTCTTGAGTTAGGTACCAAGAAAACCAATAGTCCCTTCTACCTTTCTCTGTGCCTTTCTCTTTTCTCTCTCGTAGGTTTAGAACTGATAACTCCTATATAACCTTAGTGCATCTATCTTTTATTTCCCAATTTTCGCCCATATTATTACTCCAAAATTCCAAAGGACAAAAATACTCCTACGGGTTGCTGGTTAGGCCTAAAATTATCCTGAAGTCCAAATAAAATGCCCGGGTAGAGCTTTTTTGACTATCTCGACCCTTCAGAACTCAATGGTGCACTCGAAATTTCCATACGAGTTATACACAAATAATTTATCTTTTTATTCCCTATAATTAGTCCCGACATGACTCACGCGCGTCCTGACTTAAAATACCAAACTGTCGTATTTCGCACTCCGACAATTTATAAAAATTATATAATTCCATATTACATATAACCACAATAATAATCAATGATTTTCACCAATAAGTATTAACTCTTGGCACGCTAGTTAATAATTATTTTAAATTCAGATTAATTAACAATTAAATTTCTCGACCTTTTTAAATTAATTAATTCAATAATTATTTAGTATCATAAAAATGCGGGGTATTAAAAACTAGACTATTATCAACTTGCACACCATATGAATTACCAAAGTATTATTTGTTTATTGATAATAAGTAAACAAATACCCTAAATAGAAGAAATTAAGATACAATTGTAAATTTTTTATTGGCACATGAGAATACATACAAGCTTCGCTCTAGCATCTCATATTATCAGGGTACTAGCAGACAACAGGAAGTATAAATAGTAACACTCATAAATGTGTGTATATATATATATATATATATATACTTACATTTTTTGTTGTTGCAGAAAAGCCAGTTTATTTCCTGGATAAGAGCTATAGTAATGAGTATATAAGGAGGGTTATCTTTATATATAGCATTTGTACAATGAACTGATTTCAACTATTATTGGGATTATATGGAATTTTGTGGAAGACCAATTAGTTACGATATTCTGGGGGATTCTCTATTCACAGAGGAGTTTTGTCGAAGACTAAGAAAATATCAGATTTTTTTAGGATCCTATTGTAATAACCCTCTCTTCTGATAGTCCATTTTATATTTATTTACACTGAGTAGAAATTAATTATAAAATGGTAGATGTTGAGTAAATATTAATTTGTTATGACAAGGCCAATATTTACTAAAATGTTGCATAGTTACCCCGTGAGTAGATAAAATGTTCATGTGGTGAGTTATAATGTCATAAAGATTTAAAATGATATTTTGGTTTATTATGAAACCGGAAGTAAAATGAGTTATAAAATTCTCAAATGATAATTTGGATAGTGTAGTTAGTCCCGGTAGGTGTGTGATAGTCAAAATAAGTGCCATATTGTATTTTGGCATTTCGGGCACTTTTGACTGGTTTTGGCTTAAATAGTGATGTCGCGTATTATTTTATCGCGTATCAATCATTTAAGTGGGCTTATGGGACTTAAACCCCGTTTTATTTTCCACCCCTATTCCCATTCTTCCATTTTACACAATTGAGCCCTAGAGAGAGTAGAGAGAGGAAGAGAACTTGGGAGAAAAGAGAGATTGGAGCTTGGATTGTTGCTTCCTTCTTCATCAAATCAGATTCTTACCTTGAGGCAAGTAATCTACTTGCAAGTTTATGATTTAAGTAGAATAAATTGCATTGATATTTATGATTTAGAAATGTTAGGGTTTTGGTGGAATTTTGGGTATTTAACCCTTAGAGATTGATTTGGGTGATAAATATTACAAATGATGGTAGTTGGGTGTATTTTTGGTGTACTAGTTCCATTAAATTAATTGGGTTTGTTTGGTTTTGGGTTGGTTAGAATTTTGGAGTTCAAGACTCCATAGCCATTCTTGGCATTTCCGCAGGGTCGAATCGATTCGGCCCCTTGGGCGAATCGATTCGCATAGATGCAGAGTCCCAGGTCTTGTTGTCCGAATCGATTCGGATTAAGACCGAATCGATTCGGCATTTGCAGAAACCAAATTTTGTTGTCCGAACCGATTCGCTTTCAGAGCGAATCGATTCGCTGGGGCGAATCGATTCGGCCCTTAGGGCGAATCGATTCGGTTCCAGCAGATTTTGGGGGTCTTTTTCTTTTAATTTTCCTCCTTATTCTTTAGGATTAGGACCTAGGAAACTTCTTTCAAGAAGTAAACTTAGAGTCCTAGAGTAGCTATGGAGTTTGGTCGTTACCCTGGACTAGGAATGGGTTCATCTGGGGTTTATTTTCGGGGAGGTCTAAAGTAATGTTAAGGCATTACTTCTTTTATTCAAACTCTTAGAAGTTTGGAAGTTAAATACCCTAACTGGGAGACTAGAAGGGCTTGTCAAGTTACATAGACCTTAGAGATTTGTAGGATCATAATGATCATTTGGAGATTTAATCGGGATTGTAACTTGAGGAATATACGATAATATTCGATGGGAATTAGGTTCGCATGGAATGAACCCATAGGTGTTTAAAGATGATAGGTTCAATTTAGAATGAACCCGTTGTTTAATGATGTTAGGTTTAATAATAAAAGAACCAATCTCATGATTAATAGAAATGGAATTGGAAATGAATATGATGATAAAAAGGTAAATGTTAATTTACTGTTACACACCTCTCTAAATGACATCATAAGGGAAGTTCGCTCGTGAGGTGAAGCCCCCTGGCTAATGAATGCAGGGTGGATATAGTCCTAGGCCATGGGAGCGCTTATTGTTATATTTTCTGCGATGGGTAGGAGATTCCGGGTGTGGTCTTGACTACCCCGCAGGCTCATGGCCGCTTCCCGACGTGTTCCGATAGGTGCCCAGGTTGTCTTATGCTAGGCCCTGGAAGATGATGGTCATTTAGGGGCGCGCACAGTGGGGAAACCCGGACGGGCGGTCTTAGATATCGTTATATGTATATGTATATAACTATATTTTCATCAAGTTGGACTTGATGGTTGATAAACGCCACAAAGAGCGTATGTTAAATGCCATCTAGAGCATAAATATGTGCCAGGAAGAGCACGGGAATAATATATGTGCCATAAAGAGCACTTGATGTAAATGATATTCCTAATAAGGAATGGAAAGATAAAATGGGAATTTTTAATAGATGAATAGAAATTATAACTTCTTGACTTAACTGAATATATGGTTGTATTCCTAATAAGGAATGTCTGAAGGAAATGGAAATTGTATTAATAAGGAAGGGTTTTAAATTTAAGTGCTTTACCTTCACTTCTTGCTTGTAATTGTAGATAGCATGTCATATTATCATCCTCATCATTCATGTGTAACTATTCATACCTATCATGCTTTTTATTCTTCTAGAAATCATATAGAACCCGGCCCTGACCGGTTTACTTCCTTGTTGTATATATATTATTGTATCCGCTCAGGTGCTCCACCGCAAGGACGCCCGACTTGACTTTCCCAAGTTCCCTGCACTTTCGACGAGCTGTAAGATTTTGCGGGTTATTACAGGATGTTGTATTAGACGCTTTCATTCTTGTTATTCTAGATATGATCGGGTCTTGTCCCTCGGGCGTGTGGCCCAAACATTTGTATTTGATTAATGATTGTACTATGTAAGATATTTTATATTGTGGTACGTTGTCTTATGTAGCTGTGGACCGACAACTTATTCGGTCCATTTGTGTACATTCGTCTTAGTTGTATTATATATTATCTTTTGGAATTCCACTTGCTCGTCAGATTGGGTTGTTAGTTTAAATTTTCATAACCGCATTTTAAAATTTTTACACTTTTTGACAACCCGTTTTCTGATTTATTGGGTGGTTTTCCCGTATACTCAGTTTATTTTTGTGATGCTGAGAATGATATCCATCCATGATTCCTGTTACGTTTGAGTATCGGGCTGGCCACCCCTTATCTCGGATTGCGGGTTGTCACAGATGGTATCAGAGCATCAGGTTCTAGAGTACTAGGATCTGTGTGGACTTGTCTCGTTCAACCGTAGCGTTCTTTGATGTAGAGCCTAATGCTAGGACTTCTTGTTGCTTATGTTTGCGATCTTCTGCAAAATAGATTGTTTTCACCAGTATTTTAATACTATTGTTTTTCTATCTCAGATGCCGCCTAAGAGAGGTCGCCCAGCGAGACGTATTAAGGTCGTAGAGAAGGAAGTAGGTCCTCCACCGCCACTACAAGGGACTGTTAATGTTGCGGATGTAGCAAGCATAGTGGTTGGAGCGATTAATGCCGCCATGACCGTAGTGGTCCAACAATTGCCATGGGCTCCAGGTGTTCAAGCTCCTACGGGACTTACTCCGTGGGAAAGGTTTCGGGAGTCCTTTCTAAAGGGCAATCCCCCAGAATTCGAGGGAGGCACGGATGCGGTTAAAGCCAATCAATGGAAGAAAAACATGCAACGCCACCTTCGAATGATAGAATGCAGTGAGGATAAGAAACAAGTCCTTGCCACTTTTAAGCTGATCGGATCTGCTTTACACTGGTGGGAGACGATGACTACACCAGAGCAAAGAGACACCATGTCAATCACGGAGTTCTGGGCTTTGTTTGATCTTAAGTATTTTCCTCCCGCTGTTCAGAGGGAGATGAAGAGGAAGTTGCAAGATGTAGAGCAAGGGGAGAGGTCTGTAGCGGAGTATGAAGAGGAGTTCACCCGGTTAGCAAGTTTTGTACCAGATGAGGTGACTCCGGAAGAGAGGAAGATCTCGAAGTTTATGGGAGGTCTAAACTGGAGAATCCGAAAACACTTATTGGGTAATCCAGCTTTCCAGACTTATGGTGAGGTTATAAATGCAGCCTTACTCCATTGCCAGGAGCATCGATTATATATGCAGGGTAGCAAGAAAGCTACTGAAATGAGGCAAGTAGGGAAGCTTGGAGAGTTTATTGCGAGGGGCAATTATAGGCACGAACAAGGTGCTTTACATCAGGCAGATCGGGGTGGCCCTGGAGGTAGAGGTCGTCCGGGCCGAGGCTTTTCCCAGTTTAGGAATATCGGAGGTCGAGGTTGGGAGGACATGAAGGGACGGTGCTTCCAATGTGGGGAGGCAGGTCATTACAAGAAGGAGTGTCCTCAGATGATTGGGGGCCAGTTTCATCGGGCTCCGCAGCAGCCATGTATTCTGTTTCCACCTCCGGTACCTATTATGGTTGTTCCTCCGCAGCAGGGGCAACTACAGTATGGGCGTGTTTGTCATAATCGGGAGGCTATGTTTCCTCCAGCCCTGCCGGCACCACCCGTTATTGAGGGTAAGTTTTCGCTCAGAGATACGTGAGTTATATGTTATTCGATGCGGGTGTTACGCGCTCATTTGTTTTACGAGCTTTTCTCAGATTACAGATTTCTTAATATCTGCTGAGAGTATTTTCATTAGTATCGAGTTCTATGGGTAATGCTTCGCTCATTTCTTTTGTTGGTATGTATGTAGGAATTTCTCTTATTAAATTGTGCTTGAGGCCGATTTACTCGTCCTTAACATGGTCGAGTATGATATGATATTGGTATGTAATTGCTATGCCTTATCTCCACGACCAACAAGTTGAGTGGTAGCGTATAGGAGGGGTTCCTTGTTTGGATTCCGCTTCTGCGGGACGCTCCACGCGCGAACCTTAACGACGTTGGGAGTGGGGATATACCCCCTTTCCTTTCTCTTATCTTGTGTGTGTTACGCTCTATCTCCATGATCAACGAGTTAAGTAGGCATGTGTCGGAGGGGTTCCTTGTTTGGATTTCGCTTTGCGAGACACTCCGCCGCATGAACACTTAACGATGTTGTGAGTGAAGATATGCTATTCTTCCCTTTTATTTTATTTTATTTTATTAAATTATTGTCGAAAGTGGGATTGGAAATTTTAGCCGAGAATCACGTAGAAGGGTGATTGATGGCTATTAAAGTGCGACATAGGAGCACTGCATATAGTTCTCTCCTCTGATCGATATGAGGGAGACCGAGGTACGAAGTCGAATTGAGACTTCGGGTTATGCCTTGATATAGAAGGCTATTTATTGAGATGCATATGTTATAGGGTATATAACCCTAGGGTTTCACGAAGGGTCAGCTTTGGATTGTATATATATTTTTTGTTATTTAAATAGTTAGTGTGTAGTTGTAGAATCTTTTGGTCCCGAACATGTGTCTTAGACCTGTACCCCTCGATGACTGACAACGCGATGTAGTAGTGTAACGGGAGGGTTCCTTGTTTGGATTTCGCTTCGGCGAGACGTCCCACGCACGAAACTGAGCAAATGTCGGAAGTTGAGAAAGGTCTTGGGCACTAGGGATATACTTAGCAATAGGTGTACGACTTAGATAGGGTATAGGTGGATAGACTTTAGGATTGTTTGGACGTAGGGCCTTTATGTATTGGGACGTAAGTTTAGGAGGGTTGTTGGGAGTTGACCATGACTAAGCCATGCGTAAACTCATATCAAGGGATTGGTTCCATGTTATGTGAAGTGGGAGGATTTCGAGAAGTTGGTGGTTAAGGCCGAAGGAGATGAAGCCTCACGTAGTGGAGTGTTACGGAGGTAACGAAGGGGTGAATTGATTCACACCCCTGAGTCAGGTGGTTAAGCTCGAAGGTAGATTCCATTAGCAAGTCTCTGCCATGAAGGGGAGTGATAATACTGGAGTATCGATCTATTGTTAATGCGCCTCACAAGTTTAAACTTGTAAGGAGTATTATCCCCTATTTAAATTGAAGTCCATCTTGAGGGTGGGGTGCGTTCCCTTAAGAAAATTTTGTCCCGAACAAAAGGGACTTAAGTAAAGCAGATATGGAGAAATTACGCGGTTCTAACGTTTCGGTGCATCAAGGTAATGACGAAATGTGCTAAGTTGTACGTCGCTAGTACTATTGTCTGGGCATGGGAAGGTTGTTGTACTGAATCAAGACTTCCGTTTCTCATTCTTGGCAAGTTTCTAAGAAGCCATGGGAATCGAATTATGGTTAATCACTTCTTATCATTTTCCACAAATGACCAAACCAATAGAATAAACCATATGCTGAGGCACATACTCCTTATATGCATGCCTAACTTCAAGAGTAGTTGGGAACGATGCTTTCCACTCGTTGAATTCGCCTATATAGAATTTTTGTCGATTCCTTATTAGGACGGCGCTTTAGAAGAAGCCTTGTATGGTAGGCCTTATCGATTCCCCACTTGTTGGTTAGAAGTGCGAGATGATGAGTCTCTCGTATAACCAAGACCGACGAAAGAGCTCAGTCGATGCGAGAAGAAGGCATCTGGAGTTTGAGGTCATTAGACCAAATGTTGTGGTGAGTATCGCCTGTGAAGGGCGTTATGCGTTTTGAGAAGAAAGGGAAAACTTGCACCGCATGATGTTGTACCTTTCCTAGAAATGTCGCGGTGGGTCCGGTAAACTATTCGCTCACTTTATCGAAACATTTTGCGGCAAGTTCAAAATTTGTTCCTTGTCTCCCATGCAAGGGAGTATGAAGGATACGATGGTGCCTTTAGGCACATTCCTTTCGAAGTAGATGCAACGTGACGGTTCTTATTAGATGTAGTCGGTTGCTATCTTAGAGCGTAGAGTTACGTTGGTATCGCCGGTAGTACCTTAGGGGATGAGTTCTATATAGTCAGCTTAGTGTCGAGAAATCGACATAGGGTCGCGAGGATGACTTGCGGGAATAGTATCCGCACTTCTTCTTGCGAGGTGTATCCGAATTTTGGGGGGGCAAAATTCCCTCTTAAGGGGGGGAGTATGTAATAACCCTCTCTTCTGATAGTACATTTTATATTTATTTACACTGAGTAGAAATTAATTATAAAATGGTAGATGTTGAGTAAATATTAATTTGTTATGACAAGGCCAATATTTACTAAAATGTTGCATAGTTACCCCGTGAGTAGATAAAATGTTCATGTGGTGAGTTATAATGTCATAAAGATTTAAAATGATATTTTGGTTTATTATGAAACCGGAAGTAAAATGAGTTATAAAATTCTCAAATGATAATTTGGATAGTGTAGTTAGTCCCGGTAGGTGTGTGACAGTCAAAATAAGTGCCATATTGTATTTTGGCATTTCGGGCACTTTTGACTGGTTTTGGCTTAAATAGTGATGTCGTGTATTATTTTATCGCGTATCAATCATTTAAGTGGGCTTATGGGACTTAAGCCCCGTTTTATTTTCCACCCCTATTCCCATTCTTCCATTTTACACAATTGAGCCCTAGAGAGAGTAGAGAGAGGAAGAGAACTTGGGAGAAAAGAGAGATTGGAGCTTGGATTGTTGCTTCCTTCTTCATCAAATCAGATTCTTACCTTGAGGCAAGTAATCTACTTGCAAGTTTATGATTTAAGTAGAATAAATTGCATTGATATTTATGATTTAGAAATGTTAGGGTTTTGGTGGAATTTTGGGTATTTAACCCTTAGAGATTGATTTGGGTGATAAATATTACAAATGATGGTAGTTGGGTGTATTTTTGGTGTACTAGTTCCATTAAATTAATTGGGTTTGTTTGGTTTTGGGTTGGTTAGAATTTTGGAGTTCAAGACTCCATAGCCATTCTTGGCATTTCCTCAGGGGCGAATCGATTCGGCCCCTTGGGCGAATCGATTCGCATAGATGCAGAGTCCCAGGTCTTGTTGTTCGAATCGATTCGGATTAAGACCGAATCGATTCGGCATTTGCAGAAACCAAATTTTGTTGTTCGAACCGATTCGCTTTCAGAGCGAATCGATTCGCTGGGGCGAATCGATTCGGCCCTTAGGGCGAATCGATTCGGTTCCAGCAGATTTTGGGGGTCTTTTTCTTTTAATTTTCCTCCTTATTCTTTAGGATTAGGACCTAGGAAACTTCTTTCAAGAAGTAAACTTAGAGTCCTAGAGTAGCTATGGAGTTTGGTCGTTACCCTGGACTAGGAATGGGTTCATCTGGGGTTTATTTTCGGGGAGGTCTAAAGTAATGTTAAGGCATTACTTCTTTTATTCAAACTCTTAGAAGTTTGGAAGTTAAATACCCTAACTTGGAGACTAGAAGGGCTTGTCAAGTTACATAGACCTTAGAGATTTGTAGGATCATAATGATCATTTGGAGATTTAATCGGGATTGTAACTTGAGGAATATACGATAATATTCGATGGGAATTAGGTTCGCATGGAATGAACCCATAGGTGTTTAAAAATGATAGGTTCAATTTAGAATGAACCCCGTTGTTTAATGATGTTAGGTTTAATAATAAAAGAACCAATCTCATGATTAATAGAAATGGAATTGGAAATGAATATGATGATAAAAAGGTAAATGTTAATTTACTGTTACACACCTCTCTAAATGACATCATAAGGGAAGTTCGCTCGTGAGGTGAAGCCCCCTGGCTAATGAATGCAGGGTGGATATAGTCCTAGGCCATGGGAGCGCTTATTGTTATATTTTCTGCGATGGGTAGGAGATTCCGGGTGTGGTCTTGACTACCCCGCAGGCTCATGGCCGCTTCCCGACGTGTTCCGATAGGTGCCCAGGTTGTCTTATGCTAGGCCCTGGAAGATGATGGTCATTTAGGGGCGCGCACAGTGGGGAAACCCGGACGGGCGGTCTTAGATATCGTTATATGTATATGTATATAACTATATTTTCATCAAGTTGGACTTGATGGTTGATAAACGCCACAAAGAGCGTATGTTAAATGCCATCTAGAGCATAAATATGTGCCAGGAAGAGCACGGGAATAATATATGTGCCATAAAGAGCACTTGATGTAAATGATATTCCTAATAAGGAATGGAAAGATAAAATGGGAAGTTTTAATAGATGAATAGAAATTATAACTTCTTGACTTAACCGAATATATGGTTGTATTCCTAATAAGGAATGTCTGAAGGAAATGGAAATTGTATTAATAAGGAAGGGTTTTAAATTTAAGTGCTTTACCTTCACTTCTTGCTTGTAATTGTAGATAGCATGTCATATTATCATCCTCATCATTTATGTGTAACTATTCATACCTATCATGCTTTTTATTCTTCTAGAAATCATATAGAACCCGGCCCTGACCGGTTTACTTCCTTGTTGTATATATATGATTGTATCCGCTCAGGTGCTCCACCGCAAGGACGCCCGACTTGACTTTCCCAAGTTCCCTGCACTTTCGACGAGCTGTAAGATTTTGCGGGTTATTACATGATGTTGTATTAGACGCTTTCATTCTTGTTATTCTAGATATGATCGGGTCTTGTCCCTCGGGTGTGTGGCCCAAACATTTGTATTTGATTAATGGTTGTACTATGTAAGATATTTTATATTGTGGTACGTTGTCTTATGTAGCTGTGGACCGACAGCTTATTCGGTCCATTTGTGTACATTCGTCTTAGTTGTATTATATATTATCTTTTGGAATTCCACTTGCTCGTCAGATTGGGTTGTTAGTTTAAATTTTCATAACCGCATTTTAAAATTTTTACACTTTTTGACAACCCGTTTTCTGATTTATTGGGTGGTTTTCCCGTATACTCAGTTTATTTTTGTGATGCTGAGAATGATATCCATCCATGATTCCTGTTACGTTTGAGTATCGGGCTGGCCACCCCTTATCTCGGATTGCGGGTTGTCACACCTATTTAACCAAAGGATGAAATTTTTGGAGGGTTTTAAGGCAAGAACAAAGGATTTTACAAAGTTGGTATCTGAGAATTTGGAGTTACTAGTTGGGAGTTAGGTGGAAGGTTATGTAATGTGAATTTTTCACAATGCAAAATCCGACATATTTGCTCGGACGTATTTTGCGAGAAACACTTTCCTGCATGAAAGTGATATTTACATGATTCTCGCATGATTCCCGCAAACCAAACCTGTAAAAATACATGGGAGAGTTGATTTTCCATACTTCCCTTCACTTTTTTGCCTAACCAAATGTCCGAACAGAAATGTCTGAACTAAGAAGTAAATGAAAAGTTAGAAGCGTCTAATATCAATAACCTACAACTTCCACAACAGCTGTAGCTCGTCGAATAATCCACGAGTCTAAGTCTGGTGGTGACCCTGGGGCTGGATACGTGGTATAATATATATATATATATATATATATATATATATATATATAGCAAAAGAGAAGAGAAAAAGAAAAAAACGGGTCAGAGCCCGATTTGTAAAAATATTTGTTTTAGCAAGTATTTAAAACTGCATTAATGCAATTATTATGTACATATTAGTTCCGAACTCTCACATGAGATCCTCACCACTACACTAATGTGTACACCTAGCATACGTCCACCCTAACCTAGTTGTCCATATTATCCCCAACTAGGTTTTAAATATATACTACTAAATATAGCTCTTAAGAGTAACCCGTATCGCCCATACCATACGTTATTTAATACTTCACTCCCATTAACTGCATTTGATCTTCTCTGTTCTAGTAGTAAATACTTTATCCCCTTAAGTTAACTTGTTTACCAATGTTTACATATTTGCTAACTTCACACATTAGGATTATTCACAATTATAACTATATAACTATATATATATATATATATATATATATATATATATATATATATATATATATATATATATATATATATATATATAGTCAAATCATCCCTATACATATATATATACAAATCCTGCGCCCCTTGGTTAGAACCACTTGGCGCAATGCATACTCTGCTATAATGTCCCGGTGCATCGCTCGCTGCATAAAGGACAACTGGTTCGGAGTCTCTCACGAACCATAAATCTCATAACAAAAATATTGGAGGCGAGCATACTCACCAGTTAAATGGGTCACGCACATACCTGTGCTCCTATTCAACCATCGAAACTATTCTACGTAATAGATAGAACGTATTCAATTTCATATGCTCTGGGTACAAGTAACATATCACCCCATTGGGTCATCCAGGATAAGACTGTCCACTGCGCGAATCCTCTGCCCGATAGCAAGCAGCATAGGTATGCTATAAACACAATAATGATAAACATATAATAATAGGCATTCTCGAAGCCTTACAAAAATTTAGATATTCACCCCTAATATAATTCTCGTTACTAGCAATTATAAAATTAACTCGCTTATTTCCACTCTCGAAAGTTTCAAAGGTTATCTCACCTAACAAATCCCTAAGCATAGTCCTAGGAGTGTTTTTTTTCCAAAATTCTGCATTAAACTAATATGTGAAAAGTGACAGTTTTTTTCATTAAACTAAATGTGTAACACAATTTGGGGAAAAATATAAAAATCTGGATTTTACTGGGAACTATCGTTTAAACCAGAAAGGGCTTCGTTCGAACGAGTTTATCATGTCGTTCGAACGACTAACTCGTTCGAACGAGAAATCGTCGTCTCCAATTTCTGATACCTGCTGCGTTTCTCCAGAATTTTTCAAACTAAAATCTCTACAGATTTTTGCCCGAACTCCCGACAATCGTTACCAATCATTACTATAACATATATGGAAAGTAATTAATTATTTAGAATTATAAAATCATTAACGGCTTTTGATAATTCCTGAATATCCCCAATTTATGAACTAAACCCTAGTTTCTCAAATTTCTATACAAGATCATAAAATAAATTTCGTCCAGCATCTTTATTCACCAGTGTGGGATTTCTAACCTATCTACATGAGGGATTCATCCATTTCGTTTTTAAAATTTCACTTCATATCCTTAAATCTTCAATTTCATCAAGACTCATAAATCAAAGGTGAATATTATCTACTTATACCAATATGAACATGTTTATTGCTATAAATTGCAAGTATTAAGCACTTGCATTAATTTTGACGGTTTGATCTGCTGTTAATATGGGTATGAGTGCGTTCCTCGTCTCGCGATCTACATTTTGGTATATTTTTTTGTGTGTTCTTGAGTTTGGTACCAAGAACACCAATAGTCCCTTCTACCTTTCTCTGTGCCTTTCTCTTTTTTCTCTCGTAGGTTTAGAACTTATAACTCCTATCTAACCTTAGTGCATCTATCTTTTATTTCCCAATTTTCGTACATATTATTACTCCAAAATTCAAAAGGACAAAAATACCCCTACGGGTTGCTAGTTAGGCCTAAAATTACCCTAGAGTCCAAATAAAATGACCGGGTAGAGTTTTCTGACTATCTCGACCCTTCCGAACTCAATGATGCACTCAAAATTACCATAGGAGTTATACAAAAGTAATTTATTTTTTATTCCCTACAATTAGTCCCGACACGACTCACACGCGCGTCCTGACTTAAAATACCGAACTGTCGTATTTCGCACTCCGGCAATTTATAAAAATAATATAATTCCATATTACATATAACCACAATAATAATCAATGATTTTCACTAATAAGTATTAACCCTTGGCACGCTAGTTAATAATTATTTTATATTCGGATTAATTAACAATTAAATTTCCTGACCTTTTTAATTTAATTAATCCAATAATTATTTAGTATCATAAAAATGCGGGGTATTAAAACCTAGACTATTATCAACTTGCACACCACATGAATTACCAAAGTATTATTTGTTTATTGACAATAAGTAAACAAATACCCTAAATAGAAGAAATTAAGATACAACTGTAAATTTTTTATTGGCACATGAGAATACATACAAGCTTCGCTCTAGCATTGCATATTATCAAGGTACTAGCAGACAACAGGAAGTATAAACAGTAACACTCTTATATATATATATATATATATATATATATATACTTACATTTTTTTTTATTGCAGAAAAGACAGTTTATTTCCTGGATAAGAGCTTTAGGAATGAGTATTCAAGGAGGGTTATCTTTATATATAGCATTTGTACAATGAACTGATTTAAACTATTATTGGGATTATATGGAATTTTGTGGAAGACCAATTAGTTACGATATTTTGGGGGATTCTCTATTCACAGAGGAGTTTTGTCGAAGACCAAGAAAATATCAAATTTTTTTAGGATCCTATTTAACCAAAGGATGAAATTTTTGGAGGGTTTTAAGGCAAGAACAAAGGATTTTACAAAGTTGGAATCTGAGAATTTGGAGTTGCTAGTTGGGAGTTAGGTGGAAGGTTATGTAATGTGAATTTTTCACAATGCAAAATCCGACATATTTGCTCGGACGTATTTTGCGAGAAACACTTTCCTGCATGAAAGTGATATTTACGTGATTCTCGCATGATTCCCGCAAACCAAACCTGTAAAAATACATGGGAGAGTTGATTTTCCGTACTTTCCTTCACTTTTTTGCCTAACCAAATGGAGCATTACTGAGCATGTGTGAAGAAAATGGGTATCTTGGCCAGTCAATTATGCTTTTCTTTCAAAACACCCCGTCAGAGCTGGCCCATAGGATTTGGGGGCTCAAGGCAAACTTGAAAAATGGGGCCTTTTATGAAACGATTTTTTTTTGCGAAAAATATAGTATGTATTTTTACATGATAATAATAAATGGCTTCATTAATTACTAACACAAACAAATAATTTTTAAGTTGCGAGAATACCAATGATAAGTACAATACAAATGTATTCTTTGTAATCATCAAAAGCCCTATAATTAGCGCTCGAGCACACTCCACATAATTTTATAAATTTAGTCGCTATACTAAAAACATGACTAAAACACAATGAAAAATGGTGCCGCTGGCGCGGACCAAAAAAATGAACTCCTAACTGTAAAAGGACCACACAAATAAATATTATTGTACCACAAGGACTAAATTTATAAACTTGGAAAGCGTTGTATTAAAAATCCAAATATAACCTTAATTCTGTATTAATATAAATACACGACAATCAAACAATCAATCTAAAAAATTCCTATCCCAACCAAATAAAGGAACGTAGAACCTGTTGTTGATGTAAAAAATTATATCACTCTAATTATTCAATCACAGATAAATAAATGAGACAAAGAATTTTAAAGTGGTTCAGCCTTATAAGAATGGCCTACGTCCACTGTTATTTTATTGCTGAGTATATGGGAATTCTCGATTTGTGATTCTATCAAGAAATTCCGAGTATGGATTGGGATCCTTTTACAATGAGGATTGTACAATGTATTTATAGCCTTGAGGCTGTAATGTGAAAGGGTAATACATTAAATGATATACATATGGAAGGGTAATACATTTAATGCCCTTTTTGCGTGTGCGTCTGAATAATAAGCATTTAATGAGTCAGTTAAACTGTTGGTTATCCAGCTATTAATGCTTTGTTCGAGATGCAGCTCGGACCGCCTGAGTTGCTCGGTACTCAAGAGTTCCTCGGAGAGGCATTGTTCCTCGGATCATGTGAGTTCCTCGGGGAACTAGTCTTCCTCGTTGTAGTCTTATTCCTCGGAGCGCGTGGGTTCCTCGGAAGTGTTTGTTGTTGCCATGTAGATAGCCACGTGTCTTCATATGATTGGTCCATGTCAACAGATTAAATTTGGTATCAACAGAAGCACCCAATATTTCATAGTTCAAAATTTGAGAAGTATGGAACATTCTTTCTCGGAATATGGTAGCTTTAAATAGTCTTCCTGATTTTTAGGAGTGTTTCCTTCGTATTTATTTCTCCTTCCCAATTCGTAGAATCATGCTTTTTTTGGACTTTTCTGCGTGCTTCGATTCCCGCGTCACTTTTCATCTTTTTAGCCGCTGTTGTCCGCTTTGATTCCCGCGCCACTTTTCATCTTTTTAGCCGCCGGTAACGTAATCATCCTTTTTTGTAATCATTACTTCACCATTTCCCAAGGCAAGGTATTTAAACTTCATAGACACTCCCATCGTCTTCTACCTTTTCAAATTTTTATCTTCGAGTTTTTCATTATCTTCTACTCTCTTGTGCGTTCATCTCTTCCGTCGTTCGTTGTCAACAACTTCAGTCTTTTTTCTGTAAGATCTTCTTCTTTCTTCTTCATTTCTTTATTCACCATGCTTTACCCTGTTGAGTCTCTTGAGAAGTTTCGTTCTGATTTCTCCATTCCCTCTTGGGTTATCTTGGAAGAGCTTTCTGAGCCTTTTGATTATTTCAATTTGGCTGAGGGACATTGGTTCCCCAGTCTCTTTTTTGCTGAGTGTGGATTTTCTTTTCCACCAAATCCCTTGTGTCTGGAATTCTGTCAGTACTTCGACGTTGTTCCTGCACGAATAGCCACCAACACATGGAGAATAGTTAATGGGGTGCATAGATTGAATCAAGTTCATGTAACTCGTATAGGAATTCCAGAAATCATGTACTGCTATAGATGGGCAGTTAATGATAATATTTTTTATTTAAAAACTAGATTTTTAAATAGAGCTTTAGTAGTCAATCTCACTGATGCCAATAGGGATTATTTTGAACACGGGGTTGTCATAAAAAATTGGCAACACCCTCCATTAACTGGAGATGAGGTTTACCAGGGTCCCATATGCCCTCCTTATGGCAATGGGATAGGTTATTTTTATTTCATTTTATTTATTTTGAAATTATGTTTCTTTTATGTTTGATAAAATGTGCCACTGATAACAATGTTTATTTATTTGCAGTTGAGAACAAGAGAAAGTGACCAAAAGAAACAGATGTCAATATAAGGCATTTAAAACTTATCTGGAGTCTGCATCAAAGTGTTTCCAACGAGCACATTAGGTCGGCTTCGTATCTGCTCCAGTACAAGAGCTACACCACTTCTTTCACTGCTCGTCCAGTGATAAGTGAATCAGAGCCAGTACCAGCCTCTGCAAGTTCTTCGCCTGAATCCCATATTCCTTTGAGCGAAAGGATGAAGAAGAGAAGACCTCCTACCCTGTTTGAGAAAACTGCCTCCGGCTCTGGGGAGGCAAAAAGGAGTAGGATTGATGTCCCAAGGGAGGGGATGAAGAAGAATGATGCAGCTCCTCCAGCTGCTCCTGCTAAAGTTGCCGAGAAGCCCGCAGTGGCTCCGAGCAGATCTGCTGCTTCTGGAGAGGTGATTGTGATATCACCGACCAAGGGTTCTTCCTTGGTTGAATCTGTACCTGTTCCCCCGAGGAGGCTGAAGAAGAGCTCCTCGGTCAATTTGGCTGATACCATTACTCAGCCCCCAGCTGCTGGGATTGGAGTTCCCACTTTTATTCCCCCGAGCTCTGCCATGAGCTCGGTAAAGTCCCGGATCATCCCCAAGGTCCAAGGTACTGAAGAAAACCTTACTCGGGATATGGTCACCTCGTTAGCTGCTCGTCACCTTGCTTCTGTAAGTATTCTAACTTTGAACTTTTCATATTTCCTTTATCATTTCTGTCTCTAACTTGTTTTCTTTTTCTGTCCACAGTTGATGAACTGCTTCAATATAATCCTGAAGAAGGATGAAGCGATTAAGGCTTCTTGCTCCTCGTCCAGTGTGGAGGGAGCTTTGGAAGAAGCTACCAAGTCTCTGGCAGATTCTCGCCAGAAATATGCTGATGATAAAGCTGTCTGGGAGAAGAAGCTTGCCTCCACCGAGCAAGAAAAAGCTCGAGCTGTTGATGCCTCCAAGGAGTTGGAGAAGAAAAAGAATGCCTTGGAGAAGGCAAATAAAGAGCTCGAAGATAAGCTCAGGGCTTTTGGGGAGCTTGAAGATAAGCTCAGGGTTGCTGAGGAGAGGTTGGACCAACTCCAGGAAGTAGGTCGGCAGAAGGAGGAGATTGAGATCAAACTGAAGACTGCTGAGAATCTTCTGTCCGAGATGCTTTCCTCGGAGAAGCTGAAGAGGAAAGCTGCTGTGAAAAAGTCCTTCAGCGTTGGCTGGGACAAGGGGTGGAATAAAGGGTTGGCTGCCATGGTGTCGCAAGTGGACTATGACAGCCTAAAATATTTTAGGGATTGATGGGTTGCTGCTCTCCAGGAAATGAAAGTTAATGAATCCTCTGAGCTATTCCGACAACACATTCCTAGTCCCCCTCTAACCCCAGAAGATCTTGAAGAGGACGAAGCTGCCTCAGAGGAATCTTCTATGGTGATGGGAGATCACCCCCCAGCCATCCAGTCTGCTGCCGAGCAAGTCGTTTCTTCTTCCGAGCAACAACTGGTGCTCTCCGAACAACCCACAGTTCCCTCCGAGCAACCTGCTTCCTCTTCCCAACCTCTCGAGAAGGTTTTGGGAGATAAGGAAAAGGTGTAGTGTTGTTCGGGTTTATCTTTATATTTTTCTTTTTTATCAAATGTAATCCAGAATGTGTAACTCTGAATTATGATCTAATAAAACTTGAGTTCTTTTTTGCATACTATTGTTCATCTTCTATTCATACTCTGCTTATATTTCTTATTGATGATTGCTTTTCCTTTCTCTGCTAGTTTTTGGCCAGGATGGAGTTGCTATCTGCCCATGATACAAAGTTACTGCGACAATGTAATGAGTACTTTAAGGCTGGTCACACAGACTTGAGTGCCGCACAAGTTGTCGACATCCTCAGCCAGGATGCTTCAGAACATGCAGTGGAAGCATATCAATATCTAAAGTGTCTACTTGATCGAGCGGTGGCCAATAATGTAGCCTATTATGAAATGATCGAGGATCTCCAAGGTACCCTCGAAGACCTTCAACTTCAATACAAAGAATCCACTGCCCTACTGCATGAGGGGTACGAAAAGAAGTACAAGCTGATCATGGCTGACAAGGGATACGAGAAGCTTTTTGCTGGGTATGATCTGAGGGAGAGAACTTTAAAGGGTGAGGTCGAGGAATGCAGACAGATTGCCAAGTTGCTGGAGCAAGAGAACAACAACTTGCAAAAAGAGCTATCACAATTGAAGTCTGCAGCCTCCACTTCCAGTGCCTTGATCCCAGTGACCGACGAGGGATTCTCGTTCTTAGAGGTTGAGAATGCTAAGTTGAGGGACGAGTTAGAGACTTTGAAGAGTTCTGGCACCTCTACATCTTCTCGTGGTCGAGCAATAACTCCTCGGGGATGAGCAAGAGCAGCTCGGTTCTTGTCGAGGAACAGAGAACTCAATCTGCGTTAGAGAACCAGGATTTCCAATTATTGGCGAAGAACCAGACTTTGTCTGATATGTCAAAGAGGATTAGGGACCTGGAAAAACAGCTCTCTGCGCAGAAGTCAGTCTTGGAGAATAAGGAGCTTTTCATCAAGAATCTCCATGAGCAGCTAGAAAGGCTAACATATCAATTCCACAAACAGCCCAGGGAGTTCTGGATGGCTGGATACAACGAAGTACTATTCCACTTGGACGATCGTATCCAGAATGCCAACAATGAGGGTTACAAGCAAGGCTGGCTGAATGCCTTAGGTGTGTTGAAGCTCGAACAAGGTCATTATCTGTGGGACTACCATGATCCCGGGTTGCTCGACTTGCCTGTGCCACCATACAATTTGGAGATGGATTGGATCCCTGCTCGGCCTATTCCTCGGAGCTTAATTTCAAAGTATCTTGGTGACTATAATTTACATTCTCAAATTGAGGTATCTCATCCCGAGCATCTTTTAGATCGACCATCCGTGATGAATGTCAGGATGTTGAAGGATCTCAACTTCATCAATTCTCCTCTGTCTTTAAATGATCCGCCTGCTGGCGAGGAACCTGTGTCAAAAGCAGAGGGGAAGAGACCAGTAGAATAGGAATTTTTGATGTAATAGTTAGTATACATGTCAATGTAACTGTAATTTCATTATCAATGTAATTTATTTTGAATTCAATGAAAGACTTTCATTTTTGTTTGCTATTATCTTGTAGTTATCAAACACTTTATATTTATGCATATCTGTTAAAAAGATAACAATATTGTGTTGTTTGTCGACCAACTCAGTAATAAAAAGTTTCAAGTTTCAATAATATTGCTCGATCACTTAATAATAAAGTCACGAGTATAAAAAATGTTTAAAATTTTTCCAACCAACCAAGGTTGTTAAATTATGCTTGTCGACCAACTACAGTTAGTGGGTTTTTATCCCCGACCAGCCATACTTGGTAGATTTTTCTCTTAAATGTTTTCGACAAACCAAGGTCGGTAAATTTTCTCTGTCGACCAACTACAGTTATCGGGTTTTTATCCCCGACCAGCCATAGTTAGCAACTTTTGCACTTTTTGGAATAATCTTACCTCCCGACCAACATAAGTTGGCATTTTCGAGAATATATGTACCTTCCGACCAACATAAGTTGGCATTTGTGAGAATATTTTGTTTCCTAGCCAAACAGGTTGGCATTTTAGGAATATTTCGTTTCCTAGCCAAACAGGTTGGCATTTTTAGGAATATTTCGTTTCCTAGCCAAACAGGTTGGCATTTTTAGGAATATTTCGTTTCCTAGCCAAACAGGTTGGCATTTTTAGGAATATTTCGTTTCCTAACCAACCGAAGTTGGCATTTTTAGGAATATTTCGTTTCCTAACCAACCGAAGTTGGCATTTGATGAGTGCATTATTTTGTATATTTTATACCCAAATTTATACTTTGTTAGTCCCATTTTAGTGTATTTAATAATTTCTTAGGACTATTTTATTAAAAGGAGGAAAAAATGCGAGAATGATTGAATTCATATTGAAAATGGTAATTTTAAATAAAAAATGGGCACTTCGATAATTTTATAATATTCTTGTGCTATTTTGTGACAAAAGTTGCCTAGTGAAATTTTTACAGATAATGATGGAATTTGGTGCAAATTGATGATCAATTCAAAAAAGGCGCGAAAAAGCTGATTTTTACGGTCATTCGAAAAAACGAAAAAAGTCGGAAATTTGTATTCTCCGATTTGGACGAAACTCGGCATGCGTGTTCAACAAGAAAATATAAGAGTTTTCGAGTGGGGGGAAATTCCGTCCCTTATCACGATCCAAAGATTAAAGAGGTGGAGAGATAGCTACCAACACTATTCGGCCAATCAGAAAGAGTCCCACCACAACTCAAATACCTCACCACTTGTCCTATAAAAAGGACCCTTGGGATCATAATTTCGGAGACAATTAGAGAGGACTTTCGTGGAGGATTTCGGGGAGCAACTTTGAGTGATTGTAATCAATTTGAGGGCCAAGTTTTTATCATTTTTTTAGAGGATTCAAGATTGTTGTGAGAGAACTATTTGTAAGTTTGGTTTATTAATGAAGATCTCTACTCATTCTTGCAATTTCTCTTTCATTATGGTAGCTTGATTCTTATATTAGGAGTAGGGTGAAGTTTATCATAGTTAATTAATATTGTCACGTTAATTTTATCGTTGTTTATTCCCTACTTGTTTTAATTGTTATTAAAGATTCGGTATTCATTTTAAAGCGACACGAGAGTGTGTTTTAGAACCTTCAAGATTGTTTTGTCAAATCAAGTTTTGAGATTTAAAAATAGTAATTTTTAATGGATTATGCTTGCACTTTGATTGTTTTGATAGTCCATGCTTAAATACATTTGCGAATTTTAAAACTTGTATTTTCTAAGGGAATAGGGATTTTAGCCGTCTATTAGAGACGTTAAAAATATTTTGATCATAACCGTCATATTTGCCAAATTAAACATGGCGAGAGTCGATTTAATTTGAGTTATAAAAAGGGAATGGCAACATTAAATTAGTGTGCAATATTAGTTACGTGATAAATGGACCCCGAATCCTAATTATTTCCTAATTGTTTACAAATCTCTTGCGTTACTCTCATTTATCGTAGTTGCTTTTATTTTGTATAATTTATAATTATTCTCTACCCCATTTGATCTAGTTGGACAGTTGTAATTCTTTTAATAATTAAAATTGACAAATCCTCGTGGGTTCGACCCGTACTTACACTCGCTATTCTATAATAGTCCGTGCACTTGCGGTATTTTATAAATTGACAACAACATTTTTAGGAATATTTCGTTTCCTAACCAACCGAAGTTGGCATTTTTAGGAATATTTCGTATCCTAACCAACCGAAGTTGGCATTTTTAGGAATATTTTGCTGAGCAGTCTGAGCAGCTTTGCCGAGTAGTGTGTAGCACTAGTATTCCCCGAAACATTCTCAATAAAAGGAGAGACTTTGGCAAAATATCTTCGTTTTATTCATACTGATGGAACTACGTTACATATACATCACTGATAATACTTGCGCAGATGCTTTGCGTTCCATGCATTCTTAAACTCCTCGCCTTCTAAAGTTGCTATTCGATAAGTTCCTGGTCGAACAACTTCTGTAACTCGGTATGGTCCATGCCAGTTTGCCTCCAGCTTATTGTGTTTTCGAATTACTTTCTTCAGCACATAGTCTCCTTCTTTCAGGTCGTACTTCTTCACCCTTTTGTTGTAGAACAAAGCCATTCGCTGCTGGTAAGCAGCATTTCTAATGGCTGCTTCTTCTTTAACTTCCTCGAGCATGTTTAAATCCAGTCTTCTCATTAAGTCGTTGATAGGGAAATTGAAATTCAGTACCCTGTGTGTTGGGAGGCCCAACTCGGCAGGTATGACAGCTTCACTTCCAAACGCCAGCATGTATGGTGATTCTCCAGTTGCTACTCGAGGAGTAGTTCGGTAAGCCCAAAGTACTGATTGTAGCTCGTTGATCCAGTTTGCTTTTGCATCATCCAATCTTTTCTTCAAACCGTTCATCAGCGTTCTGTTTGTCACTTCAGTTTGTCCATTGCTTTGAGGATGACCCGGTGCTGAATGAACCTTCAAAATGTTTGACTGATGACAATAGGCGGCAAACTCCTCGTTATCAAATTATGTTCCACGGTTTGTGATGAAGGCATGAGGTAGACCATATCGACAAATGATGTTCTTCCAAACAAATTGGTACACCTTCTCGTACGTCATGTCAATGAGTGGCTCAGCTTCTACCCACTTAGTAAAATAATCCACTGCGACGACGAGATACTTGAACCTTCCTCGGGTCGTTGGCAGTGGCCCAACCAAATCTATTCCCCACATGGCAAATGGCCAAGGGGAAGTTATGGGTGTCAACAATGCTTGTGGAGTTCTTCGGATGGAGGAAAAGCGCTGGCACTTGTCACACTTCTTGGCATAGGCTATACAATCAGCCCTCATCGTCGGCCAGTAATATCCCTGCGTCATCACCCTTTGCAAAAGCGTCCGACCTGCTACATGTGCTCCACAAGACCCTTCATGGATTTCTTCAATCAATTCTTTCACCTCAGAGGGATGTACGCATCTCTGTAAACCTGCCATAATTCCTCGTCTATATAAAACACCATTAGTTAATACATACCGAGCAGCTTTAAACTTCAATTTCTTGGATGAGAGCTTGTCAATTGGCAATTCTCCCTCCTCGATATACGCCCTGATGGGATCCATCCAAGATGGTCCTAAATCAAGGGTGATAAAGTTCATTGTCAGATCTTCATCTATACTCCGACCAGCTAACACTTTAATTGGGATTGTTCGTCGTAGCTCGGTGCGAGTAGCTGATGCTAGTCGAGCTAGGGCGTCTGCTCTCGCATTCTCCATTCTTGGTATTCTGACCAGCTGAATAGCGGCAAATTCTGACACCAGCTCCTTTGCCTTTGCATGATATCTGATCATTAATTCTCCTCTAACTGCATATACTCCCATCATTTGGTTTACAATCAATTGAGAGTCACTGAAGATCACAACCTGCTGTGCCTCCATAATTTTTGCCAAATTAAGCCCTGCAATCATGGCCTCATATTCAGCCTCATTGTTGGGAGCTTTGAATTGGAAATGCAAGGCGTATTCCATGTCGACCTCGTCCGGAGTGCTCAAAACTATCCCCGCGCCACATCCTGCAGTGCAAGATGAGCCATCTACATATAGCCTCCATATAGGTAACTCGTCTTCAAATTTCGAATCAGTCAGAGTTCCTCGGTGAAATATTTGCTGCTTTCTTTCATCCTCCCTGGATTTTTCTCGCTCCTCGTCGATCATCTTTTCTTGCCCTTTTGCCAACCGGAGTTGGTCTGAGCTCGAATTTAATGATCCTGTAACATCCACTTACCCTTTTACCAACCGGAGTTGGTCTGAGCTAGTGTTTGTCGATCCTATAACATCCACAGGTTGATCAGCGAGCAACTCTTGTTCCCCATCCGGTGTCCTCACAACTATATCTGCATCACATCCTGTAACATCCACACGCCCTTTTACCAATCGAAATTGGTCTGAGCTTGTGTTTGTTGATCCTGTAATATCCACAGGTTGATCAGCGAGCAACTTTTGCTCCTCGTCTGGAGTCCTCACAACTATTTCTGCATCACATCCTGTAACATCCACACGCCCTTTTACCAATCGGAATTGGTTTGAGCTTGTGTTTGTTGATCCTGTAACATCCACAGGTTGATCAGCGAGCAACTTTTGCTCTTCGGGGGTATCCGGATAGGTGAACTCCGCTATAAAGTCTGCTACAGCCTGCCCTTTTAGTGATGATATGGGTTCATAAATTATATCATATTCACCGAGCTCTATTGCCCAGTACATCAATCTCCCTGATTTTTCTGGCTTATGAAGGGCTTGTCTCAATGGCATATCGGTATATACTACTATAGTGAGCCTGGAAGTATGGCCTCATTCTCCTACTTGCCTCAATCAGTGCCAGTGCCAATTTCTCCAGCCTTGAATATCTGATCTCTGCTCCTCGGAAGGCCTTACTTGTGTAGTAAATTGGTTTTTGCACTCCATTCTCCACTCTGATCAACGCCGAGCTAACTGCATTCTCGGACACTGCAAGGTACAAATACAATTTTTCTCCCATCACTGGCCTGGACAACAGTGGAGGTGCTCCCAAGTATTTCTTCAAGTCTTGAAAAGCCTTCTCATATTCATCATTCCATTCAAAAGTCTTTCTGAGTGTCTTGAAGAATGGGAGACATCTATCAGTTGCTCGTGACACAAATCTGTTGAGTGCCGCTACTCGTCCTGTGAGACTCTGTACTTCCTTCTTCGTCGTTGGAGATCGCAGCCCTAATAGGACTTTGATCTTTTCAGGATTTGCTTCAATGCCTCGTTGATTGACAATGTACCCGAGGAACATGCCTTCTCGTACTCCAAATATGCACTTCGTCGGGTTCATCTTCATTTGATATTTATCTAGTTGATCAAAAGTCTGACTTAAGTCTACTAGATGATCGACAACTTTCTTGCTTTTTGTCAGCATATCGTCAACATAGACTTCCATATTATCACTGATTTGTTCAACAAAGACCTTGTTCATCAGCCTCTGATATGTCGCACCTGCATTTTTCAAACCAAAAGGCATAACATTATAACAATAAGTTCTCCTAGGGGTAATGAAAGAAGTACTCTCCCTGTCTTTAGGTTTCATTTTGATCTGATTGTAACCAGAATAAGCATCCATAAAGCTCAGCAACTCGTGTCCCGAGGTAGCATCCACCAGTTGATCAATTCGGGGCAATGGAAAGTGATCCTTTGGGCATGCTTTGTTGAGGTCGGTGAAATCTACACACATCCTCCACTTGTTATTCTTCTTCTTTACCATCACCACATTAGCTAACCAATCTGGATATTTAACATCTTCAATGAAACAAGCTTTCTGGAGCTTCTCGACTTCCTCCTGTATAGCTTGATTCTTCTCGGGACTGAATACTCTTCTTCTCTGCTTCACAGGCTTGATCTCCTTATTCACATTGAGCTCGTGACATAAGAAGTTTGGGTCTATCCCAGACATATCTTCATGACTCCACGCAAAAGTTTGTCTTCTGCTTCTAAGAAAAGTTATCAATTCTTGTTTTAATGAGGCTTCCAACGATGAACCTATTTGAGTAGTTCGCTCAGGGTGTTCGTCGTCCAGAATGATGTTTTCAGTAGCTTCCACCACTTGACCCTTCACGAGTTGCGACTCATCTCGAGGATCCAATGTTTTAATTTCTGCACCTTCATCCACTTGATATGTAGTAGTCTTTTTCTTTGACTCTTCCAGTTCCTCTTGCTCGGCGGATGAATAATAGCATTCCCGAGCTACTCTCTGATCACCTTTCACAACTCCTACTCTAAAGTTTGTTGGAAATTTTAGGCACTGATGCATTGTAGATGGTACAGCCTCTAACTTCTTCAATCCTACTCTTCCCATGATGATATTGTACGATGATTGGACATTCTTATCCACCACGAAGAAACGTATTCTTTCTATCCGACAAGCAGGCCACGTACCAATGAATATATCCAACTTGATCGTCCCAAGTGGAAATACTTTCTCGCCAGCAAAACCGATGAGGGGTCTGTGGTAAGGCTCCAGTTGAGATAGCTTTAGATTTAAACTATCGAAACATGAGTAAAACATAATGTCTGCCGAGCTACCATTGTCGACCATCACTCTTGAAATCATTACCTCCTTCATTCTCATCTTGATCACCAGTGGATCATCGTGAGGGTATAAAACACCTGTAAGGTCATTTTTTGAAAAACCGATGACCAATTTCTCCTTGTTCACCTTTCTCGGGCGATCTTCCTCAGCTAGATTTATTCGCTGAATGTATGAGCAAGCTTGAGCCTCACCGAGGTAAGCTTTTCTTTCTGCAGTAAGGTCTCCTCCTCCTGCATCTCCTCCTGTAATAACATTACAATCAAATGACCCAAAGCGTATTGAAAATACCTCTCGTTCTAGCTGCCTTGGTTTATTGGGAAGATCGGGGTCATCCTCTGGATTAACTTCATGGTTTCTCTTCTTATTCTCCTCTGCTCGACGAGGAGATCTAGACCTCTCTCTAGTTCGGTCGTTGTTTCTTCTTTCGCCTCCCCGATCAACATACTTTGCTAGCTTTCCTCGTCGGATGAGTGTTTTAATCTCATTCTGAAGAGCTATGCAATTTTTAGTCATATGGCCATGATCCTTGTGGAACTCGCAATATTTTTCCCTATTCCTCGTGTCAGGGTCTGCCTTCATTTTCTTTGGCCAGTTTAACTCCTCGCTGTTCTTAATTTCTTCCAGGACGTGGTTGATATTTGCCTTCAAAGGTGTGTAATTATCAAATTTCCTCAAGACCTCCCATGACGATCTATTTTTGGATTGTTTGTCACCACCATTGTTCGTATGTTCTTTCTTCTTATCTTTATCACCTTCCACCTTGGTTTCTTTGGCGTTCATATTCTTCTTCGCAGACATAGCCTCATCGGCATTCATAATCTTGGACGCTTTTCCCATCAGGTCCGACATGGTTCGAGGTGGATCTTTGGCCAAAGTGTAGTACAACTTGTTTGGCAGCAGTCCACTCATCAAAGCGGTAATCGCTGTCTTCTCCTCATAATCAATGACTTCGAGTTTCTCGTTATTAAAATGAGTTATATAATCTCTGATACACTCACCAGCTTTTTGTCTAACACTTAACAAATGTGCTACTCGTTTAACTGGCTTTGCTCCAAAGCAGAAATTCCCAATGAATAACTCGGCCAGTTGAAGAAAAGTTGAAATCTTACCCCGAGGAAGATTATTATACCATATCTGAGCAGATCCGGTAAGAGTTCCCGAGAATGCCCTGCATCTCATCTCGTCTGGGGCAACATAGATGTCGGCAGCAGCTTGATATTGTTCTATATGAAGAACAGGGTCAGTCTTCCCATCATACTTGGGAGTCACAACAGGTGCTTTGAACTTTGATGGCGTTGAAAAATCAACAATGTCCTGGACAAAAGGTGTTCCTCGAACAAAGGTTCGTTGTAGAGGGTTCTTGGCCTTAGCCATTTCCCCTAATCTATCCTCCAGCCTCTGAATAGATCCTTTCCATGCATCATTTCCTTCCTCGGGCCTATTGGTTCGAGCAACTGATCGCGTTGAAGTAGCTTCCTGGGATTTATCTCGTCGAGCAGCTGGTCGGTCATAGGTTCTATCTTGACGAGCAGCTGGTCGCGACTGGGCAGATCCTTCCCTTAAATCTGATGGTCGTCGAAAGCTCCTCGACGCTGCATTAAGAGGACTTTTGTTCCTCCTAAGGCCTAATCGGTCGAAAGGAGAAACCCTACTTAATCTTTCCAATGCGCTGGTTCTTTCTGGGGAGAGGGTGACACGTTGTTCAGTATCTGTGGCTCGTACTGACGAAGTTCGTCCAGGTTGATAAGAAAAATCTTCAGATTCCTCATTGCGATATGAATTAGTACGCCTAGTACGCGAAGAAGGCGCACGGGTATTTCTTCGTGGTCCGGAATGGGTTCATGCACCGCCATGGAGGGTTTGGATGAGTTGTCGCATCGTTTCTTGCATGACGGTCTGGCCCTGAGCCAGACTTGCCATTATTCCATTCAGATCTGGAACAATTGGTGGAGCAGACGGATTTGGAGGGGTTCCAGCGTTTCGATTGCTGGATTATCAGCCATTGGTAATGGATTGTATTTGATGAGAAAACGATATTACCAGTCGTTTCCCACAGACGGCGCCAATCTGTTGATGTAAAAAATTAGATCACTCTAATTATTCAATCACAGATAAATAAATGAGACAAAGAATTTTAAAGTGGTTCAGCCTTATAAGAATGGCCTACGTCCTCTGTTATTTTATTGCTAAGTATATGGGAATTCTCGATTTGTGATTCTATCAAGAAATTCCGGGTATGGATTGGGATCCTTTTACAATGAGGATTGTACAATGTATTTATAGCCTTGAGGCTGTAATGTGAAAGGGTAATACATTAAATGATATACATATGAAAGGGTAATACATTTAATGCCCTTTTTGCGTGTGCGTCTGAATGATAAGCATTTAATGAATCAGTTGAACTGTTGGTTATCCAGCTATTAATGCTTTGTTCGAGATGCAGCTCGGACCGCCTAAGCTTCTCGGTACTCAAGAGTTCCTCGGAGAGGCATTGTTCCTCGGATCATGTGAGTTCCTCGGGTAAGCAGTGTTCCTCGGGGAACTAGTCTTCCTCGTTGTAGTCTTGTTCCTCGGAGCGCGTGGGTTCCTCGGAAGTGTTTGTTGTTGCCATGTAGATAGCCACGTGTCTTCATATGATTGATCCATGTCAGCAGATTAAATTTGGTATCAACACCTGTTTTGATGAATTTGTAAATTAACTTTGAAAGCCCTTCTTCGCTAAAAATTGCTGAAAAAATACATAAAAATAACATTATTACCATTAACACAATAAAAAATCAACAACATTAATAACAAGAAAAACATGAACAAGAACAACTTGATAAAAAAAATTAACAGCCTTTTTTTTTTGTTAAAGTGTAGATTAATAAAAAAAATCTAAGATTCATCCTAAATAAAAAAAAACGAATAAAACCTGTTTAACAAAATAATACAGAGTATATTTCAAATCTTGAAATGATTAACAAAAAACAAAGAATACAAACCTGTTATGGAAGGAAAGGTACCTTTTTTTGTGGGCCGATTATACTCCAAATTGATGAGATGGTTGTTGTTTTTGGATGGAAGGAAGGAATAAATGGTTGGTTGTTGGTGGATGGAATGGAGGAGGTTTTGAAAAGTTGAATTTTCTGTTTTTTTTTAACCAGAATGCTGTCAAGGGAGAAAGTGAAAACATCGGATTTTTTTGGACTTTGTTTTAGTACTAATATATATATACATAAATAATTTTGGACCTATAAAATTATATGAGATTTGGGGGCTCAAGGCGATTGCCTCATTGGTCTACCCCTTGCGCCGGCACTGCACCCCTTGTGAAGGGGTGGCCAAATAGGAAGTCAACACATCATATGGGACATAATAAAGGTGGGTGGGTAGGAAAAATAAAAGTTTTGGAATAGCATGATCCAAAATAAATAGGTATAAAAAATTAGCTGTAAATAAAATAGTGTTTGCCACTAATAAAAGTCTCAAAATAAAAAGTCTAAAAAGACTCGTATATACACTTATAAGTCCAAATAAGTTCAAACTCACTTTAATACCAAACTCCCTTGACTTAACTCATCTCAACTCACCCACTTACTCTTTTTTTTTTTGATAAATAACTCACCCACTGACTCAATCGACCTTCTAAACCTAAAAAAAATTGACGGCTCTCTCTTTCTTTCTCAATCCCAAGACAACCCACCAACATTCTTATTTTCTCTTTCTTTTCTCCCACTCTCTCCCTTCTCTCAAAGAACAAACAATATAACAAAATAAAAAATAAAAAGGCCCCAGAGGCCCTAATTTCGTCATCAAGCAACTCTCACTCTCTCTCCCATTTCAATAAATCCCCTCATTTCACCTCCCACCCCCCCAAAAAAAAAAATAAATAAAATTCCCACGTAAACTCCTTTTTTTTTTTTTAAATTTCTCCTACCTCATAAAAACAAGGGTTTTAAATTCTAGCGTTTCAATTTCAACCCAAAAAATTTTGGGTTTTAAAGTCTAGGGTTTCAAACTTTCAATATTAAAAAGTTAGGGCTTGGAGTTTGTGTAAGTAAATATATGTTTATTTCCTTTGTTATAATTTGTTTGAGTATGTAAATTTTTTTTGACTAATAATTATATTTTTGTTTTGATAATATCTTTTACGATTGCCTCGATCGAAAGAAGTTTTTCAAAATTAAAATTAATAAAATCTTACCGTTATTTTACCATGTAACAAGAAAGATAAAATGGATCAACTATGTTATCAACTGAATTTTTTTTGTTAAAACAATTAAATTTGATGATTTAATTGATAATTTTGCATCGAAAAAAATGTGTAATAACACTTTTTTTTAATTTTTTTATGTAAAGAACCTCCAATTTATTATTGGTCTAAGACCCTTAAAACTTCAAAAGCAACCCTGACCATCTAAATCATGATTTAGAATGCAATGGTCAACATTTCTATTGTAAATGACATAGGATAATAAATCTGAACATAACCTCAAACACACGCTCATGACATGCATGATTTTGTGTGTCAATAATTGATATGTTCTACTTAATGTCTCTATTTCTAGATTGTGTGCCTTGTTGTTGGAAGAAAAAAATATCACACATTGTTAATAGTTTGCACATACCTGCAATTTTGCTGAGAAATGAAGATCTTTAATTTGTCAATAGATTGTCACTAAGTATTGAATAGCTAACAAGTATTGCCAATAGTTAATCTCTAAGCACAGATTTATATCAACCACCCTAAAATTTTATATTTATGATGGATCTAATTTGAAGATCTCTAAAAGAGTAATTTTGTTTAAACCCATCACTTTTATCTATCCACCTCATTTATAATTTTTAAGATTTATAATTTATTTTTTTGGTCCACCTCATCTATTTAGAGAAAAAATAAATGCTCAGACCCTAGGCTTCACCTCACCTCGAAAGCCTCCAACATAGCACTACAAATTCAAACAATCCGTGTGTGAAAATAACATTTAATTTTAGAAGAAAATGTTGATCTTTTAAAAGAAAAAAAAATGTGCTTGAGCCTCATGAAATTGAACAAATCAATCGGAACTAAAAACTTCTCATTTTGAACAAATCAATTATGTAAGCATATGAAACCTCTATATATAAGCAAATATACATATATCTTCGTGTCATAGGTATTCCACATACCATACATATTTGAGTTGAATAGAGTGAGATAGATTTGAGTTTATGAAGAAAAACATAAAAACAAAATTTTGATATCCACCCCAGGTGTATTGAAAGAATGTTAAATCTATAACATGGGAGTATAAAAAGAAAAGACGGGCTCATATAAGACCGCCAAATCCAAAAACTTAAATTATAGTGAAAACATACTTATAAAATAAAAAAATTGTTTTATTTAAAGTTCCAAAATTAAAAAATTACAACTTTGGAAGTATTTTTGTTCCAAGTATAATGAGCTACAAAAGTTCTTAATGCAAACCTAGTCTTAAATTGCAGGGACCATTGGGTAAATTACACGGACCTCCCCTCCCGTTTTAACACATCAGCATCTCCTCTTGTTTCAAATATTATATTAATCTGCCCTTTTGTTCTATTTTTTGTAACACGCACCCTACCTGGTTGCTTGCGAGTGAGATGCCCTAAATGCAAGTTTTGTACAAGATGACAGGTGGGTGCTATATTGAAAACATGGAAGGTGGAAGGTGGAAGGTGTAATATTTAATATAAAAGGAGAGTATCTGTTGCTCTTTTCTTTCTAGTCTTAATTGGTTTTAGCAATTCAGCACTACTAACAAACTTAAGCTGCTCCTGTAGCAAACAGCCACAAGGTGATGTTCACCATTCCACACAAAACAAAGAACATCTCCCCACTTCTTAAGCTTGTATGAATGTTGCGAATTGATATATATTGAGCCCATTGTAACACTGAGTCCATCAGTGAACTCAATCCCGTAAGCATATATATGCGCTGGGTGAAAATCCAATCATGGTCTATCTACACCGGAATGTGCAGAAATGGCTTCCGAACTGCGAGATAAGATCAACTACGCCTCCGTAACCAGCAATTGCTGTAACCTGAAACAATATGAGAAGCACGTTGGAGCGACTCGACTTTATTAACCAAAAGTAAATATATTCTTCACTAGTTAAGACCAGCAAGACTATTTTCTATTGATACGGTATGGGACATATTTCTCTTTCACAAATATGCTAATTTTTAGCTTTCTTGTTTTACAACTGAATATCTACATTTTCGTCGTTCATTTTAGGAACGTGTTTCTTAGTTACCCAACATATATGACATAAAATTACAGAAAACATCTCCATTATCACCCATTATATGACATGCACAAATCTCTATGGAAAACATTATCCCCAATATCCCCAAGGATAATTTAGCCTGAACAACGAAATTATTTCGTCTGGTATCTCTCGACTTTCAATGATGTAACACGCACAATGGCACAAAAAATTACACGCAATTCAATATGAAACTCCCAATAACATTCAATGACGCAACAATTAGGTACTACATCATATCCATTGCCTAGGGATTTGTGCTAACCAGGGCAAGACTAATAGAGGTGAAGTGACCAAAGAGGGTATATACTAATATCCTCACAATATTCCTGTGTTCACACCTACTAATACAGAGAAAGAAACTAAGAAAAGAGAATAAAGAGGAGGAGCCACTAACGGGGCATTATTTTATAATATTGAAGATAAACCCCCAACATTTTATTTAAATCACTCTCACTCCACCCCCTAAAGAGCTCTCCCTCGAGAGCGGAATGTCTTTTGAATCCGGATGGACATATACAACTTGGACTTGAGGATCATGCTAAAATATACTCTGCTGTACGAGTCTTTGGCTCTGCTCCCTCAGTCACTAACAAAACTCAAGATTCTCCTGAGGGCAATCAACTGCCCTATGCCCAAACTGATCATAGTCAAAACATTTGAACGGTGTTGGTGCCGGCTCTGATGTGTAGTGGGTAGTAGAAGCGATTGATCACACTACACAACAACAACAAGAACAACAACAACGATGAAATAAAGGAAACTCTCACTCTAATTCTTTATTCATAAAAGTCAAGTTGTGTTTACAAATGAAGGCCAAAGACCTTATTTATATGGCGAGGTTAGCTTGCTTGTCAAGCTAACCCTAAAAGCTAAAAGACAAAAAGGGCAAAATAACAAAAGATAAAAATAACCTCTAATTATACTCGGAGGCCAAGTAAAGACCCTAATATAATTAAAATACGCCTAACCTAGAGTATTCTAAAGGAATATTCATTTATTTTACTAATAAAATAAAATACAAATCAAAATCAATTTCGGATCCACCTCCTTGCGCTATGTGTCATGTGTATACATCACTCTCCCCTACTTCGAAAAAGCTCGTCCTCGAGTGTGAGGGGAAAATTGCAAACGTCCATGCTACTTAAAAAAATACTTGATAAATATTTGTTTATCTTTTATTGGGGGTGAAATATATATATTTTTTAAATTTTGGGACACATAAAATATTATCTAACACTTCAAAAATTGGGGGCTGTCAAAATTTGTCAACCCCGGGAAAATCAATTATCAAATAGGTCATGAGGTTATATGGGGCTGCATTTAATTTTGGGCTCAAATAGTCCAATTCAGCCCTTTTTAAATGAGAGTCGCAGCAGCCCCCTTGTCTCCGACTATCAACCACAAGGCCTAAATGAAACTCCAGCCCATAAAATTTAGTTTCTCCCCTATCTTGGCAAACCATAGCCTCCGCCCCCCCCCCCCCCCCCCCCCCAAAAAAAAAAAAAAAAAAAAAACCACCTACCCACACAGCCAGGTCCATCCCCCTCTGAAGCTGTCAGCGGTCGAATGGCCACCGATTGAGGCCGGAGATCATCACTAGGGGTTGAAAACGCTCGACGGCCATCGGGTTGGCCAATCGTGGTCCAACAGCGAGAGATTCCACCGGTCAGGCACTGCTATGCTGGTGCTAGGAGATGTTGGATCTTAACTTGTGAGGCCCCAAATGAATGCTCAAGGCTCCGGCGACTGCTCGTTAGTGGTAATAGATAGGGCGGTTTGGTGTCGGGACGATGGATTTTTAGAGGTAGCAAAGGTGGCTGGGGTCAATGGCTTGGTCAGTAAGGGTTGTAGGAGGTCAGAATTATGGCGGATTTGGACAGAAGTGGCCTGGACTAAGTCAGATGTGGTCGAACTGTCCAGAAGAGGGCAATGGGACGGGGCGAGCTCGGATCTGATCGAAAATTGAATCGGCATGGGTCGGAAGGTGGCAGAACTGATCAGCAAAGCTTCGGGGGTCGGAAGCCTGACCAAGGGTCAAAGGATCTGCTCTGGCAATGGTGAACAGGGGTCTTTCTTACTAGTTGGAGGGTTTTTTGGGGGTGGGGTGGGTGGGTGGGCTTAGATCTGAAATTTAGGAACTCAAATCTAGGGTTTGATGGGTATGGTGGTGGAGGATGAGGTGGTGGTGCTTGTGTGGTGGCATAAAAATTTGGAGCCCGTCCATAGCGGCTCCTTCATGCCTTCGGGTCGAGATCCATTCGTTGTATCAATTCTTCGTCAAATAGTTAATCGATTTTGATGTGAAGAAGGGCCTTTTCGTCAATTTTTTAGTCTTTTATTCTTTCTAGTATTGCATTGTAATTTTCTTGTATTTTTCTTTTATTAGTATTTAGAACTCCGCCCATGTCGTGCTTAACTTCTTATTTTTTTGCACTATCGGTCCCAAGCCCGGATAAAGGAGGAGGGTTGCGTTAGGTAGCTGACAGCCAGCGTAAAACTTTGCTTGATCCTTATGAACATGAATCCTATGAATATACGTGCTAATGCTAGGGCATTCCCCTTAAGCGATGCGTTGAGCTTGCCACCGGGTGTCTCGAAAAATAGGCAAGGAGCGTCGCATCGACGCTCGGATGCGATGATAAATACGCAAGAGTTTCTGCAACAAGCTGGACGTGTGCGAGTAAAGAAGCTAGTGCAGGATAATAGACTTAAGTTAGCGACTTGGAACATAGGGACTATGACAAGAAAAGGGATGGAGTTAGTAGATACCATGATAAGAAGAAAAGTTAACATAGCTTGTTTACAAGAAACTAAATGGGTCGGTGAGAAATCTAGAGAAATAGAAAATATAGGATTTAAATTATATTATACAGGAAAACATATAAATAAGAACGGAGTTGGAATAATAGTAGATAAGAACTTTAAGGACGATATCGTAAGCGATATTAGGAAAGGTGATAGACTTATACTTGTAAAACTGGTATTAGGTAAAAACATAATTAATATTGTTAGTGCTTATGCACCCCAAGTAGGATTAGATGCGCACACTAAAGTACAATTTTTGGAACAAATGGATGAACTAATTCAAGACATACCCGTAGGTGAGAAAATCTATATAGGGGGAGGTTTTAATGGCCATGTAAGAGAAGATCGTGTAGGATATGAGATAGTGCATGGAGGATATGATTTTGGAAATAGGAACGACGGAGGAGAGTCTATCTTAGATTTTGCGATGACTTATGATTTTGTACTAGTAAATACATGTTTTAAAAAGAGGCTTGAACACTTAATAACTTATAAAAGTGGAACGCATAAGAGCCAAATAGATTTTTTCATTACTAGGAAAGGTGACCGATTAACGTGTAAAGATTGTAAGGTTATCCCGGGAGAGAGCTTAACCTCACAACATAGGATAATGGTGTTGGATATAAATATTAAAAATCAATCACGAGTGCGAAAAGTGAAGATTAACCCACGAATTAGGTGGTGGAACTTAAAAGGAGAGAAATTAGAACTATTAAAAGATAAAGTATTAAATGAAGCAACATGGAATACTGAAGAAGAGACTAACATAATGTGGAATAAGATGACCACATGCATTAAGAAAATATCAAAAGAAATTCTTGGAGAATCAAAAGGCAAGGGACCACAATCTAAAGAAACTTGGTGGTGGAATGAAGAAGTACAAAATATAGTAAAAATTAAAAGGGAGTGCTTTAAAACATGGCAAACAAATAGAAATGAAGAAAATTTTGAGATATATAAATGAGCTAAAAAGGAAGTTAAGAAATTGGTAAGAGATACTAAGTTAAAAGCGTATGATGATCTTTATACAAAATTAGGAACACAAGAAGGGGAAAAAAGTATTTATAAGCTTGCTAAACCTAGAAACAGGAAAACAAAAGATTTTAATAACGTCAAGTGTATCAAAAGTTATGATTCGAGAGTCCTAGTCAAAGATGATGAAATAATGGAAAGATGGAAAAGCTACTTTGAGAGGTTATTAAACGGAGATAATGGGAGTAGATTAGATATAGAGGAACTTAGGAAGACTTGAGAAAATATATTTTTTCGCAGAATTAGGACAACAGAGGTCAGGATTACTATAAAAAAGATGAAAATAGGGAAGGCTTTAGGACCAGATGGTATTCCTATTGAGGTTTGAAAATGCTTAGGGGAGGATGGAGTATCATTGCTTACAAAATTATTTAATAGAATGTTAATGACTAATAGGATGCCGATGAATGGAGAAAAAGTGTTTTGGTACCTATTTATAAAAATAAAGGGGGCATACAGAGTTGTTCAAATTATCGTGGTATTAAGTTAATGAGTCATACAATGAAACTTTGGGAAAGAGATTGAATATAGATTGAGATTGAAGACAACGGTATCCGAGAATCAATTTGGGTTTATGCCTGGGAGGTCAACAATGGAAGCAATCTATTTGTTGAGGAGATTAATGGAGAGGTATAGGGAGAAAAAAAAAGATCTTCATATGATTTTTATAGATTTGGAGAAGGCGTATGATAGGATACCCAGAGATATAATATGGTGGATTCTACATAAAAGAGGAGTGACTCGCAGATATATTAATGTGATCAAGGATATGTATGGTGGTGCGATGACTACAATAAGAACATCAGCCGGAGAAAGTAGTGAATTTTCAATTATGGTAGGGCTACAGCAAGGTTCAACATTAAGTCCTTATCTCTTTGCTCTTTTTATGGATGAGTTGACTGGACAAATACAAGATGAGGTGCCATGGTGTATGCTATTTGCAGATGATATTGTTCTAGTGGATGAGACTAAGACGGGGATTAATGCTAGGTTAAGATTGTAGAGAGAAACTTTAGAAATAAGAGGATTTGAAATAAGTAGAACTAAAACTGAATATGTGGAGTGCAATTTTAGTAGTAATAGGCGGAGCAAATGGAGATGTGAAATTGGAGGGTCAACAGATACCGAGAAATGATCATTTTCGTTATTTAGGATCGATTATCCAAAAAGATGGAGATATTAGTGATGATGTTACTCATAGGATTAGAGCAGGCTGGGTTAAGTGGAGAAGTGCTAGTGGCGTTTTGTGTGATAGGCCATTAGACCCACCATGTTATATGGGATAAAGTGTTGGGCAACAAGAAACAAAATGTGCAGAAAATGAGTGTGGCGGAGATGCGAATGCTAAGTTGGATTTGTGGCAAAACTTGAAAGGATAAAATTAAAAATGAACAAATTCGTGAAACAGTAAAACTAGCTCCTATAGAAGATAAATTGAGAGAAAATCGACTTAGATGGTTTGGACACGTCAAGCGTAGACCAATGGATGCTCCTGTAAGGAAGAGTAATTTAGTTAGTATTGATGGTAACACAAGGGGTAGAGGTAGGCCTAAATTGACTTGGTGGGATATTATAAAAAAGGGCATGATGTCATGTGGTTTAACCGAAAAAGATATTGCACTGGACAAAATGGAATGGAAAAATATGATTCATGTGGCCGACCCCAAATAATTGGGAAAAGACTTTGTTGAGTTGAGTTAAGTAGTATTTAGAAGTGGGAAGGACAAGTGGCATCTAGGGACATAATTGTAATTAGTTCAATGACTTAGAGCCCAAGTTACCTCCCATCTATAAATACTCATTTGGGGCATTCTACAATTTTGAGAGATATAGATTTGAGAGAGTTATTTCTTCTTGCTCCCATTTGATGTCTTTTACATCAATTGGTATTAAAGACTCGTTGGCTCTACCCATTGTTGTAAAAAAATGAAAACTTGTAAACAACGTCAAGATGGGTCCAAGAAGAAAATATGCCCTCGTGAAAAATTCTATCGAGCATCTCAAGGAGGTTATCAACCGGTTAATAGCCCGAATGGATGAATTTGACGCCCGTCTTCCACCACCGACAGCCACCACAGGCTGCCCTAGTATCGCTCCGGTACCATCTTAAAACTTTAACCCTGATTCCCCATCTTCTACTCATTCCAGCCTCTACTCCCCAAAAATCAAAACCCTACAAACGCTAGTATCAACTAGGGGTGGCCGTGGGCCGGGCCTGGGCAGGCCCGGTCGGGCTCGGGCCGGGCTTGAAAAATTAAGTGTTATCCCAAGCCCGCTCGGGCCTAGATCGGGCCTTATTATGTAATCCCAAGCCCGCCCAGATTTGAAAGCCCTTTACCCAGGCCCGCCCGATCGGGCCCTATTATGTTAATTAAAAGATTTTTTTTTAAATTAAAATACCTATTTTTTTATTTAAAGACCAATTTTTTTAATTAAAAATCTGTTTTTAACTCCATATATTACAAAGTCCATATATAAAGTTTCTCACTTTACATGAAAAGACTTGGTATACGTTTTTATATTTATAAAAGTTCCCCCCCCCCCATATATATATATATATATATATATTTCGGGCCTCGGGCCGGGCCGGGCCTCATCGGGCTTAAGAACTCATGCCCAAGCCCGCCCCAAAAAAAATCGGGCCTATAAAATTTTGCCAAGCCCGCTTTTCGGGTCTATTCACCTTACCCAAGCCCTATTTTTTTATTGGGCGGGTTGGGCGGGCTTGGCGGGCCTCGGGCCTATGGCCACCCCTAGTATCAACTACCTCCAAAGTGCAGTCACCTCAAGTGGAGGGGCCCCACCACCACCCACGGCCACTTCTTGGCCCTTCATAGCCGCCGGCGACCCACGGCAAATGGGGCAGAACCCCTCGGCGATCACCATCTCACCATTGCCATCTGGGAAGCGCTCCTCCGGCCGAGGCTATCAAATGCCACTTGTGAGCCCTACACTGGTGGCCGAACCACTGCTCCAATGGTCGGCGACAAGGTTTTAGCCCACACGCGCTGCCTACGAAGTCAACACCCTCAAGAATCGATCCAAGCAGGTCGAATCCAGCCCCCAATGAGGCTAGAAGCCCAAGATGGTCCAAACCTGAACCCTAGACAACATACCGACCCTCAAGGTCTGTCGGCGCGGATGGCAGCTCTTTGCCCTCTTCCAGTGTTCTCCTCCACACAACATGGGCAGACCACTCCTCCAGTGGTCGAAAACCCCTCTCCAACAATAGCCGACATTATCCATGCCTCCGGCGACCAAAAGGGGCACTAAAACCAACCGACGGTGTTCAAGGGTGTTCCAACTTCAATCCGGTAATCAAGAAGTCAATCAACCAACAATCTTGCCCAAATGACAAGATTCCGATTGTAAACGAGCCCATAATGATCAATGAGCGAGATCTTAATCAAGAAACCCCTGGGTTTCTACCCTCTCATGTCCAAGAAACCATACAAACCCACCCTAGCCTCCCCATTTACCCACTTGTGTTTGGAACCCATCAAACACCTATCTCTACACTTGAAACCCTAAACCAACTCGCTCCCACAATCCACAATTATCAAGAATCACCACCACCCAAATTATCATCACACCACCATCATCTTCCATCCCTCACCTTCCACTAGGGGTGGCAAATTTTAACACGGCACGACAACACGACACAAAATTGGCCCGAAAAACAAGACTTGTCGTGTTTCGTGTCGTATTTTTGTTCTTGTTTTTAACACGAAGTCGGGTCGTGTTCATGTCAAAAATTAAACATGAAATTGATCCAATTGACACGACCCATTTAACACGATTTGAACCCAATTAACACAACCCAATTACACCTAATTAAACCCATTTCAAAATTAAATACATCCTAACCCTACACTTGTCAAAAAATAAACCTATCCCATTTTAACTCTAAAAACCCTAATTTCTAGCATCTAAACTTAAAACTCACGGCCACACCCACTACCAACTTCATCTCTCCCTCTCTCTCCATTCTCACCTCCATTTCTCGTCAAAGAAGAAAAAGAAAGGTAATTACCCGATCTCATATAATTTATTTATTTATTTATGAGATCCCGATCTCATATTTATTTATAAACTGAAAGTGTATTTTTTTTTACCGTGTATATTTTTATGACAGTGTCTGCTCCCCACCACCATCTCCAAGAAGCTCCGGTTGAAAAAAAGTCTCCGGTTGAAAGCTTGATTTGCAAAGAAAGTTGAAAAAACCCTCCATCTGTTGATATAATTTGACATAAATAATTTTGATGTAATAGGTTCATTTTTTATGGGTTCATATTTTTGCTGCTGTGATGGGTTCATTTTTTATGTAATTTTACAGAAATAATTTTGGTTCAATTTTGCTACTGTAACTATGTAGTTGTAATTTTTGGCTATTATTATGTTAGCATCTGTTAGTTGAAAAATCGTGTTAGCCTGTACAAAAAATGGGTTTCGTGTAAATCGTGTTAATTTGAAAAATCGTGTTTAGCATGGTAATTCGAACAAAAAAAAATTCGTGTTAATCATGTCGTGTTTTTACGTGGTTCGTGTTCATGGCGCTTAAAAAAAACACAACTTCGTGTCGTGTCGTGTTAGCGAAAAACACGACCCAATAGCACGATTTGCCACCCCTACCTCCCACCACCTCGCATCCTCGTATCATCACATTTACCCCCCCCCAAATTACGACACAAATCCCATCACCACACACCATGACCCTCACCTCTGACACATTTAAACCTACCCACGCCACCACCCTCAGAGATACCATGAAACCCACTAATTTCCTTCCATACCCCCGGTCCCAACCACCACTATTTATCCTCCTACATCTCACATTGCCTTTCCCACGCTTCTGCCCCACCTATACTCCACACTTCTTCACCTATAGGCCACCCGGGACATGTTCCCCGCACCCATTCTGTATGGGATGCCCGTTCTGCTCATTCAGTACGAGAGAGGATTGACTTTCCTCCACCTGACGGTCCACCCTAACCCCAACCCCATTCTCTCCCAGATATTGAGCCTCTACCGCTTACTAACTGGCGTATTGATATGTCATTTTTTGACTCTCTGATTCCTAAGGTCAACCCATATGTGTCTATCACTAAGAGGAATTGTTTTTTTACTACTAGAGAGGGCACCAGATGGACCATTACCCCTACCGAAAGCCTATGGTTCCCGCTACACCACCTTCCCCGCCTATGGAGGCCGTACCACCCTATATTCCTCCTTCACCAGTCCCACTTGAGGCACCACCACCACCACCTTCTGATCCTCCTCATCCACCACCTCGGAGACGGTGACACAGAGCCAGATTGATGCGTCTCCATTAGGCGATGATGAGTTAGATGAGGGTGATTTGACCCTACAGGGTGGCGATACCGTCACACACTTAGCCCTCCAGCTATTATTGAGGAACATGCAAGGCGATATTCGGGTGGATGTCCTGATGTTCAATGGCCACCTTCAACCCGACATCGTTATTGATTGGCTCACCGTAATGGAGCAGATTTTTCAGTACAAGCGACTGAAGGGTCGCCGATGTGTTCTGCTAGCAGTGATCAAGTTTCAGGACTACGCCAGTATATGGTGGAATGATTTGAAGCAACGCCGTGCCATTGAGGGCCAACCTCCTATCCAATCCTGGGCCGAGCTCCGAGCACAATTGATGGCTGCCCCTTTGTTCCCGTTACCTACGAGCGCGACCTCTTCCTTCGGATACAGTCTCTCAGGCAGGACCAGTGTTCTAAAAGGTAGATCTGTCAAAAAACATGATAACCCATTAACACGACACGAAATTATAAGTTAATGGGTTTACCTTTATTAGGTTTGGGACATTAACGGGTTGACACGGTAGACCTGTTAACACTAACGGTTTGGGTTTGAAAATTTACTTGTACCCGTTTCTACCCGTTAATACCCGTTAACACTAACGGGTACTATAGGGTCACCCAACCCGTACCCGATAAAATTAATCATTAAAACCCATTATTTCTAAATCCTTTAAGACTAAAGGGTACTATAGGGTCACCCAACCTATACCCAATAAGAATTACAATTAAAACCCATTAGTTTTAAACTATTAAAGACTAACGGGTACTATAGGGTCACCCAATCCGTTACCCGTTTAGACCCAAACTGATTCGTTAATATTAGCGGGTGGTAACGGTTCGGGTCGTGTACCCGTTAATATTAATGGTTCGTGTTTGAGTATTGTCATTAGACCCGTTAGCCTTAACGGGTCGTGTATGGGTTAGGGGTGTTTTGACCCTTAACCCGTACACGACCCAAACCAACCCGTTGACAGATCTACTAAAAGGCGCGCCTAGGCTTAAGGCTTAGGAGAAACGCCCCGCCTACGCCTTATTCTTGGTAAAAGGCTTAAGGCGCACTTTAAAAAAAAAAACTTTAGTGAAACGATATCGCCTTTTAAAGACTTTTTTACAAACCGGACCAATATCTCGTCCAAAACAATCAAAAGACAAACAGTATCCCAAACCTCTCTGTCTCTCGTTCAAAATACATCCTAACATTGTCGACCGACTTCCGACTAAAAATCTGTTTGTTTCATTTAAAAGGTGAAAAATACATTTCTTATACTGAATCATTTTGTATTGATTATTGATTGTCGATTATTGATATTGATTATTGATATTGATTATTGATTGTCGATTATTGAATGATGAAAAATACATTTTGTATATTGCTTATTAAATGTTGAGAAATACATTATGTATATTAATTATGGAGCATGCATATGAGAAAGATGACTACCAAACATACAGATATATTTTCAAAATTCAAGGTATGTATTATTTTATTATATTACTAGCCCTAGAATAATTAAAATAATAAAAAAAGAAAAAACGCCATTTTACACCTAGGCTTCGCCTAGGCGCGCCTAGCCTCCTAAGGCTTGACCACGCCTTGCACCTTTTAAAACCTTGGGCGGGACACTTTAGTTTTAGACTATATGGAGCGTTTCCAGCTTCTTTGTACTCGTGCCCGTTTAGGCGAGAGTGAGGAGCAGCGGATTAGTCAATATATCCACCGTCTGCAGAGTTATATTCAACGGGACATTGCTTCGCGTGACGTCACCTCCTTTGCGAAGGTGGTTGAGTACGCCATCAAAGTAGAGTCCTTCCATCAGACTGCCCCTCCACCTCGTGTCCGCTCCACTGATGCTCCTCCAGTCCCTGCTGTTGCTAGTGTCCCCGTGTCCCGTCCTACTTCAGCCGCTTCGACCTCCACTGTTCCACCTCCTGCACCCTCTCACCCAATAACATTCAAATGTTACAATTGTGGCGTGATTGGCCATCGAACTTCGGATTGTTCCCTCCCACGACGTCGCGCTCTCCTAGCTTCTGACGACCCTGAGTATCTCGAGGAGACAGAGGAAGCCCCACCCTAGTATGCCCTCATTACTTTTCTAGATGGTGACACTAAAGGCCTTCTCCTTTGAGTTCGATGACGAACTCTTTCGGGGGGGGGGGGGGGGGGGGAGAGTGATGTGAACAAGGGCCTTTTCATCAATTTTTTAGTCTTTTATTCTCCCTGGTATTGCATTGTAATTTTCTTGTATTTTTCTTTTGTTAGCATTTAAAGGTGGGAAGGACAAGTGGCATCTAGGGACATAATCTATAGCTTAGATCCCAAATTACCTCCCACCTATAAACACTCATTTGGGGCATTCTACAATTTTGAGAGAGATTGATTTGAGAGAGTTTGGACGAGAGTTATTTTCTTCTTGCTCCCATTTGACATCTTTTACGTCAGATTTTTTGGGTTTCAATCAAAAATCCGAATGCCACTGAAACATTTATCCGCCAAGACACCCTCCCAGCCGATCGGTAGCTCCGATTTGAAGCCATAACTCGAACTGGGGCTTTGTACGCCACTTAATACAAAAACACACCAATAGCGAGCATCGCTCTGATACCAATTTGATTTGTAGTGGGTAGCAGAAGCGATTAATTACACTATACAACAACAGCAATAACAATGATAAAATGGAGGAAACTCACTTTAATTCTTCATTCATAAAAGTCAAATTGTGTTTACAAATGGAGGCCAAAGGCCTTATATATGATGAGGTTAGCTTGCTAATCAAGCTAACCATAAAAGCTAAAAGACTAAAAAATGACAAAATAAACAAAAGAAAAATAAACTCTTAACTATACTTTGACGCCAAGTAAAGACCCTAATATAACTAACATACCCTAACCTAGAATATTCCAAAGGAATATTCATTTATTATACCAGTAAAATAAAATCAAAAATCAAAAATCAAAATCAAAATTTTATTTCAGATCCGCCTCCTTGTACCATGTGTCATGCATATACATCACTATGTGGTCTTCCCTGGGAGCAGTAGTGGACAAGACTACATAATAAGATCCCCCAAAGTGATGGTACTCCTCAACTTGAAGGGCATACTCAATCGCCTTACCTAGTGCGGGATTGTCTTGCAAGCTCAGTTCAAACGAATGCGAGTCTGGAGGCTATGAATGTAGAGCCCTACTCTCTCTTTCTCTATCTCTCAACCCAACTTATGTGCAAACCAATTGACCCAACTTATGTGCAAACCAATTGAAAATTTCTCTGTATATTCCTATCACAAGAGTCGACCCCTGATGGAGATCTTGAACCCTAACAAAGATTTCCCTCGCATAGTTTTAGGGGATGAAAGTAAGCTTCATGTATTTCTTCATTTGAAGCCTAAACTAAATAGATCTCTTCCCCTATCCGGGTGAACTTATTCCACCAAACCTTGACAAACCCTTGAAGCTTCGTATCGACCAAAGCGCACATGTGAACTCCTGAAATGCTCCAATATTTAAAACAACTTTTCAATAGTGACCAATTAACAAAAGCATCTGTATCGATGAGCCTTTCAAAGGTAGGCGAATCCACCTGAATGTCACCACTTGGGTTCTTCTTGAGAAACCTCAAAACTCGATCCAAATGGTATACTCAATGGCACCAACCGGCGCATCTCGGTGACCCTCATCATCATCGAAGGATGCATATCACATGGCTTCTTGTAAGGTGTTAGAGGTGCTTCAAGAGTTTCTTCTTCCTTGGAGATCGAAAAGGGAAATTGTCCATTAAGTACCTATGGCCAAAGCATAGAAAATAAGCTTGGTGCTCAATAGAAACCATTGTAGTTATATTTGGGCTCAAATGTCGAAAGGGGACTCATCACAATGCCATTCCTTGTGTTTAATATTGATGGATGTGGGCAGTGGGGATGGAGTCGATTAAGACATTGAAGAAGGATAATTAACTAAAATTTGTATTTAATTTGTAAGTTTTCGTATTATTAGAATAAGTGAATATTCATCCATAAACAGTTAAAGATATTTTAGTATTTAGTCCATTGCTACTACTTGGGCAAAAGTCTATTGGAGCCTATAAATATATTGTATCCTTTCCTTTTGTAATCAACCAATAACTTTATGAGAACCAAAGGAAAAAACTCCTAATTTTCTAGTTGTTGTGGACACTTACGCATGTTTGCATCAAATTGGTATAAGATCAATGTTTGCATTGAAGCGTTTCGAATTATGACTACAACTCGAAAAACTTGATTGACCGACCAAGTGGGTTGGCCAATATATATTCTATAAATGGTCAGTTTTTCAATAACCAAAAACATATCATTTTTTACACTTTTGAGGGCCCGACGTCGAGGATCTAAAGAAGATATCACATCAAAAAGCAAGTCAACCAATTCTTCGCAAGCCTATAGACGAGGCAACTCCCTTCAAACCCCACCTCCAGCTTTGCAGCAATTTTCGAACACAACTCTAGCCCTCATGATAATTTTACTGTACAACTGCATCGGTTACATAGTCATGGGCTACGAAGACTACCAGACGAGAAATGAAAAACAAATATTTGAGTCTTGTTTCCAGTTTCGCAAGCGTTGTCAAACACGAAGAGAAAAAGACGGCTTCTATTGGAGTAAATTTCTTATCAACTTAAACTTATTAATAATGCAAGAATTATAAAGTAGACACTATACAACATGTGTACATGGTTCGGTCTTAGGGTGACCTAAGTCCACAAGGAAAGAGGGAGAGATTTTATATTAACAGCCGAAATTATCAGTTGCATGTCTCCGATCTCCCTATGGCTTTATATAGTTGCCTTACAAGTACTACAGCAACATTTAGGCATCAAGTTACACCGTTTGGCGAGTGGATAAGTGGTCCAGAGGATCTAGATAGGGACACTTACTCCTGGATGAGTGGGGGGATTGGCACTTCAGCTGCATGTCAAGATAGTGTGCAGTGATAATTATGGCATATCAATTGTCGGTCCCTCCCTTTTTGGCCACCCCAAAGACTGGTTAATTACTCATGTGATAGGTTGAATGCTTTCACCACCATCCAAGGGACTGATTGTTTTCTTCCATCGACTGAACGTTTGGCTGCTAGTGACTGCAACACCTCTCGGGCTTCGGCCTAATGCTCAACCGATGACTGGAAAGAATTCCCCTCATCAACTTCCATCAGGATGCACGTCGGCAAAGACCCAACCAAGGCAAGGACGATGAATTCCATACCAATCAACGAGGCCGGACAGGCAGATGTTGCAGTCGACAACATCAGTCATGAAGTTGAGTAAGATGTGAGGGAAGGTGAGGTGAACACATATTGTATTAAAGTCTCATTAAAGTTAAATGAATATAAGTTGGGCCAATTGCTTTATTTATAATAAAAATAAAACCAGGGACCTAAATTTAACACAACCAATAGATAAACCTCGACAACTGGGGACTTAAATAATGGAGTTTAAAATAAAACTAGTAACCTAGGAAAGGGTTTGCCTCCAACTCAAAGGAGTACAAATATCGAATGATCTTCATTATCCTTCATTGGCTCGCCCGCTTGAAAAAGGAGCCAACAACGTAAAATTTCAGCGTACCGACTAACTAGAGGCGAACATATCCCAAAAGGGATCCACATAAGCATGAGCAGTTGTCCCCAATCCTCAATAGAAAACGAAGGTTCGTCATATTTAGGAGGAAAGAAACTCCCCGCGCAAAGCCTCCATATATTGAAACAAAAATTTTACGGGCCCTTTTTTCAATTTCCAAATCCAATTCATACCCATAACCAACCTGTGATGTGATTTTCATAATGGCTGCACAAATATCTCCAAGCAAATCTTGCCAATGGGTTTTAAACTCTCGTACTCCGATTTTAATATAGCGAGTCCTCATCACAATTATCGAAGTTGTTGTAGAGAACTTTGGAGAACTCGATCATATCTCAAGGACAGTATCCATCGTTTCGCAACTATGAAACACGGATACGGGTGTCGTGTCCGACATGACACGGACACGGCAAATCTAAAAAAATTAGGATACGACATATTGAAAATTATATTGAAAAATAGATATATTGAAAATTATACACACACACACACACACACATATATATATATATAGGGAGAGGATCACAAGTGAACCTAAAAGTCGAACTTTTTAATGAACCTTAACAAAAAACACCTAACTACCCATTACTTTTAATTCCTACGGTGTAATTGGTCCGCGCCAGCGGCAACAAACACGCGTGCTATGAAGCACCGACACTCTCCCGAAAGCCACGAGTCAGCTTTAACACAAGTCCGACACGCGACACGCTCCGACACGTTGCCGACACGATGGGACATATTTGGACACGTTGCCGACACGCTGGGACACGTAAAAAGGACACTTTTTTTAATTTTTTTTTTTCTTATGTGATTATGATTCTGCCTTATTTATAATTTTTAATGTTAAAGTGTGTTTGAATTTTGTTTTATATGGTCAAATTTCTTAATTTCATGTTAAGAATGCTATAATAATGTATGAAAAAAATCTATTTTATTTCATTAATATATATATTTAAATATATATTATATATTTTAACATATATTATATATTATACGTATCCTAGCGTGTCGTATCCTAGTTTTTGGAAAAATCACGTGTCGCGTGTCGTGTCGAAACACGTATTACGTGTCGAGTCCGTGCTTCATAGCACGTGTGTGACCCGAGACCCCTTACCCCCCCCCCCCCCCCCCCCCCAAACCCACCCTACCCTCACCATAGCAGACCACTAGTTAAAAAAAAATTAAGTTGCTGGAATGGTTACTCAGGGGCGGGGGGTGGGGGAGTATGTAAAAAAATAATCGATCGACACGCATGTCTGGTGCCGCTGGTGCAGACCAATTACAACATAAGAATTAAAATTAATGGGTTGTCAGGTGTTTTTTTTGTTAAGGTTCATCAAAAAGTTCGTTTTTTAGGTTCACTTGTGATCCTCTCCCTATATATATATATATATATATATATTGAGAGAGAGAGAGAGAGAGAGAGAGAGAGAGAGAGAGAGAGAGTGCTCAAATAGCTAAATTTTAGCCGATCCTATAAACGACATTGTTTTGCATTAACATGAGCATACTTTTTTCTTCTTTAATATAATGCAAAACGATGTTTTTGAGGAGTCCATTTTAAATTCCACTATTCGAGTCTGTATTTAATCGGTTTTGTGTATATATATAGTTGTTAAACTAATTTATCAAAATTAACATGGTTAAATATTTTATAATGACAATTAAACCGTAAATTAAAAGTAGGCATTGAAACCGAGTTAGAGATTAACTTCATTCATGTTTAACTTTAATTCTTACTATGTATAAATTTAAAAAAGATATACTTTTTACATGATGACACTAAAATTTATTATAGTTAATTAGTTTTTGGTGACTAGTTGTGTCTGAGAAGTGTCCGCGAAATGTCCGCCTTCTTTAAAATGTCAAATAAGTCTGACACGCCCAGTGGAGTGTCAGCCACGTGTTCACGAAGTGTCGTACGCGTGTCGGAGTGTCCGGAGTGTCCGACACGGGTACGTCACCTCTGGAGAATTGTCCTCGCTTTATAGCTTCGCAACCATACTCCAGCGTTCCTCCTTCGAAAAGCTCTTACTAGCGTCCAATCACCTAGAATTCCATTACCAGTTGGTTTTTCGGATATACCTTTTTCTGCTCTAGCCTTTAAGCATTTTCAATATTCGATTTTCCAAGACCTAGTTTTCCTTTTCACTTTATTATGATCAGTGGCCACTTGAACGATACACCGTTATTATCAAACTTCGTCTTTGCTGATTTCCCACTTGTCCCTTATATTGACTGGCTTCAGCAGTTTGGGCATAGACGTAGGGAAGCCCACCTTGGGTGTTACAGGTTGAAAAGAGAGAGAGAGCTGAAGGCAAAAGAGGTTGGCCAAAATGGTTGAGATTGTTGATAGTTTGGGACCCAAGTTTAGAGACAATAATAGAGTCCATTAAGATCCTCCAAGTGCTCATAATATATTGAAGGGGGCAAGAAAGACAGTCATATCAGCCGACTGGGAAGCAGTGTCCACAAAAACACACTTCACCCTTACAAGTGGTCAAGGCCTAATCGTCCTCATCAGCATGCCTAATGGAGAGGGGTCTTGTCATAGCCAATAATTGGCTGCTTGTTCAGATAGTCAGTTCATGGCCTGTCTAGGCCTAGATTATTGGTTGAGGAAGCTTTATACTGCGGGTGGGGGTGGGGCCGAAGCCAAGTTAAAGGGCCCTAGGGGGTTGGGATTGCAATGGGTACCACGAGTAAGGAAAATAAGGGTAAAGTGGTCCAGAAAAAGTGAGGCTGCTGGAGTTTCGGCTGGAAGGCGGACGGAGGAGCAAGGGGCATGCATCGTTAGGTTGGTGGTTATAGGCCGAGTAAATAAGAGGGCTGAGCCGAAGCCCATACATACAGGGACTGCAAAGGCGCGTGTAGCAGCAGGTTTGTGCTTGGTCCGGTGTGGGGCGCGACATGAATCAGGTTGCTCACGGCAGCTGTGAGAAACTGGAACAAGTGGAGACCAACTATGGAGGGGCGACCGGATGATGAGGTGGCACCAACGGCGGGGCATCTAAGTGGCAGTTAAAAAGGCTGAAACTGGTGGAGCTAGGGCCCTACCAAAGCTTGGATCTGAGTTGCCAAGTGGTAGACAACCTTCTCCACACAATTGGAGTTCTTTACCGGCATATCAGTCGAGAATTCGGTCGACGTATCTCTGATATCACTGTGTGTGAACGCACAATTTCTACTACAATCCAATATTCGAAATTACGTTTGAGGCAATAGTCTCATGGCACGCATCATGGAGAGACTATGAATTGCCAAGGAGCGGCTATAGCCTCAAGGGTATTTTGCGAAACCATAGCCTTAAATGGCTATTGCTATAGCCTTAAATGGTTGTTGCTATAGCCTATATTTTTATAGTAAAACCCTATTTTTCTCTTTTTTACGGTAAAGAGTTAAAATTCTCACACGAGTCGAACCTCAGTCCCGACATTTTGAAATCTTGCCCTGCTGCCAAACCCTAGCCTCAACCTTCCAAAACAGGCCTCTCTGTCTCTCTCTCTCTCTCTCTCTCTCCCCTCTTAAGGGTATTTTGCGAAACCATAGCCTTAAATGGTTGTTGCTATAGCCTCATTTTTTAAAGTAAAACCCTATTTTTCTCTTTTTTTTTGCAAGGTAAAGAGTTAAAATTCTCACACCAGTCGAACCTCAGTCCCGACATTTCGAAATCTAAACCTGCTGCCAAACCCTAGCCTCAACCTTCCGAAACAGGTTCATCTCTCTCTCCCTCTCTTTCTCTCTCTTGATTGTGTTTGAAACCCCATTTGTGTTCGAGACCCACACCTCTCTGTTTGCTTTTTTAAGAATCTGTGTTCATTTTTTGGAGATAATGCGTAGTGTTCGTTTTTTGGAGAATCTGTGGAGGATCAATTTGGGTGACAAAGGGATTGCGATTAATGTGGCATCTGTGGGAGTGGGGATTAATTTGGGTGGGGAGGGGGGGATCAATCTTTTAAATAAATTTTCAAGTTTTTTTTTTCCTATTTTAAGGTTTTCTTTATTTTTTATTTTTTTTATCTTTTAAATAAATTTCTGAGATTTTTTCTCCCTTTTTTCTATTTTTAAGGTTTTTCTTTATTTCTTTAACTAATTGGCTATCTTCTCTAACAATGTTAGGCTCGAGGTTCCAATTGCAAAACTTAATGTACTTCAAGATTTAATTTGTCAAATTCAAACATTGAAGATGTTGCAAATTAAGCTAAACTTTAGATAGTGTTTTTTCCCTAAAGAAATAACTAGAGAATGAAAACTATGCACATAACTAAAAGATAAACCTAGATAACCAAGGATCATAATTAAAGAGCATAAAATAAAACTATTATCCTAGGATAACCTAATAGATGATAACAAAATAAAATTAAAAAAAGGAAAATTATCTCTCTCCCTTGGCAGGGCTGAATAGGCTGACAGCCCCCTCAAGCAGACGACCCATTCGCATCGGAAGGGATCACTAGAAAAGGTGGGAACCTCACGCCGCTGACACCTGTAAGCAGCAGTGTCGCCATCGAAGGATCCATTACTGTCGTCACTTAAATGTGAAGGCCTATCGACTACGGTTAAATCGTGCGCAAACAGGCCTGTAAATTGAGCGCCCGAGGCCCGAAGCCCGCCCGTTCGGCCCGCTATTTTCGGGCCGAGCTTTATTTGAGTTTGAGCCGAGCCGAGCCTGAGCCAAAATTTCAAGCCTGAATAAATTTCGGGCCGAGCTTGAGCCGAACCTCGCCAAGCCCGAATTGGGCCCGAAGCCCAAACTTCATATTTATAAATAAATAATTAAATAATTTATATAATATAACATATTTATGTTAACATTGTTTAATTAGGTTTCGTTCTTTTATTTCATTTACGACTTTTAAAAAAAAATCATTTGTCATAATACATTAGATTACATGTGAATTTCAATTTTGTGATTTTATTGTTATTATCATTATGGGTATTTGATTTAATAATTGCTCAAGTCACAATAGACCTTTGTTAGTGATCAACTTTTGCTAAATGTATGAAATTTAATAAGCATTTGTAGGTTTTCACTCTTATTTCCCTTATTTTAATTTAATACATTTCATAATTATATATTTTATTTCATGAAATATCAATTAGATTTTAATGTGTAATTATGTCCATGATGGAAATACAAGAAAAAAAAAATTAATTCAAACTTTTTTAACAAAAAAAATTGAAATCGGGCCTGCCCGAAATCGAGTCCGAAGCCCGTAATATATATGAACCGAGTTCGGGCCTAGGTGGGAAAAAATAATTCGGGCCGAGCTCGGGCTTGAGCATGGGTAAGTGAGTTCGGGCCGAGCCTGAGCAACCCCAAGCCCGGCTCACCCAGCCCGATTTACAGCCCTATGCGCAAGTATGGGGAGAGTCGACAAAGTTTTTTTAGGTGCCCAATTCAGTGTGGTGCAATTCAGCAAGAAATCTTGCTCGTCATATTTGTTATGTAATGAGTATTAGTCAATGTAAAAGAATGAGCTATGGTGTAGCTTTGTAAAAAAGGACCAAACTAGAAATGTTGTAGTTCTTTTAATCGAACAATGTCATTTACTTTAGAAATAGTACAACAATTGTCTAGCCCAGGACACCACGTTAACTTGACTCGTCAAAGATTAATGGTTCGCCCTTCTTAAAGATTAAAGGTTTTAGGTAAGCTGGCAGATTTTGATCTGACAAGTAGTATCAGTGCCAATGGTCTCGGGTTCGACTCTTGCCTGTGTAATTTGTTGGGCGGTTATGTTGGAATGGGAGTATAACAAGTGCCTTGGGGCACGTTGCTAACTAGACCCGTAAAAGATTAATGGTTGGCCCCTTTTAAAATTAATTGATATTAGTAAGATGGCGCCTTGAGATCTGACAAGATCAACAGTTTGATGACGGTTCGTTAATTTGAGCTGATGTGGACAGCTAGAAGTAATTACAATGCAATTCACTTTTCTCTCTCAATCATTTCTCTCTCTAAAGCTCCCTAATTCTTCTCTTCTTTCCCATCTCATTCTCTAATTCTTCTTACTCTAAATTTGGTAATGACAAGACTCTGGAATAACAATATCGAAGTCCATCGTTGCCCTCTAAATCATCACATAACAAAATGGGTCTAGGTCAAGCCTTGTTTGGTTATAAGACTCGGGATCACTATTGATTTTGATATCAGAGCAAATTGGGTTCTACAAGCCCAACAGCTACTACAGCCACTACTGTCCAATAGAATTTGTGCACACTGATTTCATTGGGCTGGAAAAACTTTGGGTTTCTCCAAAATATTGAAGTGATGACAAATATGTTGTTTGACCCCAAGAAACTTGAAGAAAATAATTCCATGTCCCATTTAAAAATCCCCAAATATTCTAAATAATTATTAATTTGGCAAGGACTTCTCCAAATTTCCCTTATAGCTTATGGCAGAGCTTTGCCCGACCTGAGGAAAATGATGGATATGGATCATGTGGAACGGGTCGATGAAGAGAAAAGTAATTGTAATTTGTATTTAATTTTAGTGTTGCAGTATTATTGAAAATATGGGAATATTTACGCAGGAATATTTCTTAAAGAGCTTTTAATTCATTTAGGGTTAGTATGGAACCAAGTTAATTGGCGCCTATAAATATATTACTAATGAAGGTACATCATAATATCCCAACCAATGTTACCAGGATCGCGGATCGCATTGGTACGTGGTACGAGTACAGGGTACGTACCCTGGTCGGTACATGGTACGGTGGGGGTATACTTAGCTGGAACGCTATTACGGGTTGTAATTCGTTTTGAATTTCTATTGAGTTCGTAGGTAATCGATGTGTAATACAATTACCAAAAAATAAATTGATAAGTAATTCTTTTTAGCAACATCATATATACAAGTACTCAATTTAATTTGGCTAGAGAAAGTACTCATAATTTAAATTATGAGTTGTAGTATGAGTTTCCTACAGGTAATGATAAAGATGGGTGAAACCATGTTAAATTTAAATCATTTTTGATTGATTATATACAAATGAATTAAAAATTAAACGATTCTTAACTTAATTTTTCAGATTTTATTTAAATTTCAATTTTACCCTTTATAAGTATGTTTATAGTATATTTAAGCATATATATTATTGGGGTACAATCGTAAAATATACTAGTAATTAGAAGCTTAACATGCCACGTATCCCACAATTAATATTGTATATGTCTGATTGAAGCGTCATTTTTTATGGAGAATATAAGACTTAATTTGGAAAAGCTATATTAAAATTACTTTGGACAAAGAGTTTGACCCAAAGCATTTATCATTATTGCTCCGTGCAAAGTACTAACTTTTCAACTTTTATATTTAGGGCCCGTTTGGTTCTGTATTCAGAAAACTCAATTTAAACGTTGTTTTTAAATACAGTTTTAAAATTCAGTTTTTTGTGTTTATAATTATTGGTGTGCGTTTGGTAAATTTGTTTTTTAATACAATTTTTTTTTAAATTTTTACAAAATTGGCAAACATGTAAATTTATATTATACATGTGTGAGTGTGTGTGTGTATATATATATAGACATACATAAAACTTTCATACATACATATACATGAATGTATACGTATATACACACATGCATGCATGCATCACACATCATAAATTATATATATGTACATTTAACATCATGTATTTTTATGTATATTTCATGAGGTATGTTGGGAAGTTTAACTATATATATATACTAGCGGATGCCCGTGCCCGAGGGCACGGCGATAAATTTGCCCCCGTGATAAAACCCAACCTATAATAACCAGCCTTTTAAAAAAAAAAAAACTTAAAAAAAATATATTTTTTTTAAAAAATATTTTTTTTAAAAAAAATATTTTAAAAAAATATTTTAAAAAAAATATATTATTAAAAAAATAATAAGATAATAATGTATATATGTATCCATGCATACATTCATGTGTATGCATGCAACACATAAAATGCCATGGATGTTTATCATGCATAAGTTACTATTCATAACACCATTATCCCATATTATATAGATATATATATTACATGTACAATTCACTATAAAATTATATACATACATGAATTGATAATATTTTTTAATACATATGTACTACATGTATATTTTATATTATTCCATACATTAAAAATACATGTATAAAACTATATATAAGTATTATGTATCAATTAATAATATTATTTAACTTTATATTATTCTATACATAATTTTGTGTGCATGTACATATATATTTTTTTATTTATAAGAATTATACACATATTAATGTATTATGTATGTATATTATATATTAAGGTATAAATGCATTAAAATATTAAGAATGAATAATTCTGGGTTGAAAAATAAAAAACAGAAGTTATAAACACCCTCAACCTGTATTCTGAAAAACTTGATTATAACACAGAAATATTATAATTTAGGGCCTGTTTGGTTTGCAATTATAATTCTGTTTTCTGTGTTTAAATACAATTCTGATAAAAATCTGCGTTTGACAACCTGTTTTTAAACACTGAATTATAATATTTTTGTGTTATAATCAAGTTTTTCAGAAAACAGATTCAAGGTGTTTTATAATTTCTGTTTTTTTATTTTTTAACTCAGAATTAAATAATATTATCAATAGATACATGATACTTATATATAGTTTTATACATGTATTATTAATGTATGGAATAATGTAAAATATACATATAGTACATAGTATATATATATAAACTCCCCAAAATACTTCATTAAATATACATAAAAATATATGATATTAAATGTACATGTATATAATTTATAATGTATGTATGTATGCATGTATATATGTATACATTCGTGTATGTATGAAAGTTTTATGTATGTGTTTATACACACACACACACACACACACACACACACATACATATATATAATATATAAAAATACATGTTTGCAAATTTTGTCAAATTTTCAAAAAACTGTATTTAAAAACAAGTTTATCAAACGCACACCAATAATTATAAACACAAAAAAATGAATTTTAAAACTGTATTTAAAAACAACGTTTAAATCAAATTTTCTGAATACAAAACCAAACGAGCCCTTAGTGTTTAAAAACAGGTTGTCAAACGCAGATTTTTATCAGAATTGTATTTAAACACAGAAAACAGAATTATAGTTGCAAACCAAACAGTTACTCTCCAACTTTAGAAGACTTGTGATGTGAGTGTCTTTTTCACTGTCAAGAAGACAATTTGGCAGGATTAAACCCCAAAATAACCTTAGTTCTCAAAATAAAATAAACTAAAAGCCTTTTCATTTCAGCTCCCCCGAAGTCCAACGTACCAAAAAATTTAAACACAACTCATTGACTCTTAGGAACAAAAAATCTACGAAACACTACCAAGCTTGCAGAGTGTTCTCGCTTCAGTTAAAACAAAAAACAGAAAGGTTTGCTTATTTTAATGAAAAAGGAAGCTTCAATTGGAGTGGTCCATGAAGTTGGTGGGTGAGAAAGATTGCGGCTGTAAAAATCGCCTTCCATCCCTGGTATATATGAAGTTCGTATCACTAATTCATACGCAACCTTCATCGTCTCCTCTTACACTTCTATACCCTTTCTGTTTTGTAAAATCAGGATTTTTCATGTGTTCTTTATCTGCAAATATGGTAGTGTAAGGCTCTACCTTATTTGTGGAACACTATTGAAATTAGGGTCGTTCATTTTGCCGTTCTAGTGCGCGAACGCACCTCGTTCTGATACGCACGATCCAGTTAGGGGTACGGAGGGGGCACCAGCGAGTTATAGGTAACACTGATCCCAACATAAATATCCCTCCTATCTACCACCTACTAATATAGAAAAACTGAGAAATGGGAAATAAATGGAAGGGGACCACTAATAGATCATGATTCAAAGATATTACAAATAAACCCTCAACTCTTTATTCACACCACTCAAACTTCACTCTCTCTCCATTTTTAATTCTACTTTTACTGAAGTAGCATTCCACGTACTCATATATAGCACTTTTCTAAACTCTCTTTCCACGCGTTAATTTAGCATTAATTCCTAACATATATTCATCAATTAAAATGATATCGTATGCAATAGCATACACCATAGGATCTCATCTTATATATGTATAGTATAGGCAATTCATGCATAGGTAGTTGTTTCTATTGTAGAGCTCTATTATACATATAATTAATCATTTCAATATATCTTATTTAAAAACTCACTACATTTTATCTCTATGGACTAACATCTGATTGATTGTAAGAGAAAAAATAGCAATCAAATGCTACCAAAAAATGTTCAGATAGTAAGTGACAATTAAAGCAGAACATACCCCAGATGGATGTAAGGAAATGGAAAATGCTGACCGAGGAACACACTGTATCTGAGAAAGAATAAACCCATTCATGTCGAATCGAGTGAGAAATGGCTCTGCTCCAACAGCTAAAATCTGAAAAGAAGTTAAAAGCAATTCTAAGGGAAATTGAACCAAGAAAAAATGAGTTTGTTTCACTTTACCCCCTGAGATAATTGCATAATTAGACTTCCCTAGAAGGTTAAAAATTAGACTTACCCCCCCCCCCCCCCCCCCCCCGGCAGGGCGCACACACATGCAACAGATAATTCATAAGGTACAAGTGGGTTTGATGCACATGCGGGGGGCAAGTCTAATTTGAAACTTCTAAGGAGTAAGTCTAATTATGTAATTATCTTAGGGGGTAAAGAAACCCAAGAAAAATAAAACACAAAATGAATAAAAGGATAACTTCAAGAAGAAGAAAAATATTTATCAAGGACAACACAAGATAATAAAGCAACTTGGAGAATTCCTAGCATGCAAATACTTAACTGACTTATTCTACTTCATTTTTTATTCTTATGTGTCTAAGGAGCCCAAAATCTTCTTGTTCTTGGCATATCCATGAAGAAATACGTATGGGACCTTCCAAATTCATATCAAGTGACTCAAAACATCTTAAGAGTTTATACGGGTATTATTATTTTCATAAGAACTATGGGATTGGGAGGAGATTCATTACTATATATTAGCCTCCCCAAAATCAATTAAACAAAGGGAGAGCCACTTAAAAGTAACATGATCAAAATGGAAAAGAAAATATCTTACTAGTGTGCAAATGAAACAAATTTCTTTATCAGAAACAAAACCTTATTCTAAAACCACATAATAGTACATCTTGAGTGGACCAGCAGTCCACTAGATAAAATAATACAATAAGATAAATAAAAGGAAACAACTTACTTGATTATCATCAAATAATATATCTTGGATAGAAGCACGAGTAGAGATCTCTGAGACGCGTTCACAAGCAGGAAGACTCCACAGTGATAGAGCTCGTCCACTGCCACAAGCCTATAAAAGTAAAAAACGTATTATATTGGTCACACATTAAGCCATATTATTATTGCAGAAGTGTGATTATGCACCAACACACACTCAAGACACACAAAATATGACCTTCAATTAAAAAAAATCTTAAACTAGAAATAGTAGTAGCTTATCTTGAGATAGTCTTAAATATCACTAGCAGGTCACTGATGAATAAATAAATACAACTATGAATCACATGAACAAGAGATTCTCCACTACTAGAAAGGCGTATATTATCTAAATGAAGTAATCAATAATAAGATAAGTTCACTTACAATTTACACAACTGTTACTAATAACTGTCATGAGAGATTTTAATTACCAAACGTGATATCATAGAGCTCTTAACCATGAAAACCCGGAAATAATACAAAAAATGACATATACAAGTAAAGAGAACCAGTCAACGACAATTTTGAGAATATAAAGTCCCACATCGGAAAATTAAAGCCTTGAACCAGATTACATAAGATCATGGGGCCCCTCCACCCATTGCCAATTGGTTTTGACAATTAGTTTTGGATTGGATGTTCCAATGTTTAATTTACAAAATAAGAACTCTTACCAACCAACTCTCACTGGCATCAAGAGCAATGCAACTGACACATGGAACGAATTGTTTGAACTTATTATCTTGCACGGGCCTAATTACTCGAATACATTTTCCGCTTTTGCAATCTACACAAGACCAGATAATATATTTCATAAAGTCAAGGGAAAGTAAATGAGAGAAGAAATAATTGGAAAAAAAAAGTGGTCAATTTGAAGAACGAAATATTCAACTACAAGACATCTTGTCTCTTGCTGGTCCATATAAAATACAGTCAAATTACCCCATATTCGTGCTGTCCCATCCTCTGAACCAGTTATGATCTGTCAACCAAACAAGACGAGAACAAAAACAAATAGTGTAAAAGAACAAAGATCATATTTGTATATGAATAGTTAAATCATAAGCAACTGTATAGTGCGAAGAACCAGAGTTCTTCATATTTTTCTTTGATAAATCCTGTCAATGATTTCTAATAGAAAAGACACACCACCAATATGGCTATATAAAAAAGGTCGTATCCAGTGCACAAGGCTCCCACTTAACTGCAGGGTCTTGGAGAGGCAGAAGTCGACTGGCCTTACCCCCATATATGAAGAGGTTGCTCCCATGTCTCGAACTCGAGACCAACCATAGCTTGGGTGAGGGCACTTGCCATCACACCAAGGTACGACCTCTACCAATATGGCTATATATTAAATCGTTAAACCAAAACTTTTAAGCGATTTTAAAACCAAAAAAAATAATTAAATAAGAAATTCCAACAACATCTAACATGGTTAAGAACAGACAACAAAAAGGGAAGCACGATAAGAGGAAGAAACTTCACCTGATTGCGAGACTTACAAGCAACAATGCAATGCAAATAGTCTGAATGTCCTTTGAAAACCATTTTTATTTCACTTTTCTCCTGAAAATTTTCAACAAATTAAGTTTAGGATAACAGTTTCCAAAGAAAGTTGAAGGTGGTGTGTGTGCCTGTGCACAGATGCATACTCGCTTTGAGCTAATACATACCACATCCCAGCAATATGCGCAAGAATCACCGGCAGCCGCATAAATGGATCCTCCCTATTTTAGAAGAAAGAAAATGGTAGAGACTTATAAGAGTGCCAAATATAACTAGAATGGATAAGTTGACGCTAAGAATCAAAATCATTATAAGACTAACACATAAGACCTTGAAAGGAAATAGATTATAAGGTAACATAAGTTACAAGCCAATTGGAATGCATAGGGTGAGAACAACTAAATAGTCATATGGGGGTCGTCATGAACTAATTATATCTATTGAAAAGGGATTTTTCTGCTTATATAAAGGCTTCATGTTAAAAAGGTGGATTGTGAGTGTCCTAGCTTTATTGGGTTGATAAGGCTTATTCCATATCCCTAACTTACAAGCTTGGATCAAGATCCATCACAATAAATAAACATTGCAAACGGTTTCTTTTTGTGCAAGGCTGGCTCTGAGATTTTGGGGACCTAAGGCAAACCCTTGATAGTCGAACAAAAAAAAAATTGACACATTTGTTGTTTTGTAGACCTTTTATATTGCACGTAAGGCTCTTACGTTCATTACGGTTGGCCCTTTAACTCCTTTGTTGTTAGGGCTTTTTTAACTTAGTTTAAAATATTTGGGGTATTTTAAATAAACAAAAAATATAGGTCAGTTTAAATTTCTCTGAACTGGGGAGCCCTCCCCGTTTGGTGGCCCAAGGCTCTTGGGTCAGGGTCGGTAATGTCTTTGTGATTGTAACTGCTGATTCTTCAGCAACTTCCATCCAAAAATCTCCAACATTCTCAAGTCTCTAGCCGGATACCTATACAACTTCAATACATTAAATCATTAAATGCATGAAAAGCATTAGTAGAAGTCAATTACTAATGAGATTTGAATAACTCCAAGAGCATAGCCTAGTGGTATGGGCTCTTACCTCACAACCTAGACGTCAAGAGTAAATTATCTTGGGGCCACCTCCAAAAATGTGCTATGAGTGCGGATTGGAAGGTCTAAACATACCCTTGGAGATTAGTTAGGTGCTCAAGAGACCTAGACACCCCAAGATCTCCAAAAAACGATTTGATGAACGTTACAAAGAAATAAATATAACATTTGAAATGATTTCCCAATTAATATTTGTAGAAATATTTGGGGAATAATATTTTTTGTGTATTCATCTCTTAAAGGAGGAGGCAATATATATAAATAAATAAATAAAACTGACCCACTAATTAGGCTATCAAATCTTCTATCACTAATTACAAACATACCACTAATACACATTACAAATATATAAATAAATAAAAAAAGGTCGTAGCCAATGCACAAGGCTCCCACTTAACTGTGGGTCTGGGGAAGGGGGATGTCGGCTGGCCTTACCCCCATATATGGAGAGCCTGATCCCATGTCTCGAACCCGAAACCAACCGTAGCTTAGGCGAGGACACTAGCTATCGCAACAATGTACGACCTCTCACATTGCAAATATACCACTAATAATATATTACAACACTCCCCCTCAAGCTGGAGATTGGATATCAATCAATCCCACCTTGCCACAAATAGAGTCAATTTTAACCATGGTAAAAATATCTATCAACTGACAACGAGATGGAACGAAAGGAAAATAATTTTCTTTCATTCCACCTTTGATCGTACAAAATAACAATCAACCTCAATATGCTTAGTCCTTTCATGAAAGACAGTATTGCTAGCAATGTGAATGGCGGCTTGATTGTCACTGTAGAGAGGAGTTCGAGATTGAGCTGAAATGCCAAACTCCTGTAAGACAGTTCTCAACCACGTGAGTTTCAAACTGTATGAGCCATTACTCGATACTCGACTTCAGAACTAAAACGGGCAACAACCGGCTATTTCTTGCTCCTCCAAGTCACAATATTACCTTCAATAAAAGTACAAAAACCTATGGTCGATTTTCTATCTGAAGGAGATCCTGCCCAATCACGAAGATGGCTTGATAAAGAAATCCACGTCCGGGAGCATTCTTAAGATACTTGAGGATGCGAATGGCGGTATCTAAGTGAGGAATTCGGGGACTAGTCATAACTGGCTCCCAATACTAACTGCATATGAGATGTCAAGCCTGATAATGGTGAGATAAATAAATTAACCTAGAAGTCTTCGATACATTTCTAGATCTGCAATTGGATCACGTGAATCCGAAAATAGGTTATAATTTCCATCCATGGGAGAAGAAACTGGTTTAGAACCAAGATAACCAGTTTCTTTTAAAATATCCAGAATGCATTTCCTTTGAGAAAGACTAATGCCACGTTTAAACATAGCCACCTCAATACCCAAGAAATAACGATGCTTCCCCAAATCTTTGGTATAAAAACAGGAACCAAGGTGATCAATAAGACTCTGAATACCATTAGTGTCACTCCACATTCTGTCTTCTTGAAGAAGACAAAATGATTAGCTTAGTTGCGAGTCATGCCATGAGCAACAACAACTTTGTTGAACTTATCAAACCATGCTCGTTGGGACTGTTTGAGGCCATAGATAAATTTACTGAGAAGACACACATTTCCCCTTAAACTCAAACCCGGGTAATTGAGCAATATAAACATGTTCAGAAAGATCATCATGCAAGAAGGCATTCTATACATTAAGCTGATGAAGAGGCCAATTTAGAGAAGCAGCCAAAAAAATAATAATGCGAACAGAGTTGAGCTTAGCCACAGACTCTCTGTATAGTCAATGCCATAGGTCTGAGTGAAACCTTTAGCAACTAGGGGAACTTTAAGGCGATCAACAGTACCGTCGGGATTCTGTTTGACAGTAAATACCCAATGACCTCCAACAATCTCTGCATTAGCAAGTCAAGGAACAAGATCCCAAGTATGATTAAAATCTAAAGCATGTATCTCTTCCTCCATGGCAGTGCTCTAGCCATCCGGGATGTGAAAGAGCTACCCTGTAAGACTGAGGAATAACACAAGAGGATATCAGTAGAAATTTTTTTTTAAAAGGAGATAAGGGAGTATAAGAAGCATAATTAGAAATGTGATAAGTACAAGTACGAGTACCCTTTTGTACTGCAATAGGCAGATTAAGGTCTGTAACAGATGGAGCAGGAGGATTGCCAGACGCTAAGGTAGGTAGAGGAGGAGATGAAGAGGACCCATCAGGAGGAATATCTGGAGCAGTATTTTGGCGACGACGGACATACACCTATGCAATGGGAGGAGGAGGAGAGATAGTGGGGAAAATGATGGAGTCGGGAGCAGTAATGTGTAACACGATATCAGAAGGTATCAAATCCTAGAGAAGTTGTCCTTTAGACGAGTGGTATGGAACATCCTCAAAGAAGGTCACATGTGCTCTGACGAAACGTCGGCGTAGAGTAAGACTGGAACATTGATAACCTTTCTATGTGCAAGAGTAGCCAAGGAATATGCATTTGTGAACGCGGGGATCAAATTAGCCATGACCAAGTAGTAAGTTATGAACAAATGAGACACATCCGAAGAAGATGGAGGAAAGTGACGAATATCAGGAAACATGACTTGGAAAGGTGATTGATTGTTAAGAACATGAGATAGTGTTTAAAAATATATTTAACGTTTAAGACTGCCTCACTGCAGATGCAGAAGGTTTTGAGAACATTCATTTAAAGCATAAGACCTTGTGTAATGGCAAGAATACGACTATTTTTGCATTCAATAATCCATTTTGTTGTGGTGTAATGACACGGGAAATTCGATGAATAATGCCATGGGAGGCAAAAAATTGATTAAAACATTTATCAGTATATTCATGAGCATTATCACTACGAAAAGTGAGTAGGTGAGCATTATATTGATGACAAATTTCAGCATAAAAGGTCTTAAAGATATCAAACAGTTGTGACCGATTTTTAATAACATACATCCAAGTTAAACGAGAATAATCATTAATAAATGTAACATAATATGGAGAATAATCATTAACAAGTTGAAAAGGTTTAAAATATGGAGAAGAATCCCTAGGAGAAAAAGACACTCTACGGTGTTTACTCAGTTTACATGTTTCACAATTAAAAGGAGAAAAATTTGGTAAAGAGGGAACTAGAAGCCTAAGGGTTGCTGAAGAGGGATGCCCAAGTCAAAAATGCCATTGATATGGAGAAGTGGAATGAAAACCAACTGGAGCATAAGCATGGAAGAAGTAGGGTCCATCTTTCTCATATCCCCCACCAATCGTCCTCTTTATTTGTGGATCCTAAAAAACTCAAGAAATAGAAAAGAAGCTTACTGAGCAGTTGAAATACCGAGTAATTTTGCAGATAGAAAGCAAATTGAATATAAATTGTGGTAAATAGAAAACAGAGGAAAAACGAAGGCCAGAATTGTGAAAAGTGTCAATACCCTTAACACGTGTTTTGGAGCCATTAGCAATAGCAACAAACGAGGGAGAAGATGGATAAATAACACTAGAATAAAGAGATAGATCACCTGTTATGTTGTTATGTTATATGATCAGAAGTACCAGAATCAAGAGTACAAGGTGTACTAGAAGAAGAAAGAACGCCGATATTACCTTACATGCTAAACCCAACAGTGGAAGCAATAGATGCAGAAGAACGCTGAAGAAGTGAATCATACGCAGACTAGGTCAAAGTACCAGATGCCGCAGCAGTGGGAGCAGGGGTAAATGATTCCCCCTCAGGGGTAGCCTAATTTAATTAGCCCAAGCAGATTGCCATGAAGATGCCAACAAAAGTCAACATTATGGTTGGTCTGTCCATAATGAGTACATAGCTTGGTACCACGACCCCACGACCAGCAGTACTTCAGCCACGACTAGGTGTAGAAGAACTACGTCCAAGGCCCTCGCGATAAGGGGGAATATAAGATCCAGCCGAAGCAACTAAAAGGCTGAACGTGAATCAGCAGTCAGTGTAGAAGCAGAAATAACAACACGTCGGACACGAACAAAGGCTGAACTGACAGTAGGATTGTCCTTCCCACATAAAATTTGAGAACTAATAGGAGCAAGATTTGATTTTAAACCAGACAATAACTTAGCAACCCTGAATTCTTACCGATGTTGTTGCCTCTTAAGATCTATAGTGAATGGATGATAAACATTTAGTTCACCCAACATACCCTTATAAATCGAGAAATACTTATCCAAGGACCGATCACCCTGCGTAAGCAAAAATATATCTGTAAATCGTAGGAACTCCCAAATTTTGAAAATCGCTTTTCAATTAAATATTAATTTCCTTTAAGTGCGGAATAGGATGGCTCAAATTCAAAAACTACACAAACTACAAATTTTAATTTCTTTCAAATTAAAATTAAACTAAACTAAAAGCGAAATTAAATTATTCAAATATAAATATTTACTTAAACAAATTAATTTAACCCAAGTCCTAAAATTTGCCTAACAAGATTAATTCAATTCAATTTTCTACTTAGGCCAAACCAAATTTTATCAAATTAAAATTAATGACATGAATTAAATTAATTAAACATTACCCAAAATAATTTTAGCACCAAATTGAGCATGAGTAGTGATTTAAACCATATTTTATCTTTTAGTCCTAAGCATGCATCTAGGTGATATAGCAAGATAAAATAAATCCCAAACCACAACACGACGATGTACAAGGAAACCCAAATGGGAAAAACCTCGGACGGCCCCTAGCCATAAGTCCACTAAGTATGGTTTTATGATTACAAGACAAATGACTTACTACACACTACTTGACTCCGTCCGAGCCTTGACGTGTCTTCTTGTAACTAACTCCGCCTAGTCGACAATCCCGAACTCCACCGAAATCTTGGAATCCACCAATGAGGCTTTTGGCCTCCGTCAACCCGCACCCGAAGCCTTTCTTCAAGTGGGAACACCACAGCACGCAAACAAACTCCTTTTGGGTGGAGAAGAACCCAAACTCTCTTCTTTAATGGTGTAGAGATGGACCAAAGGTGCCAAAAACTCCAAGCAACAAATATATATATGGAGGTACTTGGATTAAAACAAACTATGGTGTTTTGGAAGATTTTAAGCAATAAAAATCAAACACTCAAACACATGAACTTTTGGTAGGGAAATATTTCTCTCTGGAGCTCTTAGAAAACACTCAAAAGTTCTTTTAAAAAATTGTTCCCACGAAATGGTTAAAAGCAGGTACAAATAAGTGGGTTAGTGGGTGGTTTCCAAAAACTGCCAAAAAGAATTTTTCCCGCGCGTTCGAACGAGGTCGTTAAAACGAAACTTATAACGAAAAAACAGAGAATTTGGGGAAACTCGTTGGCAAACTCGTTCGAACGACAATTCGAACGAAAAAACAGAAAATCCCATTTTTCAATTTTAAGCCCGAAAACTTTTAAACAAAGTTCTAAATTATTTTCTGAAAATAAAAAGTCATTTTAGACTCAAATAACACCCATAAAAATATTCCAAGTCTCCTATATATATTAAATGCATTAATACCTTTTGGAGACAATGGAATCCTCAACTTGATGGCATAGAAATGAGGCACTAGAAACGAGGCAATGATGAAGCTTTAAAATCTGGGCGGGTACGTCTTCAACAAACTCGTCATAGGCTTGGATGGATACACATGACACTCTATCCTATGACTCAAATTGTTTTGTCCTGAATTGAGCCAACACTACATAAGACTCAATTGGAAATTTGTGTCCTTACAAATCTCCCCCTTTGGCTATTCCGGGACAAAACCAAACCAAAAATCCTAAAAGGAAGGTCAAGCTCGTCTAGACACAACATCCCACCCAAAAATAAAAAATACAGACGCTATTGACACAACCCAAGGATGTGCTTTGCCTCTTTTTTATAAATACCGCTTAAAGAAATTCAGAAATTCCTGCATACTTAAGCAAACCATTAAACGCATAGGGAATATCAAAATGATAAATGCAATTTAAATATATACTCCCCCTAACTTAATTCTTCCCCCTTTATCAAATATAATCTACCTAAGAAGGTCGCGACTCCCCCTAAGTTAAATCTCCTAAACTAAAGGTTTAGCTACCATTTCTCCCCCTAAAAACTACATAAGGGATATAAAATATGGGAAAACAAGTAAAACATGATGGTGCATAAAGTGATAAGAGCATTAAAGCATATGGGTAACAATAAAAAGTAAATAATCCACAACAAGGGTAAATAGATACCAACTTATGATGCGATAAAAAAATGATACCAATTAAAATGTATTCAACAAAAGCATGGGATATGAACCAAAATTCGCAACAAGATAGATACCAATTATGAGTTAAAATCATAAATGGATTAGCTAACATGGCAAAGACTCAAAAACAAACAAAATATCATATATATGTATACACAAAAGATACAAAATAAGCATAAGTATACACATATAGATATAAACACACAAATGACACAAAATAAAATAACATGAGTTTTTCACTCTTATAGCATAAATGTGTCATATGGAAATGGAAGTGAAGGGGTGTGAACAAGATACCAATGAATTAAAATCCAATCACTTAAACATGATCACGGAGTTCTTATTTGATTGCAAAACTTTATAACTAGGATTTAGCCTTATGTGACATGATAAAGTGAACTCTATGAACAAACAAGCACAATGCATACAAGCCTAGCATATTGATGATTCTACAAACCAATAAAGTCATGACAATGATAGCGCAACTAGGAAACAAGGACATTGTGCAAAACCGTTGATATACCATCCAAACTGCCTCAAAATGTGCAAATAATACTTTTGAATGAATATACCAAATTAAACAAATAGGCCTTGGCAAATATTTTTCTTTTAATGCCATATTTTTCTTCTTTTAGGCGTTTGGACCACGTATTTATTTTAGGTCCATTCCAAACGGTGGCTTACTCGCAAAGGATAATTTTTCCTTTCGGAGCCTTCCCCGTGCACATTCATATATCATTTTTTTTTCACACAAATACCACGTGCAACGGATTTAACATGCACAAATCCTCCTAGGTCACAAGATATGTAGATGACTAGATTGGTAGGAGAACACATCACAAAGCTCAAATATACATGTGAAGTTAAAATTTCAAAAGAGCTCGTGCATGTGTGTGAAAAGGCATATAAAAGCGAATCCATTAAGCAAGTCAAACTTAAACTACTCCATGTAACCATGACAAAGAACATTTTAAGGATTGAAAATTTTAACCAAAAGTTCTAGCCACATGGAAGCGGAACGATAGGATTCAACACAAACACATGCCACAAAAGGTGTGTCAAACTAAAATACACCAAAAAAATCTTTGAGTGTTTGAAATTTTTAACCAGACAGACAATATTTACTCAAAAGATGAACAAAAATCATTTTGTATTTTTCATTAAGCCTAATTTACTCATAAGGCAAAACACAAATGGTAAACAAAATCTTTTTGTATTTTTCATTTAATGAAAACTAAAATGAAAAAAAATATAATACAAAAGATATACACAAATCATAATTCTAGCATGTGATTAATCATGGAGCATTGACTAGAAAATGACAAACATACATACAACTAGCATAAATATATCATGAAGCACAAAATGCTAGAGTATGCAAAACAAATCTAACACATTCAACCTTTAGATTTTGCAAGGGAGGAAGCATGTGAAAGCAAATGAGAATCAAAAATCCTATTTTGTAAAGCTACCAAGTCGGATCGCCTAAACCAAACTAGTGAAGAGTGACAATCTCGGGATTGGGTGATCTTGTCTACCTCGGTTACCTTACTCTTGGATTTCCTTAAAATTCTTTTATGATCAAAACAAAACTTCCTAAGATGACCTTTTCGACCACAATGTGAGCAAGTAAAAACGGGTCGAAAAGTAGTACCCCTAAGGATTGACCTCTAGAAATGTTCCTCGGTGATTCTCTCAAAAAACTGGTTTTGGCTTTATTAGTGGAATCATTACAAGAATCGAAACCTAAACCACAAGTGTCATTTTTTACTTGGACGGTTCCTAATATTTTGTCTAACTTAGCGGACCTACATTCCAAATCAAATTTGACCTCACTAGAGACTCTCAATTTTTTTTCCAATTCTAAAATTCTAGACTCTAGTAAAACATTACTCTCTTCAAACATAAAAAGCTCATTTTTCATTGATTCCATCAACACTCTAAGGCTATCTCTCTCGCCTTCTACATATTCAAGCTTCTCTCGAAGAGCTCTCTCACGTGTCCTAAGGTCTTCAACCAACGCACTCTTATCAACGACCTTGGCACGCTCTCTTAAACAAGCTTCTAACTTCAAATTCGCTCTTATTAATTTAATAGATTCTTCATTTAATTCTCTAAATGCAATTTGAAGTTCACTCTCATCAACCTCTTCATCACTTTCACTCTCTCTCTCTTCTCCACTCTCACAACCATCATCTTTTTGGGATTCATAAACAACGGCCTCGGAAGAGTCATGTAACTGTATATCTTCATGGGAAGATTCATTATTGGTGCTCACATGACTTGCCATGAACACGGTAAAGTTGCGCTCAATGGGGGAATCGGATCCCTCTTCCTTTTCACTATCACTAAGGGTGGCATTGTATGAAATAGGTTGCTTACCCTCTTTCTTTAGTTTAGTGGGGCACTCTCTCGCCCTATGGCCATATCCCTCACAACCATAGCACCTATTTGACTCGTCCCTATTTAGATTTTCATTATAAGATTTAGGGATCTTTTCGGCTTTGTCATGCCTAGATTTTTCAAATTTCTTATAATCATTTTTAAGATTATCTTTATTAAATTTAAGAAATTTTCTAAACTTCCTAGCAAACATAACCATGTCCTCCGAGTCACTATCACTCTCATCAACCACAACTTGTTTTTCCTCCTTTCGGGCTTTCAAAGCGATGCCCTTATCTATTTTCTTTTCATTGTTGGATATCTAGTTCATAGGTTTGCAAATCACATACTAATTCCTCAAGCTTGGTAGAGTGCAAGGTGAGTAAAGAATTTAAAACGGTTACTTTGGGGATAAATCTATTGGGTAGGGACCTTAAAATTATCTTTACTACACGGTCGTCGAGTATTTTCTCTCCCAAATTAAATGATGAATTAACTATATCGAAAAGTCTAGCATAAAATTCATCAAAGGTTTCATTTTCATGCATTTTGATGGTTTCAAATTGAGTGGTGAGGTTTTGGAGTTTAGAAGCCTTAACGACACTAGTTCCCTCGTGAGTGAGTTGTAATATATCCCAAGCTTCTTTAGCGGTTTCGCACGTCATGATACGTCGGAATTCATCCGGTGTGACCGCACTAAATAAAGCATTCAAGCCTCAGGAATTAAAGTTAGCTAATTTTAGTTCGTTCTCACTCCAACGCTCGACTGGTGTGGGGATACGCTCATTTTCTAACAAACATGTGGGTGGGGACCACCCATTAACAACTGGCAACCAAACCCTCTCATCTATAGACTTTAGTGCCGATTTCATACGAGTAATTGGAACCATTGAAAACAGAAAAATTTGAAAATGGAGAAAATTCCATTTTAACCAAAAAAAATCTAAAAGGACCTTAACGCAATAAATTAGCGATCCCGCTATGATACCACTTTGTAAATCGTAGGAACTCCCAAATTCTGAAAATCGCTTTTCAATTAAATATTAATTTCCATTAAGTGCGGAATAGGATGGCTTAAATTCAAAAAATACACAAACTACAAATTTTAATTTCTTTTAAATTAAAATTAAACTAAACTAAAAGTGAAATTACATAACTCAAATATAAATATTTACTTAAACAAATTAATCTAACCCAAGTCTTAAAATTTGCCTAACAAGATTAATTCAATTTTCTACTTAGGCCAAACCAAATTTTATCAAATTAAAATTAATGACTTGAATTAAATTAATTAAACATTACCCAAAATAATTTTAGCACCAAATTGAGCATGAGTAGTGATTTAAACCATATTTTATCTTTTAGTCTTAAGCATCAATCTAGGTGATATAGCAAGATAAAATAAATCCCAAACCACTACACGCCGATGTACGAGGAAACCCCAAATGGGAAAAACCTCAGACGGCCCCTAGCCTTAAGTCCACTGAGTATGGTTTTATGATTACAAGACAGATGACTAACTACACATGACTTGACTCTGTCCAAGCCTTGATGCGTCTTCTTGTAACTACCTCCGCCTAGTCGACAATCCCGGACTCCACCGAAATCTTGGAATCCACCAATGAGGCTTTTGGACTCCGTCAACCCGCACCCGAAGCCTTTCTTCAAGTGGGAACACCGCAGCATGCAAACAAACTCCTTTTGGGTGGAGAAGAACCCAAACTCTCTTCTTTAAAGGTGGAGAGATGAACCAAAGGTGCCAAAAACTCCAAGCAACAAATATATATATGGAGGTACTTGGATTATAACAAGCTATGGGTGTAAAATAGTGTTTTGGAAGATTTTAAACCATAAAAATCAAACACTCAAAATATGAACTTTTGGTAGAGAAATATTTCTCTCTAGAGCTCTTAGAAAACACTCGAAAGTTCTTTTAAAAAATTGTTCCCACGAAATGGTCAAAAGCAGGTACAAAACAAGTGAATTAGTGGGTATTTTCCAAAAATTGCCAAAAAGAATTTTTCTCGCGCAGGCTGGTTCAAACGACTTTCCCAGGTCCTTCAAACAACATCGTTCGAACGATATTTCAGAAGGAAAAATAGGCCAAAATCTCGTTGGAAAAACTCGTTCGAACGAGGTCGTTAGAACGAAACTTCTAACGAAAAAACAGAGAATTTTGGGAAACTCGTTGGCAAACTCGTTCGAATTTTCGTTCAAACGAAAAAACAGAAAATCCCATTTTTTCAATTTTAAGCCCAAAAACTTTTAATCAAATATCTAAAATATTTTCTGAAAATAAAAAGTCATTTTAGACTAAAATAACACCCATAAAAATATTCCAAGTCTCCTATATATATTAAATGCATTCATACCCCTTGGAGACAATGGAATCCTCAACTTGATGACCTAGAAACGAAGCACTAGAAACTCGACAATGATGACGCTTTAAAATCTAGGCGCTACGTCTTCAGCAAACTCGTCATAGGCTTGGATGGATACACATGACACTCTATTCTATGACTCAAATTGTTTTGTCCGGAATTGAGCCAACACTACATAAGACTCAATTGGAAATTTGTGTCCTTACAATATCTTGTTACAACTGATAAATACGAGAGAGATTCTGATTAGTAAATTGTCCCAAAATTCTTTGGGTGATTCAGAACAAGATATATTCTAGAAATACATCTGGTTGCAGGCTATTCCACAATAAGTTCATGATTTGTGCATCTTCCTGTTCCCACAGAGGGATCTTAATACCATCAGAAGGTTTAACATACTAGATATACAAGGATTTGCCTCGAGCTTTTAACGCCACTAAAACACCCCAAAGACCAATGAAGATAATTAGGGCCCTTTAACTTGATACTCATTAAAGAACCTTGGTAACCGAATCTTTGTCATCACCCATGTCAAAAATAATAATAGATCACAAAACTGAGAGAAGAAATACGAGAAAGAAGTTTTGACAGGAAATCATATCTGAAATAAGGTAGGGCAACAATGTTTTTTTTTTATGAACGGTACAGTAAACTGTGTCTGGGAACAGTGTCGATAAAAAATAATCGATGTACAGTAAATGATGAACAATGTCGATGAACAATTCCGAGAAGCCAACGCGAGAGATAAATTCTATTGAGATGTTGAGATGAGAGAGAAACAAGAGAAGTAAAACCCTAGAAGGGTTGCTTTGATGCCATATAAAAATATTTGGGGAATAATAATTTATGTGTATTCCTCTCTTAGGGGAGCACGCAATATATATACAAGTCAAAGAATAAAAAAAACTGACCCGCTACTTAAGCCCACTAATTGGGTCATTAAATCTCCTATCATTAATTACAAATATAACATTAATACACATTACAAATATAACACTAATAATATATTACAACAATTTTATTTTATTATATTAAGGGATTTTTATATCAGTCATTAAGTGATCAATAATTAAGTGGGGAAAAGTCGTATATTGAGTGATGTAGTGATTTCGATATGAAAGTGATGTATTGCAGTTGCATTTCTCAGTCTATGACTAGATTATGCATAGAAATGTATTGGAGATGGCATAATCAATCGAGAGACCTTTTTTTAAGAGGATAAAATAAAAAAGGCACCCTTTGATTGTCGGTAATATGAATCTCCAGTGTTAAGAATTGACGGATGTGTTAAGAAAAGGATTTGTTAAATTCTTTGAAGGATTTTTTAGAATGGGGAATGCAAGCTATATTTGTTTATCACGGAAAAAAATGCAAACCTTGGGATTAAAAGACTTTAAACCCATTAACTTGGATGAGACTATTTTTTGGTCACAGTTTTTGTTAGAGGGAAACAAATTTTAGATTTGAATTCGGAATTTCATATTGGAGAATAACCATTGATATATCTCTCATGTTGGCTTTAAGAGAACATCTGAATATGGCAGAACTTTATAATGTATCTGTTTATAAGATTAAAAAAAAAGGATTATATGGTTAGAAAATGTGGTGTTTGTCTAGCCAAAGTAAATGGACTTTGGTTCAGGCAACCATGAGTAGCATCCCCATTTATTATTTGTCGATCTTCGAGATTTTGCAAAAAAGTGGCTAGGAGAATAAAAAAAAATCATAACCAATTTCTAATAGGAAGGGAGTGGTGAGAGAAAGAAATGGCATTAGGTGGATGGAATCTTACGTCAAAATCGAAAGAAATGGTGGGTCGGAAATTAGTAACTTGATTCAGAGAAGCAAGGCCTTGGTAAAGAAGTGGTTATGACACTTCCTGATGGAAATGGGCCCCATTTTAGGGTTTTATTAGTAATTTTATTTTATTTTATTTTGTATTTTATTTTATTTTTTTATTTGTATTTTTCTTTCTTTTGTTCTATTATTTAGAGGTAAGGAATAGTAATGGTATTTTTGTAATTAGTGCCTTAGATTGGAGCCTAAGCTACTCCTTCCCTTTAAATACCCACTTGTAAGTCTCATTTGAGGTAGACATAAATTTTGAAAATAGAAAAGAGTCTCTCTCTCTCTCTAAAGTGATGTTTAGACAATTTTAGGAGCCTTTTGACGGGTGATTTACGTCAAATTGGTATCAGAGCGGGTGTCTGTTCACATTGGTGTTTGGTGTATCGGTGTATTTTTTTTATCAAATCGTACATTACTCTTCGATGGCTCCCAAGAGATCCAAGCAACACGACGAGAATTGAGAGTTGAAGCAACAAATTGCGGAGTTGCGGCAACAAATAGCCCAACTCTTTGCCAACCTAGAGTTAGAACCTAACCCTTCAACCCCCATGGCTGCCCCAATCCAAAAAGAACCACAAACCCTACCCCCATCCCCTTTTAACCCTAACCTTAGCTTCCGCCCCGCTGCCTCAGCCTTACCCCGCCATCATCGGACCTCCCAAAAACCCTCTACAACTCAACTCACCGTCCCAAAAAAAAACCTGCCAGTCGTCCAGCCCTCGGCGACCAACCCCGACCCAAAAAAAAAAAAACGAAACCCCATCCCAGCTGCGCCGACAACACCACCCCCCGACCCACCACAACCCCTTTTCCAACCCACCCGACACCGAACACCCTTTTGGCCACCTTTTCCCCTTTACACACATGGTTTTTGACTCGGGAGGAATTTTCTAGGATTTATTTGGGTGAAGAAGAGAGAAGAAGAAATAAAGACCAAGATTTGTGGGATGGACACTCTTCAACTTTCAGAAATTAATTTTTTTGGCCCCCACATGTTTTTGGTTCAATTTTTGGAATTTCCTCACGAGTTCCCAATTTTTTTTAAACGCTCAAGGAGGAGCATGGTCTTAAGAGGAGGAGCATGATGGAAATGGGCCCTATTTTAGAATTTTATTAGTCATTTTATTTTCTTTTGTAGTTTCTTTTATTTTTTATTTGTATTTTATTTCTTTTGCTTTATTATTTAGAGGTGAGGAATAGTAATGGCATTTTTGTAATTAGTGCCTTAGCTTGGAGCCTAAGCTACTCCTCCCCTTTAAATACCCACTTGTAAGCCTCATTTGAGGTAGACTTGAATTTTGAAAATAGAAAAGAGTGTCTCTCTCTAAAGTCCTGTTTGGATAATTTTAGGAGCCACCCGTCAAATTGGTATCAGAGCAAGTGTCGCTCCACATTGGTGTTGGTGTATCAGTGTATTTTTGTTATCAAAATCGTACGCTACAATCAATGGCTCCAAAAAGATCCGAACAACCATACGAGGAGATTCAAATACGCACGGGAGAGTGGGTACAATCACAACAACAAATCTATACCCATTTCCAAAACCCTAACTCTAACCCTAGGTCCAAATATTCAAAGTATTTTTCTAGAAAAATGATCTTTTATCTTATATTTGTTTATAAGAAATTATTGAAAACCGCCATAAAAGGTGAGACCCAGGTCTACATGATGTATATAAAGTATGAAAAAGACAAAAAAGGGATACTAAAAAAAGCCCTATCAACAAAAGCAGACTACACAAGCTAACTCCTCCAAGTGAGAGGCCAAAAATTAACAAAAGGCACATTATGGCTGGGATACATCTCTTGGAGCCAAAAAAATAAATAAAGAACTCAAAAAATGATATCTCAAATTCCACAGAGGAAGCTCAATACGCTCAAAGCATCTGCTAGTCTTCTCTTTCCTTGTCCACATAATACATACTGGAGCTGCATCCCATCACTTTCTAACCCAACAACCGATCCTGAAACCATTGTATGCATGACCCATGAAACCCAAAGAACATTAGAAGTTCAGACCGCATGATTTCAGCTAGCTAGCAATGAAGCAACAAGTGATCAGCAGTCTCACCGTGCTTACGGATCCAACATTTTCTCTTCAAATTTTCAAAACTCAAAATGGCACTTGTAGTTGCAGTTCGTACAATAAGTGCAACCATCAATAGGGTGACAATCTTCTGAATACCCTTCCAGGGGAAGGACCAGCCCCAGAAAATCCTTGACCACCTCCATTTCCCAATCTTGAAATGTCTCCTAAAATGCGGATTCCACAACGGAATGCCCCCAATCGAAGTCACGTAATCAGCAATGCTACTCACCTTTTTAATGGTAATACAACATAAATTAGGGAAGCGTCCCCAGAAGTAGAACTAAAATGCCATAAGTCCTTTCAAAATCTCTCTCTCCGTCCCCAATAATATAAGAAATAAACTTACTAAACTCCTCCCACCTTCTTCCAATATATATTGATATCAAAAAATATTTAAATAAAAAATAAAACTAAGTGGTCTACAACAGTGACACTCCATCTACCTCAACATGTGAAATGTAAACTCCTCACCTTTCCAAAGAAAATGGAAGGGTAGGGATATATTAAAAAGACGTGGGATTGTGGGGAGGCTAGTAAGAGTAATCAAATCAACATCAGCTGACCGTCTTTGAAGAGATGAGCCTTTTCCTAACCCGTTAGCCTCCTCTCAAACCTCTTAATTAGTGGATCCCAAATGGATTTTGTGAGAATCCCCCAGCAGAAGACCCAGATAACTCCAAGGGAAGGAACCCACCTCAACCCAATAACGGTTCTAAAGTGGATGGTTTTTATTTGCATCATTCTCGCTCGGATAGGGGTAAATGGCCCCTCAATATGTTGGGTCTCTTGTGATCCTTATTATTGCCCTGATTGATTACTCCTCGAACCTCTCTTTTTTGGGATGATTTGGAAATGTGGAGTACCTCAAAAATGCAAATTTTTGTTTGGTTGTTAGCTTATAGTAAAGCAATTGTGATATGCTCCATAAGGGAAGGCCTAAGGTATGCATCTCCTCACAGCTCTGTGTTGTGTAGAGTTGTGGGGGAAATTTCATATCACGTGTTCCTACACTGACCACTTTTTTTTGTTAGTTTGGCATCTACGTAACACGGATTCTTCAAAATGGTGAACGATCCAAATCGAACCCGAATCGGTGCGATTCTCCCCAATTCGCACTAACTGCGAATCCCATTTTTTTAATTAAATTTAGTTACGGATTCTTCATGGATTCTCTGAGTATCCGGATTTTTTCGAAGCTCAACCAGGATTGGTGGTGTTTTTCGAACCAACGTACCTTTTATAGCTATGAGAATATATATTCTAGATTGGATGGAACTTTGAAAAGGAGAGAAGATTCGAGTTGGCCGGAGATAATGAGAGGGAGAGTTAAAAAGATGCTGATTGAAGCATTGTGTATTAAAAATATTTGGCGTGGCTGATCAAAGCTCAAGATTTTCGTGTTATTGCAAATCAACTTCAACATATTTCGTCCTTGAGTGGTGTAACCGAATGATAGTTTCAGAATGATTTGCGTCAATGACGTTCGACAAGTTTGACATGTCTAAATTTTTTGATATATGAAATTAAGTATTGGGAATATATCATTTTTGCGAATGATATTATAACTTTCATCCTTTTCGTTAGGGTCCATTATATTTATGTTGGAGACAAATGAATGTAATTACTAATTTGTACAAAACCTAATGTACTATCTACACAAAATTAAGGAACAATATAATATATTATTAATTTATTTCCCAACGCACCCGAATCCTACTTTTTAAAGATTTTTCGAATTGCCGCATCCCACACCCGCATCCGTGCATCATAGTTTGGTATAAAGCTTTGCAAGAACTTGATGCGGCTGGGGTTTTTCCTACAAGTTGTGTGAATCTAATGGAAATGGGGTTTGATAGATATCGTTCCAATAAGAAAATGAAGGGCTTTGGAGATGTATCTTTATTGCGACAAGTTAGGTTGTATGAATAAGACGAAATCCGATAACTTTTTAAGGTGGAGAGGAATATATTATCGTAAGAACATAACAAAGCTTAACTTATAACCATTTGCCTCTTCTTCATTTGCTTAATAAAGCAGCAAGTGAAGCACTAATTTGTGAGATAATGTTTTGATGAAGATATTTTCTCCGTCAAAAAACCTAGTGATTTTTTTTTTTGAAAAAAAAAATGTAGTTTTGGAATCAAATTGTCTCTAGCATTGGGCGACTAAAATTACATAAGGAATGGATGGATGGGCTGAGGATTGTTAGAGCCTGGTCACTCTTCTTAATTCTTACCATCTCCCTTCAGAAAAATAGATAACGGAGCATACAAGTATTTTCTCTTGTAAATCCTTCCTTTATCATCAGCTTCACTCTTGGCGAGCTTTATCTTTTCCTCTAGCTAATTTTATTTGGAATACAAAAATTCCCTTAATATTCAAGGCTGTTGCATGGCCATTGGCGTTCAACAAACTCCACACAACTAGCATGTTACAGGTAATTGAACCATGTGTAGCTGCGGAGACACATACCCATTCATTCTTGCATTATGATGTAGTGTGGAATAATGTTGCCAAGTAATTAAATTATATGCCTCCTTGTACAGTTTATAGGAATAATGTTGCCAAAATGTCAGTCAGTATATTTCAAGGAAAATAAGTTAATGTAGGACCATCCATTTCAAATCATTGACATTGAGCAGATAAACCCTGAGATTAGGCCTTATATATTGCACACAAAGAAGCTAAACAACACAGACCTGATTATCAACAGCAATGGCATTGTTCTCTGGTATTGGGGAAAGAGCACCCCAAGGTCCTCTGTGAAACAAGAATAATACATTAAAAATTCAACTCAAGTTAAAAAGAAGGGGCATATACCAAATAGTCCCTTGAACTTTTTTTAATACACGTTTAGTTCAAGCTTTTTTATTTTGCACCAAAAAGTCCTTCACCGTGCAAAAAAAGCTTTACCATGCCGCTAGCGCAGACCTTTAAAGATAAGAGAATAAGGGACTTTTCGGTACAAAATAAAAGGCTTGGACTAAATGTGTATTAAAAAATGTTTGAGGGACTTTTGGTATTTGATCCTAAAAAGAATGCACAACAAAATAATATATATGCCACAATCGACCCAATACTGATGCATAAAAAGGCGCACACAGATAGGGTAGAGAAAGTACAAGTGCCCAGTACAATTGTTTTAGCAGAACATAAGAAAAGCCAAATAAAAGGGTAACTGAAGCATATAACAAAGACTCCTATGTTCAAAAAAATTTCAATTAATTTTCACAAAAGTAGGATGTTTTCAAGATATTTAGCCCTGTTCAACCAAAAAATCATAGAAAATGCAAAAATGGCAAATAACTTAAGCTGGTATACACACACATGCTTACATTTCAAAGATCTCCTCCGTCTCAACGACGAGACCTTGAAAACTCACTTAAAAATATATCTTTGCACATACATATAAATATACACACATATCTATATAATAAAGCAGGAGGTTTTTCTTGCCATGTCATAAGGCTTTGAATAAAAAACCTATATAAACATATTTTGTATCTAATGGTTTCAAATGAAACCACGTATCTATATAACGCACGTGAACCTGCAAAAACTCTCTCATGCGTCTGACACATTTTCTAACTCTGCCCCTCTATCCGTTCCCAAAAATCACAAATGCTTCTCTCTTAAACGACTACCTACTTCCCAAAAAACACAAATGCTTCTCTCTCTCTCATACGGTTACCCAACACAAACTCTCTTGGAAACATCTCTCTGGTATGTCTCTCTCTATCACAAATGCTTCTCTCTCTTAAACGACTACCCACTCTTTGATGTCCGCAAATCTGACATACCAATGCTCTTACTCATCCACTCTTTGAACCTCCTTCACTCGTCCTCATCCATTGCCTCATCCACAAGCCCTAGGTTCAGCCCCTTTCACTCTCCCTAATCCAGAAGCCCTAGGTTCAGCCCTCGCACTAAACCTAAACCTCTGCCACCACCGTTGCCGCCTACACTTCATCTCGCGTTTGGTGGATGTCTCTCTCACTCTCTTTTCATCTTGAGATTTTTGTTTTCGAAATTTCTTATGTACAGGTACTCGAGCTGGATTGTTTGAAATCTCTTAGTTTTCCAATTCTCTTATGTACAGGTATTTTTGATCTTTTTAATTACTTTTCGTTTTCAGATCTCGAATTTTTGGGCCTTTTTAAGATCTCACATGTACAGGTATTTTGGGGCTTTAGGATTTTCAGATCTTGAATTTTTGGGGCTTTTTAAGATCTCTCTCTATATTTTTCAACTAAGTTTATTCACTATATATTTTTATGTTCTCATGATCCATGTGAATCTGATGTTAGTTATTTGTGGAATGTGAATCTCATGTTGGCTTCTTATTTTTTAGTATTTACATTTTTGCATTAAATGTAGTTGGCTATTCCTTCTTGCTATTGTTAAGGGAGAAAAACTGACGGAGAATGAAGGTTTTTCAATGAGTTATCTGGTGCTAAGGGGGACAGATGCTCAACATTTTTCACTTTGCCAGAAAATATTAAACAAGAAAGATAAGGTTCTCTCACTTTGCACTGTTTCAAAGGTTGATGCATTAGACAAGGTTGATCTTAATAGGTTGTTATCAGTTTATTATATTGTTCATCTGTATTTTCAGAATAATAATTGTTTCAATTTTTGTTTTTTTTTGTAGTTTTATAGTGTTGAGTTCTAATTTTGTTCACATTTGTATTGTTCATCACTATTATATGTAATTTTTATATATATTCTCTTCAAAGTGCCAAAAAAGAAAATTATCATCAGTAATTATTTGTTTTTTAATCATAATAAGTATTGAATGATTATTATTATTAGTTATTGACGTATGGTAAATTTTAAATGTATATAGGTGTGAAGAAAAGTGATACCACTGCCATGCCTTAAAATATGGAACTGTCTTCTTGAGCCGGAGGTGATGATATATGTGCATAGGTCCAACATATTTTGTAGAAGTTCATATGTATTTTGTAGAAGTTCATATATAAGTTCTTTGAATTCAGAGTTGCTATGTTCTATATTTACATGTAAATATAGGATGTCTTTCCTTTTAAGAGTAATTATCTTTCAAAGAAAAGTTTTATGAAGTATTTTTATTGGGGTTAAATTACACCTCTTTTTCATGTAATCGAAGTACTATTTTTCTCATTCACATAGAGATTGAATTTTGAGCACCATTACTTGCATTATTATTATTATTATTATTATTATTATTATTAATATCATTTCTAGAAATTGTGTTTTAATTAATATTTCAAATCTGAAATAAAAATTGTTTTATCTGGTAGGGATCAATTTTATTACTTGTGAACTGTAATATGCCAATGCTTGCATTTGTTTCTCAAGAAAAAAGAAATAAATCTGATTGTTATTAATGTTTCTTCAATTGTAATTTACACTATGTTAATATATTAACACTATAGTCCAGCAAAGGATTGATGTTATTAATTTTTTATCAACTAAAATTACTAAGCTTGACTGATAGGAAACGAATGGGACGAAACATATTAAAAAAAATAACCGTTGGTCACTGATAGCCAACCCGTGGTTGTACCAGAACTGCGCCCCGCGCCCTCTAGGCTTGAGGCTACTGCAGCAGTTCTGTTTAAATCGATAGTTGTCAAGAGATATTTAAGTAATCCCTATAGAACTCTAGCTATTAGACGCATAGTTGTTTGAAATAGTAATTCAGTAAATAGCTGTGTACATTTTTAAAACTCACGAGATTTGAAATTATCCTGACATTTAATCTTTTAGGCAGTAAAAATAGGACAACCATAGCTTTATTGGTCTATCACCTGTAGGTTTCATGCTTTTGTCAGCTACAGCCATTAGGCTTTTTGTCATTAGGCTTTTTGTGTAGGTTTGATTTTTTAAACCTTCATTGACTGAATGCTACCTATCGCATCGGGCTGAATATTAACAACCATACTAGCTGTGAGCATTATCCAAGCCTGTGAGGTCCCTGTCAGGTTTAAAGTTTATACGGATGCTGCATTTGTTTTTATCTTTAACAATGACTGGTTTTGGGAATTTTTGGTTAGAGATTGTTTTGGGAACTATTTTTTTGTTTACTTTTTTACTAAACTTTGTTGTACTGTGTTATCTTAATATAATGTCTATTTTTCTTTTCAGCATGAACAATTATTAAATGCATCAGTTTCGTACAATTATTAAATGCATCGGTTTGGTACAATTTTTAAATGCATCAGTTTGGTAACATTAGAAAGTGTTTTGACTAGACAACATAAATTGGAGGTATTATTTGAGAAGACAAAACAAGCTACTATCTATGGCCTAAGATGGGATGATGGCCCGTATAGTCCGGGGAAGGGAGCCATATGCTCTGGAGTGTTTGCGGCAAACCCTACCATTGTTGTTTGCAAAATGAACAGTGACATACAAAGACTGAAATAGAAATATTTTGTGATGTGTAGTATACTTAATATAAGACAGAAAATGTCCGGTGGAGGATCATTTAATTTTTTCAATCAAGTGGGTTAAAGTGCTTTGAGTGGACAAACACAAATTGGAGGTATTATTTGAGAAGACCAAACATGCTACTTGGCCGAAGATGAGATAATGAACCTCCCAATTTGTGGTAACAAACCATGTTTGGAAGCAGAGCTAACAATTATTCTTGAAGAGTAAAAAGTGATACCACAAAGGGTGAAATAGTAAAAATTTGTGATATGCAGTACAATTCGCTATAACACAAAAAAAGTTAGTACCTATAATACAAGATCATTTGGGTATAGAAATTAAGGTTTGAAACCTATAGTTTTGTAAGGCTATGTGTGTGCCTAATTTTTTTTTCTTTTCCTTCATTCTACAGGATTTTTTTTGTTACTATTTAACTTTGAACATTTGTAATTTTAACCCAATAAGAAATTTGGTGATGCTTTTTAATCGTAACGGGAGAGAGATTTGTTGTGGTGCCATCGGTACAGGCACCCAATAAGAAATTTGGTGATGCTTTTTAAACGTAACGGTAGAGAGATTTGTTGTGGTGTCATCGGCACGGACACACCCAATTGAAATGACATTTTGTCATGCCGCAAGTGTACCATGGGATGACCAACAGTATTTATATTTGCACTATTGGCGACACGGGAACAAATTTATCACCGTGCCATCGGCCCGGATACAAAATATCAAGGGAACAAATTTATCGTCGTGCCATCGGCACGGGTACACCCTAGTATATATATATAGCCATTCTCCTAAGCGGGACTTCCTTAAAGAACGGATTTACGGACTTTTGTCTTTATATGGCTGTGGTCCCCTTGTGGTCCTTAAGACCTTTTGTTATTTCCCTAAATGGTCCCCCTCTTGTCTTACACTAAACCCTATTTTAAGCGTATATATTTAAAAGATTTGTAGTTTAGACCCAAACTGGTATTAAGACCTTAAAAACTTAAGAAACTCACCAAATTCCGACCAAAACCCTAATTCTGGTATCAGAGCCACAAGACATTCCTTTTAGACTATAAGTAAAAAGACTTTAATGCCCTTGGGATTTATCCCTCGCATTTACCAAGATATTTTTGGAACCAACCCAGACTACCAACCTATACCCATAACTGATTTAGACTCAGAAGGTTGTTTAACCACACACATAGACGGTTGTTCACACATTGAACATATCCCAGCTAAACACGCAGATAGGCAAGTTACTGCTAGTGCTATTAATAGCCTAATAGACCAAAATAAGTGTATACTCCTTATATTAAGACAATTAATAAAAGACACTCAAACCTTAGAAACAGAGATAAAAAATATCTGTAAAAGACTTTTAGAAATAGATAATCAAATCCCAATAGACTTAGTACACGTTTTACAAGAAATAAATATTAAGACTAATCATATAGAAGTCCTTAACAAAGATATTTTAGAAATTAAGACTTTAATTAAAAATCAAGACAGTGAGTTAATTAAACTTACTAAAGAACAAGCTAAGCTTATCCCTAGATTAGATAGTTATCTTCCTAATGGAGATAGTTAGATCAGACTGGAATGAGGTACCAAGAGACCTCTCCATTCAGACTTTATCAGAATTTTATCAAAGAATTTTAGAAAAGATAAATGATGATAGATTTTATTATAAGCTAAATGAAAATGAGATTACCAATGCGGCTAAAGCAACTAGACTCATATTAGAAAGATTAAATTTAATTTCTACACCCATAGCAGCTACCCAAGACTATAACAGTAGCTTTGTTAAAGACTTACATTTAGATTTAAAGGCTAAGACAGAAGGATTAACTACCTTCTATACAGACTTTATTAAATTCCAACAGAATCTAGCAAATTAACTTAACAATATGGAAGGCCATAACCTATCCAAAATGGATAGTATTATTAATGAACTTAGGCTAAACACGGCCCAAGTACAAGAAAAATACAAAGAATTTATAAACGGAATTAAGGCCGTATATAATAAACCTTCCCAAGCAGAAATAGACTCTCCTTTTATTCTAACTCAGTTAGATAAAATTGAAAAGACTGCAGAAGCCATAGAAGTTAGAACTATGCAACAACAAGAAAAAGATAATGAAATAAAAGACTATATTACTAATGTTGCAAAATCCCTAGTTAATTCTCTAGCTAGACATAGTGAAGAAACTTCTGAGAAGACTAGAAAAGGGAATAAGAATTTTAAAGAAGAAATCCTTAATCAGATAAAAAGATAAAAAGATTATTCAGATTTCTTACAAAAGAATCGAAAAAAGACTTGAACAAAAACAGGTAACCACCTGTAAATTTAGAGTATCCCCTCCTCTAGAAACTAGAGAAAGGAATACCATAGGTAGACGAGTCATAAATGACGGATTAGATAAGACTAGTAAGATAGTTAGCTCTATCCCAAATATTTGACAGAGTAATCATATGCTCCAAAGACTTAAAGATTCATCCTCCAATGTTAGGACATGGTGGAAAGAAAGAAAATTCACCAATCCTCTCCAATGGAAAGAGTGGGGTGAAGTTGACAGGAAGATTGTTGAAGATTCCATTCATAATGGACAACTTCCAGCCGTTAGATATATAGACTTATTTAAAGAAGGTGCCACTCCTAAGACTCCTAATTATAACATGACTTACATTGTAGGAATCATGTGTTAGACAAATCTTATACTGAGCTCCAAGTATTTGACTCAGAATGGCTTAGATCTAGAGGAACTGATAGGAAGCTCCAATTCCTAACCTTTGGACTCTTTCAAGCAAGAATCCAAGGATTACATAGACCTCAGAATAATATCAACATATTATGCTGTTTAGTAGATAAAAGATGGAAAGATTTTGAGAAGAGCCTTATTGGGATAGTCCAATTAGAAATGTCAGACAACATAGAATACTTTAATGTCATTCCGGCATTTACAGTAACCGTAGACACAGCCAAACATTTTAAGTTAATCTTATATGCTAATGGCTATGAAGACTATATTATCCCAGACGCTAATATAAATATAGAATTCCAAAGCTATGTGAAGTTCTCCCAATTTCCTTATGAAGGAATGCAATCGGGAATTCCTAGCGGCAAACTTAATGAAGAAATCTTAGTTAGAACCAATATTTCAGACTATAATCATACTTACAGTATTAGGAATACTGGACCTATGAAAGAAAAAGCTAAGACCCTCTGGCAATTGCCAGAATTTCAAGAAACTAAGACTACCAAATAAACTTTTGTTTATTAATCAAGACGACGTCACTGGAAATGTTACCATCCAGTTTGGTCCTCCTAAGATTGTCAATAAGAATATCCAGACCGAAGAAATTAGATTTAGGAACATGGGAGAAGCCATAATCAATGATTCTTCAGAAGGAGAATGTAGTAGTAAGACTAGTGTTAGTTTACTAAGACAAGCCCCTGTAATTAGACCTAGAAGATTATTTGAACAAAAAGACTTAATTAAAGAAAAATCTAGGATCCAAAACTTTGGACATGAACCCTCAGAATTGGATATAAAGACATTTAAAGATAACCTTAAGAAAAGTCATTCTGTTAGATTTCAAGAAAGAGAAAGATTTAATATGATAGCCCAAGAACGCATATTAAAATTAAAAGAATCTAAGAATACTAAAGAACTTCTTAGAAACTTAAGACTATTAGAAGAAGGAGAACAAAGACTAATGCCAGCTACACAAGTAGAACCTAGTAAACAAGAGATAGGAAGTAGTAGTAGGCTAGAAGATGCTCCTAGACTTTTTAGTAAACCAATAGGAATAAATACTCCTATATACTCAAGCCAATGTTTAAAAAGGCGTTTGAGGCTTACGCCTCGAGGCTCGCCTCGAGGCGAGGCGGGCAAAAAATGCCTCGAGGCTTAAGCCTCAGGGTTGTATTTTAGGCTTACGCCTCAATGCGCCTCAAGGCTTACGCCTCGGTGCGCCTCACGCCTCGCCTCGCGCCTTTTTGCTGAGGCGCGAAAAAAAAAAAAAAATCTTGTTCTTTTTTTTGTTTTAAAGCTGCACTTAACTTATACTATTTACTATTGTAACTTGAGAGAATTTAAAAAAAAATAACCAATATGTTAATGAAACTCAAAAAACTAATTTTGTCAATTTGATTTTGTTTGAAATGAATGTACTAAATTAACTTCAATATGACTTTTTTTTAAAAGTTTCCTGTTTTTTGGTTTTCAACTTAGTTTAGTATGTTATCTTTAACTAAACTGAATATATATTAAGAAAGTAATATATTTTAAAGGTTGCTGTTTTTTTTAATAAACTTAGGTTGATATGTTTTATTATTTTTTTAATAAAATTGTTTTTTTTTTAATCTTAGCTTGAAAATCAATGTTTTTTAATAAATTTGCTTGTTAAGTTGCATTGATTAATTTACTGTCATATTATAAAATAACCAATATGTGAATGAAGCTAAAAAAATGATTTTGCCAATATGATCTTGCATTGATTAATTAATTGTCATATTGTAAAATAACCAATATGTTAAAATTGATTTTCTCAAATTACTTTTTTTTTTAAAAGTTATCTCGGGGGAACAAAAAAATGTCAAACTATGTGAGAAAGTCCTCAAGAATGTTTTTTTTTTGTAGTTTTATTTTATATTTCTTTGTTATTTTATTTTTATGGTTTTATTAGTATTTTTTTAATATTATTTTGCTCTTTTTTTCCTTTTCGGTGAGGCTTACGCCTCAAACGCCTCGAGGCTTACGCCTCGCCTCTCCGCGACTAAAACGCCTCGCCTCGCCTTTCGCCTTTTTAAACATTGACTCAAGCACCGTAGTAAAGACTAAACCTGATTATATAAAAGACTTTTCAATTAGTGATAAGAGTTTCACTCCTGTTAAGACTATGGCAAGCCAAGCCATAAATCCAGTACGTATATACCTTAACCTAGACAATGTTCAAGATAGGAAGAAAGCCTTAGACGAATGGCGTAATCAGATGAACATGTGTTTTGCATCTAATGAGCAATGGGATGCAAGTTCATGTAAGCAATATGCTGAGCAATCCATTAGAGGTATTGCAAAAGATTACTTAGATAGTTTAAGAAAAGCTACATATGAAGACTCCTTAGCAAAGGTTGAGAAGATGAAAGAAAACTTAGAAGAAAGATCAATTGACGAATATATTCAATTGTTCACATCAGAATTCATTGGAGCTGGACATCTAGCTCAAATCAATGAACAAGACCTAGCAAAAACTAAGTTAGCCCTCTTTAGCATTTGCAAATTAGATAAGATAAATGAATATAGCAATAATTATGAGCAGCTATATTACCAAATTAAAGAATTTGGAGAGACCTTAAAAGATGAATACTTTAGAAAGATACCAGCCATAGGACAAATCCTAATTAATGAATATAGGAATTGGCCAGGAGTAGCTGGAGTTAAGAATAACTCCCTTGGTGAAAGAATCAATTTCGCCAAAGACTATATCATATCTAAGAGACGTGATATAACCCAAGGAAAGTTGATAGAAGAAACTTTCAAGCAGATCCCTCCAATCAAAGACGAAAGAGACATCGCTCCAATCCAATGGGGATGTGGAAATGAATCTAAGAAATTCAAAAAGAAATTAGAATGGAAACATAGGAAGTTTAAGACTAGACCTTTAGGATTTCCAAAGAAGTATAAATTTAGACAATCTACTACCTTGAAAAAAGGATCCTAAGACTAAGAAAAATAGATTTAATCAAAGAAGATATTTTAAGAAAAATACTAGTAAGTATAAGAAGGTTCCTAATTATAGGAAAGAAAAAGATGAAGCGCAATCTAAGATTGCCACCAAAGAATGTTGGACTTGCGGCAAAGAAGGACACTTTGCTAAAGACTGCCCAAATAAAAAAGATAAAGAAAGTATTAAAATTATTAATACAATGTTAGACTATGCAGATCAAGAAGAATTAGATATCCTATATGCTATAGAAATATCAGACATTGAAGATGATGATAATACTAGTATCTATAGTGCATACACAGATAGTGATTCGGAAGACTATAGTGATACCGATGAGTATGAAGACTCTCAGGATACTCTAGACTTTTATATGATGCAGACTAATCAAGATAATTTAGATGATGAATATATAGACTTTGAAGAAGCTTGGTATAAATGTGTATTAAGCCCCTTTTTAAAGAAAAGATGGACAGTTAATAATCCTGAGTTACTAACCTATATACCTAGATGTTACTTTGATGAAAGACATTATTGCACATTTGAAATGAAATGTAGCAAGAAAGACTTTAGATGCATAGAATGCTTTGAGATTATACAAACATAATTATTTATGGTTTGTGTTATTTGTCAATTACACTACCATGAAGACTGTTGGAGAACTAGATTTAGAGCAATTTATACTAGCCAGTATGACGCTCAAATAGACTTAGATATTAAAACATATTATCAAGACATTGATAGAAATATAGCCAAAAGATTGCAAGAAAATGAAGACTTCAAAGGAAAAGGAATTTCCTATGATTTAGAAGAATACCATTCTGATAATAGTTCAGAAGATCAAATACCCCTAGATTTTATAGATAAACCCCATAAAGGAATATCTATTTTAGAAAAGAACAATTTAGGAATTTCTACTAAACCACATGCTTGTTTTGTAGAATTATTTGTTCAATATAAAGACTATCCTAAAAGACTTTCAGCTTTTATATATACAGGATGCTCTCAAAGTATTTGTAAGGCTAATGCCTTCCCTGGAGACTATTTTTTAGAAAGTACTCAAGAAATCTATGGTAAAGTGGCTAATGGAGATCCATTTACCTTATATTTCCAGACTATTCCTATTTATTTTAAATTAGGAAATCAGACCAACAAAATCGTTAATCATCGGTTTTGGATAATGGATCCTCGTCCTAGTTTCACAGGAAACATTATTTTAGGACAAGACTTTATTAGTAAATACCATCCTTATACTCAGTATAACGATAAGATATTAATTAGTGATAAAGAGGAATTTAATATTAAAGCCCCTCTAATAGATCACAAGACTGCCTTTGACCTTATGCAGGTCAAACCAAATTATAGACCCATAAAACATCAGAGTTCTTCAGCTGAGCATGGTGGACCTAAACCTACAACCCAACAAGAAGCCTTAGAAATTACTAAACCCTAACAAAAAGAGTGCAAGAGTCCAGACCAAAAGTGTTATAAGCAAATAGCGCTTATACAACAAGACATTTTAGATCAAGCCCAACATACCTTATTACAGGTTCAAGCTATATCCAAACAGAAGAAAATGGATATAGAAGTAGAAAAGGAAAAGATTAGGCAACTAGCAGAGCCTACTTTAGGAGAAAATCCCATCGCTAAGTGGGATAAAGACCAAAGCTATTGTGAAATCATCCCTATTAACCCAGACGCCACTAGTAATGGTGGAACCTATAAGAAAGGATACTCACAAGATGATAGGGAAGAATTCAAGAAAGACATAGACGAAATGCTTAAGTTAGGCATTATTAGAGAAAGTAAAAGTAGACATAATAGCTTACCTACTATGTTCAAAATGAATCTGAACGTAAAAGAGGAAAAAGACGCATGGTTATAGATTATAGACAATTAAATAAGAATTGTGAATTTGATTCTTATAAGATACCAGACAAGAATAATTTGATTAATTTAATTGAAGATAGAATTATATTCAGTAAGTTTGATTGCAAATCAGGCTTCTGGCAAATTAAGATGCATCCAGACAGTATTACTTGGACAGCCTTTATTGTGCCCCAAGGAAAATACGAATGGCTAGTAATGCCATTTGGATACTTGAATGCTCCTCAAGTTTTCCAAAGAAGAATGGATAATATATTTAGACCTTATTCAAAATTTTGTCTTGTTTACATAGATGATATTCTTATAGCAAGTAAGACTGAGATAGAGCATGTAGACCATCTTAAAAAGATTATTTTAGAATTAGATAAACATGGTATTGTTATTTCCGAAAGGAAAATGCAATTATTTCAGACTGAGATAGACTTTGTGGGAATGCATATTAATAAAGGAAAATTATCCTTGGCAGAACACATAACTAAGAAGATTCTTGAGTTTCCAGACCAACTTAAAGATAGAAAACAATTGCAATCATTTTTAGGATTGCTTAATTGTGCTGCAGATTTTATTAAAGACCTTGCTTCAAAAAGACAAAGCTTAACGGCCAAATTAAAAGGAACAGACAAAACTAATCCCTTTTATTGGACTAAAGATGATTTTGAAGTAATAAGACAAATTAAAGATGCAGTCAAGAATATTCCTTTACTTGAACTGCCTAATGCAGAAGACCAGTTTATAGTAGAAACAGATGCCTCTGATAAGCAATGGAGAGCAGTATACTTTGCCATTGATCATCAGACAAAAAAGAAGAAACTTTATAGACATAGTTCTGGAACATTTACAGACCCAGAAACAAGATACACTGCCCATGAAAAAGAAGTTTTAGCTATAGTAAGGGCAATAGAAAAATATATGCTATTCCTTAGACCTAAATATTTTACTGTTTATACTGACTCTTCTTATGCAGTAAAATTCAGAGATTTAGACTTATCCAAATCAAGGACTAATAGACTAATTAGATGGCAACAATTGCTTAATGGTTATGACTTCTCTGTTATACATATTAAGGGAAGTAAAAATACCATTCCAGACATTATATCAAGAGAGCCAATGTTTGCTAACACTAATATGATTTCATGTTTTATGTTGCAAACAGAAGACCTAGAAGACATGAGTTCCTCTGGAACAAATAGACTGAACAGGGAAGACGTTGCAGACTATCTTAGACGCGTAAGACCAAATGCTGGTGTAACGCAAAGACCAACTCATATTCAAGACTCTCAAGAAAGACCAATCCTAGAGAACTTTGATGACATCTTAGTTCCTCCTGAAAAATCTAGACAAGAGATTATTTCTCAAAATAGACTCATTGGAAAGATGTATTTTCCCCAATATAGACCCGATCAAAGATACCCAGACTTGATCAAATTTAGACGAGAATTTTCAGAAGACGAAAATACTCTTATAGACGTCATATGGTGGAATGTGAAGAATAGACTATGGATCGAGTTCAAATAAAATTTGGTAGCCATTGCCAGATTCATGAGGACTCAAAGACTTGTAGTTACCCAGCTCAGTGGTACTGCTGTGCCTAGACCTCAGACTCAGACTTATGCTCAGACTCTTGGAGAAACCTCCAAAACTAGACCTACTGATTTCTGTTATCAGAAAAGGACTTTTAAGACTAAGATTGTTATACCATTTGGTCATAATAATCTCCCATTAACAGAAGACTTTAAAAAAGAAACTAATAACATTATTGATCATTTTAATATGTTATTATCATAAATAAATGGAGATGCCTTAATGATTAAGGGTTTCTTCAAAGATGTTCCAAAAATATATCTTTTTGGAAAATCAGACATGGTTCATATAACTCTTGCAGACCACGGGTTCATTGGACTCGTACAGATAAAAGATATTGAAGACTCTGTCGCTCTTGGAAAAATAGTCCATGAGTATGTTAAGAAGGCAGAAGACTTCCTTCCTTTATTTGCTAGAATCTATCAAATTGCTCCAAGTTCCTGTAGAGGAATGAGAGTTGAAGGATTTAGACTTATTAGATTTTCCAATTATATATTCGAAGACATTGAAATTTTATCAGAAGATGAGACTAAAGATTTAATTGTTGATAAGTCCAAGCTCTAGATTGCTCAAGCCATGGATGGAGACAATTGAAATCATGGAGTTATTGACAGGAGAAGACAGGTGGTACACTGCCTACCACAAAGAAGACCTGATAATCTAAGCTGATGAGACATTCAATGGAAGGTTCAAGAAAGAATCCAAAGAAATGGTAGAGATAGCTTTGTCAGCTAACCTCAGAACTGTAGGGCTCATTGATGAATTTTTCAACAATGCCCTACCAAACCAAGACAAAGAAGAAGAAGACACGGATGGAACAAAGACAGGCCCCTCGTTAGCTGAGGAATTATTGAAGACAAAAGATGCCATGTGCTAGACCTATGCAAGACAACAAGACTATAATAAGATTCCCCTGCAGCCTGCAGCTCAGACATGCCCCACACGGGCCCCCGGATTGCTTCTTTTCATAAAGAAGAAAAAGACCCTTGCAAAGACGTTAGGTTAGAATTATTGCTAGACGACAGAGCTACTTTATGGCAAATAGTATAAGACTTTAATAATGTGTATCTCTTGAAACCGGATCTCTTTTGGCAGCCGGTTACCAGTCATTTGTAGTGCCCTTATGCTATAAAAGGGAGCGTCCATTTGAATCTTAAGAGAAAGGATCAGGAGTGAGAGAGTGATCATTGGTTAGACTTCTAGAGAGAGTATGCTTGTAGTAAGTAATATGTATATGAGTGAGTAAACCTCTCATAGTTAGGGGAGAGGGCAGAGTTGTATTTACTTATGCAATGCAATAAAAGTATTTTCTTTTCCAGAAATCTCTTATGCTAAGTTATTATTTTCCAAATTGTCTCCAACTTTCTGTTCATAGAGGACTATTGTGTGGAACCTCTGGTGTAACACACAAGGTGTTATACTAGTGAACCGCCGTCAGGTGCCGATTTGCCGTGAGCCGTTAGCCAGGTGGGCGTTAGGCGTGAAGGCGTACAGGCAGGAAACGGGTTCAACGCCAAAGTAGTGGATTGAGGTGCGACACATAAAGAAAGAGTTGTAGGAGGCCGAGACCGGAGAAGAATAGTAGAAAGGCTGAAGAGAAGAAGGAAGGAGGATAAAGATATTGCAGACCAGGAGGAAGGTATAACTCGAACCAAACCCTTAACTATTTTACATATTATTGTTTTAAAAGAATTTCGTATGAACCTACAAATCACTGAAGACTTTTTAGCATTTATTAACCAAACAAATTCAGACTTAACAAGAGAAATCCAAGATTGGATTCTGACAAACACTAAAGATAAAGAACTTATAGAATCAGCTTTAATATACGCAGGTGGTACTTTCAAATATATAGACCAGATCATTGAATGGTTAGGAAGAGAGGTACCTAGAATAGAAATAATTAGAACAGGGATCCGTGATCTCTTTAGACAAAAATTAAGAACTGAAGATTTTGCAGAAGAATTATCAAGCCCTGAAAAATATAAAGAATACACTAGGATACTTGAAGACAGTATAGACGTATTAAAATTTATTAGACGAAAAAGGTTAGCTGAAACAAAGGCTACTTTAATTAGAGCCAGAGGAATCCGCCCTCTTATTAAAAACGTAGAGACAATTGCCCCTAGAACATACCGTAGATTTTTGTCATCTTATGGTGATAATAATTTAGACGAATTTATAGATAACGATATAATTGATATTATTAATCAAATATATAAAGAAACTAGACAGATAAACCCACGATACCATATAAGGTATTTAAGACTAGAATATTTTCCATCAAAACCTCTTTCAATTTCTAGACTCCCTGAAGAATCTATTTATATAGATAATCCTCGCTATTCAGAACTCCAGCACGATAGTGACGGAAGAAGCTTAAGAAGTAGCAGTAGCCCTGAAACTTCTACACTTAGACTTCCAGATTAATTAGGCTTTAAAATAAGCTTAAAAGACTTTAGAAATTATTGGGGTAGAAAATTCTATTCTTATAACATTAGAAAAAGACAAAGGCATAAAAAGATAAAGTGGTCCCCAATAGGTGGTCCAATAAGTTGATAGCGGTCCTTAAATCGTGTGGACGATATTAAGCCCGTCGGAGAGACGTCCTGTATATAGAGAGAGAGAGAGAGAGTAAATACGGAAAAGCAGACCAATGTTGTATTATTATGGAGTAACAAAATTTATAGGCATAAAAGCTAATCAATATTGTGAAAAAAAAGTATTTTCAAGTAAAGGATTTTGCATGACAAGACACCTCAATATCTTCTCTCTAATGTTTTTGAGATAAAAACAAGCATTCAAAACATGATGTATGAGACTGGTTACTAGGAAAGTATCACTATGCAAATCAAACCTACAAGGAGAATCAAAACCAAAGATAAGTGATCATGATCATGCCCATGCAATGAGAAAGACGTTCAAAACCAAGGTAGCATCAAGCAAGAAAGTCAAAGCACACCAAAAAAGAGAGCAAGCAAGCAACCTTGTACCAAAGAAGAAAGCCATGGAAAGTTCAATGAGAAGTTCACATCCAAGCAAGCCATGAGAAAATCATATACAAGCAAGAAAATCAAGTTCATGATCCAAGCCATTCCTATGAATTGTTCATAACCATAATGACAAGTTCATATCTAAGCAAGCAAGTTAACTCTGTCATTTCATGAACCAAGCCATCTCTATGAAAGAAAGGAAATCACAATCAATGGCAAACTCATTCAAGAGTTCATACCAAAATGCATGATAACTCGATCAGTCAACTCAGCCAGTGCACACAACAGAAATTCACAATGTTGCACAACTCAACTAGTTAAGCCAGACACGAACTCAGACATATGCATCCTTACGCAAGCATCTATGAAGTTCTCATACATCAAAGAATGTTAATCCTCTCATGCTCATGGATATCAGAAGAAGTCATAAGCATGCTCAGAAAGCTCTATGCAAGTTGTACAAGTGAACAAAGCTCCAGAAATGGATCTCATAATGTTGAGTGGTTATAGATTGAATTTTAAAGATGTAAAACATCTTGTATGATCAAGAATTGGCCCTACAAATCATCCAAACACACCCCAAACCAACCCCTCAACCCAGAAAAGCAAACTAGACTGTAAGACACAGTTTTAGTCAACTAAAACTCAGTTTTAGTCAACTAAAACTGTGGTTTCTGATTTGGTCTATGTTGGAGAAAGTTTGAACCTTTCGAGACTTTTTTAAAAACCAACCCTCGGAGTTTCAGTCGACTGAAATTTAGTTTTGTTGACTAAAGTTTAGTTTAGTCAACTAAAAATGCCCAAGTTGATGATTTTGCGACGGCAAGTTTTCAAAATTCAATTCCGAAGTTCTCCAAAATTACCCAACTACTCTCCAACGGCTAGTTTCTTTTCAAGCCTATGAAAGGACCTCATTGCTTCACTTCCAAACTGTACAAGCTAGCAACGATGTTATGAAAAGATTAAAGTCTCATATCAAAGCTTGTGTCCTCCATACTTGAGATTTCTAGTTAGAGAAACAAAGTCCCAAAACTCCATTGAAGCAAAGCTTCAAACTCAAAAACCATTTTAGTAAATATTCAAACCCAAACCCTTCTTCAGCCCCAGATCCAAAACCCAATTACTACTTGTGCCAAGAATCAAACTCCTGAAATCAAGACTCATTTCAAAAATGTGAGATTTAAACGAAAAATCTCAATTGGGCAAAGTACCAAACACAAATTCCATTTGAGCCAAAAGCTCTAACCCAAACCCTTCTTTAGCAAAGTTTCAAACCCAATACCCACTTGTACTAAAGAAATCAAGCCAATACCCATTTGAGTTCAATACTAGTGGTTACTTGAGAGTTTACATTCCTAGAGAGAGAATGTAAACCTATTTTATCTATGTTGCTTGTTGAGCAACTTTGTTATACATTTTGGTTACCTATCTTATTGTTGGTACAACGATTGAACTTCGTTGTATCTTTACCGCAAGTAGTCCCATTGTTGAAGGGAGTCGAGGCATATAAGAACTTGGGCCCACTCGGGTCCGCTTGGGCAAGGACGGGTTTACAAAAGGAATTCTCTCTTCTCTATTTTACAAAAGGAATCAAAAGGAATTCTCTCCTCTCTCAAAATTTTATTGTAAAAGTGTTGACAAAGGGAATCTCGGTCATTCTCCCACAACTTGATTTTACACTCAAATATCTTCAAAAGTGCAACAATAATGTTCCTCAATATTTTTCCTCAACATCACATAGTAAAGAACAAAATGTAGCAGGGCGTGGGGCAGGGGCAGTGGCAGATCCAGGATTTTTAGTCAGGGGGGTGCTGGGGTTTCGGGGGCGGGAGCCCCTGAGACGGGTTTTTTGGGGTTAATTCGAGTTTTATATAAATTTTTGGTCAGGATACGTGTTGGGCTTTAAGATTTTCTAACTTATTCGGCCTACAAATGATAATATATTTACATTAGCCCTAAAAATAAAAAAATTAGCATATTCTGTCTTAAAATAAAAAATTAACACTTAACAATATTAATAACAATATTTAACTAATCAAACCATGTTTTTACCAATATTAACATAACATTTAACAATATTAATATTAACAGAGGCAACTTCCATCATTATGTTAAATCGGTTTCTCATTAGTTTGTTTTTTAATGCTTTGTGTATTACCAAAGATTTACAGCAGTTTATATCTTGAAAAGTATAACAATATTATCATTTAACAACAATTAAAAAATGAATGAACTTAGCCGGATCGGAGCCGGAGACTGAGGGTTCTTAGCAGCAGGCCAGAGGCATAGGAGAGGAGAAGGTAGGCCGGAGGCTGAGGGTGAGGCGGAGACAGCAGGCCGGAGGCTGACCCGGATCAGAGGCGGAGAGAGGAGAGCAGTGGCGTTGGAGAAAAAATGAGGAAGTAAAAAAAGAGGGACGTTCGTGTAGGTTAAGAGAGACACGACATGGTATTACGTTTTTGCCCCTTTAAATTTCAAAAATCTTTAAGAATTTACCTTTTACTTACTATTTTCACACAAAACACCCTGAACTTTTTTCTCGGTAATTTTTTTCGAAAATATCAGGGGGAGCGCCTCGGCCCTACACAGATCCGCCCATGGCGTGGGGGCTACCTGAAGTGACTACCAAAGTTCGGTGACGAAGCCAGAAATTTCAACTGAGGGGGGCCAATGTAAATATTTTTTAAATTCAATTAAACAAGTTAAAAAATAATTAACTCAATAAATAACATTATTTTGATAAATATTGATATTCTTAAATGTTGCATTGTGTTTAATAAGATTTTTTAGAATATAAATAAACCATATACTTAAAAAAAGTTTTAAGGGGTCCTATTTTTAAAATTTTCAAAAGTTGGAGGGGGTCATGGCCCCTTTGAAAATAGCTAGCTTTGTCCCTGTAGAAGATAAACCCCTTGCGGGGTGTCGGGTTCTCCGGCAACAAAGGGAGACGCACGGGGCCGGCATGTCTCTGTCTCAACGATGGTGGTAGTAACAAGTCCCATATCCATATATACATATATATTAACATATGTATATATATATATGTGTGTGTGTGTGTGTGTGTGTCTTATATGTACTATACATTAATGGAGATGATGAGTTTGACCGCTTTCTTGGTCCGGTTTTAAATCGAATTAAATACCCTTGCAAACCAATTCCATATGACTCAAATTTTATTTAGACCCAAAGTAGGTTTTTAAAATTTTTAACGCAACACGTTAATTTACTAAAAAAATTTAAAATAACTAGTTCTATATAAATAATTTCATATATTATTAAAATTCAAATTTAATTGCAATTTATTAATTTTCTTTTACTTGTAATATTAATTTGTGGTGAGTAGTCTCATTTTATTAGGCCCGTGCTATCTCATTTATTAGGCCTTTTATTATAGAGGATTGTGCATAACTTAGAACCAAAGAACTAAATAGAGTAAACATAATTAATTAGGAATGACAAGATAGTAAGGAAACTATTAACAGCATTACAGAAATCCTAATCAAATAAAATTGAAACTTCTAAGATATTCCCTAAATAATTAAAAGACTACCAAAATAAAATTATATCTCCCCCCACCCTCCTTCGCGCGTGCCACGTCCCTAGGGGCCCTTCGTACACATCCGGAAGACACTTATTAATTAAAGTATAAGGAGAATAAAATGCATAATCGTGCATGCTATTATATTTCAAGTTTTAGGATAACTAACTTATGTTGAGGATTCACCAAATGAAGTAATGGCTTCAAGTGACCTGCAAAATTATATTAAAAAAAAAAGTCAGAAAAAAAAGCATTCAATTTCGATAAAAAGTGGAACACGACAAATTAACATAATATAAAACCTAGCAATATATCAATTGGAATACGATCAAGATGATTCAAAAGACCTAAAACCAGATAAAACGCTAACTCAGATATGAGAAAATGTTTATTTCACCAGATATCACGCGTTTATCGCCAATACAACTGAGAAAGGGGAAAGGGAAGCTTACTACAATCGAATCAAGGTAGCTCACTTATGTTTTACCATGTATTGCAGTGGCGGGTCCCTCCAACTGGGGCAAAATCGGTTCAAAATTACATATGCGAAAGTTTCGAGTGTTGCCAGGGGTTCGGGGGCGGAAACCCCCGAGGCGATTTTTTTTTTGGGTTATTTCTAATTTTAAGCAAATTATAGCTTTATAATGCTCAAATAATTACTCTCAATCATTATTAACAATATCTAATTAATTTCTTCATGACTTCCTATTTAAAAAATACCACATATTTCAGACTACATATATCACCACATATTTAAATTGAACATTAAACAACTTCAAATTAAACTACAAATACATACCAAAAATTAAATTGAACTACTCCACGTACAAAAAACTAAACTACACAACTCCACATACATAAAATTTCTACCACATACAAAAAATATATAAATACATAAAAATAATACCAAAAAACCCTATATTTATTTTTTATTTTTTTTGAAAATTCAACCGGGGCCACCGCCCCCCTTCGGCCCTATGTGGCTCCGCCACTGATGTATTGTATGTTTAAAAAAAATACGCATGTCAATTACCAAAAAAAATCCTTAAGGAAAATTCTCTATATAAACTTCTCTAGACGTGATTGAATATATACGAAAACAGTATGCATAAATATATATTTGGTTTCAAATTGTTTTCCAACTACCATGCAATTAAATAAAGCGAAATTGTAAAAGTATCGATATTAGTTCATCCATGGCTTCCGAGCCACACAAGATCTTCAAGATTTCGACCCTCAAAGACTCGTACCTTAAGCCATCTTCGATTTTTTAACTCAGCTTTAGTGATAAATTTGAGTAAAAAATCAAATTGTAAAACAACACTCCTATGGAAATTCACATTTGTTATCGGGTCTTATTTGTAATAGGTATATGGTGTGTTATGTTAATATATAAACTATGTAGGGTACTTATGTAATATTTGAAAGTTATTAATATAAATAGAAAGTGATGGGGAGAATGAATATTTTCATTCATTCATTTCCTCATCTTTTGTTGATTTCTCTCCTCTCTCTTCTTCTCATCTCTTCTTCTTCCTCTAACATGTCTGGTTCAGAGGTGAGCTCCGGAGGAGCTGGATCTTCATCAAGTCTTGCTCCAACAATGGGTAGTAATAATGATCATCATCCAGGCCTGTGTATCACCATTGTTAGGTTGGATGAGACAAATTATATGCAATGGGCTCAATCAGCACGTATGCATATCACAGGTAGAAGAATGATTGACCATATTGATGGAACTATCACGTACTCGGCCAAGAATGATCATAAATTCAAAGAATGGAATGTTGAAAATGCGCTAGTTATGACGTGGTTGTTACAGGCAATGCAACCACAAATTAGCAAAGGGTTCTTGTTTGTAAAAACAGCCAAAGAGTTATAAGATGCTGTTGAAGCGGCCTATTCATCCGTTGGTAATTTTGCTAAGTTGTATGAGCTTCTCTGTTCTAAAAGGCCCGCCTAGGCTTGAGGCTTGAGAGAAACGCATCGCCTACACCTTATTACGCCTTATTCTTGGTAAAAGGCTTAAGGCACACTTTTGTTTTAAAAAACAACGAATTAGTTGACAAATATTGGTTATGGAGCATGAATATGAGAAAGATGGCTACCAAACATATGGATATATTTTCAAAATTCAAGGTATGTACTATTTTATAATATTACTAGCCTTGGAATAATTAAAATAATAAAAAAAGGAAAAACGCCTTTTTACGCCTAGGCTTCGCCTAGGCTCCTAAGGCTAGAGGCTTGACCTCTACGCCTCGATCACGCCTCGCGCCTTTTAGAACCTTGATGAGCTTCAACAACAGATTGCAAAATTCAAGCAAGATGATCTTTCTCTTACTACCTATTACCATACTCTTCGTGGCAAGTGGGAAGAGATTGACCACTACCAAGACTACATACGAGCTTTTGTGAAGCTGATGTTAAATCATTTCGGGCTATAATAGAACGGAATCGCAATTATGACTTCTTGGGTGGTCTGCACCCACAGTATGAGCATGCCAGGATGCAAGTGTTGGGAAGATATCCTGTACCTACTTTTGTTAGGAATTCCTATATCCAAACTGAAAGCAGGAAGAAAGTCATGAATCCAAAGCCTGAGCCAGAAGTGCCTTTATCTAAGAGGTCTGCTCTCACCACCCAACAATGTAACGGACTCATACCCCAAAGAGCGGGGAAGCAAGATGATAAGAGCAAGTTGAAGTGTGACTATTGTGAGCGTACTCGTCATACTCGGGAAACCTGTTGGAATCTCCATGGCCGACCTCCTGCAACTTAGTCAAATGTCAGGCCTCGATCTGCCCTATTTCGTGGTTCATCTGCAGCACATAAAACAGTTAATGAACCTCCGCCACCTACTGCTCATGTCCTTCCCGGCCACAAGAATTCGCTGAGAAAGATGTTTTGTATCTCCGACATATGTTAGCTCAACTTGATTCTCATCACAATTCTGCCTTTGATTTTGCTCAGACAGGTACTTCTCATTCGGCAAATCATGTTTTCGCTTCATTTGATGTGCTTTCTTAGATCATTGATTCAGGGGCTACTAATCACATGACTAGTATGGCATTCGGTTTCTCCTCCTACAATGTATGTTCTGATAAGGATAAGATTAGAGTGGTGGGTGGATCTTTCTCCTCCATTGCGAGGAAGGGTACGATTCTTGTCTCTTCTAATATTACCCTATCATCTGTTCTTCATACTCCGAAGCTTACTAGTAATCTTCTCTCTGCCAGTCACATTACCAAAAGCCTAAATTATAGGGTAACCCATAGTTGTCAAATTGCGAATCGTGTCGTGAATCGTTTACCTCCCGAATCGCGAATCGTGAATTGAACAGGTCGAATCGGAATCAAATGATAAAAATGAAATAAAACATGCATTAATGGGATTTGACACTATAGAATTGGTAATTAAGCATAATATGACAAAATATACCAAAATATAGCACAAAAATTAACCGTAGCACATGTTCTCGTTCTTTTTAAGCTTAATAATGTAAAAAACAAAAATAAATCATAAAGTCATCCTAACCAAAAATAAATAAACATATGGTATTACAAAAAAAACTAATGTTATCCTAACTAAAAATAAATAAACATATGGTTTTATAACAGCAAAATAACTAAAAAAACAGCAAATGAAATAACAGCAAAAATAACTAAAAAATGAAATAGAAAAAATAACTTATCTTATCCTAACTAAAAAAAATAAACATGTGGCTTTATTATAATAGCAAAATAACTAAAAAAAACACATGACTTCGATTAAGCAAAATAACAAAAACATATGGCTTTATAACTAAAAAAAAACATATGATTTTACTAAAAAAAAGTATGGTTTTATAACATGGAAACAAAAAACTATGGTTCTATAACATACGGCCATCGATTTGCAAAATAAAACATGAAACCTATGAAGCACGGATACTCTCGGGAGGTCGCGAATTTTTGTTGGACACGTATAGGATACGGGATACGTTAGGATACGTTAGGATACGCTAGGATATGCGAATCCTAGAGTATCCTAATTTTTATTTATTTGTTTAATGGTCAGAATACGTTAGGATACGCTAGGGATACGCTGGGGATACGTTTTGGATACGTTTTTTTATTTATTTTTTTAACTGTGTTTTTTTTTATTTTTTTAACTGTGTTTTTTTCATTCTTTAATTATTTTTCTTCTTTTACTATGTTTTTTTTAACTGTGTTGTTTGGTTTTCATTCTTTGCTTGTGTTGTATTGTTTTCTGATTTTTTTCTTAACTTTTTTTATCTTTTCATTCTTTTTTTTATCTATGTTGTTTTTAACTGTATTGTTTTCTTTAACTGTTTTCACTCTTAGCTGTGTTATTTTTAACCTTTACATCTGACTGTTTGAATCCTTTTTTAACGGTCGTTGATATTGGGTCTACTTAGTGATTGAGATACTACGAAGTCAGGATGCTCTCGGAAGGCTTCTCTCTATCTTATTTTATGCTAAGGATATTATCTTTATTTTTGCCTTATGTTTTTGTTGGAACAACCTTTTATGTTAATGATGTTTTATTGTAATGGTGTTTGTTTGGTGACAACAATCATCATATTTGAGCACTTTAATATAATGGTGTTTAATGCTTTAGTTTCATTTTATCAAGTTTATCATTAATATATATAAAATAAATAATAAATATTTAACGTATCCTGGCGTATTCGTATCCTACATTTTGGAAAAATCACGTATCCCGTATCCCGAATCAAGTCGTATCCCGTATTACGTGTCGAGTCCGTGCTTCATAGCATGAAACTACCATCGATTTGCAAATAAAGACAGAAACATGAAAGAGAACATACGATTAGGGTTGAAACGGCCTTCGATTTGCAAGAATAGGTTGAAACGGCCTTCAATTTGCAAGATTATGGTTGGTTTGCTTCGATTAGGGTTGGTCGGCTACGGTTTGTATGGGTTGCTTCGATTACGGTTTGCTTCGATTAAGAATGGGTTACATAGTTTTGCTTTTTTGTTTTGGGTTAAAACTGAGTTACGGTTAAGGTAAAAAATAACATTTCCTGAATCGTTTTGCCTCCGATTCCCGATTCGAGTTGGAATCGGATGTAACTATACCGATTCGGGCGATTCTTTATGCATTTATGATTCTTTACCTGATTCGAATAGTTTTGCCTCCGAATCGAATAGTACGATTTGACTCGCGAATCGGACGAGTTTGACAACTATGGCGTAACCTTCTTTTCGTCTCATTATCTATTTCAAGACTTGGACACAGGAAAGACGATTGGGAGTCGATGTGAAGATAATGGTTTGAGATTGCTGGAAATGAGGCCATCTTCTTATGTTCAAACTAGTGTTAGGGATAGTAGTAACAATAAAGATTTGTTGATGCGATGGCATAATAGACTAAAACATTTACCAATTCCTCTTTTGAAATGTGTGCTCCCTAATTTTTTATCTGTTGCACCTTTTGAACTAAATTGTGAACCATGTGTTCTCGCAAAACAATGTCGTATTCCCTATCCTATTAGTATTAATGAAACTACACCTCCGTTACAGCTTGTTCATTCTGATATGTAGGGTCCTGAACCAACAGATACTTTGTTGTGTTTGTTGATGACTTTAGTCATCATGGTTCAAAGTCTCGGCCGAGTCAACTCGGTATCGGCCGAGTTGACTCAGTATCGAGGCCTGGCGATCCGATTCCGCACCACGAGTCGATTATTTTGCAAGATCGGGAAGGATCGACTTACATCGCCGAGATATCGGCGTTACCGAGTCAAATCGCCGAGATATCAACGATATCGAGTCAAATCGCTGAGACACCGACCGAATGAAACGATAGTTTAAAAATATTGCCGACAGAAATTTATTTTATACGATAACCTCACCTCGCAGATTGAAGCTTTCTCGTCGATCTCGTATGTACGACCTTCTAGCATATTAGGGTTTCGGGTCAGGAAAGAGACGAAGAAGAAGGGTAGTGTAGTTGTGGGTTTGCTTAAGAATTTTATTCTGCTGAGTAAGAGTTGGTCAATTGGAGTCCAACCTGCCTTTTTAAGTTATTAAAGACTAGCTGTCTTTTGGAGTCCAGTTGTTCTTTTCTTTGTACATTTGTATTAATTATTGTACATTTGTATTAATTATTGGAGTTGGTCAATTGGAGTCCAACTTTTCTTTATACACTTGTTCTTTTCGAGTTATTCACTTATAACAATTGTATTTGTATTAATTATTAATATTTAGCAGTAAAAATTCTTATATACGTATTTTTTTCATTTTAGCCATAAATCTTTTGAACAAATAATTAAAATTTTATAGAATGACTCTTTTATAAAATTTTAGCCACAACTCCTTTATAAAATTTTATAAATATTCTTAAAAACTTGTATAAATAATTTTTTTTAAAATAAACTATTTTATGGAAAAAAAGTAAAATGTTTTGTAAAAATTGTAAAAACTCTTACACACTTGTTCTTTCATTTTTAATAAATTAATACTCGTAGAAAAAATGCTTTCTATTTTTTAACATTTGTACCAAATAAATGAAAAAATAAATCTCTACCAAATTAATGAAAAAATGCATGTTAGTTTGTACATGTGTACCGAATAAATTAATGCTTATAGAAAAAAATAACATTTGCAAAAAAAATGTTAAAAAACATATTGTTGTACAAAAAATGTACATTTATGAAATTTATTGTGTTCTCTATTTTATGAAAAATGTACAAAAAATGTACAAAAAAACATATTGTGTTCTATATTTTATGTGAAAAGTTGTCCATAATCCCCTATTTGCCCTTTTGTTATTTGTGTACCTTATTTACCCTTGTGTTACACTCTTATTTCCAACGAGAGAAGTAAACCATTAAAAGGGCCTTCTGTTATTTGTGTACAAAAAAAAAAAAAACCTTGTGTACAAAAAATGTTATTTGTGTACAAAAATACTTTTTTGAGTTAAAAAAATGTTTATTGCCAAAAAATGTTAAAATACATTTTTTGTACAAAAAAATGTATTTGCATAAAATATTCATTTGTACAAAAAAACATTTATTTGTACGTAAAATAACGTGTTGTACAAAAAATGTTTAGAATTCTTAAAAAAAATGTTTAGAATTTCTAAAAATTCCTGAAAATAATGTGTTGTACAAAAAATGTTTAGAATTTCTAAAACTTATTAATGTGTTATACAAATAATGTTTAGAATTCTTTAAAAAAATGTTTAGAATTTCTTAAAATTCCTAAAAGTAATGTGTTGTACAAATAATGTTTAGAATTCTTAAAAAATTGTTTCATTATATTATTTTTTATATTAATATTGATTTACTATACAATATTGAATTTGACAACTCTGTCGCGCTTCAGTATAACCAATTCTACAATGCAATGCATATTGAATGATGGGTTTGAATGTATCTCATTGGTCCACATTGTCAATCTTATTTTTTTAAAATTTTCTATATTTTTTCCGGAATTTTTTGCGCTCTCTAAATAGCGTATCTTTGCGTATCGTCCGATACCGCGACCGAGTTTAAAATCGGGTGTCCGATACCGAGACTTTGAACCATGTTAGTCATTATACTTGGCTTTATCTTATGAAAACTAAAAGTGAAGTTCATTCTATTTTTTAAACATTTCATAAGATGGTGTATACTCAATTTGGGTGTCCCCTTAAGATCATTCGATCTCATAATGGAGGGGAATTTATGCATAGTGGTTTTGCCTCCTTTTTTGCTGATAAGGGATTGTCCATCATGTGTTGATACCCCAAAACAAAATGGTGTAGCTGAAAGAAAACATTGGCATATTACAGAGGTGTGTCGTTCCCTTCTCATAGGTTTAAGGATACCTAAATCATATTGGGCTGATACAACGTTAATCACGATGTATTTAATCAATCACATGCCCTCTCGAATTCTCAGCTATCAATCATCGGCCTCTATTATACACCCCCACGCCCCTTTGTTCACTCCTCCTCCCAAAGTATTTGGTTGCGTTTGTTATGTTCACACACATCATCGTAAGGATAAAATGGATCCAAAGGTAGTCCGGTGTGTGTTTCTTGGATTCTGCCACTCAAAAGGGGTATCGGTGTTATAATCCAACTACATGTCGTCACTTTGTCTCCATGGATGTCACATTCTTTGATTCGGTTCCTTTTTTTTCCCTTACTACTCAGAATTCTCTACAGGGGGAGATTATAAGTATAGAGAACCCATATCTCATTCCATTACCCGTTCCTACACAGGGGGAGCCTATACCTATTACTACTGACACTAATAACTTGCAACTGGTAAAGGAGATACTTGTATATATTAAGAGAGAAAATCAAGCCATTGTCTTATCCCAGGACCAAGAAGTCTCCCTCTATCCAGGTAATCTTGATGCCCTATTGCTCTTCGTAAGGGTGTTCGTGATTGTACGAAATATCTCAATTTGTATCCTATGATGCCTTATCTCCTACATATCGTGCTTTCACTTCTTATGTATCGTTTGTTTCTATTCCTTCTAATGTTTCAAATGTTATTAATCATAACGAGTTGAAGGAAGCCATGTTTGAGGAATTGAAGGCCCTTGAGAAGAAGAATACCTGGGATATTGTTCCATTACCCAACGGAAGGAAATCAGTAGGCTACAAATGGGTATACACAGTTAAGTTTCAAGCTGACGAAAAAATTGAGAGATATAAAGCACGGTTAGTTGCAAAGGGCTTTACTCAGACATATGGAATTAATTATCAAGAGACGTTTGCTCCAGTTGCCAAGATGAACTCCATATGAGTTCTTCTATCCTTGGCAGCTAATTTGTCTTGGCCTTTGCATCAGTCGGATGTAAAGAATGCCTTTCTTCCTGGCAATTTGGAGGAAGAAATGTATATGATGATGCCTCCTGGTTTCAAGCTTGCTGATGAACATAATTTAGTGTGTAAACTAAATAAGGCCTTGTATGGACTTGAGCAGTCTCCACATGCTTGATTTGAGAGGTTCATCACTGCTATGAAAAGAGTACAGTACGCACAGAGTCACGCGGATCATACACTCTTCATCATAAAGCACCAAAATTGCACCACTGTTAGGGCTGTGTTTCAGCCGGATCGGATCGGAAAATGCCTATTCGGAAAAAATTCCGATTTTTTTGGAAATAAAATAACTATTCCGATTTCCGATCCGATTTTTTCGAAAAATTAAAAAAAAATCCGAATTCGGAAAAATCGGAAAATCGGAAAAAATCGGAAATTCACAAAATATATTAAAAATCCAGAAATTTTGGAAATTCCAAAATTTCAAAAAAATAAATTATGGATTTTCGATTACTCGAAATTCTCATTTTAAAGAAACAATGAAAATGGCTTAACCCAACATGTAAACACATGAGGATTTGACTCATTTTTCATTTGTGTAGAAGTTAGGAGGATACTCTCTTTTTATAGAGCATATTTTGGAGCCCTCTCCCTCTCCCAACCGATGTGGGATAAGGGAAACTTTCAAAAAATCGGAAAAGAAATCGGAAAAATCGGAAATCGAAAAATAATTCCAAAAAAATCGGAAATAATTCGGAAAAATCGGATCGACATAGTTTCGGAAAAATCGGAAAATCGGAAATTCAGAATTATTTCCGATTTCCAATCCGATTTTTTTCGGAAATCGGAAATCGGCAAACTAAAATTTCATTCCAAATTCGGAAAAAATCGGATCGGAAATCGAAAAAATCGAAAAGTTCGAAAAAAAAACACAGCCCTAACCACTGCCCTTACTATATATGTCGATGATATTGATATCACCGTAGATGATGCGATCAAAATACAAGCAATGAAAACATTCTTGGGAACGGAGTTAGAGGTTAAAGACCTCGGATTAATGAGATCTTCCTTGGCATCGAAGTGTGCAGATCCAAGAAAGGAGTGTTCATTTCTCAACGGAAGTATGTGTTAGATATGTTGGCTGAAACGGGTAAACTTGGAGGTAAACCTGTTGATACCCCAATTGAGCATAACCATAGGCTCAATGGTGCGAATGGGGAGCCATTAACTGATGTGGAAAGATTTCAGCGTTTAGTTAAGAGACTAATTTACCTTTCTCTTACGCTCCCGGATATTTCTTATGATGTTAGTGTGATAAGCCAATTTATGCATGCTCCAAGAACACCACATCTAGAAGTTGCGTATCATGTCCTCCGGTACCTCAAGAGTTCCTCTGGGAAGGGAATATTTTTTAGGCAGCACGGTCACTTACGTGTTAAAGCTTACACCGATGTTAATTGGGCAAGGTCCATAATCGATCGGCGATCCACTTCGGGATATTACACCTTTGTTGGAGGTAATTTTATTTCATGGCGAACCAAGAAATAGTTTGTAGTTGCTAGATCTAGTGCAGAAGCAGAGTTTAGATTCATGGCACATGGAGTGTGCGAGTTGATGTGGCTACAGGCCATGTTAAATGAATTGGGTTACCCTGTTCGTGAGCCAATAAAATTGTATTGTGACAATAAAGCCGCTATTAGTATTGCCCACAATCCAGTCCAATATGACAGGACAAAGCACATTAAAGTTTATCGACATTTTATCAAGGAGAAGCTCCGTCTTGAATTGATTTGTACTCTGTATGTCAGCACGACTGATCATATCTAAGGGTGTGAGCAAAACTTGTTTGTAACATATGTTAGTAAAGCTAGGCATGATAGATATATTTGCACCACCTTGAGGGGGAGTGTTGTCGGGTCTTATTTGTAATAGTTATATGGTGTGTTATGTTATATTTAAACTATGCAGGGTACTTATGTAATATTTGAAACTTATTAATATAAATAAAAGTGATGGGGAGAATGAATATTTTCATTCATTCATTTCCTCTTTTGTTGATTTCTCTCTTCTTTCTTCTCATCTCTTCTTTTCTCTTCTTCTTCCTTTATTATGTAAATTGATTACCTCATAAATCTAACAACATTTCCCCTAAATTTTAGGGAATTTTTTTTAGGAAAAGCACTCAAATCGCATTACTCAAACGGGGATAAAATATGGAGTTGGATATCATATTCATCACAAACAGTATGAACAGATTGGGCTTTACAGAAATATTTAGGGACCCATCAAAGTTTCAACTTAGGTTGGAGAAAAGTTTTGAGAATCCTCAAATTTGGGGAGGGTTGAAGGCGTTTTTCAAATCATTCTCCCCAAACTTAATTTAAGATAAAGTTAGAGGGAGGGCTGGATATGTCGTCAGCTGGATTTCTTGCTATTTACGTTTTTCAACTTCTAGTTTTTTGTACCAAAAGAATGGTTTAGCATTCATCAAATCCTTAACTTGGCTACCTTTTCTCTCTTAGGCCATCCACAGTCGAATAGGTAAACCCTAAGTTTAGGGGATGTTAGCTCGAAACTGGCAAGCTAAAACGTAAAATTCACTGCTCTGCTCTAACGTTGGATGGCCTTGGATTGCTAAATTTGGCACTTCATGCATTTCTAAAAGGAGTTTAGCACACTGGTGTGGGACATGGTAAATCGGAGAGAAAGGACGAAAGAATCCCGTGTGACCTTACATTGGAAGAAAGGAATTCGTGTGAGCTGAGAGTTACCATTGAAGAATTTAAATGTCCACGGAAATTATTTACCCGTGTGAGGGATCAAACAGCTCTCTTTAACTGTGTGAAACTACCCGTTAAATCTTTCCCCTATTAAACACCGGGTCTGCCTGTTCCCACATCCAAGCCCATCCACCAGTATTCCTCCCAAACCCATCAAACCTCTACATTTCTCCCCATTTTCCATAACAAAAAACAGATCCAATTGAAAATGATGAGCATCCACCAAAACTATCAAGAGAATTGTATTTGGACAGGTGGCAGTATTTGGAAGAGCACGATGCTCTATGAGCTTCATTGCTGATATGCAACATGAGCGAGCATGTACACAGCGCATGGGAGGTATACACATTGATAGGAAATGTTAAAAATGGTTACAATTTTAGTGCATAGTCATGCATGAACTAATTCGAACAATGTATTGGTGGATTCGTCAATATCGTAGCAAATACAACCCATATTTGTTGGGTTACCCACAACAACCTATTACAGGCTGAATTTGGGCAGTTGTTTCATTTGCCGGATGAAAAAAGGCTGGCTCACGTGTTGGTGTGGATTACAAGCTTACCTCATATCTCACCCATTGATTACTTCTCTGCCTGACCCATATCTCTTTTCTCAACATAATCTCTCTCTCTCCCCCCCCCCCCCCCCCCCCGGGTTGAGTTTCAGTAGATTACCACCAGTTGTGATGTGAAGATAGGGACAAAGAGAACCCTTAGCCACATCAAATTCATCCTATCTTCCTTTATGCCCCACATGCTTGGTTTGGATATGGCATACAGTTGTCACCAAGTAGGTGGTTGTTCTGGTTGTTGGACATGGTATGCAAGTGGTAATATGGAATTAGAAGGTACTTCAATATAAATGTTCGATTTAACTATTGAATCTTCAAGGGCAATCAAAATTCAGAAATTCAGTTATTTCATACCTATAAAAAAATTATTGATTCCATATTAAATGCTTAAATTTAAGTTATATTTTAAAATAAATAAAGCATATTTACGTCAAACGCCATTTGACAATCAGTAGACCAAAACCAATTAGAATTTCTATCCAAATTATAGGTGCACAACATTTGGCATAAAGAAAAAAAAGGGCCAGACCAGCCCGAGTCCAACCACCTTATAACCCCTGCACATTTACAACCAGGCCAAAACCGACCCAGCCCATGAATAACACACACAAATGCCGTTTCTAATTGTGGTGGCCCGAAATTACGCATTTCTTTCACTTACCATATGTTAAAGCTCCTTAAAACATATTCCTTAAAACATGGAAACATGTTCCTTAAAACATGTTATGGGAATCATTTGTGTAAATATTTGACTATCTTAGGCTTAATCTTAGGCATAAATCACGATTGTATGTTCCCTTTATACACATTGTAAGAGTTATATATACAGGCCTCCAATTGGGAAAAAGAGACAAGGAAATTCAATTTACCAATTATTTCATGGTATCAGCCTAACCCACGATCCTCTCTCTCCTAGGCAACAACCTCTTCCCTTCCTTCTTCTTCTTCTTCTTCTTCTTCTTCTTCTTCTCCATCCCCGACCACAACTCCTCCCTCTTCTACAGCGCAGCCACCACACTACACCACCTCCTCCCTCTCCTCCTCTTCTCCGCGGTACTGTCCATTGTGTTACTATTAACTTTGTTACTTACTGTACACCGTGTTATTGAAAACCTATTATCTCATATCTGATTTAAAAAAAAAAATATTTTGCAATTTCAGCGCCAACCATGTCAACCAATGCTACAAAATCTCCTATGCCCAACACCCTCCTACTCATATCAAAATCCCCAACATTACCCATCTTGTCACAGTTAAACTAGCCGTTGACAATTTCCTTTTGTGGTCCCACCAAATTGGAGCCTTCTCTATGGACAAGATTATTTTCATTTTGTTGATGGCTCTTATCCTCGCCCCACCTCTGAACAAGAATGCACCGTCTGGCTCCGTGCTGGTAAAACTCTTGTCAGTATCATCTTCACTACACTTTTTGAATCTCTATTGACCACTGTGATTGGATGTTCAGCTTCTGCCGAACTTTGGGCCATTATTAAGACTCACTTCTTTAAGAAGTCGATTGCAAATGCCTCGCTCTACCAAAAAAGGCTCATAAGTCTCAATCACGGCACCCGCTCCATTGCGAACTACCTTCAGGAAGCCAAACCCATTGCTGATGCTCTTGCCACTATTAGTGAACCTATCTCCAACACGGATGTTGTCAACTATGTGCTAAATAGTCGGGACCCTGAGTCCGAGATACTTTTCACTGCCATTGAGACAGTCAGGCCTGAGTTCGAGATTCTTTCTTTTGCTAAACTACGAGACCCACCAGAAGTCCACTCCCATCACCCCATCTGCTGGCCCTCCTAGCCTCTCAGCATGCTTCTCCTTCTCATACCACCTATCGAAACAACAACGATCGTCAGAAAGGACAGCGGACCCCAAATCGCTCCTATAGCAACAACACTCATTACCCTCAGCCTCGCGTTATTGGATCTGGTCCTACACAGCAACCCATGACCCAATGTCAACTCTGCTCTGGATTTGGTCACTCAGTTCGCACTTGCTCCCACCTCTCCACCTTTATCCAACCATTAGTGCCCGCTTCCTCAACTCTGCCTTTGTTGGACTTCAGATAACCCAACCTCCACAGCCCTCCTATGACCCCAACTCTTATCTTAATACCGGAGCCTCCACCCACATGACGACAATCCTGCACTCTTTCAGCAACGTCATCCTTATTCTAAAACAGACACCGTTCAGCTTGGCAATGGTGATCATCTCCCCATCACTTATACGGGTAACATGGCACTTCCTCTTGATTCTTCACTTTTCATCTCAACAATATCTATGATATTCCTTCCATGAGCAAGTATCTATTATCTATTGCTCAATTCTGTAAAAATAATAAAGTTTTTTGTGCTTTTGATAGCCATCATTTATATATATTTGATCTCACTACTAGGTCTCTTCTTTATTAAAACCTATGTAAAGATGGTCTATACAAGTGTCCTGCTCTGCCATCCAATGTTTAAGCTCTCTCTACCTCCCACTGTTCCTTTGCATTGTGGCATCACAGACTTGGCCACCCCTCTGCCAAAGTCATCTCTTATTTAGGCTCGCATAAATTTTTATTACCTACCTTTAACACTAATTCTTCCTTTTGTCAAGGATGTGCCTTGGAAAAATCCACACCCGTTCCGTTTTCCCAATCAAATGAAATAAAAAGTGCTACTTCTTCTTTAATACATTCTGATGTTTGGCAATCTCCGAACTCTATGTCTGTCACTGGTTACAAATACTATGTGCTTTTACATGATGATTATAACCGTTTTTCCTGGTTATATTTTATAAAACGTATATCAGAAGTTCTTATGCACTTTAAGAATTTTATCACCTATACACAGACACAATACTCTGCCTCCATCAAACAATTTCAGAGTGACGGCGGGGGAGAATATGAGGGCACTTTTCAAGAATTTTACACATTCATCGCTGTCTTTCTTGCCCTCACACGCCCACACAGAATAGTCTTGTTGAACGAAAGCATCGCCACATTGGGGATATGTACTGCACTCTCTTCTCTAGTCACGTTCCTCTCTGCCACTGTCCTGAAGCTGTCTTCACCTTTGTTCATCTTATCAATTGTCTTCCCTCTCCCGTTCTTAATTGGGCTTCCCCCTTCTTCTGTCTCTATGGGCGTTCCCCTCGTGCTCCGACCTCGGTGTTTTTGTTGTGCTTATTATCCGCATTGGGGTGCTTATCCCACTAACAAATTATTGCCAACAACTGTCGAATGTGTGCTATTAGGTTACAGCTCACAACACAAAGGATATCCTCGACAAGCCGTATCTACATATCCCGCCATGTTCATTTCAATGAACACCATTTTTCCTTTCCTACTGCTACCCCCATCTCCACCCCTTCCCTTCTCCCTCGATATCCATACACCTTATCCTTACTACCCCTTCCACACCTTCCCCCTCCTTACCCCCACCCATTCTTCGACCTTCTCCTCATGAACTCTATACTCTACACTATCACCATCGCTCCACCCAACCACCTCGAGACATCCATGCCCCTCCCTCCAACCACGCAGACATTCCCTCCTCCTCTGTCCCCACTCGACATCCTATATCACCCGACAGCAAATCGGTACCCTAAGCCCCTCCACATAACAAATGGCACCATCAGATATCCCCTTCCCAAAGCTCTTCTGGCTCACCTACCCTCCTCTACCTCTGAACCCATCTATTACCCTCAAGCCTCCCACATTCCTGAATGGCGTCAGGCCATGACTACGGAGTTCAATCCCTTACTTAAGAACTTTACTTGGGTTCTTATTCCTCTAGATATTGCTCAACATGTAGTTGGATGCAAATGGATGTTTAAGATAAAGTGTCGTGCTGATGGTTCCATTGAGCGCCATGAGGCTCGCCTGGTTGCAAAGGGTTTTCACCAACGGACCGGTATTGATTTCGAGGAAACTTTCAGTCTGGTCATGAAGCCCACTATAGTGCGCACAGCTCTCAGCCTTGTTATCTCATAGGGTTGGTCTCTTCGTCAACTTGATGTGAAATATGTCTTTCTCTGTGGGATCCTTAACGAGACTATCTACATGAGTCAACCTCCTGACTTGACTGATTCTGCATCATGTATGCCTTTTCAAAAAGGTTATCTATGGCCTCAAACAAGTCCCACGTGCCTGGTTCCAGCAGCCGGGTAGTTTTCTTCTCTAATATGGGTTCACTCAGAGTCGTGTCAATAACTCTCTGTTCATCTACAAATCCGAGTATACGGTTCTCTACCTTCTACTGTACGTGTATGATATCATTCTTACAAGCAACACCTCACACCTCTTCACTTCCTTGGATAAAGAATTTGAGCTAAGTGGCCTCGGCCCCTCTCCTACTTCCTTGGCCTTAAAGCCACCTACCTCAATAACTGCCTTCACCTCTCCACAACCATATACACTATCAACCTTCTCCACCACTTCAGCATGACTGCCTGCAAGCCCTGCTCTACACCCGTTTGTACCAAAATTCAGCTCTCAACCAACACCGATGACCTCATTTCTAATCCCATAGAGTATCGCTAGTTAGTCGGCTTCCACATTCACCTGCCCTGACATAGACTACACTATCCATCATATGGATCAATTCATGAGTCAACCCCGTCACCCTCACCTCATAGCCGCCAAACGAATCATTCGCTACCTCAAAGGTTCTCCTGATCATGGTCTCCTCTTTCGTCCTTCCTCCGACCCTTTTATCATCACTGCCTACTCTGATGCTGACTGGGCTAAGTGCCCTGACTCCCGTCGTTCCACTACTGGCCTCTACATCTTCTTGGGCTCAAACCTTATCTCTTGGATAGCCTAAAAGCAACCCACCTTTTCTCGCTTCATTGCCGAAGTCGAGTATCGCTCCCCAGCCCATATCTGTACTGAAACGACTTGAATTTCCCATCTCCTCACCGAGCTTGCAGTTCCCTCCTCTAAGCCTATCACCCTCTACTGTGATAATCTCAACAACACCAACATGGCCTCCAACCTGTTTTTCATGCCCAGACCAAACACATTGAGTTGGACTATTACTTCATTCGAGAATTCAGGACAGTCGTGTTTGCGGAGGAGTTTTAAAGCTCCTTAAAACATATTCCAGCAAATATGGAAATATGTTCCTTAAACGTGTCATGATTTATGGGAATCATTTGTGTAAATATTTAACTATTTTAGGCATAAATCATGCTTATATATGTTCCCTTTATACATAAGGGCTATATATATAGGCCTCCGACTGGAGAAGAAAGACAAGGATATTAAATTCACCAATTCTTTCACCATATGTGGAGTTTGGATTAACGCCATCTGATTTTGTCCACATGACAGGTTCACGCGTTCGATTTAAGTTTTGTCCAATTGGAGTTTTTTGAATTTCTCTCACCCCTTTAATTTAAAAAAAATGTAATATTGTGTATTCAATATTAAATAATTTAATTATTCAAATATATTCAGGTATTCCTATTGTGGTAGGCAACAACTTGCCATCTTTTCCAACAGAGTTGAAATAGAGTGTAACAACTTGTCCAAGAATATTTTCCCGAGAAACACTCCCCATCTTGAGGTAGGAATATTTTTGCGGCCTCTGGTGAAATATTATAACTAATTAGTGGGAACCTCGAATTTGCACCAAGCTAGTGAATTAACAAATAGCCAAAGAATTCACATTCTACACAATGGGTACGGTATTCATCACAAATGCAAATAATGTAATATAATAAATTTGGTTGAGTGGTTGACTACTTAAAGGAGTAAAAAATCATAGCTTTCTATGATTGGGTATCTATGATATTGGGTTGTATTTCCCACGCATTAGATTTTTGTTATGGGCTAGAGGTGAAACTTGTTAAATTTTTCTGGCGGGTGCTTGAGGTGAACACATTTGTTTTTATTGTTTGAAAGTGACACTTGCATGTTGCTAACTTTAACTAGTATTAACCGGAAATTTTAATTGTTGCAATATTTGGCTTATGAGTACCAGTATTACTATCATCCCCCTCTCATTGTGGATGTTATAAAGTCATAGCCCTGAATGACTCGTTGGATATATAGAGAGAAGGTTGAGGTTTAAAGCGACCTCCTTGCGAGAGAAACCGGAAATCTTATCTCCCGATTCCATTATATGGCAACCAGTTTTCGGCCTACCCAAGGATCACATTTGGTTGGAAAATGCGTGGAACCTTCCAGTACAACACATCAGTATATAATCTAGATCCGAAAATGAGAGGGACTGGGCATTTGGGTGATAGGTGGTATTACCACTAGACACGAGATCCTTTGTATCCCATGTCGTACCTAGTAATGCTTCATTTCCCAATGTTTAAAAAGGCGATTGAGGCGTACGCCTCGAGGCGCGCCTCGAGGCGAGGCGGCAAAAAAATGCCTCGAGGCTTAAGCCTCAGGGGTGGATATAGAGGCTTACGCCTTAAGGGGGTGAGGCGGTGCGCCTCAAGGCGGAGCGGCGCGAGGCGCAGAGACGTACGCCTCTTTTATTTAGGGTAAAAAAAAAGTTATGCTGCTGAAAAGGGTTATACCGTGAGCCTAATTTTTAAAAACCCTTATCCCAAGTTAAAGAAATAATGTAAGCCTCTCACCTGTGAGCGAGTGTGTGGAAGATTGGTCGCCGGAAAACCTAAGAGCAGCTAAAGGAGCTTTCTTTTTTGCCTTTTTAACATCTCTAAAGTCTGAAGGATCGTACTAATATATGGAGAAAAATTATCTCTCCAGAAGACTAGTACAACTTTAAAAAAAAAAATTATTTTTTTATGTCTGAAGGACTGTTTGTCTGTACGACCACTGTTTTGGCTTACAGACTTTATTTAAAAGCTGTCCTGGTAGTCCTGTATATTATATATTTATTCAAAAGCTGTTTGATTTACATGCTTTCTTTTACATATCAGTTTAATAATATATATATATATGTACCCATCTGATTATGTAGCTTATAAATAAAGTTAAAGAAATACTTTAATAATATATATATATATATATATATATATATAATATATATCCATCTGATTAAAAAAATACTCTTTCTTTTACATATCAGATTAATAATTCATTTTTTTTAAATGATATTTTTATTTTATTTTTTTTAGCAAGAAGTGTTTTATTTTTTAAACTAAGCTTAATAAATGATCTGTTTTTTTTAAATTCATTGTTTTTTAATAAACTAAGCTTAATAAAGAGCTGCTGTTTTTTCCTTCATTTTTCTAAAATTGCACTTAACTTAAAAAAAATATTTTTTAATCTAGAAAATCTTTTTCTTTTTTACCTTTTTTGTTTTAAAATTGCACTTAACATATACTATATACTATATTAACTTCAAATAATTTTTTTATAAAATAACCAATATGTGAATGAAACTAAAAAAAGATTGTCAATTTATTTTTGCATTGATTAATTTATTGTCATATTATAAAATAACCAATATGTAAATGAAAACAAATTTGATTTTGTATTGATTAATTTATTGTCATATTGTAAAATAATCAATATGTTAAAATTAATTTACTTTTTTTTAAAAATTTATTTTGGGGGAACAAAAAAATGTCAAACTATGTGAGAAAGTCCTCAAAGATGTTTTTTTTTTGTAGTTTTATTTTATAATTCTTTGTTATTTGATTTTTATGGTTTTATTAGCATTTTTTAATATAATTTTGCCTTTTTTTTTTCTTTTCGGTGAGGCTTACGCCTCAAACGCCTCGAGGCTTACGCCTCGCCTCGCCGCGACTAAAACGCCTCGCCTCGCCTTTCGCCTTTTTAAACATTGTCATTTCCTAAACTGATGCGATATTTGAGAACATGTTGATGCGAACATCCTCATAACAAATCAAGACGAGCGGAAAAAGTATTGGAAGCTTGTGTCACGATGCACTATATAACCCCCACTCACACACACACACGCCCCCCCAAACCCTTCCCCTTCCCTCTTCCGGTGGGTCAACCCCACGATACTTCCTCTCAAGAATAATCTTCGTGGGAAGTCGATAGTTCAAATAGAACAAGTGGAGTTACAAGAGAAGAGACATAGTCTTAGACTTGAGTATATGACCTGGGCAAATACAGGTGGCATAGCTATCTTGTAGATATTCCGTTGTACACACTTGTATAAATACCCAATTTGTATATTGAAAGTATTATACAAGACACCAAACCAATCAGAACTTGAGCTTTCTTTAGATTCCTCATTGTTTTGTGTCATAATACGATATCCCATGTGTTACCCCCAAGGCCATGGAAAGTCTAATTTATTAGACCATGTCCCAAGTACGACACATAAATACGCTCGAAACATTCTTAAAACCCCAATAATCTTTCAAGTAGTACACATTTATAATGAAAACAGTCACTCGATGTTTAGTAACCTGTTACAATAAGTAACAAGCTGACATAACATCAACTCGACACAAAGGCTAAACACCCCATTGAAACATAACACGCGAGGTATAATCTCCTCTCGCTAAGGGCTCCTTCACTCTGGCATGACTTTGTCTAGCTCAAGTCAGGCAGGACCTAAGGGGTATCGAATGCCCAGACAACACCCTTCTCTGGAACTTCAGGGATACATGGAATGAAGGATGAAGAGTAAGTGTTTGTTGCGCTAACTACCACAAAACGAGAGAACGGGCATCGCATCACAACCCAGACATCTCTCCCCAAAGCCACCTAAACAGCCCACTCGATAAGCTTCTACATCAACCACTTCTTAAAGTATCATACCTGCCATGTACATAGGAACAAAATCTACTCAACTTCAAAGAGACGAGACAGCTCCACGAAAATATTTCACTTTTGTCACATTAACTCCCAACCTATCCCAACCCGGGCAATTATCTCATAAGTATATCATTTCCCATATAATCATCAACCACTGTTGATACAACAATTAATGGCAAAGATCATAACACCCTCACTACAGATACAAACCCCCACTTCATAAATAAGCATTATTTTCCACCTACATAGGAACTCACAACTCCCAAAAAAAACTCTAAAGCTCTCATTGCCTTAACTGCACCATAACACCACCCTCAGACCACTTCACCCTAATTGGACTGTCTTCTCTCTCTTACTCTCTAAGATGGTACTTACTCTTTCACACTCCTCTCCCTCTCCATAATTCTCTCAAGTCTCTCATTTTGCTAAGATAAAAGCTCTCCCGGATTGGTTATATGAGCTCTTAAGGAAAACTCTCTAATCACTACTCGGCACTAACTACCTATTACAGAAAATATAACAATGAAATAAACGTATAAAGAGAGAAAGAAAAACAGGAAGAAATAAAATCTTAAATCCCCTTTTTTAGCTCCCCAAAAAATACACTTTGACCCCAATAAATTACACTTTGATCTTCTTTGTCCCTAAAAAATTCACATGGATCCCAACTTTTTCTTTTAAAAAATTGCATTCAGCACTAAGAACGGGTCGGAGCATGTCCAAATGTGTAAGAGTGTCTTAATTTAAGTGTTCCGCATGTCAGCCAATGTGACTTTTGCGTATTTGACACGTGTCCGAGCAAGTTAGGCCTAACATGTGTCAGCCAAACAAAAACAGAAACGTCAGTGCTTCTTAGGGAGTGAGAGTGGAGAGCAGGATAACGTAACACCCAGTTATTCTCCTGCTGTTTCTAGATTTTCTCAGAGAAATATATTGCAGGACGATATAACTCCCAGCTATCCTCCTGCTACATATAAATACAAGTGCAACTTCCAGATGTAAAGACGTATCTGTATCAGTATATGCTGAAAGGCTATCGCACATCAACTGGATGCCAACATGCATGTTGTTTAAGCAAAATGATTGCCTAACACTCTAGGTGCAATTTCTAGAAATAAAAGAAAAGAAAATTAAGCATATAACTTAATAGGGTGTGTAGCAAAGAATGATTTTTCATGCCACTGTTTGTTCCATTTTTGTTTCATATTACAGTTAGGTTGTTCCATTTTTTGTTCCATTTTTGTTCCATATTACAAAAAACAGTGACACTGTTAGCATATTACAAAAAACAATGCCACTGTCTTTTGTTCCATTTTTTTATTTAATCTTGCCCTGTTTTTCACTTGTTGATTGTTTTTTATTTTTAGATTGTAGATGGCTACAACAACATCAGCAACATCAAGTGCTGCTAGTACAGCAGCATCTGATGACAATTCAACTAAGCCACTTTGGGCGTATACTACTGTGAATAATAAAAATGGTCGGGGCGGTGGAAATGTGGGTTGGCTATGCAATTTTTGTAATAAACCTTTCGAGAGTTCTTATACTCGGGTGAAAGCTCATTTGCTTAAAATTTCTGAACAAGGGACTGGAGCATGACAGAAAGTTTCACCCGAATATATTGTAGAAATGCAGAAATTGGAGGATGTAGCCGAAAAAATGAAACAAGATGTAGCCCCCAAAAAAGTTTCTTTATGAGTGGATTGTTTTCTGATGCCAATCTAAAAAAGAGAAAGGTTGGCCACCTAGAGAATGCATTTAATATGGAAACACGGGATACATTGAAGGCAATGATTGCTAGGACATTCTATTCAGCCGGTTTGCCGTTTCACCTAGCTTGAAATCCGTATTTTGGAGAAATGATTTGAGTATGACGCCAACAATTCAATTCCAAGTTATAAGTCCCCTGGTTATAACTTGTTGAGGACAACTCTTTTAGTATAGGACAAGTCTCATATTGATAGGATGTTGGCACCTTTTCGTGATTTATGGGATGAAAATAGTGTAAGCATTGTGAGTGATGGGTGTAGTGACTCTCAGAGAAGACCCATTATCAACTTCATAGCGATTACTAATGGGGCGACAATGTTTATTAGGACAGTGAATTGTTCGGGTGAAAGAAAGGATAGCGCTTTTATTGCAAATTTGTTGACTCGGGTGATAAATGAGATTGGGAGTGAGTAGGTGGTTCAAGTTATTACTGATAATGCAAATACTTGCAAGGCCACGGGGCAATTTATTGAAGCAAAATTTTCAAACATTGTTTGGACGCTTGTGCACACACTTAACCTTGCTTTGGAAAATATATGTGCCGCTAAGAATTTTGAAAGCAATGACATCACCTATTCTCTCTGTAGTTGGATTACCGATGTTGCCGGGGATGCTATTCAAATAAAAAAATTCATTATAAATCATGGTATGAGACTTGCCGTATTCAATGAGTTTGTTCCTTTAAAGTTGCTTTCGGTGGCGGAAAGACGTTTTGCTCCGGTTGTGGTGATACTTAAGAGGTTTAAACTCGTAAAGACGGGTCTTATATCAATGTAGTTGGCAACAAGTGGTCTTGCTATCGAGAGGATGATCAAGGAAAAGCAATGTTTGTGATGAAGAAGGTGTTGAATGAGGAGTGGTGGAATTCCATACTCTACATTCTCTTCTTTACAGCTCCCATTTATGATATGCTTAGTGTATGACATGTGGGATACAATGATTGAAGGCGTTAAGAAAGCTATATATAAACATGAAAGGTTGATAGATGAAGAGTTTTCACCCTTTTATGAAGTGGTGCATGAAATACTTGTGTTTCGTTGGGATAAAAAAAACACCCCACTTCATTGTTTAGTGCACTCTTTGAATCCAAAGTAAGTTCTGAATCACAGTATTATTTATTCATAAGCATTATTTATATCCTTTCAAAATTTAGGTACTATAGCACCGAGTGGCTTCATAAATACCCCAGTCGACTACCTTATCATCGGGATATGGAGATTTCTGAAGGTAAAATGAAGTGCTTCAAGAAGTATTTCCCAAAAATTGTAGAACGCCCGGTGTATACCAATTTTATATCTAGGGCTGGGAGTTTTAGAGATGATGCCATAGCAAATCAATACAGTATAGAGCCTATTGCTTGGTGGCTTCTTTATGGCTCGAGTGCACCTATACTTCAAAAGATAGCATCAAAGATTCTTGTGCAACCGTTATCCTCATCTTATGCGGAGAGGAATTGGAGCACTTGCTCATTTGTGAACTCATCGAGAAGGAATAGATTAGCACCGGGGTGAAGACTTGGTATTTATTCATAGTAACCTTCGGCTGCTATCAAGGAGGAAAGACGAATACAAAATGGGAGAAAACAAGATGTGGAATATTGCGGTGACGAGTTTAACACGGTTGAGGATGTTGGGGAATTTCAAATTGCAAGTCCCTCACTTGATGAGCCGGAGTTGGAGACTATGTTATTTGGAGATGAAGATGAAGGTGTTAGAGGTGTTCGAGCAGTTGATGAAGACTCCATGGAAGCGTGAGTGAGATATAGGACTTTTATCTTTTGGGACTTTTGGCCGTGGATGGATGTTAGCTTGTACCTTTTTTTGTTTTTCTATTAGACTTGGAACCATTTATGAAATTACGTTCAGACTGTTCTAATGTGATGGTGATTCTGTTTTATTTATGATTTTTAATGTTAAAGTGTATTTGAATATTATTTTGTATGGTCCATTTTCTTAATTTTATGTTAAGAATGCTCTAATAATGTAGGAAAAAAAAATATGTTTTATTTCTTTTATATATATTTAAATATATAGTATATATTATACGTATTCTAGCGTGTAGTATCCTAGTTTTTTGAAAAATCACGTATCGCGTGTCGCGTATCGTGTCGAAACACGTATTGCGTGTCGAGTTCGTGCTTCATAGTGTGATTGGAACCCCAATTCAATGCTTTAGAACTAGAATGGGAATATTTTGAGTTCAAAATGTTCCACTTCCAATTCCAAAGCATGGACTCAGGGTTTCCAAACACACCCTAAGAGTATTTAAAAAACGTCTAAATTTTCTCCGAATCATGTTTTCTGAAGAAAATTTACTCAAGAGACATTATAATTACCTTGAGATGGGATAGGCACTTCAGATTCCAAAATATCCTTCCACCTCCATCCTTGAATACGACCATCATCGCCGCAACTGCATAATATAACTAACTTAACAATGATACTCACATTTGCGATACAAAGATTTTGTTTTGCTAGGATCAATGCATAAATAATATACCATTACATGATCCAACCCATGAAATTATTCTTAAGCGTTTCAAAAGAAATATTGAATTCAACAGGCTGAACTACATATTAAACAAGACAAAATGGGTCAAACATGGGGAACGGTCAAACATGATGATGGTATTAAGTGCGCCCACACAAAAAAAAAAAAAAAATAGGTACCAGTCAACCAGTCCCAACATGAGAACTCATAAGGCTGTTGGATGTGGGCACTTCATTTAGAAACACAAATTATAAAATGACCATGAGCAAGCACAAGGCTATGCAGCATGGTTACAACTTATCGGAAAGCCCAATGTTACCTTAACAACAAAGAATCTTCGCCATCGCCATAAAATTTGACATCATAGGCAGGTCCATCATGCCCTTGAAGGAAGCAATTAGGTTCAGCCACCAGCAAACTACATAAATTCTACCAACCTTTCATCAAAATCAGCTCCATATATACATATACTCAAAAACAAACCATGGAACTTACTTTTGAGCGCAACCAGTAGCATTCCCAACACCCAAAGTCTGCAAAGAATAAGAAAGAAACAAAACAAAATCACATATATACACATGTACATCAATATAATCTACATAGCGGTTAATACTTAATCCCCACAAAAGCAAAATGAACTTTACACATTTTTTTCATTCTATCATACTATATTCATTTTCTTCGGATAAAACATGATCCAAATAGAACTCTGAGCCATACTTAGTATTTGACTTTTAGCTAAAATTTATGGACCGAAATGAAACGTGAAAAAGAAAAGTTTTATCGTTCCTGCACCAAAATTAAAAATAAAAATGAATAAATGTGTTAATAATGTGTTTTTCGGCAATTAAGCATATATGTGTGTTCATTGATGTAAACAGTCGTTTGGCCTTTGGGTATATCACTTTAAGTGCAAAAGTGTAACGCATTATTTGCAGACACTTTTGTTGACTTTTTGAAACACTTTCTTCATGAGATTATGCAAAAGTAAAAACGGACCCAAAGTCATAATACCTTAAACTCAGACGTCTTTGGTGATACACGGCATAACAGATGGGGGTGACCCACAAAAGCACAACAAACTTTGCACGCTTTTTCAGGGGCGGACCTACATGGTCCCGAGGGTGGGCGAACGCCCAGACTGAGTTTTTGAAAAAAATTCCTGGATATATGCTAAAAAAAATATTGGTCCGATGTGTGATTTTTTAAAGTGCAAGGCATTGAGTTAATGCTAGTTTAAAAGCTGAGGGGCGAAACAGTGATAAAGTTTACGAATTGCAAAACGCCCCTCTTTCTTAAAAAAAAACAAAGTTGAAGTCTCTTTCTCTTGAGAGACGTTTCTCTCTCTCCCATCTATCTATTAACAAAAAAAGACTGAGAAAAAAAAAAAGCACCAATCTATCTCTCAATCCGTCCCTCCCACCCGGCGCCATCAGCAGTGCACCAGACAGACTGACCGCCCCACCTCCCGCCAGCAGCCAGCTGCGCTTGACCGCCCCCCTCCCTCTCCGGTTAGCAGCACACAAACATAGCACATTTAACTTTTACAATTTTTATGGCGTAACTTTTTTTTTTCAGTTCGATATTTATTATTTATTGTTTATTATTTTCAGTTCATTTTTTCCAAGATAATATTTATTGCTTAAATAGGTTAAGCTTTAAAAGTTTAACAATGTAAAATGTTAAATTAGTTTAATTTTTCAGTTCAATGATCAAATGTAAAATGTTAAGTTAGTTTAATTTTCAATGCTTTAAATGATTCAATAATTAAATATGTTTATTGTAATTTCTGGAAAAAAAAATTGTTAGATTAGTTTAAAGTGTTGAAGTTAAATTGTTGTGATTTAATTGTTAAGTTTCTCTTTTATTTTTATTTTTAATTGCTGTAATTTTTTATTTTATGATATTTATTGCCCAAATATAACTTGAATGAATAATTATTATAATACAACTTGAATAAGCATTTGTCATTCAATTAATATATTTTTAGGGCTAAAAATTTACAAAAAAAGTATAAATAGTCCTAAAAAAAATCGCATTCGGGGCTCCCGCCCCCGAATCCCCGGTACTACATGAAACTTCAGCACACCCTAACTAAAAATCACGAGTCTGCCACTGCGCTTATTCACATTTTAGGGTCCGTTTGATTCGGGTAAAATATTTTTCACAGCGGTGAAATGTAAAATGGTAAAATATGGTTTAACCTTTTTAAAGTTAAAGTTTGTTCACTATTTTTGTTTATAGTTGCATAATTATAGGGTGTGCACTTCCTCACAATTTCAAACCAGCCCAAACTTAATTTTAAATATGTGAAAATATATTTCACCATTTTACTTTTCACCATGGTTAAAAGTATTTCATCCTGAAGGCATTGAACTTCCTTTTTCTCTTCAGAAACACCATTAATTCTTTCTGGGATTGTAGTCCTACTAAAACTCTAACAAGTCATTTGTTTTTTCTGCCTCTTAATGATAAATGCTTAATGTTGAACTCTGAACCGTAAAACGTGTGTTTCTTTCTTATCAAAATATACCTCTTGTTTGTATAAACTTAATTGGTTACTTGTAATTTGATTATTATATGATTCGAAATTATTTATGGCATATTTGGTTGTTCTAAAATTGTAAATTAATCCATTTAAATCAGCACATTCACGAATTGTCTTATTGTTCCTGTTTGGTTGCAAGAATGAACAAATACAGAAATCAACCAATTCAAGTTAATTCGTAAATACTTAAATTGATAAGTTTCACCAAAAACTTGAAACTGCACAATTTATTTTATAACACAAGCCTCAAATGGATTACTTGCATAAAGTTCTCTCACGATGATACTCACACTATCATTTAACCAGAGAGAGAGATCCAATACATAGTTGTTAAGGACCAGTATGGTGCGAACCAATTTTTTAAAAATACTAAAAAAAATATTTTTATTTTATTTTATTTTTGTGGGGTATATAAACATATTTCATCCCACATCTAAAGAACCCAGCTCAAATGAATTCTTTTGTTATTCTAGAAAAATCGATCAAATTGACCAATTTTTTTATTATAGTAAAAAAACCATTTTGAGGTTTTTTTTTAGTGGTAGGATGAAATGTTTAAATACACGAAAAAATCAACTCGAACTAACTTTTTTGAGTATTTTAAAAAAATTAGTCCCTACCTAATTGATCCTTCCTAGATCATGTTCCTATATATATACTCTAATTTCTTTGCCAAACCCTATGGCCCTGTTTGATTGTCCCAAAATTATAAATTGACTCATTAATAAATTGATTCATTTACAAATTGACCTATTAATTGTATTTGGTTTCATTAATGAAATGATTCATTAAATGCCCCATTTTAGCTCATGTGTAAAATTTGAAATTGGATCATTTCACAAAAAACGTGAAATTGGATCATTTAAAATTGGAGTCACGTGAATTGCATGCTCCTCTCTCTCTCTTTCCCTCACTTCCCTCCCCCTCCCTCTCCCCCTCCCCCTCTCTCTTAATTTGTTTTTATCTTTTTTCTCATAGAACCTTAATATCAATTTCAAAGTACCAAACATTGCGTAAAACTGGATTTAAACTCATTTCAAAGCCACTCATTTACAATTCACTAATTCACAACGAAACAATTTACATAATCAAATAATTTGCGCAACCAAGCGGGCCTAGGCAAATTGGATTTAATTCCATTTCAAATGACTACATTCATAATCTATTAATTCCAAATTGACCAGATTAATTAGGCCCCGTTTGGTTGTTCCAAAATTATAAATTGGCTCATTAATAAAATTGGTCCATACAACTTAACTTATTAATTGTGTTTGGTTTCATTAATGAAATGATTCATTAATTGCCCCATTTTAACTTATGTGTAAAATTTGAAATTTGATCATTTCATAAAAAAAATGTGAAATGCATCCATTTGAAATAGGAGTCCCATAAAGTACAAAATTGAATTTAACTCATTTGAAATCCACTAATTCACAATAAACCAATTTACATAATTAAAATAATTTGCGCGACCAAAGAGGGCCTAGTACGGGTAAAATTGGAAAGAATTGTAGATTCAACACTGGAATTCTGAATTTTAAATATATTTGAAATAACGAGCCCTAAATATTACTTCTTAAAACCAACAGTCCTTAGAGCCATAGTTGAGAAAATAGTTGTTAACTTACGGGTGAAGATAAGCAAGAGGAGATAGAGTAGGAAGCAACGGAGCCGTCGCTAGAAGCTGCAACTATGAGGTCGGGATTGGTATTAGGGTTAGGAGAAGGACCAAATGCGGTTCTGAAAACGGTTCGAGATTGGCTCTCTCTCTCCTCCAATATGCTCTCTCTATACGCCTCTTCGTTCCAATTCCTACAATCTCCCATCATTTTTCTTATTATTACTATCACCTTTCCAATATGTTAACTAGAGGCGTTTGATGATTTCAAATTCAAAAAAACAATCCAACGTTTCATCTAACTAGCAGCCTCTCTTGTAGCGCTGGTATACCGCCGGATACGGATCGGATATCATGTTTTTCATATCCGTATTCGTCGTCTGAAAGTATTGTTCGTATCCGTATTCCCCCGGATAGTTAAAACAACTATCCATATCCGAATCCGCTCGGATACCTCGGATTCGGATAATATTCGTATCCGTTTACATTATTTACCCATCGCAAAAAATAACAATTAAAATATTCAATCCAATGAAATCCGATCGAATCCAAATAAATATGTAACAAAATTACTGCCTCCTAACATCAACAATTATGGATTCCATAATAATAGTATCATTCCATAATGATAATATGGCGTAAAGTCATCCATACTTTACAACCATATAAGCTTAAAGCCATCCCAAAAAAAATAAGAGTCGCATTTCATGATAGTAGAAATAAATATGCACCTTTTAGATTAATCAAATTTATTGAGAATGATAACCTAATGGACCTTTTGTCTTCAAAACATATTGATATTTTTATTTTAATAAGTATACATTTTTATTTTGTATATAATATACATGTTGTTAACTTCAGTTCTCATTACAATCAAAATTATCTCTTTACTTTTATGTTTTTCTCTTACATTCTTTTCTGTTTCTCTCTTACATTTATATATAATTAAGGAAACTAACGAACAACCACATGAGAGTTTCTTTTCTCTTATTTTGTACGAAGGAAAAATGAAACGAAGTTAGTTTTTTTTTTAGTGGAGTATATGTTCTTTAGTCGGTGTATGTTGTGTGTGATAAGGTGTATTGTAACTTTAGTGTAACTCCATGATAATATATCCAATTAAATAATAACACATGACATTTTATAATATACCCAATAAAACAATAACTTTAGGGTATTTTTGTTTTGAGTGGAGTATGTGTTTATTTTATTTTGGCAATAACCGATTAAGATTTGTTTTAATATTTTTTTATTAGTAATACTAACAATATTATTATTAGTAACATTTTAAACACATGTTTGACGGATACGGATATCCGGTAAAACGGATATCCGATAAAATGGATACTCCGCATCGGATACGGATTATCCGTGTCGGATACTAGTACTATCCGTATCCGTTTTCTCGGATATTTTTAAAGAGTATCCATATTCGTATCCATTTCCATATTTTCGAATAAATATCCACAAATTCGGATTCGGATGTCGGATGGATGCGGATTTTCGAATATCTGTTTACACCCTTACTCTCTTGTTGATCTAATAACATTGTTTGTTTTTGTCAATTTATAATTACCTCCCTTGTTGAAAATTTTTAAATATTTAAAGACAATTTACTATTAGATTTACTTATACAATAAGATAATTAGTGAACATAATTTATTAAAATTCCTTTAATATTTAAAATTTATTTACGAGGGACCTAAGAGTACTTTGCTATTGTTTTTTCACCCCCAACTAAATTCCCTCTCCTAAACTATTTAATTGAAATTACTTTAGTCCTTTTGTACTTTAGGGCCATATAGGGTCCAAATACACATGTACACTAACATATTTATTATACGAAAGGGCCGAGGTGCAGGAGTCCAAATACGAGAGTTTCGTGCGAAATCTTTTTTTTAAATAAAAAAAGTTTTATTTATTTATTTTTTTATATAGATTATTAACATTTTAGGTTACTGTCAAATATTGACTCATTTTTTAAAAATACAAAAAAAAATCATTTTAAGCGGATTTTTTTGTATAAGTACTCTGAAATGTTTATAACCCATTAAAAAAAATCTATAAAAATCTAGCACGGGAGTCCCTCATTGGGCTCCCGCGCCTGAGCCCCTCTCATCTATTCTAATCTATATTATATAGTTTGGGGGGGTCACATGTCCAAAGTTTTGTTAGTCTCTCTTTCCAGATATTTTTTAGATTGTATTAAGTTTCATAATCACCAAAAACCTCCATCAACCGCCTTGTATATTATATAGTTTGAAAACTTTTAAAGCTTGGAAAAGACTTTTCAAAAACTGATGCTCGTCACTCTTATTTATAGGAGGTTTTTCAAAATCGAGATAAGGATGAAAAGTTGTGCAGAAAAATCTTGATACAAGGAAAAACTCATTGACTCGTTCGAAAGAGGTACATCTCATTCAAATAAAGCTCTTGACCTCGTTCCAACAACTTCTAACGGCATGTCCAACGAGAAAACAGATCATGCCAAACCAAGTATCGTTTGAAGTTTATTGGAGAATGTTCTAACGAGGTACATAGTCTCGTTCGAACGACATATGTTATGCTGTTCTGACGACCTTCCAGATTTTTTAAAAAAACATTTAAAATCAGATAAAAATACCTTTAAACCATTTTATAAATCAAACATCCAAAAACTAAATCCTGGGATCAAATATAAACATGTATTTACATGATATCCCTCGGATGATGAAAACGAAACTCATCTTGAAACACGATGTATACTCGATATTACTTTGTATTTGTCCGCTACAATCCTTAATAACACATCATAGGCTTGAAGGAAAATAACTCAATCATAACCTATGGCTCAAACATGTTTTTGTCCAAATACTAAATAAAGCTAAAACATACAAATTGACTCGATTTGAAAATTTGTCCTTACTAATCTCCCCATTTGGCTATTATAGGACAAAAATCAAAATAAAAACCTACTACACCGTCAAGCTCACTAAGAATTAATTACCAACCCCAAAAATGAGAAAAACTCAAATACTTGACCAACTCAAACTAGGGTAGTTTTGCTTATGTGTAAGCCTTTGTTGCATCGATGTTAACCTGCACACTTAAACACGCATTCAAATGCAAAGAGAATATAACAATATATAAACCCCATATGAAAAATCTTCGCCTTTTTTCTAACCATATATACCTAATAAAGGACGTCTCCCCCTAAGTTAACGATCTCCCCCACATGAAAAGAGTTGAATATCATTTCTCCCCCTTTTTGTTTAGGAGTGGCAAAGAATAAAGTGCACAATTATAAAGCATTTCTCCCTAATAAAATCAAATCTCTACCTAAGTGAAACATGGGTAATCATAAAGAAAATATAAGTACATGATGCAATGGTGGGAAGCAAGCATAAAAGGACAAACTGTTTAGCAACACAAGCACAAAAATCCAAACTACGAACAAATGATATCAACTATAATGCAAGCATTTTAGTATAAGATACTAAGATGATCATAGCGCATGCCAATGAGAATCAAAGATTAAGAATAAGGCAAGCATGGATTAAATGCAATTGCAAAGACACAAAACAAATGATACCATATATATATAACCACTCATATACCAATGAAGGGCATAAATATATATTGGTGTAAATGACTGCAAAAGACATAAACACATAAGCTTTACACACCCACATAGTATCATTGTGTCTAACAAAGTGGTACGGAGTGAAGGGGAGTGAATAAAAAATAAGAGAAAATAACCTAATCACTCAAATATATCCAAATAGAATTATTTGACCGCAATAATTTATCAATATTCGATGTAGACTCACATGTTAAATAAAGAACTCAAAAGGACAAACAAGCACAATGCACACTAGCCTAAAATTTCTGATAAATCTTAAATCAATAGGGTCAAAATAATTTAGCTTAACTATGACTCATTGTGCAAAACCATTGATCTTCAACTAAACACCCTAAAAAATAATCATATATTTATTTCACTCATTTTCTTTTGATGATATCTATTTTGAAGCATCGATGCAAAAAAATGTGGCCTTGGCAATATAATATTTTCTTTTGCCTCTCTAGTTTTAGGCTCTTACCAACAGTGTCCTTTCATAAAAGAAAATTTTATTCCTTCGTAGCTTTTCCGGTGCAATACATATTTCAATGAAGATAAAAAACTCATGGGCAATGGTTCTTACATGCATAAAGCCCCCAAAGTCAGAAATTTATGTATATATAATAAGATTGAAGGGAGAACACCTCACTTAGCTCATGTGAAGTTAAAATTTAAAATAGCTCGTGCAAAGTGATATAGAAAATGTGTGTTCTTATACCTGGACAGACTCAACCCAATTTGGCTGACACTACTCAATGCTCATTAAGTGGACCTACTTATCCGCCGGAGTAGTTAAGACATCCCTCAACGGTCCCGGCCATGTGCCACTCTGGTAAGCTGAGACTACACGATCATTCGATAAAGCTCACTCTCCTATCTCTCTGAGACGTCTCGTCTTAGCCTTGTGCCACCCTAGCAAGCCGAGACTACACTTCGACTCAGCTTCGTAGCTGCTTACATGGAGGTCCTCTATATCAGTCTTGGTCCAGTTAGGACCTCCAGGGACGACATCTATGCCACATATAGCACGCAGGATTTAGGCATGGTTAGTCCATGTGGGCATACAGTTATAACAGATCTTCATAGCACGTGAGGGAATATTTCGTCCTCATTGATTGAGCATATGCTAGATAGGTGTTAAATTCTTATTGGATTAGTTACCTCACACACTCATGTTGCATGATTAGGGGTTATACTGTGCACCCCCAAGCATATATGTGCACTTAATCTTATTCATTGTAATGGATTGATTACTAAAAAAACCTAGCTAAACTTTGTTCAAGTGACAATAGAGAGATAAAGCTTGAGAGTTATAATCCTCAAGCCATTAGAGCCTCATTTATAGTGAATAATTTACCATTTTTGCATAGTGGAGTAGGCTATCAAGCTGAACCACTTATGTCTTGTGTTACCTATCTTCCTCTCATCTCCTTTTCTTGAATTTTTTTTTCTACGCCTATATCACCATTGTTAAACTAACTAGAGATTGAACTGTTCACATAAATTTAAGTGGTTATTTCATAGCATCATCATTTTGGCACCGTCTATGAAAAGAGATTTGATCTTTTTCCTCTTCTTTTCAAGATTAGATGCTCTCTTTTGCCTCTGGTGATGGTCCAGCTCCACCATTGTTGGGCATGTACCACCATTGTAAGAGTTGGGTGTGCTCTTTAGGCTTTATTTATTCTTACAGTTCATCTAGCTTTGCTACTTCTCCTCACTGGAGCTATGGCATCAGATTTTCCTCCTGTTGTTAGCCCAAGTTCCAACCAACCACCACCTCAGTAAAAAATGGTTGATGTGGCAGTGCGCTACGATATCTAATGACCAGCCAATAAAATATCCAAAAATAGTTTATGGCCTTTAGCCATAGTGTGTTGGGGTAGAGCATCGAGTGACCCAACCGTGATTATCACTTCGGTCGCCAGGGAGATAGTGGACCCGAAGACCTCCCAGCCCCATAAAATAAGGCTTAGTGCCATCAGGGATGGAGAAACGTAGTTGATCCAGGCATCTACACCTAGGAAAATAAGTGTAGGATTACCTAAATGACTAGGACTGTGATGAGGAAGATTTTTGGGAGCCCTATGAGGTTTCAAGCGACATAATTCGTCTGACTCCAACCTATAAAGAAAAAAGTGTTAGACCGACACCAGAGGGCCGACCAAGGACTTCAGTCTTTGATAGGCTTAGCAGAGGGTTAGCATTCGATCATCTCGATTTAGTAGGAGACTTATGTGATCGGCTCTCCCGTTCTCGCAATAATGCATCCTTTAGGGGGAATAACAGACTTAGTGGCAATCGACCACAACAAGGCCGAGAAGGAGACCAAAGGGATGTAAACATCTGACAGAGAACTGCTGGACAAAAGCATGTACCAAACCCAGGTGACCAAGAAGGGGGCGCAGATTATGTTTTGGTAGAGGAGAAGCCCTAGAACAGCTCCATCCAGAGGTTAAAAGATAAGATTGGTAGATTGTTGAAGAGCTGAGACCCAGTCCATTGAGGTTACAAAGAGGGATCTCCATTCGTTGCCAAGATAGTAAGCTTCCATACTCCTTCAAAATTTAAGCCTCCCATCGTGACCCCAAAGTATGATAGAAATGCAAATCCAGTGCACCACAGAAAAATATATCAGTTATTAATAAACATATACTCCACCCCAGATGCGATAAGGTGCAGAAATTTCTTTAGAACTCTCACGAGTGCAGCCCACATATGGTACACATCATTGCCAAAGAATTTAATTGAAAACTTCAAGCAGATGGCCGAGAAGTTTATTCACATTTTTTTATTCAGTATGAAGCCACCAAAGAAGGTAACCCACCTCATGCACGTGAAACAAGGAAATAATGAAACTCAAAAGGATTACATCTCTCTATTTAACAAAAAGAAGTTGGAGGTAGAGGACTATAAAAAGAACATAGCAATGACGTCTCTCATTAGTGGACTACAGCAAAAAAAAACTCTTATAGAAACTCTTTGAGGATCCTCCAAAAACCATGACATAACTTTTGGCTTTGGATGGGATAGTCATGAAAGCGGAGGAGGATATGGAGGCCAAGATAGGAGACACAAAGGAGGCTAGTGGTGGTAAGCCGAAAGAGAAGCAAGGGAAGAAAAGGTCGATCGAGGATAAGTGTAAGGACATGATTTTATAAATGTTCGAGTTAGAATCTATGAATTTTCTGTTTGTTCTAGATCATAATTAGTATGTCTGATACCGCTATATCCGGCACATCAACACGACCATCCGTGATGGCCTTTATCTGAATCCTCGATTCCATCATCTTCATATGTGCATCATGCAATATGCAATGTGCTCTTCAACCGTTCCCACTACTCCACTAACGATTATGGTAAAATAATTTATTTGGAGCGTTTATTATTTACATAAATATTTGGGAAATTTTAAAAAATATTTTTTAAGGGTCTGGATCGTTTTTACTTCGGAATAAGAAATTTTTCTAAGTGTAGAGGCGAAGAGAAAAAATCTCGCTGACGTCGTTCGAGCGAGATTGACTTATCATTCGAGTGACATAGCCATCTCGCGCGAAGTCGTTCGAGCGACCTAGCATTCCGTTCGAGCGGCATCTGTATTTCATTCGAGCGACGCGCTGCCTCAATTTCTGTATTTAAAGCAGTGCCTATTCTAAATGATTTTCAAGTCTTTGGCACTCATGTTTCTACAGAACAGCTGCATGTTTCCAGACTTTATTTTTCATGATTTTTCAACCCTTTTGATTCACAAATCATTCCCAAACATATATGTGAGTCTTATAAACCCTAGATATAATTGTTCTACTCGTCTGGAGTAATCTTGTGGAGAAGAAGGTTGTTCTTTATTGCTAAATTGGAGCTCTTACGGGATCTCTTGCTGACAACACTGACGACAACGAACCGACACCTGTGGATATTCGTGCATCGCTGTTTTTCTTTGTAATCATAAGTTGTTACGATTTATAGTGAAATAAAAATAGTTTTGCCCCTTTGGGGTATTTTTCCTCATATTGTGATTGACTTTGCATGCTTGGTTTAATTTAATTAGTCCATCACAATTTGTCTGCAAGAGTTAGAATTTTTGGGCTTAAAAATTAGAATTTAATTAAACAAGTTAATCATTGATTGTTGGCGCACTCTCAAATTGGTATCAGAGCCATTTACATAATTATATCGTGTAACTTTTTTCGCAAATTTTTTCTAGATATCAATTTTGGTTTAAAAATTTATTTTTAAAAAAGAGCAATTTCAATGGAAAACTTGTATAATCGAGTGCCAATTTTTTACAGGTGAAATTAAGCATGCTGGAAAGGCCATATGAAATCTCACTTAAAGGCCATTGACGAGCGTATTTGGGTTGTATATGAAAGAGGGTGGACGCCTCCCACTGTCACTGTAGATAACGTAACTACTTTAAAATATATGACTGCATGGACTGAGGATGAATTTAAATGGAGCACGTATAACTCACGTGGGCTTAGTGTTATTTTCAGAAACGTCCTTGACGAGTTCTGACGCATCATGATGTGTACCACATCTAAAGAAGCATGGGATGTTCTTTAACTTACCCATGAAGGCATTAATGCAGTTAAAGAATTAAAATTGCAAAATTTAACTACACAATTTGAGACAATCACCATGCTTGAATCTAAGTATTTTGATGAATTCTATGCACGCTTATCTGATACTGTTATCACTAGTTTCAATTTGGGTGAACACATTCCTGATGCTAAAGTATTAAAAAGATTGTGAGATCACTGCCTAAGCGTTTTATCCCTAAAGTCACTATGCTAAATTCATTAGGAAATTTGAGTAGTTTGAAATTAGAAAAATTGGTAGGAGACCTCTAGACTTATGAAATTAACATGTTTCCTAATAAGATAAAATCAAAAGATAAAGGGGTGGCATTTAAAGCTCATGCTAGGAAGAGTGAGGGGTCAGTAAGAAAGAGAGGTGAGTCATCTAAGATAAGATAGGAAGAGTTGTCTGATTCTAAGATTGATTTTGACTTGGACGATTTGCCCTTATTTGCAAAAAAAATCAAGAAATTTCTCAAATTAAAGAAAAATGACAGTTTCAAAGATAAAAAGAATTTTGAGAAAAATAAGTTTGAAAAGAAAAATGAAAAGGATAAAAAGGACACGCCTAAGAAAGACGAGGAGAGATGTTATGAGTGTGACGGTAGAGGTCATAAGGCATTTGAGTGTTCCTACTAGGTTGCGATGTCAAGGTAAAGGCAAAGTTTCTCTTAATGCCTCCCTTAGTGACGACAGTGAGGTCGAGTCGGTGGATTCTTGAGATAAGTCACCGCATGAATGTAACTTCACCGCATTCATGGCTAGTCATGTGAGCACTGACAGTGCGCCTCATGACGATGAGGATGCTACTTCACAGGGACACCTCGACAATGGAAGATATGTGAGTGAGGGGGAGGATGCTGCAAGTGAGAGCGAGAGTAACTTACCACATGCATATGCTGATTTATATGTTGATTCTTTTAAAACTAAAAAGCGTAACAAAGCGTTAGTACTTAGGATAGTTGCCTTAGAGAAATATTTAGGAGAGGTGAGAGAGAGAGAGTTCTCCATTAGCACTGCCTTTAGAGAAAGAGAGACTATTTGTGTTGAGAGAGAAAGAGTTCGTGTAGAGAGATAAAGTCAATTTAGTGAGAGAGAGAGATGTTTAGAGAAAGAGAAAGGGGACTTGATCAAGAAAGTGGCTAGTCTTACGAGTGAGATCCAGACCTCCATGGACACTCGAAAGAAACTTGAAGCCCTTGTAGCCCAGCTTACTCATGACCTTGAGATAGCCAGGGAGGTCCAGGTAAAGATAGAGGATAGATCTGAAAAGATGGGAAAGATGTTCCTCGCCCCTGCTTTAGGTTTTGGTGAAAGGCAGGGAATTGGTTTTTATGGCGCCTACACGTCCCATATGATACCGAAACCAGTTCCTGAGTTTAATACGAATCCATATGACCATAACCAAAAACCTCTAAGAAGGGTTCGACCAAGAAAAGTAAACTAAGGTCGGCCAAAGACTGTGTACTTTTGTACCTACTGCAAAAGGAAGGCCACCATAGGGATGTAATACCCCGTATTTTTATGACTTTTAAATTTGGGGATTTATTAAATTTAAATTGAGATATTAATTTAATATTAATTCGGATTTTTTTTTAAATATTTACTAGCGTGATGAGAGTCATTCATTATTGGGAATTTGTTGAACATTACATAGTGGATAAAGTAATATGTATAATCAAATTTATTAAATTATCATGCGTGTATAATTTGATAATTATGGAAATTAAATCGGGACGCGCCTGTGTCGTGTCGGCATTAAATTATTATTATTAAAAATGTATGAATTATAAGTCGCCTGTATGGTCATTTCGAGTGCGCCAATGTGTCCGGAAGGGTCGAGATAGTCAAAATAATGTACCGAGGGGTTTAGTTTGGGCCTCGGGGCATTTTTAGGCCTAATTAGCATCCCGATAGGGTATTATAGATATTTAACATTTGGGGTAATTAAACCCACGAAATTCCTAAGAATAAATCAGCCTTTAGGAGTTGCCTTTTAGGGTTAGAAATAAGAAGATCAAAGAACGGCCATTAGAGAAAGGTTGGAGAGCTTTCCAAGCAACTTAAGGCCAAGGACTCAACCGTCTACACCGCCACCACCACCACCACCAAAGCGTATATCGCGCGACGAGGAACACAACCATACCTCTTTCGTCCTCAAATCAGAAACTCAAATTCCAGGCAAGTATCTATCTTACTTTATTTTTATTTAATGTCTCAATCATGTTAGTCTAGGGTTGTTTAGAACTTGTTTAATGAAAGAAAGTATAGTTTTGAGACTTAAAATCACATGTTGTAGAAGAAGTATAAATATTATGGACATCTAAATCGCATGTAGAGGATAAACCACGAATATGTATGGATTTAGAAGTAGGAAATCTAGAAAAGAATTGGAAGAATTGAAAGAAAAAGAAAAAATTAGGGTTCTTGAAGTTTAGGTAATTTTTACCCATTAAATTGTTATAATTGATGAATTGGGACATATTTTACGTAGAAAATCATGTGTTTAGGTATATAGTACTTGTAGTAATGTTGGTTCGGAGTTTGGGAATGATATATAGAGATTTGGTTGAGGTTAAAGAGGCAAACTCGTAACTGGGTTAATGCAGTTTTCGTCATAACTGCTTGATCGATCGATCGATCCAAGAACATCGATCGATCGACCCCATTTCCTCGATCGATCGACCCCTCCTGGAAAACTGCATATTCCCCTTATGTTGGCTTAATCTGATTAAAATGCGTAGTAACCCTTGATTACTATTGTTAAAGCATAATGGGATATAAATAGGACCAGTAGGGTCTAGGTAAACTCCGTTGAGTGAGAACTTAATGTAAGATGAAATTAAGGGTTAAAAGGGAGTTATTCATACATATGAAGTCATGCGTACGTTTAATAAAAGGTCGAAACTTATAAGGAAGTTATACTAGAAGGTAAGTAAGAGTGCATACTGAAATTATACTTATGGAGATAGAATACGTCGAGAGACGAGACGTATGTATGGAGTAACTTATATATATGAGAATAAAAGTGACAAATCCGTTATGCGAGATAATCAAGTAAAAATGTGCTAAGAGCGGATAATTATAATTATGGGTCGTGAGCGCACCTAATTTAGAAATGTGGATATTTATGTATATATATATATGACGGTGTGATTGTGCATACATTATATATCTGTATAAAAATTATACTCGCTCTACTTGCTATCATGGGGGTTTCCACGCCGGGACGGTCTTATCTCGATTGGGCCTTTACGGGGGATACTAACTCGTACCCTAGAACATAGGATTCCTTGGTACATGCTATCTGATTGATAGTCAGCCGGTCCTAAGAGACGTGAGGGTATGTGCTGATCTCTTAATGACTTGGAACTATGCTTCGCCTCCATTTGTATGTGTTTTATGTTAATAGAGTTCGAGAGTGATTCCGAACTAGTATTTCCCTTAATATGTGTAATACGAAGACTTGATAGCAGAGTATGCCAACACCATAGATTTTATGCGGGGTACCGTATATATATATATATATATATATATATATATATATATATATATATATATGCGTAAGTATGAGAACTTTCTACTGTGTATAAAAGTAGTTAAGTAATGAATAATTACTCCAATTTTGTTATAAGTGTTTGGAAATTTTATGGCATCACTGAGTTATTTCAAATAACCTAAGATATATGAGAAAGCTTGATTTTCAGAAATTAATTATATTAACCATAGTATATGACGGAATGAAACCTTATGGGGGAAGTTAAGTTAAAATAAACTTATGGGATTAATAGTGCGGTAGGCGTGCACACTAAATGAGAGGTGAGAAATTCTCAAGAGAGTGTCGCATACTAACATGGTTGTTACATTAGCCGGTAAGCATTTTAAATACTTGTTAAACTAATTTTAAACTGTTTTACACTCGGGCTCTGACCCGTTTCCTGTTATTTCTTCTCTCTTGTATATATATATATATATATATATATATATATATATATATATATATATATATATATATATATATATATATATTACAGGTACCCACCCACAGGGGCGTCATGCTTAGGTTCTTTGGACCGGACGCGCTGCAGCTTATGTGGGAGTTGCAGGCCATTGCTTAAACGACCTCATTGTTGACTCCACTCCTACTTTTAGTTCTTATTAGTTAGGGCATGTGTCGCCTGTTTCTCTATTCAGTTTGGATTTTTATCAGAGATTTACTTTCCTTTATATTTCCATTAGTTGGTACTCTTTGGGATTTAATTACTGTCATGATGGTTTTATTTATAGTAAACTGGTTTGGTTTATCTGGATGAATCTAATTATTGTGTGTTATTATCCATTTTTAATATATCAGAGTTCTTAAATTTTTATTTATTTAAAAAGGTTTTCATATTTGGATTTAATAAAATGGAAATAAGGTTCTAAAATGGTTTTGACACTTAGCTTAATTATTTAGGGTGTTTAAATTGGAAATTTTATTTTTGCGACAGTGATGCTAAGAATGAACCAACTGTTCACCTTGATTTTAATTTAACAAAGGACTGATCAAACGGTATTTAATTAGGCGGGGTGTCACAAGGGAGTTTTTTTATAGTTTGGATAGAACACGACGTACATTTTCTCCACCACATGCTAGTAACGATTTTTTGAGTATGAGAGAGCAGGTTGAGTTTCTAGTCTCCACTTTTCAGAGTCTAATGAAAGAGTTCCAACGGATTTCTATGCCGTTAGTGAACACTTCTAATATCCCGAATAGAGCCAACAATTACAACGGCAAATGGAAGGTTACCTCATCCTGGGTGCCTAAACTTGACGCAAAAGCCCTTGTTGTTCATGTTGCTCTCAAAGCACATAACATTTCTCAGTGGTATTTCAATAGTGGGTGCTCTAGGCACATGACATGTGATGTCTCATTTTTTACCTACCTAGAGGATCGCAAGGAAGGTAAAGTCACCTTTGGAGACTGGAGCAAATCTAGCATAGTAGGACGAGGTACAGTCGAGATACCGGGATTTCCTAAGCTAGAGGATATTTTGTACATCAAAGATTTGAAAGCAAACCTTCTCAGCATTAGTCATCTGTGCGACACTGACTTTGCAGTAAAGTTTGACCGGAATGAGTGCAATGTTTATGATCAAGCCGGTAAACTACTGTTGCAAGGGGTGAGGACTGAGGATAATTGTTATGGGATTGTGCCCAAGTCCTCATTTATCTGCAACAACGCCACAATCGCTCCTATGGATCTGTGGCATCAACGTCTAGGTCATGTGAATTTTAGAGATTTGGAGAAATTAGCTAAAAATGACCTAGTACGTCGTGTGAGTTCCATCAAGATCACGGGCAAATGACTGATAAATATTTTTCTCTAAAACATGAGATAGAGTAGATGTTGAAGCAAGGAAAGCTCCGAAAGTATGTGGACAAGAGTGGCACTAAAGACAACTCTAGAAATAAGCACAATGGAGCAAAGGAAGAAAAGTCGAGATGACAGACCCGACCTATAAAAAAGATGATGATTCAAACAGTGAGGAGGATGACCCGGATCTTCCTCCTAAGATCCCAGAAGCTAAAGGTAGGATGCACATGATATCCTTCGATGTAAAGATTATATGTGATGGATTAGTCGGGGGAGGTACGGAGCATGCCGACCGAAAAGGCCACATAATGGAGGCATAGTCGACACCCAAAAGGTTAAATGTTAACTCGGTTGCGAAAGAGTCGAAGCCAGGAAATATGAAGAAAGTCGACATGGATACCCTAGTGGTGGGATTTTTTAGAATGGATTTCAAAGGAATTTTGGCCCCTCATAACGACCCTTTAATCATCAACGCCAAGGTCCATGGGTATGATGTGTCATGCATACTAGTTAATGGAGGTCTTTTAGCTGATGTAATGTTTTGAGATTAATTTAATAGTTTGAAGCTCAACAAAAAGAGACTAGTCCCATACCATCAGTTGTTGATCGAGTTCAGCGGAGAGAAGGTCCATTATTTAGGGGTGTTTGATATGGATGTCTGCATGGGCACCTGATCGAGGTGTCTTACATGGAAAGTAAGCTTCTTAATTTTAGTTCAGAATATCATTTCGGCCTATAAAGTTATTCTCAGGAGAGTGACACTTAAGGAGTTTGAGGCAATCTCGTCCACAGTCCACCAAATGATAAAAAAATGACTCCTTACGGGGTAGAGGAAGTTCAAGGGGACCAAGTGAAAGCTTGGGAGTATTACTTCAGTTCAGTTGAGCAGAAAGAGGCTTAAAAGAAGCTGACCACTTCCTACAATATTGATACTCTCGACCCAAGGGACGAGAAGAAACTGAAGAGAGGCGAACCTGCAGAGGATGTAGATACCATCATCCTCAATAAGGACGAGCTGAAAAAAACCGTCCAAATCATAAAAGCCTTAAAAGAGGAAGTGAAAGAAGAGATGGTGAAACTACTGAGGAGGAGGCAGAGCATCTTTGCATGGAGTCATGGGGACATGTCGAGAATAAAATAAAATATCATTTACCACCGATTAAATATTAATGAGAAGGTGAAGCCTATGAAGAGAGAAGAAAAACTTATGCAAGAGAGAAGTATTATGTCATTCAATAAGAGGTTAAAAAGTTATAGACAATCGAGTTCATCTGGTAGGTATAGTACCCAGAGCGGTTGTTCAACGTTGTAATCTTCCTTAAGGTAAATAAAAAGTGGCGAATGTGTGTGGATTTCACCGATCTAAATAAAGCTTGTCCTAAATACGAGTTTCCTTTGCCTCGTATAGATCATATAGTTGATGCCACGACCGAGTATAAGCTGATTAGCTTTATGGATCCTTACGCATGGTATAACCAGATCTTTATAGACGAGGCCAATGCTGAGAAGACTTACTTTAACACAGATAAAGAAATCTAGTGCTACAAGGTCATGATATTTGGCTTTAAAAACGCAGGGGCAACCTATCATAGGTTGGTCAACAAGATATTTGAAGACCAAATTGGGAGGACTATAGAGGTTTACGTCGATGACATGCTGACTAACAACCTCAAGGCCGAGTATCATGTGGCTGACCTTGAAAGAACATTTGACACCATAGACCTTTACAAGATAAAGTTGAATCCAGCGAAGTGTGTGTTCAGCGTCGGCGCTGGTAAGTTCCTCAACTTCATTGTCAACCAAAGGTGGATTGAGGCCAAACCAACAAAGATCAAAGCATTGATTGACATGCCAACACCCAAAACCATAAAAGATGTGCAGAGGCTGACAGGAAGAGTGGAGGCTTTCAATCGTTTCGTCTCTAGAGCTATAGATAGGTGTCGACCATTTCTTAAGATCTTGATAAAAGCATTTGCCTAGTATGAAGAGTATGAAAAGGATTTCCAAGATCTGTAAGCTTATTTGGGATCCCCAATGCCGTTGTCTCGATTAATTTAAGGGGGAAATTATTTTTTTATTTGGCTATATTAGAGTCATCCATCAGTGTAACTATCATACGTGATGACGAAGGTTTTCAGAAGCTAGTGTATTTTAATAACAAAGCATTGCAGGGGGTCAAGTTGAAGTGTCCTAGAATGGATAAGTTGACATATGAACTAATACATTCTTCAAGAAAGATGAATCCATACTTCCAAGCTCGTACGCTGGTGGTGCTCGCTGATACTCCTTTGAGGTAGGTCATCCATAAACCTGAGAAATCGAGTAGGTTGATGGCTGGTTAATTAAGCTGGATTAGTTTGATATTATCTATCAGCCTAGGACTGTAATTAAGAGACAAGCCCTGGAAGTTTTATGGCAGAATTCACTTGGGCTAAGTCCAACAATGATGGCATTGAATAAGTGATAGCACCAACAGTTGTGCCAGAATAAGCTTTAGAAATATCAGCTACGACCGAGATCGATACTACATATCAGTAAAACCTTGCAGTGGTCGATACTATAGAGAATTTTTTTCTTATTTTAAAATGGGATCTTGGATGAAGGGCCCCTCTCAAAGGAGAGTCCCATTTGGAGCCTGTTCGTTGATGGTTCATCTTGTGAAAGTGGTAGTGGCACCGAGTTGATACTCTCGACTCCAAATGATACTGATATTGAATATGCTTTGAGATGTAGCTTCAAGGCATCCAATAATGAGTCAGAGTATGAGGCCTTATTGGCAGGCCTCTCCCTAGCCAGAGTATTGAATGTCGACCAAATGACAGTTCATAGTGACTTACAACTGGTCGTGAATCAAATCTTGGGGGTTTATGAGGCCAAAGACGAGAAAATGGCCAAATACTTGGCAAGGGTCAAGAAAGTTTTGAAAAATTTCAGAAAGGTGGAGCCTAAAAGGATTCCTCGACTTGACAATAGCTGAGCTAAAGCTTTGGTGAGATTATCATCAATAACAAGAACATAAATCAGATGCACGGTGTCGGTGGAGATCCTACATAGGCTGACCATAAAGGAAGAGGACAGTGGGGTCAAATTTTGCTTGAATTTAAATTTTGGGGATTCGTGGATGGATACACTAGTAAAGTACATCTGGTATTATGAACTCCTGGACTCCAAGGCCGAGAGAAGGAATCTCAGGTACAAAGCAATCAAATTCGTTATCATTAGAGACGTGCTTTATAAAAGAGTATTCTTATTGCTCCTACTCAGATGTGTTCAGCCCTCTGAGGTCAGCCATATCCTACAGGACGTTCACACAGGGTCGTGTGCAAGTCATATAGGCGGACGATCTTTAGCTAAAAGAATTATTACTCAGGGCTATTGGTGGCCGACGCTTGCAAAAGACGCAACCGACTATGCGAAGAAATATGATAAGTGTCAGCGGTTCTCAAGTATCCCTCACCAACCTCATCAACCACTCTCGTCCATTACAGTACCCTGGCTATTCGCAGTATGGGGAATTGACCTTGTTGGTCCACTTCCTAAGGCAACCTGTGGTTACCAGTATTTGATTGTGGCCATTAATTATTTTTTCAAACGGGTAGGGGGCGAGGTTATGATCTCCATTATTGAAGTTAAAACTTTTAAGTTCATTTCCATAAATCTTATCTGTAGATACGCCCTGCTTCACATACTCATATCGAACAATGGTAAATAATTTAAAAAACAAGTCCTTGGAAGCCTACAAGCGAAAGGGTTGGCATCAAGCAATTATTTTTGGCTCCAGGCCGACCTCAAGGCAATGGCCAGACTGAGGTAACGAACTGCATGATACTGGATGGGACAAATAAGAAACTAGAATATGCCAAGGGTTTATGGACCGAAGAGTTGCATGGAATCCTATGGGCTTATAGGATGACCGAGAGGACGTAGACAAGTGAAACATGTGACACCCCGCCCAATTAAATACCGGGTGGCCAGTCCTTTATAAAATTTAAAACAGAGTATCCAGTTGGTTCATTCTTTGCATCACTGTCGAAAAATAAGTTTCTTATTAACCACCTAATAATTAATTAATCTAGAGTCAAAACATTTTTCCATTAGTCAAAATTATTTAATTTAAATCATTAAACACATCCAATATTTTCACTAACAAATGAATAATGAATAAGAAACTATCTGACTGGATGCAAAGAAACTGGAATAATTGTCCCAGTTAAATGAATATCCAAACCATCAAAATGTAATAATACTAAATCCGACTGAATACTGAATATGTAAATGAAATGTGTACAATGTCTCTCTGTCATACAAAAATGATAATAGGAGACACCTGCCCTAACTAGAAGACTAAATAATAGAATTGAGATGATAGAAGTGGAAGCGTCTAAATATGAGGACATGCAACTCCCATAATAGTTGCAGCACGTCAAATGGTTCGAAAGTTTTATGATTTATAGGAATTTATCTATATAAATATTTTGAGAGGGTGAGTTGCATAAATCTGCATTTAGTGCACTTCACAAATACATTCTCACATACGAACACTTAGTCATAGTGGTTCTATTTGAGAAACTTTGAAATTAAAAGAGTTACTGGAATCAGAAATCAAGGAAAAGAAGATCAAGGAAAAGGCAAAGAAGCAACCAGAGAAGATAAGTTCTAGTCAGAAAACCTTTGGAGTGGAGTAGCTCATATAGGTATAACTCTGAACTTAGATTTAGGATCTTTGTGTGCTTGCTTAAGTGTTGTAACTTGAATCTTTATTTTAGTGGATTTTTTATTTGTGCCGTAGATGGCACCGTGGATGTTTTCCTTAATTAAGGGTTTTAGCACGTTAAATACATGTGTTCATTACTTTGAATGTTCTTAATTTCTATTGTGATTGGTACTGCATGTTAGAATTAGTAGATGGTTTTTAATTTCTAAAACCTAAGGTAATCAACTACCAAATCTAGACTACATATTCAGAAAATAATTTTAAACACATCTTGTGTTATAAATCGAAAAGAGTTTTATCCAAAAAGTTTATTCAGAGTTTACTCAACTTATAACATTTTGTTATTAATCTAGTAAACAGTTTTCTTCAAGTGGTATCAGAGCAGGACCATCTTTTGTGATCCTGAAACTTTAGAAATTATTTTCAAAATTTCTTTCAAAAAGTTATGAATATGGAAGAAAGATTTGAGAGGTTAGGTAACCTTTCCAGATCACCACTCTTTGATGGAAACAACTTTTCATACTAGAAAGTACGAATGGTTACTTTAATTCAAGGAACCCTTGGTGATGATGTCTGGGATATGATTGAAAATGGTTATGAACATCCTACTAACGCTACATCTGACACTGATCCAACAGGGATTAAGAAACTGTTTAGTGAATTTACTACAGTAGAGAAAAAGAAGTTCCTAGATAATAACAAAGGCAAGAATGCCATCTTTATGTCCATTAATAAATATGAATTTAAAAGAATATCCACATGTTCTACTTCTAAAGAGGCATGGGACGCTCTTGTCATTGCTCACGAAGGTGATGAAAGAGTTAAGGCAGGAAAAACTCAAACGCTTGTCCAGCAATACAACACCCTGATAATGGATGACAATGAATCCTTTGACGATTTCTACATTACGTCAACTGTTATTTTCATAAAACTTCATGTAAATGTTATATCCTACAATAGAAAGAAAATTATTCAAAAGATTCGTAGGTCATTGCCTTCTACATTTGATAATAAGAGACATGTTATTGAAGAAATGGATGGCCCTAATATGACTCCTGAATTGTTTAGTAGTAAATTGAGAACTGTAGAATTGGAGTTAGACTTCAAGAAGCAACTAACCAGACAGAACAATAAACCCTCTAGTTCTATTGTTGTGTTTTCATCTAAAATGCAAGTCCCTAAAATAAGTTTTTTTACTTTAACACTGACTGTATTGATGACTGTGATTTAGATGACCTTGATAATCAAATAGCTCTTATGAGCAAGCATTTCAAAAAGATTCTCAAATTCAGAGATGATGTAGCCTCTAAACAAGGCAAGTCAAATTATCAAGGTAATCAAACTCACAGACCTCATGACAGAAACAATGCTAAACACTCACATGACAATAAAAGGACCTATGACAATAATCGACCTAAGATAGACCCGAAAGACGTTAAATGTCATATATGTGGTAAAATGGGACATTATGCTAACAAATGCCCAACTAATTTTAGCAACAATAACAAGGCTAATGTCTGAAAAACGTGGGACGACTCTAGTGATTCTGATGAAGATAAAACAGAATCAACCCAAAATGATGAGTATTGCATGTCTTTCTTTGCCAAGATTATATATAATGATGATGATGCATGCTTACCTACTCACGAATTTGTGATGCCTATTGATGTTGATGTTAATACTGCTCCTATTATTATTGGAAGTAATCTAAGCGTGAGTCAAAGTATTAAAATTATCGACGAATTGAACGTGTGCGCGAGTTAAAAAGAATCAAGTAATGCTTTAGGGGACACATCACATGACACACTTAGCGATTCTGATGATGATTTGCTTGATCTACATGAGTTATACACGAAAATGGTTAAGAAGAGTACTCGCCTTGAAAAAATCATAAAATCATTAACTGAGTGTATCGATTTACTTAATCAGATCATTAGGAAGAATACTGAAGATTATACTGCTCAGTGTATTGCCCATGAGACTGAAATTGAAGAATTTGCCTTAAAAATAAAAGATTTATCTAAGAAAAATCACGAGTTTGAACAAAAGTATAAGGCAACCCTTATTGAACTAGAAGATCTAAGCAAAAGGTCTCAAATGTGTTTAAAAAATGTCAACACTTTGAAACCCAAGCTAAATCTTATGAGGAAATTATTGTTGGAAGCAAATTTGACTCTAAAGATAAGTTTGGCCTAGGTTTTGGAGAAATGGTACACACTAGTAAGACCAAAGTTTCTCCTGAAAAAGTTACTTTTATTAAACAAAGCCAAGCTTATCCTATTGTTCAAAAAGGGGAATCCAATCCTAAAGTCTCTCAAGCAACACATGATCAGTATAATCAATAGACTAACTCAAATGGTAAAGCCAGATACGTTTGTCCACCCGTTGGAGACCAAAGACGGAAACTTTAGACCAATGACAATTGGACAACTATACCCAATAGAGCCAAACCAATCTTAAAGACTTTAGCAATAAAGTCAAGTCCTACACCCATCAGTACTGTTCTTATTACGATGTTTATGGCCACACTCTTGAAGAATGTTTTCAGAAAAGGATATATACACCTACCTACCTTAACTTTAACTATTCTAAAAAAGGAATAAATGCTTATGTTCTCCCAAGGCAGGCCACAAACAACTTTAGCTATAAAATGAAAAAGGGATAGTCCAAGACTAATAAAAAACCATTTAGAAATACCCATTAAACCTTTTCTAAATCAAAAGGCCACAAAACGATCAAAACTCGGCCTATTTGGATTAGAAAAGATGATCTATTACCCCAGCTCAAGTGCAATATTGTCATTTTTGCTTTAATGGCACAACACACTTCAACTAGATGGTATTTAGACTCCAGATGTTCTAAATATATGACCGTGGATGAAACCAAATTGAAAAATAAGATAGAATTCCTCGGAGGCAGTGTCATGTTTGGAGATGGTGTTTCATCTCAGATCATATGTAAGGGAACATTAAGTGAGAATGGGTTTCCTAATCTAAATGTTCTTTTAGTTAAAGGCCTCAAAGCTAATCTCTTAAGCATATCCCAATTCTGTGATTCCAATCATACTGTTACTTTTTCAAAAACTGATTGTAAAATTATTGATGAAAAAGGAAACTATATATTAATAGGAAACATAACTCAAGAAAACTAGTATAGAGTAATTCCTAAGTCTGAGTCTTGCCATGTTTCCAGATTAGAAGATTCGAATCTTTGGCACAATAGATTAGGACATACGAATTTTGATAATCTGAGAAGATTAAGCTCCCAAGAAATAGTTAGAGGTTTACCCAAAATAAAAAATTATGTCAATCAGGTATGTAGACCATGTATGGAAGGGAAAATAAGTAAATCACCTTATAAGAAAGTTAAGGACATCTTAACTACAAAACCTTTAGAACTTATCCATATGGACCTCATGGGTCCCTCAAGGACTATTAGTTTATATGGAAATAGTTATATCCTAGTTATAGTAGACGACTATACGCGATATACTTGGGTAGGATTTATGAAAAAAAAATCATATACCTTCGGTGAATTCTTAAAAATCCTTTCGAAAATAGAGAACGAGAAGGATTCCCAAGTGTGTCGTATTAGGAGTGACATAGGTGAAGAGTTCAAAGACTCTGGTGTTACTGAATATTGTGTAGCCAATTGCTATAAACACAAGTTTAGTGCTCCTAAAACACCCCAACAAAATGGCATCATTGAACGTAAGAATAAAACTTTACAAGAGATGGCTAGGGTTATGCTACACCCTAAAAATCTTCCTAGATATTTTTGGGTAGAAACCGTTCAAACCGTGTGTCATATCATTAATCGCGTATACCTTAGAAAAAATTCCAAACAAACCCCTTATGAACTTCGGTTCCATAAAAAGCCAAACTTAAAACATTTTAAAACCTTTGGGAGTATTTGTTATGTCTGTAAAGACAGTGAACAACTTTTAAAATTTGACACCCGAGGAGAGAAGGGAATATTTCTTGGTTATTCCCAAAATAGTAGGGCTTTTTATGTTTTCAACTATCGAACCAAAACCATTATGGAATCATTTAATGTGATTGTAGATGATACTAGTGTAGGGAGTAGTGTCTGTCAATCAGTGCCACCTGTTGAGGCTGAACCAAATTTTATAATTGAACCCTCACAAAACACTAATTTACTGCCACCAGAGAATCCTTCTGTACCCACTTGGGTTTCTAAAGACCACCCAATTGAAACTGTAGTTGGTAATCCTTCTGATCATGTTAGAACAAGATCCCTACTTCGAAATATGGCACAATTTGCATGTTTTATTTCCCTTGAGGAACCTAAAAATGTAAATGATGCTATTTCTGACTCATTCTGGATCAATGTTATGCAAAAAAAGCTTGTCCAGTTTCAGACTCATGATGTGTGGTATCTTGTTCCCAGGACAAAATACTCGAAGGTTATCAGCACACTATGGATTTTCAAAAACAAAACAGATGAAAATGGGGAGGTCATTAGAAATAAAGGTAGGTTAGTAGCGCAAGGTTACTCGCAGATAGAGGGAATTGAGTTCGACGAAACTTTTTCACCTATTACTTGTCTTGAGTCAGTTCATCTACTCCTTGCCATATCATGTCACCTGCAATTCAAATTATTCCAAATGGATGTTAAGTCCTCATTTTTAAATGCAATTTTGACTGAGGAGGTATACGTAGAATAACCCAAAGGATTTGTAGATCCATCACACCCAGACTATGTCTTTAGGCTTAAGAAAGCCTTATATGGTTTGAAACAAACTCCTAGAGCTTGGTATGAGCAATTGTCTACATTTCTAGTCTCTCATGGATTTGTCCGAGGCGGAAACGATCAAACTTTATTCGTTAGGAACGAAGACAAACATGTTTTAATAGCACAAGTGTACGTTGACGATATAATATTTGAATCCACTTATTCTAAACAAGTTAAGAATTTTTCTGATATCATGCGTGCTGAATTTTAGATGTCACTTATGGGTGAACTTCAATATTTTTTAGGCCTACAAGTAAAACAATCTAATGATGGTCTATTTATCACTCAGTCCAAATATGCTACATAACTCATTAAAATTTTTGGATTATAGTTCACTCAATGACTGCCTTTGGGTTTTGAACTCCATATGAGGAAGGAGAGTTGTTGTTTGCGAGGTCTCGATCATTTACATGGACCCACTTCTCATTCCTTTTGTGGGAATTTAATGGTCTATAATGTGACAACCCGAATATAATTATGATTAATTATGTTTAAATCATGTTTAGATCATGTGATAGGGTAATGTGTTATTAATATATTTAATGTTAAGTTATTATGTTTAGTCTAATCCTACCTTCATAAAGCATGAAATATCGAATTAGTTATAAACATTAAATTTTGAAGTTTTCGATAGGAATGTTCATGTTGGAGACTAGTTTTGACGTTTATAACATAACAATTTACTTGAGGTGAAAACTAGATAATTGTAGATATGTGAGTTAGTTTTGTAAAACAACAAACGGTGCATCAAACGGATATTCTAGTGAGAAGATATCGTCTTTTTACAAACAGGGGGTAAAGTAGTCATTTAGACTTGAATGTTATTTTGTCTTAAATGGCACCACATGTTATATTTTGATTGGACCAAGGAGGATGACCTTATGCGGACTTATAACCCTTGAAATAAGCTCCTCCTTCAGCATATTTCATCCATGGAATAGTTTTAGCCTAAGGAGAGAGAACTAGGAAGTTTATGAAGAAAGGGCAAAGAGAAGTTGGAGAAAACTCATAGGAAATTACGTAAAAGTCCATAAGGTAATTCTACTCATAAATCTTGTTATATTTGTAGTATTATTGATTATAATGATAAAATTATCATTTTTTTTATTAAACTTCCATGTCTTGAGGTATACATATGCATAGATGCGAGTTTAAGCAAAGCTGAACGTGTAAATCATGTATATTGCTTCGATTGGAAACCTTGTGTATTCAAATTTCTATATCTTTTTGTATATTTATGAGAATTGAATAATTCTAGTTGGAGATTAAAATAGACTCATGTATGTGTAACATATCCAAAAATTATATGAAAATACCAAAAAATTAATCTTTGGTGATAGTTTGAAGTTCAGGTATAAAATATGCCCCAAAAGTGTAAGTATGCACACCACGTGTTCGATGTTTTGCTTGACATAGCAAATGAACTCTAAAAATTATGAAACTTTAATTTCGTATTATTAAATATGTTTATTAAGATTGGGTAGAATATCATAAAAAGTTATTATGTAAAGAAATTATGAAAAATTCTGGAAGTTGACTGAACGATTGATGAGCCTATAGGGCAGATTTGCTATATGATAAAGAAATGGGCATATTTTTCTCTAGGAAACTTGAAATGGTGTGCCGTATTTTGTATTTGAATCCTAATATGATAAGTATTGAATTACCAAGAATAAATTAATGTATGTTTAGTCTATGATTTGGATATGTCAAATATATTAACATGAATTTGGATGGAACTTCACTTGTGATAAATTATTTGAATAGAATCATATGATGCTTATGAATTGAGTTATGGTTGAGATATTCCTTGGATTGTTGATATTATTATGATAATACTAATAGTGTAAGAATGGTAGGAAGGGAAGAAGAACCGGTTGAACAAGTGCCGGACAAAGGAAAATGAAAAGCCTCATAAATTGCCAATGTGAGTGTACTTATGATTTGTTTCATATATAAATATGAATATAGCTCTAAGAGTAGATTTGTTTGAATAATTAGGTATTAAGGATTTGTTTGGATATTAAAATATCTAGGATTTGTTTGGGTCTTATGATCCAGGATTAGTTTGAATACTTCGGTAATCAGGCATTGTTTGGATATTAAAATATCCAGGATTTGTTTGGGTCTTATGATCCAGGATTGGTTTGAATACTTCGGTATTCAGGATTTGTTTGGATATTAAAATATCCAGGATTTGTTTGGGTCTTATGATCCAGCATTGGAATTGGACAAAGATCCAATGATTTGATTTGTCTTATGACAAGGATTTGTTGAAACTTATGTTCCAGGATTTGTTATTGCCAACGGGCAGGATTATTTGGATTTCATATCCACGGATTTGATATAAAACTGTTATTTCATAGCAGGGCAGGATTGTTTGCATTTATATCCATAGATTTGATATAAAACTGTTATTTCATAGCAGGGTAGGATTATTGGGATTTTATATCCACAGATTTGATAAAGAATTGTTATTTCATTTTAGGGAAGGAGTACCTCACTAAGCTTAATGCTTACGGGTTATATTTTAACATTTTCAGGTTTATACGCTGCTAGCTAGGACATCATATGATCGGTGATTTGAGAGTTTCACCGTTAGAAAGATCTGGGTATTAGACGTGGGGATTTTGTCATTGTCACACTGAGGTTTTACTACAATCGAACATCTTATATATTGAGTTAGCATGGGTTGATTTGATGATTGTAATATTTAATCATAGTCAATCATAGTATAGCATGTTCATTTAATTATGACTCTGATGCTAATTACGTTATGGTACAAAGAACATGAGTATGTTTATTATACATGAAAAAAAATATATTGATACATGAATTATATTTCGAATAGACATGAGATTATGATTTAGTAATAATATAAATGAAATGATTTTAATGGATTTGGGTTTGGGGTGTGACATATAAACCGTCCCTAATGAATGATCGACTCATGTTTGAGCATGATGAATCAATTCGTGCGGACCTAAACCTTATAGAACCCCCATGAGTACTTCAACAAAACTATTTAAGGATGATATTGGTAAAAATATTGATCCTACTCTATATTGAAGTATGATAGGAAGTCTCTTATATCTTACTGCTTCTAGACCCGACATTTCCTCTGGAGTTTGTGTCTGTACTCGATATCAAAGTAGCCCTAAGTAAACCCACTTATTGAATGTGAAGAGAATTATTAAATATGTGAAGGGTACTTTAAAATTTGGTATTTGGTACACAAAGGACACAACTAGTTCTATTGTTGGGTACACTGATGCTGATTGGGCAAGGTATTCTGACGATAGTAAAAGCACGTCTGGTGCTTGTTACTACGTAGGAAATAACCTAGTAGGTTGGTCATGTAAGAAACATAATTGTATTTCTTTATCTATCTCAAAATCAAAATACATAGCAACAGGTAGTTGTTGTTCACTACTATTATGGATTAGACAGATGCTTAAAGATTATGGTATCACGAAAAACTAATTAACCATGTATTGTGATAACCAGAGTGCCATATATATTTCAAAAATTCCGGTACAACACTCTCGAACTAAGCACATTAAGATTAGACATCACTTGATACATGATCTTGTAGAATCCAAAGAACTCATTATTGAATATTTGAACACTCAAAAATAGCTCGCGGATCTTTTTACCAAAGCATTGGATAACATACGGTTTGAGTATCTACGAACAACTATAAGTATGATAGTTCTCACATAATTTCTGTCACTTTTATCATAACCTCGGTAGTTTCACGCTAATAATTGGTTTATGAAGTTTTAGGGCATGGACGTCTCTCAAATGACAAAAGACGCCCACTAACACTAGTTTATGTAAGAGAGCCTTGATTCTGCCCTTGCTTATGATTTGCTTTGTGATTGAAACCTTTTTACATATTTCTGTTTTTCTCTATTATTTTTATCCCATTGTAAATTTGAGAAAAATTGGGGGAGAAGAACTTGAGTATTTTTGCTGTGATTTATATCCATTCTTATTCTAACTCAACTAATATGCCATTAGAGTGTTTAATCTTTTGCACGCATTTCTTCAGACCCGTTGGATAGTTTGTTCTATTTATTAGGGTATTGGTCTGTATTATAATTGAGTGATGTATTTTTTTTTCATCTTATTTTCGATTCTAGTATGGGAATGGGTTGTTAGATCTTTTGTATAGGACAACTAGGATTTTTCATTTTTCACCCACGAGTTCAGAATACTCAAGGGAACTTTGTCTCTAATATGCAAAGGGGGAGATTGAGAACACACTATATAATTGACTTACTTGAGTCTATATTATATATGAGTTCTAACTAGTTTGGATATCGAGACAAAGTAGGTTAGTTTTTATGAGTTGCTCTATCTCTCAAATGTTCAAAGCAAGAATAAAGAAATGCAGTCCAAAAAATCCTCAAGATCAACCTAAAGGGAAGTTAATTCTACCTTATAACCACTATAAGACACCTACACTGTATATTATTGAGTTCCTATGTGCATATGTTGATTTAATCACTTTAACTATATTTTCAAATCAAGTTAATTCCTTTATAACTTTTTAAAAAGATTTTAAATAATTTTTGGATTTATTAAAATTTGGTTTTAAAAAGTGTTGGGGTTAAAAGTTGGAATTTGAAAAATATTTTTATTCATTAAAAGTTGTGTTGGGTAGGATCTTAAAGCGCTAAAGAATTCAGGGGATAGAATATGTTTAACACACGTTTGTCAGCCAGTAATAATTTGAACACGTGTCGGCACCTAAATGGATAATTTTGTGTTTTCTCTAAGAGACATACGTTATATGAAATCTCAACCATTGGATAAACCTCATCGACGATCTGCATGTTATTAGAATCAATCTATGTGCAACCAGTTTTAACCAATAAACATTAGTTATTCCCACCAGTTATATTAAACCGTTAGATTGGCAGTCAACTGGTCAAAGTTAATCTCAACCATAGGATTGCCTCAGACGTTCGAGATCCTTCCTCAGCAGCTTTATAAACCCATCCAGTCTCAGCCAATTGAGTCTTTTGGCCTTCTTCAAAATAGAGAGAAAGAGAGAGAGTAGAGAGAATAGATACAAGGGGGAAGAGAGAGGAAAAGAAATAGATAAGAAGAGAAAGAGAAGAAACCCTAATCTTTGAAGCTTAACCTCCGAGTGTTTTCCCTTTATCCAAACACTAAAACCTTCATAGTTTCATACACCAGAAAACCTAAACCTTGAGAGTTATATCCATTTAGGGTTTCTATGAGTTTGGTGTTGGATTTTTTCGACGATTGAAGACCTCTTCAAGTCTTAGTTTCTCTCAGAACTCATATCTAAGAGAATCTTGAGTTTCACGGTTGAAACTTGAGTTTTTTAAAAGGGAAAATCACACGTTTATACTTTTATTCTCTTTTGGATATTTTATTCTAAATCCTTTTTGTTTCAAGAGATTTTGAAAAGGAAACTTATATTTTTCAAGGTTATATCAGATCTCTAGAACGTTTGTGTTTCTTGCATTATACTTCACGATTTGTGAAATAAATGTGTACAAAAATAAATAGAAACACATAGGACCTTGGCTAGTTTTAAAAGCAAGGTTATTTTTCAGATATGATCTTGAAAAGAAGTTATTTGTCAAAATAATTTGAATCAGTATCTGCATGTCATATAGAACCTCTTGATTTATAGGAATTTGTCTGTATAAATATTTTGAGATGGTGAGTTTCATAAATCTGCATTTAGTGCACTTCACAAACACATTCTCACATACTAGCACTTAGTCATAGTGGTTCTATTTGAGAAAGTTGGAAATTGAAAGAGTTGCTAGAATCAGAAATCAAGGAAAAGAAGATTAAGGAAAAGGCAAAGAAGCAATCAGAGAAGATCAGCTCTAGTCAGAAAACCTTTGGAGTGGAGTAGCTCATGTTGGTATAACTATGAACTTAAATGTATGATCTTTGTGTGCTTGCTTAAGTGTTGTAACTTGAATCTTTATTTTAGTGGATTTTTTATTTGTGCCGTATATGGCACCGTGGATGTTTCCCTTGATTAAGGGTTTTAGCACGTTAAATACCCATGTTTATTACTTTGAATGTTCTTAATTTTTGATGTGATTGGTACTGCATATTAGAATTAGATGGGTTTTAATTTCTAAACCTAAGGTAATCAACTACCAAATCTAGACTACATATTGAGAAAATAATTTTAAACACATCTTGTGTTAGAAATTGAAAAGAGTTTTGTCCAAAAAGTTTATTCGGAGTTTACTCAACTTATAACATTTTGTTATTAATCTAGTAAACCGTTTTCTTTAGTAATTATTTTCGATTACACTACTATAAATAAATACTAATACAACACCCCTAGACTCAGATGCAGTGCGGACATACTCTGCTATCGAATCTCAGTACATCTCGTACTGAATAGGGATAATCAGTTCGGAATCACTCTAGAACTGTATAAATACAAGTCACACATATTGGAGGCAAACATAGTTCCAATCCTATGGATTACACACCCATATGACCGACAACTTATCAACTCATAGATAAGTGGTTCCTATGTTCTATGCTCTGAGGTACCAATCTAGTATCCCCCCGAAGGCTCATCAAGAGAAGATTGTCCTCTCTTTAATACCTCTCGTGATAGCAAGTATGGTAGGTATGTCATACATAGGATATATAAAACTATAGTTATTCACACAACCCATCAAGATCATTAGGTATACACACAACCCAAATATTTTAGTTCATACGTAGTATTATTCTCATAACTACTTATGATATATTTATTTAATTACGAATAATCTCTCTCATAATTCTCAAGGATAACTCATCGCTCCAAACACCTTAAAGTTTTATTCCTAAATAACTTTAATAATTCTGCCTTATAGCGAAATAAATTTCACATTATTAATCTCACTCGAATTAACTATGTTGTACAAATTGGAACCAAAACGAATTTTTCAGAAATCCTATTACGTCGCTCAAACAAAACTGCATCTGGTTTGAAGGAGATAACAGGTCATTTAAATGACCTCTTAGCGCGAGATGTCATCTCGCTCGAACGAGATCCAACCTCGTTTAAACGAGATTGCACTGCTTCGTCCCCAACCTCTGCCTGCTGCATTTTTTCGCCACTAACAACCGTAAAACCTCTACTGATTGCTCTCAAACTCCCAACAATTAATTCCAATCATTATTCCAACATATAAGGATGATTTATAACAACCTAGAATCATTTAATCCTTAATAAACAACCCTTAAATTTTAAATCCCCAATTTAAATCAATAAAACCCTAGTTCTTCCCATTATCATTCAAGAACATAATAAAATCAGATTCGTTCATCACAATACATCATAAATTCATGATTTCTAATCTACTTACATGTGGTTTAAACATATTTCGATTTCAGATTGTAATTAATCATCCTAAACCTCCAATTTCATCAAGATTATGAACAATACATGGGTATTATACACCTATACTAACATGAACATGATTGTTGCTACACTTTTGCAATAATTAAATACTTGCCTCACTAAAGAAGGTCTGATCCATTAATGTAGTTGGTATGGTTGCGATCTGTATTCTCCGATATACGTGGTGGTGGTCTTGGTGCACTGGTGGTGGTTCTGGCCCTAAAAACCTCTCATCCTCCTTCCTCCTTTTGGACTCTATGTGTCTAACAATGATAACCCTAATCTAACCCACGTACATTATATATTAACCCTTTAATTTTCGTCATTAATAATACTTCAAAAATACAAATTACCAAAACACCCTCTCGGGATGTCCGATTGGCCTAAAACTGTCCCGGGACCCAAACTAAACCCCCAAGTAGACTTTTTTGACTATCTCGATCCTTTTGGACACATTGGCGCACTCGAAATGATCATTTGGGTGACTTATGAATATTTTACTTTTTATTCCATTAATTTAGTCCTGACACGACTAACATGCACGTCTCGATTTAATTACCGTAATTATCGTATTTCTCACTCGTGACAATTTTCATAAATTCTCATTCATATTCACAATCATATATTACTTTATTTGCTCAGTAATATTCAATATAATTCTCATCAATAAATACCAAACCTTATCTCGCTAGTTAATATTTATTTTAATCTAGATTAATTATCAATTAATTTTTCAATTTTAATTTAATTAATCCAATATTTAAAAATCATGAAAAATATGGGGTGTTACATACTTCCCCCCCTTACAACGGAATTTTGTCTCGAAATTTGAAAAATTAAAGTATCCTTAGTAAAACTAACCCTGGATATTTCCCGTGCATCTCATCCTCGCGTTTTCAAGTAGACTCCTCGACGTTATAGTGCTCTCACTTAACATGCACAAGTAGAAGTACCTTCGACCTCAATCTCCTCTCGCTATGGTCTAGGATAGCCACCGGTCTCACCTCATATAAAATATCAGGCTATAAATCACTCTGTTCAGTGAAATGTGAGTATGAGTCAACTCATCCCAGAGATACCCTCTAAGCGAAGAGATATAGAACACATCATGTATACGATGAAAGTGTTCCGACAATCCCAGTTCATATGCCACCTTTCCAATCGTCTCGGTGGTGGAAAATGGCCCCACATACCTCGGTGTCAACTTTCCCTTTTTTTTAAATCGCATTATCCCCTTCATAGGAGATACTCGTAGTAAAACATGATCCCCCACAGCAAACTCACGAAATAACTGTTTGGCATAGGCATAACTTTTTTATCTGTTCTAAGTTACCCGTATACGACCCCGAATCATCTCTATCGTGGCCTTAGTGTCCTGTATCAACTCTGGCCCTAGTAACTTATTTTCCCCAATTATTAACCAACATGCATGAGAACGACAAGGTCTACCACACAATGCCTCAAATGGGGCCATACCAATTGTAAAATGATAGGAGTTATTATATGCAAACTCCACCAGTGGAAGGTACTCCTCCCAAGTTCCCTTAAATTCAAGGACATACATACATAACTTATCCTCTAATATCTGATTAGTCTGCTCAGTGTGCCCATCAGTCTGCGGGTGATACGTCTACTCAACCGTAACCCAGCACCCATAGCCTCTTGGAAACTCTCCCAAAACTCGAGGTATGAAACCTTGTCTCGATCAGACACAATATCAATTGGTACCCTATGAAATTTCACTATCTCAGTGTCATTTTGTTATTCTTACTTTATCTTTACTAACGACATCTTACAGTTGGACGACCTTCCCTTACTGCTCCATTTTAGTAATTAATTCTCTTTAGTCACCACCTATGAATATATTCTATAATTTAATCTAATGATCCACCTTGATACTTACACGATACATTGAAAATTTGTTTCCGTTTTGTCACTAATATTACCCTCTATACGCACGGCTAAAATACTTCCTCTACTGAAAAAAATTCTAACAGTCCCCCATGAGTTCATTCCCATAATCATTAGTTTTCTTCACACATACATTTCCATCTCTTTAATATTTTTAAAATATTACGCTGTTCATCGTGTCCCTTCATTAATGGTACTCTTTAGTCTGACGGTCTATACACTACCATTCAAACTAGTGATCCATCAGCTCGTGGGAGATATTTGTAATAATACTCGTCTACTCGTAATAGACTTCTAGATCTTATGAATTTGTTTTGACGTAGTCCTCGTCATATTACTCCTCTGTACCGAACGACTATTGATTATTCTTAAGAATTTTCATTGTACACTCCTCATACTTTACACCACTAACATTCCTTATCTCACTACTCGTCGGTCTCTAGTCATCCCCTTGCACACTTAAGAAATTTCTTTACATTTTTGTCTCATTCTAGTTCTACCTCAACCCTACTCATACGTATGCGTGCATTCCTGTGTTTTCACTTCTTCTCCTCGTAGTTATTTTTAATGTAATGATTAACTAGTGCGCCCATACACCCTATACCCCATGCATTTATGCACACCCATACTAAACGTGATACCTTTATCTTGAACTATGCCTCACATACTTGGCATGGCTATATAGTAGGGTAATACTTGACCACCTTATATTTTTTACTTAATTATAGCATAGGTCGTCCCACCGGTCTGCTCGTGGTGTCAACGGTTAATAATATTTTTGCATTTTAACATTATACGGCTCTACCGACCTTAATTCGTAATATAACTATTATCTCACAGTTATAACTACTTATACGTGTAATAACTATGGTACAAAACTCATGTACTAAAGATAAAACATCTCCCAACTCCCAACGTTCATTAAGTTTCATGCGTGGGATGTCTCGTAAGAGAAATCCAAACAAGGAACCCCCCGATACACTACTATCTAACATTGCTGGTCATCGAGATCTGTTAAGTCCTTAGTCCGTAACATGTACCCCTAAATTTTTGTCTACGGACATAAAAGTCTACTCGTCCACTCTCATGTCTCTAAAATGACTTTTACACGACGCTCTCATTATTACTAAGTTCTCAGCGCTAAATAATTTAATGAACTATATCCCTCCGCTCGACAATAAATCAATATACCATGAATCTCATCAGTAAAAGTCCCTACTCATTGAGATCAAATATAACAAGACAACATACTCACAAAAGTCTACAACACAATACAATATATATGCAGGCTCAACACTCGTTCAGGTGGTGCCTCGCAAACTAAAATATATTACCCTGAAATACTGAGTACGATGGTCTTAGCACACAATTTACTATCAGCAATTACACAATATAATAATAACATACTTTATTATTATAACACCCAAAAAGGAGCAAAAATCGCTATGTAATATATATACAAATTCTCTTAGTGTCCACACTTGTTCCTCCCTGCAGTTAACACAAAAGTCTCGCTACCCAATGGTAGTCATATACATAATAAGGCTGCTATCGACAACACGCCTACTAGTTCGATGCACACTCGAATTGTAGTGGTACTACTGAATTATTATAACTCCTCCATGTCACCTGAAGCATCACCACTTACTTATAAGGGAAAGACAATTGTTCTATCCCCATTTGTCGTCTACCTTGCACTATTAACGGGTCCCTGAGCCTAACTCTCATGCCATAACTGACCTCTTGTTCGACTGTAATGGTTGTCTATCCAAGATCTCATCCTGTGGTTGCTCGATATCCTGCTTTGGGCAAACCTTCTTTATGCGGTCCGCCACTTCATAACCGTAACAACTTACCAGAGAAACTCTCTTGCTTCTGGCCCTGGCCCTACTGGCCTCCCTCACCATCTCCTTAGCCCTGAAAGTTTTGAGGAGTGGAGATATTGTTATTACTGTTGAGGACCTTACTCGTCCTACATGAACCCAATAATTCCTCAGGTTTATAACCTCTGGGCCTAAATATTTCGTCTCGATTCTCTTGCTGGGAGTCTCTCTCATGTTGCTATTATGATCCATTGGCATTGTTTTCCTTTACTTTCCCAGTTCAACTGCTATCACTTTCTCACTGTGGATTTAGTTTAATACCGGTGGTCCTACTCACCACCTATATGACACCTTCTTGTGTCCAGTCTCTATCTCAGGCCCACGGGCCATGTCGGTGTGTCGTTCTCTCGAACCTGACAATCTTAGCCCCGATTACTACTCCTGTTGTCTCTTTGGCTCCTCTGACCTTATGGAACTTGTTACTCATCTTGATAGCCCCGACTGAATCTACCATCACTCAGTAAGAATTCAAATGATCTAAAGCATTTGCATGGGTACCTTACTGGGTATACCCTCTTGTAGTGCCTCACTAGTACCGTTAAATTAAGTGTCGCTCTTTGTTTATATTCTACAATCCTCTTGGCTTCCTTATCCTAGAAGTGTTGATGTACTCTTGTAGACGAATGATGTTAACGACACCTACCCTAGGCACCTTAGTCGTATCTCCCCTTCATGCGTAGGCGTTTCACTCACGAGTCTAATTTTAACTCACGGACCCTTTTTTTATTCTCCGTATCCCCTTCTTCGGTTACAAAGTTTGTTAAATAAGTTAACTTATCTCTCATAGTCGATCTCTACCTGATTTACTTGTGATAAGTTCGTAATTCCATTCGCATCCCTGTCTCAACAGTGGATGGAAGGTCTTACGGTCAAACCGCACCCAACCTCTCATTTAATTATATATATACACTGCTTTATAAGTGGCGACTGACTATCATCGCTTTATGCTTCTCTGATGAGCTAAAATTTTTGCCCAAAATTTAATTTTGAGTGTCACTGTACTACACTCTACATCTTTGCCTTTGGATTATCCCCATCCACTGCCCATCACACTTCATCTTCTCTTGAAATCCTTATAGGCGATTCTTCAAAGGAGTTCTTCTGACTGTCCTCTTACTCGTTTATGCTGGGTGAGTCCGAATTTGCACTACTGGTATCTACAACAGTGTTTGGGAAGTCATTTCTCCCGAGTGCTTGTCCCTTTATATCATCTTCTTAAACAGTAATTTCGGTGACTCCTATCACGATCACTATTCTTTAATACTCCACAACTCTTACTATACCTCTTCTCCTGCAGTCCTTCTAACGGCCCTTTACTGGTCGTCCCTTGTTGTTCGGTGTACCACACCCATCCGAACTCGTATGTGAGTTGCATCAACTGTGCTTAATCATAGGAGAACGTAAGTCACATTCGTAGAGGAATATAACAATCCTATGATAAGGCTCTACATTAAAGAAAGCTACGCTGAAACGTGAAAAGCCGCACAGATCCTAAAAGACTCTAGAACCTGATATTCTGATACCACCTATGAGACCCCGCCCAATTAAATACCGGGTGGACGGTCCTTTATAAAATTTAAAACAGAGCATCCAGTTTGTTCATTCTTAGCATCACTGTCGAAAAATAATTTTCTTATTAACCACCTAATAATTAATTAAGCTAGTGTCGAAATATTTTCCCATTAGTAAAAAATATTTGATTTAAATCATTAAACACATCCAACAATTTCATGAACAAATAAATAATGATAAGACACTATCTGACTGGATGTAAAGAAACTAGAATAATTGTCCCAGTTAAATGAAAATCCAAACTATCAAAATGTAATAATACTAAATCCGACTGAATATGTAAATAAAATGTGTACAATGTCTCTCTGACATACAAAAATGAGAATGGGCGACACCTGCCCTAATTGGAAGGTCTAAATAATAGAACTAAGATGATAGAAGTGGAAGCGTCTAAATATGAGGACCTGCAACTCCCACAATAGCTGCTACACGTCAAATGGTCCGAAAGTCTAAACTTGGCGTCCCTGTGTCTGGACACCTAAAATAAAATACAACAAGAGAAAAGATATTTTGCAAAAGATGGGTCAGATCCCGAGTGTAAAACATTTTAAAACAATATAACAAGTATTTAAAAATTGCAATAAAGCAAATCTTATGTGCATATTAGCTTTTCGAGCACTCACTTGAGATTCTCACGTCTCAACTATTGTGCACGCCTAACGTACTTTTAATCCATCCTAATTATCTTTATCACACTTAACTAGGTCATAACCATAAACCTTTTAATCCTCACCCGTAGCAATAACCCATATTCCCCTTATATAATTACTATTTAAAATTTCTGCATTTACTATCCCAAGTAAAATTCCACAATAAGGTTAAGAAATCACATAATTGATTCGATTCCATTTACATACTCATCTACATATTCGCATGGTAGATTAAGTCGCAAGTATTTATTTTCCTTTACACTACTATAAATAAATACTAATACAACACCCCTAGACTCAGCTGCGATGCGGGCATACTCTGTATCGAGTCTCGGTACATCTCGTATTAAATAGGTACAATCAGTTCGGAATCACTCTCTAACTATATAAATACAAGTCACACATATTGGAGGCAAACATAGTTCCAAGCCTATGGGTGTGTATGACCGCCAACTTATCAACTCACAGATAAGTCGTTCCTAGGTTCTATGCTCTGAGGTACCAATCTAATATCCCCCCGAAGGCTCATTAAGATAAGATTGTCCTCTCTTTAAGACCTTCCGTGATAGCAAGTATGGTAGGTATGTCATGCACAAAATAGATAGTATTATAGGTATTCACACAATCCATCAAGATCATTAGGTATACACACAACCCAAATATTTTAGTTCATACATAGTATTATTCTCATTACTACTTGCGATATATTTATTTAATTATGAACACTCTCTCTCTCTCTCGTAATTCTCATGGATAACTCACCGCTCCAAACACCTTAAAGTTTAATTTCCAAATAACTTTAATAATTCTGCCTTATAGCGAAATAAATTCCACATTATTAATCTCATTCGAATTAACTATGCGATACAAATTGGAACCAAAACGAATTTTCCAGAAATCCTATTACACCGCTCAAAAGAAACCGCATCTCGTTTGAATGAGATAGCAAGTCATTTGAACGACCTCTTCGTGCGAGATGCCATCTCGCTCGAACGAAATCCAATCTCGTTTAAACGATATTGCACAGCTTCATCCCCTACCTCCGCTTGCTGCGTTTTTTCACCATTAATAACCCTAAAATCTCTACTGATTTGCTCCCAAACTCCTAACAATTAATTCCAATAATTATTCCAACATATAGGGATGATTTTTAACAACCTAGAATCATTTAATCCGTAATAAACAACACTTAAATTTGAAATCCGCAATTTAAATCAATAAAACCCTAGTTCTTCCCATTATCATTCAAGAACATAATAAACTCAGATTCGTTCATCACAATACATCTTGAATTCGTGACTTCTAATCTACCTACATGAGGGTTTAACATATTTTGATTTCAGATTGTAATTAATCATCTTAAACCTCCAATTTCATCAAGATTATGAACAATACATGGGTATTGTACACCTATACTAACACGAAAATGATTATTTCTACACGTTTACAAGAATTAAACACTTGCCTCATGAAACAAGGTCTGATTCATTGATGTAGTTGGTATAGTTGCGATCCTCGTTCTCCGATCTATGCGGTGGTGGTCTTGGTGGTGTAAAAGGTGCACTGGTGGTGGTTCTGGCCCTAGAAACCTGTCATCCTCCTTCCTCCTTTTGGTCTCTCTGTGTCTAACACTGATAGCCATAATCTAACCCACGTACATGATATATTAACTCCCTTAATCTTCATCATTAATAATACTTCAAAAATATAAATTACCAAAACACCCTCCCGGGTTGTCAGTTTGGCCTAAAACTGTCTCGGGACCCAAACTAAACCCCCGAGTAGACTTTTCTGACTATATCGACCCTTCCGGACACATTGTCATAGTCGAAATGATCATTTGGATGACTTATGAATATTTTACTTTTTATTCCATTAATTTAGTCCTGACAAGACTAACACGCACCTCTCGACTTAATTACCGTAATTGTCGTATATCTCACTCATGTCGATTTTCATAAATTTTCAGTCATATATTACTTTATTTGCTCAGTAATATTCTATATAATTCCCATCAATAAATACCAACCCTTATCTCGCTAGTTAATATTTATTTTAATCTGGATTCATTATCAATTAATGTCCCATTTTTAATTTTATTAATCCAATATTTAAAAATCATTAAAAATTCGGGGTGTTACAAATCATAATTTATGTTAGCCTACGGGTTCGAAGCGGTTATTCCTACCGACATTGGGCTCCCCAGTCACAGGGTACAAAACTACAATCTGGAGGCCAATGAGGATGAGTAGGGCTGTGTTTCGGCCAGATCGGATCGAAAAATGACCATTCGGAAAAAAAATCCGATTTTTTGGGGAAAAAAATATTTGTTCCGATTTTTGATCCATTTTTTTCGAAAAATAAAAAAAGTTTTCGAATTCGAAAAAATCGAAAAAAATTGGAAATTCAAAAAATATACTAAAAATTCATAAATTTTGGAAATTTCAAAATTTCAAAAAAATTAATATAGGAATTTCGATTACTCGAAATTCTCATTTTAAAGAAATCGAAAAAAAGATTTAACCCAACATGTAAATTTATAAGGATTTAACAATTTTTTTCATTTGTGTAGAGGATAGAGGGATATTCTCCTTTATATATGACTTTTTTGGGTCTCTCTTCCTCTCCTAGCGGATGTGGGGCACATGAGAATGTTTAAAAAAATTGGAAATCAAAAAATATTTCAGAAATAATAGAAAATAATTCGGAAAAATCGGATCGGCATAGTTTCGAAAAAAATCAAAAAATCAGAAATTCAGAATTATTTCCAATTTCCGATCCGATTTTTTTTCGAAAAATCAGAAATCAGAAAACCGAAAATCAAAAACCTTATATACGTTCCAAAATCGGAAAATATCGGATCGAATATCGAAAAAATCAAAATGTTCGGAAAAAAACACAGCCCTAAGGATGAGAGAAGATTCGATCTTGATTTAATTGAGGAGAAACGAGATGATGCTGAAGTATAATAATCCTCTTGCTAACAAAGACCTACCACGTTTGACAATAAGAGGGTGAAAGCCAGGACGATAGCTGTGGGAGAACTAGTATTGAAGAAAGTTTGGCAGAAGCCGAACAAACTGCATCAAAATTGGCATGGGCCATATCGGGATTTAGAGGAAGTCATCCCAGGGACCTACAGGATGAAGAATTTTAAATGAGAACCCTTCTCGAATACCTGGAACGCCGACCCCCTGAAGCGTTATTAACAATGATTTGGTTTCTTTAGATTGTACGGAGTGTAATCTTTTTGTGGAAGTACTAAGTGTAATCTCTTTGTGGAATGAATAACTGAAATGCGAAATGTCGGATCTTAATTTAGTTATGTTAAATATCTATATGTTTAAATTATCGATGATAGTAGAGTTCATGGGAGACTCGTCTCGGCTATGTTCTCTCAATAACGCCGAGAGGAAGGGTTAGCGTGGTAACATCATTCAATTGGTGATAAACACAGAAAATTGAAAATCATTTTATTATGGTAACATAAACATCACTATATAGTGAATTAAATCAAAACTCTCTCAGCGAGACGAGGATGTATGAAGAGACGAGATTCATCCATACACCCTAAAAAATGACGAGAGGGAACTTAGGCGATAGCATCATTAATTTGGTGACAAAAAATTAAACTAATTTTATTATGGTTACTTAAACATCATTATGTGGTGAATTAAGTCAAAACTCTCTCAGCGAGACAAGAGTGTATGAAGAGACGAGACTCGTCCATACAGCCTAAAAAACGCCGAGAGGGGACTTATGCGGTAACGTCATTAATTTGGTGACAAGAATTGAAAATCATTTTGTTAAGGTTACTTAAACATCCTAATGTGGTAATTTAAGAGTTGAAATTATGCATCGGACTACTACAAATGTATCAACAAACATTATGCATAACACACCAGTCAAAGACAACAAGGCATAAAAGGTGCCAGAACTACACTTGAATTGCATTAAACATATAGTGTAAGTACGAAATTAATATGACAAGTGGAATTATTCAGAGGGACGAGAATACAATTTCTTTTTAATCGCTTATAAGTGGAAGAAACATGTCAGGCCACAGGCGACAGCCCAACAAAAAGTACAAAATATTAAAAATAGCTTCCTAGGCTTACTTGTTGGCCTGCTCTGAGATGATGTTGTCGATTGAGGGCTGAGTTTGAGCCTCACTCCCAATGTTAACGCCTTCAGTCATCTCGGCCCCCACCTACACCGATGTCTCAGTAGCCGTCACTTCAGGGGAAATTCCCTCAGCCTCGACCTCATTTAATGCAGTAATCGCCGCTTGGTTAGAGAAGTCAAAAGCCACAAAATATTTAGGAAGATAATCAACGTCGGGGTACTTTGTAGTCGTCCATCGGGGGGAAGTGAGAGCTCCCCTCTCCAGGTACTAAAGTCCATACCCGGCGAACTCATCCGAGGCCTTAAAATCCTTCACTTTTTGTTTTCGCAGGCTCAACTGTGGCCGCCACCTACTCCCCGTGCTTCTTCTCTAAGGTAGCAACTATGTCTTCATGATCTTTAACCTGAGCATTAAGGTCGTCTCGACCCTTCTGCTCGAGAGCCTCCACCTGGACCTTATGGTAAGCCTCCTTTTACTTCAAAGCTTATTTTGCTGCTTTCTCAACCTTGATAGCATCACCGACCTTGTCAATCTTGGCCTTGTTGGCTTGGACCCACTCGGCCAGTTGATGGAAAGATAAGAGAGACTATAAAGACTAACAAGTAAAAGTTAGTATGAGATGAGATAACACAAAAATTTAAAAGTAACGAACATGAAGTTAGTTACCTAGACGACCCTGTGGAGGTCAAAGCTGATAGGATGGGATAACTCTATTGATTCAAGAAACCTAAGATCGGAATCAAGTAGCCATGAACCAACAACAATCCTTACTTTAGTCTAGTCCCCAATAATAGAATTAGAGCTGGTGGAAAGAGTGAGCCTCTTGGCCAAGAGCAAGTCAGAAGAAATAGTGTGGGGCCTTATCAGCAACATCCCTAGGGGTGTTAGACCTACTAATTTTCTTTTATTGAGGAGGAACGTTCGAAAGTCCATCAGCCGACTCTTTTTTCTTATTTTCGTGGTCTGCCTGGCCAGGGCCACTAGTGGCTGTCTTCTTTGGGGGGTTCGGCCCCTTGGACATTTTACTAAGGGGGTGCCTAAGTGAAGGGAATACCATTTTCCATAGTTAATGTAAAATACTAGAAGGAGGACCTATAAATAAAGGACGAGATTAGTATTACGAAGAAAGTAAAGGATGAAAATACAGTTGTAAGGGAAAAAACTTTAAAGACAATTACACAACTCGGTTAGGTTGTTGATCCCTAGACCCATCTCTTCATAAAAGTGGTGAGTCATCAGTTGATCAAACTCCACAAGACCATCCTTATCACCTTGACCTCTTATTTGATCCACTTTATCTCAGTCATCAGTGCTCAAGCCGGGGTAAAGCTTGGCATTCGTGAAGGCTTTGGCCAATATTTAGGGGACCCTTAGCTTAAATACCCTATAAGAAACATCGATATTGAATTCCCAAGGGCCCGATACAAAGAAATATCGGGACTTCCAGTGATGGTTTGATGTGTGGTTTACTGTCAGAATTTTTTTGATGGATTTCCTGGCCACAAGATGGTAATAACCAGGCTGAGTCTTTGTAGACGAGACATTATAGCACGCCCAAAAAATGCTAACTTGAAGTTCAGTTATGTGAACCAACTTCCGAAGGGAGATAAATCGGAGTAAAATCCTCCAAACATTGGGTGAAAGTTACGATGGGGCAAGTACCATACTGAATAAGATCGTCTGCACAGTAAGGTGGATGGGAATCCTAAAATCAGCTTTGAACATTTATTTATAGATATATATTTTACCTTATTGGCCGTGGAAAGCCCTCTCATTATCGTTTGGCACTCTCATGTTTATGGTTGGCTTTATCCTATACAGGTGCCTCCAGAATAAAAAATCTATCTTCTTGGCGGTGCTCTTAAAGGCTTGGGATAAGAAGTATTAGGTGTTTCCTCATCCTCGTCCTCGAAGTCTACAATCTCAACTATCGGGACTCCACTTGGATACTTGTTGGCAAACTCGGCAACAAAAATGGCCAACAAAGGAAAAACCATAAGTGTGGGGGATATGCTACGCCGACTCTCGGCTCTTCCATATTCGAGACCTCACAGACGGACGGTTCCCTATTACTAGACTCGGCCGCATCAAAGTCCTTAAGACAAGACAAAGGTACCCTCATGGCCTCATCAAAGTTATCTGCACTATCGGAGTCCCTAGAGGTAGAGGGTCTACACTCCTTAGAGGATGGCATTAAGTGTGAATCCTGAAACGAGGTTCTACTTATGCTATAACTACCTAGGTCGATAAATGAAGGTTCGGGGGGTATATGACAGTTAAGGTTTGTTGGATTGGAAGTGTAGATCCGGCCTTAACTTTTCATTTATCTTGAGCCTCGGCCTCGCCCTTTCGTATCTCTCTAAAGATAGTCGCCCTCATATGTGGGAATTGGTTAGCTAACTCGTATAATGTTTTGAACATCCAAACAAAACTAGAATTTTGGCGTAGTTGACTATTGGATTAAAAGGGGGAATTTGTAATGTTTTAAGTCTGGTTTTCTAGCAAGAATAGTAAAGGTAGTTCACCGGAGAAGACAACTTGAAAGGGTGAGCTTGTCTTAATCAAAGCTCTGATACCAACTTGAAAGGGCGTGAAGTTTATGGATCCCTGATTCTAAAATAATATTTCCTTGTTATATAAAAACTCGAAGATGCGGAAGCGTAAAGGATGATGGTTCAATAAAATTGATCAATTGAAATATATTCACTTAAACCGATTCATTAATACAAGTCCTAGAATTTGCCTAAGTTATATTTATCAATATTAGCAAATTAGGCGAAACCAAATTTTAGCAAATGACTTGAATTAAATAACCTTTACCCAATATTTAATATAGTCCCAAATTAAATGAGTGTGATAATTAAAACCGAATTTTATCTTGAATTATCCTAAGCATGCGTTCTAAATTATTTATGCAAGGTAAAATAAACCAATCACACTACGCCGCGATGTACGAGGAAAAACCCAAGACGGGAAACAACCTCGGACGACCCTAGCCACAAATCCACTAGATACGGAATTACAATTACAAGACAGATAGACTTACAACGCACGACTCGATCCCTCTCAAGCCTCGACGCTTCTTCTTGAAGACACCTCTTCCTAGCGGATAACCTTGGAATACCACCGCGGTCTCGGAATCCACCGATAGGACTTTATATGGTCACCGTCACCCGTACATGGAGCCTTTCTCCAAGTGGGTAGAATCGCAACAAAAACACTTCTTCTTTCTTTGTGGGAGGTAGAAGCAAAACCTGAAACTTCTCTTTGAAACGGAAGAGATAAACCGGTGCCAAACTCCAAGCAATTGATATGTATATATGTGAACATGGATAAACAATATGGGTGTAAAACTAGAGTGATAAAATATTTTCTCTTGAAAAATAGCACTCAAAACATGAACATTTTTCTTAAAACAATTTGCTCTCAAACTCTCTCTAAGAGATGGAAAAGTTAGGAAAAGTTAGATTGGAAAATGTTATTCTTGCACATAATAAAGTCTGAAAAAGTTGGTTAAAACCAAGTGGGGAAGTGGGTGCAAAACTTCCAAAAAACTGCCAAAAACTGTTCCCGCCTGGCATCTCGTTCGAACGACATTTCGTTCGAACGAAATCTTGTTCGAACGAGACTTCTAACGACGTTCCAGATTGAACTCGTTAGAATCTCGTTAGATATCTCGTTCGAACATAAGGTTCGTTCGAACGACATATCGAACGACATGTCAGTGGCCTATTATGGGAACTCGTTGGCAGGTTCGTTCGAACGACATTTTCGTTTGAACGACAATCTCGTTCGAACGACTCTATCGAACGAAAAACCAGAAAGTTTGGAAAATTCTATTTTAGCCCAGAAAACTTTATAAACATTTATTTAAAGTTTTAATTAATTCTTTCTTAAAACAAAACGCAGTTTTTTTTATAAAACCTAACACCCAATAAACTTGTTCCAAGCTCCTATATATATAATATTGCATTCATACCTTGGGAGCATGGAACTATGGTTGATGACGTAGAAACGAGGCACACAAACCGGCATATTTGATGAAGCTTTATACTCTTTGCCGCTACGTCTTCAATAAACACTTCATAGGCTTGAGAATATTACAATTAAATTCTATCCTATGAATAAATGTTTTTGTCCGGAATTGAGCCAAAACTATATATGGACTCAATTGGAAATTTGTGTCCTTACAAATCTCCCCCTTTGGCTATTCCGGGACAAAAACCAAACAAAAATCCTAAAGGGCCGTCAAGCTCTACTAGACTCAAAACATAACCCACCCAAACTTGACTCAACCCAAGGATCAAACGCTTTGCCATTGAAAGATGCCGCTTTAGAATAATTCCTGCACACTTAAGCAAACTCATCAAATGCATAGGGAATATCAAAGTACTAAATGCAATTTTAATTAATTACTCCCCCTAAATTAATTCTCCCCTTTATCAAACACATGACCTACTTAGAAAGACGTCTCCCCCTAAGATAAATCTCCCCCAAACTAAGATGCGATAATAATAGGATTAGATACCATTTCCCCCCCTATCATCATTCTCCCCCTTTTTGTTCAGGAATAGGCAAAGGATAAAGAACTAATAAACATAAAAGCATGTTGAAGCTTAAAGTGATAAGTCATTAAAGCATATGGGCAATAAAAGCAAGGCAAAGACAAACAAATATCATATATATATATATACTATAAATAGACCAATAAGTACTTGCATATATATATAGATATAAACACACACATGACACAAAATACAATAAGTTTGCACACTCGGATGGAAAAAATGTGTCATATGGAAACGGAAGTGTAGGGGTGTGAACTAGCAACAATTAAATTTGGACCCAAACACTTAATAAACGTTCACGGAGTTCTCATTTGATTGCAAACTTTATCACATTTAAATATAACCTCATGTGACAATATGAATATTGAACTCAATGAATAAACATACACAATGCATACAGGCCTAGCATGATGATGATTCTACAAACCAAATAGAGTCATGACTTTAAAGACAACTAGGATAAACGGACATTGTGCAAACCGTTGATATACCATCCAATTCTCCCTCAATAAGCATATATATTCTTTTGCTTTTGAATGAATATATCAATCAAACATAGGCCTTGTCAATTATTTTCTTTTTAATGCCAAATATTCTGTTTTTAGGCCTTTGGATCACGTATTTCTTTTAGATCCAATAACCGATGGCTTACTATCGCAAAGGATTTAATTCATCCTTTCGGAGCCCTTCCCCGTGCACATTTATATTTATCATGTTTTTCATGTTTCACACAAAACTCACATGCAACGGATTTTGACATGCACTAGTCCTCCTAGGTCATAGATATGTAGATGACTAGATTGGTAGGAGAACATCTCAAAAAGCTCAAATATAACTTGTGACATTAAGATTTCAAAAGAGCTCGTCCATGTGTGAATAGAGGTATATATAAATATAATCCATTTAAACAACACAAAATCCAACTACGCCATAAAATATGGTAAAGAACATTTTAAGGATTGACAATCTAAACCAAAATTTTTAGCCACATGGGAGCGTAAAAGATGGGATTCAAACACAAGTATATGCCACTTAAAGTGTGTCAAACCAAAATACACACATAAAAAATCTTTTTTGAGTTTTTAACATTTTTCACCAAAAATAAATATATATACTCAAAAGAATAAACAAAAATCATTTGTATTTTTCATTAAGCTTAAATGAAATAAATAAAACACAAATGATAAACAAAAATCTTTTTATATTTTTCAATTAATTCAAACAAAAATATAATACAAAAAGATAAACAAGTCATAATTTCTAGCATGTGATATCAAATAAGGCAATGACAAGAAAATGACTAAACAAGCATACATTTAGCATGTGAATATAGCATGAAGTACAAACGCTAAAGTATGCAAACAGACACTAACACATTCAACCTTTAAATTTAGCAAGGGAGGTTTCATGTGATAGTAAATGAAAATCAAAAACCCTATTTTGCAAAGCAACCAAGTCGGATTTCCTAACCCAAATTAATGAAGAATGACTATCTTGGGGTGTTGGAATGTTAACTACCGTGGTTACTTTACTATGGGAGTTTCTAGGAATTCGTTTAAGATCAAAACAAAATTTTCCTAAGATGACCTTTTTGACCACAATCTGTACAAGCAAAAACATGTCGAAAAGATTTACTTAAGGAGTGATCTTTAAATGCATTCCTAGTAGATTCTCCTAAAACATTGGTCTTGGCTTTATGAGTAGATTCATTACAAGTATTGAAGCCTAAACCACAAGTGTCATTTTTAATTTGGACCGTTCCTAACATTTTATCTAGTTTTTCCGAACGACACTCCAAATCAAATTTGATATTACTAGAGTCTTTTAATTTATTTTGCAATTATAAAATGTTAGACTCTAATAAAACATTTCGCTCTTCAAAAGCAAGAAGTTCCTTTTTCAAGGATTCCATTAAAACCCTAAGGCTATCTCTCTCGCTTTCTACATATTCAAGCTTCTCTTGAAGAGTCCTCTCATGTGTCCTAAGGTCTTCTATTAAAGCATTTTCATCAACGACCTTGACACTCTCTCTTAAATTAGCTTCTAACTTCAAATTAGCTCTTTTTATTTTAATAGATTCTTTATAAAGTTCTTGAAAAGCATTTTGAAGTTCACTCACATTAACCTCTTCTTCATTTTCTCTCTCTCTTTCTTTTCCACTCTCACTATCATCAAAAACAAGAGAATCATGTATAATGACCTTGGAAGTGGCATGTGCTATCGTTTCATCAATCGATGAGTTCTCACTATCACTCACATGACTAGCCATAAAAGCCACAAAAATTTTCTTAGTGGGGGAATCGGGCTTTTCTTCCTTATCACTATCACTAAGGGTCGCATTATATGAAATGGGTCGCTTACCCTCTTTCCTTAGTTTAGTGGGTCACTCATAAGCCCTATGGCCATAACCTTCACAACCAAAACACTTATTAGACTCGTCCCTATCTAAATTTTCATTAGAGGCTAAAGTTGGTAAAGAATTTAAAACGGTCACTTTTGGAATAAATCTATCGGGTAGGGACCTTAAAATTTTCTTTACAACACGGTCGTCTGGTATTTTCTCTCCCAAGTTAAAAGATGAATTAACAATATCAGAAAGTCTAGCATAAAATTCATCAAAAGTTTCTTTTTCATTCATTTTGATAGTTTCAAATTGAGTGGTGAGGTTTTGGAGTTTTGAAGCTTTAACGACACTAGTTCCTTCATGAGTTAATTGTAAAATATCCCAAGCTTCTTTAGCGGTCTCACACGTTATAATACGTCGGAATTCATCCGGTGTGACATCGCTAAACAAGGCATTTAAACCACGAGAATTGAAATTAGCAAGTTTAACCTCAATTTTAGTCCATCTATCGACGGGTTTGATAACACGTTCATTTTCAACTAAATAAGTTGGTGGGGACCACCCGTTAACAACAGACATCCAAACTCTTTCGTCGATAGATTTTAGTGCCGATCTCATATGCGCTTTCCAATACGCGTAGTTTGAACCATCGAAAATAGGAAATTTTAAAAATGGGGAAAAATCCATTTTAGGCAAAAGTTATTTAAAAGATCGTTAACGAAATAATTTATCGCTTTGGCTCTGATACCAATTTGAAAGGGTGAGCTTGTCTTAATCAAAGCTCTGATACCAACTTGAAAGGGCGTGAAGTTGATGGATCCCCGATTCTAAAATAATATTTCCTTGTTATGTAAAAACTCGAAGATGCGGAAGCCTAAAGGATGATGGTTCAATAAAATTGATCAATTGAAATATATTCACTTAAACCGATTCATTAATACAAGTCCTAGAATTTGCCTAAGTCATATTTATCAATATTAGCAACTTAGGCAAAACCAAATTTTAGCAAATGACTTGAATTAAATAACCTTTACCCAATATTTAATATAGTCCCAAATTAAATGAGTGTGATAATTAAAACCGAATTTTATCTTGAATTATCCTAAGCATGCGTTCTAAATTATTTATGCGAGATAAAATAAACCAATCACACTACGCCGCGATGTACGAGGAAAAACCCAAGACGGGAAACAACCTTGGACGACCCTAGCCACAAATCCACTAGATACGGAATTACAATTACAAGACAGATAGACTTACAACGCACGACTCGATCCCTCTCAAGCCTCGACGCTTCTTCTTGTAGACACCTATTCCTAGCGGATAACCTTGGAATACCACCGCGGTCTCGGAATCCACCGATAGGAATTTATATGGTCACCGTCACCCGTACATGGAGCCTTTCTCCAAGTGGGTAGAATCGCAACAAAAACACTTCTTCTCTCTTTGTGGGAGGTAGAAGCAAAACCCGAAACTTCTCTTTGAAACGGAAGAGATAAACCGGTGCCAAACTCCAAGCAATTGATATGTATATATGTGAACTTGGATAAACAATATGGGTGTAAAACTAGAGTGATAAAATATTTTCTCTTGAAAAATAGCACTCAAAACATGAACATTTTTCTTAAAACAATTTGCTCTCAAACTCTCTAAGAGATGGAAAAGTTAGGAAAAGTTAGATTGGAAAATGTTATTCCCGCACATAATAAAGTCTAAAAAAGTTGGTTAAAACCAAGTGGGGAAGTGGGTGCAAAACTGCCAAAAACTGTTCCCGCCTGGCATCTCGTTCGAACGACATTTCGTTCGAACGAAATCTCGTTCGAACGAGACTTCTAGCGACGTTCCGGATTGAACTCGTTAGAATCTCGTTAGATATCTCGTTCGAATGACATATCGAATGACATGTCAGTGGCCTATTATGGGAACTCGTTGGCAGGTTCGTTCGAATGACATTTTCGTTCGAACGACAATCTCATTCGAATGACTCTATCGAACGAAAAACCAGAAAGTTTGGAAAATTCTATTTTAGCCTAGAAAACTTTATAAACATTTATTTAAAGTTTTAATTAATTCTTTCTTAAAACAAAACGCAGTTTTTTTATAAAACCTAACACCCAATAAACTTGTTTCAAGCTCCTATATATATAATATTGCATTCATACCTTGGGAGCATGGAACTATGGTTGATGACGTAGAAACGAGGCACACAAATCGGCATATTTGATGAAGCTTTATACTCTTTGCCGCTACGTCTTCAATAAACACTTCATAGGCTTGAGAATATTACAATTAAATGCTATCATATGAATAAATATTTTTGTCCGGAATTGAGCCAAAACTATATATGGACTCAATTGGAAATTTGTGTCCTTACACAACTGGAGTACCACCGAAAAATGCAACCAAAACACCAAAAGAGGTATTAAGCCTACAAACCACGAGAGGTATCTAATCCTAGGCATCTACGCCTGGGAAAATAAGTGCAAAATTATCCAGACGAATAGGACTACGACGAGGAAGACTGTTAGGAGCCCTATGAGGTTTCAGGTGACATAATTCGCTCGATTCCAAACTATAAGGGTAAAAGTGTTAGGTCAACACCAGAGAGCCGACTAAGGACTTCAGCCTTAGATAGGCTTAGCAGAGGGTCAACATTTAATTGTCTCGATCCAGTAAGAGACTTGAGTGATCGTCTCTCCCGTTCTCGTAATAATGCAGCCTCTATGGGGAATGGCAAACGTAGTAATGGTCGATCACAATAAGGTCGAGAAGGAGAGTAAAGAGAGGTAAACATCCGATAACGAACTGCTGGATGAGAGCAGGTACCAGACCCAGTTGATCAGGAAGGGGGCACATATAATGTTATAGTAGAGGAAAAGCCTTGAAACAGCTCCATCAGGAGGTTGAAAGATAAGATAAATACATTGTTGAAGAGTCGAGCCCCAGACTGTCGAGGTTACACATAAAGGTCTCCTTTCATCGCTAAGATAATAAGATTCCCTACTCCTGTTAAATTTAAACCTCCCACAGTGACAGAAAAGTATGATGGAAGTGCAAATCCAGTGCACCATATAGATATGTATCAGTCATCAGTAGACATATGCTCCACCCCAGACGAGATAAGGTGTTGGGTTTTCTATAGAACTCTCACAGGTGCAAACCATATGTGGTACACGTCCTTGCCCAATAATTCAATTGAAAACTTCAAGCAGTTGGCCGAGAAGTTTATTTATAACTTCTGCTTTGATATAAAACCACCAAAGAAGGTAACCCACCTCCTGCACGTGAATCAAGGCAAGAATGGAAATCTGAGGGATTACATATCTCGATTTAATAAAGAGAAATTGAAGGTAGAGGAATATGAAGAGAACATAGCCATGGCAGCTCTCATTAGTGGACTACAACCTGGAAAACTCTCTGAGGATCCCCCAAAAACCATGACAGAACTTATGGCTTCGGCTGGGAGAGTCTTGAATGCGGAGGAGGCCATGACGGCCAAAAGAAGAGACACGAATGGGGATGGTGGTGGTAAGACGAAAGATAAAAAAAGGAAGAAAAGATCGGTCAATGACAAGTTTGGCAAATATACCCCCTAAAAGTAGGCCCAACTATGATTCTCAATGAGATAAAGGATGATAGGGCGCTTCACTAGTCGAAGAAGCTTAAGTTCTCTCCTCGTAAGAGGGACAAAAGCAAATGGTGTGATTTTCATCAAGATCACGGGCACACAACTGATAAATGTCTTGCTCTAAAAATGAGATAGAGAAGATGTTGAAGCTGGGAAAGCTCCAAAAGTATGTGGAACGGAGTGGTGCCAAAGATGACTCTAAAAAGAAGCATAGTGGGGTAAAGGAATAACGAGATGGTAGGCCTCAATCGATTAAAAAGATAATGAATCATACAATGAAGAGGATGAACCAGATTTCCAGCATAAGATCCCAGAAGCCAAAGAACGGATGCACATGATATCCATCGATGTAGATATGATAATCGGTACATTAGTCGAGGGAGGCACGGAGCTGGCTGACCATGAATACCATGTAGTGGAGGAAAATTTGGCACCCAAGAGATTAGATGTTAACTCGACTGTGACAAAGCCGAAGTTGAAAAAGTTAAAGAAAGTTGACATAGATACCCTAGTAGTGGGATTTTTTAGAATAGATTTCAAGGGAATTCTAGCCCCACATGATGACTCTTTGGTTATCAACACCAGGGTTCGTGGGTATGATATGTCAGGCAACCTGGTTGATGGAGGAGGCTCAGTCGATGTGATGTTTTGGGACTACTTTAAGGGTTTGAAGCTGAGTTAAAAAACACTAGTCCCATACCATCAACCATTGATCGGCTTCAGTGAAAAAAAGGTCCATCCTTTAGGGGTATTTGAAATGGAAGTCTACACGGGCACCTGGCTGAGGTGTCTTACTAGGAAAGTAAGCTTCTTCATTATTGACGAGAATATGTTTTTAACCTACAACATTATTTGTGGAAGAGTGGCACTCAAGGAGCTTGAGGTAGTGTTGTCCACATTCCACCAAATGATAAAATTCCTGACTCCTTATGGGGTAGGGGAAGTTCAAGGGGACCAAGTGGAAGCTTGAGAGTGTTACTACAGTTCAGCCGAGTAGAAAAAGGCTTACAATAAGCTGACCACTTGTTATAATATAGATACTCTCGATCCAAGGGATGAGAAGAAACGAAAGAAATAAGAACCCACAAAGGAGGTATAATCCATCATCCTCAATAAGGATGATCTAGAAAAACCCGTCCAAATAAAAAAGCCTTAAAGGAGGAAGTGAAAGAAGAGTTGGTGAAACTACCGAGGATGAGGCAAAGCATATTTGCATGGATATATGAGGACATACCGAGAATAGACCAAAAGATCATATGATATTGATGATAAGGTGAAGCCTATGAAGTAGAGAAGAACCTATGCAAGAGATACGCATGATATCGTTTAAGAAGAAGTTAAAAAGTTATAAACAATCGAGTTTATCCAGGAGATACAGTAGCCATAGTGATTGTCTAATGTCATAATCATCCCAAAGGCCAATAGAAAGTGGAATATATGTGTGGACTTTATTGATTTAAACAAAGCTTTTCATAAACACAAATTTCCTTTACCTCATATAGACCAGATAGTTGATGCCACAACCAGGCATGAGCTGATGAGATTTTTGGAAGTTTACTGAGGGTATAACTAAATTTTTATGTACGAGTCTAATGCTTATAAGACTTCATTTATTACAGATAATGGAACCTACTTCTACAAAGTCATACCGTTCGGCTATAAAAATACAGGGGCAACCTATCAGTGGTTGGTCAATAAGTTATTCGAAGACCAAATTAGGAAGACTATGGAAGTTGTTTACATCGATGACATGCTGACTAAGAGCCTTAAGGCCGAGATTCATGTGGCCGACCTTGAAAGAACATTTGGCACCAAGGACCTTTACAAGATGAAGTTTAATCCTGCTAAGTGTGTGTTCGATGTTGGTGCAAGTAATTTCCTCGGCTTTATTATCAACCAAAGGTGGATTAAGGTCAACCCAACAAAGATTAAAGCACTGTTTGACATGAAGACACCCAAAACTATAAAATATGTGCAGAGGCTGATAGGAAAAGTGACGACTCTCAATCATTTTGTCTCTAGAGCTACAGATAGGCGTTGACAATTTCTTAAAATCTTGAGAAAAGCATTTGTCCGGGATGAAGAGTGTGAAAAGGAGTTTTAAGAACTAAAAGTTTATTTGGGATCCTAAATGTTGTTATCTTGGTTGGTTCAAGGGGAAAATTATTTTTGTATTTGGCTTTATTAGAGTTAGCCATCAGTGTAACTATCATACACGATGACGAAGGTGTTCAGAGGCCAGTGTATTTTAACAACAAAGCTTTACATGGGTCAAGTTAAAGTATCCTATAATGGAGAAGTTAGTATATGCACTAATACATGATTCAAGGAAGATTAAGACATACTTATAAGCTCATACGATGGTGCTCAGTGATACTCCCTTGAGGAAGGTCATCCATAAACCTGAGAAATCGAGTAGGTTGATGGCATGATCAATCAAGCTATATTAATTTGATATCATCTATCAGCATATGACTAAAATTAAGGGACAAGCCCTGACAGATTTTATGATATAATTCATTTGGGTCGAGGCCGATAAATATGGCATTAAGTGGTGGAACCCATAGTTGTACTGAAAGAAGCTTTAGAAAGATCAGCAGTGGTAGAAACTCATACCACAGATCAACAAAGCCTTGTAGTGGATGATACTCCAGAGAAAGATTTTTTATTCCAAAATGGGATCCTGGGTGAAGGGCTCCTTTTAGAGGATGGTCCCCACTTGGATCCTGTTCGTCGATGGTTCGTCTTATGAAAGTGATAGTGGCGTCGGGTTAATACTCTTGGCTCTAGATGGTACTGATAATGAATATGCTTTGAGATTTAGCTTCCAGGCCTTCAATAATGAGTTGAAGTGTAAGGCCCTATTGGCAGGCCTATCCTTATCTAGAATATTGAATGTAAGCCAAATAATAGTTTTTAGTGACTTACAACTGGTCGTGAACCAGATATTGGGGGTTTATAAGGCCAAAGACGAGAAGATGGCCAAATACCTGGCATGGGTCAAGAAAGTTTTGAAAAATTTCAAAGAGGTGAAGCTCTGAAGGATTCCTAAGTGGAACAATAGTTGAGTTGATGCTGTGGAGAGGTTAGCGTCAGTAATAAGAACATAAATTAGACGTACGGTGCCGGTGGAGATCCTACATAGGCCGACCATAGAGGAGGACGATAACGGGGTCGAATTTTGCTTGAATTTAAATTTAGGGAATTTTTGGATGGATCCACTAGTCAAGTACTCTGGGATAGTGAACTCTCAGACTCAAAGGTTGAGAGAAGGAAGCTCAGATACAAAGCAACCAAATTAGTTATCATTGGAGATATACTTTATAAAGGGGATTCTTACTGCCCCTTCTCAGATGTGTTCAGCCCTCTGAGGTCGGCTATGTCCTACAGGACGTTCACGAAGGGTCGTGTGCAAGTCATATCGATGGATGATCTCTAGCTAAAAGAATTATAACTCACGGTTAATGATGGTCGACACTTACAAAAGACACAACTGAGAATGTGATGAAGTGCAATAAGTGTCCGTAGTTCTCAAATATCCCTCACCAACCTCACCAACCACTCTCATCCATTACAACGCCATGGCCTTTCGTAGTATGGGGAATTGACCTCTTTGGTCAACTTGCCAAGGCAGCCTGTGGTTACCAGTATCGAATTGTGGCCATTGAAACTTTCAAATTCATTTGGAGAAATATTATTTGTAAATACGACTTGCCTCACACGCTCATATAGAATAATGGCAAACTATTTAAAAATAAATCATTTGAAGCTTACAACGAAAGGGTTAGCATTAAGTAATTCTTCTCGGCTCCAAGAAGACCACAAGACAATGCCCAGATAGAGGTGATGAACCGAACGATACTGGATGGGATAAAAAAGAAACTAGAAGATGCCAAGGGTTTTTGGACCAAAGAGTTACATGGGGTCAGATGGGCTTATAGGACAGCCGAGAGGATGTCGACAGGTGAAACACCATTTATGTTAGCTTATGGGTTTAAAATTGTTATTCCTACCGAACTTGGGCTCCCTAGTCACACGGTACAAAACTACGATCCAGAGGTAAATAAGGACGAGAGAAAACTTAATCTTTATTTTATGGAGGAGAGATGAGAGGATGCTAAAATACCACTATTCGATTAGTAGCAAAGAGCTGCGAGGCTCTACAATAAGAGGGTAAAATTCAGGCCAATAGCCATAAGAGACCTAATATTGAAGAAAATTTGGCAAATACCGAACAAACTGCATCCAAATTGGCATGGGCCATATCGGATAACAAAGGAAGTCATCCTAGGGACCTACAGGTTAGAGAATTTAGACAGAGAACCCTTATTGAATCCCTGGAATGCCGACTACCTGAAGCGTTATTACCAACGATTTGATTTCTTTTTATTGTACCAAGTGTAATATCTTTGTGGAAGAACCAAGTGTAATCCATTTGTGGAATGAATACTGGAATGCAATGTGATGTCTCTTAATTTAGTTATGTTCAATATCTATATGTTTAAATTCGATAAACTATAGAACATCATTTCTCATGGTGAAATTAGTTTCAAGTTACTCTCGGTGATAACAAAGTTCATGGGAGACTCGTCTCGACTATGTTCTCTCATTGACACCGAGAGTAATGATTATCATGGTAACATCATTCACTTGGTGACAAACACAGACAATTGAAAAATCATTTGATTATGGTTACTTAAACATCACTATGTGGTGAATTAAGAGTTAAAACTCTCTCGACGAGACAAGAGTGTATGAAGAGACGAAACTTGTCTATACACCCAAAAAAATGAAGAGAGGGGACTTATGTGATAACATCATTAATTTGGTAACAAAAATTGAAAACAATTTTATTATGGTTACTTAAAAATCACTATGTGGTGAATAAAAAGTCAAAATTTTATCGACGAGACGAAAGTATATGAAGAGACGAGACACGTCCATAGACCCTAAAAAATGACTAGAGGGGACTTATGTGATAATATCATTAATTTGTGACAAAAATTGAAAAATCATTTTATTATGGCTACTTAAACATCACTATATGGTGAATCAATAGTCAAAACTCTCTCGACGAGACGAGAATGTATGGAGAGATGAGACTCGTCCATACACCCTCAAAAATGACAAGAGGGGACTTATGTGATAACATCAGTAATTTGGTGACAAAAACTGAAAATCATTTTATTATGGTTACTTAAACATCACTATATGGTGAATAAAGAGTCAAAATTCTCTCAGCGTGATGAGATTGTATGAAGAGACGAGACTCGTCCATGCACCCTAAAAAATGACGAGAGGGGACTTATGTGATAACATCATTAATTTGGCGACAAAAATTAAAAAAATCATTTGATTATGGTTACTTAAACATCATTATGTGGTGAATTAAGAGTCGTTAGACGAGAGTGTATGAAGAGATGAGACTTGTCCATACACCCTAAAAAATGATGAGAGGGGACTTATGTGATAACATCATTAATTTGGTGACAAAAATTGAAAATTATTTTATTATGGTTACTTAAACATCACTATGTGGCGAATTAAGAGTCAAAACTCTCTCGATGAGATGAGAGTGTATGAAGAGATGAGACTCTTCCATACACCCTAAAAACCTAGAGGGGACCTCACATCATAAATTTGGTGACAAAAATTGAAAATCATTTTTAAATTTGATGACAAAAATTGAAAATCATTTTGTTATGGTAACTTAAACATCATAACGTGGTGAATTAAGATTTGAAATTTATCATCGGCTTATTGCAAATGTATCAACAAACATTATTTATAAAACATCAGTCAAAGACAACAAAGTTGAACTTAAATTGCATTAAGCATATCGCATCAGCACAATATGATTCAGACAGGAAGAAATGTTGAGAGAAGATGAGAATAAAATTCATGAAAATTTTACAAGTGGAATGGGCACAAGGCCACATGCGGTTGCCCAACAAAAAAATATATATTAAAAATACACAAAGAAGATCCTAAAACTGCGAATTAACCTGATCAAAGACGAGCTTATCGATCAGATGTTGAGTTTTATCTTCATCGTTATTTGGGGCACCTTCAGTGGCCTTGGCCCAACCTACTATGTTTCCTCAACCATCATTTATTTAGGAGCAGCAACCGCAACTTCTACCTCGGCCAATGTAATGGTGACCACAAGGTTAAAGAGGTCAAAAGATTCAAAATCCTATTTTGACAGGCCATCGACCTTAGGGAGTTTGAGGACGGCACAACGATAAGCCGTCCTTGCCCCCCTCTTAAGGTACTGGAAGGCGTACCCTGCGAACTCATTAGAGGCCTTAAAATATACAATGGCCTTCTCCTTTGCATCATCCTCAACCTTCTTGATGGTAGCCTTAAGGTTCACCTGCTTCTTATCGACCAGGGCCTTCAAAGCAACATCATGTTCCTTCTTCAGCTTAGCTAAGGTATTAGATTATTTCTGCTGAAGTGCTACCAATGACTTATGATGGTCGGCATCCTTGGAAATCAACTCTTTCTTTAGCTCCTTCTCAACTTTCAGAGTGTCCTGAGCCTACTGTAGGCGAGGGATCTTCTCTTGGATCCACTCAATGACCCATACAAAGGGCAGGTTAGACTGTAAGAATTTAAAAGAGTTCAGTACAAGACAAGGTAACTTCGAAAAAAAATAAAACAATATTAAAAAACACGTACAATGTATTACCCGAGCAACCTTATGAATACCCAAATCATAAAGTTTAGAGGCGTCCATCACCTTAAGGAAGCGCCTGTCAGACTCAAGCATGATAGAAGCCACAATAGACCTGGCCCTTCGTGGATTACCGATGAGTGAGTCTGGGCTGATGGATAGTTGGGTGAGACGAGCAACTAAATTAACATTAAAAAAGATGGGGATCACTTGGTCTGACCCTCCCCTGGACAAGACGTCCTTTCGATTTTTCTTTTGCGGGGGTACAAGCCTCTTTTTTAAAGCCTCAATATATCGGGGCCGCTTGTGTTGACTTCTTAGTTTGGGCAGGTGTCGGTGGCTTTTTACCAAAATTATTGAGCATGTTTGAGATGTTCAGTACTGCCATTTTCCAGATAACCTCAGGGGTGTTTGCTTGATGAAAAATAAAAGGAAGACGAGGTTACTATCGAAAGTAATAATAAAAAATGACACTACAATTTAAAAAATGGCATGTACTTACATAACTCGATCAGGGGGTCAACTTCCAGACCCATTTCAACCACAAAAAGAGGAGTCATCAGTTGTTCAAATTGTACAAGGCCACCCTTATCTCCTTGACCCCATATTTGATCGATCTTTTCCCGTTCATCAATGATCAAGTCGGGATCAAGATTAACAGACATAGAAGCTTTTGTCCATCTCTAGGGGACCCATGACTATAAGGCAGAGCAGGCGACGTTTGGGCCGAACTCCCAAACCCCCGACATAAATTAAAATTTCTAATGATGGTTCAATGTTTGGTTTACAACGAGAACTTTTTTGGTCAATTACCTGGCTACGAGGTGATAGTAGCTAGGTTGAGATTTTGTGAAGGAGACATTGTAGCAGTCCCTAAAAACACTAATTGGAAGGTCAGTTTATTGAACCAACTTCCAAAGAGAGATAAAATCGAGAAAAATCCTCCAAGCGTTAGGACAAAGTTACACTAGGGCGAGACCCATAGTAGGGTGAACAAGAAGACAAAATTCGACCATGAATATCTGTTCATAGACAACTATTTATCCCTTTTGACTATTGAAATTCCTATCACCCTCGTCCAATACCCTCATACTTATAGCGAGATTGATCCCGTATAGGTTCCTCCAGTATAAGAGGTCTATGTCTTTTACAGTGCTTTGAAAGGTTTGGGCATAAGAGGTATTAAGTGTTTCCTCGGCCTCATCCTTAGAATTGATGATTTCAATGGTCGGTACTCCATTAGAAAACCTAGTGGCAAACTCGGTAGCAGGTATGAACGATAAAGGAATGACAACCGATGGTGGGGGAAGGCAACATTAACTCTCGGCTCTTAACTATCCGAGAGAACGTGGATGGATGGTTCTCTATTACTAGGCTCGACCTCACCAAAGTCCTCAATACTTGATGAGGGAACCCTCATGGCCTTGTTAAAGCTATCTGCCCCATCGAAGTCCGTACATGAAGATGGACTAAACTCTTTAGCAGATGACACTGATTGGGACCTCTGAGACGAAGCCTAACTCGTACTATTAATCACTTCTATCACTACCTATGTCAACAAAGCTGGGTTCTGGTGGATATACGATAACTAAGGTAACAGGCTGGATTGGAAGTGTAGACCCGATCTTAATTTTGCGTTTAGCCTCGGCCTCAGTCTCACGCTTTCGTATCTCCCTAAATATAGTCTCCCTCAGATGTGGTAGATGATCAACTAGTTCGTATAGGGTCTTAAAAATTTAAATAATTGGTGGGTTTGACCAGGTTGACTTAAGATCAAAAGGGAAACTCAAAGATTTTTCTGTAAGAACACAAAGAACATAAAAGTTTAGTCCACCTGAGAAGGTGATCGGTGATGGGCCGAAAAAACCTAATAATCAACTCTGGAGATGCCTAAGGCGTAGGAAAAGAACCAAAAGACTCCTCATAACCCAATAACCTTTAGAAAGACCACTCGTGCCACTCCTAGAAACACCTTACAACTGCCTCAAATGGCTACTGAAAAAAATAAAAAATGGCCAGAAAATAAAGCATGCTAAACACAGCTGATTAATGGCGAAAAAAGAAAAAAAGGTTCTGAAATGGTACCTAAATGAAGGATACTTCTTAAAAAGTCAAAAGAACTCCAAAGATCGATAGGAGGGTATTGAACAGAGGAGAGAAAAGAAAGCGTTAATGGAGGATCAAAGGGAAGCTTAGGCATGAAGGACTTTGGGGAAGAAGAAAGAGAAAAGATTTAGTTTTGGGATTGCTAAATAGTATAATCATTGCACACAAGAAACGAAGCACCAAATTATTAGGGAACGAAACCCTGGGCAGGCCTGTAGCCACCCATTCTTGGCAAGCACACTAAGTCATATAGCTTGTGACATTTATCACATCATATACCATCAACTGAAGCCTATACCTGTAACACTGAAGGGGCTCTGTTAACATCAGCTTGAAATCATCCACATCCCAAAAGGAAACCTTTGACACTAGGTTTCTTATCCTCATCCGAGGGTCAGCTGGAAATATCCCTCAGCCTTTCACTCACATTGAATACTAAGAACTAGTGGCGATTTATATACATAAGTGTGGTCTCGTACATATATAGACTTAACTTGATACAGTCGACACTACTCAATGCTCATCAAGTGGACTTACTTATCCTCTAACATTGTAAAGGTCGCTCTCAATGGTCTTAGCCTTGTACCACCCTAGCAAGCTGAAACTACATGATCAGCTGGCAAAGCTTGTTCTCCCATCTCTCTTGGATGTATCGTCTTGGACTTATTCCATCCTAAAAAGTCAAGACTACACTTCAACTCAGTTTCCTAGCTGCTTATAGGGAAGGTCCTCTATGTCGGTCTCGTCCCGATCGAGACCACCAGGGACGACACCAATGCCACGTATAACATGCATAATTCAGGCATGGTTAGTCCATGTGGCATACAATTATATCATATCTTCACAGCACGTGAGGGAATATTTTATCATCATTGATTGAGCATGTGCTAAACAAGTGTTCAACTCCTATTGTATTACTTATCTCACACACACATGTTGCATGCTTGGGGGGCGCACTGTGCACCACAAGACTATATATACATTTCATCTTCTTTTTTGTAAGAGATCGATTACCAAAAATCCTAGCTAAACTCTGTTTGAGTTACAATAGAGAGAGAAAGCTTGAGACTTGTAATCCCTAAGGCATTATAGCCTCAAGCTGAATGATTAGGCACAAATTCTTCCACATTTACCCCTTAATTTAGAGACTTTTATTACCTCGGACAATGTAAAATGAATTAGTTTATCTCATATATGTGATAACGGTTTCGTTTAATAAGTATCCCGAGTTTCATGTATTTATTATTAATTTTACAGGTATTTAACGCATGAAAGAAATAAAGAAATCGGAAGAAGCAAGAGAAAACAAAGAGGACAAATCAAAAGGGCAAAAGCATGCGTCTAACCAATATCCAGAGTTTCATATATTTCTTATTAATTTTACAGGTATTTAACACATGAAAGAAAGAAAGAAACTTGAAGAAGCAAGAGAAAAGAAAGAGGACGAATCAAAAGGGCAAAAGCATAATTTCTACCCGAAATCCGGTTGAGGACCCAAAATAAAATTAAAGACCTCGAGTTTATGAACGTGTAGGAAGAAACGATGTCCCAATCCGAGTTCTGGAGAAGAAGTTATGAAGACCCAAAGATGTGAGATAATAAAGAGATTTTAAAGAGATATTTAAGAGAAACTGAGATGCCAATCCGGACCAATCCGGTTTATTTGAAAAACGGATCAGTCCATCCCTCAAAATCAATGAATAAGAATACGTCTACTAGACCAATCTGGTATCCTCAAAAAATGGATCAGTCCGGCCCTCAAAATCACTGCATAGCAACCTGTCTAGCGGACCAATTCGGATTATTTAAAAAATAGATCAGTCCAGTTGTTTCGCGGACCAGTCTGGTATGTCCTGATCGGATCGATCCGGTGTTCGAGATTTGATCTGATCTTCTTCTTCTTAGAGTTTGGTATTAAACCAACTCTTGTAAATTTTGTAGGATATAAATTTAAAAGAACTCCTAGAAAGAATGAGGTTTCTAATTCATTTTTAGAGAAGCTTTGTAATTGGTTTAGAGGAGAACATAACAAAAACCCTAGTTTGATTCTAGTTTTGCAATTCAAGTAAATTTGTTCCAATCCTTTCTTTCATATTTGCAGTAGTTACTTTCTTTAGTAGTAATTTCATTATTCTTCATCTTCAATACTTAGTAAAAATGTTTTCTTTATTTCAAAACATGTTTTCTTCTAGTTTTAATATGTCCGGCTAAATTTTTAAGGGTTGGGGTGCATGAACCCCACCCGATGTAACTCATGATAGTGGAAATAGAAGTTGTAATTAAAATTTTAGATGAATTGTATCGCAGTTAATACGATACTACTTTAATTCAACCTTTGCTTACATATTGTGCGGGCTACAATCCCTCATATGTGTAATACTTAGGAGAAATGAAGACCGAACGTTAATTCAACCTTTGCTTACATATTGTGTGGGCTACGATCCCTCATATATGTAATACTTAGGAGCATTAAAATGCCGAATTAATTTAACGCTTTAATTTTGAATCTATTATCCTAATAAGTGAATTACTAGGGTGTAGGAAATTGTAACCCGACCCATCCTTCTCATTTCATAGTTAAAGTTTTAGTCAAATCATCATCAGTCTTTTAGTTAATTTAGAATAATTGAATTTCATTTATTCCTGCTTTCATTAATTAATTGCTTTCAAAATTGCATTTAGTTGTAGTCATTTAACAAATCAAAATCACCTTTTCGTTCTTTTTAGAGTCAAAGTTAAGTTACCTCCAACGTCGTTACGATTCCATTCGTCTTATTTTCCTGAGGATCGATACCCGACTTATCGGATTATTACTTGAGCGACAGGCTTGCACTTGAGCCTAAATAGCACGCACACTAGACACATTTGTGGTCGCGTCACTGAACCATTTATATGTTGTGTTATCTGTCTTCCTCTTATCTCCTTCTCTTGCATTTACTTTTTTGGACTTATACCACGATTGTTGAACTATACACAAAAATTTAAGTGGTGATTTCATAGCATCATCAGCGAGGTACATATGATCATTTGAGAATTTGGACATGATTGGTCCAGTGTTGTACAGTTTGGCGCTACAGCCTCAGTTGGCCATTGGTCACAACATTTTTCATGTATCGATGCTATGGAAGTTTATAATGGATTCATCTCATATAATCAACTGGGGTAAGCGAAACCATTAGGATGATGTTTACTACAAGACTAGACCGTTGATGATAGTAGACCACAAGAAGAAGATGTTTCATAAGAAAACGATTGCTCTCGTTAAGGTTGTTTGGGATAATAATGGCATTGAGGGAGAAAACTGGGAATTATAAACTACAATGAGAATACATCCTGAATTATTTACTTAAGTTTGTTTAGTGTTTTGGTTTCGGGGACAAAAATTCCCTAGGTGGGGAGGTTGTAAACCAGGTTTAGTAAAAATAGTTAATAATCAAAATTCTCAAAAAATTCGCATTCCGTAAGGTTCTCGCGATTGTAAACTTGGGTTAAGATGTAATAAAAAATAAAAGAAAAATTATTGGTGTGAACCAAACACTTACAAAAAAATAAAAAATTAAGGCCGCCGAGAATATTTAGGTCATCCGAGATAGACATGTAATTGCTCAGAGCCATGAGAAGAACTATGCTAATGTACGTTGTTTCTATTTAGAGTTTTGTGTGGTTGATAATGTATTTCTAAAAATCAAGGCTAGACCAGTGATTATGTGATTCGGTAAGAAGGGAAAGTTGGAACCGAGGTACACAGGATCGTTTGAGAATTTGGTTATGATTGTCCAGTGTCGTACTAGTTGGTGATACAACCTCAATTGGCCAAGGTGCTTAACGTTTTTCATATATTGATGCTACAAAAGTATATTTCGGATCTGTCTCATATAATCGATTGGGGTAAGCGAGACCACCATGATGATGTTTCCTACAAGACTAGACCGTTGATGATAGTAGACCACAATCAGAGATGCTTCATAAGAAGACGATTCCTCTCGTTAAGGTTGTTTGGGATAATAATGGCGTTGAGGGAGAGACTTGGTAATTACAAACTACCCTAAGGAGGATGCATCCTAAATTGTTTACTTAAGTTTACTTAGCGTTTTGGTTTCGGGGACTAAAATTCCCAAGGTGGGGAAAATGTAACTCCAGGTTTAGTAAAAATAATTAATAATCAAAATTCACACAAAAAAAGCATTTCACAAGGTTCTCATGGTTGTAAACTTGGGTTAATATGTACTAAAAAATAAAAGAAAAATTATTGGTGTGGACACAACACTTACAAAAAAATGAAAAATTTAGGCCACTGAGAATAGTGAGGTCATTCGGGCTAGACATGTAATTGCTTAGAGCCGTCAGAAGAACTATGCTAATGTACGTCATTTATATTTAAAGTTTTGTTTGGGTGATCATGTATTTATAAAAATCAAGGCTAGACCAATGGTCGTGATTTTGGGTAAGAAGGTAAAGTTGGCATCGAGGCACAAAGGACCATTTAATAATTTGGACATGATTGGTCTAGTGTCGTACCGTTTGGAGCTACCGCTTCAATTGGTCAACCAGCGTAAAAATTTTCCCATATCGATGGTATGGCAGTATATTCCGGATCCATCTCATATAATCAATTAGGGTCGGATCGACCTCCAGGATGATGTTTCCAACGAGACTAGACCGTTGGCGATAGTAGCCACAAGGAGAAAATGCTTTGTAAGCAGACAATTGCTCTCGTTTAGGTTATTTGGGATAACAGTGCCACTAAAAAAGAAACTTGGTAATTAGAAACTACCATGAGGAGGATACATCTTGAATCGTTTACTTAAGTTTGTTTATTGTTTTGGTTTCGGGGATGAAAAATCCAAAGGTTGGGAGATTGTAACACCCGATTTTGTTAAAATAATTAATAATCAAAATCCTCAAAAATTCGCATTTTGCAAGGTTTTCAAGGTTATAAACTTGGTTTAAGATGTACTCAAAACTAAAATAAAAATTATTAGCGTTAAGGCCACTAAGAAGATTCAGGTCATTTGGGCTAGATTTGTAATTGCTCAAAGCCGTTAGAAGTACTATGATGATGTACGCCGATTCATTTTCGAGTTTAGTAGGGTGATAATGTATTTTTGAAGATATGTCTTAGACTACGACTTATGCGGTTTGAAAAGAAGGGAAAGTTCGCACAGAGGTATATAAGACCGTTTGAGATTTTGGACCAGATTGGTCCAGTGTCGTACCGTTTGGCGCTACCGCCTCAGTTGGCCAAAGTTCACGTCGTTTTTCATGTGTAGATGCTATGGATGTATATTTTAGATCCATCTCATATAATCAATTGGGGTAAGCTAGAACACTCGGACGATGTTTCCTACGAGACTAAACCGTCGGTAATAGTAAACCACGAGGAAAAGATGCTTCATAAGAAGATGATTGCTCTCGTTAAGGTTGTTTGGGATAACAATAACATTCAGGGAGTGATTTGGTAATTAAAAAATACCATGAGGAGGATACATTCTGAATTGGTTACTTAAGTTTGTTTATTGTTTTGGTTTCGGGGGCGAAAATTCCAAAGGTGGGGAGGTTGTAACACCTAGTTTTGTAAAAATAATTAATAATTAAATTTCTCGAAAAATTCGGGTAACACAAGGTTTTCACGGTCGTAAGCCTGGGTTAAGATGTAATTAAAAATAAAAGAAAAATTATTGGTGTGGACACAATACTTACAAAAAAATGAAAAATTAAGGACACTGAGAACATGTAACACCCCGTATTTTTATGACTTTTAAATTTTGGGGATTTATTAAATTTAATTAGAGATATTAATTTAATATTAATTCGAAAAACCATTTAAATACTTACTAGCGTGATGAGAGTTAGTAATTATTGGAATTGTGTTGTAAATTACTTTATGGGTAAAGTAAGAGGTGTAATTGTATTTAGTAAAATGATAACGGGAATCTAATTTGATAATTTTGAAAATTTATCGGGACGCGCTTGTGTCGTGTCCGGATTAAATTCGAACTATTAAAAGTGAATAAATTATAAGTCACCCCTATGGTTATTTTGAGTGCATCAATGTGTCCAGAAGGGTCGAGATAGTCAAAATAATGTACCCGGGGGTTTAGTTTGGGTCTCGGGGCGTTTTTAGGCCTAATTAACATCCCGGGAGGGCGTTTTAGACATTTTATATTTTTGGGCATGGAAATCCACGAAATTTCTAAGAGTATATCAGATAATAGGAGTTGTATTCTAGGGTTAGAACAACCAAAAACCTAAGACGACCATTGGAAGGGAAGAGGAGAAGCTCTCCAAGGAGTTCAAGGCCAAGAACTCCACCGTTTGCATCGCCGTCGCCGCCAAACTTTAGATCGCGCAACGAGGATCGCAACCACACCAATATTGTCCACTAATCTGAACCAAGAATTACCAGGCAAGTATCTATCTTGCTCTAATTCAGTTAATTCTTCAATGATGTTAGTCTAGGGATGATTAGGACTAGTTTTTATGAAAGAAAGCATGTATGGGAGACTCTAATTTGCATGTTGTAGAGGTAAAAGACATATTCTGGGAATCGAGTTCACATGTAGAGGTTGGACCACGAATTTGCATTAAGTTAGGAGTATAAAATCTAGGAAAGGAATGGGAAGAAAGTAAACAAAGAAAATATTAGGGTTCTTGTAATTTTTTTGGATTTCAACCCTTTTAATTCGTTATAATTGATGGAAACTCGCATGTCTTACGTAGAATATTCATTATTTGGGGGTATAACACTTGTGGTATAATTGGTTGGAAGTTTGGAAATAAAAAATGTTGATTCGAATGATTTTTGTATAACATTCCCGTAAATGGAAATTCTGCAGATTCGCCATACCTCCTTGATCGATCGATCGACCCAGGAGTATCGATCGATCGACGCATCGATCGATCGAGCACCTGCCATCGATCGATCGACCCCTCCTGGAAAAATCAAATTCCCCTTTTTAAATAGGTGGTTCCAACTTAAATGAATAGAAATTCTTGGACATTATTGTTAGAATATTTTGGGAGATAAAGAAGACCAGTAGGACTTTATAAAAATGAAACCCTTAATGTAAGACGAGATTAATATTTAACGGAGGTGTTTTACACTTAAGGAACAATGGGAACATGTGTTTAAAGGGTGAGACTCGTAAGGAAGTTACGTTGTAAAATAAATGAGTACCTACTGAAATTACACTTGAGGAGATAGGAATTCACGAGTGTTACGTAGTAAGTTAGAATAATCCCATAAATAAGAATAAAAGTGACAAACCGTTATAAGGGATAATCTAGTAATGTGTAATGAGAATAAATATCATAAGTATGGGTCGTGGGTGTACCTAAATTAGAATTGGGAATAGTAGTATACATATATGGATGTGATTGTGCATATACTATATACGTGTAAAAATCATTCCCGCGCTACTTGCTATCACCGAGGTTACCGCGCTAGGACAGTCTTATCTCGATGGGACCTTTACGGGGGATATTGACTTGTACCCTAGAACATAAGAATCCTTGGTACAGGGGATCGATAGTCAGACGGTCCTAAGAGACGTGAGGGTATGTGCTGACCTCTTAGTGACATGGAACTACGCTTCGCCTCAATTTGTATGTGTTTTGTGTTAATACAGTTTGAGAGTGGTTTCGAACTAGTATTTCCCTTAGTACGAGTGATACGGGGACTTGATAGTAAAGTATGCCAGCACCATAAATTTTATGTGGGGTGCCGATAGTAAATATATATATATTAAAAAAAATGTGACACCCTGCTTATTTCAATCACGAGTGATCAATCCTTTACTAAAATAAAACAGGAGATTCATCTGGCTCATTCTTAGCATCATTGTCAAAAATATTTTAATTACTAACCACCTATTATTTGAACAAGCTCATGCAAAATTTTGTCTTTCACTAATTGTCGAAAAGTAAACCATTCACTACAAACCATTCAAAGTAACCAAATTAAAAATAAACCATCACTGTAATAAAGTTTAAAAGCGGAATAAATTTAAAATTCAAATACCAAATACATCATCGGTTATAGAACAATCTAGTACAATCCACACTAGCTTAATTAAATAAAAACTGAATGCAAAGAGTGTGATAAAAGAGGCGATATGCCCAACTAACAAATGAATGGAACTTAACTAGAATGCTAACGATAGAATCGACCACTCCAAAAACCTGTAAGCCTCCATATCTGCTGTAGCTTCGTAAATCCTGAAAAAAGTGATCACGCTTGGCGTCCCTGTGGCTGGACACCGGTCAGAGCCCAAAACCTTTTAAAAATATTTAAAAAGTGTTTAAAATACATTAATAAATATGCATTGTAATATTTCATATTTAAACTGTTGTCGCACTCCCAGGAAATACCCCCACCCCTAACACCCCTTATCTAAGCGTGCACCTAACGCATGTATTTTAAACACCATAGTTATGCTACCCAGCCTAACAGGTACCTCAACACTAATCTTAGTCCTATACTCTACCCGGTATCGTGCGTAACTTTATTCACTTTAAATTCTCAGTTAACCTTCACATCCGCTTTACAGTTATAATTCTCAATTATAATAAAATGAATTCATTTTAAATAACTTTCACTAGTTATTAATTCATGCCCATATATAATTTTCTTCACTTTTATATACGTATTTACACATAGCATCCCCGGGCTGTCCTTCTGGATACCTATAAATGTATTGTTCATAATATCTTTTTAATTCGCACATATATATTTTTACACACACATATCTATACGAATACACAAATCACGTCAAGTATATATATATATATATATATATATATATATATATATATATATATATATATATATATATATATATATATATATATATATCAATCGGGCTGGAATCTCGCCACCGAACCCAAAATGAAAACGAAAAGCACTGGCGGTCATGGTCTTAAGTCCGTGGATATAACTATACCACATTACTCTACGGGACTCCAACTATACGTAGTGTGGTCATGTACATACCTATGACCCTGGGGAGCGGTACTACATCTGGTGAGATTCGCCAGAGTGCCCTCCCACGACGCACAACCTCCATCTATAGTATATCTACTAGGTTCGGTATGTTTCACATAAATATCATACACACACACACAACACACACACACATACACATATATGCTATCTCTATACCTGCATATATATAAAATAAAATCGGCTAACCGTGCATGTCAATCGTAGCACTAGCTTATAATCTTCGAATCTAAATCCGACTCCCAAATTCATAAGTAGTCACTAACTTGTTTATATATATCACATTTATATTTTATTTCAGACCCTAAGCCTATCTTAAACCATCTCGTAGCCTAACTCTTTCTATAATCCCAACCCGATTTCATAAATTATAACCCGAGTGTTTTTCACCCCATCCATACCTGGATTTGATTTCCAAATAAAGATTTCGATCTTGAACACCTTTTGTAGAAAATTCACAACTAATTCAAAAAGAATTAGAAAAATATGAAATTGACGGCCACGCATTCATAATGAAAATATATATCTTTATGACCAAAAACTCAAAGGTCGTTCGAACGAAATACTAACCTCGTTCAAATGAGAATCTTAACTCAGTCGAACGAGCTTCTAACGAGATTGACGTTGTAACCCTCTTTCTTAGGCGGGATTCATCGTCTTCCCATCAACAATTCCATATATATCACTAGTCTCACCCAAAATTTATAGTTTTTATCAATTCTAAATATGATTACACTTATTTTCACATTCGAATTCACCTGATAACAATCTAAATTCCTAGGATTCAACATCGTTAATCAAGAATTTTACACGTCCTAATTTGACTTTAAGATTTAATCAAACTTTATACTAATCATTCAAGATCACACTTTTCAAATGAGAATATCCTCTGATTTTATTCACAAAATTCCCATTTTTACACATGAATCCCACCCAAAAATTCATATATTTGTCACCAACTATAATATGAAAGAAAAACACACATAATATCAAAGCAAGCTAAACACTTACATTAGATTATCATAGGGCATGAATCCTTCTTTGTAGATCTTCCTTGCCCAAGAATCCTAACTCAAAAATTGTCAATTTCCTCCCCGAGTTGCCTTATTGATTCCTCTATTGAGTTTTCTCCATTATCTTTTGCCTCTCTCATGCCTAGGTGATTAGAATGATCAATTGGGCTGCCTCCCTTATCCAAAAACCTATTCCTGAAATTAGATTAACTAGTAACATTAAAATGACCTGAATACCCTCATACGAGTCCTATATATCTTAAAAAGTCCCCGAAATCGGATTATAACCCTCGGGTACCTAATTCTGACTATCTCGACCCATAACATATCGTCCGTGCACTCAAAATCACCATTCAAGTCACCCATAATCAATTTACCATCTGATACCCAACACGACCCCACACGCGCATCCCGAATAAGATTCTGTCAACCCGTCACTTTTATTCACATACGACATAATATAAAATAATACAATTTGATTTACTTATCAAAAAAATAAATATAGTAACACATAAATATTCTTCCAATATGCCCTAATTAATATTTATTTAAAACTTTTTAAATTTCACAAATTATTTAAATTATGAGCACTTGTGTAATTATATATTACTAAAAATACGGGGTGTTACATACTCCCCCTTATAAAGGAATTTTGTCCCCAAAATTCAGATACACGTGGTACCAATAACTTCGGATGCTTACCCACACGACATCCCCATATACCCCAAATTAACTCATGGCAATATTATAGTGCATCCACTATACACCCCACTAACGGTATCATCCTGACAGAAGGACTACTCACTGCGATCCTGAAATAATGACAAGTCTATTCAAACCATTTTATACAGGCATGCTACATCATTTCTTATGGTCTCACCTTGATAATGATAAGCAAACTATCGTGAAACTTCTACTAAAAAAACCCCAATAAGACGAGCCTGTACACCACTGACTCTATCATCTCAATACTGGGGAAAGGCCTCGCTTCCTTACGTGCCAACTTCCTTTATTTCCAAATCACATAACTCCCCTTTCCTGGGTACGCCAAAAATCATGCGTCTGCTCTAAACTACGTATTTCCTGGTCCCTTTTCATCTGGTGAAATCAACATCCTATTTATGCACATGCCACCCTCAAAATTTGACTGAGTATGACTTCACTCTCCTGCAAACTATTTTCTTCCTTAAACGATGTTCAGTTCATCTTCCATCTTTTTCAATTCTGTTCCTAATGCCCCATGGGCATGTGATTCAACACATTTATTACCACATCCCTCATCCCAGATGATACTGAAAATTAACTAACCAAGGAGCCCATACACCCCATATCCCATGCATTTCTGCATAATTGTCACACAAGTAACATATTGATATCAACTCTCCTCTGCATGGTCGACGTGTTTATACATTAAGGGTATACTCAATTACCCTACTAATAGTGTCTTAATTATCCTTGAGATTGACCCACTAGTGGTGCAAATGTTCCACAGCGCTTCTTGTACAGCACTACCTGGCTCTACTAGCCTTAAATAGTTAAATAACTCTCAACTTAAAGTGTTATTTACATACATGTGTAATAACTAAAATACTAAACCCATTCCCTAATGACCAACACGTTACTTAACTCCCTACGCTTACTACGTTTCATGCGTGGAATATCTCGTAAGCAAAATCTAAACAAGGAACCCCTTACACTACTACCTAACATTATCGGTCATCGAAATTCGTAGGCCCAAAGCACATAATCGAGACACCCAAAATCCTATCCCCGGATGTATAAGTCTAATCTAAAACTCCTACAACACTAAAGGAGTCATATAACACTGCGTTTGCACTATCACTAAGTTACTTGCGCTAAATTCATAACGAGCTAAATCTCACCGCTCGACGGTAAATCCGATATACCCTGAATCACATCGGTAAAAGTCCTTATGCATTAGGATCGAATATAATAAGAGTATTATACTCTCCAAAGTCTCCCATATAAAATAATATATGCGCGGGCTCGACCCTCTTTAAGGACGAGACATCGCAGAACAACACATCTTGTATTAGACGATGGCCTTACCATAACATTCCACTATCGCTCAAACCATCGCTAACTAGTCCATACTTAGAATAACATCATACTCGCATATTACATCTCTATAAAACAAGTATATCTAAAAAACATATCCTCTCAGTGTCGATACTCGCTCACTTGTAGGTGAGACCAAAGAGAGCCCGCTACTCAATGGTAAATATAAAAATACAATAGTGATACTAATGATACATCCACTAAACCCCTCTCATGTGTGGATCTAGTTCTAGCTAAAGTTACTGTGATGCACTTGTCTCATATAAAACTTACCTTATTTACCCAAGGATAAAACTCATACTTTTAATTACCAATGGCACTTCCTATTCAGCTGGTTACTGTACATAATACTCTCGTTTGAACTGACCCAATAACTACTACTATTGTTTCCCCAACTGGGCATCCTACGCCTGTCCCCTCACTAGCTGAGGACAAGTTCGACGCATGTGGCCTTGTTCTCCACATGTAAAACATCTTCCTGTGTAATCCTCTTTTTTCTGGACCTACTGACTATGTCGGGGTTGTACTGATCTTTGGCCCTAGTGGCCTCGGCCATGATGGCTACCCCTATAGTTCCTTTGGCCCTACTAGCCCTAAGAAACACACTGCTGGCCCTAATGGACCCAACTGAGTTCACCGTCACCTAGTCGGAATTCCCTTGATCTGAATCCCTTAGACAGGTCCCCCTTCTTCAAAACCTATAAGCCTCCACATCTATTGCAGCTTCGTAAATCCTCAAAAGAGTGATCACGCTTGGTGTCCATATAGCTGGATGCCTAAAAGTTTTGAAAATATTTGATACGGTTTAGACCCCAAAATATTTTGAAACACAATTAACAAGTGTTTAAAATGCATTAATAAATATGCGTTGTATTATTTCATATTTAAACTGGTGTTGCACTCTCATGAAATACCCATCACCCCTCATCTAAGTGTGCACCTAATGCTTGTATTTTAAACACCCTAGTTATGCTACCCAACCTAACTACTACCTCAACACTAATCTTATTCCCATACTTTACCCGGTATCACGTGTAAGTTTATTCACTTTAAATTCTCAGTTAGCCTTTACATTCGCTTTATAATTATAATTCTCAATTATAATTAAATAAATTAATTTCAAATAACTTTCACCAGTTATTAATTCAATGCTTACATGTTAGTTTCTTATGCCCATATATATTTTTCTTCACTTTTGTATATGTATTTACGCACATCATCCCCGAGCTTTCCTCCTGGAAACCTATAAATTTTTTGTTCATAATATCTTTTAATTCCCCCGTATATATATGTACGCGCGCGCGGGCACACACACACACACGAATACACAAATCACATCAAGTATACCTACATATATATCACTCACTATATATGTATAACCGCAATCCCATAGAGTAATAACTCACTGGATGCAAAATCACTAGCATGATATCAAGCTCTAGGAATGTCCACCATAACTTGAGCAACCGAGCCGAAATCTCACCACCGAACATTGAATGAAAACGAAAATTGGAGGCAGTTATGGAATTAAGTCCGTGGTCATAACCATATCATATTACTCCACGGGACTCTAAACCTACATAGTGTGGGAATGCACAGACCTATGACCCTGGGGAACACTACTACCTCTGCTGAGATTTTCAAGAGTGCCCTCTCACGGTGTGTAATACCTCGTATTTTTATGGCTCTTAAAATTAGGGATTTATTAAATTTAATTGAGTTATTAATTTAATATTAATTCAAAATTTTATTTTAATTGTTTACTAGTGTAACGAGAGTTAGTAATTATTGGAAATTTGTTAAATATTACTAGATGAGTAAACTAATTTATGAGATTGATTTTATTAATATTGTCCCGAGTAAATAATATGACAATTATGGAAATTAAGTCGGGACGCGCCTGTGTCGTGTCGGAACCATATGAATATTATAAAAGTGAATAAATTATAAGTTTCCTATATGGTCATTTCGAGTGCGCCAACGTATCCGGAAGGGTCGAGATAGTCAGGAAAGTTTACCCGGGGGTTTAGTTTGGGTCTCGGAGCGTTTTTAGGCCTAATCGACAACCCGGGAGGGCATTTTAGTAATTACCCATTTTAAGGCTTAATTATGGACGAAAATTAAAGGGATATATCTGATGGGAGTTAGAGTCTTCGAGGATTAGAATTGGTAGAGTTATAGAGAGGCTAAGTCGGGGAGAAGAGAGAAGACTCCAAAGGAGAGAACCACCCTACCTACATCACCTTTGCCATCTTCCACCACCAACGTGTAGATCGGGAAACGAGGGACGCAACCATACCCATCAACACTTGAGAATCATACCTTCACATCTGAGGTAAGTATCTATCTTGCTGATTTCTAGTTGACATTCCTTCCATGTTAGTCTAGGAATGAAAATCATATGTTTTAATTGAAGAATTATATGTTTTGGAAGAGAATTTATATGTTGTAGGGAGAATCCATGTAGTCTGAAATCTTGATCATATATAGAGGATTACCCACGAACTTATTATGATATTTAGGAAGAAAATCTGAATTAAAATAGAAATTCGTGATTATTCATGCAAAATTAGGTTTTATAAAGAAATCTGGAATTAAACCCTTTTTGATTAATTCGTTGAGGAATTATTGATGTCGTTACGTTAGAACTCGTTTATATACATTACAAATATACATTTGGATTACTTTATTGGGAGTTTGGGATGAAATTATAGAGGTTTAGAGGAGTTAGAATGATTGAAAACGTAGGTTGAAATTTGCAGAAAACTGGGCCAACACCTGCTTGATCGATCGATCGACCACTTTCATCGATCGATCGATCCCTCCTGATAAAACAACATATTTTCCCCTTTTTTTGTTTAATCCGGATAAAATGCGTAGGAACCCTTGAATATTATTTTATAAGGATAATGGGTCATAAAGAGGACCAGTAGGGTCTAAATAGAATACCGTTAAATGAAATATTAAATAGGATGAAATCGAGGGCTAACGAGGGGGCTTACTGCATATTGAAAATTGTTCGCATCTTTGCTACAAAATTGAGATGTTTATAAATTACTTAGACCAGTAAGTTAGAGAGGGGTGAACCTACTGAAATTATCTTTAGTGAAATTGAATACTTCGAGAGACGAGAAGTAAGTATGAAATGATTATAATTGAGAATAAATGAGACGAACCCTTTATGCGTGATAATCGAGTAAAATTGTACTAAGTACGGTTAATAATTATTATAATGGGTCATGGGCGAACCTAATTGGAATATGTGAATATTTATATATATGGTTGTGTGACTGTGTGCATATACTACATATTATGTTTGTGAATAATTATACCCATGCTACTTGCTATCATAGAGGTTACCGCGCCGGGACAGTCTTATCTCGATGGGACCTTTATGGGGGATATTAACTTGTACCTTAGAACATAGGATTCCTTGGTACAAGCTATCTGAGAATGATACTCAGATGGTCCTAAGAGACGTGAGGGGTATGTGCTGACCTCTTAGTGACTTGGAACTATGATTCGCCTCCATTTTGTGTGTATTGTGTTAATACAGTTCGAGAGTGATTTCGAACTAGTATTTCCCTTAGTACGAGTGATACGGGGACTTGATAGCAGAGTATGCCAACACCATAGATTTTATGTGGGGTGCTGATAGTATATATATCATATGAGTGACTAATATGTATATACTTATATATGGAAACCTTATACTGTGCATACAAGTGGTTAAGTAATGAATTAATGCTCCAACTTTATAATAAGTATTCGGGAACTTTATAACGGTACTGAGATGTATTAAGCAACTTAAGTAATCAGGAAGAGATTAATCTCTAAACTTAATATCATAGCCTTGTGACTCCTCGATATAAAATCCTCGGGAGATAAGTTAGATAGACTTATAAGGTATTTAGTCGTACGGTAGGCGTGCACACTAGATGAGAGGTGAGAATTCTCAAGAGAGTGTCGCCTACTAACATGGTGGTTATATTAGCTGGTAAGCATTTTAAATACTTGCTAAACTGTTTTATACTCGGGCTCTGACCCATTTTCTGTTATTTTCTCTCTTATATATATATATATATATATATATATATGTATATATTACAGGTGCTCAGCCACAGGGGCATCATGTGTAGAATCATTTTTCTGGACATGCTGCAGCTTGTGTGGGAGTTGTAGGTCATTGCAGTAGACGCTTCCTCTTTTGGTTCCTCAGACTTCTGTTTCGCTCTTTTAGTTAGAGCATGTGTCGCCTATTTCTAGACTCTTGTTTAGACTTGATAAGGACTGCATATACTTCTATCATTTCACTATTTGGATTTTCATTGGGATTGTTTTATCCATTACATTGTCAGTGGTTGTAGTTATTTATTTAGATTTGAGTAATCTAGTTTGGCATGTTTCGTTGGATGATTGTTATTTTTATCATTTGCATTATTCAATTTGTTTATGTTTAAAAGTTTTTTATAACGGAATTAAATCAATAAGGACTTTAAATTGTTTTGACACTTAGCTTAATTATTGAGGGTGTTTAAATTGGAAATATTTAATTTGTGACAGTGATGCTAAGAATGAACCAACCATTCACCTTGATTTTAATTTTATAAAGGACTGATCACCCGGTATTTAATTAGGCGGGGTGCCACAGGTGGTATTAGAGCATCAGGTTCTAGTGTCCTTAGGATCTGTGCGACTTATTATGCTTCCAGCGTTGCTTTGTTTGATATAGAGCCCTATGTTTAGGATTGCTGATTTCTATGGTGAGATTTCGTTCTCCTTCTATAATGTATGCATATTAGTGAATCTTATTTGCGTTTGGATGTGTGCGTGTGCTAAACATTGAAGTATGACGGACGAGGGCCGTTGGGTGGATAACAGGAGGCAGAGCTCAATTAAGGTTAGAGTGTATAGTCAAGAATGATGGCCGTAGTTAAGGTCACCCCTATTATGGCACGAGGGGCCAAGACTATAAAGACGACTAGAACATAACCTACGATTTCCAGGTGTTGCTATAGTCGAAAGGGAAGCCGAATCAGACTCACCCAACCTGGTATGACTAGGAAAGAGTCGAACACAACTTGTAAGAGAACCGACGGTGGAAAATCTAGAAATGCGAGATTGTGTATGTTAGCCAAAAGAGGTTAAAATATCCAAAGACTTGAACATATGATGGAGTGTGGCTAACTGAAAGTTAAAATTTGGGGTAAAATTTTTTCTTGACTCGTCGGATCGAAGTTATAATGGTGGGAGTCAGCCACCACTTTTAGAAGTGGAATGCTATGTCCATAGAAGGATCTTAGGTATATTTTGACCGCAGGTTCCTTCATCCGATGTTCAAGATAAGATGAGAATGTTGTTCTGAACTCATCACCGGAGGGCCGGATAGAGATCCATGTGTGGATATGAACTTAATTATTTATCAAGTCCCGTGCCAGAAGAAGTAGATACAAATGGAAAAGAGGATCTCCAGAGGGAAATCAACTCGTAAGAAAAGTTGCTAACACTTAAAGAGAATTCTAGTGGACAGTTGATCCATATGGTGACAAGGTCACACATTGTTCATAGGGATGTTAACGCCTTTGTGTAGGAGGCTAAAAGAATCAAAGAATTTAGTCAGAGAATAATACTGGGCGAAGCTGTGTTAGTAAAACACCACAAGGGTGAGACCCACCAGGGAACCCATTTTAACTATTCAAATAGTTGAATTCTTACCAAGCGATGTGAATTTAGTAAGGGCTATTGAAGTTAGTAGCACGTTCCTTAGGTCCAACAAAGCTAAGGGAACGATGGGGGTAGTCATCAGAATCGAGACTATTTTATTTCGAGAGAAGGATAACCCTAATATGGTCAATATGACAGGAGATAAGTGGGTTATGTGTCGAGGTATTTTGTGGAGAGTAAAACCACACGAGATAAAATTTTCCGAGTAAAGGGGATAAGAATATGGTGCCCAGGAAAGGGTGACGATTAAAGTAATTTTCGTTTTGGTTTTGACAGGCGTGTTACGTCCAAAGACCATTAAGCAACCAAGGCAATTGGCAAGGTAGAAGTATGAGTTTTATCCTCAGAGGATGAGATGTGTTTTATGTGACGCGAGTGAGTCACTACATTTTTGTTTATTTCTAGATTCGCATGTGAGACGAGTTTAGTGCGTATATCTATAACGTTATTGTTATGTGAATATTTCCCCTAGTGTAGCAGGATTTTCTTTAGTGTTATCCACGGAGGATGAATGGGTGTATTAATAGTGTTATATACTTTATTGAGGTTACTTGTATTAGTGATGCGTTATATGAGTATGATAGTATCCGGATTATGGTTTTATAAGTATTGGTTAAAATGATAGTGGGCAGTGATTGCAAAGCTATCGGGGTTACTGCCCTAGTACAACATGTTTTGTTCTGGCGAGACCTCACATGCGAGAAGGTCGGGCTTGCACTCATATTATATGTTATAGAGGCTTCGGAGGGTGTAGTGGTCTCGAGATATTTGATCCTGGCGTGTGTAGGGACTTTGTTGTTATGATTCAGTGTGTATTAGGTTTATCGTTGAGCGGAAAAATTTCACTCATTATTATGTTTAGCAGTCCGGACTTTGTGATAGGAGGAGTGTATTGTTATATTTATCCTTTATAAATGTGGAAGTTAAGACTTATATTCATATATTTGGGAATGGGATTTCGAGAGTCTCGATTGTATACGTATGAGGTTTATGGAATGTGATTATCACCAACACCGAGCGATAGTGCAATTGGTGGAAAGTTCTTTGTTTCAGTACAATTGTGGGAGGATATGTAGTTTTTCTGTTAAAAGATGTTATAGAGGGGTGCAGGTTATGGACGGAGGACCCAACGAATTTTGATAACCGACATTGCTAGGTAGTAGTGTATCGGGGGGTTCCTTGTTTGGATTTCTCTTTGTGAGACATTCCACGCATGAAACTTAGCGTAAGGTTTGAAGTAGAGAGATTTTGGTCATTAGTCCTTGAGTCCAGTACCTCAGTCGTCATAGGAGCCGGTAATTATGACTGTAAGTTAAAGTTAAGTGACGATTTAAGGCCAGTGGAGCCGGTTGTGTGGTAAGGAAACATTGAAAGTTTTGTTTTATCACCAAGAGTTGAAGGGTGGAACGATGATAAGGAGGACTTAAAATTTTTGATTTATAAGGTGAATGAGAGTACCCAAGTGTTATAACCACATTACGATCACAAGGGAAATAAAGAATTGGGTGTTATGTGTGAAACGTATGTGATGCTTACATTAGTATGCATGGTTTATAGGGTGTGCGGGCATCCTCGTTAACTGTTGCTAAAATTATCCGAGTTGAAGGGACGTGGGAATAGACACGTGGAATATATGTATGTGAGAGTAACATAATGAAGTGGAACTGGTAGAGTGGATTAAGTGTGGTGTGAAGGACGATAATCCATATATATGTGTACGATCAGAGTAACACACACAAATTTAGTTGGAAGGCTATGGGAAGCAATTTAGGGGTATTCCTTGAGAAGGATAAAATTTAACTATTATGGAAAACAATCTGAGCGGAGTTTTACCTAGTCAAGTGTGGAAATCTACTTGCGCTTAAGTTGAATGATGATGTTAGTAAGGTATAAAGGTTCAGCAGTGCACATTGTGTAGAAAAGTGCACGAGTCGGGACTTTCGGTATATGCTAAAAAAAGGGAGTGTTAAGTGTCACTTAATGCGAGTCATTACAAGTGTAAGTCGATGTTGAGCGGGACATAGAGAGTAGTTTTCGCGAACAACACTCATAGATAGAAATCGTTTGGAACAAGAGGATCAACCAGAGAATTTTGTAGCATGCTTACGATTCCTAAATGGAAGATAGCAATTTGGTGAATTTCTTGGATGGGGTGCCAACCTCAAGTTAAGGTCACGAGTTCCTTAGAATGTGTGGAACAAGTTGACCTAAAATAAAGTAATTATTATTCTTTTGGGTGGTATACACTATTAGACAATGTTCCCCAATCTTTCTTTGAGAATAAGAATCGCGCCGGTAAGAGGTTCTTCCCGATATTACTCTGAACTAGAATGGGATCATTGAACCCCACCTTCAAACCAGGATTTCAGGAAGCAGTGGACATGATGTTTCATTTTGAGCAAGTTGCATCACCTATATCCCGAGGAGTAGGCGAAAGGTGATAAACGACTGGTGGAGCGGTGCGAGTGTAATTTTGGACTCATTGTGGTCATTTCATATCCGCAATAATTATAGTTAATAAGTGAAGCTTATAACGATAATTGGGAGGAGGTATTACCTAATAGTAATGTAGTGTGTAAAGACTTGTACCTATTTATTGTGGACAAACTGCTTATTGAAAGTTTATGTGGAAAAACTTTAACTATTCTCCCTCTGGTTGTTTAGAGGTGAGTGGATAATCAGAATTTTTGATCGGCAGAGTTAGAGTCTGATTACTATGATGGAATTACCACGGCTGTTTTAGGGGACTTTTAACTGTCGTAAGAGTTACGTCGCCGAAAATCGAGATTCGAAGAACTGACAAGAGTGGTCAAATGTGCACATGGTTTCTCTCAGAATGGGAGTTTTTTGTTTAAATAAATACGAGTAATTGATACATAGTGAGGTGCGGCCTCCCAATAGTATTGAGACAATAAGGGCAAATGATGTGTAGGCTCGTCTTATTCGAATAGCAACAAATTGGAGGACAATATGAAGTGCCGTTATTAAGGTGTGACTCTATAACTGTTAGTATTAAGAGTTTTAAATAAGCTTACTGTGAGGCCGAGGGGGGGGGGGGGGGGGCTATAATAATTCGCCTCACCCTAAAGTCAGTTTTGAGTATTGATAAAGTATCCAGATCTATTTTACAAGGTATACCTTATTTTCCAAATTTCGGGACGAAATTCCATTATTAGGGGGGAAGTATGTAATACCCCGTATTTTTATGGCTTTTAAAATTGGGGATTTTTATTAAATTTAATTGAGTTATTAATTTAATATTAATCCAAAATTTTATTTTAAATATTTACTAGCGTGACGAGAGTTATTAATTATTGGAAATTTGTTGAATATTACTAGATGAGTAAAGTAATATATGAGATTGATTTTATTAATATTGTCATCAGTAAATAATATCACAATTATGGAAATTAAGTCGGGATGCGCCTATGTCGTGTCGGGACTATATGAGTATTATAAAAGTGAATAAATTATAAGTCACCCGTATGGTCATTTCGAGTGCGCCAACATGTCCGGAAGGGTCGAAATAGTCAGGAAAGTGTACCCGGGGGTTTAGTTTGGGTCTCGGAGAATTTTTAGGCCTAACAGGCAACCCGGGAGGGCATTTTAGTAATTACCCATTTTAAGGCTTAATTATGGACGAAAATTAAAGGGATATATCTGATGGGAGTTAGAGTCTTCAAGGATTAGAATTAGTAGAGTTAGAAAGAGGCTAAGGCAGGGAGAAGATAGAAGACTCCAAAGGAGAGAACCACCCTACCTACATCACCTTTGCCATCTTTCACCACCAACGTGTAGATCGGGAAACGAGGGAAGCAACCATACCCATCAACACTTGAGAATAAGACCTTCACATCTGAGGTAAGTATTTATCTTGCTGATTTCTAGTTGACATTCCTTCCATGTTTGTGACAACCCGGATATAATTATGATAAATTATATTTAAATCATGCTTATCTTATGTGATATGAATAATGTGTTATTAGTATATCTAATGTTAAATGATTATCTTTATAATAATCCTCTTTGCATAAATCATGAAAGGTCGAATTATTTACAAACACAAAATTTTGTTGTTTTCGGTAGAAATGTTCTATTAGAGACTAGTTTTGACCCTTATAACATTACAATTGACTTGAGGTAAAAAATAGATAGTTGTATACATGTGAGTTATGGTTGTAACACAACAAACGGTGCATTAAACGGATGCCCGAGTAAAGAGTTATACCGAATTTATGAACAAGGGGCAAATCTGTCCATTCCCTTTAAGTGGTAAATTATCTTTTAGTAAACCAAATGGCTTAATTTGATTGGATGGAAATGAGGCATGCCTTTGACGACTTAAACTTCTCCCTTTAACTTATTTCTTCAGCAAATATAACCCTAGGTTCAGTTTTGAGATATTTAAGCTTAAGGAAAGAGAAAGTAGAAGTTAAGGAAGAAAGATTACAAGGAAAAGATTTCCAAGAAAATTCTTAAGGTGTTTCCAAGGTAAAATCATGTGTTAATATTGTTTCAATATTGTATTATACTTATTTCAAAGTATATAAATCTTGAATTATTGACTGAAATCCCATCATCCTTTGTGATAATATGTATTGGTTCATATGTGAGATAAGTGGTGTTATAGGTCATATTGCTTTGTATTGAAACCCCTTGTATTCAGACTTTCATATCTCTTTGTGTGCTTACTGCAATTGAGAAATTCCAATTGTATATTAAATTAGACTCATATATTCATATCATATCCGAAAATTAGAATTTATCTCCTCGTGGTTAGGCCGTAATGATGATTTCAAGTTGGTACATAGTTTCTGTTTGTATACTTCATTTCGGTATACCCTAAGTTTAGTCAAGCTTTTGAGATAGAAAATGAAGTCAAACAATTATGAAACTTTAATTATGTACTATTAAGTATGTGGACTGAAAATGGGTAGAAAATCATGGAATGTTATGCCGGAGAAAAATTATGAAAATTCTTGGCAGTTGAAGGAACAATAAAGGAGCTTGTAGGGCAGATTTCTTGTGTTGTAAAGAAATAGTCATAACTTGCTCTAGGAAGCTTGAAAAATTACACCGTCACTTGTAATTGAAAGTATATTCATATATGTTTTCATATTGATAAGGTTGGACACCTGTATTTATACAATTTGGGAATATAGGATGGTTGAGTATAGAAGACAATAATTTGAGGCCATACTGAATACCCGATGAAAGAATATTGTTATCTCCTCTTTCCAAAGAGTATTTTGAGTACACGTTTCATGTGCATATACGTTGATAAGTATACTTTCATGTTACTTGGTTTTGATAATAAATTTCTTATGAGGTATTTCTTATGGTTGAATGTTCATAACTTTATTAACATGTATAGCATTGTTTTGTCTTTACTCATGGTTTATGAAATATGACTTAAGTGGAATTATATTGTTGGTGTATAGTCATGAAAAAATTATATAATTATGTTATAATAATACTTATAATTGATATTCAGTACTGATTTAGTTGGATTAACAGGTGTAAGGTCTAATCAACCCAGTTCAGCTCCTCCCGAAGGAAACGTGAATACGTAGTTGACAACCTAAGGTGAGTGTACTTACTGGAAAGAGATATTTGTATCATGTTGTTGATATGATCAGAATATAATGAATATGAAATGGTTCATTTTGGTTAACCGAAATGGGAGGTTACTACCCGACCCGTAATGGGGGAGATTTGTCTATTAATGACAAGGGGTTACTACTCGTCCAGGAATGAGAGAGAATTATCTATTTAGACGGGATATGTGAATCATGATTCGGAAAAGTTGGTCATTCATTATGAATGAGCCGGATAAGTTAATACATAATTATATGGACACGATTTATTGCATTTAATTTCATGCAGTAGTATAGTAATGATGCATTCACTGGACTATTTTGCTTACGATTCCTATGTTCACATTTTTCAGGTAACACGATGTCACTACCAAATCTAGGAAGTCGGGTTGGGTTAGCCAGGAATGGGAGAAACAAAGATTTTATTTAAATGTAAATGATGTAATTAAGTTAAATTATCCTTCAAAAAAGTTTGTATAAGTATGACTACTCCGATGTTGTAAAAAGGTTTTCAGTTATATGGATTTATAATGATGACTCTGAAATTAAAACTCGTGTTTATGGTTTGGTTAAATTAATCATGGTTTGACTCATTTTGACTTTCAAACTTAATTATAAGTAACTAGGTTGGGGTGTGTCAGCTTTTGGTATCAGAGCCTAGGTTTTAGAGGTTTTGGAGTTAGAAGAGTCTAGATTTGGCAGTGAATGTTAGAAATATGTTTTGTCTGATACTAACGATTATGATAGGAAAAGTATGTATATATGTATGTTATTATATCTTTAATTCATTTCAGATATAAAATAATGGAAGGAGGGAATGTAATGAGAGAATAGAAGATGAGGCTTCAAATATGGCAGCAGAAGCGGAGGTCGAGCAACCTGTTTATAGAAATATAGAACCCGAGCCAGAACAATTGACAGACATGCAAAAAATGGCGCGTGCTATGACTTTAATGGCAGAGCAGCAAGCTAGATTTATGGCTCAGATGGAAGAACAACAGGCCAGGCAACTGTTGGCACAAGCATTGGCCAGGGTTGAGGAGGTGATACACCGGGAAGAAAGGAGTACTTCACATGAGAAATTTATTAAAATGAATCCACCCTCATTTGAAGGAGCAGTTGATTTAGCAGAGGCAGAAGTATGGGTTAAAGAGATTGAACTTATTTTTGGGGTAATGAGAATGCCTGAAAATCAACGAGTGACCTTGGCGACGTATATGCTGAAAGGAGAAGCTAAGTACTGGTGGGATGCCATAAAACATTTGTTGATTACTCCAGGAGGTGGGAATGTGATCTCATGGGATGCTTTTGGTAAAGCATTGTATGATAAGTATTTTCCTCTGATGTATCGAAAATAAAAGGAGAAAGAATATTTCATGTTGAATTAAAGGAGTATGATAGTTAGAGAATACGAAGCTAAACTTACAGCTTTATCTCAGTTTGCTTCGAGGTTTATACGGAATGAGGAAGATATGTGCAGTCGATTTCTCGATGGACTTGAGTTAGTCATTAAATCACGTTTGTCGGCTTTAGAGACAGTTAATTATCCAGCCTTGGTGAACAAAGCCATGCTGGTAGAAAAAGACGTGAATGAAGCGAGAGGGAATCGAGAACGAGGTGTAAAGAGAAGCATATTCGATCCAAATTATCAAAAGAGTAGTGGTATAGAATATTCAAGGTTTGGAGGGCAGAAATTCCAACAGGGTAAGGTGGAAGTAGTTCGAAAAAGGGTGAATCTAGTGGTGGGAGAGGTTCAGGAGTTTCAGCACAAGGAGATCCAAATGCTTGTTTCTTTTGTGGAACATCAGGACATATAAAGAGAAATTGCCCAAAGTTACTGAATATAAAATGTTTTAACTGTCACCAGAAGGGTCATTTGAGAAAGAATTGTCCTATGTTATCAAGAGCACTTTCAATTAGTAGTGTGGGGCCTCATAAAGGATCCTCTTCAGGGAATGAAACCAGAGGAAGAGATACAGGACAAGAAAGTTGATCGAAGGCAGGAGGAAGAGTGTTTGCGATGACATTGCAAGATGCCCATGTTATACCAAAAGTGGTTACAAGTAAACTTTTTATTGCAAACAAAGATTTATATGCACTCATTGATCCTGGATCTACGCATTCATTTGTGGCATTACATATTATTTCCTATTTGGGTAGACCATGTTCATTTCTATATTGTGCCTTATATATTTCTACCCTAATGGAAAGTGTAATTCTGGTTGAGCATGTTTATAAAGATTGTGTCTTACGAATGGGTGAGCGAGATTTCTATGTTGACTTGATACCGTTGACTATTCAGGATTTTGATATTATATTGGGGATGGATTGGTTATCGTCGTATCATGCTTCCATTGATTTTTTTTGAAAAGAAGTTATGTTTCATCTACCTGGTGAACCCGAGTTCCAGTTTACAGGAGAAAGGAATATTGTCCCTAATTGTCTTATCTCAGTAATTAAGAGCAGAAAGTTATTGAGTAAATGTTGTACAGGGTATTTAGCTTATGTTGTTGATACTAGTAAATAGACAGTTAAAATTCAATATATACCAGTGGTTAGTGAATTTTCTGATGTCTTCCCAGAGGAATTGCCAGGATTGCCACTTGATAGGGAAGTAGAGTTTTTCATTGAATTAATTCCAGGTACTGGTCCAATTTCTCTTGCTCCATATAGAATGGCACCATCGGAGTTAAAAGAATTAAAAGTGCAATTACAAGATCTGATAAGCAGAGTTTTCATTCAGCCTAGTGTTTCGCCATGGGGAGAACCAGTGTTATTTGTGAAAAATAAAGATGGGGTAATGCGATTATGTATTGATTATCGAAAGTTGAATAAGATGACCATTAGAAAAAAGTACCCTCTACCTCGTATCGATGACTTGTTTGACCAATTACAGGGGGTCACAGTATTTTCGAAGATTGATTTGAGATCGGGTTACCACCAATTGAAAGTAAAGGATAGTGATATTTCCAAAACAGGTTTTCAGACTCGATATGTGCACTATGAGTTTTTGGTGATGCCATTTGGATTAACTAATGCTCCAGCAGTTTTTATGGACTTGATGAACCGGGTATTCCACCCTTTCATTGATTCATTTGTGATTGTATTCGTAGATGATGTGTTGATTTACTCGCGTAACCTGGAGGAACATGAGAAACATTTGAGACTTGTATTGCAGATTTTGAGAGAGAATAAATTATTTGCTAAATTCAGCAAGTGTGAGTTTTAGTTGAATGAAATTGTGTTTTTAGGGCACGTTGTCTCGGGAAATGGTATATATGTTGATCCAAAGAAGGTGGAAGCAATTGTTGAATGGGAGAGTCCTAAGAATGTGACATAAATTAAGAGTTTTCTAGGATTGGCAGGTTACTATCGCAGATTCATTAAGGGATTTTCAGCAATAGCATTACCATTGACAAAGTTGACCCGTAAAGAAGTGAAGTTTGTGTGGGATAAAGAATGCGATAGGAGTTTTAAAGAATTAAAGAAGTGGTTGGTTTCAGCCCCTATACTTACTATTCCATGTGGGAATGAGTCTTTTGTGATCTATACAGATGCTTCATTTTAAGGGTTAGGATGTGTTCTTATGCAAAATGGGAAGGTAATAGCATATGCTTCCAGACAATTAAAGACGCATGAACGAAACTACCCTACGCATGATTTGGAGTTAGCAGCCATTATTTTTTCTTTAAAGTTGTGGCGACATTACTTGTACGGAGAAACTTGTGAGATATTTACGGATCATCAAAGTTTGAAATACTTGTTTACACAAGGAGAACTGAATTTGAGACAGAGGCGTTGGATAGAGCTGATTAAAGACTATGATTGTACCATCCATCATCATCCTGGGAAAGCCAAAGTAGTAGCAGATGCTTTGAGTAAAAAATCATCAGGGATTCTTGGTTGCATACAGTGTGCACATATTGGAAATATTCGTGACTTGGCATCGATGGGGATTGAATTAAAGTTTTCAAAAAGGGGAGGATTATTAGCACATGTCACAGTAAGACCTTTATTGGACGAACGCATACGAAATTTGCAGATCAATGATCCATTCCTTGAGAAGAAGAAATAAGAAGTTCAGGACGGTAAAGAGAGTGAGTTTGAGATTAAGAATGATGAATCGCTGTCTTACAAAAATAGAATTTGTGTACCAAATGATCCATCCTTAAAGAAGGATATATTAGAAGAGGCACATAGTTCTATTTATTCTATGCATCCGGGAGGTACCAAAATGTATAGAGATTTGAAAGAGTATTACTGGTGGAACAATATGAAATGTGAAATTGCAGAATTCGTAGCTAAATGTTTAGTATGCCAGCAAGTGAAAGCAGAACATCAGAAGCCGACAGGATTATTGTAGTCATTGCCTATTCCGGAATGGAAGTGGGAGCATATAACGATAGATTTTGTTACAGGATTACCAAGGTCACCAAAGGGGCATGATTCTATTTGGGTGATAGTAGACCGATTGAACAAGTCAGCTTATTTTCTTCCAGTTAAGACCATCTACACTGTTGACAAGTATGAACGTATGTACGTTGATGAGATTATCCGTTTACATGGGGCACCAGTGTCAATTGTATCAGATAGAGATCCAACGTTCACTTCTAAGTTTTGGCCTCGTTTATAGAATGCCATGGGCACAAGTTTGAAGTTCAACACTTCATTTTATCCACAAACTGATGGGCAATCAGAAAGGACGATTCAAATATTAGAAGACGTGTTACGAGCTTGAGTATTTGACTTCAAAGGTAGTTGGGATGATCATTTGCCATTGATGGAATTCTCGTATAATAATAGTTATCAGTCCACCATTGGTATGGCTTCGTATGAAGATTTATATGGGAGGATATGTAGAACGCCTTTGTGTTGGGATGAAGTAGGTGAAGGGAAAATTTTGGGTCCTGAATTGATAGATACGACAAATAAAAAGATCAAAATGATTCGGGAACGGATAAAGATAGCGCAAAGCAGGTAGAAATTTTATGCAGATAAGAGGAAGCATCCATTGGAATTTCAAAAGGGGGACTTTGTATTCCTACATATTTCACCATGGAAAGGTGTTATGACATTTGGGAAGAAGGGGAAACTAAGTCCAAGATACATTGGACCATATGAGATGTTGGAAAGAATTTTGAACCTGGCATATAGATTAACATTGCCTTCAGAGTTGTCTCATTTACATGATGTGTTTCACGTATCGATGCTTCATAAGTATTTGGCGGATCCATCTCATCAGTTGAAAACTCAACCAATTGAATTGAAGGAAGACTTGTCGTACATCGAGGAACCAATGGAAATTATTGATCGTAAGGAGCAAGTATTGAGAAATAAAGTTATTACCTTAGTTAAAGTTATGTGGATGAGCCATGGAGTTAAAGAAGCAACTTGGGAAATGGAGGATAACATGAGGAAATAGTATCCCCATTTGTTTGGTAAGTGACCTTTATATTAAATTTCGGGGACGAAATTTTCTAAGGGGGGATGTTGTGACAACTCGGATATAATTATGATAAATTATATTTAAATCATGCTTATCTTATGTGATATGAATAATGTGTTATTAGTATATCTAATGTTAAATGATTATCTTTATAATAATCCTCTTTGCATAAATCATGAAAGGTCAAATTATTTACAAACACAAAATTTTGTTGTTTTCGGTAGAAATGTTCTATTAGAGACTAGTTTTGACCCTTATAACATTACAATTGACTTGAGGTAAAAACTAGATAGTTGTATACATGTGAGTTATGGTTGTAACACAACAAACGGTGCATTAAACGGATGCCCGAGTAAAGAGTTATACCGAATTTATGAACAAGGGGCAAATCTGTCCATTCCCTTTAAGTGGTAAATTATCTTTTAGTAAACCAAATGGCTTAATTTGATTGGATGGAAATGAGGCATGCCTTTGACGAATTAAACTTCTCCCTTTAACTTATTTCTTCAGCAAATATAACCCTAGGTTCAGTTTTGAGATATTTAAGCTTAAGGAAAGAGAAAGTAGAAGTTAAGGAAGAAAGATTACAAGGAAAAGCTAGGAAAATATTTCCAAGAAAATTCTTAAGGTGTTTCCAAGGTAAAATTATGTGTTAATATTGTTTCAATATTGTATTATACTTATTTCAAAGTATATAAATCGTGAATTATTGACTGAAATTCCGTCATCCTTTGTGATAATATGTATTGGTTCATATGTGAGATAAGTGGTGTTTATAGGTCATATTGCTTTGTATTGAAATCCCTTGTATTCAAACTTGCATATCTCTTTGTGTGCTTACTGGAATTGATAAATTCCAATTTTATATGAAAGTAGACTCATATATTCATATCATATCCAAAAATTAGAATTTATCTCCTCGTGGTTAGGCCGTAATGATGATTTCAAATTGGTACATACTTTCTATTTTTATACTTCATTTCGGAATACCCTGAGTTTAGTCAAGCTTTTGAGATAGCAAATAAAGTCAAACAATTATGAAACTTTGATTCTGTACTATTCAGTATGTGCACTGAAAATGAGTTGAAAATCATGGGAAGTTATGCAGGAGAAAAATTATGAAAATTCTTGGAAATTGAAGGAACAATAGTGGAGCTTGTAGGGAAGATTTATTGTGTTGTAAATAAATAGTCATAACTTGCTCTAGGAAGCTTGAAAAATTACACCGTCACTTGTACTGGAAAGTATATTGATATATGTTTTCATATTGATAAGGTTGGGCACCTGTATTTGTACAATTTAGGAATATAAGATCGTTGAGTATAGACGACAATAATTTGAGGCCATATTGAATACCCAATGAAAGAATATTGTTATCTCCTCTTTTCAAAGAGTATTCTGAGTACATGTTTCATGTGTATATACATTGATAAGTATACTTTCATGTTACTTGGTTTTGGTAATAAATTCCTTATGAGGTATTTCTTATGGTTGAATGTTCTTAACTTTATTAACATATATAGCATTGTTTTGTCTTTACTCATGGTTTATGAAATGTGACTTAAGTGGAATTATATTGTTAGTGTATAGTCATAAAAAAATTACATAATTATGTTAGGATAATACTTATAATTGATATTCAGTACTGATTTAGTTGTATTGACAGGTGTAAGGTCTAATCAACCCAGTTCAGCTCCTCCCGAAGGAAACATGAATACGTAGTTGCCAACCTAAGGTGAGTGTACTCACTAGAAAGAGATATTTGTATCGTGTTATTGATATGATCAGAATATAATGAATATGAAATGGTTCATTTCGGTTTACCGAAATGGGAGGTTACTCCCCGACTCGGAATGGGGGAGATTTGTCTATTAATGACAAGGGGTTACTCCTCGACCAGGAATGGGGGAGAATTGTCTATTTAATCAGGATATGAGAATCATGATTCGGAAAAGTTTGTCATTCATTATGAATTAGCAGGATAAGTTAATACATAATTATATGGACATGATTTATTGCATTTAATTTCATGCATTAGTATAGTAGTGATGCATTCACTGGGCTATTTTGCTCACGGTTCCTATGTTCACATTTTTCAGGTAACGCGATGTCACTGCCAAATCTTGGAAGTCGGGTTGGGTTAGCCAGGAATGGGAGAAACAAAGATTTTGTTTAAATGTAAATGATGTAATTAAGTTAAATTATCCTTCAAGCAAATTTGTATAAGTATGACTACTCTGATGTTGTAAAATGGTTTTCAGTTATATGGATTTACAATGATGACTCTGAAATTAAACTCGTGTTTATGGTTTGGTTAAATTAATCATGGTTTGACTCATTTTGACTTTCAAACTTAATTATAAGTAACTGGGTTAGGGTGTGTCAATGTTAGTCTAGGAATTAAAATAATATGTTTTAATTGAAGAATTATATGTTTTGGAAGAGAATTTATATTTTGTAGGGAGAATCCATGTAGTTTGAAATCTTGATCATATGTAGAGGATTACCCACGAACTTATTATGATATTTGGGAAGAAAATCTGGATTAAAATAGAAATTCGTGATTGTTCATGCAAAATTAGGTTTTATAAAGAAATCTGGAATTAAACCCTTTTTGATTGATTCGTTGAGGAACTATTGATGTCGTTACGTTAGAACTCGTTTATATATATTACTTATACATTTGGATTACTTTGTTGGGAGTTTGGGATGAAATTATAGAGGTTTGGAGGAGTTAGAATGATTGAACCCGTAGATTGAAATATGCAGAAAACTGGGCCAACACCTTCTTGATCGATCGATCGACCAAGAGCATCGATCAATCGACCACTTTCATCGATCGATCGATCCCTCCTGGAAAATAACATATTTTTCCCTTTTTTTGTTTAATCCGGATAAAATGCGTGGGAACCCTTGAATATTATTTTAAGAGCATAATGGGTCATAAAGAGGACCAGTAGGGTCTAAGTAGAATACCGTTGAATGAAATATTAAATGGGATGAAACCGAGGGCTAACAAGGGGGCTTACTACATATTGAAAATTATTCGCACGTTAGCTACATAATTGAGATGTTTATAAATGACTTAGACCAGTAAGTTAGAGGGGGTGAACCTATTGAAATTATATTTAGTGAAAGAGAATACTTCGAGAGACGAGAAGTAAGTATGAAATGATTATAATTGAGAATAAACGAGACGAACCATTTATGCGTGATAATCGGGTAAAATTGTACTATGTATGGTTAAGAGTAATTATTATGGGTTGTGGGCGAACCTAATTGGAAGATGTGAATATTTATATAGATGGCCGTGTGACTGTGTGCATATACTAAATATTATGTTTGTGAATAATCATACTTGCGATACTTGCTATCACGGAGGTTGTCGCGCCGGGACAATCTTATCTCCATGGGACCTTTATGGGGGATATTGACTTGTACCCTAGAACATAGGATTCCTTGGTACAAGCTATCTGAGAATGATAGTAAGACGGTCCTAAGAGACGTGAGGAGTATGTGCCGACCTTTTAGTGACTTGAAACTATGCTTCACCTCCATTTTGTGTGTATTGTGTTCATACAGTTCGAGAGTGATTCCGAACTAGTATTTCTCTTAGTACGAGTGATATGGGGACTTGATAGCAGACTATGTCAGCACTTTAGATTTTATGTGGGGTGCCGATAGTATATATATCATATGAGTGACTAATATATATATACTTATATATGGAAACCTTCTACTGTGCGTATAAGTAGTTAAGTAAAGAATTAATGCTCCAACTTTATAATAAGTATTCGGGAACTTTATAACGGTACTGAGATATATTAAGCAACGTAAGTAATCAGGAAGAGATTAATCTCTAAACTTAATATCATAGCCTTGTGACTCCTCGAAATAAAATCCTTGGAAGATAAGTTAGATAGACTTATGAGGTAATTAGTCGTACCATAGGCGTGCACACTAGAAGAGAGGTGGGATTTCTCAAGAGAGTGTCGCGTACTAACATGGTGGTTATATTAGCTGGTAAGCATTTTAAATACTTGCTAAACTATTTTTAAAATAATTTTACACACAAGCTCTGATCCATTTTCTATCTCTTGTATATATATATATGTATATATTACAGGTGCTCTGCCACAGGGGCTCAGGAGCAGAATCATTTGTCTGGATGTGCTGCAGCTTGTGTGGGAGTTGCAGGTCATTGCAGTAGACACTTCCTCTTTTGGTTCCTCAGACTTCTGTTTAGCTATTTTAGTTAGGGCATGTGTCGCCCAATTCCAGACTCTTGTTTAGACTTGATGGGGACTGCATATACTTCTATCATTTCAGTATTTGACTTTTCGTTGGGATTGTTTTATCCATTACATTGTCAGTGGTTGTAGTTATTTATTTAGATTTGAATAATCTCGTTTGGCCTGGTTCATTGGATGATTGTTATTTTTATCAATATCATTATTCAATTTGTTTATGTTTAAAATATTTTTAGAACGGAATTAAATCAATAAGGACTTCAAATTGTTTTGACACTTAACTTAATTATTGAGGGTGTTTAAATTGAAAATATATAATTTGCGACAGTGATGCTAAGAATGAACCAACCGTTCACCTTGATTTTAATTTAATAAATGACTGATCACCTGGTATTTAATGAGGCGGGGTGTCACACGGTGCACAACCTCCATCGATAACATATCCGCTAGGATGGGTATGTTTCACAAAAATATCACACACAGAGTTATTTTCACACACACACACACACACATATTGTCTCTATACCCACATATATATATAAAATAAAACCGACTAACTGTGCAAATCACTCGTAGCACTAGCCTACAATCTCTGAGTCTAAATCTGACTCCCAAATTCATAAGTAGTCTCTTACTTATTTATATATATCACGTTTAAATTTTATTCCGGACAATAAGCCTCTCTTAAATCAGCTCGTAACCTAACTCTTTCTGAAATCCCAACCCGATTTCATAAATCATACATCGAATGTTTTTCACCCTAAAACACCCATAAATTCATACTTGGATTTGATTTCCAACTAAAGATTTCGGTCTCGAACACCCTTTCGTAGAAAATTCATAACTAATTAAAAAAATTGAAAAAATATGAAACTGGAGGCCACATGTTCGTAACGAAAATATCTATCTCCATGACCAAAACCCATGGGTCGTTCAAACAAAATACCAACCTCGTTCGTACGAGAACCTCAACTCATTTGAACGAGCTTCTAATGAGACTGACGCTGTAACCCTCTTTCTTAGGCGGGATTCATCATCTTCCTATCAACAATTCCATATATATCACCAATCTCACCCAAAATTTTTAGTTTTTATCAATTCTAAATATGATTACACTTATCTTCACATTCAAATTCTCCTCATAACAATCTAAATTCCTGAGATTCAACATTGTTAATTAAGAATTATACACGTCCTTAATTTGACTTCAAGATTGAATCAAACCTTACACTAATCATTCAAGATCACACTTTTCTACATGAATATATCTAAGATTTTACATGGGATCATAAACCAATTATTCTTTTATTTTTTTATTCACAAAATTCCCATTTTACACATGAATCCCACCTAAAAATTCATATATGTGTCACCGACTATAATATGAACAAAAAACACGCATATTATGTCAATGAAAGTTAAACACTTACCTTAGACAATCGTAGGGTATGAATCCTTATTTGTAGAACTTTCTTGCCCAAGAATACTAGCCTAAAAATTGCCAGTTCCCTCCCTGGGTTGCCTTCTTTATTCCTCTCTTGATTTTTCTCCCTTCTCTTTTGCTCTCTCAAGCCTAGGTGATTAGAATGATCAATTGGGTTACCTTCCTCATCCAAAACCCTTCAATATTTCCCTAATCCCGAAATTAGGTTAACTAGTAACAGTAAAATGACCCGAATACCGTCGTACGGGTCCTGTATAGCTTAAAAAGTTTTCGAAACCCGATTATAACCCCCGGGTACCATATTCTGACTATCTCAACCCATCACGGATCATCCGTCCACTCAACATCACCATTCGAGTCATGTATCATAAATTTATTATCTTATTCCCAACACGACACCATATGCGCGTCCCGATTAAGATCATGTCAACCCGTCACTTTTACCCACATACGACATATATAAAATAATACAATTTCATTTACTTATCATGCAAGTAAATATAATAACAAATAAATATTCTTCCAATATTCGCTAATTAATATTTATTTAATTATCGTTAAATTTCATAAATTAATTAAATTATGAGCACAAGTGTAATTTAAATATATCCAAAAATACGGGGTGTTATAGAAGTTAAAGATGGCATTGAGGTACACAGGACCGTTTGAGATTTTGGACAAGGTTGGTCTAGTGTCGTACCGTTTGGCGCTACCTCTTCAGTTGGTTAACGTGCACAAAAATTTTCACGTATCAATGTTATGAAAGTAAATTCCAAATCCATCTCATATAATCAATTGGGGTAAGCTAGACCTCTAGGATGATATTTCTAACGATACTAGACCGTTAACCATAGTAGACCATAAGGAGAAGATGTTTCGTAAGAAGACGCGTGCTCTCGTTAAGGTTGTTTTGGATAATAACGGCATTAAAGGAACAACTAGGTAATTAGAAGCTACAATGAGGAGGATACATCCTGTAATACTCCGTATTTTTATGGCTTTTAAAATTAGGGATCTATTAAATTTAATTGAGTTATTAATTTAATATTAATCCGAAATTTTATTTTAAATATTTACTAGCGTGACGTGAGTTAGTAATTATTGGGAATTTGTTGAATAATACTAGATGGGTAAAGTAATATATGAGATTGATCTTATTAATGTTGTCACGAGTGAATAATATGACAATTATGGAAATTAAGTCGGGACACACATGTGTCGTGTTGGGACTATATTAGTATTATAAAAGTGAATAAATTATAAGTTACCCGTATGGTTGTTTCGAGTGCGCCAACGTGTCCAAAAGGGTCGAGATAGTCAGAAAAGTGTACCCGGGGGTTTAGTTTGGGTCTCGGGGCATTTTTAGGCCTAACCGGTATGTTTTGGTAATTTCTATTTTTGGGATTTAATTACTTACGAAAATTAGAGAAGTATATTTGGTGTTAGAGGTTGTCTTCTAGGGTTAGAACCTGCATATTTCACAGAGGCCATTAGAGGAGGAAAGTGAGGAACTTCCTAAGGCTAGAGCCACCATAGTTGCTCTATTTTCATCACAAACACCGCCGGAGTGTAGATTGGAGGAAGGAGAACACACCACATTATCTAACCTCAGGAATTCAGATCCATATTCTCGTGGAAAGTATCCATCTTGCTTTTATTTTAGTTAATGTTTCACCCATGTTATAATAGGATCGTTAAACACTTGTTTCATGGAAGAATTTAATGATTTAGAGAATTAAATCACATGTTTTAGAGGAAATAGATATATTCTGGAAATCTCAATCATATGTAGAGGATTAACCACGAAATTGAATGGGTTTAGAAGCAAGAAATCTGGAAAATAATTAGAAGAATGAAAGTTTATGAAAAATTAGGGTTCTTGAAAATTATAATGATTTACCCCATTTATTCAATACCTTTGATGAAATTGTACATGTTTCACGTAGGAAATCATGTAGATAGGTATATGTGGCCAGTAGTAATGTTGTTTGGGAGTTTAGGGATCGTTAATGGAGTTTTGGTTGAGGTTGGAAAAGACAACCCGTAGTTAACAATAATAGAATTTGGAATAACTGCTTGATCGATCGATCGACCCCAGAGTATCGATCGATCGACCCCTTTCCTCGATCGATCGATCCCTCCTGGAAAACAACATGTTTTCCCCTTTTTCGTTTAATCTGGATAAAATACGTTGGAACCCTTGAATATTATTTAAAGAGCATAATGGGTCATGAAGAGGACCGACAGGGTCTAACTAGAATACCGTTGAATGAAATTTTATATGGGATGAAACCGAGGGTTAACGAGGGTTTACTACATATTGAAAATCGTTCGCACGTTAGCTACGGAATTGAGATGTTTATAAATGACTTAGACCAGTAGGTTAGAGAGGGTGAACCTACTGAAATTATCTTTAGTGAAAGAGAATACTTCGAGAGACGAGAAGTAAGTATGAAATGATTATAATTGAGAATAAATGAGACGAATCCTTTATGCGAGATAATCGGGTAAAATTGTACTAAGTACGATTAATAATAATTATTATGGGTCGTGGGCGAACCTACTTGGAAAATGAGAATATTTATATATATGACCGAGTGCATGTGTATATATTTATATTATGTCTGTGTATAATCATACCCGCGCTACTTGCTATCATGGAGGTTGCCGCGCCGGGACAGTCTTATCTCGATGGGACCTTTATGGGGGATATTGACTTGTACCTTAGAACATAGGATTCCTTGGTACAAGCTATCTGAGAATGATAGTCAGACGGTTGTGACACCCCGACTAATTAAACACCGGGTAGCTACTCCTTTATTAAATTAATTCAAAATGCCAAGTTGGCTCAGTTAATAGCATCACTGTCGAAAACATTTTTATTATTACTAACCACCTAGTATTTAAAAAGTAAGTGCCAAATTTTATTAAATCTGATTAACATGCAACAAGAGTAATGAAGAAATAAATAACACCATTCACCATGCTGAAGTAAGATGAATAACCATCACAAATAGAGTAAATAAAGTCTGGAGGAAACTCCTCACTACAAATCCCACAACTGATAAGTAAACTGAAGTAAATAACTAAAAACTGAATACTGAGCAATACATGCTAGAGTCTGAAAACTGAAATGTAAAAGATGTCTAATAGAATTGGGCAACATGCCCTACAACTGATAGATAGTAACTCTGGAATCCAAAAGATAGAAGCGTCTACATGCAAATCCCTGTAGCTTCCACAAACCGCTACCGCTCGTCACCTGAATGAGAATCCTATGCTTGGTGTCCTTGTGGCTGGGCACCTAAAATGGTTTTACAAGAAAATAGATTTGAAAAGCAAACGGGTCAGAGCCCGAATGTGGAGTTATTTTAAAAACCTGCAAGTGCTTTAAAAATATTTAAAACATTAAATGCAAAGTACATGTTAGGACGTACACTCACATAATATCCTCACCTCTCGTCTAACAGTGCACTCCTAACGTAAGTACCCATCTATAACGACACAAACCACTAGCTAAGTGACATCGAATCTAGCTAGACTTATCATAGGGCCTACCATTATTACTTGGTTCTATTAACATATAACGCTCGTAAGTAAGTAGGGGTTTAAGGTAACTCAAGTGTACAATATGCCATATATATACTACTAGCGAACCCATTATGTTTCTCAAAATAATACCGTGATATATATCCACTACATTAACATGAAAGTTCCCATTAAATTAAGCGTATATTATTCACATCATAAATATACGATACAAGCACCCCGAGAACTAAGCTGCGGCGCACACATACTCTGCTATCCATCCCGGTACATCACGTACATAAGGATCACATATTCCGAATCTCTCAGGAATAGTTCTCATATAACAACATCACAAATAATGGAGGCGAACACAGTCACCATCACATGGGTCACGCACATACCTACGCTCCCACGATCAGCGGACTTATTAATATCACAATAAGTCTTTCTATGACCTATGTTCATCGAGGTATCGGTCTAAATCCCCCCTGTAGGCACACAAGGATTAGAGGGTCCTAAGCGAACGTAAACCTCCCGTGATAGCAAGTATGGTAGGTATGTCATACACACAAATACTATATCAATACTAAGTATACACACATCTTAGTAACCACCGTAGTATAATTGTAATACTCTACATCATTATACCATTATTCCAAACTTATATATTTCAAGTCTCCCGTTAATATAAAGTTAAGTTGCCGACACGTCTCACGCCGTAGTCCCTTATCCTTAAAACCTATCTATAATAGATTATTAGGTTCCGATTATTCCCAAATATAACATCTTTATTCCTAAGGTCTTTACTTCTGCTCTAAACCTTATTTCATCAAATTACACAATTTTATACTATTAACCCAAGCGTTACCTCACAAACGAATTTCAATAATCTAGAAAAATTCCTCGAATTGTATTCTAATTAAAGTCCACTATAATAATCACACCTACTGGTCTTCCTTAAGGGTGAGGGTATTCATCTGGTCTCCAAACATATTCTCCGAGGTTTTCCACCATTAAAATCAAATTAAGGAAAATTTCACTCATTCTGGGAAGGTCGATCGATCGACCTATGAATATCGATCGATCGATTGAGTCGATCGATCGACTGATGAATGTCGATCGATCGATCGAACAGGTATGGCTACGGACTGCTTCGTTTTGCAGATTTGAAACCATCCCAAAACTAATTTCTAACGTATGATTCTCAGATATAATGTTATAGTAATGCCATATAACAATCCTACAGTATTACTAACGTCCATAAATCAATATTTCAACAACTAAAGGCTACATATGGGTCAATTTTCATCAAAAACCTAGTTTCCAGATTTTTCTCAAGAACATTCATAAACTTCATCTTAAAACCGTTTTTGATATCACAAAAGACAGTAAATCTCTTAGTATGATCGTCCAGTAACATTCTACATGCAACCTATATCCCAAAATTAAACTAATAACTCCAAGTTTATGGGTTTTTCATTTATCTTCCAATAACAATTATAAATCTTCAATTCTCTAACATGGAAAGAACATTTGCTGAAATTAAACATAATTAAACCACTTGCCTTGGTTTGATTTCGGATTTGGTGTTGATTTGGTGAAGAATCTCTGCAGAATTCCTCTCTCTCTCTCCTTCTCCAAGCTTTCTTCTCCAAAAGGCTATGGTGGCTAGGGTTTGCTTTGGGGAAAACTTATGAAAACCTAATTTTATAAACCTCCGTAGCTTGTTGGGTTAATAAGGGTTGGTTGGGTCAATTCCTTATCAGATTACAACTCTCCATTTTCGTCACTTTTAATTACCCAAAAATACCAAATTACTAAAATACCCTTTATGGTGCCGGAATGGCCTAAAAATACCCCGGGACCCAAACTATACCCCCGGCTAGTATTTTCTGACTATCTCGACCCTTCCGGACACGATGGTGCACTCAAAACGACCATACGGATTATAGATTTTAAATTCACTTTTATTATCAAAATATTATACCGTGACGCGGCGGTCCCACGCGTCTCAACGAAATTTCTAAAATGCCGTATATAAATCCCACGACAAATTTTATAATACCAAGTACATATATAATCATATATGCACATAATCAAATACCAATACGCATCTCATTAGTATTTATAACCCGGATTAATTTCCAATTAATACGCATTTAATTAATTAATCCCAAAAATAAATATATCCAAAAGTACGGGGTATTACAACGGTCCTAAGAGACGTGAGGGGTATGTGCTGACCTCTTAGTGACTTGGAACTATGCTTCGCCTCCATTTCGTATGTATTGTGTTAATACAGTTCGAGAGTGATTCCGAACTAGTATTTCCCTTAGTACGAGTGATACGGGGACTTGATAGCAGAGTATGCCAACACCATAGATTTTATGTAGGGTGCCGATAGTATATATATATATATATATATATATATATATATATATATATATATATATTATATGAGTGATTCATATAGATACGTATATATAGAAATCTTCTACTGTACGTATAAGTAGTTAAGTATTGAATAAATGCTCCAAAATTTGTAATAATTATTCGGGAACTTGTAATGGTACTGTGGTATTCTAAGAAACGTAAGTAATCATGAAGAGATTGATTCTCTAAACTAAATAGCATTGCCTTTTTGCTTCTCGAGAGAAAACTTTATGGAGGATTAGTTAGAGAGACTTATGAGTTTAGTAGTACGGTAGGCGTGCACACTAGATGAGAGGTGAGAATTCTCAAGAGAGTGTCGCATACTAACATGATTGTTGCATTAGCTGATAAGCATTTTAAATACTGGCTAAACTATTTTTAAAACTGTTTTACACTCGGGCTCTGACCCGTTTCCTGTCATTTCTCTCTCTCTTGTATATATATGTATATATTACAGGCGCTCAGTCGCATGAGCGTCAGGTGTAGAATTATTTGACTGGATGTGCTGCAACTTGTGTGGGAGTTGCAGGTCACTGCAGTGAAGGCTTCTTCCTTTGGTTCCTCAGACTTCTGTTTAGTTCTTTTAGTTAGGGCACGTGTTGCCCATTTCCAGACTCTTGTTTAGACTTGATAGGGATTACATATACTTCTATAATTTTAGTATTTGGTTTTCGTTGGGATTGTTTGATATGTTACATTGTTAGTGGTTTCGATTATTTATTTGGATTTGAGTAAGCTAGTAGGCATGGTTCGTTGGATGATTGGTATCTTTTTCATATGTACTATTCAAAATTGATTATGTTTAAAAAAAGGTTTTACAACGGAATTAATTAGATGAAGACTTTAAATTATTTTTGACACTTAGCTTAATTATTTAGGGTGTTTAAATTGAAACTACTTATTTTGTGACAGTGATGCTAAGAATGAACCAACCGTTCACTTTGATTTTAATTTAATAAAGGACTGATCACACGGTATTTAATTAGGCGGGGTGTCATAGATCCTGAATTATTTACTTAAGTTTGTTTATTGTTTTTGTTTTGGGGACGAAAACTCCGAAAGTGGGGTGGTTGTAACACTCGATTTTGTAAAAATAATTAATAATCAAAATTCTCAAAAAATTCGCGTTCTGCAAGGTTTTCCCAGTTATAAACTTGGGTTAAGATGTACTCAAAACTAAGATAAAACTTATTGGGGTTAAGGCCACTGGGAAGATACTGCTCAGTACGTCGATTCAATTTCGAGTTCAGTGTGAGTGATCATGTATTTTTGAAGTTCATCCCAAGACCACGAGTTATACGGTTTAGCAACAAGGAAATGTTTGCACTGAGGTACATAGGTCCGTTTGAGATTTTGGATAGGATTGGTCCAGTGTCGTACCGTTTAGCGTTACCGCCTCAATTAGCCAACATTCACGTCATTTTTCATGTATCAATGCTACATAGGTATATTTTAGATCCATCTCATATAATCAATTGGGGTAAGCTAGAACTCCAGGATGATGTTTCCTACGAGACGAGACCGTTGGCGATAGTGGACCAGAAGGAAAAGATGCTGCGTAAGAAGATGATTTCTCTCGTTAAGGTTGTTTGGGATAACAATAGCGTTGAGGGAGCGACTTGATAATTAAAAACTACCACGAGGAGGATACATCATGAATTATTTACTTAAGTTTGTTTATTGCTTTCATTTCGATGATGAAAATTCTAAAGGTGGGAAGGTTGTAACACCTAGTTTTGTATAAATAATTAATAATTGAAATTCTCAAAAAATTTGGGTTACAAAAGGTTTTGTAAACTTTGGTTAAGATGTACTCAAAACAAAAAGAAAAATTATTGGGTTGGACTTAACACTCATAAAAAGAACTAAAAAATTAAGGCACTGAGAAGATTCAGGTGATCTGGCTAGATTTGTAACTGCACATAGCCAACTATGCTAATGTACATTGTTTCGATTTAGAGTTTTGTGTAGGTGATCATGTATTTATAAAAATCAAGGCTAGACCAGTGGCTATGTGGTTTGGCAAGAAGGGAATGTTAGCACCGAGGTATAAATGGCCGTTTAAGAATTTGGAAAGGATTAGTCCAGTGTTGTACCATTTGGCGCTACAGCCTGAGTTGGCCAACGTGCACAACATTTTTCATGTATAGATGCTACGGAAGTATATCGAGGATTCGTATCATATAATCAATCAAGGTAAACTAGACCGTTGACGATAGTAGAACACAAGCAGAAGAAGCTTCGTAAGAAGAAGATTGCTATCATTAAGGTTGTATGGGATAATAATGGCGATGAGGGAGAGACTCTGGAATTAGAAACTACCATGAGTAGGACACATCCGAAATTTTTTACTTAATTTTGTTTAGTATTTTGATTTTGAGGATGAAGATTCCCAAGGTGAGGAGGTTGTAACATCCAATTTAGTAAAAATAATTTATAATAAAATTTATCATAAATTATGAGTTTCGCAATGTTCTCATGGTTATAAAACATGGGTTAAGATGTACGTAAAACTAAAAGAGAAATTATTGGTGTAGACCAAACACTTACAAAAAAAATGAAAAATTAAGGCAACTGAGAATATTCAGGTCATCCGAGCTAGACATATAATTTCTTAGAGCCGTCAGAGCTATGCCAATGTACATCGTTTCGATTTAGAGTTTAGCATGGGTGATCATGTATTCCTGAAGATCAAGGATAGATCAGTGGTTATGGTGGTTTGAAAGAAGGGAAATTTGGCAATGAGGTACACAAGACCGTTTGAGATTTTAGATAGGATTGGTCCAGTGTCGTACCATTAGGCGTTGCTGCTTCCGTTGGCATACGTGCACAACATTTTTCATGTATCGATGCTATAGAGGTATATTCTCGATCCTTCTCACATTATGTGTGACAACCCGTATATAATTATGATAAATCATATTTAAATCATACTTATCTTATGTGATATGAGTAATGTGTTATTATTATATCTAATGTTAAATGATTATGGTTAGTATAATTCTACTTTCATAAATCATGAAATGTCGAATTATTTACGAACACAAGATTTGGTTATTTTCAATAGAAATGTCCCTGTTTAAGACTAGTTTTGACCCTTATAACATTACAATTGACTTGAGGTGAAAACTACATTGTTGTAGACATGTGAGTTAGGGTTCTAACACAATAAACGGTGCATCAAACGGATGTCCGACCAAGAAGTTAGATCGAATTTACGAACAAGGGGCAAATCTGTCATTTCCCTTTAAGTGGAAAATTGTCTTTTATTAAACCAAATGTTTTAATTTGATTAGATGGATTGGGAGGCAGCCTTGGCCGACTTAAAACTCTCCCTTAACCTTATTTCTTAGGCAAATAAGTCCCTAGGTTCAGTTTGAGGTGTTATTAGCTTGAGGAAAGAGAGGTAGAAGTTAAGGAAGAAAGGGTTACAAGGAAAATTTAGGAAAACAATTCCAAGAAAATCCTTAAGGTGTTTCCAAGGTAAAATTATTTGTTAATATTATTTAAATATTGTATTATACTTATTTCAAAGTATATAAATCGTGAAGTATTGATTAAAATTCCATCCTCCTTGGGGAGAATATGTATTGGTTCATATGTGAGATAAGTGGTATTATAGGTCATATTGCTTTGTATTAGAACCCTTTGTATTCAAACTTGCATATCTCTTTGTGTGCTTACTGGAATTAATAAATTCCAATTGGATATGAAAATAGACTCATATATTCTTATCATGTTAGAAAATTAGAATTTAACTCCTTATAGTTAGGCCTTAGTGATGGCTTCAAGTTGGTATATAGTTGCTGTTTGTATATTTCATTTCGGTATGCCCTGAATTTGGTCAAGATTTTGAGATATCAAATGAAGTCCACATGTTATGAAACATTAATTCTATACTATTCATTATGTTTACTTAAGGTGTGTTTAAAATCATGTAAAGTTATGCTAGAGAAAAATTATGAAAATTCTTGGAAGTTGAAGAAACAATAGAGGAGCTTGTAGGGAAGATTTCTTGTGTTGTAAAGAAATAGTCATAACTTGCCCTAGGGAGCTTGAAAAATTACACCGTCACTAGTTCTGGAAATTATATTCATATATGTTTTCATATTGATAAGGTTGGACACCTGTATATGTTCAATTGATGAATATGGGAAGGTTAAGTATGGAGGACAATAATTTCAGGCCATACTGGATATCCCATGAAAGAATACTTTTATCTGGTCCTTCCTAAGGGTATTTTGAGTAAATGTTTCATGTGTATATATATTCAGAAGTATACTTTTATCTTTACTTGAGTTTAGTTATAAGTTCCTTACGAGGTAGTTTCTAGAGTTGACTGTTCATGACCTTATCAACATATATACCATCGTTTTGTCTTTACATATGTTTCTTGGAATATGACTTGAGTAGAATCATATTGTGGTTGTGTTATTATTTAAAGTTACATAATTATATTATGATAATACTTATGATTGAGTTTCAAAACTGATTTAGTTGGATTAACAGGTTTAAGGTCAAATCAACGAAGTTCAGCTCCACCCGAGGGAAACGTGAATACATAGTTGATAACACAAAGTGAGTGTACTTATTGAGTTGATTTGGGATATGATGTGTATGTATTATATATTGAGATGATATGGCTTATTAAAAGTGATGAGATGTTAAGATATTATGGCTTATTAAAAGCCAAGAGATGTTGAGATGATATGTCTTATTAAAAGCCAAGAGATGTTGAGATGTTACGGCTCATTAAAAGCCAAGATATGTTGAGTTGCTATGCAATTCAGGAGATGTTATGTTTTTAAAACCTATGGATATGATTATTTCCTACGGGCAGGAGAGGTGGGTTTTATTAACTCCGGATATGTATATGGCCTAATTTGGCACAGATATGTATATATTGTTATGTTGAGATTTTAATATAGTACTTTTACTATAGATAGCTGTAGTACATTCACTGAGTTTTTAAACTCATGGTTTTATATGTTTACATTTTCAGGTCTTCCAACTGCCACTGCCAGGTCTAGGAGGTTGAGTATATAGAAGTAGGGTCTTGTTAGTTTGTTTTATACACTGTACTAGTTGTAATTAAGTTAAATTATAGGTGAGTTTTGTTGAGATTATGTCTCCTTAAAACGATTGAATTTTTAGTATTCCGTATTTTAACCTTGAAGTTGTTTCAATATGTATTACTAAAATAATAAATAAATTATAATTGTGGTTTGTAAACTATTTAGTTAATTATATCCTAATGGGGTTAGGGGGTGACAACTTGGTATCAGAGCTTTAGGTTTTTATATTCTGGGGTTAGAGAGTCTAGATATGGCAGTGGCAGAAATAGCGTTGTGTGGGTCATTTATATTAATTTGTGAGAAATACTAATCATTATGTTAGAAATAAATGTTGTATTCTTGTTACTATAATTGTGGTTTATGACAGATAGTAAGCTATGGAACGAGAAAATGTTCATGAGAGGGTGGATGAGGAGTCTTAAAATACTGTAAACCAACAAAATCCAAATAATGTAGAGGGGGCTCCTGAACAACTTACAGATATGCAGAAAATGGCTCGTGCCATGATTTTAATGGCAGAACAACAAAACATGTTTATGACGCAAATAGCAGAACAACAAGCCAAGTAATTGGAGGAGCAGACTTTGGCCAGAAGAGAAAGGGAAATACAACGAGAGGGGAGGAATACTCTATACGAGAAGTTTATCAAATTGAACCCCCCAGCATTCTCAGGTTCTGTAGATCCTTTAGAAGTTGAGACTTGGGTTAGAGACACAGAAACTATCTTCGGGGTGATGAATGTACCTGACGATAAGAAGGTAATTTTGGCTACTTTCATGTTGAAAGGCGAAGCTAAATATTGGTGGGAGTCTTCCAAACATTTATTGCTTACTCCGGAGGGAGGTGAGGTAATTACTTGGGATTCCTTTATTAAAGCCTTATATGAAAAGTATTTTCCTCGCATGTATCGGAAGCAAAAAGAGAGAGAATTTTTATCATTGACTCAGGGGAATATGTCGGTCAGGAAGTATGAAACTAAATTTATATCTTTATCTCGATTTTTATTAAGTTTCTTACACAATGAGGAGGACAAATGCACCAGATTTAAGGACGGGTTGAATTTAGTTATCAAGTCTAGACTCACTGCACTTGAAATGGTAAATTATGCTTCTTTAGTTAACAAAGCTACGATGGTTGAAGGAGATGTTGACGATGCAATAAAGAATAGGGAACAAAGGGGAAAGAGGAGTAGATTTGATCCATCTCAGCAAAAGGAAGGCAATGTAGAATACTCAAAATAAGGGAGTCAAAGATTTCAGCGCGGTAGAGGGATGGGAAATTATGTTCAGAATAAGACACCAAGTAGTTTTAGGGGTGCAGGATCGAGGGGCCAACATAATAGACAGCAAGAGAACGACAATAGGCAGTCCAAGCCTGTTACATGCTATTTTTGCAAAGCTGAGGGCCATATCAGTCCAGATTGTCCCAAGTTAAAGGGGGTAGGGTGTTATCACTGCCATCAAATTGGTCATACCAAAAAGAACTATCCTATGCTACTGGGAGGGATTCAATCAGCTACTACTAGTCGAGGCTCATCACCTGGAGGCACAGAGAGAGGAGGAGGTAGAGGACAGTTTAGTGGATCCAGGGCTCCGGGAAGGATATTTGCTATGACTTTACAGGATGCTCAGGCTACTCCAGATGTGGTGAGATGTACATTTTCTGTCATGAACAAACATGCTTACGTTCTTATTGATCCAGGTTCTACTTATTCATTTGTAGCACTGTCATTTACCATGCATTTGGGTAGACCATGTTCTTATCTAGATTGTGGTTTAAATATTTCTACACCTATGGGGGATGTGATGTTAGTGGAGCGTGTGTATAAAAATTGTGTATTGTATGTGGGGGAGAGGGAGTTGACCATTGATTTAATTCCACTAGATATTCGAGATTTTGATATTATCTTGGGTATGTACTGGTTATCTTCCTACCATGAATCAATTGACTGTTTTCGTAAGGAGGTTACATTTAATATGCCGGGGGAGGAAGAATTCAAATTTACTGGGGAAAGAAACGTGGTTCCGAACTGTCTTATTTCTGCCCTTCGGGCGAGGAAATTATTAAATAAGGGTTGTCAAGGCTTTTTAGCATATATTATGGATACAAACAGGGAATTGCAAAAATTAGAAGATATCCCAGTCGTTAAGGATTTTGCAGATGTGTTCCCAGATGAATTACCAGGATTGCCACCTAGCAGAGAGGCAGAGTTTACTATCGATTTAGTGCCTGGTACAACTCCAGTTTCTATTTCTTCATATAGAATGGCACCTGTGGAACTAAAGGAGTTAAAGGTTCAACTTCAAGATTTGCTAGATAGAGGTTTTATTCGACCCAGTGTATCACCATGGGGCGCTCTAGTATTATTTGTGAAGAAGAAAGATGGCACCATGCGACTCTGCATTGATTATCGACAGTTGAACAAGGTGATTATTCGAAATAAATATCCATTACCTCGTATTGATGATTTGTTTGATCAATTACAGGGTGCTAAAGTGTTTTGAAAAATTGATTTGAGATCGGGTTATCATTAATTAAGGGTAAGAGATTGTGACATTCCTAAGACAACTTTTCGTTCTTGCTATGGTCATTATGAATTTTTGGTAATGCCATTTGGGTTAACAAATGCTCCTGCGGTGTTTATGGATTTAATGAATCGAGTGTTTCATCCTTTCATAGATTCGTTTGTGATTGTATTTATCGATGATGTTTTGATATACTCACCTAGCCAAGAGGAACATGAGAAGCATCTAAGAGTTGTATTGCAAGTTTTGCGAGATAGTCAATTGTTTGCGAAGTTTAGCAAATGTGAGTTTTGGTTAAATCAGGTAGTATTTCTGGGGCATGTTATTTTGGGAGATGGAATTTATGTTGACCCTAAGAAGGTAGAGGCAATTGTGCAATGGGAGAGACCAAGGAATGTAACGGAGATATGGAGTTTCCTAGGATTGGTTGGATATTATAGACGATTCATAAAGGGGTTTTCATCTATAGCCTTTCCGTTGACTAAATTGACCCGAAAGGAAGTAAAATTTGCGTGGAGTGATGAATGTCAACATAGCTTTGAAAAGTTGAAAAATAGGCTAGTATCAGCTCCAGTTCTCACTGTTCCATCCAGTGGAGAAGGTTTTGTGATTTATACTGACGCTTCAAATTAGGGTCTGGGTTGTGTTTTCATGCAACATGGAAAGGTAGTTTCTTATGCATCTAGACAGTTAAAGATGCATGAACGTAATTATCCTACGTACGATTTAGAGCTTGTGGCTATTATTTTTGCCTTGAAATTATGGAGACATCATTTGTATGGAGAGACGTGTGAAATTTTCACTGACCATCAAAGTTTGAAGTATTTATTTACACAGAGAGACTTGAATTTGAGACAAAGACGTTGGATGGAGTTAATTAAAGATTATGATTGTACCATTCACCATCATCCCGGGAGGGCCAATGTTGTTGCAGATGCTCTGAGTCGAAAGTCATTGGGAAGGTTATCTTGTATTCAATGTGCACGGGTTGACAATATTATGGAATTAAGACTGATTGTAGTCGAGTTGAACTTATCTAAAATGGGGGCGTTATTTGCACACGTTACTGTGAGACCTTTACTGGCAGAACGAATAAAAAATTTGCAAGTCAGTGATCCATTCCTTGAAAAGAAGAAACGGGAAATCCTGGATGGTAAAGAGAGTGACTTTGAAATTAAGAAGGATGAATCATTGTGTTATAAAAACATAATTTGTGTACCAAATGATCCGTCCTTAATGAAGGATATATTAGAAGAGGCACATAGTTCTATTTACTCTATGCATCCGGGAGGTACCAAAATGTATAGAGATTTGAAAGAGTATTACTGGTGGAAAAATATAAAACCTGAGATTTTCGAATTTGTAGCTAAATGTTTAGTATGTCAACAAGTGAAAGCGGAGCATCAAAAGCCGACAGGATTATTACAGTCATTGCCTATTCCGGAATGGAAGTGGGAGCATATAACGATGGATTTTGTTGTAGGATTGCCTTGATCACCAAAGGGGCATGATTCGATTTGGGTGATTGTAGATCGATTGACAAAGTCAACTCATTTTCTTCCAGTTAAGACGACCTACACCGTTGACAAATATGCACGTATGTACGTTGATGAGATTATCCGTTTAAATGGAGCACCAGTGTCAATAGTATCAGATAGAGATCCAACTTTCACTTATAAGTTTTGGCCTCGTTTACAGAATTTCCTGGGCACAAGTTTGAAGTTCAGTACTGCATTTCATCCACTAACCGATGGGCAATCAGAAAGAACAATTCAAATATTAGAAGACATGTTACGAGCTTGTGTATTTGACTTTAAAGGTAGTTGGGATGATCATTTGCCATTGATGGAATTTGCGTATAATAATAGTTATCAGTCCACCATTGGTATGGCTCCTTATGAAGCTTTATATGGGAGGAGATGTAGAGCGCCATTACGTTGGGATGAAGTGGGTGAAAGGAAAGTTTTGGGTCCTGAATTGATAGATATGACAACTGAAAAGATCAAAATGATTCGGGAACGGATAAAGATAGCACACAGTAGGCAGAAATTTTATGCAGATAAAAGGAAGTATCCATTGGAATTTCAGAAGGGGGATTTTGTATTCCTACGTATTTCATCGTGGAAAGGAGTTATGAGATTTGGAAAGAAGGGGAAACTAAGTCCAAGATACATTGGACCATATGAAGTGTTGGAAAGAATTGGGACCCTGGCATATAGATTGGCATTACCTCCAGAGTTATCTCGTTTGGATGATGTGTTCCACGTATCGATGCTTCGTATGTATTTGGCAGATCCATCTCATCAACTGAAAACCCAACCTATTGAACTGAAAGAAGACTTGTCGTACATCGAGGAACCGGTGGAAATTCTTGACCGTAAGGAGAAAGTATTGAGAAATAAAGTTATTTCCTTAGTTAAAGTTATGTGGATGAGCCATGGAATTAAATAAGCAACTTGGGAAATGGAGGATAGCATGAAGAAACAGTATCCCCATTTGTTTGGTAAGTGACATTCGTATTAAATTTCGGGGACGAAATTTTCTTAGGGGGGGAGGTTGTGACAACCCGTATATAATTATGATAAATAATATTTAAATCATACTTATATTATGTGATATGAATAATGTGTTATTATTATATCTAATGTTAAGTGATTATGGTTGGTATAATTCTACTTTCATAAATCATGAAATGTCGAATTATTTACGAACACAAGATTTGGTTATTTTTGATAGAAATGTCACTTTTTAAGACTAGTTTTGACCCTTATAACATTATAATTGACTTGAGGTGAAAACTACATTGTTGTAGACATGTGAGTTAGGGTTCCAACATAACAAACGGTGCATCAAACGGATGTCCGAGCAAGAAGTTAGGCCGAATTTACGAACAAGGGGAAAATCTGTCCTTTCCCTTTAAGTGGAAAATTGTCTTTTATTAAACCAAATGTTTTAATTTGATTGGATGGATTGGGAGGCAGACTTGGCCGACTTTAAACTCTCCCTTAACCTTATTTCTTAGGAAAATTAGTCCCTAGGTTCAGTTTGAGGTGTTATTAGCTTGAGGAAAGAGAGGTTGAAGTTAAGGAAGAAAGGGTTACAAGGAAAATCTAGGAAAACAATTCCAAGAAAATCCTTAAGATGTTTCCAATGTAAAATTATTTGTTAATATTGTTTTAATATTGTATTATACTTATTTCAAAGTATATAAATCGTGAAGTATTGATTAAAATTCCATCCTCCTTGGGGAGAATATGTATTGGTTCATATGTGAGATAAGTGGTATTATAGGTCATATTGCTTTGTATTGGAACCCTTTGAATTCAAACTTGCATATCTCTTTGTGTGCTTACTTGAATAAAGAAATTCCAATTGGATATGAAAATAGACTCATATATTCATATCATATCCGAAAATTAGAATTTAACTCCTTATGGTTAGGCCTTAGTGATGGTTTCAAGTTGGTATATAGTTGCTGTTTGCATATTTCATTTCGGTATGCCCTGAATTTGGTCATGATTTGAGATAGCAAATGAAGTCCAAATATTATGAAACTTTAATTCTGTACTATTTAGTATGTGTACTGAAGGTGTGTTGAAAATCATGTAAAGTTATATCGGAGAAAAATTATAAAAATTCTTGGAAGTTGAAGAAACAATAGAGGAGCTTGTAGGGAAGATTTCTTGTGTTGTAAAGAAATAGTCATAACTTGCCCTAGGGAGCTTGAAAAATTACACCGTCACTTGTTCTGGAAAGTATATTCATATATGTTTTCATATTGATAAGTTTGGACACCTGTATTTATACAATTTGGGAATATAGGATGGTTGAGTATAGAAGACAATAATTTGAGGCCATACTGGATATCCCATGAAAGAATACTTTTATCTGCTCCTTCCCAAGGGTATTTTGAGTATATGTTTCATGTGTATATATATTCAGAAGTATACTGTTATCTTTACGTGAGTTTAGTTATAAGTTCCTTATGAGGTAATTTCTAGAGTTGACTGTTCATGACCTTATCAACATATATACCATCGTTTCGTCTTTACATATGTTTCTTGGAATATGACTTGAGTAGAATCATATTGTGGTTGTGTACTTATTTGAAGTTACATAATTATATTAAGATAATACTTATGATTGAGTTTTAATACTGATTTAGTTGGATTAACAGGTGTAAGGTCAAATCAACCAAGTTCAGCTCCACCCGAGGGAAACGTGAATACATAGTTGACAACACAAGGTGAGTGTACTTACTGAGTTGATTTGGGATATGATGTGTATGTATTATATATTGAGATGATATGGCTTATTAAAAGTCATGAGATGTTAAGATATTATGTCTTATTAAAATCCAAGAGATGTTGAGATAAGCCAATAGATGTTGAGATGTTACGGCTCATTAAAAGCCAAGATATGTTGAGTTGCTATGCAATTCAGGAGATGTTAGGTTTTTAAAACCTATGGATATGATTATTGCCTACGGGCAGGAGAGGTGGGGTTTATTAACTTCGGATATGTATATGGCCTAATTTGTCACAAAGATGTATATATTGTTATGTTGAGATGTTAATATAGTACTTTTACTATAGATAACTGTAGTACATTCACTGAGTTTTTAAACTCATGGTTTTATATGTTTACATTTTCAGGTCTTCCAGCTGCCATGCCAGGTCTAGGAGATTGAGTAAATAGAAGTAGGGTCTTGTTAGTTTGTTTTATACACTGTACTAGTTGTAATTAAGTTAAATTATAGGTGAGTTCTGTTGAAATTATGTCTCCTTAAAACGATTGGATTTTTAGTATTCCGCATTTTAACCTTGAAGTTGTTTCAATATGTATTACTAAAATAATAAATAAATTATAATTGTGGTTTGTAAACTATTTAGTTAATTATATCCTAATGGGGTTAGGGGGTGACATTATGAGTTGGGGTAAGCTAGACCTACAAGATAATGTATCCTACTAGACTAAACCATTGATGGTAGTAAACCATAAGCAGAAGATGCTTCATAAGAAGACGATTGCTCTCGTTAAGATTGTTTAGGATAATAATGTCGTTGGGGGAGAGACTTGGGAATTAAAAACTACCACGAGGAGGATACATTCTGAATTTCTTACTTTGGTTTGTATAGTTTTTTGGTTTTGGGTACAAAAATTCCCAAAGTGGGGAAGTTGTAACACCAAATTTTGTAAAAATAATTAACAATCAAAATACTAAAAGATATGTACTCATAACTAAAAGATATTTTTTTGTGAGGTTTTTACAGTTTTAAACTTGGGGTAATATGTACTCATAACTAAAAGATATTTTTTTGGGTTGAAACCAACACTTATAAAAAAAGAAAAATTAAGGTCATTGAGAAGATTTAGGTCATCCAGGCTAGACATGTAATTTCTCAGAGCCGTTAGAAGAGCTATGCTGATGTACATCATTTAGATTTAGATTTTAGTGTGGGTGATCGAATATTTTTGAAAATCAAGACTAGACCAAGGGTTATGGTGTTTGGAAATAAGGGAAAGTTCGCACTGAGGTACACATGACTGTTTGAGATTTTGGATAGGATTGGTCCAGTGTCGTACCATTCGACGTTGCTGCTTTAGTTGGCGTACATGCACAACATTTTTCATGTATCGATGCAATATAGGTATACTCTCGATCCTTCTCACATTATTAATTGGGGTAAGATATACCTACAAGAAGATGTCTCCTATGAGACTAGATCGTTAACGATAGCAGACCACAAGCAGAATATGCTTCATAAGAAGACGATTGGTCTCATTAAGGCTGTTTGGGACGACAATGGCGTTGAGGGAGCGACTTAGTAATTAGAAACTACCATGAGGAGGATACATCCTGAATGGTTCACTTAAGTTTCTTTATTGTTCTGGTTTCAGGGATAAAAAATTCCAAGGTGGGTAGGTTATAACACCCAGTTTTGTAAAAATAATTAATAATCAAAATTCTCGAAAAATTCGTGTTACTTAAGGTTTTCACCGTTGTAAATTTATGTTAAGATGCACTAAAAACTAATAGAAAAATTATTAGTGTGCACAAAACATTTGTAAAGAAAAGAAAAATTAAGGTCGTTGAGAAGATTGAGGTCAATCGTGCTAGACTTTTAATTGCTCAGAGACGTCATAAGAACTATGCTGATGTACGTCGTTTAGATTTTGCGTTTCGTGTGTGATCATGTATTTATGAAGATTAAGACTAGACCAGGGTTTATGCGGTATGACAAGAGGGGAAAGTTGGCACTAAGGTACATCGAACCATTTTAGATTTTGGCAGGAGTGGTCCAGTGTCGTACCGTTTGGCGCTACTAACTCAGTTGGTCAAGGTGCAAAACATCTTTTACGTATTGGTGGTACGAAAGTATATTTAAGATAAATCTCACATAACTAATTGGGTTAAGCTAGACCTCTATGACGATGTATCCTACGAGACTAGACCGTTGGTGATAGCAGACCACAAGCGAAAGATGCTACGTAAGAAGACGATTGATTCTATTAAGCTTGTTTAGGATCACAATTACGTTGATGGAGTGACTTTGGAATTAAACACTAACAAGAGGATACGACATCCTCAATTGTTTGCTTAAATTATTTTATTGTTTTCGTTTTAGGGATGAAAATTCCCAAGATTGGGAGGTTATAACACCGGATGCTGCAAAAATAATTAATAGTAAAAATTCTAGAAAAATTCGCATCACACAAGTTTTTTACGGTTCTAAACTTGGGTAAAGATGGACTCAAAACTAAAATAGAAATTATTAGTGTGGACCAAACACTTATATAAAAGGAAAAATTAAGGCCATTGAGAAGATTCAAGTCAGTCGGGATAGATTTGTAACTGCTCAGAGCCGTTAGGAGAACTATTCTTATGTATGTTGTTTTAATTTAGATATTAGTGTGGGTGATCATGTAATTATGAAGATCAAGGCAAGACTAACGGTTATACGATTTGTAAATAAGGTAATGTTGCACCGAGGCACACAGGATCGTTTGAGAATCGGGACAGGATTAGTGCAGTGTCGTACCGTTTAGCGCTACAGCATCAATTGGCCAAGTTCCATAATTTTTTTTCAGGTATCGATGCTATGAAAGTATATTTCAGATCCATCTTAAATAATCAATTAGGGTAATCTAGACCTCCAGGATGATGTTTACTACGAGGCAAGATCGTTGGCAATAATATACCAGAAGCAGAAGATGCTTCTTAAGAAGGCGATTGCACTCGTTAAGGTTATTTGTGATAACAATGGTATTGAAGGAGCAACTTGGGAGTTAAAACCTACATCCTGAATTGTTTACTTCACTATTTGTTTTTCTTTGTTTAGATGACGAAAATTCCTAAGGTGGGGAGGTTGTAACACTCTATTTTGTAAAAGTAATTAATATCAAAATTCCAAAAAAATTCGAGTTACGTAAGGTTTCATAGTTGTAAATTTGGATTAAGACGTACTAAAAAATAATAGCAAAATTATTGGTGTGGACCCAAAACTTACAAAAAAAAATGAAAAATTAAGGCCGCCTTTAGGTCACCCACACTAGACTTGTAATTGCTCAGAGCCGTTAGAAGAACTATATCGATGTACATTATTTCGATTTAGATTTTAGTGTGGATGATCATGTATTTTTGAAGATCAAGGGTAGACCAAGGGTTATGTGTTTGGCGAGAAGGGGAAGTTGGCATCGGGGTAAACAAGACTGTTTGATATTTTGGACATTAGTGGTCCAGTGTCGTACCGTTTGTCACTACAGCTTCAGTTAGCCAACGTGCACAATGTTTTTCACGTATCGATCCTACATATGTATATTCTGAATCCATCTCATATAATCAATTGGGGTAAGCTAGACCTCTAGGATTATGTTTCTTACGTGACTAGACCGTTGGCGATAGTAGCCCATAAGTAGAAGATGCTTCGTAAGAAGACAATTGCTCTCGCTAAGGTTGTTTGGGATGACAATGGAATTGAGGGAGATACTTGGGAATTGGAAACTACCACGAGGAGGATACATCCTGAATTTTTTTACTGAAGTTTGTTTAGTTTTTTCATTTTGGGGACCGAAATTCCGAAGGTGGGGAGGTTGGAACACTCGGTTTTGTAAAAATAATTAATAATCAAAATTCCAGAAAAATTCATGGTAAGCAAGGTTTTCATGGTTGTAAACTTGGGTTAGGATGTACTCAAAACTAAAAGAAATATTATTGGTGTGGACCCAACACTTATAAGAAACAAAAAATTAAGGCCAATGAGAAGATTCAGGCCATCCGTGCTAGACTTATAATTGCTCAGAACCGTGATAAGAACAATACTGATGTGCATCGCTTCAAATTAGAGTTTAATGTGGGTGATCATGTATTATGAAAGTCAAGGCTAGACCAGGGGCTATGCGGTTTGGCGAAAAGGTAAAGTTGGCACCGAGGTACACATGAACGTTTGAGATTTTGGATAGGATTTGTCCAGTGTTGTACTGTTTTGCCCTACCGCCTTAGTTAGCCAAAGTCCACATTGTTTTTCATGTATCGATGCTACGGAAGTATATTTCGGATCCATCTCTGTAATAAATTGGGGTAAGCCTGACCTACAGGACGATGTTTTCTACTAGACTAGACCGTTGGCGAGAGTAGACCACAAGCAGAAGATGCTTCGTGAGAAGACGATTGCTCTCGTTAAGGATGTTTGGGATAACAATGGCGTTGAGGGAGCGATTTAGTAATTAAAAACTACCATGAGGAGGATACATCTTGAATTGTTCACTTAAGTTTGTTTATTTTTCTAGTTTCGAGGATAAAAAATTCCAAGGTGGGGAGGTTGTGACACCCAGTTTTGTAAAAATAATTAATAATCGAAATTCTCGAAAAATTTGTGTTACACAAGGTGTTCACAATTGTAAACTTGGGTTAGGATGTACTCAAAACTAATAGAAAATTATTTATGTGTACCCCAAACCAGAAAATAAAAATTAAGGCCACTGAGAAGATTCATGTCATTCGGGCTAGACTTGTAATTGCTCAAAGTTGTCATAAGAACTATGCTACTGTACGTCCTTTCGATTTAGAGTTTAGCGTGGGTGATCATTTTTTTTTAAATATCAAGTATAGACCAGGGGTTATGCGGTTTGACAATAAGGGAAAGTAGTCATAGAGGTACACATGACCGTTTGAGATGTTGGACATTATTGGTCTAGTGTCGTATCGTTTCGCAGTATCGCCTCGTTGAATAGCATGCCCCAATTTTTTTACGTATCGATGCTACGAAAGTATATTCTGGATCCATCTCATGCAATCAATTGGGGTAATTTAGACCTCCAGGATGATGTTTTCTATGAGATTAGACCATTGGCGATAGTAGACCACGACTAGAAGATGCTTCATAAGAAGACGATTGTGCTCGTTAGGGTTGTTTGGGACAACAATGGCATTGGGGGAGCGACTTGGGAATTAGAAACTACCATGAGGAGGATACATCTTGAATTGTTTATTTATGTTTGCTTAGTGTATTGGTTTCGGGGACAAAAATGCCCAAGGTGGGGAGGTTGTAACACCCGATTTTATAAAAATAATAAGTAATTGAAATTTCCAAAAAATTTGCATTATGCAAGATATTCACGGTTGTAAACTATGATTAAGATCTACTCAAAATTAATAAAAAAATTATTAGTGTGGACCCAACACTTAAAAAGAATGAAAAATTGGGGCCACTGGCGATTGTTGACCACAGGTAGATGATGCTCTTGTAAGATGACGATTGATCTCCTTAAGGTTGTTTGGGATAACATTGGCATAGAGTGAGCGACTTGAGAATTAGAAACTACCATAAGGAGGCTACATCTTGAATTATTTACTTAAGTTCATTTAGTGTTTTGGTTTCGGGGATGAAAATTCCCAAGGTGGGGAGGTTGTTACAAACTATTTTGTAAAAATAATTAATAATCGAAATTCCCGAAAAATTTGCGTTACGCAAGGTTTTCACGGTTGTAAACTTGGGTTAAGATGTACTCAAAAATAGAATAAAAATTATTGGTGTGGACCCAACACTTATAAAAAATAAAAAATTATGGACGCTGAGGAGATTCAAGTCATCCGAGATAGACATGTAAGTGCTTAGAGTCGTTAAAAGACCTATGTTGATGTATGTCTTTTGGATTCAGAGATTATTGTGGGTGATAATGTATTTCTGATGATCAAGGCTAGACCAGGGGTTGTACGGTTCAGAAACAAGGAAAAATTGGCACCGAGGTACACTGGAGCATGTGAGATGTTAGACAAGATGGGTACGGTGTCGTACCATTTGGCGCTACCGCCTCAGTTGGCCAATGTGAATTTATAAAAAAAAAAGAAAAATTAAGGCCACTAAGAAGATTCTGGTCTTCTGAGCAAGGCTTGCAACTACTCAGATCCATTAGAAGAACTACGCTGATGTATGTTGTTTGGATTTAGAGTTTAGTGTGAGTGATAATGTATTTTAAAAGATAAAGGATATAAAAGGGTTATGTGGTTTGGTAAGAAGGGAAAATTGGCACCGAGGTACACAAGACTGTTTGAGATGTTGGACATGATTGGTCCAGTGTCGTACCATTTTGTGCTACCACCTCAGTTGGCCAACCTGCACAATATTTTTTGCATATCTATGCTATGGAAGTATATTTAGGATGAATATCATACAATCAATTGGGGTAAGCTAGACCTCAGGGACGATGTTTCCTATGAGACTAAATCGTTGTTAAAAATAGACCACAAGCAGAAGATGCTTCGTTAGAGGGTGATTGCTCTCGTTAAGGTTGTTAGAGATTACAATGGCGTTGAAGGAGTGACTTGGGAATTAGAAACTAACATAAAGAGGATACATCATGAATTTTTTACTTAAGTTTGTTTAGTTTTTTTTTTGTTTCGGGGACAAAAATGCCAAGGTGGGGAGGTTGTAACACCCGGTATTGTAAAAATAATTAATAATCAAAATTCTGAAAAAATCACGTAATGCAAGGATTTCACGGTTGTAAACTATGGGTAAGATATAATCAAAACTAATAGAAACATTATTGGTGTGGACCTTACATTTACAAAAAAAAATTAAAAATTAAGGGCACCGAGAAGATTTAGGTCATCCGGGCTCAACTTGTAGCAACTTAGAGCCGTCAGAAGAATTATGCTGATATACGTCGTTTAGATTTGGAGCTTAGCGTGGGTGATCATGTATTTCTGATAATCAAGGCCAAACCAGGGGTTATGCGATTTGGTAAGAAGGGTAAATTGTCACCGAGGTACGCAGGATCGTTTGATATGTTGGACAAAATTGGTATAGTGTCATACCGCTTTGCTCTTTCGCCTCAGTTAGCGAATGAGCACAACATTTTTCACGTATCTATGATATGGAAGTATATTAAGAATCCATCTCATATACTGAATTAGGGTATGCTAGACCTCTAGGACGATGCTTCCTACGAGACTAGATCGTTGGAGATAGTTACCACAAGCATAAGATGCTTCATAAGAAAATGATTGGTCTCATTAAGGTTGTTTGGGATAAGAATGTCGTTGAGGGAGCTACTTGGGAAGTAGAAATTACCTAGAGTGGCTACATACTGAATTGTTTACTCAAGTTTGTTTAGTGTTTTGGTTTCGGGGGTGAAAATTCCCAATGCGGGGAGATTATAACACCCGATTTTGTAAAAATATTTAATAATTGAAATTCCCCAAATAATTGCATCACGTAAGATTTTCACGATTGTAAACTTAGGTTAAGATGTCTGAAAAAATAATAGAAAAATTATTTGTGCAAACCCAATAATTACAAAAAAGAAAAATTAAGGCCATTGAGCAAATTCTGGTCATCCGGGAAAGACTTGTAACTGCTCAAAGCCGTCAGAAGAACTATGTTGATGCACGTCATTTGGATTTACAATTTAGTGTGGGTGACCACGTATTTCTAAAGATCAAGGCTAGAAAAGGGTTATATAGTTTGGCAAGAAGGGAACGTTGACACCGAGGTACATAAGATCGTTTGAGATGTTAGACATGATTGGTCCAGTGTCGTACCATTTTGCACTACCGCCTCAGTTGGCAATGTGCACAACATTTTTCACGTATCGATGATAAGAAAGTATATTCTAGATCCATCTCTTGTGCTGAATTGGTGTAAGCTAGATCTCCAGGACGATGTTTGTTACGAGACTAGGCCGTTGTCGATAGTTGACCACAAGCATAAGATGCTTTGTAAGAACACGATAGCTCTCGTTAAGGTTAATTGCGATAACAATGGCATTGAGGGATCGACTTGGGAATTAGAAACTACCATAAGGAGGTTACAACCTAAATTGTTTACTTAATTTTGTTTATTTTTTTGGTTTCGGGAATGAAAATTCCCAAGACGGGGAGGTTGTAAGAGTCGGTTTTCTAAAAATAATTAATAATTAAAATTCCCAAAAAATTCGCGTTACGCAAGGTTTTCACGATTATAAACTTGGGTTAAGATGTAATTAAAATTAAAGAATTTTTTTGGTATGGATCCAAAACTTACAAAAATAAAAATAAAAATTAGGGGCTCTGAGAAGATTTAGGTCATCAGGGCTCAACATGTAACTGCTCAAAGCCGTCAAAAGACCTCTTCTAATGTATGTCTTTTTAATTTAGAGATTAGTGCGAGTGACAATTTATTTCTTAAGATCATGGATAGACTAGGGGTTATATAGTTTGGCAAGAAGGGAGTGTTGGCACCGAGGTACAGAGGAACTTTTAAGATGTTGGACAATATCTTTCTAAGTGTCATACTGTTTGGCGCTGTCACCTCAGTTGGACAATGTGCACAATGTTTTTCACGTATCGATGCCACAAAATTATATTTCGATTCCCTCTCATATAATCAATTGGTGTAAATTAGACCTCTCGGATGATGTGTCCTATGAGACTAGACCGTTGCGTAAGCAGAAGATGCTTCGAAAGAAGATGATTTATCTCGTTAACGTTATTTGGGGGGTAAGAATGGAATGGAGGGAGCGAATTGGGAATTAGAAACTATAATGAGGAGCCTACATTATGATTTGTTTACTTTAGTTTGTTTACTGTTTTGGTTTTGGGGATGAAAATTTCCGAGGTGGGAAAGTTGTAACACCCAGTTTTGTAAAAATAATTAATAATCGGAATTCCCAAAAAATTCTTCTTATGCAAGGTTTTCATGGTTGTAAACTTGGGTTATGATGTACTCCAATCTTATAGAAAAATTATGTGTGTGGATAACACTTACAAAAAAATAAAAAATTAAGGACACTGAGAAGATTTAGGTAATCCGAGCTAGACATGTAATTGCTCTGAGCCGTCAGAAGAACTAAGCTAATGTATGCCTTTTTAATTTAGAGTTCAACATGGGTATTTATATATTTTCGAAGATCACGTATAGACTAGAGGTTACGCAGTTTGGTAAGAAGGTAAAGTTAGAATCTAGGTACACATGGCCGTTTGAGATTTCGGACAGGATTTGTCCAATGTCATACCATTTGGCTCTACCGCCTCAGTTGGCCAACGTGCATAACATTTTTCGCGCACTGATACTGCAGAAGTATATTTCGAATTCATTTCATAGAATCAATTTAGGTAAGATGGACCTCTAGGAAAATGTTTCGCGATTATAGACCACAAGCAGAAGATGCTTCATAAGAAGATGATCACTCTCGTTAAGGTCGTTTAGGATAAGAGTGGCACTAAGGGACCAATATGGGAATTAGAAACTACCATGAGGAGGCTACAATCTAAATTTTTTACTTACATTTTTATAGTGTTTTGGTTTCGGGGACGAAAATTCCCACGTTAGGGAGGTTGTAACACCCGATTTTGTAAAAATAATTAAAAATCAAAATTCCAGAAAAATTCACGTTACATAAGGTTTTCACGGTTGTAAACTATGGTTATGATGTAGTAAAAACAAATAGAAAATATTGGCGTGGATCCAATGCTTAAAGAAATGAAAAATTAACGCCACTGAGAAGATTCAGGTCATCTGGGCTCGACTTATAACTACTCAGAGCCGTCAAAAGAACTATGTTCATGTACGTTGTTTCGATTTAGAGTTTAGTGTGGGTTATCATGTATTTCTGATGATCGATGCTAGACCAGGGGTTATGCAGTTTGGCAAGCAGGGGAAATTTTCACCGAGGTACACAAGACCATTTGAGATGTTGGACATGATTGGTACAGTATCGTACCGTTTGGCACTGCCGCCTCAGTTGGCCAAAGTGCTTAACATTTTTCACATATCGATGATACGAAAATATATTACAGATCCATCTTATATAATCAATTAGGGTAGGCTTGACCTCCGGGAAGATGTTTCCTAAGAGACCGGATCATTGGCGACAGTAGTGCATCTCGATAAGGTTGTTTGGGATAAGAATGACGTTGAGGGTGCGAATTGGGAATTAAAAACTACCATGAGTAGGCTACATTTTGAACTGTTTACTTATGTTTATTTAGTGTTTTGGTTTCTAGGATGAAAATTCTTAAGGTGGGGAAGTTGTAACACCCGATTTTGCAAAAAATATTAATAATTGAAATTCTCGAAAAAATGGTGTTAGGTAAGGTTTTTGCGGTGTTAAACTTGGGTTACGATGTACTCAAAACTAATAGAAAAATTATTTGTGTGTACCCAACACTTACAAAAAAAGAAAAATTTAGGCCACTGAGAAGATTTGGTCATCCGGACTAGACTTATAACTGCTCAGAGCCGTCAGACGAACTATATGGATGTATGTTGTTTCGATTTAGAGTTTGATGTGGGTGATCTTGTATTTCTGAAGATCAAGGCTAGACCAGTTGTTATGCGGGGCAAGAAGGCAAAGTTGGCACCGAGGTACACAAGATCGTTTGAGATTTTAGACATAATTGGTCCAACGTCATACCATTTCACGCTACCGCCTCAATTGGCCAACTTGCATAACATTTTTCACGTATCCATGCGATGAAATTATATTTCGGATTCGTATCATATAATGAATTGGGGTAAGCCAAACCTACATGACTATATTTCCTACGAGACTAGACTATTGGCAATAGTAGACCGCAAGAAAAAGATGCTTCGTAAGAAGATGATTTCTCTCGTTAAGGTTGTTTGGGATAACAATGGCGTCGAGGGAGCGACTTGGGAATTAGAAACTACCATGAGGAAGCGACAACTTGAATTGTTTACTTATGTTTGTGTAATACCCTATACTTTTATGGGTAATTAAATTACTTGAGTTGGTGTAATTTAATACTCGGAGAAATGATTTGAGAAATGAAGTTAATAGATACAATATTAATTGGTGAGTTTTGGATTATTTTATATCATGTCGCGGTTGGAAAAAGACACAAGTAATAAAATTTTACTAGAAAAATACTTGCGGAGTTACATTGGATTTAAAATGATGAATTTTTGATAAGTGACTCAGATGGGAATTTTGAGTGCACGATTGGTCTCGGATGGACCGAAATAGTCAAAATAGAGTACTCGAGGGTAGTTTTTGGGTTCCGTGGGCTTTTTGGATCAGTAGGGACTCGAATTTGTGTATACGAGTCAATTTTGGGTTTAATAAGGGGAGAACCCTTATTTCTCTCTTATAAGGTCACGAGAGAAATGATAAAGAAGGAAAGAAAGAAAGAAAAAGAAAGAAAGAAAAGAAAAGAAGAAGAAAAGGGAGAAGAAGAGAAGATTCCGACCAAGTTTCGGCGGATCCCGACACGAGGTCGTCGGATTTATCCAACAAGGCAAGTACTTAACTTGCTTTAACTATTTATGTGTGTTTATAATTCATATTATAGTTGGTGTAAACTATATGATTTTTGGGTTGGGATTCTTGAACCAAAATGGGTTTTTGAAAATAATTTCATATAAATTGAGGTGATAACAACTCCATATGAAATCTGAGTTTAAATCCTTGTTTATGGTGTATTTTTGGTGAGAAATTGGAAGAGTTGAATAAAATTGAGGGTTTATCTAATTTAGGGTTTAAATCTCAGTTAAATTTAGGAATCCCATGAATATATTGATGTGTTGGTTAAAAATAAGTGTGTAGATGTTTATAGTGATGTTGGAATTGTTAAAAACCACAAATTTTGGAGTTGGAGAAGGTGATAAACTCCCGAACTGAACACGTAGAATCGGTAAGTTGCGGTTCGATTCGGTCACCGGACCGGTTCATTTTTGGGGCCATTGGTTCAGTTCGTTTATTGGTCACCGGACCGGTTCATTTTTCTTGCCATCGGTTCAGTTCATTTATGACAGTTAAATTTGAGAAATTTTTCTTGGACTAAAAGGATTGGAGAAGAATTCCTTTTGGAGATAAGTATTAGGGGATCATAAATAAAGTGTAAGGTCCCTAAAAGATTCAACGAGTGACATATAAATCTCGGATTAGCGGGAATAAGATCCGGGTTATAAATTTTATGAGTGTTTGGGACGAATGACACTCGGGAGTATATATATATATATATATATATATATATATATATATATATATATGCGTGTAGAATGTATGTGCCGATAATATATGAGTGAATCCGAATGCACTAGTAGGATGAAATATTAGAATACTAGGTAGACGTGATAAGATAATATTCAGAAGAAATTAATGAGATATTTGTTTCATAAGTGAGTGAATACTTATGGGATTAAATAAGTGTGTGTGTACGTATGAATTAATACGAATTGGTATATTCGGGACTATAGGTTAATGCCACGGGAGATAGGCATGAATAGCTGAATTTGATATATATATATATATATATATATATATATATATATATATATATATATATATATATACGGGTATAGAGACTGTATATATATGATATGATAATAAATATATCTCTATGTGTATGATATATTTATGTGGAACATACCCCTCTAGTGCTATCATGAAAGGCTGCGCAATGTGGGTGAATCCCCTGACCAGTGAAACAGGGAGAGTATAGTACCCAGGTCACAACGTCCAGTATTTAACAATGTGGCTTTTATCATGGGTGATACGTCTTGGGTATGATTCATCTCACTTTCAGATGATGAACTATGGCCGCTTCTCCCACGTTTGTGTTATGTTTTTATCAGGTCGGTGTGAGATCCCGACCGGTGGTACCCAGGATGATGTGTGTGTTCCCTGGAAGATGATAGCATTCTAGAGACTGCATCCATTAAGTTATAGCTCTGAGGGATGGTTATTATACTTATATAGTGTGTGATATATAAGTATGGATATACTTGATGTGCATCCATTAAGTGGATGTTACTATAAATGAATTCATTTGGGTTTTATCCGAATTGTGGATATTAAAATGAATGATTCTGAATATTACTTAAAGATATTTAGGTAATATATGAATGTGATGTTATTGATATTGCGGAGAGTTATTAATTCCGTAATTTGAATTTTTAGTCGGACGCGGTATGGGATGCGTCTGGACTAATTTGTTAAATTAAAAAGGAAACTTATTTTATATCGACCTTATAGTCATTTCGAATGCGTCGTTGCATCCGTAAGGGTTGAAATAGTTAAAAAAGTCTATTTGGATGTTGATTTTGGGTCTCGGGTCATTTGAAAATGAAAAGACAACCCAAAAGGGCATTTTTGTCATTCTTACAAGGGGATGAATAGAGATTTCGGATTTTGTCTTATTATAAGTATTTGGAGATTAGTTGTACGTGGGTTCATTCATCTCTTCTATACAAAATTGAGAACTCATCTTCCTAGAGAGAGTGAATGGTTGCTTGGAAAAAGATAAGCTTGCTTGGAAAAGAGGAGAACTAAGGCCAAAGGTCACCACCATCAACCACCACCGGAAGTTGGCCGGAGAAAGGGAGAACCACCTGTATTATTCAACTCCAAAGGATCAGATCTTCAGTAGAGGCAAGTATTTGATGATTACAATCTAAGTTTGTATATTGTCCATGTTAGAATAGTTATAAAAAGATGAGATTTTTCATGTTTGGAAGATAAAGAAGAGTTGTTAATTGATTTCTGAAAAATGGAAGTTTATAGGAATCAAACTCATATTGTAGGTAGATAGTGATGATTACAATCTAAGTTTGTATATTGTCCATGTTAGAATAGTTAAAAAAGATGAGATTTTTCATGTTTGGAAGATAAAGAAGAGTTGTTAATGGATTTCTGAAAAATGAAAGTTTATATGAATCAAACTCATATTATAGGTAGATAGTAATCCCCGAAATAATCATAAATCTGTTGAAGAAATTCTGAGAATCTATGGTGTGTTCTTGAAGATATCATGTATACAATTTTTTGGAAAAAAAGAGGATAAACATATGCTTTTAAAACTCTTGATGATTCTAGGATATTTAGAGCATTAGAAATCATTCACATATGTTGCTATATCATGTAGTAAGGTTTATAAGGAATTTGGGAAGTTAATATGAAGGTTTGAATGATTAAAAGTGATGAAACCCGTAGTAGAAGAAATGCAGAAAACTGGGCTATTATCTGGGCGATCGATCGATCGATCCCCTGCCTTCGATCGACCGAGCTCCCCAGAATTTCTGAAGTTGTTTCTTTTAATGCTTGTTCTTATCCCAAACCTTTTCTAAATCTTTGGTGATTATTAATTGGATATAATTGGACTTAGGAAGGTTCAGTAAGCCCTAGATAAGAATCGAATTAATGTGATCGGGATTTAATTGATTAGAATTATGATAATTAAATTGGAAAGAAATTTCGGTTGCTAGATTCATGTGTTGGATTCTAATTGGTATCATGAGGATTAAGGATAGGTCCAGTAGGGGAGGTTGAATATAACACCTGGGTAGCCTTAAGTTTACAAGTGGGTTTAGTCCTATGTGATAGAGGACGTGTTGATAAGAGATTTGAAACTATCGGTTTTAACCCTAATTAAGGGATAGTTTAATTCGTGGTAATTTGGGAGATAAGATGATATGGACCAGTAGGATATTAGTGATTTCTTACTGAATAAAATGTTGAGGAAAAACCTATTTGAACCTTGAGTAATGAGTGAGGCTCGGGGATAATTAAATTAAAGAAGTAAAGTCATAATATTTTAATACGTAGGATTTAAGAGATATAATGCTACGTATGGGAATTATCTTATGGTAGCGTGATTACCTTGTTGATATTATATCTATAGGTAGATGATAATGCCTATTTGATTGATTGATAATTTATGTGTATGACATACCTAGCTTACTTGCTATCGACGGGAGGTTTGCGCGTGAGGGCAGTCATATCCTGATGAATCCATGAGATTTTTTGATTTGTCGCTCGAGAACATAGGTCTATGAAAGACTTATCGGGGAGTTGATAAGTCCGCTGACTGTGGGAACATAGGTATGTGCATGTCTCGTGGGTATGAGAACTATGTTCACCTCCAATAATTGTGTCGATGTTTGTGGTTCGAGGAATCCTTACCGAACCTTTTGTCCCCTATTCGGCGACCTACGATATTGGGACGAGATAGTAGAGTAGTGCATGCACCGCAGTTGTGACTCGGGGTGTTGTATTATATATGTGTATATATATAATAAATGATTATATATGGTGGTTAAATCAATCTACTGTGTGATAATTGTAGATAACGGTGAATAGAGAAAGAGAATTGAACTAAGTTAATGAACAGTTATTCTTATAGATTTGAAAAGCTTAATTCATATTAATGAGAAACGTATATGAATGATTATATTACGTATGGTATGGGACATACGACGTTATGATATGGAATGGAATCATATTATGGAAATTAGTGAGGAGGAACCATTAACTAGGAGGTTAATAGGAAACGTTAAGTGTGCACTCTAGATGAGAGGTGAGAATAGCAAGTGAGAGTTGAATACTAACATGTACATAATAAATGCTTTATTGCACTTGTTAAATACTTGCTGTTTTAAAAATAATTATCACATCGGGCTCTGACCCGTTTCCTTGCATATTATCCTTTCTATTGTACCTTATATATTAGGTGTCCAGTAGCAGGGACGCCAACCTTAGGGAATTATGCCGAGCTATGGAGCTATGGAGTACTGCTTAGACGCCTATCTTCTTTTGATTTATAGTGATCATTTATTTAGGCCATGTCACCCAAAGGAAGTTAGTTATCTCTTTTCTATCTGAGTCAAATACTCTCTTATACTCGTGTCATTTTCATACATTTAATATTGTTGGGATTACTATATTGGATTATTATTTGGGAATGTTTATTCCAATTGCATTTAAATTCTTTTGTGTTATCTGTTCGGTTATTAGTGATGTAGAATAATATGTGTAGTGTTATTTGTAAACTAAAAATGGTTTTGTTGAATTAAAATTTGGAAAGTTTTTAACACTAGCTTAATTGGGTATTGGGTGATTTGTAAATGTTTTCGACAGTCATGCTAAGAATGAGCCAACTATATATTCTGTTTTAATTTAGTATGGGATTGGCTACCCGGTATTTAATTAGGCGGGGTGTTACAAGAGTGCTTATCGTATTGAGGATATTCTTGATGAGTTTATGCTTCATATACCCTTGGTCAGCTTCATAGGCATTAGAACTTCAAGAAATTCCGGCCTTGGGGTCCACTCCATAAAGTCTCTTTCGATATACAAAGTTCGTTGCCTTTTTCCCCTTAATGTCTGTACAGTTTGTCACTGTTCAGACGGAGTACTGCACCAGAGTTATTAAAATTGTGTAGTTTGAATTACACCGCTACCATCTTCATATCCATTAGAAATTGGATGTTTGTTCAGTAATTTATAATTCTTCATTTGTTGGAATGGAAACCTTATTAATTAAAGCGCACAACAATTCAGTTCAGTACAATTCTCTCTTATCTCATTACTTTTATGTTGCTTTTGTTCATTCATTTGGTTTGTTCATTTTTTATGCAAGTTATTAATTTTTGAATGATTTGTATACTAAGATGCTTGATAAGCTTGATGGATTATTGAGCAGGTGATACTCAAGTCTTAAGCTAAGGTCCTTGAGCATGATCAACATTGTATTATTAATATGTAAGGGAAATTATGGCAACTAAGTCTTCAGCTAACATATGTAATATATGAGAGATTTGGGTTGGAACCTTTTTATCGAGTTCTATTGGTGACAATTTCTCGACAGTAGTATTAGTATAACTAACAGTTACATTTTATTGTTTACTGGAATACGCATGGCATACCCAACATACATAGTATTCAAGGGACTAAATCTAGGTGTTTGCAATTTGTGGTAAGCAACACAAGCACACGTCAATGGATACAAAGGCACCGGATATAAAAAATTTGAGTCCAATGAACTTGCTCAGCATGGGTATTCCGAGTACACGAGGGAGGCTATCACCGCATCAATACCCCCTACGATTGATATACCTAGACTTCACTAAGCCCTTGTCTAGGTTTAGAACGACCTGTTGTATTACCACGGTTGTGTCGTTGTTTTTTTTCGTTTATTTGTTATTCTATGTTCATTTTGTACTTGGTGCCAATAAGGGGTTATTTGATGTTAAATTAAGTTTAAATAAGTTTAATGTGTACTGGATATTTGGAATATCAGAAATATAAATGAAATGTTATAAATTTTTTAGACTTATTACATGTCTATGATATTTATTTTACTCTCATCATTTTATCATTTTGTGAAAATATAAAGATATTTGTAACAACTTTTATCACATTTAACCAATTCAATTTTTGTAACCGTTAATAGCAGTCACAAATTTGCCACTAGTGTCAATTTTGTAACTGATAATAGCGGTTACAAATATTATATTCGTAACTGCTGACAACAGTTACAAACAACTGTTATAAATTGGGGTCATTAGTCATAACCCCCATAGGGGTTATAAAAATTTGTGACTGCTGTTAGGAGTTACAATTTTTCTTTTGTCACCCCCTAAATTATGACGGTAAATAGCAGTTATAAAGGTCATTTGTGACTGCTAACAGCACTCACAAATATCCCATTTTGGTGTAGTGCTCTAAGCCTGTCCTGACTAAGAAGGAGCATAAGGATATAGATTTTGATCCATCATTCACAAATAAAGGCCTAGTATGTGTTAACATGCCCCATAAATATGCTTTGATTTTACTCTACACATAGTAAAATTTGACATGAAGATATTACAGGTCAATTAAAGGAGATATTTTTGGAGATTATGTACTTCAGTTTACTACTCAAGATCGACTGCACTATCCAGGATTTGGATACCAAGGTAAGGACGATAATTGGTCAAAATGGAAATTTGGAAACACCATTAGTGCAGATACAAATACCCATCAAGTCAGCCTTATCAACCGCAAGATAAAATTTCATGTTATCTAGTCGGAGTGACCCTATAATCCCTTTATGGGCAGGGGATGGCTCGATACTATGAGGGTTTTCTCTTCATCTCTTCAATAAAAGCTCAAGATTCTGAGCGATTATAGAGTTATGCATATCAGGGGAGACTAAGCGATGACCCATAATTGCTTTGTAGCAGCTATCAAAACCAATACAAATTAGTCCAAGAAGAGCCATAATGATGGCGATTCAAAGACTATTAGCCCAAGTAAAAATAAAAAGGAATTCAGTCGGGGTTTAAGGAGAACAAAATGGCTCGTACCGAATGACTAATGTAAGAACTCGTCACTATTCCTATAGATTCAGTCTTTCCCGATGAAGTCTTCCTGGCCAGATTGGAGTTTCCCATGAAAGAAGAAAAGAAACTCATTTACTTTTTTAGAGAAAATGCTAACGTCTTCTCTTGGAAACCTTATGATCTTATGGGTATATATATACAAACATTGCATGTCATTGGTAACATATGAATCCAACCTACCTATCAATTAATAAGAAGCCAAGGAATTCAACACCAGAGAAATTACGAGTCGTAGAAAATAGAGTAAAGAGTTTCCTCTATGTTGGATCCATCAGAGAAGTCCAATTTTAGACTGGATTTGTAATACTGTCATGGTTATAAAACAGACCAGAAAATAGTGGGTTTGCATTAATGTCCTGGATCTCAAAAATCATTATCAAAAAGATATTTTCTGCTGCCTTAGATTGATCAGCTCATGGACTTAACAATCGGGCACAGAGTTTCATGAAGCCTACTTAAGATACAATTATATATTTTTGCTGGGCCCAGATCAAGAAAATACTTTTTTAATTATGACCTTAGGTCTTTACTTTTACAAATTAGCGACCTTCAATTTGAAGAATGCCGAAGAAACCTATCAATGTCTCATCACCCAGATGTTAAAAAATAGATTGAGGTAACTGTGAAGGTCAAAGACCTTAAGATCTTCAAAAATATAAGAGAAAGTTGAATGCCTCCTAGTGTCTTCAGAGTCAGCTTCAAGAAATTTTTGGTCTACTTGGTGACACAAAGGGGGTCAAAGTGAATTTAGATTAGATCAAAGCATTGAATGATATCATGAATTTAATCCAGATTAGAGATGTCTAAGTCCTCATTGGGATGTTATTAGTGATCAATCAGTTTATATCTCGATCATGAGAGAAGTGTTGACCTTTATTTGAAGCTCTTAATAAAAGAACACAATTATATGGACATAGGAATGTGATCGAGTATTGAAGGGAATTCAACATTACATAGGATCACCTCCCTTGCAGTCAATATTGGTCGACGAGGAAGATCTCTATTTATACTTCGTTATTTCACCACATGCTACAAGTTGGGCACTCATCCGATTATAATATAAAGAATAACTACCAGTATACTACATTAGCCATACTCTCCTTGAGGAGGAAAAAAGATACATGCCTATTGAGAAGATGAGCGTGGCCCTAGTAATGTCTGTAATAAAGTTAAAGCATTACCTTGGTGCCCTCACAATAGTTATACCAATGACTTATCCACGAAAGGAATTTCACAACAAGGTAGACATGTCCAACAAAATGATGAAGTGGTCTTTGGAGTTGACCCAATTTGACACCAAGCATGGGCGCAACATTTAATATTAGGGGCAATTAAAGGGAGATTAGGCTGATTATGCCACATGGATTGACACGAGGCATCTAAAAGTTAAGGCGGTGTAATTGGTCGAATGCCAAGGGGAGGCTAACAGAGAATCAAGGAAGATGACAACATTTCACGGGAAATTAACCAGTTACGATTCTACTACCTTAGAAATAAGATGAAGGAAAAGAGACCTAGATTTGTAGGAACCTTTTACATTTAAATAAGGGCAACCCCATTCGTTTTGGGGATATTCGTAGTATTCTCCTTACGATGACTTGGACTCTCAGCTAGAAATCCTAGCACTCCAATAGAGCTTCTATGTTAGTAATTAATATGCAATTCCCCTCCTTTCCACGTGGACATAGGCACAAAGATCTACCGAACAACGTACAACATGTGTCACTTTTTATATTACAATCATATTTAAGGGTCGATTAGTAATATTGCATTCGTTGTGGGTGTGATTAGGGGTGTTCACGGGTCGGTCGGTTCGGTTTTGACCGGGTTTTTTGGGCCGAACCGACCATGTCGGTTTTTGGAGGGGGAGAACCGAACCGAACCGAAAATGCTGAAAAACCGAACCGAACCGAACCGAACCGAATCGGGTCGGTTTTTGATAGGGCCGATTCGGTTTGCCCGTCGGTTTTTGACAGGGCCGGTTTTATACAGGTCCGGTTCGGTTTTTTCCTTTATTTTAATAAAAAATATTTTTTTTAATACCTAATATAAATATAAAATTAAAAAATATAATATAATATGTCAAGAATAATATAAATATAATATAAAATATAAAATTAAAAAGTATAAAAATTAAATCGGTTCGGTTCGGTTCAAAATCTGTTTTTTTATGCCAAAACCGAAAACCGAACCGACCCTGTTGGTTTTATACCTGATTAAACCGAACCGAACCGACCCTAAAAAAAACCCGGCCCAAAAATTTTCGGTTTGGCTCGGTTTTTTTGCACACCCCTAGGTGTGATACTCTACAGGAATATAATTTTTTTATCATACTTGTATGGAAAGATATATGAATCAGACTAATAAAGCATCAAACTTTTTACAATTCTAAAATTTCTACAATGTTTTATCCATTTTCTTGAAGTAGCACAAAGTTGTCTGTCATTCCAAAAATCATTTTTTCATCATAAACATATTTGATTCACCACAAAATCATGTATGGAATTGTACCAAACTTTCAAAATCAATATTATAAATCATTAGTACTAATAAAAGTGCAAGTAATACATTTAATCCATCGAAAAGGTGTTTTGTGGTTACACTTACTAATACACCAATAACACACATACTTATACACAACCTATATTTTAACTGTCATTCAAGAAAACTCAAATTTACCATATAATCTCTTCTAAAATTCATGTCTGATCATCGATTAGATATAAGTACTACTCATAAATAAACCTAATAGTTTAAATTTCACCAAGAACACTTAAATGCAACAATTCAAGTTTTAAGATATACTCTATCTCTCCTAAAGAACACCTAATATAACCCATACAAATTCTCAATTTTATGTGTGTGTATATACGTGTAGAAACCACATTCGAGGACTCCCCTAAGTCCCTTATTATGACCCTAGCACCTCCCCAATTCACTACAAACCCTAGGTCATACTCCGAGTACCGATCTAGGGGCCATCGCGATCCCAAGCCCCGTTTGACTCCGTTCAACTTCATCGTCATAGAAAAAGCTCAATGGACCTTCGAAGGGAACTGAATCCACTTTATAATGTTCCGCCCCGTGTGCAAAATGGCATAATCGTTCAGATGAACGAACCATTTTCCTCTGAAAATTGATCCGGAGGCCATTGGGTGCTCCCGAGCTCCGTTTGACCAAATTCAACTCTTCAGCTCGACTAAGACTGAATGAATCCTTGAAGGGCATTGGATACCCTTTCCAACGGTCCGCCCTGTGCATGAATCATTCTTATGGCACAGACGAATGACTCATTTTACTCTGAAAGGCCATCGGGGGCTTCTGGCCCCATTTTACCAAAGTCAACTCTCCTAACCGAGCGAAGGTATTAGGAATAATGAAGTGCCTCGCACAACCTTTCTAATAGTTCACCTCGTGTGCGATTCAGACTAAGGATTTGGATGAAAGATTCATCATTGTCCGACGATCTTCCATCCAAAGGACTGATGGCATTTTCGAGCCCTGTTTGACCTAAAGTAAACCCCCAAACCCGGGAGCGGACCAAAGGACTCTTAAAGGTATCTGAATTATCTTTCTAACGGTATGACCTGTGCACTATTTGGTCTTACAGATTGCATTTAATGACCATTTTCCAAAATTTTTGTACGAGACTGCCAATCGACAGGTCCATTTCTTTGCTTATCGACAATGTGTCTTGGGCTACTTGTCGATTGGCAGGGAAATGACAGTGCTGATCGGTAGTTCCCCTACCCTATATAAGGAGAGCGTGAGATCACTTCGAGAGGTACCCCACATCTATTAATATCAGTGATCTCAACAACATTCTTCCGTAATCAGCGAAGTTTTCTTGTGTGAAATTCCTTTCCACCTTCCATTCCCATCATTATTATACCCAATTTTGCAAAAATCACCTTACCTCTCATCCAACGTTCATCCCAACTTGCAATGAATCTCATCAAGGATCAAGTCTTCAAAGAAGGTCCAAATATCATTCTCTCTCTTTAAATTTCTTTATTTTCGCATTATTTATATAAATTCTTAATTTAACTTTTACTTTAGAACATACACATTAATATCTCATCCTTTATTAGCTATATTGCACCTAATTTATTTTCTATAAAAAAAACCCAAAACAAAGAAAAAGAGGGTTACACGTATAAATTTTGACAAAATTATTCACCACATTTTCTCAAAACTAAAAATATATTTTCTACACACACACATATAATAAACTCCCGCTTGAATCTATAGGATAAACTGCATGCGAACTACGTGGACTTTGATGCCTGTATAGGCTATATAGGCATCTCGGACTAAAATCTGAGACTCGAGTCATATTTTCATATTCTTATCATTTTCCCCATTTTATCCATATCTTATTCATATATATCATACTTGTGTTTTATCTAACACATATTATCGTTTCATCATAACGATCAATATCTTGATAATCGTACATCATATTTTTTAATTATTATTTTGAGAACATTCCTATGGATGATCTCACTCCATCTTTTCCATGATGCGATTCGAGCGATTCTGATGTCCACTTATATATACACGCACACACTTCACTGAGAAATTAAGGAAAATAGTAACATAAGCCCATGAGAGACTGACAGGGAGGTATGGGTGGCTAACACCTTCCCATTCCATAACTTATCCCCCGAACCTCTGAACTATTGGTTTCACAAGCATCAGTTTGTCTTTGATGCCGTTCTCTTGAGACGACAACATGTTCTTTTACTTATTTTGTGCAAAATAGATTGGCGACTTTATCTCCTTACATCACCCCATACCGACGACGGCCGAAGAATAGAAAGGGCGCGAGCTCTTTTCTCTCCTCTCCACCGTTCGCACGAGCACCGACCCCGAGAGGAGGAATAGGGATGGACATAGTGGCGACTCCGCTGGGGATGGAGTTTTACTTAAGAGGGATAGACGCTGTTTGGATGGGTGTTATCATTTTCTACTTGTGTGCGTAGGCACCTACATGTATGTTCCCCTTTCCTCCTCTATTACTTCTTGTATATATCTACCTCATGTTTATATCACCTCTTAAGTTTCACTTCTCACACTTGTAAATATCTCTATGTACACCTCACACTACTTACCCTTGTATATAGGTTCACTTATATCCACATGTTTCACACACCACTTAGAATATCCATGCTTAGGTGTCACTAGCCCACACCTCCACTTTTCACACTTGTATATATCCATGCTCACTCACACTTATCACACACCACTTATAGTTGATCCATGGTTTGGCTCACTATCACAGTCAATTATAAATATTCACACATAACTCATTCTCACGTATCCATGCATAGTGTAATATTCATGCTCCATATAGATTTACTTTTCATGATACTTGTACATTCTTTCTTATTAGTATAGTGCTCATCATGCCAAATAAGATACTATCTCCATAATATGCTAATCAAGAATTATGCATTTTGCACACTACATCACCAAGAGAATGGCTATTGACCAAAATTTTGTCCCATACTAGGGGGTCACTTTATGATGGGTGTTGGTCCAGCAGGTCGTAGTTAGCCTAAGCAATATAACTCTCACATTACATTGACCAAGTACCTTCGACGTATATTGAATAATTCCCCTCGCATCATACCGCTTGACCGAAGTCATGATGGGGTGCATATAACAGGGAACTTGTTCACTTACGTCGAGTGTATCGAATTCTCTCTCACACATACTATCCTCACGAGGTATATAGTGATTTAATTCACGTACACTCAGGTATATCAAATGGCTTGTCCACACATACCGATTGCCCTTAAATGTAAGACGTATATCGTGGAAGGAATCCTAAAGGGGGGAATATTTCCACTAACCCAACAACTTCATACCCTCATATAGGCGTTAAACCAAGGGCACTCATATTTACTTTACTGGTTACTACCCAAAACTCTGCCAAAATATTGGGTTGGTATGCTACCTAAATTTTTGCGTGATTTCATCTTTTTCCAAAACGGGACCCTATCCATGAGCCTGTCAACTAGTCAAACCATCTTTTACATATTTTTTAAACCCAAAATTTCCCAGGCTAGGGTCCCGTCCGACCTTTCTTTTTGCATTTAGGTAAACCTAATACAAGTGAAAACATAAACATAATAATAATCATGCTGAGACTCTTCTCTCGTTTTTCCTCCTTCCTTACCAAAAGTGTGAAAAATATTTTTCCCCCTCTTATCAAAATATAATTTTTTTTTACCCTCATTTTATCGAAAAGTATTCCAAAACAGTTTGTCCTCCTTTTTAAAAAGGAAGGTCAAAAACATTTTCCTCTTTTCTAATAAAATATTCTCCTCTTTATTTTAAAAATAAATTGGAATCATTTTTCCCTCTCAAGTTGATCACATACTCGACCCTTCGCCTAGATCCCTATTGGCTTCGATCTTTTGTCGAACCGCCCTGAAGCTCCATCAGTTCTCCCATTACTTCCTTCGAGTTCGGAATCTACCTTCACCAACTTTCCATGGAGAACGCAGACCAAGTACCGAATGTGCAGCCTGATTTGATGATGGTCCTAGCCCAACTTACTGCCAAGATTGACAACTTTAAAATCGAAGTTCATGAGATACAATTAAATCAGGTCCCTATTCCAAAGAGCCCGAGGTCCTCTTCCCTCGTGCTACCAGAACCTGTGCCTATTTGGGCCTCGAAAGAATATCAGCACGCTCCACGTGCTCCTCCTGCTAATAAGCCTCCGCCAGTCATCTCCCTATGCCAAATCTTGCCCAACCAGGGGCTAACTTGCTAGTGCCTGCCATTTCGAAGGAAGAAGAATTGAACAAGGTCAAGGAGGACCTTAAGCTATTGACCAAGAAGTTTGATCAGGACCGAATCTCTGGGAACTACATGGATTACATCCATATGTCTCCCTACCCTAAAGAAAGGGTATCAAAAAAATTCAAGATGCCCAACATTGAGAAGTTCGGGGTAGCGGCCCCCCAATTGTTAATCTTCGAAGTTACCACCGATCCATGACTCTCTTTGGTGCCACTGAGGAAATAATGGTCCAAATATTCCAACAGATTTTGAAGGACAGTGATCTTCGTTGGTTTCCATCCCTCGAGGAATCCAAAATTCACAGTTGGGAGGATATTTCCCATAAATTCATGTCGTAGTACAAATACAACGAGGAATTGGAGGTTACACACCGTGATTTAGAACTTCTCAAGCAGAACCCAAGAGAAACTATCACTAATTTCAGAGCAAGATGGAGGGAGAAAGCGACCACCATGACCAATCGCCTTCCGAAGAGGAGTAGGTTAGTATTATGAAGAAATAATTCTTACCCCATGTCCGAGCGATGATGGGGGGATAATATTACCCCAATTTCGGAACCCTATGGGAACCAGGAGTGGAGATTGAATAAAGTCTTTCCAAGAGAGAAGTTGAGCCAAATAAAATATTTGAACAGTTTACTTTAGGAAAAAATGAGAAACCTGCTACAATCTCGATCCTCAATAATATCTTAAAGCCTGCTACCTCTTGGACACCAGAAAGCCACCTAATCCCTCCAGAAAGGAATACACTGATCTTCATGCTCCCCTCTCCAAAGTCTACCAATCCCTTTTGAGCTAAAATCTCATCAAGCTGTTGGATCCTCATCCATTACCAAACCCATTTCCCAAAAATTTCAAACCAGACACCCATTTTGATTTCCATCAAACTGTCGGCCATACCATTGATCAGTGCTTCCATCTTCAAAATGTAATCCAAGGTCTGATTGACCAGGGTATTATCGCCCCACCAGCCAATCCTAAACCAAACACTAATCACAATCCACTTCCAAATCATGCAAATGCCATCTTTTTAGAAAATGACCTCGAATTCGACCCATCTACCCAGATTGTACCCAATAAATCACTCAGTTATACTTATAAATTCACCCAAACCCCTTAAAGTTTGCCCATATTTTCTCCTAAACCCTACCTATTTTTGCTGACCAAGCTCTATCACTTCTTATAGGAGCATGCATTGCCGTTCATACTCATTTTGGGGAAAAAGATATGGAATTACCAGTGATACTAAACCAACTCCTAGAGTTCGGGCCGAAATTTCCCTAAAAAATGACCATGGATTGCGAGAAGTTTAGCACACTATTTATAGAAGCCTGAAAGTGGGCTCAAGAGTTAGATAATTGAGTGGTACCCATTGATGAAGTCAATTTAAACGATGCAGTATGGATTATGGCAGGCTTGTTCTGACAGACCAATGAGAATTCGAGTATGTCTGAGTTACTCAATGCCTTAAAGCTACAAGGTCGATTGGTCTCTTCACTTATACATCTCCCTAAAGATATATATGAAGAAGACATCGAGTTTGTGGAATGCATTGACTTCTCATGGCAAGCCAACATCGTTGCTACCAGATGAGGGGACGAGTTTGATAGTTCATATGAAGAGCCAATCTAGGAAAGGGATAATCCAATAATTAGTGTATGTGGGATGATATCATTTGAAGATCTGCTAGGAGAAATCAACAAAGTAGCCGAACAACTCGAGATAGATGTAAAAATGGGGTTTCTATTCTTTCCCTTTTCTGTGAACCATCTGACAAGAGTTGGGAGGCACTACTAGAGTCTGAATCCTCAGTCAGCAGGGACATATAAAGGAAAGGGTTTTGTCAAATAACTCCCTATGACATAAATGACCATTGAGGAGAGCAAGATACTCGACCATTTAAATAAAACTCGTGCCAACATCACGTTGTGAAGACTCTTCATGTTTTCCCAACAACACTAAAATGCTCTGATAAAATTGCTTACCGGGCCCATAGTCCCTCCTTCCACCACTCTAGATTAAGCTGTGCACTTGGTCGGATCCTAAACCTCTACTACAATACTATCTCTCTCTGAGTAAGAAATACCTAAGTTTAGCCCTAATCACAATTATGCTCTCAATATCTCCATTGAAGTAATGGGGAAGACAATCCCTCTCCCACTTGTCGATAACGGAGTAACACTCAATGTTTTCCCATTAAGAACCTTTAACTGCTTGGGTTAAAAAGTAAGAGACTTAGATCCAAATTTCATCGCGGTGCGTGCTTATGACAATACTCATCGAGAGGTGATGGGATCTATAAAACTTACAATAGGGGATGGCCCTATAAATCCCATTATCGACTTTTAGGTCATCGACATACTGATTTATTATTCCTATTGTTCGGTCAATTGTGGCTTCATAGCATTAAAGGGGTATTTTTCCTCTCTCCATCAGAAACTGAAGTAGCAGGTCATCACCATATTGGGCGAAGATGATAATATCGAGAATGCAAGCACCAATAATTCGGTTCTAGAGATACAATATAAGGCTAATGGCATGCTGCTTTCCAGCTTCTGATTCGAACTACTTCCACTCCGAATAGGGTATGATTTCGAAGATAGAGTCTGTCTAGAGCACAAGCCTCACGGTAATGTCAACATGATACATATGTTCAATAATATGCATTTCGTAATCGAACTGGGGATGGGACGACGACAACTTGGGATATCATAGTGCTGAAAAAGGTCTTTCCTCCATGTGGCTTGGGTTATCAAGATTCATTAGTGGAACTCAGAATGCTCCGCCAACCTCGGTTAAAGAGAAGTTTAGAAAGTACCAATACTGTTTTGGGGGATTCCTTGAACAAAATATTCATCAAAGAGGGTGAATATTTCCCCTTTATGGCTTTCCCGAACCATGGTATGATCATGTGGACAAGAAGATGAAGCCAGGGATGGAGATCTTCTTCCAAGATAGCTACTCATGGGGGGAAAGTTCCCAGCATCAAGTGAAACCACTCGTTGAGAAAACTACAACTGTTACCGAGGTTTTTGAAAGAAGTGACTCTGAGGATTCCTTCAATTTATATACAATGGGACTGACACGCTGCATGATCCGCCCAGACACTACATTATTAGATCCATCCATCCATCCATCCATCCTAATCAAGACTACTAATGTACCCCTCCTTAACTAGAATGCTATACCAGTTCCACCTGCTGAAATGTAACCCAACCTAGATGCTTATCCTATTTCTTATTCTTTTGTTATTCCTCCTTATTCTGATCATAATGTAATTATGACATCCTTTGATGAGGTTCTCAACGTTATTTTTCCCGAGAATAAAAGAAACGAAGATTTTGAGTATATTGTTGTTCCTTACATTAATTGTCTTGATTCTAATCCAACTCTTGATGATGATGATTTTGCAAATGAACAATTGTTAACCGATCTTAATAAGGTTAATAACAAATATCATAATTGCGTTAAAATTAATGAAGATGAAACTGCTGTTATTAATCTCAGTTCTAGTAGCCAACTGCGTAAGATTAGGATATGGTCCACCCTTGATGAGCATGAACACGCGCAACTCGAAGAATTACTAAACGAATTTGTGGACATCTTTGCATGGTCTTATGATGACATGCCTGACATCGATCCAAAGATCGCCCAACACAAGATTCCAACTCTCCCAGAATGTAAACTGGTCAAACAGAATCTGCAAAAGCTCTGCACCGAATAATCGCTCAAGGTTAAAGAAGAGGTGGTCAAACAGTTAAACGTAGGCTTCATTTGGGTGATTGAATATCCCACATGGTTAGACAAAATTGTACCCATGCCAAAATCAGGAGGAAAGGTTTGCTTGTGCGTTGATTATCGAGATTTGAACAAAGCCTCTCCAAAAGATGATTACCCACTACCCAATATCGACATGATTATGGACAACACGACCAATCATGCTCTTAAGTCACTCATTGATGGGTTTGCCGAATACAATAAGATTAAGATGCACCTTGATCATCAAGAAAAAACCACTTTCATCACCCTTTGGGGAACGTTCTGTTACACTGTTATGCCATTCGGTCTAAAAAATGCAGGTACTACGTACCAAAGGACCACCACGACTATCTTGCATGATCTGATACGCAAAGAGGCCGAGGTCTATGATTAGGCATAAATTCTTTCGAATTTATCCCCTTAATTTAGGGATTTTTATCATCTCGAATAATGTAAAATGTGTTGATTTATCTCATTTCTTTGCTAATGACTCCTTCTAACAAGTACATCTAGTTTTGTATATTTTTCATGAATTTTGCAGGAATTTAAAGTATCGAGAAAGAAAGAGATTGGAAAAAACATTGAAAGAAATAAAGTCATAAAGGGCATTTTCGTAACTTTGTAGCCTTTTTTCAGAGGTGGGGCCAACTGGAAAGTTGAAGATCTTTCGATTACGAGAACACTGAAAAAAATGGCACTTCAATCCGAGTTACGACGAAGAAGTTATGATCAGTTGAAGATGAGAGAAGTCAAAGAAAAAAGTTCTGCACGAAAAACAAGGGCGATTCGGACCTATTAAAGATAAAAGGTCCGGACCGGTTGCCCACAAAATCTCTGAATGAAAAATAGGTACGATCTGGACCTATTAAAAATAAAACGTCCGGACCGCCCCTGTGCAGATGCCTGACTCAAATAAGGGGGCGATCCGGACCGCCCAGTCCCGCTAATCCGGACCGCTTTGGATTTTCTTAGAATTTTATTTTCTTTCTTAAGAGTTTTATGATTGGATAAATCTCTTGTAAATTCCTGGGGCTATTTATTCAAGGTTGTTACATAATATTAGGAGTTCGAAAAATTAGGTTTCCAGCAATAGTAGAAGGGTTTTGTAACCAAAAACCCTACTTTTGTAAAAGAATGAATTTTGACTGAAGATTGAAGTTTTATTTATGGGATTTCTTCAATACAAGTAGGGGTGGCAATTCGTGTTAGTCGTGTCATTTTCGGGTCGTGATGATTTTGATTTTATTATAAGTTTTAGGTAATCTTAAATCTATACAAGCTAATCGTGTCATGTTCGGGTTATTACCATAAACGGGTTATCGTGTCAAAAATTGCCAGCCCTAAATACAAGTAATATTTTTCCTTTGATTCTTCAGTGTTTACTCATATTAGTTATTTTTTTTGATTCAGCACGTTCTTCTTCCCCATTCTCCATATAGTATGATGTTTTATATTTCAAAAATTGTGTTTTTATTTAGTTTAGTTATGTCCGGCTAAGTTTTTAAGGGTTGAGGTGCATGAACCCAACCCGATGTAATTCACCATAATGGGAAATAAATTTTTGAATTTGAATCTTATAGGAATCGTGTTGCACAACTATCGTAGCCGTCGTAGGACTTTTAATCTCGTTTGCCATAGGTAACCGGGATGCAGTGCGACGCATGTGTTAGTTAATGTGACACCGCTTTATTCTTGCCTTTGATTTCATATGATGAGGGCTTCGTTCCTTCATATACGTAATGCTTAGGATTAATAAAGACCGGGTTCGTTTAAAGTTTTAATTCCAAAATCTAGTATCCTATTAGGTGAATTACTAGGGTGTGGGGAATTGTAACTCGACCTATTGTTTCCGTTCGTAGTTAATTCCTCCATATAATTGTCATTTGTTCTTAGGTTAAATAGACTAGTTTGTCCTTCAATAGTTTAGTTCGTAGATATACTCCCATTCAGAGCATCTTTTCATTTCTTTTTAGAGTCAAGTTAGGGTTCTCTATCTCTCCAACGTCATCACATCTCCACGTCCTATTTCCCTGAGGATCGATACCCCGTCTTACCGGGTTTATTACTTTCGCGATCGGTTTACACTTAAAGCGTAATTAGCATGCACTTTAGACATAAATTGAGTCGCGTCAAGTTTTTGGCACCGTTTCAGGGGATTTTGGTAGAATGTAGGTTAGATCGTGTTAATCTATAACCTTGTACAAAAATTCAAAAATTCATAAAAAAAAAGATACAACATCTCTCAAAAGCCTGTTAATACAAAATCCACACCAAACTTCCCAAAGCACTCCTACGCGCATTCACAAAAACTCGATTGTCAAGTAGAACCCAAATAGTCCACACACGCCTAACAATCCTAAATTTTGGGTTCCAGCTCCTACACCGCGAAACTCAACAGCAAGCTACCCATCTAGTTACACTTCAGGTTACACTCCTAGTGCACCGAGTGAGGATACCGAGTCGTTAAGTGAGAGAGCCATGTCACAACACGGAAGCGTAGATGTAGGGGAGGGAGAGGCACCTTATCGACCCTTGAGAGAATTCTTGTACCCTGAGCGGTCAGTCACTCCGGGCTGCATTTTGCTCCCATATAATGCAGGGAAATTTCATTTTTGGAATGTCATGATCCAAATCCTTCCCACATATCATGGAATGGAATCGAAAAATCCCTATCTCCACATTCGGGAGTTTGAACAGGCGTGTGAGACGTTCAATGATCAAGTATGCACAAAAGATGTGATCCGCCTCAAGCTCTTCCCATTTTCTCTCAAGGATAAAGCTAAGACTTGGATATGGTCTTTACTTCCTAATTCGATTACGTCGTGGAACGAGTTAAAATCCAAGTTTCTCAAGAAGTCCTTTCCTCCACATCGAACGAACTCCATTAAGGCTCAAATTCAAATCCCGACAATTAGAAAATGAACCGTTTGATCGATGTTTTGAGAATTTCAACGAGTTAGTTACTTCATACCCTCATCATGTACTTGATAAACAGCAAGTCATTTTGTTCTTCCATCACGGGCTGAACATCAACTCCGAACAACTTGTTGAAATAATGTGCGATGGCCCCTTTATCGAATTAGATGCTAATGATGCTGAGCTCCGTTTGAGGTATGTTACTGACACCACTCAAGCATGGGATACATCTGACCCTAGCGCTTAGAATAGAACTCATCAAGCGTCCACCACTCCATCAGTGTCCGGTTTATTCAACGTCGACAAAGATACCATGAGGGACCATCTACTCGATGAAATTGAGAAAGGAATGAGAGAGTTACTCGCTGCATGCGTGATAGAAACAACTGACCCATCCATACCCCCATTGAGAAGGTATGTACTATTTGTGAGGCGGGACATTCAACTGAGGAATGCCCAACAATACCCGTGTACAAAGTCATGCTTCAAGAGCAAATGAGTGGTGTAGGAGAATTTAAGGGTAATCTCGGTGCCCCGCACGAAAATTCTTACAACCCCTCATGGAAAAACCATCCTGGAAAGCTATGGGCAACAACATGCTGCGTTGAATCCTAATTCACACGTTGCCCTACCTCCACCCCCTCCTCAATTTTAGCAAGCACCACTTCCAGGCCCATACATTACCCCACCGCGGAGATCTCTTGAGGATAATTTGAATCAATTCATCCAATCCCAAAATGCAACCTAGATTTGAGCATATGTTCACCAACATAAATGCGAATATCTCTAGGTTACAATCATCTTTAAGTATCCAAGAAAAGGGTAAGTTTTCGGCCCAAGGCCAAATACCTCCCCAAGGTTAAACTAGTGTAAGCTCTATTTATAATGTAAATCAAGAGCAATATTGTGCGATAACCACTCTACGCAGTGGGAAAGTTGTTGATTTATCAGTTTTCCTGCACGACACACCTAAAGGCAAGGAGTTTTTGCCCGATGCGAAAGAGGTCGAAGATGCCTCCTTGAACGAGAGTGATAACGAGAACACTAGTGAGCCCGAATTCGTAGTGAACCCCCCCACAGCCGTGCCGTTTCCCCAACGGTTAGTATCTCATGCCAAAGAGTCCTATCGTGAAGATGTGTTACACATTCTTAAGTAAGTAAAGATTAATTTACATTTTCTCGATATCATAAAGCAAATTCCCGCGTATGCTAAGTTTCTTAAGGACTTACTTACGATGAAACGAAAGATAAAGATAAATAAAAATGTGTTATTAGCACATAACGTCAGCTCGATACTATCAAGTGACCTTCCACCCAAATTCAAAGATCCGGGTGCACCCATTATTTCGTGCATCATAGGGGGAAATCGAATTGAGAGAGCGCTAATAGATTTAGGGGCGAGTGTCAACAATTTCCCCTACTCCATCTATAAGCAATTAGGTTTGGGAGACCTTAAACCCACAAACATGACTCTCCAACTCATAGATAGTTCCGTAAAGACACCTCGGGGAATCGTTTGGGACGAGGAGCCCTCCATTGTATCGAGTAATCATCTCCCCGTCATTTTAGGCCGCCTATTCTTAGCTACGGCTAATGCCTTGATCAACACTCGAAATGGGCGCATGAACCTTACTTTCGGGAATATGACCCCCGAAACAAATATCTTCTGTAATACTCTGTATTTTTATGCTATATTAATTTGGGGATTTATTAAATTTAATGTGAGTTATTAATTTAATATAAATCCAAAAATTAATCACTTTATAATTATTAATGTGATGTGAGTTAATAATTATGCGGAACTTGTTGTTGAATATTACTAATGAGTAAAGTAATATAATATTGGTTCCATTAAATGTGAAGAGTGAATAAAATGACAATTTTGGAAATTTGAGTCGGGACGCTCCCATGTCGCGTCGGGACCAAATATTGATTAATAAAAGTGAATAAATTATAAGTTACTCGTATGGTCGTTTTGAGCACGCCAAAGTGTTCGGAAGGGTCGAGATAGTCAGAAAAGTATACCCGGGGGTTTAGTTTGGGTCTCCGGGCATTTTTAGGCCTATTTAACACCCCGGGAGGGCATTTTGACATTTTGCATTTTTGGGTAATTAAACCCACGAAAATTATTAGGCTATATCAGCCATTTGGAATAGTCCTTTAGTTTTAGCAGACTCAAAACTTTAGAACTGCCATAGGAGAGAGAAGGAGAAAGCTTTCCAAGCAATCCAAGGCCTAAAATCCATCCGGTTGCACCGCTACCACCACCAACGCGTAGATCGCGCGACGGGGAACGCGACAACACCAAATTCGTCCACAAATCAGAACTTTGAAATTTCCAGGCAAGTATTTATCTTGCTTATCTTCGTTAATGCATCGTTCATATTAGTCTAGGGTGATTAGGATGAGTTTAGTAGAAGAAAATCCATGTTGGAGATAGGAAAATCGCATGTAGTAATGATTTGAATGATTATCTGGAAACCCCTTCACATCTAGAGGCTTAACCACGAATTCATAATGAATTAGGAGTAGAAATTTCTGGAAAAAGACTAATTAGAACCATGTTAAAGAAATTCTGGGGTTCTTGAGATTTATATGAGTTTTGGCCTATTAATCTATGGTTATTGATGAGAAATTACATGCTTTACGTAGAAGGTGTATAATATGGATTTATACTATTTGTAGTACAAATTTTAGGGAGTTTGGGTGTGAAAAATCTGGATTTCATTGAGGTTAGATTATGAAACCCGTAACTGTAAATCTGCAGAATTCGTATACCTGTTTGATCGATCGATCGAACCAGGGGTGTCGATCGATCGACGCATCGATCGATCGAGCTCCTGCCCTCGATCGATCGACCCCTTCTGGCAGACTCACATTTTCCCCTTTGAAAATAGTTAAATTCAAATTAAATGGGTAGAAATATTTGGTCATCCTTAGTAAAATAATTTGGAAGGTAAAGGAGACCAGTAGGACTTATTAATAATTATGAGACCTTTAATGTAAGACGAGATGTACATTTTTGGGATATTTACATATAAGGGAGGATGAAATTATGCATTAAAGGGAGAGACGCATAAAATAGTTACGTTGGAAAAATAGATGAGTACCTACTGAATTCTACACTTGGGAGGATAGAGTCCATGAGTGTTATGTAGTAAGTTGGATTAATCCCTCAATTAAAGTAAGAGACGAACCGTTATACGTGATAACTAAAGATTTAGAAATAAGGATAAATATTATATTATGGGTGATGAAAGGTACCTAAAGAGATATGGTAATAGTAGTATATTTATATGACTGTGTTTATGCATATACTATATACGTGTAAAAATCATGCCCGAGCTACTTGCTATCCCTGAGGTTACCGCGCTGGGACAGTCTTATCTTGATGTGCCTTTATGGGGGATATTGACTCGTACCCTAGAAGATAGATATCCTTGGTACAGGCTATCTGATCGATGGTTAGACGGTTCTAAGAGACGTGAGGGTATGTTTGATCCTCTTAGAGACTTGGAATCTATGCTTCGCCTCAATATTGTTTGTGTATGTGTTAATACAGTTCGAGAGTGATTCCGAACTTGTGTTTCCCTTAGTACGAGTGATACGGGGATTGGATAGCAGAGTATGCCCGCACCATAATTTTTATGTGGGGTGCTGTTAGAATATATATATTATACGAGTATTTAATATATATATTAAATTCTGAAATTTGGAATTTCATACTGTGTTTATGGTAAGTAAGAAATGAATAATGACTTCAAATTGGAAATGCTTGTTTTGAAAAGCATAATGGTATATTTCTGGAAAACTTTATAAATAAATAAGGTTAAGATGAGAGCTTTGTTACTAAAGGAAATTTACTTCTTAAAGAGTTGAATTGTTTAGTTTAAATCTTACGAGAAACTTAAGATAAGATAAGTTAAACCGTTGGGAAGGTTAGTACGATAGGCGTTCACATTAGCAGAGAGGTGAGAAATTCTGAAGGGAGTGTCACACTAATATGTTGTTGCATTGGCCTGTAAACATTTTAAATACTTGCTAAACAAATTTGAAATCATTTACACTATCAGGCTCTGACCCATTTCTATTTTCCCTTCTCTCTTGTATATATATATGTATATATTACAGGTGCCCAGCCACAGGGGCGTCTTGCATAGGATCCTTTGGAAGGAACGCGCTGCAGCTTAGGTGGGAATTGTAGGCCTCTTGCTTAGACGACTTCATTTATTTGCTTCCACTCCTAGCATATTTATTCAGTTGGGAATGTGTCGCCCATTTCCATTATCCAGTTGTTTTATTGGACATTGTGATTCATTTATTTCTAGTATTGTCACTTTGAGATTTATTACTGTCTGGATGCTTTACTTTCAGTTTTAAATGTTGGGATTTAGTTGTTGAATGTTTAAATTATTTGGATTATATGTTACAGGATAATTGTGGTGTGATTCTTTAATATTGAATTATGAAAAGTTTTTATATTATTGGTTATAAATAGAATTTGGAAAGTAATGTCTAAAGTGGTTTTGACACTTAGCTTAATTAATTAGGGTGTTTAAATTGGAAAAGTTATTTTTACCACAGTGATGCTAAGAATGAACCAACTGTTCACCTTGATTTTAATTTAATAAAGGAGTGATCCCCCGGTATTTAATTAGGCGGGGTGTCACAAATGGTATCAGAGCATCAGGTTCTAGTGTCCTTAGGATCTGTACGGCTTATCTCATTTCCAGCTTAACATCTTTGATTTAGAGCCCTAACATTAGGAATGTTGAATTCATCTTTATGCGTTGGAAATTCGTGTTTCTGCGATTTGTCGATATGAATGTTGAACTTATTCAGGTTAAATTTTTTTATTTTTAGATGGCCCGTCAGGACGAGCGAGCTAAGGCCATTGGGGAAGTTAATGAACAAGGGCAAATCGCACCTCAGGTGTCTCCGAAAAGGGTACCAATCACCGAATTTGTAGGCATTGTGGCACAAGCAGTTACCACTACAGTCTTACAGTACCACGAACGCAATATGCAGCTTAGAGGAGGCAAAAGACCTAGAGAGGTTGATAAAATTCATATGACTAAAGTTGACAATTGTGCGAAGGAACCAAAATTTCGACAACAAATCACTCAAGACCGAGACAGTTCCAGAGATAACAAAATTTATGTAAAGGGCCAAAAGTGTGAGGGCCAACGAGGTTGGGGTCAAACTAAAGTCACAAAGCGGTGTTTTAAATGTGGAAGGAAGGGTCATAAACGTCAATCTTGTCCGAATAAGACTGGGGAGAAACTACAACTCGGCCAACAAGGAATTTTGGAACTCTGCTATAAATGTGTACAACCGAATCACAAGTGGAGGGATTGTCCTCAACCTGACATCGTTTTTCCGCAAATTTCTTATCAAGGTCAGCTAAACCAAGAAGAAAGCAAGACTAGACAACAACGTAGTAAAGTGAGACAGTTTCGAGGGAGGTTTTTTCGATGTGGCAGGAATGGCCATAGGTGTCAGGATTGCCCAGAGAGGAATAAAGCCCCAAGTCAGTAGGGCCAGCAAGGCCAACACCGACAGCAGCAGGGTTAGAGGGGAAGTAACTTCAGAGGCCGATTTTTGTGTGCGACAAGCATGGCCATAAGAGACAGGATTGCCCAGAGGGTGATAGGGCCCCACAACAGCAGGGTGCCCGTAATGGGCCACAGAGGCCACTTTTTCCAGCCGTCCTCCCAGCACCAACTCAGGTACCAGCCCCACCAGCCATTCCAGCAGCTCCAGTGCAGCAGGGGCAGTTACAGTATGGACGTGTCTATAACGTCCACCAGGTAGCAGCTCCACAGGTACCACCCACGATTGAGGGTATGTTTCCTATCCATGGTACTATGGGTCGAGTTTTATTTGATACTGGGGCGATGCACTGTTTTATAGCTACCCATTTTGCGAAGGCCTTAGGATTATTAGCCACAGCAGAGAGCACTGTGACGTGTGTAGGCTCATCACTGGGAAATGGTTCACTTATTTTCTTTATATGCCGGGGTGTGGGGGTAGAGATTTGTAGCTTGATATTACCTGCAGACGTGTTAGTCTTGGATATGCATGAGCATGACGTTATTATTGGTACGGATTGGCTCACTGCTTACAGGGCCATGATAGATTGTTTTGGTGGGAGTATTGTTTTTGCCATTCCGTGGCAAGAGATATTTGTAGTGGCGATGCCTCGCCCAGAGGGAGGCTCGACCGCTCATTTGTATTACATAGAGGAGGATACCTCTAAGGAGGTTATGATTCCCTTAGACTCGATCCCAGTTATTCGTGAGTATTCCGATGTATTTCAGGAGATACCAGGCCTACCCCCCAGTCGAGAGATAGACTTTGTCATAGATTTATTACCGGATACTAGACCAATAGCACGCGCTCCATACCGTGTGGCTCCGGCGGAAATGCGTGAGTTACGAGATCAGATAGAGCAGCTGTTAGGTCAGGGCTTCATTCGCAGGAGTACCTCACCTTGGGGCGCTCCGGTTTTATTTGTGAAGAAGAGAGATGGTTCACTGAGGCTATGTGTGGACTGCCGGGAGTTGAATAGGGTCACGATACGGAACAAGTATCCGTTTCCTCGAATCGATGATCTGTTCAACCAGCTGAGGGGAGCAACTTTCTTTTAGAAGATAGATCTGAGGTCGGGGTACCATCAGCTACGTATTAGGGAGCAGGATGTTTCAAAGACTGCTTTCTTGACGAGATATGGGTCCTATGAGTTCAGGGTGATGCCATTCGGACTCACAAATGCTCCAGCCGTATTCATGGACTTGATGAACCGAGTGTTCAGAGAGTTCTTGGATCAGTTCGTCATTATTTTCATAGATGACATTCTGATATATTCACACTCCGAGGAGGAGCATGCCGAGCACTTGAGGTAAGTTCTTCAGACTCTACGAGAGCATCAGCTGCATGCTAAGTACGAGAAGTGCGAGTTCTGGTTACGTGAAGTGCAGTTCTTGGGACATGTTGTTTCTGAACAGGGGATAGCAGTTGACCCGAGTAAAGTGTCAGCGGTGAGGGAGTGGGGACATCCCACGACACCAACGAAAGTGCGTAGTTTCTTGGGGTTAGCCGGATACTACAGGAGATTCATTCGGGGATTCTCCAAAATAGTGGGTCCATTGACGAACTTGACTCGCAAAGGGGTACCATATATTTGGGATGATGCTTGTCAATTGACTTTTGACGAGCTGAAAGACAAGCTTACTTCAGCACCAGTCCTTGCTTTACCTAAGTCGGGTGTGGAGTACCTGGTTTACACCGATGCCTCTTTAAGGGGACTTGGGGGAGTACTTCAGCAGGAGGAGAATGCTATAGATTTTGCCTCCCTCAAGCTTAAGCCGCATGAGAAGAATTACCCCACCCACGACCTGGAGTTAGCAGCGGTCGTTTTTGCATTGAGGATATGGAGGCACTATTTATTGGGGGAGAAATTTTGCTTGTTCACAGACCACAGGTCACTTCAGTACCTGTTCACTCAGCGAGAGCTGAATATGCATCAGCGCAGATGGTTAGAGTTTGTGAAGGACTATCAGTTCGACATACAATACCATCCGGGGAAGGCCAACGTAGTTGCTGATGTGTTGAGCCGTAGATCGATAGACGATGTAGGGGACATATGGAAAGCAAAGTGGAAAGAGTTGGGTCACCAGGACGCAGTAGCACGTTCTTTCATATCTGTCATGACATTGACACCCGATATTGTTAGGAAGGTGATACAGGCACAAACCGCAGACCCGTTTTTCCAGGAGCAGATTGTACGACTTTCAGCTGAGGGTGCTAAGTCCTGTTCTGTTAGTTCTGATGGGGGTTTTAGATTTAATGGGAGATTGGTGGTCCCAGAAGGAGCAGAATTACGTCATGCAGTGATGACCCAGTCTCGCGGGTCCCGATTTGCGATACATCCTAGGGGAGATAAGATCCAGGATGTGAAGCGGCAATACTGGTGGAGTGAGATGAAGAAGGACATTGCTGAGTTCGTGTCCAAGTGTTCTACCTGCCAGCTGGTAAAGGTGGACCATCAGAGACCTCTAGGGTTTCTTTTGCCATTGGAAATACCCGCGTGGAAGTGGGAGAGTATTTCCATGGACTTTATTACAGGGTTGCCTACATCACAGCGGGGCCACGACTCTATCTGGGTGATTGTAGACCGTTTGACCAAGGTGGCTCATTTTTGTGCCGGTGCAGACAGACTATAACACGGGTCAGTATGCTCAGTTGTTTATTGCTGAGATTGTCAGATTACATGGGGTACCCATGAATATTGTGTCAGATAAAGACAAGATTTTCGTGTCGCATTTCTCAGAGAGCTTTCAAGAGGCTATGGGTACAGAGTTGAGGTTGAGTTCAGCTTATCACCCACAGACAGATGGGCAAACAGAGCGTACTAATCAGATGCTGGAGGATATGCTATGCATGTGTGTCCTTGATTTTGGAGGAGGTTGGGAGCCACATCTTCCACTGGTAGAGTTCACTTATAATAACTCTTATCTGTTCACGATTGGCATGGCTCCATTCGAGGCTTTGTATGGCAGACCTTGTCGTTCCCCAACTTGTTGGCTAGAGGTGGGGGATAACAAGTTGCTAGGGCCAGAGGTGATTTAAGAAACCTCCGCAAGGATTGAGATGATCAGGAGTCGCATTCGGGTAGCCCAGGACAGGCAGAAGAGCTACGCTGATGCGAAACGGTTCTTCGGAGAGTTTAATGTGGGGGACCAAGTATTACTACGTGTATCTCCTATGAAAGGAGTGATGAGGTTCGGGAAGAAAGGGGAATTGGACCCGAGGTACGTGGGACCATTTCCCATTATCGAGAGGATTGGGCCGATAGCATACAGATTGGGACTGCCAGAGCATTTACATCGCATTCACGATGTATTCCACACCTCGTCGTTGAGATGATATCTTCGGGATGATATGGCCCATACTCACATCGCGATAGATGAGATAGACTTACAGCCTGACAGCTCTTACGAGGAGAGACCGGTGGCTATCCTAGACCATAGCGAGAGGAGATTGAGGTCGAAGGTAGTTCCACTTGTACGGGTCCAGTGGGAACATCATAATGTGGAGGAATCCACTTGGGAGCGTGAGGAAGATATGCGCGAGAGATACCCAGATTTATTCTTACCAGGTATGCCTTATTTTTTGAATTTCGGGATGAAATTCCGTTATTAGGGGGGAAGTATGTAATACCCCGTATTTTTAAGCTAAATTAATTTGAGGATTTATTAAATTTAATGTGAGTTATTAATTTAATATAAATACAGAAATTAATCACTTTATAATTATTAACGTGATGTGAGTTAGTAATTATGGGAAACTTGTTGTTGAATATTACTAATGAGTAAAGTAATATAATATTGGTTCTATTAAATGTCAAGAGTGAATAAAATGACAATTTTGGAAATTTGAGTCGGGATGCGCCCGTGTCGCGTCGGGACCAAATATTGATTAATAAAAGTGAATAAATTATAAGTTACTCGTATGGTCGTTTTGAGTGCTTCAAAGTGTCTGGAAGGGTCGAGATAGTCAGAAAAGTATACCCGGGGGGTTTAGTTTGGGTCTCGGGGCATTTTTAGGCCTATTTAACACCCCGGGAGGGCATTTTGGACATTTTGCATTTTTGGGTAATTAAACCCACGAAAATTATTAGGCTATATCAGCCATTTGGAATAGTCCTTTAGGGTTAGAAGACTCAAAACTTTAGAACGAGCATTGGAGAGAGAAGGAGAAAGCTTTCCAAGCAATCCAAGGCCCAAAATCCATCCGGTTGCACCCCCACCACCACCAACGCGTAGATCGCGTGACGGGGAACGCGACAACACCCAATTTGTCCATAAATCAGAACTTTGAAATTTCCAGGCAAGTATTTATCTTTCTTATCTTCGTTAATGCATCGTTCATATTAGTCTAGGGTGATTAGGATGAGTTTGGTAGAAGAAAATCCATGTTGGATATAGGAAAATCGCATGTAGTAATGATTTGAATGATAATCTGGAAACCCCTTCACATGTAGAGGCTTAACCACGAATTCATAATGAATTAGGAGTAGAAATTTCTGGAAAAAGACTGATTAGAACCATGTTAAAGAAATTCTAGGGTTCTTGAGATTTATATGAGCTTTGGCCTATTAATCTATGGTTATTGATGAGAAATTACATGCTTTACGTTGAAGGTGTATAATATGGGTTTATACTATTTGTAGTACAAATTTTAGGGAATTTGGGTGTGAAAAATCTGGATTTGATTGAGGTTAGATTATGAAACCCGTAACTGTAAATCTGCAGAATTCGTATACCTGTTTGATCGATCGATCGAACCAGGGGTGTCGATCGATCGACGCATCGATCGATCGAGCTCCTGCCCTCGATCGATCAACCCCTTATGGCAGACTCACATTTTCCCCTTTGAAAATAGTTAAATTCAAATTAAATGGGTAGAAATATTTGGGCATCCTTAGTAAAATAATTTGGAAGGTAAAGGAGACCAGTAGGACTTATTAATAATTATGAGACCTTTAATGTAAGACGAGATGTACATTTTTGGGATATTTACATATAAGGGAGGATGAAATTATGCATTATAGGGAGAGACGCGTAAAATAGTTACGTTGGAAAAATAGATGAGTACCTACTGAATTCTACACTTGGGAGGATAGAGTCCATGAGTGTTATGTAGTAAGTTGGATTAATCCCTCAATTAAAGTAAGAGTCGAACCGTTATAAGTGATAACTAAAGATTTAGAAATAAGGATAAATATTATATTATGGGTGATGAAAGGTACCTAAAGAGATATGGTAATAGTAGTATATTTATATGACTGTGTTTATGCATATACTATATACGTGTGAAAATCATGCCCGCGCTACTTGCTATCCCTGAGGTTACCGTGCTGGGACAGTCTTATCTCGATGTGCCTTTATGGGGGATATTGACTCGTACCCTAGAAGATAGATATCCTTGGTACAGGCTATCTGATCGATGGTCAAACGGTTCTAAGAGACGTGAGGGTATGTGCTATCCTCTTAGAGACTTGGAATCTATGCTTCGCCTCAATATTGTTTGTGTATGTGTTAATACAGTTCGAGAGTGATTCCGAACTTGTGTTTCCCTTAGTACGAGTGATACAGGGATTGGATAGCAGAGTATGCCCGCACCATATTTTGTATGTGGGGTGCTGTTAGAATATATATATTACACGAGTATTTAATATATATATTAAATTCTGAAATTTGGAATTTCATACTGTGTTTATGGTAAGTAAGAAATGAATAATGACTTCAAATTGGAAATGCTTGTTTTGAAAAGCATAATGGTATATTTCTGGAAAACTTTATTAATAAATAAGGTTAAGATGAGAGCTTTGTTAATAAAGGAAATTTACTTCTTAAACAGTTGAATTGTTTAGTTTAAATCTTACGAGAAACTTAAGATAAGATAAGTTAAACCGTTGGGAAGGTTAGTACGATAGGCGTGCACATTTGTAGAGAGGTGAGAAATTCTGAAGGGAGTGTCGCACTAATATGTTGTTGCATTGGCCTGTAAACATTTTAAATACTTGCTAAACAAATTTGAAATCATTTACACTATCCGGCTCTGACCCGTTTCTATTTTCCCTTCTCTCTTGTATATATATATGTATATATTTCAGGTGCCCAGCCCCAGGGGAGTGTTGCATAGGATCCTTTGGAAGGAACGCGCTGCAGCTTAGGTGGGAGTTGCAGGCCTCTTGCTAAGACAACTTCATTTATTTGATTCCATTCCTAGCATATTTATTCAGTTGGGCATGTGTCGCCCATTTCCATTATCCAGTTGTTTTATTGGACATTGTTATTCATTTATTTCTAGTATTGTCACTTTGGGATTTATTACTGTTTGGATGTTTTACTTTCAGTTTTAAATGTTGGGATTTAGTTGTTGAATGTTTAAATTATTTGGATTATATGTTCGAGGATAATTGTGGTGTGATTCTTTAATATTGAATTATGAAAAGTTTTAAATTATTGGTTATAAATAGAATTTGGAAAGTAATGTCTAAAATGGGTTTGACACTTAGCTTAATTAATTAGGGTGTTTAAATTGGAAAAGTTATTTTTACCACAGTGATGCTAAGAATGAACCAACTGTTCACCTTGATTTTAATTTAATAAAGGAGTGATCCCCCGGTATTTAATTAGGCGGGGTGTCACATCTTCAACATCACCAATCCTGAGGGTGAGGAGTGAGAATCGTGAGAAATTGATCTTATGGAAGAGACGGTACACGAGCATGAGAGGTCCCACAAGCGAGAGCCGCTAGGGGTGTGCCTTATTTCATCAAGTGAGAGCGGTAGTTTTGACGATGAGAGAAAGCTGGGGGAGGTGTGTGTAGTGACTGCGATCGAGATAAATAGAGAGTGGTTAGAGGAGAGAAAAATAGTGGAGTTAGAGATAGAGCGAGTAAGCGAGGACGTAGGCATTACTCGAGATAGAGAGTTAGGGTACGTGAGCGTAAATTTTGAAAAAGAATTTGGGCATGTGGATGAGAGCCTGAATGTAGAAGTCCAACCTTTATTGAACTCGTTTAGTTACTTGGATGAGAGCGAATGGAAAGATATAATAGATGAATTCCTTCGTAATGACCATCCCTCCACATCACAGAGGTCTTCAGAAGAGAGTGAAAGAGAATGTTCGAAACACACTCGAGAGAGCGAATTAGGAGATATAAGTCTTGAAGACTTTGAAAAAGCATTCGGGTCGGTGGAAGAGAGCCTTACTATCGAAATCCAATCCCTACTGTACTCTTGTAGTCACTTAAAAGAAAGAGAATGGAAAGATAAAATAGATGAATTCCTTCTTTGTGACCATCCACCCATAGCACTTGAGGTCCCGGAGGCAATTGAGGAGAAAAGTTGTGTTTCGTCCGATTTAGAGCCCAACCCATGCGTTCAAAAAATTAAAAGAAATAGGTGTTCCCTCCGAGTCGGTGCACGCAGACCACGCTTTGAATAAGAATCACGAGGATCCCTTTTTTATTAGTCACGACGAGTCTCCCGACCTTTTCTTTATCTATGGGTGAGGTCCAAACTTGTTCCGATTATTGGTTTACAATATGAAGACGGGAAAGACGAGGAGAGCATTGGAAGACCTCGCAGACGGGGTCAGTAAAGTCTTAAGGGAGAGATGAGTGGTCTTCGTACTCCCACTGCGTATGGGGTGATTTTTATTGTATTTTTGAGTCACGTGTTAGTGTCATTTGGTGTCTTTTTGCATTTTAAATAGTTGCTTGTTTTATTTTTCATACTTGCTATTTGCTCTTCTTTATATTTTAGTCCTTTTGATTGGGGACAATACAAAAGTCTAAGTTCGTGTGTGTGTGTGTGTGTGTGACAATTGCGTATTCTAAAACTTCACAAATTTTTAAAATGCCCCCAAACCCAAAAAAAATAGAAAATTTCAAAAATTTCCAAAAAAATAAAAAAATTATGAAAAGGCCAAAAATATTTTTCTTCAAAATAAATAAAAATTTAAATTTAAATTTTTCAAAAATATCACTCAAATTTTGTTTAAAGTCTCAAATTTGTAAAATTTCAATTGCACAAAGCCAAAATTGACCAAAGATGGAAATTGAAAGAAAATTGACGACATTACGAATAAGTGTGGAGATTAACTAACCCGGTGAGATTTCGAGCCTATCGATTTCTCTGAGTTTTTAAATCAATCCGAGTTAATGGTTAACTCAAAGTTCTATTCAGCGTTTAATAAGTCGTCGTGATCTCAATACCCTTGTTTTGATAGGTTAAGGGAATAGTGTGTGATGTTGCCTCAAAAAGTGCATTGAAATATCTCTAAACTAAATTAATCTCGAGACGCATATGGTAAAGAATTAAGCAATTTAGACAATGAAGTAGGCACTCGTTTGACACCCAAAAATATTAGCCATAAAAAGTTGTGAAAAATCATCCCTTTTGCAAACTCAACTGATCCGAGTAAATGTTTCCCTTTTCATTTGATTAACCCGAAACACCAAATTAGCCCGGAATTGTGAAAATAAAAAATTCAGAAATTTAGTCAAAAAAGGTGCAATAAAAAGGGGCGAGAGAAAAATAGAAAATGAAGAGAAAAGGAGAATTATCCCAAAAAAGCACAAATGGACATCATAAAGAAAATTTTCCAATTCCGAAGTTCCCCACCATTTTCATTTTACCCAAATATACCTTAAACCCAAGAAAGTCCTAACCGAGTTCGAATTGCAAAATTGTCCACCGCGTGGAGAGCTAAGGCACAAAAGATAACAAAAGAAATTACATGGCGTGAAAAAGAGATGATGTTTCCAGTTTCCCTATGACCGTATTCCTATGAAGAGAACTTTTCACCTAAAAAAATTTCGTCTTTCAAAATGGTGTGCGTGAATTTGTGTCCATCATATTTACTCTTATAAATCACGCATAACGAGAGAAAATAGCCACATTTCCGAGTGATTAGCTTGTGAGTGTATCCGTGAGAATTGAAATCAAAGAGAATTTTCGGGAAGTAACGTAGTGATCAATCAGTGGAAGTTAGCGGTTCGATTTTTGGCTTCGCACATACACATTATGATTTGAGACTTTTGAATATGAATTTGTGGTGACTATTTTTTGAAAAGTTTAAATTGTACAATGTTTAAGTATTTTGATTTTTTAAAGTCAATAATGAATTTTGCAGGTATATTCACTGCAAACCCTCATGAGATACAACTCGTCCTACTAGAGTAACCTAGGGGTTTAACGGCTTCTTGCATATACTAAATGCAATCGCTTGCCCGCAAAAGTGGTATTCTATCTTAATAAAATGATTCTCGAGATTTGAGCCTTAACTGTATTCTTTTACATTGCTCGGGATGCGAAAAGTTATAGGTTAGGGGGATTTGATTAGGCATTAATTCTTCCGAATTTATCCCCTTAATTTAGGGATTTTTATCATCTCGAATAATATAAAATGTTTTGATTTATCTCATTTCTTTGCTAATGACTCCTTCTAACAAGTACATCTAGTTTCGTGTATTTCTCATGAATTTTGCAGGCATTTAAAGTATGGAGAAAGAAAGAGATTGGAAAAAACATCGAAAAAAAAAGTAAGTCAAAAAGGGCATTTTCGTAAATTTACAACCTTCATCCAGAGGTGGGGCTAACTGGAAAGGTGAAGATCTTTTGATTATGAGAATACTGGAAAAAATGACACCTCAATCCGAGATACAGTGAAGAAGTTATGATCAGTTGAAGATGAGAGAAGTCAAAGAAAAAAGTTCTGTATGAAAAACAAGGGCGATCTGGACCAATTAAAAATAAAAGGTCTGGACCGGTTGCCCGCAAAATCTCTGAATAAAAAATAGGTGCGATCTGGACCTATTAAAAATAAAAGGTCTAGACTGCCCCTGTGCAGATGCCTGACTCAATTAAGGGGGCGATCCGGACCGCTTTGGATTTTCTTAGAATTTTATTTTCTTTCTTAAGAGTTTTATGATTGGCTCAATCTCATTTAAATTTTGGGGGCTATTTATTCAAGGTTGTTACACAATATTAGGAGTTCAAAAAATCATGTTTCCAGCAGTAGTGGAGGGGTTTTGTAACCAAAACCCCTAGTTTTGTAAAAGAATGAATTTTGAGTAAAGATTGATGTTTTATTTATGAGATTTCTTCAATACAAGTAATATTGTTCCTTTAATTCTTCAGTGTTTACTTAGATTAATTATTTGTTTTGATTCAGCACGTTCTTCTTCCCCATTCTCCATATAATACGATGTTTTGTTTTTCAAAAATTGTGTTTTTATTTAGTTTAGTTATGTCCGGCTAAGTTTTTTAAGGGTTGGGGTGCATGAACCCAACCCGATATAATTCACCATAATGGGAAATAAATTTTTGAATTAGAATCTTAAAGGAATCGTGTTGCGCAACTATCGCAACCATTGTAGGACTTTTGATCTCGTTTGCCCTAGGTAACCGAGATTCTTAAGAGTGCGAAACGTGTGTTAGTTAAGGTGACACATATTTATTCTTGACTTTGATTTCGTATGATGCGGGCTTCATTCCTTCATATACGTAATGCTTAGGATTAATAAAGATCGGGTTTGTTTATAGTTTTAATTCGAAAATCTAGTATCCTACTAGGTGAATTACTAGGGTGTGGGGGATTGTAACTCGACCTATTATTTCCATTCGTAGTTAATTCCTCCATATAATTATCATTTGTTATTAGGTTAGATAGACTAGTTGCACTTCAATAACATTTAATTTAGTTGTAGTTAATTTAAATCTGCATTTAGTTCGTAGATATACTCCCATTCAAAGCATCTTTTCGTTTCTTTTTAAAGTCAAGTTAGGATTCTCTATCTCTCCAACGTCGTCACGTCTCCACGTCCTATTTCCCTGAGGATCGATACCCCATCCTACTGGGTTTATTACTTCCACGACCGGTTTGCACTTGAACCGTAATTATCACGCACTTTAGACACAAATTGAGTCACGCCAGTCTATGTGGATGATATGATCATTAAGTCAAAGACTCGAAAGATCATGTTCCCACTCTCCAGAAGTTTTTCGAACGACTACAGCGATACCAAATGCGACTTAACTCGTAAAAATGTGTTTTTGGCATTACCAAAGGAGATTTTTTGAGTTTTATGGTTAGCGAGAAGGGGACTGAAGCATATCCTACCAAAATAAAAGCCATAATCAAAATGCCACCACCCCAAATAGAGAAGGAAGTTTGGGGATTCTTGGGAAAATTATAATATATCAGTCAGTTCATCATCCAGTTGAATTATATTTGTGAACCCATCTTCAAATTCCTCCAAAAGGATTCCACCAAAATATGGTATGAGGCTTATTAGGAAGCCTTTGATTGAATCAAGCTATACCTTACCCGACCTCCGGTACTCATGCCACCGCAGCCTGGTCTCCTTTTACACCTATACTTGACCCTAATATATACTGCAGTTGGGGATCTGCTAGACCAATATATTGAAGAATCCCATAGAGAAACGGTAATCTACTATGCCAGTTGCAAATTACCCGGGTACGAAGTCAGCTACAGTGCCTTAGAGAAAACTTTTGTCACCCTTGTCTGGGTCACTCAAAAACTACGACACTACATGTTCGCTTTCCCCATTAGACTTGTGTCTCGAATGGATCCTATCAAATACCTGCTCTAAAAACCTGCCATGTCTACCGAATGGCCCAATGGTTGATGCTACTAGCCGAGTTCGATATTGTGTATGTCACGTAAAAAACCATGTCGACTACCTTGATGACTACCCTACAGAAGAAGCCGACGTTTGGATCTCTGAATTCCTAGACGAAGACATCTTTTGTACCTCTCAGGAGGACATCCGGTGGCAAATGTTCTTCGACGGCTCTGCCAACAAAAAAGGATATGACATTGGGATACTCGTGATCTCCCCAGATGATTCTCACACTCCCATCGCCATCAAACTAGATTTATCCTGCACCTACAAAATGAAAGAATACGAGGCATACATCATAAGCCTTAAAGTCGCTCTAAAAAAATGAATCCAATGCCTAGATGTCTACGGGGATTCTTCCCTCATCATTGACTAGGTCCTTAGAAGATGAAAAGTCAAGGACGAGAAGATCCTACCCTTTCACGCACACCTAGAAGAGTTAGCCTCCCAATTTTAAGATATCACCTTCCACTACTTGCCCCGAACAAGGAGCATCCTATCTGATGGTCTTACTACTCTCACCTCCATGGTCGATATGCCCGAGGGAATAACGATGGCCCCATCTCGTATTCCAACAACAAGCTAAACCAACCACTACTACCATATTGAGCTCATCACAGAAGAGGATTATGACATGGTCGAATTCTAGTACTACGACATTTGACATCTCCTTAAGCACGGTAGGTACCCCCAAGATGCCAACAAGAAAGACCGAGCGACCCTTTGCAAAATGGTTGCCCAGTACATTGTCTATGATAAAGCACTTTTCAAGGAAAACTTCGATGGAACCCACTTACACTGCATCACAGGGGCTAACATTGAAGAGATGATGCAGAAGATCCACAGCAGGGAATGCGGACACCACATGAATGGCCATATGTTTTCCAAGAAGATTATTCAACAGGACTACTATTAGACTACCATGGTTCAAGATTGCACCCCCTATGTCAGGATATGCCTTAAATGCCAACAGTTTTCCAATCTCCAACACTTACCTCCACAGGAATTATATAACATTACCTCTCACTGGGTTACATTTTGATGTAAAAGTCATAGAATTGGTTGACGAATACGGGATTTAGAGACGCAAATATTCTCCCTCCCGACCATAAACCAACGATGCAATGAAGCTACCAATGAGAACCTCAAATTAACAATCAACAAGATGACCGAGAGTTACCGAGATTAGGCAGATCAAATCTCTTATGCCCTCTTAGGCTACCACACTTCAGTTCGAGCATCTACTGAGGCTACCCCTTACTTTCTGTTATACGACATGGGAGTTATCCTACCCATTAAACTAGGAATACCTTCATTAAGCATCATGCTTGAAAGTAAATTCAACGAAGAAGACTAGCAATGGAGTCATTTGACAAGGTTTCGCTCTTAGACGAAAGGAGACTAAAGGCTCTATACCATATACAAGATAATCATCGTCGGATAACACGATATTTTAACAAGAGAGTCAAGTATCGTGGTTGCCAAGAAAGGGACTTTGCCCTCAAAGAAATCATAGAACCCGTTTGGTACCCAGAGGGAAATTCAAGCTAAATTGGAGTGGCCTCTACATCGTGAAGAAGATATTTTCTGGAAGCACCGCTATGCTCACCGACCTTGATGGGGAAGAGATGGCCCATCCATTCAACTTGGATCATCTCAATAAATTCTACCGCTAGTCTAAAATCTCGGCGTGCTATGACTCCTTTATCCCTCTTCTATTCTAAAAAAAAATCTTCATTTCCCTTACTCAGAACTACATGGGGCCTGATCCTCTAAAAAACCTTTTTCTTTCAAAAATGAAATTTCAAAACCCCCATAGGTACCTAGGAAACTCATACGCTTTACATGGGGACGATCCCCTTATTTTTCATAAAATACTATTCTTTTCTTATCCCCGGTTCGTTTTATCATTTACTTGAACAAAAGGATTATGTATGCCTTAGCTATTGGTATAGATAATTCAAATGTAAAATTCATTGAGAGGCATAATAACATAATTAAAATCCTTTTTTTATTCAATTTTAGGAAATCTCGGTAGATTACAGGAAATATCAGCGCAAGGAGTAAAACAACTATCCCCGCCAACCTAACTACTCCTAATATAACTAACCAAACCTTCCCAGATTATTTCCAAAAACCAAAAATGACCAAACACATTAAATCTTCATAAATATCACCAACTTCATAAAATGACCCTACCCGCAGCCACCAGAAGACCCATCCCCATCATCATCTACATCTTGAGGCCCCAAAACTTCACATGCCTGGATAGTATGCCGAAGGTGCTCCATGGAATGGTAAGCCCGAACCAGCCTAGACAAAATAACTAAGCCCCATCCGTAGAGTCAAACATGGAAAACCATCTCTGCCCGGTCACCTAGGCCAAGATTTTAGCCACTACCCTCTTCCACAACCATTTCATATAGTCTCCGGACATGTGCCAAACATTACTAACGGATTGGGAAGGACAGATTGGTGGCCGATGATTCTCCCATAAAGAGCCCAACTGCATGAGCATGCCTTCCATCAAATCTTCTATAGGGAAGAAGTCCAGGGTACGGGAAGGCACAATCTGCTCCCATCCGATTTGATGTAAGAGCCGCGAGGGAAATTAGAAGGAGGTTTGTTGAAGTCAAAATAACCAAACATATCGGTATTCCACTAGTTCCTGAATAGGCTGTAACTCCCCCCACCAGGGCACTGACCAGCGCCAACATCGAGACCCATGCTCCACAAACCAGTTTACTCAGTTCTCAATGTTCAGGTCAAAGTTGATGAAACAACGAGTGAACAAATTAGGCATAGTTGCTAAGGGATATTTAGGGGGGGGGGGCGCCACATGGAATCTTTTAGACAACTACATAAACAACATAATAGGTATTCCTCTAAAAAAATCAGAATGGTCTTCTCGCCAAGTATCTAGACCTTTCAGGGTCTCTGCCAGTATTACCCCCGTAGTATTGCGACGATATGACATCCACACAATAACGGCAGCTAATTAAGAGTTCACTAGCAGATCCCCAGTCACTAACAATAGCTTTGAATTTAAGACAAGGGCAACGGCTCCGACAAGGACCGCATTATTAACACCCCGCAGATGCACGGAGTACAATATAGCTGGAAGGGAGATTATTCCTTCGGTAACCAATGGATGAGATGTCGAAGAAGAGATATGGAGAAGTCCTTAAACAGCTCTCGAGGAGACTGGAGAGAATTCAAGCATTGCCGTTACCATACTGGGGTTTACCCCCAACATAGTAGAAAACTCCTCGTAGGTCGGTCAGATCTCGTCCAAGCTAAAAAGAAAAATAAGATCCTCGGGATACCAGAATTGTGTTGTCACTGTCAGCATGTTCCAGTCGATGGGCTGGTTTTGCCATAAGGAGACCCAACGCAGGTTAAAGTAGTCATAGTCTAAATTTTACGAACACATAGCCTCTAAATTCTCGAGATAAGAGGCAAATTTCGCACTTATGGGAATGGCCATATTGGGAATAATAAGACACAAGACAAGAAATAAGAAAGAGAAAGAAAATGTGAATGGGTGGAGAAACCTCCCCATCTTACCCCATTTTTATACTTGAAAAATGGGGCTAAAAAAATAAAGAGCCAGCAAAATCTAAATGGGATACTACCCCATCAAGTACTAAGTAGATGAAGAAAGTGCAATGAGAGCTTTGGGGTGATTTAAGTAGACTGACTAGCCGATAGGCAGGACAAGGGGCATGCAGATAGGCATCCCCCTATTTTCAGAAAATTTCATCTTTCCTTTTTTGTCAAAATGAAAAATCATAAAAATAATCTTTATTTCAAAGAAATTCAAGATTTTCCTTCCTATATTTTTACTCATCATGTCTTAAAATAATTTTTCTCTTGAGTAGTCCTAACCCTTTTTACGGTCTCAACAAGTAAAGTAAAAAGTACATGTACATTAAGTCATTTAAAGCAAAGATAAATAAATAAAACCCCATTCATCTCATATATATATTGTTATCATTACATATTTTGCAGCAGCAGAAGAAGAAAAATAACGGGACTCAACCCAATACCCAAAACTTTTTTTTTCTCTCTCTCCCCCTAGGATCCCCCGTCCCTACAATGCGCACGCTTCCCCTGATGACGAGCCGAGGAGCCTCCGCTACCTAATCTAGATCCCTCTTTAGAAAAATCATTTGGCACAATACAGGAAAGAACTAGGATCGAATCCCAAATATGAGCCATCGCAGAAGATACCCAGTCTCGGATGGCCCTCAGCTAGGTAGTGGACACCCGAACATGCTGCAAGAAAAATAAAAAGGCAAATCGGTCAGTCTAAATAAAAAACATAAATCAGAAAGATAAAGGATAAAGAGATGAAAACATATAGCTCTGGCTGAAGGACGTCCACCATCAGCCCCAACATTGTCGGTTCCATCGCATTAGGGCGATGCTTTATGCTCACTGATCCCCCTCCAAGAAGTCGAATATTGTAAGAAGGAGGAGAAATCCAGAGAAATAGAACCTCTGATGCTGACGTTGACGCACCACCAATGCTATGGGCAGACCCCACCGGCCAATTCGTACCCCTGCCTGAAGTCGTAAGAGGCGGAGGCAATATCACCACGTCGTAAATTCATGATGACATCAACCAGCTCATCATAAAGTCAAGGTTGTCGTAAGTCACCAATGTGTCCATGTATAATGAATAGGGCTTAACAATCATCGCCGCCACTCAAGCCTCCTCCAAAATCTCTCAAATGCACCTTACATATCTCTAGGGCATCGCTGATGGACCTCTACCTCGTCTTCCATAATCTGCCAGACTACTCTCACTCCCAGATACCAAGAGTAGCCAAACTCATGCGCCAGTAGTTGGTACATCTGCGCATGCATCCTAATCACCCCCGTGTACTGGATGGCCATCCCTTAAGGATAGAAGGTAACCTGCATTTTTACAAGATAAAGTCAATACTCCCATGATTAAAGATAATTCCATAGAAAAAGGATTCAAAAAAAAGAAAAGAAGAAATAACTTGGTCGCTCATAAGGACATTCAAGACCTAACATACTGCCGTTAAGGAGAAAGACTACTTCAACTTTCAATTGGACTTTTGCTATTGGTACATCCGATAGAAGTTCCCCACTGACACATCACGTAAACCAATCAAACGGGCATTGAACCCGATAACCTCGTAGAACCACGTCTGTAAAAGGGCAAGAGTCAGTAATCAGAAGAAATAAAAAAGGAAATAAAAGAAAATGCATAAAGGAAAAGTGAAAAAATAATAATACCTCCAAAAGGTACGTGGATCCAGTAAAAATCTACCGCCAACACTGACTAAAATCATCCAAAGAAGAATAAAGCATCACCAAAGTTAAGCGCCCCCAGTCAAAGAGAGGGATAATCGAAAATTCCCTCAAATATGGTAAAAACCACAAGTGGATAACGTTGTCGCTCGATGCCACCTAAAACCCTCCCAACAGCAGAAGAATGAACAAATGAGCCATCTGTCGCACCTGCAACCCATCGATCTCGTTGATCTGTCGACTCAGCAAAACCTCCCGAAGAAGAGATATACGGATCAAGTCCTTCGAGACCATCCGCCACACATCGCCTAATGCTACATCCACCGCCGCCGGTGTCACCCTATGGGACCAGTCCACGTCTATCTTCATCCCCTCACACTCTATCCACAGTCACTGATGGAAGTCAATAAGAGTCACCGTTATCTCCCCGAAACCCAAGTGTGTGGTATGGGTAGTATCCCACCACCTTTACCCCAGAGCGCATACCACTTTTGTAGAGCGCAGTGTCTCATCCAATGCAGATGCGAAATGACCAATACCCACGGAAGAGACTACCCAGCGCACCAGCGCAGGATGATGCTCCCACACATCCCTAAATCCCGTTGTCCCCCTAAAGCGAAAGCTCGTAGCAGCAATGTCAGTCTATCAAAATAGAATAGAAACATTTTTTCAAATTCAAAGGAACAAGAAAATGCGAAAAGGAAAGCCAAAAGTCACATGACATTTACATAAGCACTAGGGTTCATCACCCTAGAATACCGATAGGGAGAAGGCTCACACAGAAGAGTATGCTCGTTGGCAATAGGCTCGAACAAATTAAAAGCGTTCTCATTGCCCAATTCTAAGGGCACTCTGACCTGCCACTCTAGATTCACCCAATTGTCAACACCTAGCCACGCCGTGTGGGCCTCGCTATTTGAGAAATTCATCATTTTCTAATCTCGAATGAGGAAAGAACGCAAGAACAAATTGCAGAAGAGATAAGAAGAAGATAAGAAAGCTAGAAGCTATGAAAAATTAAGAGATTTCGCCCTTTTTTTATGAGGCTAAGGGGCATGCCGCTCGGCAGTCCCCTGACACCCACTGATCGACACTATCCCTTAACCTTCCCAAGGCAGTCCAAAAGACCATGCCACTGCTAGTTGACAACCCCTACAATATGCAGGTTGGCAACCCCCTAAAATTTCGTATAAAAAATCTTAGAAAATGCCAAAAATTTCCCAAAAAATTGCCAAAAAAAATTGGAACATTTATTCACCAAGAAAATAATTTTTCAAGCTCTCAAATCCCCAGTTGGATCAATATCACATTTTATCCCAAGCTTAAACTCTAAGAATCAACGCGCATGCAAAGCCCATTACAACTCCCCAGCGGAATCTCGAAAAACTTCTTCCACAGCAGAAATCAAATGCCTCTTCAGCAGAGCTACCCGTTCTAGAATTTTCTCCCAGGAAAATTCCAATTTCCCCAAGCTGAGTTAGAAGCCCCAACCGGACATCTCTCTCCAGTGGCATCTCTAAGAAACACATTCCCTAATGGAATCTCAAAACCTCAAGTTATCAATACATTCCCCACCAGAATCCCAAAACCTCAAGTTATCAACTGTTTCCCTAGTGGAATTTCCAGACTATGATCTCCAGCTCTTATAAAAAAGACATAATCCCCAGACAAATGTCTCTTCCCCAATAAAGTAGTCTACGAAAAAGGAAAATTTAAAATTCCCCAGGAGAGATACTCCCCACGGTCCCAGTTAAGGTCTTCAGAATTAACCTCAACCCTCAGAATTGATCGCTCTCCACTTAAGGTCCTCAGAATTGACCTCGACCCTCAAAATTGTTCGCTCTAAACTTAAGGTCCTCAGAATTTACCTCGACCCTCAGAATTGGTCGCTCCCACTTAAGGTCCTCAGAATTAAATTTGACCCAAAGAATTGGTCACTCTCCTACTTAAGGTCCTCAGAATTGACCTCGACCCTCAAAATTGGTCGCTCCTACTTAAGGTCCTTAGAATTGACCTCGACCCTCAGAATTGGTCGCTCCAACCTAAGGTATTAAGAATTGACCTCGACCCTTAGAATTGGTCGCTCCCACTTAAGGTCCTCCTAATTGACCTCGACCCTTATAATTGGTCGCTCCCATTTATGGTCCTCAGAATTAACCTCGACCCTCAGAATTGGTCACTCCCATTTATGGTCCCACTTAAGGTCCCCAGAATTGACCTCGACCCTCAAAATTAGTCACTCCCACTTAAGGTTCTGAGAATTGACTTCGACCCTCAAAATTGGTCACTCCCACTTAAGGTCCTCAGAATTGACCTCAACCCTCAAAATCGGTCACTCCCACCTTAGTATCTTAGAATTAACATCGACCCTTAGAATCGACCATCCCTAGCATTACCTTAGGTCCTCAGAATTGAACTCGACTTTCTGAATCAATCACCATCGCCCCTTTAGGTCTGCAAAATTGACCTATTTTCCCCAAACATCATGTGGTGTCTATTCGATGCCTGTCACTTGTTACAAGCTCAACCGTCGAGGGGCTCTATAGACACCACATTCTAAGACTCCCCTAAGTCTCTCCTTAATAACCGAGTACCTCTGCAATTCATTACAAACCCTAGGTCATACTTTGAGTACCGATCTAGGGGCCATTGGGAACTCTCGGGCCCCATTTAACTTCGGTCAACTTCATCATCAGAGTGAAATCTTAATGGATCTTTGAAGGGCACTGAATTCCCTTTTCAATGGTCCACCTTTGCAAAAAAACGGCATAACCGTTCGGATGAACGACCTATTTTCCCCCAAAAATTAATTCGAAGGCCACTGGGTGCTCCCAAGCTCTGTTTGACCAAATTCGGCTCTTCATATCGAATGAGACTTAATGAGTCCTTGACGTGCACTGAATACCCTTTCCAACAGTCTACCCTTTGCACAAATCAGTCTTACGGCACGGACGAACAACTCGTTTTACTTTGAAAGATCACCGAGTGCTTTAGGGTCCCATTTGACCAAAGTTAACTCTTCGAACCGAGCAAAGTTTTTTGGCTACCCTGTGCACGATTTGGACTCATGGTTTGGACGAACGATTCACCGTCATTCGACGATCTTCCCTCTAAAGGATCGACGGGCACTTTCGAGCCTTATTTGACCCAAAGTCAACCCCCGAACCTAGGATTTTCCCAATAACTCTTAAAGGTATCTAAATTACCTTTCTAACTGTATGCCCCATGCGTGATTTGGACTTACGAATTGCGTTTGACGATCTTTTTTTCATAAAATTTGCATGAGATTGCCAATCGGCAGGTCCATTTCCCTGCCTATCGATAGTGTGTCTTGGACTACTTACCGATTGGCAGGGCAAGGACAGTTCCGATCGGTAGTCCTCCTACCCTATATAAGGAGAGTATGAGCTCACTTCATGAGGCACCCCATATCTATCCATATCAGTGATATCAACAACATTCTTCTATAATCAGCAAAGTTTCCTTGGGTGAAATTCCTTTCCACCTTCCATTCCATCATTCTTATACCCAATTTAGCAAAAATATCCTTCTCTCTGATCCAACATTCATCCCAACTTGCAAGGAAACTCATCAAGGATCAAGGCCAAGCTTCAATTCTCTAAAGAAGGTCCATACATCCTTCTCTCTCTTTCAATTTCTTTATTTTAGCATTAGTTATATAAATACTTAATTTAAATTTTACTTTAGATCATACAAGTTAATATCTCATCCTTTATTAGATATATTGCACGTAATTTATTTTCTATAAAAAACCGAAAACAAAGAAAAAGAGGGTTACACCTATAAATTCCAACGAGATTATTCACCACATTTTCTCAAAACTAAAAATATATTTTCTACACACACACACATATATAATAAACTCCCGTTTGAACCTATGGGATAAATCCCACTGTTGTTCTGCATGTGAACTACGTGGACTTTGATACCTTTATAGGCTATGTAGGCATCTCGGCCTAAAACCCGAGACTCGAGTCCTATTTTCACATTCTTATCATTTTTTCTATTTTATCCATATATTATTCATATATATGATTCTTGTGATTCATACTTGCGTCTTATCTAAACATATTATTGTTTCATTATAACGATCAATATCTTGAAAAGCGCACACAATATATTTTTTAATTATTATTTTGGGAACATTCCCATGGATTACCTCACTCCATCTTTTCCATAATGCGAGTCGAGAAATTCCGACCTCCACTTATATATACACGCACACACACTTCACGGAGAAATTAAGGAACATAGTAAAATAAACCAATGAGAGATCGAAAGGGCGGGATGGGTACCTAACGCCTTTCCATTCCGTAACTTAGACCCTGAACCTCTGAACTATTGGTTTCGTAAGCATCAGTTTGTCTTCGATGCCGTTCTCTCGAGGCAGAAACATGTGCTTTTTCCTATTTTGTGCAAAATAGGCTGGAGACTCTATCTCTTTACATCACCCCACACCGACGATGGTCGAAGCGTCCCTAGGAAGGGTGCGATCCCTTTTCTCTCCCTCTCCACCGCACACATGAGCACCGACCTTGAGAGGAGGAATGAGGATGGCCACAATACGAACATGCTAAAAAAATAATATATAAATATTACCTAATGAATTTTGAGTTCAAACTAATCTGAAACCTTCTTCTTCACATCCCCCTTTACTTAAGAAATGAAATCTACATGGATCCTTAAGGTCTAAATGGTTTGTATTTCTCATATTTCATCTTTTAAACCCACAAGTCATGATATATAAGCATCTTATCAGATTTTTGTATTTCCATATAATTACATATAACACCTTATACTAATATAATAGTTATAATATATTTTTTCACTATTTAAAATTTTGTCATTATAAATTATTACCCCGCCGACTTACACACAGTACGTTCATAATTATATTAAAGATTTAAAGATTAAATTGAACATGAAAATTTTAGAACAAAATCAAACATTATAATAATATAAACTTAATTTAGATACAAAAAAATAAATACTAAACCACGTAACTTCGAAACGTGATGTCATAAAAAAATCACTATCATGAAATTTGAACAAAAATTATACCAAGGCAGAAACTTACAAATAAGAACGATTTTTTACACTCCTTTCTACATAGGTTTCTCTAACACTCTTTCCTTATCTCCAAACTTGAGAATGCGCTAAAAGATGGATAATTCTTTATAACCAAGAATTATTTTGGTCCTCAAACAATCTTTTTAAACCCATAAAAAACTCAAATATTCTCTAGAGTTGATGATAACTTGTTTAAGTAACAATGAACCAGTAATAAATCTACACTAAGATGTGTGAGCATATTCGAAGATTGAAAAGTTTAGGTGAGAATGTTTAATCATTCATAATATCGCAATGTTTTTTGCAAACTAACCTTCCTCAATGACAAATAAGTTTGTAAAATGATTTTTTCAAATCTTGAGTAAAATATGAAAAAATCTTCAAGAAGGTTTTCTAACAAAGGAATGAGATTTTGAAGAGCACAAAGTGAAGAAGAATATTTTCTCTCAAACAATCTAATTTGTTAATTTTGTATGGAAAAGTTGTTTATTTCTTCTTTCACACTTGTAATGGTGCATTGTACTAAACTATATATCCCAAAAGGGAACACTATGGTGGATCAAGCTTGTCTGCCACACATATATGGTTGCCCAAGCAAAATCTCAACTGGAAAATTCTAAGATTTGACTTATGCCATTAATCCTAACCAAAATATTCAAATATACATCTTTTTTAAAAACATTTTGGATGTTTTTCTAGTTTGCTTTGTTGGAAGCTTGCTTATGTGTGGACGTGCTTTGTTATGACGATCTCTTAACAAGTGATGTCGAGACCCTATTCACAAGTTTTCAAAGGAATTTATGAAAGATTTCATGTCCCAACAATGGAATCCTTCATTAGAACGAAAGAGGCCTTCACTGAAGTGATACGTCAGTAAGTAGATCGCGGAAAGAAACATGATAATTACGGAGTGTCCAAGTTTTACATTCCAATGCATAATTTTATGTGGAATTTGAATGCATTCAAACTCGATTATGCATAATATTTAGGATGCTAACGGGTTATTTGTGGCCCATCCTCCTATTTCTTTTAACTTAGTTTTGGATGTAGATCTCTATAATACTTTGGGTATTAAGGAATAGAATTCGGTAAAGTGTATTTCAAGCACAAAATGGCTCATAATATGGAAAAATTTCTTAAAATTGAATTCTTATGGTGCTTCCCATGGTAATTCTAGGAAAAATGGAATTGGTAGTACAATTCTGGGATAAATTATATTTTGATTACTAAATGCTTCAAAGGTTGACAAAATTTCTTAAAACTAAATGCATATAGCGATTCCCGTGGCAATTTTGCAAAGACTTTTCTCATTTCCACTAGAAAGTGGAATTTTACTCGCTTAACAAGTTGTATAACTCAAGTTCAAGCTTATTGCAAGAGAAGTAAAAATCTAGTAAGACCAGAGTCAAATTCCACAAGATTTGTATAGACTAATGCTAATATGGATTTAGAATAGTGTTAATAAGCAAGGATAAAAGTAAGAAAATATAATTTAGGTGTAAGAGAGTGAGTTAAATAACTAAATTAGAACCAAACTATGACGAACAATTAACTAGTGATGAATACATTAAGCAAGTTTTAAGTAAATAGTTGAATATACTAATGATTAAAAGAGAACTAGGAGAATTCCCTGACCTTGGAGTAATACAAACCATATGGTTTTTAGAATCAAATCATAATCTGTGGCCATCCCCGATCCTCATCGTGCGGGCGGGCGCACGGAGGAAGAGGATCCTCGGGTCCCGCGCATCCCTCTCGGGAGCGCTTCGGTCGGCGTCGTTGAGATGAGGTGTAAAAATGTAGAGAGATTTAGAGTCGTCAGTCTATTTTACTCAAAACAGACAAAAGAAAAATGGAAAACCACCCCGAAGGATGGCATCCAAAGACATACCGGTGCATGCGAAACCAAAATGTTTCGAGAAGGGTTCGGAGGCTTAGTTACGAAATGGGAAGGTGTTAGGTACCCATTCCGCCCTTTCGGTCTCTCATGGATATTTGCTATTTTCCTTTATTTTTCCCCGTGATATGTGTGCATGTGTATATATATAAGGGAGATAGGAATCCTCGACTTGTATCATGGAAGAGATAAAGCGAGTCATCCGTAAGAAGATATAAGAATAATATTGAAAAGTAAAATTTACGCGATTACCCTTACGTTGATCGTTATAATGGAACGATAACGCATATGGAGTAACACGTCACTAAGGGCGAGTATATAGAATATAAGAAAATTGGATTTAGATAAGATAGAAAATGAGAGAAAAGTGAGAAAAAGGACTCGAATCTCGGGTTTTACCCCGAGACGCCTACGTAGCCTATAAAGGCATCAAAGTCCACGTAGTTCGGATACAAAACGAGGGGTGGGATTTATCCCATAAATTCAAATGGGGGGATCTCTTATTTGTGAGAGTGTGTGTGTGTGTGTGTGTAGAAAAGGTGTTTTAGTTGTGAGAAAAGTATGAGAATCCCTATTTGGAATTTATCAGCAAACCCTCGTTTTCTTGTTTTTTTGGGTTTTATTTATCTAAAAATAGGAGATGTGCAATAATACTAAATAAAAAAGTATATTAGGATATGTGAGATGAGATAATAAAAATGCTAAGTAATAAAACAAGTTATTGGAAATTTAAGTGAATTTGAAGAGAAAGGGGAGAAAGATGGACCTTCTTGGAGATCTTAATCTTGATCTTGAATGTTGGAGAGCAGACCTTGCACTTGGATGATGATGGAGAGTGTATAATTCACCAAGTTTGATGAAAAGGATGACAAAAAGTGGAAGTAAAAAAGAGATTTGGAGGTTGAAATCACACTGCCTTCGAGGGAGGTTTCTGAAATTCGTTGAGAGTGACTTTATCAGATCTGGGCTCCCATTGCAAAAGAGGTGAAGGCCTCCTTTTATAGGCCCAGGTCACTACCGATTGGCATAGACCTAGTCCTGCCTATCGGCACCTACCGATAGGCAGGGTCTGGAACCTGCCGTTTGGTAGTGTGTTTCAGGCCTTTTCAGAAAATTGGTTGTCGAGGGCAAACCGTTGGTCAGAATCGTGCATGGGACATACCATTGAAAAGGTAATTCAGAGACCTTTGAAAGTCCTTGGATTTCTCCCAGGTTCGGGAGTTGACTTTGGGTCAAATATGGCTCGAAAGCGTTTGTCGGTCCATTGGATGGGGAATCGTTCGGACGCAAACGGATCGTTCGTCTGCATTGTAAGTCCAAATCGTGCACGGGGCAGACCGTTGGAAAGGTTAGGAGATGTACTTCAACATTCCAAAGAGTTTGACCCGGTTTGGAGAGTTGACTTTGGTCAACTGGGCCATGGAAGCATCTGATGGCCTCTTAGAGTCAAACGGATCGTTCGTCCGCATGGTAAGTTGGAATCAGAAACGAGATGGACATTGGAAAGGGTATTCAGTGCCCTTCAAAGATTCATTCAGCCTCGGTCGAGCTGAAGAGTTGACTTAGGTCAAACTGAGCCCGAGAGCGCCCGGTGGCCTCTGGGTCAAGTTTTGGACGCAAACGAATCGTTCGCCCGCATGGTAAGTCAGAATCACGCACGAGATAGACCGTTAGAAAGGGTATTCAGTGCCCTTTGATGATTCATTCAGTCTTAATCGAGAGGAAAAGTTTGACTTTTTGGTCAAACTCAGCCGAGGAGTGCCCGATGGCTTCTAAGTCAGTACTCGGGACATGACTTGGGTTTATAGTGATGAAGGGAGGTGCTAGGGACCTTAGGAGAGTTAGGGGGTAATGGAATGGGGTGTCTACAGAGACCCTCGATGGATGAGTTTGGAACAAATGAGAACCGTCGAATAGACACCACATGATTCTTTTGAGAGAGTACGACCGATTCAGAGGCCGAGGACGATTCTGAGGACCTGAGAGGCTTGCTGGGGATGGAATGATGATCAAAGGTTTAGGTCGATTCTGAGGACCTGAAGTGGTGCTGGGAGATGACCAATTCTGCGGGTCAAAGATGATTCTGCGAGCTTAGGGTAAAGATCTAATAACCGAGGTCAATTCTGACCTAAGAGTGGTGAAGATCGAGGATTGGGGTCAATTCTGACCCAACTCAGGTGACGATCCAAAATCGAGATCAATTTTGACCTAAGTGTGGTGACGACCGAGGACCGGGGTCAATTCTGACCCAACTCAGGTGACGATCCAAGATCGAGGTCAATTCTGACCTAAGAGTGGTGACGACCGCGGACCGGGGTCAATTCTGACCCAACTCAGGTGACGATCCAAGACCGAGGTCAATTCTGACCTAAAGAGTGGTGATGACCAAGGATCGGGTTCAATTATGACCCAACTCAGGTGACGATCCAAGATCGAGGTCAATTTTAACCTAAGAGTGGTGACGATCGAGGAACGAGGTCAATTATGACCCAACTCAGGTGAAGATCCAAGATCGAGGAAAATTCTAACCTAAAGAGTGGTGACGACCGAGGACCGGGGTCAATTCTGACCCAACTAAGGTGACAATCCAAGACCGAGGTCAATTCTGACCTAAAGAGTGGTGACGACCGATGATCGAGTTCAATTATGACCCAACTCAGGTGACGATCCAAGATCGAGGTCAATTTTGACCTAAGAGTGGTGACAATCGAGGAACGAGGTCAATTCTGACCCAACTCAGGTGATGATCCAAGACCGAGGTCAATTCTGACCTAAAGAGTGGTGACAACCAAGGATCGGGGTCAATTCTGACCCAACTCAGGTGACGATCTAAGACCGAGGTCAATTCTGACCTAAGAGTGGTGACGACCAAGGATCGGGGTCAATTCTGACCCAACTCAGGTGATGATCCAAGACCGAGGTCAATTCTGACCTAAAGAGTGGATAAAGATTGGATTTTGATTTCGCTGGAGGAAGTGCCTTGTGATTTTGATTTGAGATGGGGAGCTGATAGCTGGGGAAGCTTTTGTTTCTTTAGGAGACCTCGCGGGGGGAATAACCTATTTTGGTATTATAAAAAAATTCCACTGGGGAAGTGATCAGGGAATCCTTAGAGATCCTCCGAAGCTTTGTTGGGAGCCAATTCACTTGGTTTTTGAGGATTTCGCTGGGAAAGAGGGGTTCCGCTTGAGGGAATGCGAAATTTTCTTGGTGAAAATGTTCTAAATCCTTCCTGGGATTTTTAGGAATTTTTCAAGGATTTTTCGGGGCTTTCTCGTATTTTTTGGGAATTTTCGTATGAAATTTAGGGGGGTGCCAGTCGGCATGGTATAAAGGGTGCCATTCGGCAGTGGCACGGACTTTTGGGCTACCTCGAGAAGGTAAGGAGTCAGTGTCGATCGGTATGGCGCGGGGAGGTGCCGATCGGCATGGCGCTTGGCATCCTATATAAAGGGGGTGAATCCCTTCATTTTTTTCACAGCTTCTTTGCTTTCTCTCTCTTTGCGATTTCTCTGCAAATCATTCTAGCATTCCGATCTTCAAGAAATGGCCACTTTTGTGAGCACTGCAGTCCACCGGGAGTGGTTGATCGTTGATGACTGGGCGAATGTGGAGTGGAGGGCCAGGGCACCTCTTGCTTTGGGGAGTGAGAACTCCTTTGATGCGTTTGAGCATGTTGCGGATGAGCGGACCTTGCTGCGGGAGCCATCGCATCATCGCTCTTCGAGAGTGATTCCCGACGGTTATGTAAGTAACCCGACCTTTGGCATTCCTTTCTTTTTGGTGATTTTTCTTTCTTTCTTGACTTTTGATGAGATTTTTTTCCTTTTTGCCAGTCTGATATTTCTTTGAAGAACATGCGCGCCCGTGGGACAACGGGGCTCAGGGATGTCTGGGAGCATCTCCCACCTGTGGTGCGTTGAGTGGTATCATCAGCGGGTTTTGGGAGGTTGGCATCGGCGCTGGATGAGACACCTCGTTCGATAGCGGTCCTGTGCATTTTGGGAGAGAGGTGGTGGGATACTACCCACACCTTCTATTTTGGCTTCGGGGAGATGACTGTGACTCCTATAGACGTGCAAAAGCTATTGGGGCTGGATTGTGATGGAGAGCAGATAGAGGTGGATCGCTCTTTGAGGGTGAGATCAGAGGCAGTGCGTGCGGCACTTAGTGATATAGGGAGGATAGTTTTTGAGGATTCTATCCGGCTGTCCCTGCTGAAGGATGTTTTGTTGAGCAGGGTGATTGATGTGGAGGACGGGCTGCAAGTGAGGTAGATGGCCTGGTTATTCATTTTGCTGGTGTTGGGAGGTTTCATGGTGGCGTCGAGCGGCGATGTCGTCTATTTGTGGTTCTTGTCATACCTGAGGATGTTTTTGAACATCCTTTTCTATGATTGGGGGAGTCTGACTTTGACGATCCTTTACTCTTCGCTGGATGCATTCAGCCAGTGCTGTCATCAGACTTTTACTGGAGCCACGTACCTTCTCGAGGTATTATTTTGTTTGCGCACTCCTTTTCATGCATTTGCATTTTCCTTTCATGCATTCACATTTTCCTTATGCGTCTCTTTTGTTTTGTGACTTCAGACGTGGTTCTATGAGGTGATTGGGTGTAATACCCTGTTGATCGATTTGAAGGACCACACTGTTGGGGACTTCTGTCGATTGTATCGATGACGTAAGGCCAATCGACAGTCGAAGGGATCTCTCTCTCTGGAGGCGGTGCGTTAGGTCTTGAATGACCTGACCAGTGGTAGGGTAAGACTCTTTCCATTTCAGTCTTGGCTTTTTACACCTTCTGATCTTGTATTGATTTATGCCTGCTTGGATATTTTCAAGTGACCTTTTATCCCTGGGGGACAGCCATTCAGGATGTGGGGGCGACTGGGGTGAACGCGCGGATGAGGCATTTGCTGGTGCATGAGTTCATCCTTTCTTGGCATCTTGGGGAGAGGGTGGTTCATCAGATTGCTGAGGAGGAGATGGTGGTGCCACCTGCGTAGCCTCCTACGTCTATGAGGTGGGAGCGACTGCTGTTGGAGGATGAGAGGATCGCGACGATGATCGGCGAGTCCTACTTATTGTGCACTGATACGGATGCACCATATGACTATATGGACTTTGTGATGAGCTGGTTGATGGCGCCCAACATATATGATGCCCTGCCTTTCCCTCTTGCGGGTTCGAGTCGGGCGGTGGGAACTTCCCACAGCAGCGATGGTCCGACGGCATCTGCGACGGCGACGACTTCAGAGGTTCCTTTTGTGCGGTTGCATACCCCTTCGTACGACGGGCTGATGGAGGGATGGTGCCTATATTGCACCGTCCTCATGCGATGGATTCGGAGGATTTGGGTTTGATAGAGGAGGTCCTCCGACCTGCGGTATACCTTTCTGTTTGTCTCTTTCTTTCTTTTCTATTTTTTGGTCATCTCTGTTTTGATACTGATTTCACCTTTCCTTGCAGTAAGTCCGGGTGTCGACCACTTGGCTAAGGGACATCAGAGACTGGATATCTTCGACGACTGCCCATATTCGGGACGCGGTTCCTATTCCTTCTTGCTTGGTGCCGTCTTTTTTGTCCGAAGAGGACTCTGGCTCAGGTAGTGGTGGTGCATCGTCTCGCCGTACGGGGAAGAGAGCACGTCATAGGGGTGGAAGCTCTTAGAGAGAGAGAGAGAGAGAGAGAGAGAGAGAGAGAGAGAGAGAGAGAAGGAGAATGTGGGTTCGGGTTGAGTCCCGTTGTTTTTGTTTTTTTCCTATTTATTTCCTGCAAAATTGATGTAACACAGAAGACAAAACAGATGTAATGCAATGGAGTTTTTTATTATCTTTTATTAATGATAAATGCATGCACATGCGCTTTTTACTTTGCTGCTGAGACCGTAAAAAGGAATATTTTTGGAATATTTTGAAGGAAAGTTTTTATTAAAAAGGGAAATTATATAAGGAGGAAAAGGGATTTTGAAATTCTGTTGAGAATATCAATTTATTTTTATTGAGTTTTTTTATTTGACAAAAGAGGAAAAAGGGAAATTTCTAAAAATGGGGGGTTACCGATCGGTAAGCACCCTATCATGCCTATCGACAGTTCAGTCCAGTCCCATCAATTCAAAGCTTTGAATGGTACCCTCTTCAGCCTTTTGCACTTTATGGGGTAGGATTCCCTCCGATTTCTGCAGGGATTATGTCTCTTGTGAGGTTTTTCAAGTATAAAAAGGGGGAAGGGTGGAGTGTTTTCATCACACCTTTGCATTTTCACCTACTTGCCCATTATTTCTTAGCCTTGCAAGATGGGTCTCCCTGGTAGCATTGAGTTTGCTAATTACCTTAAAGCCTTGGAAGTAATGTGCTCTTATAATGTCGACTAAGATGCCTTCAACATGCGCCGAGTCTCCTTGTGGCGCAATCGGCCTATTGAGTGGAACGTGCTGATGGCGGCGGTATAATTCTGGTACCCCGAAGACCACATATTCCGCTTTGGGTTGGATGAAGTTTGTCCTACCTACGAGGAATTTTTGGCCATGCTGGGTGTAAATCCTAGTGTTGCCGCGACTTTTCTCGAATTTTCCCGTTCTCCTAGGGACTTGTTGATTGGGCTTCTTCATATTTTGCCTTCGGCGGCCAGATTATTGGCTACTGGAGGAATGATCTCCCTCCCGGCGGTGCTGCAGTCCATGCACTTACGGGAAGTAGGTGATGCTGGTTATGCTGGAGCCGTTATTCTGGGCCTGGTTTCAAAATTATTACTGGTAACTGGAGAACTGCTGGTGGACCCGCAACTTGCAGCCATTACTTCGTGGATGTCATACCGTCGCAATCCTGCGGTGATGATACTGGCAGAGACCTTGAATGGCCTAGATGCCTGGAGAGAAGGTCGTTCTTCCTTTTTGAGGGGTAGCCCCGTGATGCTGTTCATGTGGTTGTCTGAAAGATTTCGCTTGGCGACTCCTCCAGAATATCCACTACAAAAAAAAGTAGTTTTTAAAACGGAGGCTTTTGAGACGGATAAAATTTAGTCCCTAAAGCATACCATTTGGGATGGGTAAAAACAGCTGTCTTAAAAACTAATGGTTTTTAAGACCCCTATTATTATCCGTCTTATAAAGTGATACAAATGAGACTCCTATTGTTATCCGTCTTATAAAGTAATACAAACAAGACTCCATATTAATAGCCGTCCCAAGTAATCCACCTTATGAGACGGCTAAAATATTTTTGGTTTCCCACCTTGGCAATTTTAATTCCCGCCTTCTGTATAGAAATGAACCCTTCTACATACAAAAAAAAAAGAAAGTTAAAAGAAAACCCAGGTAAATCGTGGTTCGAAATCGTCACCTCCTACTCTCCTTTGCCATCGCCTCTAAATTTTTCCGCTGACATCGCCGCTCGTGCTAGATCTCTCCCCTTCCCCCGCAGCTGGTAAGTCGTGCTCCCTTTTCTTTTGGTTTTGGTGGGATTATGATGGTTTAGGTTGTTAGTTAGATAGGGTTTTAAGAATTAGGGTTAAGTGTAGTTGGAAATTATGAAATTGGGATTTTATGGTTGGAGACATCAAATTAGGTTTGTTATATATTGATTGTCAATTTCCTTGTTTGGTTGCTCTTAAAATGAAAGAAAAGGTAATGAAAAAGTAATTTGATATCTCGTTGATGTAATTGGTTGGTTATTGAGATATTTCAAGTTTTTAATATAGAAGAAATTACTTATAATAATAGAATAGTAATATTTCTGTCTTATATCATAATTATGATTTTTCAATGGCAATCATATATTTTTTATTGATGGTTATTTGACAGGGGGATTATAGATTGCCATATAGATTTTCATTAGCATTTAAATATTTGATCTCATCTCGAGAATTCAAGTTATAATATCATTAAATTGAGATGGATAAAAGGTAATTTTATTTATTGGTTATTGATTAATATCATTAGTTTTGTACTGGATTGGATTGATTTGTAGTGGTGATAGGAGGTTGAGGGTGAGCCAATTGAAAACCCGGATTGTCAATTGGTTGTTGTAGTATAGTTTTAATATTAATTTACGAGAATATTTGTATATTTTTTGTGTGAATTTTTATTTGAATTATTTATATGTTCATTTGTGTTAATTAATTAATGTCCTTTGCAAGTAGTTTATGCCATTAGTTTGATATTTAGTATTCGATTATGATTTTATTTTGTGATATATGGGATGGACCCAATTAATACAAATATGTATTAGCGTTGAAAAAATCTCTAATGTTATCCTACACCATATCAAATACTAAATCTTAACATTCAAATCACTAAGTATTGGGACACAAACTCCAACATACAACGCGCTACCTGAAAGTAATAAAAAAAAAAATAGGCACTAGTTAAAATTCTAGATTAAAAAAAAATAGTCAAAACAAAAAAGTAATCTCACGATCTTTAAAGGATCGAAAATGATAAACTTGATATTTCATGATTTGAGTGGCAGGAAATGAGGCATGAACACCCTAATACGCACAAAAGTAACCTAAGTAAAGTGGTCGTGTCCTCACTGAACTCCTATTCCTCAATTGAATACTATACCATTGTTTTTAGAATTAAAAATAGGATTTAGGAGTCAAAAACTCAAAATGATAACTGAGTGGCCTAAAGAGAGGGACGAACACCCTAAGAGATACCAAAGAATCTTGTGGGAAATGTCCATTTTGTCATAGGACTCGATTTTTTAAGTTGACTAGTAAACATTCATTTTTGAAATTAACTAGTAGACACCCGTTTTGGGATTAAAAAGAGTTCAAAAAACATAAATGAAGTGGCATGGAAAGAGTCACGAATAACTACAAAGGTATCAAAGTAACTTGAGGGAAGGATCATGTCCTCACTGAGCTCTTAGTTAATTAGTATACGCTTGTTATTTTGCGTGTTAAAAACTACAAATGTTCTTTTGCATGGAAAGAGTCACGAATAACTACAAGTTTGTTAGTAGACGCTTGTTCTTTTCCACCGTGGCATGAAAAGAATCACGAATAACTAAAAATGTTTTTTTGCATGTTAAAAATGGGTTTTTGGAGGCAATAACTCAAAACATTAACCGAAATACCCAAAGACTTAATAAAGTATCTCATGGGAAGTGTTTGTTTCATAATTGAACTCCAGTTGCGGAAATTTACTACTATACGCTCGTTTTATGGTGTAAAATGGACTTTAGGGAGAAAAAACTCAAAACATCAATCAAGTGACCTCGAGAGAGGCACATGCACCCCAAGAGGTACCAAATAACTTGTGGGAAGTGTTTGTGTTCTGATCGAACTCTCGGTTTTTGAAATTGACTAATAAATGATTGTTTTGGTGTTATAAGTTGGCTTTGGGGGTAAAAAGTTAAAACAACACTGAAGTGGTTCAGAAAGAGGCACGGATAGCTCTAACGGTATCAAATAACCCGAGGTAAGTGATTGTCTCTTTACAGGACTCTCGATTTTTGAAAGTGACTAGTGGGAAGGGTCTGGTCAAGTCTAGATTTAATCAGAACTCTGTTCAAGTATGCGTTGGTTTTGTTCATTTTGAATGTGTTCTTTTCATTACTATTTTTTTCAAACACGGGGATGACAACATCAACCACCCAGACAGTGGCGGGCGAGTCATTGTTCCCCGCATTGGATCGTCCATATGATCCATACTCGGTGATTATTTGGAACCGACTACTGGAGACCAAATTTGTCGCCTTCTTCCGCTCTCTTCTTAATGCCAGGTTCCAGCATAAGTGTATTAGTACTAAGGATGGCACCGTCATTTCAACCAATGTTAAGTCTTTTTGGGAACTGAAAATCGGCATCGTCCGTTACAGTTGTAGTCATCCACTTATGCTACATCTCTCAGCTCCCTAGTTTTCGTGCCATTCATAAGCAAAGATATTCTGACTTTATTGTGGATTACAAAGTTATTCATTTAACTTCGTTATATGCGCCACCTGAGGGTGTAGATTAAAAATAAAATGAGGTTTTACTTTTGCAGCAATGCCTGCCATTAATTGGCGACTAAGCTTATGAATTATGACCGCCATTGTGAGCGTCATCTACCTCGAAACTATGTGGAGAAAAGTGTTATCATAGTTCTTCTAATACCACAGTGGCTTCCAAAATAAAAATAGATTGGAAAAATATAAATTCTCCTGCTTTTACTGATGTTTAGAAGCAACAATGTCACCACTAGGATTTTCAAGCATCATGTTGGCACTCCTTCTCCTGGCATTGTTTTGGATAATTTTTTGCCCCCAACCTCACAATGACAAGAGGGTCCCTAATCCTTTTAAATGCATCTAAAAGCACCTCTGCACTTAGATTGCCATAACAAATGCGTCCCCTCCTGCCCCATCTCCGAAGAACATCAGAGAATTCCTTTGGCAACATACAAGTTATATCATCCCTCCGGAGAAGTTCAGCAAGTACTTGACAATACTCTATTCCCGAGTTTGCACAAAGTAAAGCCATTATAAGTTATAACAAACAACTTCAACACCGGAAGCTACATTAATACCTGATTTATGAATCCATGTTGTTGTGGCCACTTTATCATAAAGAACCAGATGAACTAAGACAACCACAAAGTTGTAAATTTCCCCTAAAGACGCATCAGTTTTAAAACTGGTACTTGGATCGGCAATTGAATGCTGATAGATAAGACATTCGACAACTGAGGATTTTGTTGTGAAAAAAAATTCATGTGAATAGTATACCAAGATCGGAAGGTTCTCCACAAGATACAAGATAAAAGAAACAACTAGGTGAAATATAGTCAAATAATTTATTCCAGTTGGAATTATAATAATCTTCCAAAGCTTTATGTAACATTCGAACTCGAGAGACCTCTTTTTGAGCTCCACCCAAAGCTTTATGGAACATTCAAACTCGAGAGACCTCTTTTTGTTACCTCAAAGATATGAAGATACATGCTTTGGGAAAACGTAGAAGAGTAACTCCTGATTGACAAATGATGGAGAGCTTTAATAGTTTCCAACACCTTCATATCCACATAAAGTAATTTCAGCTGCCAATAACTCCGAATGGCAGATACCAACTGTCGAGAATCAGCAGAAACCAAATTTCCACCACTTTTTCGAAGAAATCTTTCATCAATATCTCTCGCCCAATCAGCATCACAGTTCAAAAACATGTAAATGAAGTCCTCCAACTCACTACTTAACTGCCTCAGCACACCAAAATAGTCAAAACAGAACTCGCTGTAACCCAAGTGATCTTGCGTTTCAAATCAAACTAAACACTCAAAGATATTCATAATTTTTTCTTTCCACTGGTTCCAAAAGTACACCAAAGTTTGAACAGAAACTCGGTTCTTTGAAATCCTATCTTTTGTCTGATTTACGATATCCACGGGCATTTCATCATTAAACTCATACTTTGAGGTATTTAAATGAAAATGGAAGTCCAGAATTTTTCGAGCAGATATGATTTCTCCTCTCAGACTTCTATGTTGTTGGGAAGCTTATAAAGACTTATTCCAGTCAATCAAATTACCCTGCTCATGTGACAAAATATCAACCTCTGTACAAACAAACTCATATAAGTGATCTGAATCCTTCTTTGCAAATGACTTAGCTCTCCCTAACATTTCCTCCTTGTTCGTAAAATGCTTCAAGGGCCACCCTTTGCTTCCAGGAGCCCATAGAGAGTTGGAGAACACAAACCCAAGGATGAGTGAAGATGCCTCATTCAAATGTCCATACTTCTGTAGCAAATTTGCCTCGACTATAAGATCTCCTCTTAGCCTCACAATCTTTGCAGCCCTGGCAAAGTTTCCTCATTCTTCTTCCAACAAAAAAAGCACATCCAGGCACTCTAAATACTTCAAGAAGTTTCGGCTTGATTCCATTGAATGAAAAGCTCTGATGAACATCATCATTGATTTATTATCCTTGATATTGTAATAATGGTGTGCCTAACTCTCTTGAAACTCTTGCTCAATTTTGTCAATCTTTTTACTCCTAATGACCAAACCATTAGCCGTAAGGTCATGTTGTTTCATTACTCCTAATGAAACAACATGTTCTCAATTTCATTACTCCTAATGAAATGATTTTTATAAAGCTCTTTCTCGCTCATTATCCACAACTGGAAAGGATGATAGTCGAGGTGAGTAGTGAAATTAGTGACAACGAATTGCTAAGGTTTTCAAGAGAGTTACTCCGCTTCTCTTGAGCATCAACAATAGCAGAAATAATATACTAAAACTGAAACTCTAATGACCCTGAAAGTGAAAATATTTGGTTTTGATACAACTGGTCTACTACTCTCAACTCTTATTCCTATTTTATGGATACCTTTTTTGTACAGGCTTGAAGCACAAAACTAAATAGGAGTACATATGTTTTACATTTGTATACATAATTGGTAGCATGCCAAGGAAATGAACATAGTAAAAAAAATTCCATACTTTCTCACTGAAGGCTGATTTGAATAAAGGTCTGCTATACTGGTTTGGATACTTCCATTTTACTTGAGCAGCCTCTTGTGGACACTGCTCAGGTGAGTGATTTGGCAAGTGAAGCGATTGACGCTGCTCAGTACACTCTGCCTCAACTGCAGAATTCAGAGTTGAGCTGTGATGTGCTCACTAAGCAGCCCGGAGTGGCCTATACCCAGGTGTTTGAATTGGCAGTCCGAAATAACCAATACTTACATATAACTTTTTGGTCAGAATTTAAAAGGAATGGCGAATAGTAGAATAAATATTTTCAAAGGAATGGACAACAGTAGAATAAATATTTCTAGGTATTGTAATGGCAAGAATGTTATCATTTAATTTTACAGACATATGGTAGATAAATATTGCTATATATTTCATGATAATCACTAAGTGAGGATAACCGTACTCTTATAAATCTTATTTTTGTTCTTCTCTTCACTTATAAATGGCTTAATTTGATTATATTTTAATTTTGCATCATTGTAGGCTCAATTATGGCAACGAATCTTGCATTCTAAGGTGGATGGATGGCTCTTATAATCGAGATCTTATAATCATGTGTACTTGGTTTATGGTTTTTCGAGAAAACTACATAAACGACCCATGCGACTAAGGTATCCCACCGTTGACTACAAATCTTCTTGAATATTTGGTGGCAAAATAAAATGATCTTATCTCAAAATTAAAAGTAGCACTTTATGATCCTACTTTATAGTTAATTGACTTCTTTTGACGACATAGAACTTATTTGCGAATTTCCACAAACCTCCCCTTGTGAAGAAATTCTTTCAAGAATGGTCTTGAAAATGCCTCAAATGTTCACATTGCAATCCCAAATTGATAATATTGCATATATATAGTCTCATAATTCATGTTTAGAGTTTAAATCTCATATTGTCATTTCCTTTTCTTAAGAGTTCATGAAAATTTACCAATCTGGGATTTTAGAAATCACAAAATGCGAACCAAACCAGAACTAAAGTTAAAGGTCCATATGGTAGTAGATGTTACTTTCATGCACTGAATGAATCATTTTCCTCTATGAATGTCAAAACTGATATTTCCATTTGAGATGCAAGGTTTCTGAGGAGTTTATAACTTGGAGAGAAAGGTACATATCAAAGATAACACATTATATATTTCTTTTTTCTCGTCTATCTTAGAAACTAAATATCAAGGACCTCCCCTAACATTTTTCATAATTAGATAGATCCCCTCTTATTTTAAATATTACATATGCCATATATTACACTCATATCCTTTCTCATTTTCAAATTTTCACATTCACTACGCTTCTACTCTCAATTGATACAGATTGGCAAAAGAAGGCAAGACATGAGTTTCTCGGTGTATTTGGCTACCAATATCCAAATTCAGATAACATTCCAAAACTAAAAACGGTATGTATGCAATACTGTTATCATTTTTACATTTTGGAGACGTTATGGTGGTGGTAAGAATTTGCTATTGGTTGGTATATAATATTTTTGGAATAAATTTTAATGTTTAAAACATGTTGGCTACCTGTGATTTTCATGAATAAATAAAGGAGACTTCGTCGATTTTTTTAAAAATAGTAGTAGTTAGATATTTATTAAAAAGATATCATAGTTTAAAATTTATGTTGTTTGTGATGAGAATGTACTATATTGATTCATTGCACCTTGTATTGTTGATGAGTGGGTTATTAGTTTTGACCTAATTGACAATATTTTTTTTACAAGTGGCATGCAATGCGAATCAGTGATTTTGGAGGTCGTACACTTTAAGATTGATAGATTACTTTGATAAAAGCATTTCGTGTTTTGGAGTATAAGAATTTAACGTATTTTTGTTGTCAAGTCGAAGATTTGAACTTAGTGTTATATTTTTTGTTTTGATAGATATTTAGAGATGCTTGTAAGAACTCCAACAATTATTGAATGAAAATGATTCGTTGTATTGGTTGAAAATCATCTTATGTCTTATATTTTTTGATCATTTGGTGATGAATTAATAAAGTGTCTCAAATGTAATTCAATTATATATTAAAGTTTAGTGATAGATTTTATTCTCTCTAATATATTGGCGCAAAATTTTTAAGATCTCTTCACCTCTTTTGGTATGGTTAAAACTGTCCCAAAAATATATTAAAGATGGCTTTCTTGCTGTCTCAAAAAGTCTTATAAAATAGTAACTTTTTAAGACCGATTAATTCCCATCTCAAAAGCACTCTTTTGAGACAGTTCTCATGCCGTCTCAAAAGGGTCATATAAAATGATGACCTTTTGAGACGGATTTGTTCCCGTCTCAAAAAACTCTTTTGAGACGGCTATGGCGTCACAAAAAGTATTTATAACCCCCTATCAAAAAGACCCCCCCTAGCCGTCCCAAATACCGTCCCAAAAAGTATTTGAGACGGATAAACCATCTTTTGGAACTGTTAAGCCACCGTCTCAAAAACTACTTTTTTTTGTAGTGATCCCTTCTCGGCCGTACCCAACTTCTTTTCATGTTACTTCATTAGTGTCGGTCTGCATGTTGAGAATTGGGAGCATTGGCTTGTGGAGCATGGGGTTCGTTGTCTGTGTTGGTCAGTGCCTTGGTGGGGGCAGTTCCAGCCTATTTTGGAGCTAGGAGAGTATTCATATGTGCAGTTGGTTGGTCTTAGGTAGACCTCCTTTTATTTCCCTTGGCGGCTTCTGCGCCAATTTGGCTGGGCACAGGTCGTGCCACCTCGGACCTCAAATTTCTTTCCGATAGAAGATTTGATTGAGCGCCTACGTCTGTTGCTTGGATCTTTATGGGAAAATTGACGCCTGTCGACCCGTCACTCCCAGTCTGTTGGTAAAGTTTGGCATGTCCCCAAAGATTATATGAAGTGGTTATGGAGGAAAGTAGTCAGCAAGATGTTGGCAGTGGAGACTAGATAAAGATGGTTTGTTTTATCTAACACCATGGAAGGGGGTGTTGTGGTCTTTTCGAAGATGGTTCAGGCTCATCGATCCATGGAGTGTTTACGGCACTCTATTCAGGCGGGGGAAGCTTGGGGGCCTCAGGATGGAGATGATGAAGGTGCAGGCTCCTCTGGTAGCTGTGGGTCTTGGAGAGTTTGTTTGTGTAATAGATGCGGGGATTTTATTTGTCTTTTTTATGGCAGTAGGGGGAAGGGAGTTATCTGTTCCTTTTCTTATGTAATCCGTATTATAATTTCTTATTAATGAAATAAACAAGTTTCTGATCATCCAGTTGTGCCTTTCGATGAGTTTTGTATTTTGAATTATCTATACTGATCGCTAAGGCATACATAATCCTTTTGTTAAAGTATTTTTAGAATGAACCGCTATTCTCGGAGGTAAGAAAAGAATAGTATTTTGTGAAAAAGAAAGGGCCGCACTCATGTGAGGTGTATGAGCTGCCTACGTACCTCTATGGTTTTTGAAAAGTTTTTTTTATCTGTTTGAAAATAGTTTTTTACAGAGGATCAGGCCCACGTAGTTCTAGGTAGAGGGAAATGCAGAGTTTGTTTTTTAGAATAGAAGGGGGATGAGAAGAGTCGTAGCGCGCCGAGATTTCGGACTAGGGGTAGAATTTCTTGAGACGGTCCAGGTTGACTAGATGAGCCATCTCTTCCCCATCTAGGTCAGTGAGCATGGCGGCACCACCGGATAATATTTTCTTCACAATGTAGGGGGCGCTCCAATTGGGCTTAAATTTCCCTCTAGGGTCCCAGATGGGTTCTATTATCTCTTTGAGGGATAAATCCCCCTCACCGACACCGCGGTCCTTGACTCTTTTATTGAATGATCGCGCTATTCGACGATGGTACCCCTGTATGTGGTAAAGAGCTTTTAATCTTCTTTCATCTAGGAGGGCTAGCTCATCAAGACGGCTTTGGCACCAGTCTTCTTCGCTAACTTTGCTTTCGAGCATGACACGTAGCGAGGGTATTTCCAGCTCCATAGGTAGGACTACTTCCATAACGTAGATCAGAGAGTAAGGGATAGCCCCAGTAGAGGTTAGGATTGAGGTTCGGTAGCCCCAGAGGGCGTACGGGATCCGATCGGCCCAATCCCTACAACTTTCGGTCATCTTTCTGATGACAATTTTGAGGTTCTTGTTGGCGGCTTCGACTGCACCATTGGTCTGAGGTCGGTAGGGAGAAGATTTTTGTCTCTGAATCCCGTACTCGTTGACTACTTTTGTGACTTCTGCTTCGAAATTCAAACCGTTATCTGACACTAGCTCGTATGGGACCCCATATCGGCAGATGATATTTTTCTTGAGGAATTTGGCCACTTTCTTGGTGTTCAACACTGCGTATGACTCAACTTCGACCCATTTGGTGAAGTAATCAATTGCGACCAGGATGAACTCATGTCTGTTTGAAGCCTTTGGCGTAACCTTCCCTATAATGTCGATACTCCAGGTGGAGAACGACCAGGGAGAGGTCATGTTGTATAATTCTCGCAGAGGCAGGTGTTGAAGATTGGAGAACTGTTGGCATTTGAGGCATCTTCGGACATAGGCGGTGCAGTCTTGGGTCATGGTGGTCCAGTAGTAACCCTGTCAGATGATCTTCTTGGCAAGCATGTGACCGTTTATGTGGGGCCCGCATTCCCCGCTGTGGATTTTCTGCATTATTTTCTCAATCTCAGCCTCTACGATACAGTGTAGATGAGTTCCATCGAAGTTACTCTTGAGTAGAGCTTTATGACAGATGATGTACTGGGTGACCAGTCTTCGGAGGGTCGTTCGATCTTTCTTGTTGGAACCCTCGGGATACCTACCATGCTGGAGGAGGAACCAGATATCATAGTACCAGTAATCGACTAGTTCGGGATCTTCGGTGGAGGCGAGCTCAATATGGTAGTAATGGATTGGTTTATCTTTCTTTTAAACTAGGAAGGGGGTCATTGTTATTCCTTCGGGCATGTAGACCATGGAGGCCAAGGTAGCGAGAGCATCGACTAGGTTATTCTTTGTTAGAGGTAGGTAATGGAAGGTAATATCTCGAAATCGGGAGGCTAACTCTTCTAAGTGGGCATGAAAGGGTTGGAGCTTTTCGTCCTTGACTTTCCACTTTCTTAGCACTTAACCGATGATGAGGGCAGAATCCCCGTAGACATCAAGGTATTGAATACCTTTTTCGAGAGCAACTTTGAGGCCTACTGTGCATGCCTCGTATTCCGTCATATTGTTGGTTCAAGGGAAATCCAATTTGATGGCGATGGGAGTGTGGGAATCATCTGGGGCGATCAGCAGTATCCCAATGCCATATCCCTTTTTGTTGGCAGCGCCGTCAAAGAACATTTTCCATCGAAGGAGGTCTTGAGCGGTGCATAGGATATTTTCATCCGGGAATTCGGAGATCCAGATATCTGCTTCTTCTACAGGGTAATCAGCGAGGTAGTCAGAGATGGCTCTTCCTTTAATAGCTCTCTATGTGACGTACATGATATCAAACTCGTCTAGGAGCATCAACCATAGGACCATTCGACTGGATAAGGCGGGTTTCTCAAGTAGGTATTTGATGGGATCCATTCGGGAGACAAGTTTGATAGGGAAGGCGAGCATGTAGTGTCTTAACTTTTGGGTGACCAAGACAAGTGAGACACACGCCTTTTCCAAAGCACTGTAGTTGACCTCATACCCGGCCAATTTGTGACTGGCGTAATAGATAGCTCTTTCTTTGCAGGAGTCCTCAATGTATTGGGCTAACAAACACTACACCAAAATGGCCAAAATGTCACCTTTCAGCCGGCCACCCTTGTCAAGTTCATTGACCGTGACAAAAAACATGCGTTTTATATCACGGTCATTGACCTTGACACGACCGTGACAAATTTACTTGTCACGGTCATTGCCCATGACAATTCTTTAAATAATTGTCACGGTCAATGACCTTGACACGACCGTGACAATGTTTGCAGCAAAAACCCTTTCCCCCTTCTTTTTTCCCTCCCGTCGTTCCCTCCCTCTCTCTCTCTCTCTCTCGACGCTGCACTCTCTCTCTCTCTCTCTCTCTCTCTCTCTCTCTCTCTACTTTCAGGTTTAATTCTCTCTCTCTCTACTTTCAGGTTTAATTCTCTCTCTCTCTCTCTCTCTCTCTCTCTCTCTCTCTCTCTCTTCCATTTATATATATGTTTGTGTGTATATATATGTGTGTATGTGTGTATATATGTGCGTGTGTGTATGCGTGTGTGGGGGGTGGGGCAGGGTGGGGGTAGGGGGTGGGGCAGGGTGGGGGTAGGGTGGGGGCAGGGTGGGGGGTAGGGGGTGGGGGGTTAAAAATGTAAATAAATAAGTAATTTTCTATAAATTTCCAAAAATAATATCCAAAAATGTAAATGTAAATAATATCCAAAAATAATATCCAAAAATATAAATGTAAATAATATCCAAAAATATTGGATAACAATTATTTTCATTCAAAATAAATAAGTAATTTTCTACAAATTTCATAAAAAAATGAAGGCCGACTTAATATGTGATTTAAGTGTGAAATAATCGCTATATACTTATACTAATGGAGAAAAAAACCATATATGGCGTTTTTTGTTGACTTTATATGGTGAAATAATCACATGACTTTATATCCATCAAATAAAAGCATGAAAACTAAAACACTACAATAAGGGTTAAAATGGCATCCGAAGTTGCTAAAAGCATAAAAAATAAAATATTTTTTAAGATTTGTGGTGAATAACTAAAGTTAAAAAAAGTATTACTTTAGTCATTAAATTACTTTTTGAATTCGGGCGATGCGCATAAATTTATAGTAATTGTCTTATAATAAAGATCAATTAGTCTATGTTGTTGAAAAATTTGATCAAATTGGTGAGCGCTTCATATTTTAAAAATGTTGTTTTTATTCCTATTTAACTTTTCTTTCTATACACCCCTAATTATATTTGAAGTTTAATAAAATAGGAGTTATAGAAAGAAAAGTGGGGTTTCCATAATCTTACTTTGTCACAATTAATTTATATGCCTCAAAGTTATTTTATCACTCTTAGTTTATATTTGTGATAATACTTTATTAAAGATTTTTATGGGAACTTGTTATACTAGAACTTAGATGAACACTAAGTGATGAAAATAGTCCTTAAAATTGAAAATTAAATAAAGTTTATAAAAGTAAAGATGCTGGTAATACATCAAAGATAAATTAATAAGGACTAAATAACAAAACGTGTTCAAGTGTATAACAAGAAAGAAAATGTGGTATTTAGATTGGGTAAAATTCTTAAAGTAATGTTAAGGGACTAAAAGACCCAAGACAACTGGCCAGTAAGTCACGGACCGAAAAATTTATGACGGGTGATGAAAGCCCGTAAACATGTTGGGGGTGGGGGTGGGGGTGGGTGGAGGTGGGGTGGGGGTGGGGTATGATTTATAAAAAGCACAAAACAATAGTAGAAATTCAATACCTGAAATTAACATTGAGATTATTTTAAATAGACAGTCACTACTGTGTGTGTGTGTTTAAATTGAAAGAAGATATGAGAATTTTATTAAAGATTTTTATGTGTGTGTGTGTAATTCTCACTTTATTAATGCCAAACCCGACTCTCTTATAAGATATGCATATTGTGATAATATTATATCTGTACTAATAACATTTTTTTACAGCAAATGTCTCCTTCAGATATTAAGGCGAAGATGATGATGCTGTTTATGATGATGTCGTCTGGGGTCGGTGGTAGTGGAGGCGATGAGGGCTCTTCCGCCCCTAGGCTCCCCAAATATGGGAAATATGGGATTACCGTCGAGAACAAATCGGAGATATTAGCGAGATCCCTCGTTCTGCTAAAGACGGTCATCGGCCCGGGGTTTATGAGTTGGAAGGAGGTGCCATATGAGCTCAAGTTAGCTGTTTGGGCGGCACTACAGGTAATATATTTATATTTATATTTATATGAATATTTCAATTTCAATTTCAATTTCAATTTCAATTTCAATTTCAATTTCAATTTCAATTTCAATTTCAAATTTCAAATTTCGATTTCATATTTATATTTATATTTATATTTATATTTATATTTATATTTATATTTATTCGCAACTAACATTGTATTTGTTGGACATGAACAATTCAACTTGGATCTAAAGCTACGCGATCCCGTGTTGGAGCAGATTAGGGAGCAACTCAAGTCGTGGAAAAAAATATGCGGGCACGGTACTTTGGGAAAACACGAGAGTCGATTATCCAATGGCCTGAATCCGTCCCCCCAAAGGAGCCGATCTCATCGACACAATGGCAGAAGTTCATTGACAATGAGATCGAGGATCGACAATTGGCATCTCGCCAATCGGGGAGGGAAAATCGGGCAAAAAAGACGGTCGTGCACTACTCCGGCCGGACCTCTTACGCCGAGGTGGAGCATAGGATGCAGGTAAGATTTAATTTTTCTATAACTACAGAAATGTATTATTCTTCATTATTTTACTTTGCGGGGCCGATACTAATTTAACTTTACTTTATTTTATTTCAGGGGGTAGGGAGTGGGCCAGGGGGTAAGCCACATAGGCTCGATACTTATGTGGCTCTTAAGACGAAGAAGGGGAAGGACAAGGAGGTGTCCCTGAGCGTCGCGGCCACGATTGTAAGTAATCCGACAGTTTAATTTTTGTTAATTACGTTATAATTTTTTAGTTTACTTATTTTACTAATCATGTGCTTTTTGTCGTTTCAGGCAAAGCTTAAGGAAGTGCATGAGTCGCAGTCTGTTGCCGACAAGGCATATTTGTCCACAGATGCACTCAGCCAAGTGCTTGGCTCTGATCGCAAGGGGAGGACAAGGGGGGTGATCTCGCGGGTGGACAAATCTAGGATCATCGGATTGGAGACGAGCGACACCGGGTTGGCTCGAACGGTGGATTCACACGACGAGAAGCTGTCCCGTTTGGAGGCGACGGTCCAAGATATGTACGCATTCATGAAGCGTACGTTGGGTGGAGACCGTAAAAGGAAAGGGAAAGGGAAGGAGAAGGCGGTGGAGGAGGAGGTGCGGGAGGACGAGGCGCAGGATGATGAGGATGTGGACCTCGCAGCTTCATCACCGACACGTTTGTACTTCGATGATCCACTTCCCTATTTGGCGCCCTTCAACAGACCAATGTCGACACTTGGTTGGCCGAGCATGTTCATATTGGTTGTATTTGATGGCCAGCGGATAGGGCGGGGGTTGAGGGACCCGAATATCGTCCAGGGTGGAATAGTTCATGGACGTGCGCTTCAAGAGATGGAGTCTAGGGTGCTAGTCACGCATGTCATACCCGGAAAGGAGAACTCCCTATTGTGGTTGCGCAAACAATGCGGCACGACGTATATTAGTGGGTGCGCCAATTCGTATGTCGTGTGGCCTACTCACCTCCTCAGTTTTAACAATACACCAGACATGTAGTGACATTGTTTTAAGTTTGAATTGAATTGTTTTAAGTTGTTACATTTGAATTATATCGTGATGCATATTGTCTCTATTTGAATATATATTTGCATTATCTTTAGTTTGTTTGGATATATGATGTTTGGAACAGGTACAAATATACTGCTGGGCAGTGGCAGTGGCCATACTGCCCAGCAGATTTTTTTTAAATTCTGCCCAGAATTGTCACGGTCATTGACCGTGACAATTTTTTAAAAAGGGTCACGGCTTTGTCACGGTTTATAACCGTAACAAACGTGTCACGGTCATTGACCGCGACTCGACCGTGACACAAAATGCGAGTTTTGTGTCAAGGTCAATGATCGTGACACGACCGTGATAAAAAAAGTGGTCTCGCCTCGAAATGTCACGGTCATTGACCTTGATAAGTTGGATTTGTCAGGGTCAATGACCTTGACAATAGTGCAGATTTGGTGTAGTGAAAGCCCCAACTGCAGTGTCGGTTATGGTTAGGTATATGAGCAAAGGGAGACCAGGCTGTGGTGGCATGAGCACTGGAGGTTGGGTAAGATATTGTTTGATTTGGTTAAAAGCTTATTGGCAGGCCTCGTTCCAAACCTTGATTGAATCCTTTTGGAGGAGCTTGAAGATCGGTTCACAGATGGAGGTTAGCTGGCTGATAAACCGGCTGATATATTGTAATTTACCAAGAAAACCTCAGACTTCTTTCTCTGTTCAGGCCAGTGGCATCTCAAGTATGGCCTTCAGCTTTGCAGGATCTTCTTCTATCCCCCTCTTGCTGACCATGAATCCCAAGAGTTTTCCCTTTGTAACGTCGAAGAAACACTTCTTGTGGATTAAGTCTCATCTGATACCGTCGTAGTTGTTCGAAGAACTTCCGGAGAGAGGGAACATGACCTTCTCTAGTTTTGGACTTGATAATCATATCATCCACATAAACCTCGACCTTTTTATGAATCAGATCATGCAGGATGGTTATGGCAACCCTTTGGTAGGTAGCCCCAGCATTCTAGAGACCAAATGGCATAACAGTATAGCAAAAGGTTCCCCATGGGGTGATGAATGCAGTTTTTTCTTTGTGGTCTGGATGCATCTTGATTTGGTTGTATCCGACAAACCCGTCGATGAATGACTTGAGAACATGACTGGCTGTGTTGTCCACGATCATGTCGATATTGGGTAGCGAATAGTCATCCTTTAGAGAAGATTTGTTTAAATCTCAGTATTCTACACACATTCGAACCTTCCCTCCTGATTTCAGCACAGGTACTATGTTGGCTAGCCATGTGGGATATTCGATCACCCGAATGAAGCCCACTTTTAACTGTTTGACCTCCTCCTCTTTGACCTTGAGTGACCATTCGGCGCGAAGCTTTCTCAATTTTTGTTTAACTGGCTTGTAATCTGTGAGAGTGGGGATCTCGTGCTGAGCTATTTCAGGATCAATGCCGATCATATCATCATAGGACCATGTAAAGACATCCACGAACTCCTTTAGTAATTCTTCGAGTTGTGCGCGCTCATGCTCGTCAAGGGTGTCCCTTATCCTAATCTCGCGCAGTTGGCTACTAGAATCGAGATTAATAACAACAATCACTTCTTCATTAACTTGAAAGCGGTTATGTTATTTATTATTAACATTATTTAGATCAGTTAAGAATTGTTCATTTGCAAAATCATCATCATCAAAAGTTTGATTAGAATCCAAACAGTTAATGTAAGGCACATCAAGATACTCAAAATCTTCGTTTATTTCATTGATAGGAAAAATAACATTGAGAACCTCGTCAAAAGAGGTCTTGATTACATTTGAATAAGGATAGACAACAGAAGAGGAAATAGGGTAAACATTGGGGTTAAGGGGGATTTCAAGAGGTAGAACTGGCACAGCATGCCAGTTGAGGAGAGTTGTATCAGCAGCTTTAATCAGATGGAATAGATCCATTGATGTAGTGCCTGAACGAACCATGCAGAGTGCCAGCCCTAGTGTCTGTAAGTTAAAGGAATCTTCGGAATCACTTTCCTCAGTCTCTTCAGTATCTTTGATGAGCAGTTATACGCGATGTTGGAAAATTTTGGCCCATGGGTAGCTATCTTAGAAACAGATCTCCATTCCAGGCTTCATCTTCTTCTCTGTGTGGTCATACCATGGTTCTGGAAAACCGCAAAAAGGGAAGTCTTTGCCTTCTTTGATGAATCGTCCATTCAAGGAGTCTCCTGGGATAGTTCGGGTGCAGTCTAATCTTCTCTTTGGTCGAGACTGGTGGATCATTTTGAGCTCTTATTTTTATGGTTGATACCCCAAGCCACAAGGAGGAAAAGCTTTCTTTAGTTCGATGGTCTCAAGTATCCCTTGCTACCTTTGCCCTAGCCCCAGCTCGGGCATGAAGTGCATGTTTCTGAACATCTGAATCATATTCACATTGCCATGCGGGTTATATTTCAGACAAACCCTTTCTTTGAAATCGTCCCCTGCTGGGAGTAGGAGTGGCTCAACTCAGAATCCTAATAGGAGCATATCATTTGACCCGTGCTGTATCTCAAGGATTGGACTGCTGGTGCTTGCACTCTCGATATTTTCGTCGTCGCCCAAAATGGTGATGACTCGCCGATCGATGAAGAACTTCAATTTCTGATGGAGTGAGGAAGACACACCCTTGATATTGTGGAGCCAGGGTCGTTCGAGCAACAGGTTGAAACAAGCTGGGATGTCTATGACTTAGAATTCAAAGACAGGGTTTATAGGGCCCACCCCTATTACAAGTTTTATGGATCCCATTACCTCACGACGGGTGTTATCGTAGGCACCTACATCGGCGGAGGTTGGAGCGAGGTCACTCTCTTTCAGGCCTAAACATTTGAAGGTTCTCAGAGGGCAAACATTCGAGGCGAATGCGTTATCGACAAGAGAGAGTGGCAAAACCTTCCCCATGACTTCGACGGAGATATTGAGTGCATGATTGTGATTCGACCCAATTCTAAGGATTTTTTCTTCAAAAAATGATAGCATTCGGGTAGAGGTAAAAGATCCGACCAGATTTATCGCTTCTTCTGGTGTGGTAGAAGGAGGAACTATGGGTCCAGTGAGTAGTTTGATTAAAGAATTTATGTACAGCTGGGAAGACATGAAAAGTCCCCATAGAGTGATGTTATCTTGAGTTTTCTTCAGTTGATCGAGGATCTTGCTATCCTCAATGGTCATCTCGGGTAGGAAGGTTTTCAACGCCCTTTCCTTTGTCATTTGCTGGTAGTGAGCTTGGAACCTGGTAATGTCTCCCTGATCTAGTCATGTGATTTACTGAAGAAGGGAAGAACATAAATCCCATTTTCTCATCAATCTCAGGCTGTTCTACCACCCTGTTTATCTCTCCGAGGAGTTCTTCAAATGATATCATCCCACATATGTCGACTCCTGGTCTAGCTTTTCTTGAAGCTTGTTCTTCGCTCGAATCTGCGAATTCTTCCCCCCATTCGGTGGCAATAATTATGTCTTTCCATGTAAGTCAATGCATTCCACAACTTCAACGGCTTCTTCATACAGGTCCTCCCATTCTGTGGGGATATGTGTGATTGAAAGGACCAAGCGCCCGTGTAGCTTCAAAGTGTCAAGTAACCCGGTGATACTACAAATGTTATTGGTTTGCCCGAATAATTCTACTATAATCTGGAAAACATCATCTAGGTTGACTTCGTCGGTTGGTACCACCCACTTGTCTGAATCTCGGGCCCATTTTCATGCTTCCAAGAACAGTGTACTGAATCTCTGGTAATTGATGACCATCTGTGAGGGCAATTTCAGCCCAAACTTTAAGAGTTGGTTTAATACTTCTAACAATTCCATACTTCCATTTTCAGAACGGGTACGGACAACGATACATGCTCTGGTAAGGAGTGACAGTGCCTGATCAGCGAGGCTAATAGGGTGTAGGAGGAAATATGGGCAAATTTGAAGAGGTTTAGGAGAGCATATGGGTGTGATTTGAGTTGATGGATCGAAATCTGGGTTTTCTTCTAAGAAGATGGCATTGGTAGGATTTGGGAGTGGATTGTGAGTAGTGTTTGGCTTAGGATTGGCTAGTGGGGCGATGGTACCCCGGTCAATGAGATCTTGGATTATATTTCGAAGGTGGAAGCATTGGTCGGTGATATGGCCAGCAGTTTGGTGAAAGGCGCAATGCGCATCGGCCTTGAAGTTTATTGGGAGTGGATTTGGCAATGGCCGTGGATCCAAGGGTTTGATGAGGTTTCGGCTTAACAGGGCTTGGTAAACTTTGGAGAGGGGATCATAGAGCTCAGTGTATGCCCTTCGGATGGGGGCAGGGTGACTTTCTGGTGCCCATGACGTGGTTGGTTGAGAAATGTTATTAATGGTTAAGACTGTAGCACTGGCGGGTTTGTCATACTTTCTAGGGGTGAACTGTACGGACACTTCTTTGGTTTAACCTCTATTTTAACGAGGCTTTCCTCGATTTCTACTCCAGCCTCTCTGAGATCTCGGAAGTGGGGATAATATTATCCTCCCATCATCGCTCGGACATGGGGCAAGAAGTTATTCTCTACTATGTTGATTTGCTCTTCCTCGGATGGCCGATTGGTCATGGTAGCTGCTTGCTCCCTCCACCGAGTTATGAAGTTACTAACTGATTCCCCAGGATTCTGTTTGAGCAGCTCTAAATCACGATGGGTGACCTCAAGCTCTTCATTGTATTTATACTATGACATGAATTCTCGGGTTACATCCTCCCAGCTGCAGATTCTGGATTCCCCAAGAGATAAAGCCATCGGAGGGAACTATCCTTTAAAGTTTACTGAAATAATTGGGTCATCACTTCTTCAGAATCCCCTAGTAGAGTCATGGAACGATGATAATTGTGAAGATGAACAATCGGGGGTCCACTCCTCGATGTTTGGCATCTTAAACTTCTCGGGCAACCTCGCTTTAGGATAAGGAGACATGTGGGTGTAGTCCATGTAATTCCCAAATATCCTGACTTGGTCGAACTTCCTGGTGAGCATCTTGAGATCCTCTTTGACTTTGTTCAACTCCTCCTCCTTTGGATCAACGGCCATAGGCAGGTTAGCCACATGCTAGGCAATGTTTGGCATCGAAAGTTGGGCAGGCGGTGACCCATTGGCAGGAGGGGCACGTGGAGCGTGCTGATATTCTTTGGAAACACAGATAGGCTCGGGCGGACCCATAGCACGAGGGAATAGGGCCTCGAGATCTTGAGGAATTGGAACCTAGTTTCGTTTCATCTCTCGGACCTTGGTTTGGAGGTTGTTAATCTTAGACACGAGCTGAGCTAGGACTGTCGTCAGATCCGATTGTATGACTGGTACTTGATCTGTATTCTCCATGGAAAGTGGATGGATTCCGGACTTGAAAGAAGTAGTAGAGGAACGGACGAAACTCCGGGGTGATTCGACTGAAGACCGAAGCCAATAGGGAGCCAGGCCAAGGGCTTGCAATCGACCTGAGAAGGCGTCGGATGAGATTTATTTTTAAGAAAAAGGGAAGAAACTATTTTTTTTGATTTTTTGATTTTTTTTTGATAAAGAAAGGAGAAATATTTTTGGATTTTTGATAAGGAAGGGAGAAATGTTTTTGGATTTTCGATAAAGAAGAAAGAAATATTTTTGGAGACGAAACTCAGCATGATTATTATGTTCTCACTTGTATTTAATTCTCCTAAATGCAATACCGGACGGGACTCGAGCCTGGAAAAGTGTTTTTTTTTATATATGAAAAGCTACGGTTGGACTTGTAACCAGCCTCACGGACAGGGTCCCATTTTAAAAATGCGCGAAAATTAGGCGGCAGACCGACCCAGAATTTTGGTAGAGTTGCGGGTCTAAATCGGCAATCTAAAGTGCGTGTCCTAGGTTTGACACCTACATGCGGGTATGCAGTTTAGTTGGGTGAATCGGCGTGGGTTCCCCCCTTTAGCGTGACTTCCACGATATACGTCTTACTCTTGCGGGCAATCGGTACGTGTGGACAAGCCATTTAATATACCTGAGTGTATGTGAATTGCCTCACCATATACCTCGTGGGGATGGTACGTGTGAGAGCGAATTCGATATACTCGGCGTACGTGAACGAATTCCCTGCTATATACCTCCCGTCATGACTTCGGTCAAGCGGTACGACGCGGGGGAACCGTTCGATATATGTCGAAGGTACCTGGCCAATGGAAGGTGAGATTCATATTGCTAAGGCTAACTGCGACCTGCCGGACCAGCGCCCATCACGAAGTGACCCTCCAGTTACTGGGTAAAATTTGGTCAATAACAATTCTCTTTGGTGATGTCGTGTGAATCATGCATGATTCTCTTATTAGTATCTTATGATGAGAATGTCTTTCTTGATTATGCCAAACAGGGAGCAAATGAAAAGTACCAAAGGTACGCCAAGTATGGATGGGTGATGCGTGCAACATGTGGATATATGTGATCCTAGGTGCATGTGGTGCAAAGTGTAGATGGAGAATTTTCTACAAGTGTGTGAACATAAGCATAAGCATGGGATACACATGGAAAAGGGGAACATACTGATATAGGGGGATATAAACAAATATAGCATCCATGCAAATAGAGTCAAGCCCTCAAAACAAAACACAAGTCCCCAGCAGAATCGCCACTGTGGCCATCCCCGATCCTCTCCATGCAGGTGGACGCACGGAGGAAGAGGATCCTCGGGTCCCGCGCATCCCTCTCGGGAGCGCTTCGGCCGGCGTCGTTGAGATGAGGTGTAAAAATGTAGAGAGATTTAGAGTCACCAGTCTGTTTTACTCAAAACAGACAAAAGAAAAATGGGAAGCCACCCCGAAGGATGGCATCCAAAGACATACTGGTGCATGCAAAACCAAAATGATTCGAGAAGGGTTCGGAGGCTTAGTTAAGAAATGAAAAGGTGTTAAGCACCCATTCCACCCTTTCGGTCTCTCATGGATATTTGCTATTTTCCTTTATTTTTCCCCGTGATATGTGTGCATGTGTATATATATAAGGGAGATAGGAATCCTCGACTTGTATCATGGAAGAGATAAAGCAAGTCATCCGTAAGAAGATATAAGAATAATATTGGAAAATAAAATTTACCCGATTACCCTTACGTTGATCATTATAATGGAACGATAACGCATATGGAGTAATACGTCACTAAGGGCAAGTATATAGAATATAAGAAAATTGGATTTAGAGAAGATAGAAAATGAGAGTAAAGTGAGAAAAAGGACTCGAATCTCGGGTTTTACCCCGAGACGCCTACGTAGCCTATAAAGGCATCAAAGTCCACGTAGTTCGCATACAAAATGAGGGGTGGGGTTTATCCCATAAATCCAAATGGGGGGATCTCTTATTTGTGAGTGTGTGTGTGTGTGTAGAAAAAGTGTTTTAGTTGTGAGAAAAGCGTGAGAAAAGTATGAGAATCCCTATTTGGAATTTATGAGCAAACTCTTTTTTTTTTTTTTTTGGGTTTTATTTATATGAAAATAGGAGATGTGCAATAATACTAAATAAAAAAGTATAGTAGGATATGTGAGATGAGATAATAAAAATGCTAAGTAATAAAACAAGTTATTGCAAATTTAAGTGAATTTAAAGAGAAAGGTGAGAAAGATGGACCTTCTTGGAGATCTTAATCTTGATCTTAAATGTTGGAGAGAAGAACTTGCACTTGGATGATGATGGAGAGTGGCTAATTCACCAAGTTTGATGGAAAGGATGAAGAAAAGTGGAAGTAAAAAAGAGATTTAGAGGTTGAAATCACGTTGCCTTCGAGAGAGGTTTCTGGGATTCGTTGAGAGTGAATTTTATCAGATCTGGGATCCCCTTGCAAATGGGGTGAATGCCTCCTTTTATAGGCCCAGTTCATTATCGATCGGCATAGACCTGGTCCTGCCTATCGGCACCTGCCGATAGGCAGGGTCTGGAACCTGCCGTTTGGTAGTGTGTTTCAGGCCTTTTTGGAAACTCGGTTGCCGAGGGCAAACCATTGGTCAGAATCACACACAGGGCATACCGTTGGAAAGGTAATTCAGATACCTTTGAAAGTCCTTTGGACCGCTCCCGGGTTCGGGAGTTGACTTTGGTTCAAATATGGCTCAGAAGCGTTTGTCGATCCATTGGACGGGGAACCATTCGGACGCAAACGGATCGTTCATCTGCATGGTAAGTCCAGACCATTAGAAAGGTTAGGATATGTACTTAGACATTCCAAAGAGTTTGAACCGGTTTGGAGAGTTGACTTTGGTCAACCGGTCCATGGAAGCATCCGGTGGCCTCTTAGAGTCAAACGGATCGTTCGTCCGCATGGTAAGTCGGAATCGTGCATGGGACGGACCGTTGGAAAGGGTATTTAGTGACCTTCAAATATTCATTCAGCCTCTATCGATCTGAAGAGTTTACTTAGGTCAAACAGAGCCTGGGAGCGCTCGGTGGCCTTTGGGTCAAATTTCGGACGCAAACGGATCGTTCGTCCGCATGGTAAGTCGGAATCACGCATGGGAAGGACGGTTGGAAAGGGTATTCATTGCCCTTCAAAGATTCATTCAGTCTCAGTCGAGATGAAGAGTTTGACTTTTTGGTCAAACTGAGCCGAGGAGTGCCCGATGGCTTCTAGGTCAGTACTCGGGACATGACCTAGGTTTGTAGTGATGAAGGGAGGTGCTAGGGACCTTAGCAGAGTTAGGGGGTAACGGAATGGTGTGTCTACACAATCAATTGTAAATAATTCATTAAGACCAACAATCAAACATTAAACGTGCCAACCTAAGAATGAAAAGTGAGGATTTCAATAAGCTATTGGAACAAACATGTTAATGTTTTGTTAATGCCAAAAATACAACTTGTATATGATAAAGGAAGTTAATAAATGAATATATTCCAATATCAATACATACACCAAATTATTTAATTCAAACTAGATAAAACCGAACAATAAAATTCAAACATCCATGGTTGGTCTATGCTCCCAAACCAATTAAATTGGCTACATATGCTAAAACGGTAATCAAAATACAAAGAAAATTGAATTAAATGAGAAAAATCCATCCAACACAAGCTTACAAGGGTAATTACATCAATAAAAAAACTACTAAGTGTTCAAAACAAACAAGGTACAAGAATATAAAGAACAAGAACTTACAACGAAGGAAATTGGTATTGAAAACCTAAGAGGGAGAATTTTGCTTCTTAATAGTGTTTTTACTTTAAAATATCATATATACCTCTCTCATATACAAGCACTAGCTATTTATAGTAGATAACAAAAAATATATGGCAAAATAAAGAATAAAAAGAAAAATAAAAGAAACGCATAATCGTCGATCGATCGATGAATTTTTCTTGTCGATTAACCCTAAAAGGGAAAAACATACTCTGGGATGATTGAACTTGGTGATAAATTGACCATTTGGTTGATCGATTGATGAATTTGGGACTTTCTGAATTCAATTCAATTTTGTATCATTTTACGGAAACTTCCATAACTTGATTGTTCGAAGTCAGATTGTCGCCTCATCAATGGCCATGAAAAGATAACTCAGCAAACTACGCTTTCATGCAATTCTTCTGTCCATACCATAAATTTTCAAAATTCCAAAAATGTCCTTATTTTTATCGTCAAATAAAACTTTGCCTAAATTCATCCAATTTCTCTGTTAAGTATTCCCATACCAATAAAAGATTAAATAAACCTTGCACGGGACATATATATCGAATATATGGGTTATCCAACATAAGAGCACAATTAGAGTGGAAAATGGGAATGAGAATGCTAGAATTCATAAGTAGAGGGGTATTTGATGAAATATTTGAGACTAATCAGAGTGCTCAACTTTTTTTCAAGGAATTATATAAGGTAAGAAATTAGGAGTCTCATAAGTACTCATTGATGTAAATTATTTAACTTTAATTCGTATTATGAAAGGAATCTACCACCTCCCAGAATTTATGTGTTGTGAAGTATAAAATGGAAAAATTACAAACTTGGATTGAATTAGAATCTCATCATTGTTTTCATGAAGCAAACAAAGTGGTGGATTAACAAATTGGTCTTTTAATGTTAGTGATGGTATTTGGCATAATTTTAATGAACTTGAAATGTTGTCTGGCGACTTTTTCAAGCTTGCTAGGATTGGATTATAAGAATTATAGTTTCCAAAGATTAACAATTATATTGTACGAGTTATTTATATACCTTATGTTTCTTTTTTTATTTGTAATTTATTCTTATAGAGGTTAGAAAATCCCCTCCCCTCCATTTACGGGCAACCATGTATTGGGTTTACTTTATAAATTTATGCTCTAATAAAATATCCATTACTGTCATCCTCCCCCCCCCCCCCCCCCCCACCCACAACCACACATCCACCTACCAACCATCCACACAAACATAAAAAAATATCTTAGGGTAAAGAAATTACAAATCCTATTTAAATATGGTCCGGTTCTGCACACTTACATTCACGTCTAGAACAATACCCCAAGAACTTACACTATATTTATTCTTTATAAGTGGAACCATAATTATGGTAAATTTGAGAAATAAAGTTTTATCATCTCCCCAAAATAAACCTTGATACCACAAGTTTGTCCTCAAGCAATAACACCAAGAAAATTCAACTTCTTCAATCTACTAGGACATAACTAACCATTAAATCAAAATACAAGTGATTAGAAGAATGTTCGAGATGAAGTAAAAGATCTTTGATTTAAAGATGAATAAATGATACAAGTGAATAAGCACTCTCTAAAGATATATTCTTAATATTTGCAAAGAATCGATCTTAAATGTAATTAATGATTTGGGGAGAATGATAGTCTTTGATAACTTGTTTGGAAATTTATTTCTCCTCCCTTGTTGAACTATAGCCACTAGCGTCAATTGAGAGTAATTAGGTGAGCATTAAATGTAAAACTAACTGCTATATTTAAAAATCTAACAACATGTAGGCTCTTAAGTTAATTTAGGATTCATGATTCAGGTCTCACCAATATAGGAACCTAAATTTTACTTCTTTTTAAAACATAGTTGCTTGGACAAATTTTGACAAGTATTTATTTTAATTTTGGTGCCTAAGAAAGGAAACGTATGTGTTTGGATATTTAAAACATGGACAATCATGTCTTTTAAGATTAGAAACATGTTTTTTATGTAGAACCAAGTTTTTGATTAAAATATATTGGTTAAAATGCATATGCTATGCATTCTCCATACTTGTAGCATTAGTTAATCAATTCATTGATACATTCTTAAATAAAAACACCACCGCTTAATTTCAAATGTCCCTAACAAAGATTTTATAATATATTTAACATATTTAATTAACTATGACAATAACATATAAAATTTAAACACACCACTTCCAATTTACAAACACAAATTCATTCTCACAAATATTCAAAAAATGATCTATAAATCAATGTTAATTATACATTAGAAATTCAAACTGTCCTTAATCATATTTAAAAAGAAAATTAGAACATAAATGATAAGTTCATCCTTGATTATATATGTGTAATTTTTGGGTAATCTTAAGTGTAAAGTTATTTTTACTCAAAAAGTATTGGCGTTATTATTTTTTATTCATAGTTAGATCTTCTTATTTTCATTCTCCTTTCTATCCTAATATTAATGAAAGTTATGATGTAATAATTAGGGAGTATTTTAAAAATTAAAATAACAATGGAATGATGGAAAAAGAGCGCAACGCATCACTGTAACAGAATAGAGAGATAAACAAAATAATTAGAAAATGGCATAGACCCACTATGAAATTTTTAGGGTTTATCATAAAATAATGGGTAAAATGATCCAAATGAAAATTTAAAGATCAATGAAACTTTTATTAGAAACTAGGTGTAAGCCCGCGCGATGTGCGAGCGAGTCGTAACCTGCGAAACATATTCGAAGGCTTATTAGATGTGCTTAAAGTTATAACTTCACACTTGAATCAACTACGGGGCTTATTACAATTTAGAGATATGCAGTTTCAAAAAACATTGGGGGCAAAAAAAATTATGTAAACCTTTTAATCTATTAGAAATTTGGAAGACCAAAAACTCAACCTTATTTCTGTCATAAACGTTTGACTATATAAAACTCAGCGACTGGGTCCCACCAACAACATACTCAAGACAATAAAAAACTCATCCACCACACTTAAATAAGTTGGATCTTCAGGTAAAATGTTAATTTTTTTATATTTTGGGTGATTTGTAAAATATTTGTAATTCATAGGGGTTTACTATAATTTAGCCTAAAAATTACTAAAACCTCCATTGATTTTCAAAGAACTAATATATGATGTATTTGACACCATCCATTGTTAATTAACCCGTTTTAGAAGATTGACATATAACAAACCACTAATAAACAATATTAAAAAACAAAGTAGCTCCTATAACTTTTGGCCTTCAACTTTTAGGAGGATTTCTAAACCTTTCTCGCTCCATTATAAATGTCAACCCATTCATGTTTTGATATCTCCACCAATCATGGTACACGCCGCTTCCTTAACCACCCTGCAACCTGTAGAAAGAACACTATGAATTGTCACAAAATATCCAATAAATTATATGCAACTTTACTTGTCGAGAGCATTCATACCTATGGATGCTCAAAATTCGCAATTTTTATGTTCGATTGGAAAAAAATGTCTTCACATGCATGACACATGACGATTTTTCCGTCCAATATTTAATGCTGTTTGGATTGGGGGAGTAGTTTAGGTCGTTTAGATATGTTGAGAGGGTAAATCCAAAAAAAATGAAAGGAGTGGCGGCGAAGTAAAAATGTTGGGGTGGGGGTGGGGATTAATATTTGCAATATGAAGTGGATTTTTTTTGTAGAAAACACCCTAGATTTTATAGAATATAACATTTTCCCACCTTAATTTTTTCCCTTCCCAAATAGATCGTAAACGAAAAACTCTTGGGTCATTTGACGAAAAGTCCCTCGATAATTTTTTTAATTTACATTTAGTCCAATCATTTTTCTTTCACAAAACAACCAATCACGCACATATCACATGTAAAAGATACTTCGGTTTCTATGAAAATTGATAGTTAAATTTGTAAAATGTTCATTCGCCCAACTTAGTTTACTCTCGGATTTTGTGAAGGGGTTTTGTTCCACCCACTTTAATTATGCCCAGTATATTGTTGAACTAAAAGTGAGTTTCAAGAGGGTCAAATATTAACCATGCTCTATTATGATTAGGAGTGGATGAATTCTCTGCCGTTACATTAAATATTGGAGCATAAAATCAGGTGATCCAAAATGGATCAATGGACAAAACTCATAAATACCAATAATATGCATAAACCGTCCAAAAGACAATCCTTAATTAGTAGCTATCATTTACCAACCTAATTTTCCTTTTTTGCTAATTTCTATTTAATATAGCTTTGTTTGTAGCATTATTCATTTATATTACGACTCACTCCTTTTGGTTGCCAACAACAAAACAAAACAATTACAATCAACTTTGTTAGAAAATTGGGTATTGGATAGCAATTTTTGAGCAACTTTGAGCTCAAATTTAGGTGGGACCCACACCACGATAATTGCGAGACCATATACGAATGCGTTCTCCTTTGCAAGGATATTAACTTAGTATATTCACATATCCAATTCCATTAAGTAATGAATGATAAACGTGTCTCCAAAGTGACTCATAAAGCAATGAAAGTTAATGAATTGAGTGTGTATTAACCTTGTCCCACATAGGAAAAATAGTTTGAAGTTGAAGAGTTATTAAAACCCTAATTATGAACTATGGCTTGGATACATTTGGGGTATCCCAACTCTTTGAAGGGGAGATGGCCGACACTATGCAAGTGTTGGGCTTGTGTCAAAAGCCCACACGCGTGCATGCACGCTGTCCGTCCGACCGTCTCGATTCGGTTCGGTTCGATTAGGGGCTTGAGCTTATAAAATCCCTTACATTTTTTGGTCCGAATTAATTAACTTTCTGGGCTTAATTAATTAATTACGAAATTAATTAACTAACAGTTGACAGTTATTCCCAATAGTCAAATACTGTAACCGAATTTAACTGTTGGCAGTTTTTTCCAAGAGTCAACTATTTTTGCTATATATACATATGTTCCCTTTAATTTTTGACTAATGACAAATTCTGAAAATGAAAAATTATTTACAAAATAATTCCTTCCTTGCTGCTACTGCATACATTTCATACGTATTGTTCATTTTGTCTGGTTGAGTATAAAACATAGATTTGTGTTCGCTGGGATTAATTATTATTGTGCTACATAATTAATTCGAAAAATCCGTTCTATCTTGGGAGGCGATTATTCAATAACCTTAAGAACATTGGAGGGAATAAATCTTCCTTAAGGAGATTGTTCTAAATAGGGATCAGATTATTTCTTGTCAGAATTCATTCTTATTTTCAGTAAATTCAGTCTAATACAAGTAAGTTCCTGAATTGTTATTTCTGTAATTTTTGTATTCATATATATTATGTTTTTATTTCGAATTTATAATATCAATAATAACAACCTTTACATCACACATTCACACTACCAGTGGAATTAAATAGGCTAATTAATTTTTAATATTGAAAAACCCAGTTGAAGATCTAAATTCCAACTGGGAAAAGTAAAAAAATACCTACGATCTTAAAGGCGAATAAGGTACTTTGAGAGCCTTAGGAGAGGGTAAGGTTATCATAACTTATATGTCCGCCTCCGCTGCCACTACGTACATCAGTATCATCCATTGTAACCCCATTTTCCACTTCTTCTTTTCAACAACACAAGAACAACCTCTTTAACAAACAAAAAATATTTAGTTCTCCCGAAACCACCAATAATACTCTCATCGAGGAGTGTTGTCGGTAAACGGTTATCGTCATATATATGGACGACCGTGTAACCTTTTATTTTCTTCCCGTCCTTTGCATGTTGAACTTGTTGTCGAGAGGCATTCTAGGCAAAAGCAAAAGAGGGTGTTAGGGAAGGACGCTGATATATACTTTGAGTCAGAAAACTTGATGAGTGAGATATATGGTATACAAATATACAGACGAAGAAAATGAAGGGTAAGAGCCATATAAATGCCTTGATTTCAATGAGAGAAAGGGATGCTAAAAACTACAAGTTAAGAGAGATTCGAGATAATGCGGAAGAGAAAGCGATTGGAAATTCAGTGAGAGAAAGAGTATCTAAAAGAAATTGAAGAATGGTGATGAGAATTTCACATGAATGTGACGCGTGGATACCTCAATTGAGAGGAAACCTTAACTCTTGTATAGCATTTTAGAGTATACAATGATATGGATGTTGAACTATAACATCGTTTATCATTTACAATATGGAAAATGATAATTTGTGCCCTTAGGTTACATGTTATGAGACTCAAAATAGTAAGTATTAGAGCTCCACATGAGTATTTGTACCCTATTAAATGTATGTCGGAACTTTGTCCCAATTATTTTTGGGTTCTTAATGTGTTCCTTTAGGGAACATGTTAACAGGACCCTTATAATATAATCATATAGTTAAATTACTTATATTTAATAGCGTATGTCAGAACACAGTCCCTCCAACCGTGAATGTGACACATGCGACTATTGTTGCCCCCGTTAACATACCACATGGGGAGAAATTGGAAAAAAAATTGGAGCCGATTTCAAGCGATGGCAAGGACATATGTACTTTTATCTCACAACCTTCCAATTGGCAAGGTTCGTTTATGAGGATTGTTCCCATTTGCAAGAGGGGGATAAAACTGAGAAAGTTTCTGCCGCAGAAGCATGGAAACATTATGACTTTCTGTGCCGAAACTACATCCTGACATACTTGGACAAGACGTTGTACCATGTGTATAGCACTATGTCAACCGTTAAGGAATTTTAGAATTCTTTAGAGAAGAAGTACAAAACTGAAGATGCGGGTATGAAGAAATTCATCGTAGGTCATTTTCTAGACTTCAAAATGGTTGACTCCAAGTCGATTATTGCACAAATTCAAGAACTTCAGGTTATTCTTCTTGATATTCATGCTGAAGGAATTTTAGTGAGTGATACTTTTCAAATGGCGACAATAATTGAAAAATTACCTCCATCTTGGAATTTGTTAAAAAATTATCTCTAGCACAAATGTAAGGAGATGAATGTTGAAGAATTTGTAGTGCGACTTGGGATTGAAGAAGACAACTGTAAATCTCAAAAGAAAAGTGGGAAGAACATCATGGAGTCCAAGGCTCATCTGGTTGAAGGTCCTAAATCCAAACGTAAACGTGATGGAGAAGGCACATTTAAGCAAAGAAAGAAGTTCAACGAAAAATGCTATAATTGCGACAAGCTAGCACACCGCTCAAGCGAGTGTCGCAAACCAAAGAACTCTAAAAAGAACAATGCTCAAGCAAATGTGACGAAGGGTGAGAACATTTTCGATGGTATTGCAAACATAAATCTTTCTGATGTTGTCTTTGAATGCAATTTGGTAGGAAATACCAAGGAATGGTGAGTGGACACTTGGGCTACACGCCACATTTGTGCAAACAAATGGATTTTTACTACTTATAAGACTTTAGAAAATGAGGACACCCTCTTTATGGGGAAATCTTCGAGTACTAAAGTCATGGGATAAGGAAAGATTATTCTGAAAATGACTTCAGGAAAGGAGCTTACTCTTAACAATCTACTGCACGTGCCTGACATCGAAAAAATCTAATTTCCTGATCGCTTCTAAGCAAGAATGGGTTTAAACTTGTGTTTGTTTTTAATAAGTTTGTGTTGTCCAAAAATGATGTGTATGTGGGAAAGGGCTACCTGTCTGGGGGGGCTCTTTAAAATGAATGTAATGACATTGATGCCTAAGGCATCCCCTATGAATGAAATTTCTAGTTCTACTTATATGATTGAGTCATCTAATAGTTGGCATGCTAGATTAGGACATGTTAATTTTGATACCTTGCGTAAATTAATTAACTTGGAATTTTTGCCAAAATTTAATATTGATAAAAATCATAAATGTGATATTTGTGTGGAATCAAATTAGCTAGATTACCTTTTCATTCTATTGAAAGGATCCATGAACCACTATATTTAATTCACACGGATATTTGTGATTTAAAATTTATACAAACTAGAGGTGGAAAAAAGTATTTTATTACTTTTATTGACGATTGCACAAAATATTGCTATGTATATTTATTACATGGTAAAGATGAGGCTATTAATGCATAATGTATTTAAACAATATAAGAATGAAGTTGATAATCAATTAAACAAAAAGATAAAGGCTATTAGGAGTGATAAAGGAGGTGAATATGAATATTTGTTTGAGGAATTTTGTTCCGAAAATGGAATTATTCATCAAACCACAGTTCCTTATTTTCCTTAATCAAATGGCATTGCTAAACGCAAAAACCGTACATTGAAGGAAATGATGAACTCTATGTTAATAAGTTCAGGAGCTCTACAGAACTTGTGGGGGGAAGCCTTATTATTTGCTAATTATATTCTTAACAAAGTACCACACATGAAAACTCATAAGACACCTTATGAGTTATCAAAAGGTCAAAAACCTTGCTATAAATATTTACGAGTGTGGGGGTGCTTAGCCAAAGTGATGGTTCGTAAACCTAAAAAGGTAAAAATAGGACCAAAGATTGTTGACTGTGTATTCATCGATTATGCTATTAATAGCAGCGCATATCGTTTCTTAGTTTGTAAATTTTAGATTTCGAATATTCATGTAAATACGGTCATTGAATCAAGGGATGCTTTATTTTTTGAAAACGAATTTCCGTATAATACGACCCGAGAATCTGATTCATTTAAAAGGACAAATGAAGATACTACAAATGGTAGTCATTAAACTATTGATCACACGTCAATAGAGAATAAACCAAGACGTAGTAAAAGAGCAAGAACCTCGACTGCTTTTGGTCCGAATTTTCTAACATATTTGCTAGAAAATGAACCTCAAACGTACAAAGAAGCAATATCCTTACCCGATGCTTCTAATTGGAAAGAAGTAATTAATAGCAAAATTGAATCCATTTTTCAAAATCAGACTTGGGAACTATTGGATCTTCCACCAGGTTCAAAACCATTAGGTTATAAATGGATCTTCAAAAAGAAATTGAAGGTCGATGGATCAATTGATATTTACAAAGCTAGACTTGTAGCAAAATGCTATAGATAAAAGGAAGGGCTGGATTACTTCAATATGTATTCACTGATAATGAAAATTATGTCCATTCGAATGTTAATAACAATAGTTGCTATTAATGGACTTGAAATACATCAAATAGATGTAAAAATCACATTCTTAAATGGTGGACTAGACGAGGAGATTTATATGGAATAACCCGACGGGTTCAAGGCTCTCGAAAAAGAAGGGAAAGTATGTAAGCTTGTTAAATCACTTTACGGACTAAAACAAGCACCTCAGCAATGGCATGAAAATTTTGATAATGCAATGTTATCAAATGGTTTCAAAATTAATGAATGCGATAAATGTATTTACTTTAAATACATTCAAAATGTATATGTCATTGTATGCCTCTATGTTAATGATATGCTTATCATAGGTAGTAATTCGGAAATTGTCAAAACTACAAAACAAATGTTAAGTAGTCGATTTGACATGAAAGATTTGGGTATCGCCGATGTTATGTTAGGAATTAAAATTTCTAAAACATTGGATGGACTTATATTATCTCAATCTCGTTACGTAGAGAAAGTACTTGAAAAATTCAAGAAGTATGATATTAGTCCCACCAAGACACCTGTAGGTGTAAATTTATATCTAGCAAGAAATAACGGTGAAAGCATATCTCAACTAGAATACTCTCGTATTATCGACAGTTTGATGTATATAATGAACTGTACACGACCGGACGTAGCATACTCGATAAGTAAGCTAAGTCGACTTATGAGTAATCCAGGGAGAGATCGCTGGAAGGCGATATTAAGAGTTTTGGGTTATTTAAAATACACTCAAAACTATGGAATGAACTACTCAAAATATCCAGCTGTTCTTGAAGGACATTACGATAAAAATTGGATACCTGATACAAAAGACTCTAAGTCTACGAGTGGGTATGTGTTTACCTTTGGAGGTGCAGACGTTTCTTGGAAATCCTCAAAACAAACGTGCATTGCTATATCGACAATGGAATCTGAATTCATTGCACTAGACAAAGCTAGAGAAGAAGCTGAATGGCTTCGAAACTTCTTAGAGGATATTCCAAATTAGTCGAAACCTGTGCCCGCTATATGTATATATTGTGATAGTCAATTTGCGATTGAAAGGGCACAGAATCACATGCATAACAGAAAGTCTAGACATATTCATCGTAGACATAATACCGTTAGACAACTTCTCTCAAATGGAATTATCTCAATTGACTATGTAAACTCAAAATATAATATAGCGGATACACTAACGAAAAGTTTAAACTGAGAGCAAGTTGAGATATTATCGAGAGGAATGGGTTTAAACCCTATAAATAAATAAGAATCAATATAGTGGAAATCCAACATAGCTGGCTAGAGATCCCAAGATCTAGGTTAAATGAGAAAATCGAACTACATTGTATTCAGTAATCACTCGAGGATAATTAATCCTATCCATTCCAAAGATGAGACAATGCACATCAATCGCGAAATAAGGATAAGTTATGCTTTTAATGACATTTATATCTTAGTATGTCTAAGTGGGGTATTGCAGGATACTCTTTATGGAAGTCACCTGTGTGAGTGAGAAGGGGGACACTTCCATGAGAATTATGAAAGGAAAATTCTCTAAAATACTCACGGAACCAAGTGGTGTTCATGGCCAAAATGAACACAAACGTGAGAACCAACTGTGTTGAAGAATTATTCTGTAAATACTGTTGTCTAGGTTTACAAAAACGGTTGCCTGTTCAAAGACGTGAAGTCTAATGATTAACCAAGTAAATCCGATGGTATATCACTAAGGAAAGTTCACGGCCACTAGGCTACTTCTTCCGATGCAATAAATTTTCAATTTTACTTAACCCGTGTCTGCATCTGCATCTTACATATCTATATGGCGATATATCATTCATGTGGGGGATTGTTGGAAAATTGGGTATTGGAAAGCAATTTTTGAGAAACTTTTAGCTCAAATTTAGGTGGGACCCACACCACGATAATTATGGGACCATATACGAACGCATTCTTCTTCGCAAGGATATTAACATAGTATATTCACATGTCCAATTTCATTAAGTTATGAATAATAAATGTGTCTCTAAAGTAACTCATAATGTAATGAAAGTTAATGTATTTTGTGTGTATTAACCTTGTTCCACATAGGAAAATAGTGGGAAGTTGAAGAGTTAATAAAACCCCAATTATGGACTCAGGCTTAGATGCCTTTGGGGTATCCCAACTCTTTGAAGGGGAGATGGCCTACACTATGCAAGTGTTGAGCTTGGGTCAAAAGCCCACACGCACGCGCGCACGTCGTTCGTCTGTCCGGTCGACTCGTCTCGATTCGAGATTGGGCTTGGGCTTATAAAATCCCTTACATTTTTTAGTCCGAATTAATTAACTTTCTGGGCTTAATTAATTAATTACGAAATTAATTAATTAACAGTTGATAGTTATTCCGAGTAGTCAAATGTTGTAACCGAATTTAACTGTTGGCAGTTTTTTCCAAAAGTCAACTTCTTTTGCTATATATACATATGTTCCCCTTCATTTTTGACTAATGACAAATTTCGAAAATGCAAAACCATTTTCAAAATAATTCCTTCCTTGTTGCTACTGCATACATTTCATACGCATTGTTCATTCTGTCTGGTTAAGTATAAAACACAGGTTTGTGTTTGCTGGGATTAATTATTGTTAGACTGCATAATTAATTCGAAAAATCTGTTCTATCTTGGGATACAATTGTTCAACAACTTTAAGAACATTGGAGGGAATAAATTTGCCTTAAGGAGACTGTTCTAAACAGGGCTCGAATTATTTCTTCTCATAATTCATTCTTATTTTCTGTAAATTCAGTCTAATACAAGTAAGTTCCTAAATTATTATTTATATAATTTTTGTATTCATATATATTATGTTTTTATTTTGAATTTATAATATCAGTAATAACAACCTTTACATCACACATTCACACTACCACTGGAATTGAACAGGCTAATTAATTTTTAATATTGAGAAACCCAATTGAAAGTCTAAATTCCAACTGGGAAAAGTAAAAAAGTACCTACGATCTGAAAGGCGAAGAAGGTACTTTGAGAGCCTTGGGACAGGCTAAGGTTATCACAACTGCTATGTCCGCCTCCTCTGCCAGTACGTACGTCAGTATCATCCATTGTAACCCCATTTTCCACTTCTTCTTTTCAACAACACAGGAACAACCTCTTTAACGAACAAAAAATATTCAGTTCGCCCCAAACCACCAATAATACTCTCATCGAGGAGCGTTGCCGGCAAAACGGTTATCATCATATATATGGCTGACTGTGTAACCTTTTATTTTCTTCCTATCCTTTGCATGTAGAACTTGCTGTCGAGAGGAATTTTAGGCAAAAGGAAAAGAGGGTGTTAGGGAAGGACGATGATGTATACTTTGTGTCAGGAAACTTGATGAGCGATATATATTATACAAATATACAGACGAAGAAAATGAAGGGTAAGAGCCATATAATGGCCTTAATTTTAGTGAGATAGCGGGATGCTAAAAATTACAAGTTAAGAGATATTCGAGATAATGCGAAAGAGAAAGCGATTGGAAATTCAGTGAGAGAAAGAGGTTCAAAAAGAAAGTGAAGAATGATGAGGAGAATTACACGTGAATGTGACACATGGATACCTTAATTGAGAGGAAGCCTTAACTCTTGTATATCATTTTAGAGTATACAAAGATATGGATGGTGAACTGTAACATCGTTGATCATTTATAATATGGAAAATGATAATTTGTGCCCTTAAGGTACATGTTATGAGCCTCAAAATAGTAAGTATTAGAGCTCCACATGAGTATTTGTACTTATTAAATGTATGTCGAAACTTTGTCCCTATTATTTTTGGGTTCTTAATGTGTGCCCTTAGGGCACATGTTAACAGGACCCTTATAATATAATCATAGGGTTAAATTACTTATATTTAATAGCGTAAACTACGGTGTAGCCTTTAAAGTTCAATGAAAAAACGTGTCCATATTATTTTCTTGTGTTCCTATTAAGTCCTAATATACAAGGATTGTTTTGACCAACTTTCTCATAAAAAAAAACCCACTTCCTATAAGAATTGCATTGAATTTTTTTTTTCCTTTTAAAATTATGAATTGACTCGTTTACCCCCATTAAACATTTATACCCAACTTTTACAATATTGTATTCTTATTCCCACCAGTTTTTAATTAAATTATAAATAATTAACTAGTTTGAAATAAAATATTATAATGTAATATTTTAATTTCACAATTTATCATTAAACTTTTGATATTTATTTTATATTTATGAGCTTTTAATATTTAGTATTTAACGGTGATGAAAATAAAAATAAAAATAATAAAAGTTTTTAAAATATGTTAAATAGTAAATTCTAGTCATGATCTATGGAGTATGTGTGAGTAGGCAATGGACCTAAAGTAAAATGAGAGATTTCTTATTGATGAGGTGGTAAGATGATTAATCATTAATAATGAAAATATTTTTACCTTTCATTTTAAATTATCTAGGCACTATTCTAAAATTGAAAAAAATCATCCATAAAAAGAAAAAAAAAACATGTATCTTAAGTAAAGCTGTAATTTAAAATTATGAAAATAAGATAATAAAAAATTAGAAAGATATAAAAGTAATATAATAATATAATAATATATCAAAAAATGTGGGATTGAATTTTAGAATTTTAATGTACTCTAATTTATAATTGTAAATAATGATTGCATTTTGGATGGGATTTTCAGTTGCACCCTTATGATGATGACATTTAAGAGATGACTTATCGAAAACAGAGAAAAATGTGCTATCATGTTATGTTGTATTAGGGGTAATAATGTGCAATAAATATCTAATCAGAAAGGTACTGTCATATATAGTGTACAAATATATATATATATATATATATATACTAGCAGAATGTCCATGCCTGAAGGCACGACAAAAATTTTCAAAGTACGTAATTGTAAAATGGTAAAAATTTTCAAAGTACATAATTGTTAAACGGAAAAAATTTCATTCCCCAAAATATTGAATCTTATATAATTAAGTGAGAAAGTTTATCGTATAACACAAAATAGTGTAAAAAATTTAAGTTTTTTGGGTAAAATTTACTTTGTTTATAGACCGATCCACCTTGATTTACGTGTAAACAATATTTATTTCATTTCATCATATAATGGTAAACTATTTTATAAAACAAATGCTTGTAAACAAATTTAAAAAATTCGGCAAAATACCCTTTGTTTATTGGATGATCCACCTTGTTTAACGAATAAAAAATAATCGGCAACAATACTAATAGTGTCATGGATCTCATACAAATAGAATCATACCATCAAATACTTTTAAATCGAAGATTATTTTTTATAACACGTGTAAATTTTTTTTAAAAATTGGGTAAAATTTCATTTGTTTATAGGACTATCAACCATCCTATTTAAGAAATAAAAAATAGTACAACAATATAAATAGTCTATAACAGTACTAATACACATCCAGACAATGACATAATAAAACGCGACATGACACCACATGGTATGGAATCTTATTTTTTAATTAAAAAATATTACCAAATAAAAGTGACACGTCACACGACCAAATTAAAACGCTACACGACAATATACTATGTAAAATATTATTTTTTAACTAAAACTAACACCACCTAAAGAAAAGTGACATGACACGACACAAAACACAATCTAATTAAAATGCAACATAACACGGCATAAATATCATTTTTATACATAATACTAATACAATCCTAACAGAGGAACACATCCCAATTTTTTTAGCAAAACATGAACTCAATCCAATTAAAACGTGAGAGGGCACGACACGACTCGAGTAATTAATAATACCATAACTGGTTGTAGTTTGGTTAGCATTATGTTAACTTCTCTTCGAGAGTTGTGTTGCCGAATTAAAATTGGGCAAATAACAAATGATTTTTTTTTTCAGGCACAATAAAATGTTCAAACTCTAAATCAACAATTTTTTCAAGCATAGTAAGATAAAAGTAAATAAGCTACTTACAAACTATAAACCAACACAGAAAATAAAACTGTGAACAAAAAACTAAGCTACTTTCAAACTCTAAAACACTAAAGCCTCCTATCAAAGCTATGAGATCATTGAAGTCCAACATTTGCGAGCAATATCTCCATTAAAAGAAACATTAAGGCCTTTCCATTTAGAAATCAAATGTGTTCAAGGAAGTGCAAAGGTATCCTATCTCCATTAACTGTGCTGGGAGAAATAAAAAAAGATGGAAGTAACAGATCTAATAAAAAAGAAAAAAAGAAATTAACACGGAAGAAATTAACAAATGATAAAATACTATCCAAACTTTTCACCCCTTTGTTATTTCATACCGATACCCAAATACACATGACGGAATACTATCCAAACAGTATTACTTTTGTACCCGGATCAAAAAAATTAAGAACCCAGATCTTCTCTTAAGAACCCAGATCAAATAGTATTGTCCAATTTGAAACCCAAATCCCAAACAAATTAAGAACCCAGATCAAATTAAGAACCCAAATCCAATTAGGAAGCTTGGGTGGTCTTTTTCCTGCAATGATAAAGAAGATAGCATAAGTAACATAAAAAATTATCACTTAGATATGTTTAACATAAAAAATTAAACATCAAAATAACAGAAGTAACATCAAAATTTTACATATATGTGATGGGAGAAAGAGGGACAAACTCAAATAAACTCAGGTTAAGTTATGTTAACTCAAAAGAGGAAAAGAGAGTCATGGTAACTGTTGCAACAACAAAACTTTATAGAAATAGACATACCATGGGAAAAAGTATTGACACTTGAAACTGGAAGGGGAATAGATAGATATTCTTCGAGTCTTGTGCTCTGATAGGTTCAAACTCTCGAGCCTTGCACTGCGTTACATGAGTAAATGACCTTGAGCCTTGCGCTCCGTTAAATGAGTTAAGGAAAATGTTAAAGAAATTGGAAGGATAAATAATAATAAAAAAAATAAGAATGAAGGAATTATTAAAAAGATTCCAGTGTTATCAACCATCTACAAACGCACTAACCGTGCCTCCATTGTCAACCATCTACAAAGACCACACCAAATTGCAGTGTTATCAACCACCAATAAACAAATAGATAAATATTTTTAAAACAAAAGGTTGTAATGAAAGAGAAATAGATGACCGAAACTGTGAGTGGCGTCACCCATACGAAGTTTGAGCCGCCTATCTCGACGGTAGTAACCTCTTAAATGGCCAAAATCTTACCAACAACCCACTTCTTGTAGAACCCTTGATCCACAATCCACCAGTCACACAACTGACTTCCAGGGTAGACCCGAAGGACGATCAGCCGCACTGGAGCCAGCGACACAAATCCCAAACAAACAATACATAAGTTAATAACGAGTGAGATGAAGTCTTCCTTGTTTATCAACATAAATCCCAAAGAAGTGAAGTCTTCCTTGCATAGTTTTAAATAACGGTATCGGGTAACGTAACGGTTGCGGTATCGGTGTAACGGTATCGGGAGTATCGGACGTAATGTAACGGGAATCGGTTACCGCAAGCGTGATTTTTTTTTTACCATTCACAAATACCATAAATTAAAATGATACTTTCATTTTGACTATATAATGTTGAATTTAATTAATATGTGGGTTCATTACATAGTATTAAAGAACATTAAAGCATTTTATTATTTAATCAAATACTAAAAACAAATCATAAAAGCAGTTTATTACTTAATCAAATACTAAAAATACATCACTTAATAACAACTTGTAACATGCTTAAATTTAACAACTACTAACATACCCATTTAGTCACTGCACAATTGTGAATCATTACCACCATACCACTAAACAAATATGATAATAAACTAAATTACATATATTACAAATGATTACATGCTTTCACCACCAAAAAGAATGTCGCGGCGGGTCTCTAAGAATCTCCATATTATCATCATCATCATCATCATCATCATCATCATCATCATCATTATTAGCTCGTTCATGTGGTTCATATCCAAAGTAATTAGAACGTGAAGTACTTGAATTAGATGCACCCATTCCAAAATTTCTACTTTCATTTGATGCTCCTTGTTGTGGAAAATAACTTGGAGGCACTGGTAGAACCATATACCCATGTGGATAGTTCTCGGTAGATGAAACAGTATTATATGAAGGTTCGGGTGGATGAGGAGGATAGTAATATGATCCGGTTGGTGGATAATAGTGTTGTGGTGGTGGGGGATAATATGAGAATTCAGGGGGATGGGGATACATGGGTCGTGCTTGTGGGTTTCTTCTTTCATTTCCACGAACTCCAAGATCAAGCTCAACAAAACGGTTCTCTAAATTATCTCCCATTGGACGACGTGTACGCCTTCGTGTCCCACCCCATGGTTGTAGATTTTGTATATCCTCCAAATTGTCATCATCGTCCCGAATTCCATAACTTCCAGCTTCTCCTTGATACGGTGAGTAACTATCACCTGTTTCAGTAAATGATATATTTTTGTTAGAAGTGTAATATAAGAATAATATAATACTATAAATAAAATATAAACTGCAATATTTATTTACCTTCATATTGCACATCTCTACTAGCAAAACCACCTCCATAACTACCACTAGCACCACCTCCATAACTACCACTAGCAGTATCTCCATGAGTACCACTACTTGGTTGACTCAAGCCAACACCACCACTACCACCGCTACTAGTTCCACTACCAGAAGGAACTAAAGTAGCATGATCATTTTGGTCATTTTCATCAACATCCAACCATTCAGAATTGTCTTGACCGTCTAAAAGAGCTTCTTCCGTCTCTTCCAACCACGGAGACAATGGGTCATCTTCGTCAAAAATGTAATCCAAGCTGATAGGATTAAAAGATTCCTCAATGTCTTATTGGCTTCTTCTAGTCGCATTTCTGATCTTTAACCTCATATTATAGTATACAAAAACAAGTTTATTTAACTTTTGGGATTTTAAACGATTTCTTGTCTTTGTATGTATGAGGCTAAATGTACTCCAATTTCGTTCACAGTTGGAAGATGAACATGTTTGACACAATACTCTCACAGCAATTCGTTGAAGTTATGGAGTCGATGTGCCATAATGAATCCACCATTCACCTACACATGATGAACATAATGATTTATTTATATTGTATACTGAGGTATAAAGTGAAATTGATAGTAAATAAATTAAGACATATTATTACCCGAATTTGTTCGTGACACTGCTCTTTGAGCTAATTCGGTTCCAAAAGAATCGTATTTGTCACGAAATAACAAAATCTGTAAAATTTCACGAAATATCAAATACATTAGTGAAAAACCTTAACAAAATATAAATATATTCTCGACTTACTTGGTTAATTGCCTTTATCTGATTTTCAATATCAGGTTCCAACCTCTGAATCACTTTTCTAAGCCCTACCATTGCGTCGGAAAGGCTTGTAAAATTATCACCGTATTGAAACTGAGGATTCAAGTAATACCCTAATATATTGACATAAGAATAATATATCAAAAGTTAGATTCAAGTAATAACCTAATTATTGAACAAATAAAACGCAACTAATTTTTTTACTTTTATACTCACCAGCTGCATGCAAGTCTTGATGTAATTGGAACTGCCATCGTTTGTCAATGATTTTATGAAAATCTATATAATAACGGCAATCTCTTTGAATCGCTTTCCTTGCCTTATCCATAGCTTCATAAATAAAACCCATGGTAGGTTTTAAATCTCCATCCACCAATCGAAGAACCTTCACTAAAGGCTCCTGCACCTTCAAAATATCCGTTGCTTTAGACCAAAAGTCCCTGTCAAATATTACCTTCTTCGCCTCCTTGCCTTTTGGTAACTTTGACCACTTGCATCGTTTCCACTCATCAGATCGAAACATGTCCTCTAAACCCTTCTTCTGCCTCACAATACTCTCCAATGTCATAAAATTCGTAGCAAAACGAGTGATGGTTGGACGCAGTAACTCTCGACCATTAGTGAATCGCTTCATATAATCAACAACCCAATTGTAATTATAAATGAAGCTGGTGATAATTTTTGCTTCATCCAACACTTTCGCCACACTCTTCTTTTTACCAATGTCTTCAAGGATAAGGTCAATACAATGAGCTGAACATGCTGTCCAATACAAATTCGGTCTCTTTTGCATAAGTAACTTACCACCCGCTTTCATAGCCGCTTCATTATCAGTTACTACCTGGACAACATATTCCTCTCCAATTTCATCAACTACCTTATCCATGAGGCGAAAGTAGTAGTCTGCTGTCCTACTCACCACGTCTGTTGCATCAATGGATTTGTGAAAAACTGTTCCATGATTGCTATAAACTAAAAAATTAATTAAATGTTTCCTGGTTGGTCCTGTCCAACCATCACACATAATAGTGACACCCCTCTCCTTCCAAATTGGCTTTTGAGATTCAATCCATTTTTTTAAGCTCGCAAACTCCATTGGCAAAAAAACTTCATTGACCTCATACGGAGTTGGAGGCTTCACTCCGTATCCAACTTCTCTAGCAACATCAAGCATCCTATCAAACCAAGGGCTTACAACAATATTTGCATAATGTTTTCCAAACAGCACAAATTGACTAACTGCTCGTCCTAACTTCTTTCGCAAACCCTTCATAAATTTTGTTGATATTTTAGGATGCTTAGGACCCTTGCTTCGATGGAGGTCCACATCCACTTCAGCTAATCTATATTCAGGCGAATCTATATCCGCCCATTCCTTACGTCGCATTCCAGACATACTAGAAGATCGTTGAGGAGCTTTAGGTAAACCCGCTCTACTAGAACTTCCAGCCTCAAACCCACCCTTTGATTTAGACCTCTGTGTCTGCTCCCATAACCGATATTCATTTCTACTCATATTTCTTGCCACGGTCATCTCGAGATCTGAATCATCACTTGAAACAACAATCCCCTCAAAGCCATCACCACCATACTCATTTCGAATATAATCAACGACTCCTTCCTTTTGGGCGGCTTTATCTTTTTTTTTTTTGCTTTTGCTCCTTGAAGATGTTTTTTGGTTGTGACGTTAGGACACCCTCTTACTTGTCCTTTTACATGAGCTAAATGTTGTTTTAGTCTAGTTATACCACCATTTATTTCTCTTCCGCATAATTTGCAATTTAATTTTAACCTATTATTTAATACCGGAGTAACAAACTTCCACCCAATATCCCCACTTGGGGCGATCTCCGGCTCATCTTCCTCTATCCTTCCACGCGGCATTTTCTTTTTTAAAACTAGCATAGAAAACAAATAAATAATAAGTTCATTATTTGTATGCATTTATATAAAGAAAAAAAATAATAAGTGGACTTAATATTAAATTGAATAATAATGAATTTTTAAAAAAAGATTAAGTATATGTACAATTTATATTATGTATGTATGTATATATATATACATTCATATAATGAATTTATATAATGCATTTATTAAGTACATTAAAAAACGAATTATTAAAAATATTAAGTACATTAAAAAAAGATTAATGCTTTTAAATAATGAATTTTTAAATTGAATTTTTAAATACATTAATATATGTGCAATTCTTATAAATAAAAAATATTAAGTACATGTACACAAAATTACGTATATATATATATATATATATATATATATATATATATATATATATATATATATATATATATATATATATATATATAGGAAATACAATGGTTAAGATGAAAAATAAAGCTCATAATTCCAAGAGGGGGTACCATTCAGATAATGATAAGTCTGAGTTTCAGGAAATATCTGACTGGGAGGATTTGAATATGTTCTCAGCTTTGTTGACAGAAAAGATGGATAGTAAGGAAAGCAAGGATGATAGTACAGAGAAATCTATGGTGTTCACTGGAAAAAAGAAGACAAAAGCCAAAGGTAAAAAGAAGGTGTTCACAGCCAAAAGAAGGGTTACCAGATCTGCTACTAGAGGTTCCAAGCAAGTTTGCCATATTAATTCTCAATGATTCAAGGAATAGTATGGAATGCTCGAGGAGTAGGGAATAAGCCAACAAAAAGAAGAATTAAAAAACTTTGTAAGAACCATAAACTTTCTTTTTTAGCCATTCTTGAACCAATGATTGTTAGCTCTAAAATAGAAGATATCAGGAGACTTATAAGTTTTGAGGGTTGTTGCTTTAATAGGATTAATAAAATTTGGTGCTTCTGGAGACATGGTATTCAATGTGAGGTTTTGGTAGATGGGGATCAAAATTTGCTTCTTAAACTAGATCATCCATTCTTAAAATCTCAGATAGGAGTTAATTTAGTTTATGCTAAATGTACTAAACTGGAAAGAAGGGATCTTTGGGATTCTTTAGTATATAGTTCTTCTCTGTGTAATGACTATCCTCTCATTGTAATGGGAGACTTCAATATAGTTAGTACAAGCACAGAAAGGGCTGGGGGTGCTGAAATTGATCTTGGGGGTGCTTCTGAGTTTAACTCTTGCTTGATTAGCTGTTCATTGCAGGATTTGGGGTATAATGGATCTAAATTCACTTGGGCTAAAAGTATCAATGGTAATATGATGTTTGAGAGACTTGATAGAGGCTTGTTTAGTCCTTCCTGGATGGACTATTTCCCTAATTCCTCTATTACTCATTTGCACAGAAACTATTCTGATCATAGTCCTTTATTACTATCCATTCAAAGTCAGTTTGATTCCTCCTCTAAACCTTTTAGATTTCTAAATATGTGGAGTACTCATGATGGTTTTATCAATTTAGTCCAAAGTTCTTGGGCAGTAGCTGCTACAGGTAGGCATATGGAGATATTTTCATTCAAGCTTAAAAGACTGAAAGCAGCTTTAAAAAGCTGGAATAAAGAGGTTTTTAAAAATGTTTTTGAAGAAATTTCCATTATGGAGGACAAGTTACTTCAAGAAGAGCTGAAGTTAGAATTTGATAATAGTGGAATTCAAAGGCAGATATATTCAAAAGCCAAGGCAGACCTCAATGCTGCTATGGCCAAAGAGGAATTGTTCTGGTTTCAGAAATCAAGGGGTGATTGGATAAGTAATGGAGATAGAAACACCAAATTTTATCATGCTCAGGTGCAAAGTAATAGAAGAAGACAAGGCATACATGTTATAAAAGATGATGAGGGGATAATCAAAGAGACTAAAGAAGACATTGCTAACCAGTTTATTTCTTATTTTTCAAATTTGTTTTCTGCAGGTCCTCTTGAAGATAATGGGCTTCTTGAAGTTATCCCGAAGTTATTGACAGAGGAGATGAATAGTATTCTTATTTCTATTCCAGAAGAAGCTGAAATTTTGAATGCTATTAAAGCTATGAATCAGAATAGCTCAGCTGGATGTGATGGCTATAATGGATACTTCTATGTGCAGTGTTGGGATATAATCAAGCAGGATCTTGTGAATGCTATCCAAGCTTTTTTCTTAGGAGCTGACATTCCCAAATCATGGAGTTCTACTCTGATTTGTCTTATTCCTAAAGTTCATAGACCTATGTTCTGCAAGGACTACAGACCTATTAGTCTTTGTAACTTTAGTTATAAGATAATCACCAAGATTATTAACTCCAGGCTTAGCCCTATGCTTTCCTCAATTATTTCTTGTAATCAATCAGGATTTGTACAAGGGAGAAACATTCTTGATAACATTCTATTAGCTCAAGAGATAATGCAATATATTGATAGAAAAGCTACTGGAGGTAATGTGGTTTTGAAACTTGACTTGGCTAAAGCATATGATAGAACCTCATGGCATTTTTTAATTAAATCTCTAAGAGCTTTTGGATTCTCAGAGACTTTTATTGATTTAATTTGGAGATGCATTTCTTCTACCTGGTTTTCTATAATTATCAATGGGCAGCCTATGGGATTCTTTCAACCTACCAGAGGAATTAGGCAAGGGGATCCTATTTCCCCAAGCCTTTTCATTATCATGGCTGAAGCTTTTAGCAGAGGATTGAATAAGCAGATGTTGGCAGGTTCTATTGCTCCCTTCTCTCACCCTAGAGGATGTCTTTTAATTAGCCATCTTGGTTATGCTGATGATTTAATTATTTTCTCAAGAGGTACAAAGCACAGTCTTAAAAACCTGATGAAATTTATTGAATGTTATGAGAAGGAATCAGGTCAACTTTTTAATAAAGAGAAATGTTGCTTCTCTTTAAGCTCTAAAGCTTCTGTGAATATCAGATCCAGTATTGCAGCCTGCACAGGTTTCAAATTTTCTAATGGCAATATGAGCTATCTTGGTTGCCCTCTGTTCAAAGGAAGAATGAAAGCTATGTACTTTGAATCTCTTATTCATTCTATTGCTTCCAAAATTCAGAGTTGGAAGTCCAAATTTCTTTCATTAGCTGGTAGAGTCATTCTGATCCAATCTGTTCTAAATTCTATCCCTATCTTTACTTTATTTGCTTTACAGCCTCCTAAATTGGTGATTAAATCAATTATTCAATTGATTAGTTCATTCTTTTGGGGAATAAATAAAGATTATGGGAAAAAATTTCATTGGATCAAGTGGGATGCTATCTGTTTTCCTATAAAAGAAGGTGGATTAGGCGTAAAAAATTTGGAGTATATCAAAGAAGCTTCTAACATTAAATTGGCCTGGAATATGAAGAAGAATACTAGCTTATGGGCTAAGTTTATGAATGCTAAATACTCTAATGCTCCTATTGGAAGTGGATCCATGACTTTTAGAAGAATCAGGTCTGCTTGGAATATAATGGAGGCTAATTCTTTATGGTTAGATAATGATCTGATTTGGCAGCCTTCTTCTAGTGGAAAGTTCTCATTTTCATCAGCCTATGAGATTATTAGAAAGCATAAATTGTCATCTTTAGCATTTAACTATATATGGGATCCTAATATTCCTCCTAACATATCTATTTTTGTGTGGAAAACATTATCTAAATGTGTTCCTGTTGAAGATCTTATTCAAAAGGTGGGAGTGAAATTAGCATCAAGATGTCAATGCTGCCATAAGAATGGGGAATCTCTGAACCATCTCTTTATATCAGGTCCTATAGCTGCTGAAGTTTGGAATCATTTTTGCTGCTTACTGGGAATTACTCAAAGACCATCTACTATTCATAACTCGATAATTCAATGGTGGTTATATTCAGGAAACTCTTATATATCTCAGTGGCTCCATAAGATCATTCCAGTCACAATTATCTGGGAAATTTGGCTTGCTAGAAACAAAGCTCTTTTTGAAGGTATAACTATAAGAGCTAACATGATTTCATCTAGAGTAATAAATAGAATTGCAGAGATATTCCAAAATTCCAAGATCAAAGATGGGAGAAATGATGTATGCAAGGAGGTTATCAATGTCTTTTCTCTTAATTTCAAGATTTCTAATTCTTCTTCTATAGTTATGCCTTGGAAATGTCCTCCAAAGGGTAGATTTAAACTCAACTGTGCGGCCAAGACAGGGAACCATATGGGTATTGACTCTATTATTCGAAATGATACGGGTCAATTCATTTGGGCTTACTCAAATGCTTTATCAACAAATTCATCGATTGAAGCTCAAGTTCAAGCTATTTTGGTTGGGATCAAATTTTGCAAGGAGAAGGGTATTTCTAACATAGACATAGAAGTAGAATCAGAAAAAATTCTTCAATGTTTTATATCTTCTTCTACAGTTCAGTGGCGTATAAGGACTGAAATTTCTGAAATCAATGAATTTCTCCAAACTAATCATTGCCTCATCAAGTCATGTTCATCAGAAGCCAACAAATCTGCAGAGTTGCTTGCCATTCATGGATCCTATCACCAAAGCTATTTTAGTTCTCAAAATTATAGTGATCTTCCTAGAGTGATTAGAGCATCTATTTTAGTAGTTTCTAACAAATGCTTTATTTGATTTGCTTGTAAGCCACGTGAGAGGGCTTTTCTCTCTATAGTATCAATAAATATCCTGATTTATTAAAAAAAAATATATATATATATATATATATATATATATATATATATATATATATATATATATATATATATATATATATATATATATATATATATATATATCATGTATGTATGTATGTATAAAAGTTTTATGTATGTATTTATATATATACACATATATGTATAATATAAACATACATGTTTGCCAATTTTGTCCAATTTTCAAAAAACTGTATTTAAAAATAAGTTTACCAAATGCACACCAATAATTATAAACAAAAAAAGCTGAATTTTAAAACTGTATTTAAAAACAGCGTTTAAATCGAGTTTTCAGAATAGAGAACCAAACAAACCCTACTCTTTAACAAAAAAAATTCTAAATAGTTTAACATAATTTTATTATTTTTGATAAGAACATAAACAAACAATACATAAGTAATTATGATAACAACAATGATGAGACGAAGTTGATCACGAATATTTTTTTTATGTCAGAAAAGGGACTTGGAACTTTATTATTAGCTAACATGAGGGTCAACAACAAGCACACTAAAACAAAAGGCGGCATTTCAAATAGGAGGAAAAAAACAACTTGAAGGAAAAATAAAAATGTTTCAATATGTACTTTCAGGAGAATGATGTATCCGACTTAAATTTATTGACCCAGACTCAAATGACTCTGGAATCACTTCCGACACATGAGTAAAAAGCAAGGGACCATAACAGTTGGTATTAACCATCTTCTTCTTAGTATTATTGACATAATGGTTGGTCACATCTTCACCGCTACTAGGTAACTGAGGATCACATTGTTCTGCATTTTCTAGAGATGAAGCCTTATCTTCAGCAGGTTCCTCACTGGACACCCGCAATTTTACCTCAGCCTCCTCCTGAATGGGTACCAAATACACCTTCATTTTCACCGCGTTGAAAGTTGAAACCACCTCCTATAATTTACTTGTCTCCTGAGCTTTCTCCGGATTAAAATGTGAAACTGTAACCAGTTTTCTCAACATCAAATGTTGGAACAAATGTATAACCCTCCACAGTGGGAACCGTCACTTGCTCTCCACGAATGATAACAATTTCTTCTCTCCGCTTCTTGTAAAGAGACATCGCCTTCTGAAAAACAGAATCATTTATCACAACAAAAAGTGAGGCACTTGAAGTTTTATTAGAAATCTTCACGTTGGAAATGAATTAAAACAAAAGTCTCCACTAAAGAAGGAAAAAATAACAATACAGAAGTTATCATCTAAAAAATTAATTGAAACATCACTGTACGATTACAAACTGCTACAAATTAGTATGACCAAAACCAAAACCAAAAATATTGCCTTCAGATTTGTTATTCTTTTTGTTCGTGTGTTTGGAGTAGAAAAGGAAACCGGTCATTGTACATACATTGAGCCCAAGTCATTTTCTCGATATAAAAAAAATTCATTCCAAGTATATATGTGCATTTGATTGTGCGGTTATAGTTATGCAGACCTGATAGATGAATTGTAGTCCTGGTGAGGTAGAGAAGAAGCAAATGAGGTTTGATGTGAGCTTTAACTTGGACTTGGAAACATCAAGAGAGAAGCCGATTTGGGGGAAGTACTTATTCAAGGAGTTATAAACTAAGATCTGCAAGGTAACATTAACTCCTTCACCACACTTGGTCCTATCAAGGTAGCATTGATAGTTAGTAATATATTCAAAGAAACAATATACAAGAATATGATAAGAATCAAGTATTTCGTCATAAATATGTGTACAATGCCAAAAAAAATATATCAAGCAAGATACTCAACCCAACAAAGAAAATACTTTTCTCATTATACTAAGCATGTTAACTAAGAAGTAAAACTGGTGTGTGTAAACATCAAATGCTGCTCCCATCAAAATCATGTTGCTCCCATCAAAATCATGCTACAAATGCATGTAAACATCAAATGCTAGAAAAAACATAATAACATGATATGGATGAAGCGTCATTTTGCACTCTGAGAGGGAAAATAATGAAAAAAAATATCAAAGAAATGTAAAATCACAGTGTACCTTACTAGGGTGGAAAGGGGAGATATTAGTTCCATAATCATTCATGCTTAAACACTGACTCATGAATCACATTGTAGTTCACAATTTCAAAATACTCGACCCCAAATCAGAGATGACTCAGATTCTCTGCTACAAAGACAACAATATAGAAAGTAGTATCTTTTTAACTAAAGAACGATTAAGATTCCCATTTATATCAATAATTTGTGTGTATATATATTTTAACTAAAAAACGATTAAGATTCCCATCTATAATCTTTGTACTCAGATTCCCTGCTACAAAGACAACAATACATAAACACAATGTACATAAAGAATGATTAAGATTCTACGCAAAAAATCGTGATTGAACATGAAGAGTGACAACACCATACGCGTGATGCTCGGATACTTTTGAATCTCAGAAATTCTAAATGCACACACCATAAGCAACAAACCAATCTAAATGCAAATATCATTCAAAATATTATATGATTTACTCTATCAAGCATTTTGTCAAACATATAGTGTAATAAAATACGCAACTTGAAAACAAAATTAACCTGGTGCAAATTTTAAATAAACCAATACAAATCAAATAAAATAAACATGTCATTTACCTTGGAGGCTTCAGCTAGCAAAGGAATCGTGTAACCAACAAAGGAACTGCTTCGATTTCTACTATGCTGAAAAAACAAATAAATTAGATAACATGTTTTCAAAATAAGAGAGTATGCCTATAATTTAACCGATAATTTATAGACTCACAGTTAGGTGACACATGTTCGGTCTGTACTCTTAAAATGCGAATTGGTCTGCACAATATCAATGCCATATATAGGGAGAGAGAGAGAGAGAGAGAATTTTTAACAATATGTAAAAAGAATATGTAAAAAGAGGTATATCAACAATGTTATATACAATGTTTGTATATATGTTTGTACTCTTACACGCAAGGGGCTAAGAATGGATTGTGGTTTAAAGTGCTACAGTGATCCTTTTTATGTTTTACGTATGATAAGATTATATGAAGTGCATAGAAAGCTTTAGCTTTCAATACAGGGTGGTAGACATGGATAAGGCTTGAAGGTGAATACAACGAATTCATTTACACTTTTTATCCAACAAATATGTGTAATCGGCACCCTAGTGGAACCAGTTTAATATGTTGGAGCCAAACTAGTATTTGTTTATCGGGTAGTTCCAATGAATAAAAACTTATTAATAAGAATGGACATGCAATTAGACCATCGAGTAGCCAACTCCCATGGAGGGTGAAAGGTGTTACTGAGAAGACGACACAAGATTTCCATGGGGTCCACTTCAATCCAAGTTTTGTTCCAGTCCCTGTCCCAAGCAAGATCCACCATGGGAATGACAACAAAGAAAGCATCGTGGTTTCAATGTTGATACCAGTAGTGCCAATGAAAAAGCCACGATGGTTTCAGAAGATTCCTGCCGAAGTTAAGACTCCTGAATATCGTTTATAAAGGCCTTCAGTATTCAAATTTATCCAATGAAGGAACCAGTGAATTGGAATGCATTTTGGAACTTTACATGATCTTCTTACCAAACCCAGTTTATGAAGAATAGCGAGATTGATCATACTGTACTGTTTAGTGCCCTTGGAGCAAGAGTTGATGAATCTAATCCAAGCTTTGATCTGCTGAATAATAGTCTTGGGGTGGGGGTTAATGCCATCATAAAGAGCCTTGTTTCCAGTTAACCAAATAAGGTCAAGACTATTAAAAAAATCAGTCTTCTAAAAGTCACACGCCTAGGCTGTGTGTAGGCGCGCCTAGACTTGAAGCGTGGAAGAAACGTCCCGTCTTATTCTTTGTAAAAGTCGTAAAACACACTTTTTTTAATAGAGAATTAAGGTAAATGTTGATACCAAAATTAATGTGCTGATGTGGACGAATAAGATGAAGACACGTGTCAATCTACATGGCACAATAGCAACGAGGAAGATCATTTCCCGATCAACCGTGCTTCTGTCCCTTCAACAAGAATACACCGAGAAACTACAATACACCGAGAAACTACATCATCCCGAGATACTCTAAGTACTCCGAGGAACTCGTGATCAACAAGCAACTAAGGCGGTCCGAACTGCATCTCGGCCGTATCATTAATTACTAGACGGACAACTGTTCAACTATCCATTGTATTCTTGACGCACACGTTGCATTAAATGTATTACCCTTTCATATGTAAATCATTTAATGTATTGGACCTTTCATGTACAGCCTCAAGGCTATAAATACATTGTATCTCCCTCATTCAAAGGGACCGGAATTTCTTGAGAGAATTTGTAATCAAGAATTCCAAAAACACTCAGCAATAACATAACAGTAGACGTAGGCTTTATTCCTAGCCGAACCACTTTAAAAATCTTTGTCTTATTTATTTATCTGTGATTGAATAATTAGAGCAATCTAGTTTTTTACATCAACAGATTGGCGCCGTCTGTGGGAAACGACTGTTATTATCGTTTTTCATAAAAATCATTTATCACCAATGGCTGATAATCCAGAATCCAGTAATCGAAATGTTGGATATACTGGAAATCTTCCAAATCCATCTGCATCCCCAGATCTGGCTGGGATTATGACGAATCTGGCTCAAGGACAAACCGCCATGCAAGAATCCATGAGGCAACTCATTCAAACTCTTCAGGGCGGTGCACCTACCTATTCAGGGCAAAGAAGTGATCATAGGCAATCGCAATCTAGACGCACTGGGTCATATCGCAATGAGGAGTCTAATGATTTTTCTTATCAACCTGGGCGAACTTCATCAATACGGGCTTCGGATACAGATCAACGTATCACTCTCTCTCCGGAGAGAACTAGCGCTTTGGAGAGGTTAAGTAGAGTATCTCCTTTCAGTCGGTTAGGACCAAGGAGGAACATGAGTCCACCTAGGGCTCCATCAAGAAGTTTTCGACCACCACCAGGTTTGAGAGAAGGATCTGCGCAATCGCGACCAACCACTCGTCGAGATAAATCTCAGGAAGCTACGTCAGAGCAATCAGTTGCTCGGACTAAACGGCCCGAGGAAGGGAATGAAGCATGGAAAGGTTCCATTCAACGATTGGAGGATAGACTGGGAGAAATGGCTAAGGCGAGAAATCCCTTACAGAGAACTTTTGTTCAAGGAACACCTTTTGTGCAAGCCATTGTGGATTTCCCTACGCCGTCGAAATTCAAAGCACCCGTAGTGACTCCCAAGTACGATGGAAAGACAGATCCCGTACTTCATATAGAACAATACCAAGCTGCTGCAGATATCTACGCTGTCCCCGACGAGATGAGGTGTAGAGCATTCTCGGGAACTCTTACTGGATCTGCACAGATATGGTACAATAATCTTCCTCGGGGTAAGATTTCAACTTTTGTTCAGTTAGCCGAGTTGTTTATTGGCAATTTTTGTTTTGGAGCAAAGCCGGTAAAGCGAGTAGCACACTTGCTAAGCGTTAGACAAAAATCAGGTGAAAGTACTAGAGATTACATAACTCGTTTCAATAACGAAAAGTTGGAAGTCATAGATTATGAAGAAAAGACAGCAATCACTGCTCTGATGAGTGGTTTGCTGCCTAACAAGCTGTATTACACTTTGGCTAAAGATCCACCTAAAAATATGTCGGAGTTGATGGCAAAGGCGGCCAAAATCATGAATGTCGAGGAGGCTATGGCTGCGAAGAAGAATATGGATAAAGAAGTTAAAGTGGAGGTCGACAATTCTAAGAAGAAAGATCAGAAAAGTAATGGTGGTGACAAATATTCCAAGAATAACAGGTTGAAGTTGGAAGCCCTAAAGAAGTATGATAATTATACTCCATTGAAAGTGGGTATTAATCATGTTTTGGAAGAAATCAGGAATAACGAGGAAATCAAATGGCCAGAGAAACTGAAGACAGATCCCGACCTGAGGAATAAGACCAAATATTGCGAATTTCACAAAGATCATGGCCATATGACCAAAAATTGTATAGCCCTTCAGAACGAGATTGAAACACTCATCCGAAGAGGAAAATTATCAAAGTACGTAGATCGCAGGAGTGAGAGGAAGAATGATGATAGAACTAGAGAGAGATCTAGATCTCCTCGTCGTGCAGAGGAGAAAAAGAGGAGGGACCATGAAGAGGATCCAGATGATGACCCCGATCTTCCCAAGAAGCCAAGGAAACCTGAACGAGAGGTATTTTCCATACGTTTTGGGTCATTTGATTGTAATGTTATTACAGGAGGAGACGCAGGAGGAGGAGACCTTACTGCAGAAAGAAAAGCTTATCTCGGAGAGGCTCAAGCTTGTTCATACATTCAGCGAATAAACCTGGCCGAGGATGATCGTCCGAGGAAGGTAAACAAAGAGAAGCTAGTGATTGGTTTTTCAAAAAATGACCTGGCAGGTGTTCTCTACCCTCATGATGATCCTCTGGTGATCAAAATGAGGATGAAGGATGTGGTCATTTCAAGGGTGTTAGTAGACAATGGTAGTTCAGCAGACATCATGTATTATTCATGCTTTGATAGCTTGAATTTAAAATTATCTCAGTTAGAACCTTATCACAGACCCCTTCTGGGTTTTGCTGGCGAGAAAGTTTTTCCACTTGGGACGATCAAGTTGGATATACTCATTGGAACTTGGCCTGCTTGTCGAACAGAAAGAATACGCTTTTTTGTAATGGATAAGAATGTGCAGTCCGCCTACAACATCATCATGGGAAGAGTTGGATTGAAGAAGTTCGAAGCAGTTCCATCCACAGTTCATCAATGTTTGAAATTCCCAACGAATTTTGGAGTAGGAATTATGAAAGGTGATCAAAAAGTAGCTCGGGAATGCTATTATTCGTCTGCCGAGCAAGAGGAACTTGAAGAGTTACAGAAAAAGACTACTATTTACCAAGTGGAGGAAAGCACAGAAATTGAAACTCTTGACCCTAGGGATGAATCTCAACTCGTAAAAGGACAGGTTGTGGAATCTACAGAAATTGTTATCCTGGACGACGAGCATCCTGAACGAATAACTCAGATAGGGTCGTCGTTGGATTTTTCAATAAAATAGGAGTTGATAACTTTCTTGAGAAACAGGAAGAATACTTTTGCTTGGAGTCATGAAGACATGCCAGGAATATATCCAAACTTCTTATGTCATGAACTCAATGTGAATAAGGAGATCAAACCTGTGAAGCAAAGAAGAAGAGTGTTTAGTCCCGAGAAGAACCAGGCCATACAAGAGGAGGTCGAGAAACTCCAGAAAGCCCAATTCATTGAAGACGTGAAATATCCAGATTGGTTGGCGAATGTGGTGATGGTAAAGAAGAAGAACAACAAGTGGAGAATGTGTGTTGATTTTACTGATCTCAACAAAGCATGTCCAAAAGATCATTTTCCATTGCCCAGAATTGATCAACTAGTGGATGCTACTTCGGGACACGAGCTACTCAGCTTCATGGATGCTTATTCTGGCTACAACCAAATCAAAATGAAACTTGAAGACAGGGAAAGTACTTCTTTTATTACCCCAAGGGGAACTTATTGTTATAATGTTATGCCTTTTGGTTTAAAAAATGCAGGTGCAACATATCAGCGGTTGATGAACAAGGTATTCACCGAACAAATCAGCCGCAATATGGAGGTCTATGTCGACGACATGCTCACCAAAAGCAAGAGAGCTGCAGATCATTTGGTTGACTTGAGTCAAACTTTTGATCAACTGGATAAATACCAGATGAAGCTTAACCCGACGAAATGTACCTTTGGAGTACGAGAAGGAATGTTCCTCGGATACATCGTCAACCAACGAGGTATTGAGGCAAATCCAGAAAAGATCAAAGCTCTTTTAGGGCTGCGATCCCCGACGACGAAGAAAGAAGTGCAAAGTCTTACCGGACGAGTTGCAGCACTCAACAGATTTGTATCCCGAGCAACTGATAAATGCCTCCCATTCTTCAAAACGCTACGAAAAAGTTTTGAGTGGACTGATGAATGTGAGAAAGCCTTTCAAGATCTGAAGAAGTATTTGGGAGCCCCACCATTGTTGTCTAGGCCAATAAATGGAGAGAAGCTGTACTTGTATTTGGCAGTATCAGAAAATGCAGTTAGCTCGGCGTTGGTCAGATTGGAGAATGGAGTCCAGAAGCCAATTTATTACACAAGCAAGGCCTTCCGAGGTGCGGAAATCAGATACCCAAAGCTGGAAAAATTGGCACTGGCATTAATTGAAGCAAGTAGAAGAATGAGACCATACTTCCAGGCCCATACCATCATTGTGTATACCGACATGCCGTTAAGACAAGCTCTTCACAAGCCAGAAAAATCAGGAAGATTGATGTATTGGGCAATAGAACTCGGTGAATATGATATTGTGTATAAACCCAGATCATCGTTGAAAGGGCAAGCCGTGGCAGATTTTATAGCAGAGTTCACATACCCTGATACCCCCTAGGAGCAAAAGATGCTTGCTGACCTACCTGTGGACGATACAGGATCGACAGACACAGATCCAAACCAACCAAGGTTGGTAAAAGGACTTGTGGATGTAGAAAAATCATCATATTTAAATCCCGACCAACTCCGGTTGGTGGAGGGGCACGAACAAATGATCGACGAGGAACGAAGGATACCCGGGGATGATGAAAGAAAACAGATGATATTTCACCGAGGAACTCTAACAGATAAGAAATTTGAAGACGAGTTACATACATGGAGATTATATGTAGATGGATCATCTTGCACGGCTGGTTGTGGAGCAGGGATTGTTTTAAATTCTCCAGATGATATTGATATGGAGTACGCCTTGAGATTCCAATTCAAAGCTTCCAATAATGAAGCTGAATATGAGGCTATGATAGCAGGTTTTCATTTGGCGAAAGTTATGGAGGCACGTCAAGTAATTGTTTTCAGTGATTCTCAATTAATTGTGAATCAAATGATGGGAATATATGCAGTGAAGGGAGAGTTAATGGTGAAGTACCATGCAAAAGTGATGGAATTGTTGAAAGAATTTGATGCTATTCAATTGGTGAGGATACCGAGAATGGAGAATGCCAGAGCAGACACATTGGCCCGACTAGCGTCAGCTACGCGCACCGAGCTGCGAAGAACAATACCAATTGAAGTACTAGAAAGTCGGAGCATAGAAGAAGATCTGACGGTGAAGATTATTACCCTTGATTTAGGACCATCTTGGATGGATCCTATCAGAGCATACATTGAAGAAGGAGTACTACCGGAGGACAAACTAGCTGCCAAGAAATTGAAGTATAAAGTTGCTCGGTATGTGTTAACTAATGGTGTTTTGTATAGACGAGGAATTATGGCAGGTTTGCAGAGATGTGTGCATCCATCAGAAGTCAAAGAATTGATTGAAGAAATCCATGAAGGATCTTGTGGAGCTCATGTAGCAGGTCGGACCCTACTGCAAAGGGTGATGACACAGGGATACTATTGGCCGACGATGAGAGCTGATTGTATAGCTTATGCTAAGAAGTGTGCCAACGTTTTTCTTCCATCCGAAGAATTCCACAGGCATTGTTGACACCCATAACATCACCTTGGCCATTTGCCATGTGGGGGATTGATCTGGTTGGACCACTGCCGACGACCCGAGGAAGGTTCAAGTATCTCGTCGTGGCAGTAGACTATTTTACTAAGTGGGTGGAAGCTGAACCACTAATTGATATGACGTACGAGAAGGTGTATCAGTTCATATGGAAGAATATCATTTGTCGATATGGTCTCCCCCACGCTTTCATCACAGACCATGGAACACAATTTGATAATGAAGAATTTGCTGCCTATTGTCATCAGTCAAACGTCTTGAAGTTTCATTCAGCACCAGGCCATCCCCAAAGCAATGGGCAGACTGAAGTGACGAACAAACATTACTAAATGGGTTGAAGAAGAGGTTAAGTAAGGCTAAAGCAAATTGGATTAATGAGCTACAGTCAGTTTTGTGGGCTTACCGAACAACTCCCCGAGCAGCAACAGGAGAATCACCATATATGCTAGCATTTGGAAGTGAGGCTGTGATACCTGCCGAGTTGGGCCTACCAACACATAGGATGTTAAATTTCAATTCTCCGATCAGTGATCTGATGAGAAGGATGGATTTAGATATGCTCGAGGAAGTCAGAGAAGAGGCAGCCATTAGGAATGCTGCTTATCAACAACGAACAGCTCTGTTTTACAACAAAAGGGTAAAGAAATGTTATTTAAAAGAAGGGGATTATGTGCTAAAGAAGGTCATTCAGAACCAGAATAAACTGGAAGCAAACTGGCATGGACCTTACCGAGTTACAGAGGTTGTTCGACCAGGAACTTACAGAATAGCAACTCTAGAAGGAGAGGAATTTAAAAATGCATGGAATGCTGAACACCTGCGCAAGTATTATCAATGATGTCCAATGTAAAGCATTTCTCTCATTATGAATAAAACGAAGATGTTTCACCATTTTTTCCTTCTGGATGAAAGTTTTTCGGGGAATACTAGTGTAGTACACTATACAACAAAAGTGCTCTAAGGAGCCAACCTCCTTTGGTTAGGAGGACAGCTCTTCGGGGCAAAAGTGCTCTAAGGAGCCAACCTCCTTTGGTTAGGAGGACATGCTCTAAGGAGCCAACAAATGCAGCTCTTCGGAGCAAAAGTGCTCTAAGGAGCCAACCTCCTTTGGTTAGGAGGACAGCTCTATTGAGCAAAAAGTGCTATAAGTAGCCAACCTCCTTTGGTTAGGAGGACATGCTCTACGGAGCCAAAAAAATGCTCTAAGGAGCCAAAAGCTTTAAGGAGCCAAAAAGTGTACACCAGCAGGATCAACCACGGTTGGTAAGATAAAAATATACTCTCATATTACAACTTATGTTGGTCGGGAGGTAATATTGTTGCAATGAGTTCTTTGAAGAACAAAATGTTTAAAAAATACACCAAGTATAGTTGGTCGGGGATAAAAACCCAATAACTGTAGTTGGTCGGCGAGGACAACTTATTGATCTTAGTTGGTCGGACGCAATTTTATAATCAAACCAAGTATAGTTCGTCGGAGCTGTATTTAGTCGACAAACATTATTCACCCACCTTGGTTGGTTGGAAACAGTTTGAACATTTTTTCTCATTACTTTATTATTAAGTGATCGAGAAACATTACTAATACTTGTAACCTTTTATTAAGTTGCTTATTGAACAATAATACTGTTAGCTTTTTAATAGATACATAGATACATATGTACAAATATAAATGTGCTTGATAAAACAAAATTGGCAAACAGAAAATGAAAATCATTTCATTAATCTGGAATAAATTACAAATTACAAAATTGTTACATGGATATTACTATTCTATTGGTTTTTTGCCCTGTGCTTTAGAAACAGGTTCCTCGCCGGCAGGAGGGTCTTCTAGGCAAAGGGGAGAATTGATGAAATTAACATCTCTGAGCATTCTGACATTCATAACAGAAGGTGTATCCAAAAGATGCTCAGGACGAGATAATTCAGCTTGGGAGTGAAGGCTATAATCACCAAGATATTTCGAAATTAGACTGCGAGGAATGGAGCGAGCTGGAATCCATGCCATATCCAATTTGAAAGGTGGTACAGGCAGGTCTAATAACGATGGAGCATGGTAGTCCCATAAAAAATGCCCTTGCTCCAACTTTAATACACCCAATGCATTTAACCATCCTTGCTTGTAACCTTCATTATTAGCATGTTCAATGCGAGCATCCAGATGAACGAGAGCTTCATTGTATCCTGCCATCCAGAATTCTCTTGGCTGTTTATGGAATTGGAAGGTTAATCTATCTAATTGTTCATGAAGGCTTTTGGCAAAGAGATCTTTGTTATGCAAGGCAGATTTCGTTGATGCCAGTTGATCTTCCAGAGACAGATTTTTATTGGACATTTCAGTCAGAGCACGGTCTTTTACTTTCAACTGGAATGCTTGAGTTTCCAGAGTAGACTGAGTGCGAGCCTCCTCAAAATTTTGGCTGACTCTTCCTCGTTCCCGAGAACCTCTTCCTCGTCCCCGAGCAGTTCCAGAAATAGCAGATCTTCTTAAGTCCTCCAGCTCTTGCCTCAGTTTGGCATTTTCGACCTCTAAGAACGAGAAGCCTTCATCAGTGACTGGTATTAATGCAGTAGAGGATGAAGCAGCAGATTCATATTGAGCTAATTTCTTCTGCAAATTATTATTTTCTTGCTCCAGGATCTCAGCGATTTGTCTACAGGCTTCAATTTCACCTTTTAGGGTCCTCTCCCTGACGTCATACCCAGCAATGATCTTCTTGTGGCCTGTTTCTGAAGAGAGCTGCTGGTATCTATTTTCGTAATCTTCATGTAACAAAGCCATTGATTCGTTATGTTGATTTTGAAGATCCTTTAAGGAACCATGAAGCTCTTCAATCAACTCATAGTAAGCGACATTGTTGGCCACTGCTCGGTCGAGTAAAGCTTTCAAGTATTGATAAGCTTCAATAGCCTGCTCTGAAGCACCGTGACCAAGGATATCAACAATTTCCGATGTACTAAGATCTGTATGACCAGCCTTATAGTATTGATGACATTGCTGTATCAGCTCGGTATCATGAGAAGAGATCAATTCCATTCTAGCAACAAACTAATGACAAGAAAAAGACAACAATCAACAAAAACAAGTTATCAACAACAGAGATGAGCAAAGATATATTTTATTAGATCATCAAAAAGTTACATCGTTCGATTACAAGGAAATACAGAAAGGCTACCGAACAACTTCACACCTTTTCCTTGTCCCCCAAGACTTTCTCGGGAGGCTGGGACGAGGAGCTCGGTTGCTCGGTGATAACTACAGCTTGATCGGTGGGAATCTTCTCGGGAGGAGGAGGCATGGAGGAAATGTCCTCGGTGGCAGATGGTTGAGAGGCAGAAACTTGATCGCCCATAGCCATGGAAGATTCATCTGAAGCAGGTTCATCTTCATCTTCTTCCACAATTGGTGGAGGAGGACCAGGGAGATGCCATTGGAATAGCTCAGAATCATCTTGGACTTTTAGCTCTTGCAGAGCAGCTACCCAACCATCATAGAAGTATTTCAACTCCCCATATTGGACTTGGGACGTCATTGCATCTATCCCTCTCTCCCATCCTTTCTCCCAACCAACACTGAAATGTTTCTTGATTGCAACTTTTCTCCTCGATTTCTCCGAGGAGAGCTTCACCTCCAGTTCCTCTTTCTTAACCTTAATATCTCGCAGAGTAGATATTTCTTCTTCTGCCTTCTTCAATTTATCATCAGATTCCTGATGTTTAACCTCCAAATCTTTAATTTTCTCCTCCAAATTCTTGGAGGTTTCAGCCATCTTCATCTTATCAGCCTCAGCCACAGCCAATTTTTTCTCCCAAACAGTTTTCTCCTCGATGTACTGTTGCCGAGATTCCTTCACAGATTGGGTTAAACCCAACAAAGCATCGTCAACATCGGACGAGGAAGTGGAAGCTTTAATAACTTGATCTTTCTTCACGATGGTATTGAAGCAGTTCACCAGCTGAAAGATAAGAAAAACAATAGAGTCAACACAAATACAAGAATTCAAGAAAAAGAAAGAAAGATCAAAGGTATGAGAAATTTACTGAAGAAAGATGGCGAGCAGCTAGGGACGTCAGTGTATCCCTAGGAATTTTTTCATCAACCCCGAGAACCTCGGGTATAACTGAGCTCGTTGAAGAACTCGGAAGAATAATTTTTGAGACACCACTACCACCCGCGGGTAGAGAAGGTGCAGTTCCAGCAAGATTAACCGAGGATGATTTCCTCAATCTCTTCAAAGGACGGTCAGTAGCATCAACCAAGGAAGAAGTCTTGGTCGGAGAGATGGCAATTACATCAGCAGGAGCATCTTTCTTGCTCGGGGCCACCGGGGGCTTCTCGGCAACTTTGGAGGAACCAGCATCTACTTTTTTAGTCCCCTCTGGGACATCAATTTTGCCTTTCTGGGCTCCAACAGCAGAAGAAGTGTCACCAAATAGAGCAGGAGGAGCTCTTTTCTTGCCCATTCTCTGAGATAGGGGGATATGAGAATCTGAAGATGAACTTTCTGGTGTTGAAGCTGGTTCAACAGGGCGAGCAGTATAAGAGGTTGTGTAACTCTTATACTGTAGTAAATATGAAGCAGATCTAATATGCTCGTCAGCAATGGTCTTATGCAAATTCCAGATAAGTTTCAAATGCTTGATATTCACTTCTGACTCTTTTGGAGTTTTTCTTTTGCTATCAACTGCAAATAAATACATAATGGAATATCAGTCATACATTTTATCAAACATGATGAAAGCATAATTTCATAAGTAAAATAAAATGAAAAATAAACCTATCACATTGCCGTATGGGGGGCATCTGGGACCGTTGTATACTTCATTCCCAGATAAAGGCGCATGTTGCCAATTTTTTATGACCAACCCATGCTCAAAATAATCCCTATTTGAGTCAGGGAGATTAACTACAAGAGCCCTATTCAAATACCTAGTTTTCAAATAATAAATATTATCTAGAACGGCCCATTTATAACAAAACATAATTTCAGGGATCCCAATACGAGTCCCATGAGTTAGATTTAATTTGTGCACCCCGTTAATTATTCTCCATGAATTGGGGGCTATTTTTGCAGGAACAAGATCAAAATATTGACAAAACTCAAGACATAATGGGTTTGGTGGAAAGGAAAAACCGCATTCAGCAACAAAAAGACTGGGGAACCAATGTCCCTCAGCCAATCGAAAGTAATCTAAAGGCTCAGAAAGAACCTCTAGAGTTACCCACGAAGGAATGGAAAAATCAGAACGGAATTTCTCAACAGATTCCACAATATAAACCATATTGAATAAAAGAGATACAGAAGAAAGAAAGAAGATCTTACAGAAAGAAAGGAGATGCGTTGACAACGAACGGAAACAAAGATGAACGCACAAGAGAAGAAGAGAAGAGAAAGCTTGAATGCAGAGAATGAAAAACGTAGACGACGGTATGGTTACCAAAGAAGTTTAAATATTTTGCATTGGGAAGCGGCGAAAGAAATGATTACCAAAAAGAAACTACTAAACTTCCGGCGGCTAAAAGGACAAAATTTGCACGAATATCAAAGCGCTTATCAAAAAGGCGGAAACCGCGAAATAAGAAGGAAATTTGAATACAATGTTCCTGAAACCCGGGAAGTACATTTAATATTACCATATACCGAGAAAGAATGTTCCATACTCTTCAGAGTTCAAAATATGAAACATTGGGGGCTTCTGTTGATACCAAAATTAATGTGCTGATGTGGACGAATAAGATGAAGACACGTGTCAATCTACATGGCACAATAGCAACGAGGAAGATCATTTCCCGATCAACCGTGCTTCTGTCCCTTCAACAAGAATACACCGAGAAACTACAATACACCGAGAAACTACATCATCCCGAGATACTCTAAGTACTCCGAGGAACTCGTGATCAACAAGCAACTAAGGCGGTCCGAACTGCATCTCGGTCGTATCATTAATTACTAGACGGACAACTGTTCAACTATCCATTGTATTCTTGACGCACACGTTGCATTAAATGTATTACCCTTTCATATGTAAATCATTTAATGTATTTGACCTTTCATGTACAGCCTCAAGGCTATAAATACATTGTATCTCCCTCATTCAAAGGGACCGAAATTTCTTGAGAGAATTTGTAATCAAGAATTCCAAAAACACTCAGCAATAATATAACAGTGGACGTAGGCTTTATTCCTAGCCGAACCACTTTAAAAATCTTTGTCTTATTTATTTATCTGTGATTGAATAATTAGAGCAATCTAGTTTTTTACATCAACAGTAAATGTCATATTCCTTCCTATATTTGAATTTTTAGGACAATACTTTTCAAGTTTATAAATCTAGTCCCTATGGTACAATTGCCTTTATTTTTTTGGTACGCACCAGAGGTACCATTTTTCATGATGTTTTTAGTACAGGGACTAAATTTATAAAATTATATGAAGTGTCCCATTTTTATACACTTTGAATATTATGAGGACCTTTGTCCAAAACTTCATTTTTTTAAAACAAAAACGCTTTAGTGAAACGATATCGCCTTTTAAAGACTTTTTAAAAAAATCCAGACCAATATCGCATTCAAAATAATCAAAAGACAAATGGTATCCCAAACCTCTCTACCTCACGTCCAAAAAACGCGCATTTTTTCTTTTTTTCTTAGTATTTAATTAAATAGTATTTTAGTTTGCATATATTCAGACATATTTTAAAGTATGTACCGTTTTAGTATTTTTAATAGACTTGTTATAGTCAAAAATATTAAAATATATTAAAAAAGGTCTAAACGCCTTTTCATGCCTAAGGCCCGTCTAGACTTTTAAGACTTAAGTCTTAGCCTCGACGCCTCCATCAACCCCCGCGTTTTTTAGAACCTTACAAAAAACTAACCATCCATATAGTTTTAAGTTGGGCACTCCATCTCATTATGTGGGAATTACCCCAAAGATGAAAAAGAGAAGTAACGTGCAACATATCTTTGCTAAAACAATGAAAGACCCATCTTCAGACCTGCATAGAAAAATCACAGAGGAATAAATCGTGGTTTACAATTTTAGAGTTTTTAGAGCATATGAGGCATCAAGAGGCAAGGGGAATTCCCCATTTTTCAAGATTATCGAAGATTGGGAGTTTGTTTTGAAGAGCCCCCCATGTCAAAACAGATGTTGTGGAAGGGATATAGTTCTTCCAGAGAGAAGAGAATAATGCCACTGCTGGCATGATAGGGGGAATGTATCTAATGATATCTTTGAGGCATATGTGGCCTTTGGGGTTGGTAGGCCAAATTAAGATGTCTGGGGTGGGGTTTATAGGAAGATGAGTGTTTCTAATTGTAGTGGCTATGTCTTTGAAATTTTGAGAGAAATATTGTGAAAAATTCCAACTATTATTGGCAATGTAGTGAGAAACTTTAGCACTACCAAAAGTATCAAGATTAGAATCGGAGAGCTGCTGGAGAATTGGAGACCCCAGCCAATTTTGGGTCCAAAACTGAATACTTTGGACTTTTTCAACTTTCCATTGATTATTGAAGTTGAGGTGGGATGAGGCCTGATTAAATCCCAACCAAATAGAAGAGATTTTAGAGGGGCAACCTTGATAGAGTTAAGGTTGAATCTGGTATTTAAAAGACTTTGGCAGTAGGAGTTGGAGTGCAAGATATCCAAAAGAAATTTTATGTTTGGCATCTCTGTTGTAGGTCTTTAAATTGATCATGCCCATCCCTCCATCATCATGAGGAGATCAAGTGTTAGCCCCGGACACAAGTGACTGCAGTCATCCAGTTAGAGTTTCCACTCCAAAGGAAGTTTCTAATCCAATGTTGATTTTTTTCCAGAAGGATGGATGACCATTTGTAGAGGTAGAAGCTATATAGAAGAATAAGAAGAATAGCGGACTTGATCGGTTGGGCCCTACCCGCATTGGAAAGGAGGGTAGTCTTGCCAACCTTCTAACTTTTTTTTTTTTAATAAATAAAGACTTTATTAGGATAGAGATGAAGAAACTCCCTTCATCGGTGGCTTATACAGACGAAAATGAAATTTTTTACAACAAAATAGCATGAAGCATGCATAAAAGAGAATGAAACTTTGAAAAAAATTTAGGACTTACGATATCTTGAGTGCATTTTCCTATGGACGACATGCTATTTGTCATGATTCGAAGTAGAGGCTAGGCGTTCGGGACAATATTGGGGAATTCCACATATAAATCAATGCCGCAGTCATCGTGAATTTGAACACTATTGGGAATAACTTGAGTTTTCTCTCCACTTGTGACAATATTATCTAAAGGAGACATACCTTCTTCAGTTTTACTATCTTCATCAGAAGATGAAGAATCAATAAGATCATTGCGCAAAATTAATTTATCCCCTTTTAACACGATGGAATCATGTTGGATTAAATTAGTTATGGTCAACAAAGGTGTGCTATTTTTTGAGTCATTTTTATCATGATGCAGAATGTCCTCTAGAGGGGGCATTGGGCCATAAGAATCTTCCGTATGTGAAATATCTTTCCAAGAATTCTTAGGGGCATGATTAGGGACAGTAATATTTTGTTCCAAAATACTTTCTATATCTATAGCTGCCGCGTCATCGGTGACCTCATAATTTTTATCTTCCGGATCCTTTGGACAATCCATATTTTTAGCCAAGGTCAACACAGGAGATCCTGCTGAGATATCAAAACCATGAAAAGAGTTTTTGGCGGCTATAGTATGTAAGCCAATCTGTACAGCCACGCTATTGTGCTCTTCTTCCACGTGGGTTCCTTGATCAGTTTTGTTTACCATGTTGAATATGTGGAATCATCACATTAGTAACATGCTGCGCGGAATTCTCAACTAAAACCACCACCCCTGAATTAAAGGTCTTACACTCAACGTTTCCAACCAGCTGCTGCTCATGACTATTTGGTTTCGATATTTTGGGATTACCATTACCGGCTGCTACCTTTGATTTAACAAACTCCGAAACGATCTGATTTGACTTAGTGTTTGAGACCACATCTGGGCGAGAAACAAGAGTAGACTACTTATTTTTTTCAAGAGTTTTTTTATATTCTTTAAAGTTAAAGAAATAGCTTGATCCTTATTTTTCAGAAACATTTTTTGCAGATTTCTGCATTCGTTAACAGTATGTCCAATAGCTTTACAAAAATTGCAAAAGCTTGGAAGAGATATAAAGAAACTACCCTCACCTCTTTCAACCAAAAGTTTTTCCAAAGGTTTATTGTTCAAGTCAACTTCTACTAAAACCCTTGCATAAGTACTTTCTAATGTGACCTTGTCAATACGTAGAGGGATACCAGTTCCCCTTGCAATTTGTAAAAGGAGACGTGGGTCCCAGTATTCTTGAGACAGACCCAAAAATCTAATCCAAATTGTTGTAGTTGAAACCTTATGAGTATCCGGATGAAAATCAGGTATCCACTCAAACAGTTTAAGAAAACGAGTAGATAACTTATAACTACGTAGGGACTAGACCTTGTTCATATCAATGGATCAATAAAAATAAAGATTGTAATAACCCTTACCAATATGAGTAAGAATCCAATCTTTTTGTAGCTGCCATAAATTTGTGAGATGAACTTTTAAATCCCGTAGCTTCCTTGTTCTTGCTAACCTTCTAACTTGGTTCTGGACTTATCGATCAGAGGCTAAAAGTGAGTAGCAGTGGGTCTGCCTTTGAAAATAGGCACCCCCAGATACTGGAAAGAGTGGCTGCCTTAAGCAATACCAAGACAAATGGCAATGGAAGATTTTATATTAATAGCTCCTTTGCCCATATAAAATATACATTTAGCTTTATTAATGGCTTGCCCAAAATTGGATTCATATTCTCTAAAGAGAGGCATGAGATTGGTGAGACACGAAGATGTGTCTTTGAAAAAAAACGATATCATCAGCATATATGTGATGAGTTGGGGTAGCAAATCCTCTAGGGGAGGTCATGGGGATAGTCTTGCTTACTTGAACCAGAAGAGTGATTCCTAGGGGTGGCAATTCGAGTTAATCGTGTCATTTTCGAGTCGCGTTGATTTTTATTTGAGTATAAGTTTCGGGCACTCTTAAATCTATTCAAGCTAATCGTGTCATGTTCGGGTCATTTAGGATTATTACCGTAAACAGGTTATCGTGTCAAAAATTGTCAGCCCTATTCCTATGATGAGAACTTCTTCCAAAAGTACAAAAAGGAGGGGAAAGGGGGTCACCATGCCTTACTCCTCGAGAGCAATTAAAGTATCGATAAGGAGTTCCATTAATTAAAATAAATAATTGGGAGGAATGCATGATTATTTAGATCCATTTCACTTATTTATTATTTATTAATTATGGATATAAATTAGGTGTGTTAATAATAAAATGCATAATTTAAATTAAATTTTAATGTTGCATATTATGTATTTTGGTCTCGTGTGTTATACGTTAATTAATAGGTGATATGAATTATATGCTAATTATTGTAAAGGGGTATTGCCCCGCAGCAAAAGAATAACTTGTGGCGAGGGAGTCAACTACAAGGGATCCCACTGCAAGGGGTATAACATTTGTTATATATAACACGGGGCCGTTTGGGGGGCGCTAATATATATATATATATATATATATATATATATATATATATATATATATATATATATATATATATATATATATAAGGAACAAGATTTGTGACGAGAGGGTCCAAGATGTGAGTGACCCCTCAACAAGTGAAGTGGATGCTGAGATAAGAGGTTCCACCACCAGTGGTTCCTCCTTCGTCTAATAAATTGTGAAGCAAGGTAAAATGTGAGTGAATTTCTTTTGAGAGAGGTGCAATAAAATTCAATATCAGTTTAAATCAATTCATTTATGCGTATTACCAATTGTTAAATATGGCATTAAATTTCAGTTTTGTTCGTTTTATACAAATTCATTTTTTGATAAAAATTAAAAATTGTATCATTTTTCTCTTTTTTTTAATGAAAAAGTGATAGATCTTTAATTGATAGTACGGTGCAATGTCTTAAATTTTTAGCAATTGACATTGATGGGAAAGAAAGGGGATGTGATTAATTTCATCATACATATATATGATAAAAACATAATTTCATATTCCTTAACATGTAGAGATGTTACTTATTTTTGTTCAACTTGAAAAATATGATTTTGACTTCGATCTAAACTTATTGGCCTATTTTAAATCAAGGTTACCATGACCCATTTGTTATGGGCGGAAGTCTTAACTGAAACAGTCATTGTGACTTTTAATTATTGAATTAATTCAAAAAAATGTCGAGACATCTTGCTACAATGACTTTGTTATCTATAGGGTCAATAACTCCAATTTCTTCATAATTATTAATTGTTTCATTTTTACATCGACAATTTTCCGCAGTGCACATCCCGATAGGATGATTTTATGTAGATGCAATAATTTAAAGATGGTAACCAATCTCGAAATTTCATCCCTGATAATATGATCACTCATGACTTTTTTCATAAGAAAATATTCGTCATCTTACTTTCCCGGCATTGATAATCATAATATCTATAGGTCTATAATTACGAGCATAACTGATTTTTCACTCATTTTTCACAGTATCTGAATGTTATAACTTTTAAAAGAAGTTATGATTTTATCCTATTTAAAGAGTAGATTTATTCTTCAATAAATTTCATTCGGACTTCTCTAACGCCATAACTTTATTTAGTAGAAGAAGTTACTTTATGCCTCTTTTATCCACTTATTGGAATCTACTTTATTCTTTTTAATTGCTTTGACTATCGCATTCCTTTATGTAGTCATCATTATATTCTCAACCAAAGATCAAAAGAATCCTAAACCATACATTTTAGCAACTATTTGAATGTGGTGGCATTTTGCAAAAAGCTACAAGTTCTTGGAATAAATAACTTTAATTTTGGAATTAGTAAGCACTAGAGGATATTTAATTCTATCCATTCCAAAGATAAGACAGTACACATCTGTCGCAAAAATAAGATAAGTTATGCTTTTAATGGCATCCATATCTTAGTATGTCTAAGTGGGGTATTGCAGGATACTCTTTATGGAAGTCACTTACGTGAGTAAGAAGGAGACCACTTCTATGAGAATAATGAAAGGTAATTTGATTAAATTATGAATGATAAATATGTCCCCAAAGTGACTCATAAGGCAATAAAAATTAATGAATTGGGTATGTTTTAACTCTTGTCCCACATTGGAAAATTAGTGGAAAATGATGAGTTAATAAAACCCAAATGATGGAAAGGCTTGGATGCCTTGGGGTATCCCAACTCTTTGAAGGGGAGATGACCTACACTATGCAAGTGTTGGGCATGGTCCAAAAGCCCACGCGCGCGCCGTCCGGCTCGGTTCGGTTCGGGCTTGTGCTTGTGCTTAAATAAATTCCTTTCATTTTGGACCGAATTAATTACTTCCGTAATTAATTAATTAATCCGTTTAAACATCGAATTAATTAATTCCGTAATTAATTAAAACTGTTTAAATAGTTAATTCCCAAGAGTTAACTGTTCGAAATTAACTGTCCGACGATTTATTTGAATAGTCAACACATATGCTATAAATACAACATGTTCCCTCAAGTTTTTAATTGCTGAACAATTCCGAAAATGCATCCAAACTATTTCTTTCTTTCATAAAATAATTTCCCTTATTTTTGCACTGCATATTACTATTTCGGTTGAGTACAAAAATACAGACTTGTGTTCGTTGGAATTAATTACTGTTATGCTACTTAATTAATTCAGAAAATTCATTCTATCTTGGGAGGCAATTATTCAACAACCTTGGAGCATATTGGAGGGAATGAATTTGCCTTAAGAAGACTGCTCTACAGGGCTCGAATTTAATATGATGTTTATTAATATATTTTGCATTTCAGTTTATTACATGTAAGTTTCTTTATTAATTTTATTTATGTAATTTACTGAATTTAATTATTCTGTTTTATATTGAATTTATAACATCAGTGATAACACATAAGTGACATTGTATGGTCCTTCATAGCTGAAAGCAGTAGCGGAGGCACACTGTGCCGAGTGGGTGCGGGGGCAGGCAATAAATTTCTGGGATTATATATATACTTGTGTGTATTAACTTAAATCTTGAGATTAAAATTGGTAATTTTTAAAACTTAAGTCAATACAAATAACAGATAACAGCCGACCTTAGTTTTTTCAACCCAACCAAAGGCTTTGTCTTCTCTCTACATTCAAGAACAAAACAAACAAAGGTAAGTCCCATTTCTCTCCTCCATCAAATATTTGTTACTGAACAAAACAAACTAAGGTATGCCGTTTTCAAAACAAACCAAAGGCTTTGTCTTCTCTCTGAAAATTATTACGGCCTTAGTTCAAGATAAAAATTATTACTGAAAATTTTCTCCTCCATTACATTGATTTTATTACTGAAATTATTACTGAATTTATTACTGAAATTTACAAAGTGATTAATCATACAAAGTGATTAAAACTTTACTGAATAAATTTATTAAATAAATCCAACTGAATAAATTTATTGATTAATCTATTCAATAAATTTCAACATCAATGGGTTAATCTTTTTCCAATAAATTTTATGTTAGATTAATTTTGATTTTTATGCTTGAGTAATCCTTTTCCATTAATTCTATTAATTTCAAATAACTTATTTATGTTAGATTAATTCTGATTTTTCTATTAATTTCATAATATGTTGAAGTATTTTAAAAAAGCGAAAGAGTTATCCTCGATTCCTCCTCCTCCTCCTCCGCCTCTGCCTCCATCTTCGCCTCCACCGCCCATTGTAGAGACAAATTTTGAGGAGTATCCATCTGATCCGAGTTTAAGAAAAAGCATTCATAGCTTTTGTGCTAAAGGTAAAAAAAATATATGAATGTATTACTTGCAAAAAGGCCCATGTCAACATAAGAATTATGTGTTTCCTTGGCGTTTATGTGGCAATGAAAGACGTAGATTCACCCCATAATGGTTTAGCGATAGCTCTTATTGGTTGGAATATAGCATACAAAAAGATGCGGCATTTTGTTTATGTTGTTATCTTTTCAAATATGAGAATGGTGACCAATGCGATGGTGATGTGTTTGTTGTTGAGGGATATACAAATTGGAGAAAGAAAGATATGTTTAATGTGCATGTTGGAGAACCACCTAGTGTTCACAATCAATGTTTGAGGGCGTGTCAAGATCTAATGAACCAACAATAACACATTGACATTGTGTTGTCTAACCATTCCAATCAGAGTCGAATAGACTATCGTATTCGTCTAACTGCAATAGCTGATTGTATTAAATTCCTTTTGCGCTAAGGGGTGGCTTTGCATGGTCATGATGAGTCTCAGGAATCATTTACTCGGGAAAATTTTCTCGAACTCTTACGATTTCTTTCTAGGCACAATGAGGAGGTCAATAGAATGTCACTTCAAAATGCCCCTGGAAATCCTGATGCTTATAATTGGAAAGAAGCAATTAATAGTGAAATTGAATCCATATTACAAAATCATACATGGGAACTAATGGATCTTCCGCCAGGTTTAAAACTATTAGGTTATAAATGGATCTTCAAAAAGAAGTTGAAGGCCGATGGATCAATTGATAAATATAAAGCTAGACTTGTAGCTAAAGGCTATAAGCAAAAGGAAGGGTTGGATTACTTCGACACATATTCACCGGTAACAAGAATAACGTCCATTCGGATGTTAATAGCAATAGCTGCTATTAATGGATTTGCAATACATCAAATGGATGTAAAAACCGCATTGTTAAACGGTGAACTAGACGAGAAAATTTATATGGAGCAACCTGAAGGGTTCAAGGCTCTCGAACAAGAAGGAAAAGTATGCAAGCTTGTTAAATCACTTTATGGATTAAAACAAGCACATAAGCAATGGCATGAAAAATTTGATAATGCAATGTTATCAAATGATTTCAAAATTAATGAATGTGATAAATGTATTTACTTTAAATACATTCAAAATGGATATGTCATTGTATGCCTCTATGTTGATGATATGCTTATCATGGGTAGTAACATGGAAATTGTCAAAACTACAAAACAAATGTTGAGTAGTCGATTTGACATGAAAGATTTGGGAATCGCCGATGTTACATTATGAATTAAAATTTCTAAAACATCGGATAGACTTATATTATCTCAATCTCATTACATAGAGAAAGTACTTGAAAAATTCAAGAAGTATGATATTAGTCCTACCAAGACACATGTAGATGTAAATTTACATCTAGCAAGAAATAATGGTGAAAGCATAGCTTAACTAGAATATTCTTGTATTATTGAAAGTTTAATGTATATAACGAACTGTACACGATCAGACATAGCATACTCAATAATTAAGCTAAGTCGATTTACGATTAATCCAGGGAGAGATCACTAGAAATCAATATTGAGAGTTTTGGGTTATTTGAAATATACTCAGAACTATGGACTACACTACTCAAAATATTCAGCTGTTCTTGAAGGAAATTGCGATTCAAATTGGATATCCGATACAAAAGACTCTAAGTCTATGAGTGGGTATGTGTTTACCTTTGGAGGCGCAGCCGTATCTTGGAAGTACTAAAAAAACGTGCATTGCTAGATCGATAATCGAATCCGAATTCATTGCACTAGACAAAGCTGGAGAAGAAGCTGAATGGCTTCAAAATTTCTTAGAGGATGTTCCAAATTGGTCTAAACCTGTGCCCGTAATATGTATACATTGCGATAGTCAATCGACGATTGGAAGGGCACAGAATCACATGTATAACAGAATGTCACGACATATTCATCGTCGACACAATATCGTTAGACAACCTCTCTCAAATGGAATTATCTCAATTGACTATGTAAAGTCAAAAGATAATATAGCGGATCCACTAACGAAAGGTTTAAACCGAGGACAAGTTCAAAGATCATTGAGAGGAATAGGTCTAAATCCTATAAATAAATAAGAATCAATATAGTGGCAACCCAACCTAGCTGACAGGAGATCCCAAGATCTAGGTTCAATGGGCAAACCGAACTACATTCTATTCAGTAAGCACTGGAGTATATTTAATCCCATCCATTCCAAAGATGAGACAGTGCACATCTGTCGTGAAATTAGGATAAGTTATGCTTTTAACAACATCCATATCTTAGTATGTCTAAGTGGGGTATTGCAGAATACTCTTTATGGAAGTCACCTGTAAGAAGGGGGCCACTTCTATGAGAATATTGAAAGGCAATTTCTCTAAAATACTCACGGAACCAAGTGGTGCTCATGACCAAAATGAACACAAACGTGAGAACCAACTGTATTGAAGAATTATTGTGTGAATACTGTTGTCTAGGTTTACCGAAATGGTTGACGGTTCAAAGACGTGAAGTCTACTGATTAACCAAGTAAATCCGATGGTATATCACTAAGGAAAGTTCAAGGCCACTAGGCTACTTCTCCTGATGCAATAAATCTTCTGTTTTACTCAACCTGTGTCTGCATCTGCATAAGCATCTGTTTGTTTTTATTTATAGCAATATATCATTCATGTGGGGGATTGTTGGAAAAATTGGACTTCAAATGGACTTAAAAGCTGTCCAGATTTTCTGGACAGAAATTGTGAGCAACTTTGAACTCAAATTTAGGTGGGACGCACACCACGATCATTGTAGGACCATATACGAACGCGTTCTCCTTCGCAAGGAGATTAACGTAGTGTATTCACATGTCCAATTTTATTAAGTTATGAATGATAAATATGTTTCCAAAGTGACTCACAAAGAAATGAAAGTTAATGAATTGGGTATGTTTTAACTCTTGTTCCACATTGGAAGAGTAGCGGAAAAATGTTGAATTAATAAAACTCAAATGATGGACTAAGGCTTGGATGCCTTGGGGTATCCCAACTCTTTGAAGGGGAGATGGCCTACACTATGCATGTGTTGGGCTTGGGCCAAAAGTCCACACGCGCGCGTGTCGTCCGTCCGACTCGGCTCGGCTCGGTTCGGCTTGGGCTCGGGCTTGTAAAATTCTCCTACATTTTTGGGCCAAATTAATTAAACTTTCTGGGCTTTTATTAATTAATTACATAATTAATTAATTATTAATTAACTATTTGACAGTTAATTGCCAAAGGTCAACAGTAACAAAATTAACTGTTTTTGACAGTTAATTTCAGTTTTGACTGTTCCAACAGTTAACACAAAAGCTATAAATATAAACCATTCCCTCCAGTTTTTGTTGCTATCAATTAAAACCCCTCCAGAAAATTTTTGAAAATGCTACTGCATTCTTTCCTCCATCCAGAAAAATGTTTTCTTCAGTTCTACAAATCATGCTACTGTTCCAATTGAGTATTAACACAGATTTTTGTTCGGTGCGATTAATTATTGTTATGCTACATAATTAATTCGAGAAATCTGGTCTATCTTGGGAGGCAATTATTCAATAACTTTTGAGCACATTGGAGGGAATAAATTTATCTTAAGGAGACTATTCTACAGGGCTCAGATTTATTCTTTTATTTCTGTTATTAATTCTACAATATCAAGTAAGTTATTTTATTTATGTAATTTCTTTTTAATTATGTAATAATTATTTCATTAATAATTCTGTAATTTTTTATAACTAAATAGTAGACATAACATGATATACTAGGATTTTATACTCAAAATAACTTAAACATATTGATTAACAATCGACGATCGATAGAAAACCAATTCATATAGTCAATGTATGATCTCACTAGATTAACAACAACAAACTAACTACAACTATTAAACCATTCATTCACAAGAAAATTAAATGGCAAAACATTCATCAAAAGGAAAATAATTCGTCAAAACATCTATTCAAATATAAAAAACCCCTCAAAATAGAGAACATTGTAGCAATAACTTATTAAGTAAAAGAGAAGTAAAGAGGAAAGGGGTAAGATTAGTTTGGACTCAAAATAACGGAATATTTAAACGATTTTATCATAGCATGTTATCATATCAACATGCATCAATTTGATTGTTTCTTATGAGTTATATTGGGTGTTAATTAGGAGAGAGAAAATAGATCTTAAAACTTTGATTGTTTTATTTGAGTATTCTTCATTAAATTCATTATATAGGATTATTGTACAAGTAGTATTCATATCTTATTCATGATCTTTCATGAATTTTAGTAGATATTATATCGTTAATTTGAGTGTTCTTGAATGGGAATTAAAAGATAGTTTTTACATAAGTATGTGTGATGATGTTGGAAACAGCATCACCCTTCAAGGTGTTTGTGAGCTCAATTCAATGTTAACAATGGAAAAATATGAGTAAAGGTATTTGTGACACCCCGCCTAATTAAATACCGGGTGATCAGTCCTTTATTAAATTAAAATCAAGGTGAACGGTCGGTTCATTCTTAGCATCACTGTCGTAAAATAACTTTTCCAATTTAAACACCCTAAATAATTAAGCTAAGTGTCAATACCATTTTAGACATTACTTTCCAAATTTTATTTAAAAACAATAATTTAAAACTTTACGTAATTCATAATTTAAGGATCAACCAACAAACATACTGGAACAAATAATCCAATTAATTAAACATCCAACTAAGTAATCTTAATATTAAAACTTAAAGGAAAACATCCTGACAGTAATAAATCCAAAAGTACAAATACTGGAAATAAATAGATCACAATATCCGATAAGCAACTGAATAATGAAAAAGGGCGACACATGCCCAACTGAATAAATAGTGCTAGAAGTGGAATCAACAAATGAGGTCGTCTAAACAAAAGGCCTGCAACTCCCACCTAAGCTGCAGCGCGTTCCTTCCAAAGGATCCTATGCAAGACGCCCCTGTGGCTGGGCACCTGTAATATATACATATATATACAAGAGAGAAAAGAAAATGGAAACGGGTCAGAGCCCGATTGTAAAAACGATTTAAAATTTGTCTAGCAAGTATTTAAATTGTTTACTCGCCGATGCAACAACATATTAGTGCGGCACTCCCTTGAGAAATTATCACCTCTCTTCTAATGTGCACGCCTATCGCACTAACCTTCCCAACGGTTTAACTTATCTTATCTTAGGTTACTCGTAAGATTTAAACTGACAAATTCAATTGTTTAAGGGGTGAATTTCATTTAATAGCAAATTTTTCATTTAAACCTTATTTATTAATAAAGTTTCTCAGTAACACGTTATACTTTTCAAACACTTATTCCCAAATTGAATTAGTTATTCCATTCTTACTTACCATAGACACAACAGGTAGTTCCCAAATCCCAGATTTAAATATATATATATATATATATATATATATATATTCTAATAGCACCCCACATAATAATTATGGTGCGGGAATACTCTGCTATCCAGTCCCCGTATCACTCGTACTAAGGGAAACACAAGTTCGGAATCACTCTCGAACTGTATTAACACAAACACAAACAATATTGAGGCGAAGCATAGATTCCAAGTCTCTAAGAGGTCAGCACATGCCCCCACGTCACTTAGGACCGTCTGACTATCGATTCGATAGCCTGTACCAAAGGATTTCTATCTTCTAGGGTACGAGTCAATATCCCCCATAAAGGCCCATCGAGATAAGACTATCCCAGCGCGGTAACCTCAGGGGTAGCAAGTAGCGCGGGCATGATTTTCACACGTATATAGTATATGCATAAACACAGTCATATAAATATATTACTATTACCTTATCAAATTTAGGTACATCTCATAACCCATAATTATGATATTTATCCTTATTTCTCATTATTTAGTTATCACGTATAACGGCTCATTTCTTACTTTAATTTGAGGGATTATTCCAACTTACTACGTAACACTCATGGATTCTTATCTTTCCAAAGTGGAATTTCAGTAGGTACTTATTTATTTTCCAACATAACTACCCTACGCGTCTCCCCACTTTAATACATAGTTCCATCGTCTCTTATATGTAAACATCCCCGAAAAATGTAAATTCATCTTACTTTAAAGGTTTCATATTTTTAATAAGTCCTACTGGTCTTCTTTTATCTCCCAAAATATTTTAATAAGGGTGTCCAAGAATTATTACTCATTTAAATTGAATTCAACTATTTAGAAGGGGAAATATGAGTCTGCCAGGAGGGGTCGATCGATCGATGGCAGGAGCTCGATCGATCGATGCGTCGATCGATCGATGCTCCTGGTTCGATCGATCGATCAAACAGGTATGGCGAATCTGCAGAATACCAGTTACGGGATCTATCATCCAACATCATCAAAATCCAAACTTTTAACTCCCAAACTCCCAGAAATTTATACCACAAACGTTCTAAACTCAAATGGACAATATTCAACGTAAGGCATGTGAGTTTTCATCAAGAATCATGGATTAAAGTGCCAAAATTTATACAATTCTCATGAACCCTAAAATTTTCTTTAACTTAATTCAAATCATTATTTTTTCCAGAATTTCTGCTCCTAGTCCATCATAAATCCGTGGTTCAACCTCTACATGTGAAGGGGATATCCAGATTATCATTTATATCACTACAACATGCAATTTCTAATCTCCAACATGGGTTTTCTTTCATAGAAACTCATCCTAATCAACCCTAACTAACATGAATGAAGCATTAACGAAATTAAGCAAGATAAATACTTGCCTGGGGATTTTTGTTTCTGATTTGTGGATGAAATCGGTGTGGTGGTGATCCTTGTTACGCGATCTATCATTTGGCGGCGACGGCGACGCAAACGGAGGGGTTCTTGGCCTAGAACTCTTGGGCAAGCTCTCTCCTTCCTTCTCCAATGGCCATTTCTTGTTTTTGGTTGAGTTAACCCTAGAAGGCAACCCTAAGCAACTCATATAACTCTAAAATTTTCGTGGGTTTTCAAGCCTAAAAATGTAAAATGTCCAAAACGCCCTCCCGGGGTGTCAATTAGGCCTAAAAACGCCCCGAGACCCAAACTAAACCCCCTGGTACATTATTTTGACTAACTCGACCCTTCCGGACACTTTGGCGCACTCGAAATGACCATACGGGTAATTTATATTTTATTCACTTTTATTAATCAACATTTAGTCCCGACACGACACGAGCGCGTCCCGACTTAAATTTCCAAAATTGTCATTTTATTCACTCGTGACATTTAATAGAACCAATATCATATATTACTTTACTCATTAGTAATATTCAACAAGTTTCCAAAGATTACTAACTCTCGTCACGTTAGTAATTATAAAAATAATTAATTTTTGAATTTATATTAAATTAATATCTCACATTAAATTAAATAAATCCCCAAATTTAGAAAGCATAAAAATACGGGGTATTACAGTATTCACAGAGTAGAGGGAGATGAGGAGGAGAAGAAGATGAACATAATCATGTAAGTGGTTCAGCCAATCAAGCCTATATCCACTGTGAAGGTGTGTGGTTGATATCACTATATGAGGGCTCTAATGGCCATGGGTACAAACTCTCAAGCTTTCTCTCTCTTCTGTATAAAATGACAGAGTTTCAGCTAGGGTTGTATTTTCTTTGATCCCCTTTAAAAATGAGAAGACAATTATATATAGTAGCTGGGGGTGTACTGTACCCCCCATGCATGCAATGAGCATGTGTGTGTTGATCTAGCCAAGGCGATGAAGACAGCTGTCCCTGTCACATGTAGAGAAGGATGATGAAATATTCCCCCTGCATGAGGGGAATGATTTGTTATAACTGATTTATGTCCATGTATCCTTATCCACACATATGCCAATAAGAGCTCGGCCATCTGATCTTGGTCATAACCTCGGCCTGGAAGAGTTCAAGGTTGGTAAGGTCTAACTATTTATTCAATCCGAGATGGGACATAATGGTCTCGGCTTATGTGAAGCCGAGCTGAGGTAAGTGAAGGCATAAGGTCGGCCTGGGCCGAGGTTAAGCTGGAACATGCTAGGAACATCGAATGATTCCCTGCCGAAGTTGGCCTTGATGGAGGTTAAGCTTCTGTAACCCCGGCCTACTCCTAGCCGAGGTTATCAGCCCTTCAATGACCTGATTAACTATTCCCATGTGTCGTGAGGACCTCTCTTGATGAGGTTCGTAGTAACCTCGGCCATGGCCGATCTTACCATGTCTGAGGTTATTGATCTTTGATCCAAGGCTCTTCTAACGTCGGCCATGTCCTTGGCCGAGGTTGATGTCTCAGAGCCGAGGTGGCGTATTTGGGGTACATCAATCACCCCCCAGCCCTTAGTTACATGTGTGAGAAGGTGACTGTGGGGTCTACAACTCCGAGGTATTTCTTCCTCGTGCCAATGTTCATTTAACACTTGTCGATTACTAAAGTGGCTTGCGTGTCTGACAAGGGTAATTATGTTGGTTGTCTTTTGGGCTCCCAAGGCAATGATGGGCCTTGGGAGGTGTGCACTCATACTTAAAGGTTTTAATCCCTAATTTTCTCTTTCTTCCTCATTTCTCTCTTTCACCGAACTTGGGCGTTCTCTACAACTCTCTCTCTCTAGAAAAGCTTGGCTGCTTCATTGTTTGAGATTTATGTATTTCTTTAACTTCTCTTCACTCCACAAGTCTTCAGGTATCGTCTTTACCTTGCTCTGCCCTTTTTTAGCCCCCTTTTATTCTTGTCTCTCCAATTTCTGGCAAGTTTCATAGTTTTTCGGCAGCCGCTTGTGTTTGTCGGTGATTGCTGTTCTTTTTGTTCTTGGTTACTTTTGTTTGAAGTTCGATAGTTTGATCCTTATTTCCATTTATCAATCTTATTTACTTAGGATAGTCATAAGTCTAATGTCTGCCTCATATGCTCGGACCCCTCTACCAACTTTTAGAGGAATTCCCCTCTCTTAGGGAAAAGGCCTTAGAAAAAAATTAGACAAGTAGAAAGAGCCCAAGAGGAAGCTCGCAGGGCAGAGGCACCCCGTCAGGCCTATTTTCCCACAACCTCTGAAGGTTATATACCCTGAACTATCCGAACCAATTAACCCAACTGAGGCCTCAACTGAACCTACACCAATGTCTGAGTCTGAGTCCTCTACCTCAGACCCTATGTCTGAAGACTCTTTCCATGAGGCCATGGATTTCACAACTCGGCAAGATCAGGCCCCTGATTAAGCGAAGGTTTTCAGTCGAGCCTCGTCCCACAAAAGTTCAAGTACATCAACCTCTTCCTCAGAGGTTGAAATTATTGGGCCGAGTGTGGCGGTTCCACTAATCCTTGAAGCCATTCCCCTGTCGGTTGTCACAGGGGCTCAGTTCACTCAGAGGTTTCTAAGTGGTCCCCCAACGTCTGCTCGGGCCAACGTTGAGCTAGACGACGATGATGATGCTAAGAGTGATATTGACGTCTCTGAGGCGACCGAGATTGAGAGTTCAGTCAGCGAGATCGACCTCCTATCCTTCAGATACCTGTATTCCATAAGCCCCTCCATGAAGCTCAGGAGACCTCTGAGGGAAGAGAGGGCTTATCACGGCCGAGATGGTGAGATCTGCTTGTACGAGCAGATGTTCAAGTTGGGGTTTCGTCTGCCCATCCATCCCATCATCAGGTTTATATTGGCCTATATCAACTTGGCCCCTTCTCAGTTGTCACCCAATGCCTAGAGGGTGATAATTGGAGCCATTGTCTTATGGAGGGTTATTCATCACTCAAACCTTCCCGTCCAAGTCTTTATAGGATGATATGTCCCTTCATCTTCCAGAAATCATCCGAGCTATTATCATTTTTTAGATCGGAAGCCAGAAAAAAAGATGCTTCAGATAACTCACACCTCAAATCATAACTGGAAGCCACGAAATTTCTTTGCCTCAGGGCCATGGGAATTTGGTCCATGTACCCCCTCTTCCTCATTAGATCCGAGGATGCCTATGAGATAGGGAAAAGTTACAATGGATGCTAGGGCCGAACCTGGTCTAATCAGTAAATTCTTCAGAAGGTCAAAGACCTTCTAGATCAGGGGGAGCATGGTCTTCTTGTCAAATTTGAGCACCTGATGACCCCCCATTACCTCTCTGAGACTGGTCTAGGGGGAAGTCCTCTTACAGAGCTTGGTAAGTGCTTTTTATTTCAAGTTATACCTCTGAATTTATGTATATCTGCCTCTCTAACTCAGACCTTTCTATCTTGTAGAGCGTCCTAAGGGCATATCTGACGAGTTGTGGGAGATAGCAGCACCAAGCCTAACAAAGCTCGTTAAGAACGTAGGTATGAATTCTCCTCCTCCCCCTCCCTCAACCTCAAAGGTTGAGGCCACTAAGAAGAGAAAAGTTATTGATCCTGCCCCTGAGGATCAGAGGCAAAAGAAGAAAGGTGGGGATCGTGCCATCCCCATTTCTTCTGAGGATGCATTGGCTGCTCGTATAGAGAAACTAAAAATTAATGATAGTATCATAGGCCACAGTTTGCAGGTGTTGGATGCCATCGGCTCTGCTATGATCGATGCTGACAAACGCTTTTGTCTATCAATGGACACCCCTGTGCTGGTTGAGTTTGGGCTTCACAGGTCTATTCAGGTATGACTTGGGGTTTTAGTTGAGCCAAGTGTAACCTCTTATTTGAATTTACAACTTACATACTCGACCTCATGACTTGTAGGGCCTCGTTGTTATGCATCACCTTGCCAACTGGACTCTGAAGAAGTTGCCCCTCGTCGAGAAAGGCCAAGAGGCCGAGAAAGTGCAAAGCTCTCTGAATGCAGAGGTAGACCGTCTGAAGTCTGCCTTTGAGGGGTCTGATAAGAAGGTTAAGGAGTTGGAGAAAGATATCTCCAAGCTTAAAAAGGACCACACCCTTGCTCTAAAGTCCAAGGACGATGTTCTCCAGCAGAAAGTTGATGCTGCAGTGAAAGCAGCCCTTGAGGATGCGTTTGAGGAGATTCTGGCCGATTACAAAGTCTCCGATGAATTCATCAGCTTCGGCTTTGAGTACCTCAAAAGAGGTATTAAGGCTACTGGAAAATGGGCGGCTGCTAAGGAGCAGGAGTCAGGGAGCTTGAAAGCCTCTGACTTCATAGGTCTGGGCTTTGTTAACCCTCAATTTTCTCAAGCCCTGCAAGAGGTTGAAGAGGAAGACGCTTCCACTGTAGAGACTGCGCCAGCAGACGTTACAGAGATTGAGGGAGCCAACCCCAGAGATGATGGGGCTGAGGTGACTAACATCGGCCAAGTGAATCAGGATGAGGATGCCAGCATTGTCCCTGCAAATCCTTAGGCCATTTTTGTGAAACTTTTATACTTTTTCACTATGCATTTCAACTGTAACCTCTGATGAACAATTTTACTTTATATTTTTACCATTTGTAACTCTGCCAACCTCTGAGGAGGGATCTTATTTCTTCTCTTGCTGAATTATTTGTTGGATGATTTTCTTTGCCATGCATTAATTTTACCAAATTAATGATGTTAAGGGTCTGAGGTCATCCGAGTATAATATCTGACCTCAGACCTTGTCACCAAATCATGGTGTTATAATGTCTTAGGTCATCACTAAGATGTTATCCCCATAAACAATTTCACCAAATTAATGATGTTAAGGGTCTGAGGTCATCCAAGTATGGTGTCTGACCTCAAACCTTATCACCAAATCCTGATGTTTTAAGGTCTGAGGTCATCAACTAAAATGTTATTCTCATGAATAATTTCACCAAATTAATGATGTTAAGGGTCTGAGGTCATCCGAGTATGATGTCTGACCTCAGACCTTGTCACCAAATCATGGTGTTATAAGGTCTGAGGTCATCAACTAAGATGTTATCCCCATTAATAATTTCACCAAATTAATGATGTTAAGGGTCTGAGGTCATCCGAGTATGATGTCTCACCTCAAACCTTGTCACCAAATCATGGTGTTATAAGGTCTGAGGTCATCACTAAGATGTTATCCCCATAAATAATTTCACCAAATTAATGATGTTAAGGGTCTGAGGTCATCCAAGTATGGTGTCTGACCTCAGACCTTGACACCAAATCATGGTGTTATAAGGTCTGAGGTTATCACTAAGATGTTATCCCCATAAACAATTTCACCAAATTAATTATGTTAAGGGTCTGAGGTCATCCAAGTATGGTGTCTGACCTCAGACTTTGTCACCAAATCATGGTGTTATAAGGTCTGAGGTTACCACTAAGATGGTATCCCCATAAATAATTTCACCAAATTAATGATGTTAAGGGTCTGAGGTCATCCAAGTATGGTGTCTGACCTCAGATCTTGTCACCAAATCATGGTGTTATAAGGTCTGAGGTTATCACTAAGATGTTATCCCCATTAATAATTTCACCAAATTAATGATGTTAAGGGTCTGAGGTCATCCGAGTATGATGTCTGACCTCAGACCTTGTCACCAAATCATGGTGTTATAAGGTCTGAGGTCATCAACTAAGATGTTATCCACATTAATAATTTCACCAAATTAATGATGTTAAGGGTCTGAGGTCATCCGAGTATGATGTCTGACCTCAGACCTTGTCACCAAATCATGGTGTTATAAGGTCTGAGGTCATCACTAAGATGTTATCCCCATAAACAATTTCACCAAATTAATGATGTTAAGGGTCTGAGGTCATCCAAGTATGGTGTCTGACCTCAGACCTTGTCACTAAATCATGGTGTTATAAGGTTTGAGGTTATCACTAAGATGTTATCCCCATAAACAATTTCACCAAATTAATGATGTTAAGGGTTTGAGGTCATCTAAGTATGGTGTCTGACCTCAGACCTTGTCACTAAATCCTGATGTTATAAGGTCTGAGGTCATCAACTAAGATGTTATCCTCATGAATAATTTCACCAAATTAATGATGTTAAGGGTTTGAGGTCATCTGAGTATGATGTTTGACCTCAGACCTTGTCACCAAATCATGGTGTTATAAGGTCTAAGTTCATCAACTAAGATGTTATCCCCATTAATAATTTCACCAAATTAATGATGTTAAGGGTCTGAGGTCATCCAAGTATGGTGTCTGACCTCAGACCTTGTCACCAAATCATGGTGTTATAAGGTCTGAGGTTACCACTAAGATGTTATCCCCATAAGATGTTATCCCCATATATAAATCTTCAATCGAGCCTAATGAAGTAAGAACTGACACAGGAATTTTTTCATCCTCTCATTAATAATCTCTTCATAAGATGATACATTTATATGAAAGCTCTTGCAACATTATATGTAATACTTTTTTAGATGATCAGCATTCCAAGGATTGTTAAAAGGTTCCCCTTCAAGGTTCTCTAGACTGTAGGTTCTTGGAACAACGTCCTCAATTACTTTGTAAGGGCCATGCCAATTTGGGTGAAGCTTGTTTGCCTTCTGTAACGTCTTCTTCAGCACCAGGTCACCTACAGCTATGGGCTTTGATTTTACCCTTTGATTGTAGAATTTTACTGCTCTTTGTTGGTAAGAGGCTTGCCTGATTTTTGCGTCTTCCCTTCTCTCCTCGATCAAGTCTAGGTCGAGCCTTCTCTCCTCACCATTCTTCTCAGGGTCATAAGTCTGCACCCTATGAGTAGGGAGTCCAACCTCTGTTGGTATGATGGCCTCTGAGCCATGTGATAACATAAACGGGGTCTCCCCCGTAAGTGTTCTAGTTGTCGTCCTATAGGCCCAAAGAACATCATAAACCTCTTCAGCCCATCTTCCCATAGCCTCCTCCAACCTCTTTTTGATCCCGTCAAGGATCGTTCTATTTATGACTTCGGTCTGACCGTTTTCTTGAGGTCGGCCAGGAGAAGAGAAAAATTATTTTATCCCAACTATTTCGCAGTATTTTTCCAGGGAAGAGTTCTTGAACTGTGTTCCATTTTCCGAAATTAGGGTGTTTGGGAGGCCATGTCTGCAGATGATGCTCTTCCAAATAAATTGGAAGGTCCTCCTCTCTGTAATCGTGATCATCGGCTCTGCCTCTAACCACTTGGAGAAGTAATCAATGGCAACTATCAGAAATCTGTAGTTATTTGCAGCCCTCGATAGAGGACCTACTAAGTCAATCCCTCACACTGCTAATGGCAAAGGGGAGCTGATAGACGTCATAGGCTGATGAGGTTAATGGGGGATCGGGGAGAATCTCTGACATTTATCGCACCTCTTTACATAAGCTGCAGCATCTTTGTCCAGGTTCGGCCACCGATAACCTTGCGTGACAATCCTCTTCGCCAAAGGTCTTCCTCCTATGTGACTGGAGCAAGAACCCCCATGTACCTCCCGTAGGATATGGGGGACCTCGGTTGGATGGACGCATCTGAGCAGAGGTAATAGGAATCCCTTCCTATATAGGACATCCCCTACTATTGAGAACTTTGCTGCCCTGTACCTCAATTTCCTCCTTTCTAACTTTGACTCCGATAATACCCCTTCTCTGATGTATCTAATAAGGGGATCCATCCATGAGTTTCCCAGGTCCAAATTCAGACAAAGGTTACTAACCTCGTCTTCTTCAATGGTTGCTCTGGGCAAGATCTCGACGGGGACTGTCCTACGGATATCTATCTTCGTGGATGAAGCCAACCTTGCTAAGGCATCTGCGTAGCTGTTATTTTGTCGAAGTACCCTCTTTATCTTTACCTCTTTGAGGCCTTCGAGTATTGTCCTCACTCTCTTCAAGTATTTGTCCATCCTTTCGTCCTTGGCCTCATAAACCCCCAATACTTGATTGACAACCAACCTTGAGTCACTGTGAAGGAAGAGTCATCTTACACCTATGGTCCTTGCCAAGGAGAGGCCTACTATCATGGCCTCGTATTCTGACTCGTTGTTCGACGCCTCAAAGTTGAACCTTAGGGCATATTCGATGTTGGTGCCATCCGAGCTTGAAAGTATCAGGCTCTCACCGCTCCCACTTTCACAAGAGGACCCATCGATGAAGAGGTTCCATATGTCTTTATCTGATGAGAAACCCTCTTCTAACATAATTCCCTGCCTAAAGAGGTACCGATCTTCCTCATTCTTGGCTACCCCATATCTGACTTTTTTGGGTATAATCTTTTTCAGCTGTCGGAAGACGTCGATGTTTGACACTTCTGTGGCCTCTGGGCCATTCTCACCCTCGACCTCTTCCCATGTAAACTCTGCGACAAAATCTGCCAGTGCCTACCCTTTGATGGCCGTCCTAGGCTGATAGGCAAGGTCATATTCCCCCAATTCAATGGCCCAAGTCATCAGTCTACCCGAATTCTCAGGTTTATGGAAGACCTGTCTTAACGGGAAGTCGGTGAGAATAACCATGGAATGGGCCTGAAAGTAAGGCTTCATCTTCCTATAAGCATGTATCAGGGCGTAGGCTAACTTTTCCATGCGAGGGTAATTCTGCTCAGATCCCTGAAGGGCCTTACTGTTGAATTATACTGGTCTCTGAATCCCAGCGTCTTCCTATACAATGGTCGCACTTATAGCCGATTCAGAGACTGCTAGATAAACGTATAATTTCTCTCCTTCTATGGGCCGAGATAAGAGTAAGGGAGATCCAAGGTATGACTTGAGTTAATCAAAGGCTTCATCACACCCTTTGTCCCACTCGAAGGCCTTTCTGAGCACCTTAAAGAACGGAAGACACTTGCCGGTTGCCCTGGAAATGAATTTGTTGAGTGCAACCACTCTTCCAGTGAGCCTTTAAACGTCCTTGATACTCCGAGGTGTCTTCATGTCGAGCAAAGCCTTGATTTTCTCAGGGTTCGCCTTTATTCCTCTTTGATTGACTGTGAATCCAAGGAACTTCCCAGCTCCTACCCCGAAGACACACTTTATCGGGTTGAGTTTCATCTTATACAGGTCCATGGTATTGAAGGTCTTTTCTAAGTCTGCCACATGGGTGCAGGCCTTTAAGCTCTTCGTCAACATATCGTCTACATACACCTCCATAGTCTTGCCTATTTGGTCTTCGAACATCTTATTCACAAGACGTTGGTATGTTGCCCCTGTGTTTTTCAATTCGAAGGGTATCACCTTGTAGCAATACGTCCCTTTCTCAGTAATGAAGGTTATCTTCTCTGAGTCTTCGGCATCCGTAAAGATTTGGTTGTAGCCTGAATATGCGTCCATGAAGCTCATGAGCTCATGTCCTGTAGTTGCATCTACCATTTGATCGATCCGGGGTAAGGGGTAACTGTCTTTCGGGTAAGACTTGTTCAGATTAGTAAAATCCACACACATTCTCCACTTTTCGTTGGCTTTGGGCACAATGACTGCATTTGATAGCCATTTCGAATATACCACTTCTCTAATGAATTCAGCCTCTTCCAACTTTCTAACCTCTTCCCGAATGACGTCGTACTTCTCCCTAGAGTAGACTCTTTGTCTTTTCTTGACTGGCTTTGCATCCTTAGACACGTTGAGTTTATGGCACATGACCTCAGGGTTGATGCCAGGCATGTCTGCGTGACTCCAAGCGAAGACACTCTGCCTCTTCCTCAGGAAGTTTATCAGCTCCTTTTTTATTTCTTCCTTCAAGGCTTTGCCGACCTGGACGATTTTTTTCGGTTCATCCTCATTGAGGACAATGGATTCTACCTCTTCTGCGTCAACTTCGTTTCATCTCTAGGGTCAAGTGTATCGATGTTATAAGTAGGAGTAGCTCTCTTATGGGCCTCTCTCTCTTTAGTCGAGTTGAAGTAACATTCTCATGCTATGGTCTGGTTACCCTGCACTTCCCTTACCCCGTAGCGGGTCAGGAATTTTAGCATCTGGTGGACTGTCGATGGCACGTCTTCAAACTCCTTAAGGGCCACTCTTTCTATGATGAGGTTATAGGCCGAGAAGACATTTTCGTCCATGATAAAAAAAATTGATCTTCTGGGTTAATATCTTAGGCCACTCATCACCCATTCGTACGTCCATCTCATACATACCCAGTGGATGTACCTTTTCACCGTTGAACCCCATTAACGGATGATGATAGGGTACTATCCTAGCTCTGCTAAGGCCTAGGCTTTTGAAGAAGGGCCAGAACATCACATCTGCCGAACCTCCTATGTCTACAAGAATTCTCTGCACCTCACATCCATGAACTCTTGTCGTGATCACCAAAGGGTCATCATGTGGGGCTATGATGCCTTTGCAGTCTAGTCAGGAGAAACCAACTACGAGAGTGTCCATGTCTACCTTCTTTCTCTTCTGTGAAGTATCGGAAGACGTTAGGTTTACCACTTCAAGTTTGGTCACTGATTTGGCCTCAGCCATATGAGCTTTTCTATCAGCAACCTCAGTACCACCTCCCGCAAGTCCTCCATATATGGTGCTAATGCCAAAGGAAATCATACCAACCCTCTTCACTGGGGCATTGTCATCTTTTAGCGGGAGGTCTGGATCGTCTTCGTCATCTACGTCTGATTCACCATCTCTTCTTGTTGGGATATCGTCACGACATCTGTCATTTCTCTTCTTTTTAGGATCATCTCTTCCGCCTTTGGGAGACTTCCCATCAACATACTTCCTCAACTTTCTAGATTTTAACATCTTCTCGATCTTATCCTTCAAGGCGAAGCACTTGTCTGTTATATGGCCATGATCTTGGTGGAATTCGCACCACAAGCTCTAGTTCCTCTTATGTGGAGGAGCCTTCAGCTTATCTGGCCATCTCATGGATCGGTCATTCTTAATCTCATTGAGGATGTGTTCGCAGCTTACTGTAAGAGGGGTATAACACGCAAACTTGTCCTCAGATGACCTCTTCTTTCCATCCTTCTTTCTCTGGAACTTTTCGCCACTACCACCGTTTTCGTCCTCATATTTTGTGTCCATGGCCTCTTCAGCGTTCATGACCTTCCCCGCAGTTGCCAATAGCTCCGCCATAGATTTTAGAGGGTCTTTCGCAAGTTTCCATAACAACTTTCCCTTCTGAAGACCTCCTATGAGGGCGGTCACGACAATATTCTCTTCGTAATCTTTAACCTCAAGTTTTTCTTTATTGAACCTGGCGATGTAGTCTCTTAGGCTCTCGTGCTTGCCCTGCTTGACATACAACAGATGTGTGGTCTTCTTTTGAGGTCTTACCCCAAAGCAAAAGTTGTGAATGAATTGTTCAGCCAAGCCCTTAAAGTTCTCAATTGAATTCTTCGGAAGAGAAGTAAACCATATGTGCGCTGCCCCTGTTAAGGTCCTGAAGAAGGCCCGACACTTCATCTCATCTGGTATTGAGTAAATGTCCACCGCTGACTGGTACATCTCAATATGATGTACAGGATTGGTTCTACCATTATACTTAGGAGTTACTGTGGGCGGCTTGAACTTGGCTGGGGTTGGGAAGCTTACTATTTTAGCCACGAATGGAGAGCCCTCTGAGAAACCTCTTTGCAGTGGATCTCGACTTTTGATGAGGTCTCCTATCTTGTTCTCAGTACATTGGATGGAGTCATTCAATGGTCTTGCAACGTCGGCCTGGCCGAGGTTATCCCCAGCCACCTCCAAGGGGTGGACTGAGGATTCCCCAGCCACAGCACGATGTCGGATGTTGACCTCTTCCTGGTCTCTACCTCGTCCATGATGAGGCCGATGTTGCCTTTCTTCCCTTTGTGAGCTGGCTGCACTTCTCGACCTTGACAACCTTTGTCTTAGGTTATTTACGGGACCAAGCCTTTCAAAGGTTGACCCCCTGCTCAGTCGATCAAAAGCTGATCCTCATTGATGGGCTTCTCTACCTCTTCTGCCCCTACAACCTTGGCTCCGTTGGATAGGATGAACTGTATTATTTAAAACCTCATACGGTTCCCAATAATCTTCCGGGACATCTTTCGCCTCTAGATCATCATACCTGTCCTCAGGGCAAGGGTTTCCTTGCCTCCCCGGGCGCAAGCGCCTAGGGTCAGCAATGTCCCTCCTCCGCTGGGGCGCAAGTTAGTCTTTGCGCGGTGCCTGGGGTGGTCCCCTGGCATGAGGATGAGGCTGAACCACCGTCGGAGTGATCATTTTCAGTGAGACTCCAGGTGGCCTCATCATATTTTGGCTGAGCTGTGCAAACTATTCATGCATTGCTTGTTGCGTTGCGGCTAAAGACCTAAAGGCTGCGACCACCTCCGCCATTTCAAATTGGGGTGGTGCCTGGCTGGAGCTAGGTCCCCCCGCATTAGGCGGTGAAAGATGTGGCGGTAATTACGATGCCATGTGTTAGCACAAAAGAGCTGGTGTAGTAAATGAGCTTAATACCTTACAGGATCTCTTTCAATGCTGAAACAGCTCCACTCAAGGGGGTGAAGCCTGGTTCACCACCAGAGTCTTCGGTGAGGTTAAGCAACGAATGAGGAAGAGATAGCTTCTCGTTCCCACAGACGGTGCCAAAATGATGATGCTGGAAACAGCACCACCCTTCAAGGTGTTTGTGAGATCAATTCAATGTTAACAATGGCAAAATATGAGTAAAGGTATTCACACAGTAGAGGGAGATGAAGAGAAGAAGATGAACATAATCATGTAAGTGGTTCAGCCAATCAAGCTTACATCCACTGTGAAGGTGTGTGGTTGATATCACTATATGAGGGCTCTAATGGCCATGGGTACAAACTCTCAAGCTTTCTCTCTCTTCTGTATAAAATGACAGAGTTTCAGCTAGGGTTGTATTTTCTTTGATCCCCTTTAAAAAGGAGAAGACAAGTATATATAGTAGCTGGGGGGTGTAGTGTACCCCCCATGCATGCAATGAGCATGTGCGTGTTGATCTAGCCAATGCGATGAAGACAGCTGTCCCTGTCACATGTAGAGAATGATGATGAAATATTCCCCCCACGTAGGGGGAATGATTTGTTATAACTGATTTGTGTCCATGTATCCTTATCCACACATATGCCAATAAGAGCTCGGCCATCTGAGCTTGGTCATAACCTCAGCCTGGAATAGTCCGAGGTTGGTAAGGTCTAACTGTTTATTCAATCCGAGATGGGACATAATGGTCTCGGCTTATGTGAAACCGAGCTGAGGTAAGTAAAGGCATAAGGTCGGCCTGGGCCGAGGTTAAGCTGGAACATGCTAGGAACATCGGTTGATTCCCTGCCGAAGTTGGCCTTGATGGAGGTTAAGCTTTTGTAACCCCATCCCACTCCTAGCCGAGGTTGTCAGCCCCTGAATGACCTGATTAACTATTCCCATGTGTCATGAGGACCTCTCTTGATGAGGTTGGTAGTAACCTCGGCCATGGCCGATCTTACCATGTCCGAGGTTGTTGGTCTTTGATCCAAGGCTCTTCCAACGTCGGCCATGTCCTTGGCCGAGGTTGATGTCTCAGAGCCGAGGTGGCGCATTTGGGGCACATCAATGTGTGTTCTTGGTGTATTACTACGTGTAATCACAAATAAGTTTTTTGGATGGATTGTGTATTCGTTTCAATTGTTATTGTTGCTAATGATTTATAATACTAATCTGGAAAGTGTCATATAATTACATACACTTCTGAGTGGTGAATTAAATGTTTTTGTGATGAAACCATGATTTTTGGAATGGCAGGAAACTTTGCACCACCTCACAAAATAGGCACATAATGATGTAAAAATTTCAGAATTGTTAACCGTTTGATGTTTCAGAAAGATATTTCTAGACATGTGGGGCACAACATAAAAACATTGTCTAGTGGTAACTCGTGCAATGCATGGGTAGTGTAACACGATTTTAATTGTTGAACATTGTTTGTGAAACTATGTTTAATAGTTAGATATGTGTGATGTTAATTATGTCCCTAAACATCCTTATAAGTTTTTTTTATTAAACAAAATGTATCCCCAAAAGACGAGTTTTCACAATAAACAATCAGGAACACTATGCAAAAAAAAACCACAGTTATATGGAAAAAATGACATCGATAAGTAGTTTTAACCCAAAGAACATATTTCATGTAGGAATAACATTGGTGTGCATTGTAATTAATTAATTAATCAAAGTATGCAAAATAATTTATTTTGTTTCTGTTAATTTAAGATTCAGAACTACACGATTATTTTATTACAACTTTAATTATTTGCTAACATAAAATTAATAAGTTTTAAATTTAAAGGTTAAATAATTTTTTGGTAAGTTTTTTTTTGGAATCTCAAGCTTAGGAAGATCCTAAGAGAAGAGGAGCTATATTATATTAAAATAAAATACAGAACCCATAAAAAGGAAAAGGAAATAGGGTCCTTAGCAAGAAAAGCAAGATAGGAAAATAAACTAAACAAAACTAATTCTTGAATCTAAAATGAGGAGTGGGAGAAAGATCCCTAGCCATAAATTTTTTAATGGCACCTGGAGTAGACCACCACCATTTTAGCATGTAATGATTCAGACCAGTGTGGGTGAGATGATCATAAACCTGGTTACTTTTTCTATAGATGTGAGAAAACCAAATATGCATAGAAGACAAATAGGATTTGCAGGTGAGTCGTCTAATTCTGAGAGACCATGGAGGGGAGAAAGAGGGAGAATTAAAATAAGCCAACATCGGCATGGAATCCAACTCTATCCATAGGTGGGACCAAGTATATACTTCCTAGAAAATTCAATACTGGTGATGCATGCTTCCAATTCAGTAAAAAGGTCATTATTAGGGGAATGAAGTTTTTTGCAGAAAGCACCTTTCATAAAAACTCTATAAGTTATAAATACTACCCTAATAGAAGCAACGCCATGACATCTAAGAGCAAGACCATCTATGTTGAGCTTGATCCATGAGGGAGGGGGTGGAGCTAATGGACTGGGGAGATAAATGGAGATTTTCTAGGCTCACCTTTATTGGAAAATTTAATAAGGATACAAAAGTCTGTGATGGAGTTGAACATGCAAACTTTCATAAGATTTCTCATGAGGAGAAGTTGGCCTTTGATATAAGAGGTGCAAGATTTAAATAAAGGAAATTTATCTTTGAAGACCCTTTGGTTCCTAGATCTCTAAATGACATGGAAGAAATAGATAATAGAAGCAAGCCATATGTCACAAATTTGAGGACTGAATTGCATTGAAGATCACCTTTTCAATAATCCAAAATACACGTAGAGGAGATGAAGTTAAATTGAAAAATGTCACCAATCCATGACCATAATTTGGAAGAAAAATAATAGTTAAGGAAGATATGAGAAGCATATTCAATAGATCTTTTACACATATCACACTTTAAACAAATTAAAAACTAGCTTTGTGGATATTGGAGATGGTAGGCAGCTTGTTGTGGAGAACTTTCCAATACGTAATAGATAACTTAGGAGGGACGAAGTTACTCCAAAACGAAGAAAATCAAGGCAATCTATGATCACGATCCACCAAATAGTCATAAGCTCATTTGAAAGATAAATCTTCGGTGTGAAGGAGAGGCCAAATCAGTTTGTCTTCTATTTGTGGGATAGGGTGGGGGGTGGGGGTAATCCATAATGTTGGAGTAGATCCTAGGAAAAAGAGAAGCAAAAGAAGCATGAATGTGCCATTTGTTCTTAATGAAAAAATCTGATGGGGGACAAGGAATGATGCTATTATAAAAGTGCATACAATTGAGTATAGAAGAAATGGTGGATCCAAGCTATTTATCTCCCCCATAAATTAATATTGGCATCTCTGCCAACAATTCATTGATAGTTAAGAGAAATGCGACTAAAAACATTTTTCATGCCTGGCCATATAGAGTTGATATTTTAACTAGAGAAGCAAAAGAAGCAGGAATGTGCCTTTTGTTAATAAAATCTAATAGGGGACAAGGAGGGGTGCTATTATAAAAGTGCATACAATTGAGCATGGAAGAAATGGAGGATCCAAGCTAGTTATCTCCCCATATATTAATATTGGCACCTCTGTCAACAAGCCATTGATAGTTAAGAGAAATACGACCAAAATCATCTTTCATACCTGGACATATAGAGATGATCTTGTAATTAGAACCACCATCAAATGGCTTGAATATGTCCATAACAAAATAATTCCACTGATAGTGCTTAGAATAAATATCATAAGCATGCTTTCAAAGAGCGACTCTATTGAGAGTAATAAGTCCTCTCAGACCAAGGACACCCTCATCTTTGTCTTTACAAACAAATGTCCATGCTACAGTAATTGCATTCCCCTCAGTAATGGAACTAGACCAAATGAAAATTTTGATCCATATTTGAATACCTTTTTAGATCTTGAAACTATATAGCATAATGGGATGGATCACTTATTGGAGAATTAGAACTCTACCTGCCAATAAAGAGATTTACCTTCCCAACCCTCTAATTTGGTTGTGATTTTATCTGAAAGAGGTCTCAGGTGATGGGATCTAGTTTATCCTATGAAGATAGCAACATCCAAGTAAGAGAAAGAATCCCCTTCATCTTCTGTGTTAAGAATATAACATATTTCATTGGTCCTAACTCCTTTTACAATAAACACATTACATTTATCGAGACTGATGAATTGGACAGAATCATTAGCGTAAGCTTGGAACAAAGAAATAAGAGACCTCAAATAAGAAGAATGACCTCTGTATAAAATCATAATGTCATCATCAGAGGGGTCTTTGAACCCTCTATGAGTGGATATGGGAGAAATGAAGTCAATATTAACCAAATTGGTAATGCTCCTACTGAAAACTTCTTCATCAATGGAGAAAAGAAGTGGAGACGGGGGCCACCTTGCCGAACTCATTTAGAGAAAGAGAAGTAACCAATGGGAAAGCCATTGAAGAGAACTGAGAGCTTAGTAGAGTTCAGGACAAAAGAAATAAAACATTTAGAGGAAAACCCAATGTTATGACTGACGCTTCTATGCTTGATAAATCTCGTGTGATGATAAGAGAAAATCTTAGGATCACTAAGACCAAGCCTGTCAAAAATACTTTTGGTGATAATTTGAAAGGAAAAATTGGTCAAACCTATTAGTCAAAAATTGGAGACGGTATTAGCTTCAATAATTTTGGGGATAAGAGTAATATGGTTGGGATTAAATCTAGAGAGAATCCACTCATTAGTGAAAAAGCTTTTGACTGCCAAACACACTTCAATTTGATTAAATCCCAACTTTTTTGGTAGAAAATATCCCCAAATCCTTTTAGTCTAGGAACAGAATGGGGATTCATGTTAAACACAGTGATCTAATGAGATCGTCATTGGGTGAGGAAATGAAAAGATCATCATCACCATCATTAATCTTGGGGTAAGTGAGGTTATCCATCAGATGAGATCTCACTATTTGAGATTAAGAAGAATAAAGAGTGGTGAAGGGGTTCACAATATGGGGTTTTAGGAGAGGAGCCTCAAAGATCACCAAACCGTTGTTCTTAAGACAAAAAATTCAATTAAGAGATCTTTTGGCCTTAGTAACCTTGTAGAAGTATGAAGTAATTTTGTCTCCATATTTTAACCATCTAATACTAGCTTTGTATCTCCAAGAGGATGCTTAATTGGTCATAAATTTTGAAAGATCATCAATTCTGGCCCTATCATCAGAGTAACCCATGGATTCAATCTGTTGCTGAATGAGGAAAAAGGTGTTATTGCAGGTCTTAAGTCTATCATGGATGTTACCAATCTCACTATAGTTCCATCTTATAAGGTATTTCCTCGAAGTCTTGAGTTTTTGCATGCGAACAAAAATGGGGCAGGTAATAGGATAAAAAGAGTTCCAAGAATTTGAAACAACATTCAAGAAATTCTCATGATTGGTCAAGGAAGTGATGAATTTGAAATACTTTGGGACATGGAGACTATCCATAAAAGACTCAAAGATAAGACGGTGATGATTAGAATGGGCTATGACATCAATCCTCATGTAACAACATACCAAGAGTCAATCCATCTTTGGTTACACAATGATCTGTCTAGCCTTCTCTGAAATGATTTGTGAGCATGAAAAACATCCCAGCAGTGTCAATTTGGAGCATGTCCATATTATCCATCATGTATTTAAAAGTGGGGGCTAGTAGGTAGTTTAGATCCTTTGTTTTCATAAGCCCCTAAAATAGAGTTGAAATCACCTATAATAGTCCAGGGAAGAGAATGAGCAGAGTGAATGTGATAAATAGACTACAAAAAAAATTTCTTTAAAATATAGTCAGAAGAAGAATAAACAAAAGTCATATCATACATCTTAAGGACAAAGGATAATGAGAGAAGTTATTTGATGATCGTCATTAGAGAGGATATTAGAATTGGGATGACATCAGTAGTGAGAACCCAAATGTTAGGCAAAAGATTGCTTCTGATGTTAGCAACAATAGGGTAAAGAAAAATAGAATTCTAGTATGAATAGGGAATAGTAGAGGAGGATGTCATTAATTCAGAAACACAAAGAATAACAGGCCAATGAGAAACACAAAGGCAGTCGAGAGCTAATTAGGAAGGGGAGTTAGCCAGACCCCTTATATTCTAATAAATAGCTCTCATTTAGAAACATTAGGATTGTTTATAAGATTGTAACTATCTTGGACATTATTTGTAATAATTTCTTTAGCCTTATTTTATTTTCTTCGTTTGATTTGTTATTTAGTTAGAGCCAATTGAAAATCCTCGTATGTAACAACCCGTATGTTTGGATGCACCAAGTTACCTTTATTCGTATTATAATCATACTTGCATTGAATATACGAATACCAAATGATATAAACATATAGATATACTATACTGATATACGACCTTGTAGAAACTAAGGATTATTTAAGTACCCAACTAAATACCATAGAAAAAATACAAATTACATAAATGACCCTTAATTTACAAAAATTCCAAAAATGGCCCTACAAATTTTCAAAATTTATTTGAATTTCATAATCAAACCCCAACCGCAAAACACATTTACATAGTTAACCCATAAATACTTGAAATTACTATAACTACTAGGACCTACTTTTTCAAGTTTGTAAAATTACATATTAGCCCCTAAAACTTTAAAAACTACATGGAAAGGCTTAGTATAGAAGTCTAAACTAAATAGGTACCAAATATTTAAACCAAAATAATTCACTAAGACCCGGTTTAGATTGAAGCCACCTAGGCAGCCTAGTGTGTTGTTTGGCACATGAAACAACATGAAATTCGTAGGCCTCCGCCATCCCTACCACCAAAACTCTCTTTAAACTAATTTTAAATCCACCTTTAAACCCACCAATGAACTCTCCTCCATCTCACCTACAAAAACTCTTTATTTACCACCATAAAAATGTTTCATTACTATTTCGATTCAAAGCTTAGTTTTGGTAAAATCTGGTATTCTGTCATTTTATGTATTAAAATGATTTCTTTCAGTTTGGTAGAGTTTTTGCACTAGCGTAGGTTCATTTTTAGTAGTTACATGTTAAACTATACGTATGTATAGAACTGAATAGGTTCGAGTGTCAGAAAACACCACTGAAGCTTGAGGCTCAATGGTGGATTATGTATTCCCGACTTTGAACCAGTTTCAAAGTGAAAAAACTCGAATTGTGTACGGAACCTAGGTGCAATGATCAATTTTTTTATTAATCCTTTTTGTAACCCTAAATCTCCGTTTCAATTCTATGGCCCCAAAAGTTTTTTAGAGGAGAAACTCTCTTTGTAAAGTATGGATTGAGACGTGAAACCAAAACTATTCTCTCCAATTTTTACCTAGGAACATCACCATAACCATGTCGTAGCTCGAATTTAACCACAAACTCACAAATACTTATCAAAAATTTCCTCATTTTTATATAAATTAGTTACACTGCTATAAGCAACCTCAATCAATAAAACTTATATAGTGGGAGTCCTTGTGAAAAATTAGGAAGAATGGTGTTTGAAAAAACTAAAAATGGTATTCTATATTGGGTGTAATTGATGGTCAAAGTTTTTAAACCCTAAAGTTAAAATTTCAAAGGTGGAAATGGGGTTCACGCTTGCTAGTAGGGTTAACCCAGGCGTGTTTGATATTTAACTAGGCGTGTGAGAGCGCATACCCAATCAGAAAATTCTGAATTTTTTACAAAAAAATTATTTAATTTTATTTTTTGCTCAAAATGATAGATTATAACACGCTATTTGGATAACCAAAACCCATTTTCACATAAACCTTATAAAAAGAATTAAAAATATAAAATTTACTTTGAACATAAACCCTTCAACGTTTCAACTTAGGAATATAGCCCCTAATTTTCATATATATGTTTCTAAGAAAATTATGAATATTAATGCCTAAAACTGGTGTATGGATCTATATCTTATCTTAATACACAAGTCTTAGATTCATAACATATAAAGAGATAATAATTGAAGAAATGCTTGGGAAATAATATAGAGAAACGATGAGAGAAAACAGATGGAAATCGTGTTTAGCTGGTTCAATCTAAGATGGTGCCTACATCCATAGGTGTACTAGTGATTGTATTAGTTTCAACAGGTTAAAGCCATATATGAATTGTAGAGGGGTGCTCACTCATTTGCTCAAATAATTGAGCGAGCAGGTCCATATTGCGAGGGGGGCCTCACCACGAGAAACCCCCTAAAAGAGTCCCCTGGCCATGACGAAAGAGGACTCAATTGGACGGGGAGGTCCACCACAAGGAGCTCCTCGTCCCCAAAGCTTGAGTAGTCACAGATTTGAAGTTTGGGCGAGGAGGCCCACCATGAGGGGCTCCTCATCCCAAAAATCTCAAAAATCACAGAAATAAAGTTTGGGCGAGTAGGCCCACCACGAGGTTCTCCTCGTCCCAAAAGGCCTAAAAAATCACAAAAATGAAGTTTGGGCAAGGAGGCCCACCATGAGGGTCTCTACATCCCTAAAATTTCAAAGAACACGAAAATGAAGTTTAGGCAAGGAGGCCCACCATGAGGAGCTCCTCGTCCCCAAAAGTCCAAAAGTCACAGGAATGACCTAGCATATTATGGGCCCATTACGAGGAGCCCCTCGTCCTAAAAGCATAGAATACAAAGGAAATGAATGGAAACAAGGAGGACCATGGCGAGCAGCTCCTTGTACTACACTCAAGTTATAAAAAAAGGCTAAGGCAAGATGACTCATTGCAAGCAGCCCCCTCTACCCCGGTTGACGTGTCACATAAATAAAAGAATGGTGAAGAGGCTTACTCAGAATGATCCCTCTATTCCCAAATGATTTACTAAAAATAAGAAGTGGGAGAGGAGGTCCACCCAGAGTGACCTCCTCCCCAAGATTTGTTACTCAGAAATATAGTAAATTACTGATATATTACTTTCTTGTACAGGTAGCCTGGTTGAGCAGGCAGGGCTCAAAAAGGCGAGTTGGAATCTCTTGGGAGTTTTGGCTTGGTGGCTGAGGAACAAGGTTTGTTGAGAAATCTCAACCACTTAGTACTTTAAGATTGAGAGAATACTAGTAGAAAGACCTTAGGGGTTACCCAGTCCTTACACAGTCACACCCATTCATAACTAAAGCAATCAACCAAGAGGTTGCTCACAAGAAATGAATAATTTATAAAATGATTTTCGAGAAGGGGTCAAGGCCCCCCTCAAGTTTACAAAGATTTTAGAGGACATGGTCCTTAAGAACTCCCCTCAAGTTTACAAAGATTTTAGAGGAAGTGGTCCTTGAGACCCTCCTCAAGTTTATAAAAGATTTTAGAGGAGGTGATTCCTGAGACCCCTCTCAAGTTTACAAAGTTAGTACAACAAGTTACCATTTCAAAAGATATTTACCAAATCAGATATTTTATCATTCATCACAAATATATTTATTTTTTGACTTTGGTTGGCATCAGGTGGCACCAGTCAGAGGGGACATGCGGCTACATACAAACAGGGACAAATGATATATTGCAGACCTTTTCTCTTACTAACCTCCTCCGTTTTGGCACCTAAAAGTGCCAACTCAGCCCTAGTGCCCCGGTATAAATAGGACCCCTAGGTAGGATCAAGTCACAATCTAAAACTCAAGATATACCGTTACTCTGTCAAAATCACACCAGACCACCTAGTATTTCTCTCCCTGCTTTCTCTCTAAGTACTAAGTGTCTGTATCTTCACTCCCACACTGACAACCATCATCCTCAAGAGTTTTTCTTGAGAAAAGTTATTATTATTATTGTGAAGTTCATTTTCTTCCAGGAGGTGGTTCTAGCTTTGATTATATTTTTACCCAAAAGGGAAGGTTTTACCAACTGCTGCTATAGAAACCCTTAAATACCTTAGAGGCAGAGTTCATTGAAGTGGGTCATGCCTTACCCATTTCAGTATCTTACCAAACCCCAGTCACATAACCTTCCTACATTTGGCGACTCCATTGGGGAGGTATCCTCACTTTCATGGGAAAATAAGGTTTTAAAGTTTGTAAGCAGCTAGTGTTTGAAGACATTCCACATGGTAATGGAACTCAATGTGATCAAACCACTCAGGAGGATGTGGTTGTGATCGGAGCTAAGACACCTGCTCCTCAGGGAGGGCAAATTAGCTCACCGACAGTAACTCCGATGGCAGGTATGAACCTCATGGGCATGTTTTTTGAGTTTTTGAAACAAAATAATATGGACCTGAAAAGTTTGGGTCAAGGCTGTGTAACACCAACAGTTTCCCCCTCTGGAGTGGCAACCACTCCAGCAATGATTATGGTGGAAGTGGCTCCACCGCGGAAGGTGGTGAAAGATCAAGTTATGGCACCATTAAGTTCACCATCAACAAAGGGCATGCGTTTGGAGGAATCTCCCTCCAAATCTATTACTATAGAGGAGGAGAGGAAGCTTTTTTCTCCTCTCAAAGAGAAGCACCTCATCTATACGAGGAGCTGCAGGACTCCTACCCATAAGCTGTGAACGAGAAGTCATACCCGGAGGGGTACATTCCATCCAAATTTATCAAGTTCAATGTAAAATGGGAGAATACAAGAGATAATATGAAGAGATTCATCAAGTAACTAGTTTTTCATGGAAATGTCAAAAATCCGAGGTTAAGGGAGTTCTCCAAGACTCTTACAGGGGAGGCCTACACATGGTACTCACACTTGGCACCCAACAGCATCCCCACGTGGGAAGAAATACACAGTCAATTCCTCTAAAGGTTCTTTATAACAGAGGATGAGTTCACATTGAGACACCTGGCGCAGGAGGTACAAAAGCCTAGTGAGGAGTTAATGCAATATATCAAGCGTTTTTTCTAGAGGGCACTGGATGTCCATAAGGAGGTGGTAGAGGCAAGGTAGCTTCTAATATGTGTCGAAGGGCTCTTGGAGGAATGCAAGCTCCATTTGGTCAATGAGATCAGAGATGTAACTTTTAGAGAGTTTACCAAGGCTGCCGATGATATAACTATAATAATTAAGCTTAGGTCCTCAAGTTGGAGGACACAAGTTCCACTGACTTTTAGAAGGTTTCAAGTCTCGAGGAGGCAAGCTGTCAATTATATGGATAGTAGTTTAAAAGGAAAGAAAGGAGGCCCCAAATCTAAAAACAATAGCCCAGGTAATAAGAGAAAGTTTGGAGAGGATGCCCCACCACCACTACCTTGTAGCATAGAGAAAGCAATGGATTTTTATTGTACATTGGTACGAGAAGGGGTAGAAGGTCCCCTTTATTTGAATGGGGAAATCCCAATAGTAGCTGACAAAGATAATCCTAAGTATTATGAGTTACATAAGAGGGTGCAACACTCCATTAAGGAATGATATTATCTAAGGAGGATCATTGGCAAGCAGGTGGCCAATGGTATGTTGCAAATACCTCCGATAGATGTTAACGAGAATCCACTCCCGGCACATCACTTTGGCACTGCCAATATGGTAGTAGCATATGATGAACAAGAAGCTCGAGATCTGATGGAGTGGGAAGGTAGAGAGAAAATATGCGAAGAGCTAAAAGGGCTAGCGTTGAACAGTAAATAGATAACTAAGCAATAGAGGAGGCGCAAGGAGTGGTTCTTCACTCCCGATCAAGAAGAGGTTGGAGGTGAGTAAGTAGAGCAAGTGAACCTCATAGAAGACAAAGTATATGTCATCCTTTCTCTAGATGAAGGAAGGACATATGAGGTGGAGTACGTCTGTAATGCCCGGACATATGAAGTGGACTTAGACTCCGAATGTGAAGCTATAGCGAGGAGTCCTAAGTTCAAGTGGTTCTTTGACCAAATAGGAGTAAAGTATGACACCAGAGTAGTCATAACAAGAATTTTTTTAGAAGTAGTACAACAACGTGGAGACCCCTCACTAAATTGGCAGGGACAGATTGGGAGGTTGATCAAAAGATACACTTATGAGGTGGTCTTTTCTGAGGCAGACAGGCAGGTACCCTACTTCCACAACCGCCCGTTGTACGTGATAGCTATGATCAATGTAATCTCCTTCCCTAAGGCATTGATGTATGGAGGGGCATTTATTAATATTATGCCAATCAATACATTGTAAAAAATGGATATTGATCAAGAAAAGATAGTACTTATGCCGCTAGTGATTTCAGAATTTGACAGTGTCGTCATGCAATTCCTCGGATATATGAACGTGGGTATTAAGTTGGGGAATTTCACTTCACACATCAAGTTTCACATCATCAGTGCCAATACCAGCTACCAGTTGCTCATTGGAATGGTATGGATGCATACCCATAGCATAGTACCCTCCACCTACCACCAATGTGCAAAAGACAACATACGATGAACAGAGATCATAATCAAAGAAAAACATAAGCCCTTTTTTTATTGAAGACGCCCCCCTAGTGGATGCAGCATTTTACTAGAATTGTACGAAGAAAGGAAGAGTTCTGCAAAAAAGTTAGAGGAAAAGCAAGTGGGGAGGAGGTTCCCAGCCAAAAAAGTCAGTCCATGATTGTTTGGGGGAGAGGGTGATTCCCCACATAGCAAAAGGCAAGAGGAAGGTGGAGGAGGTAGCCAAACCTCCTCGAACTTATAAGAAGGTGGTCCTAACTGATAGTAAAGTCATATACCATTTATAACTATTTGCACGAGCGACATTCTGGGATGAGAGTACTGACTCAGCACCAGAATGCTTTGTGGTGGATAAATCCCACATCATTTAACATATTGAAGAACCAGAGAGGCTCCAGAGTGCATGCAAGATGGACCTGGGGAGCAGCTACAAGAGTTAGAGGAAATCAACTGGGAGTAGAAGGGGGTGAAAGTAGACCCATTCTAATTTCCAATAGACTAAACCTAAAGAAGAAGGTAGAGCTCATTAGCCTGATCAAAGAGTTCACTGACGTATTTATTGGAAATACACGGAGATGCCAGGGATAGATCTAGAAGTTATCTCCCACAAATTAAATGTTCTTCCCAATGCTATTCCAGTCATGTAAGCAACATGTACGTACAAAGATGACCACGACCTAAAGATAAAAGCAGAAGTAGAGAAATTATTGGCGGCGAGGTTCATTAAGCCTATTTAACATCCTATGTGGCTCTCTAGCATTGTACGTGTGACAAAAAAGGACAAGAGTGAAATCTGTATTTGTGTGGAATTTCATGACTCAAATTAAGCGTGCCCCAAGGATGGGTTTCCCCTACCTAGTATAGATAACTTAGTTGATGCTACCGTAGGCTATGAGATGTATAGTTTTATGGATGGGTATGTTGGCTATAATTAAATTAAGATGTATTCGAGGGATGCTGAGAAGACTGCCTTCCGCATGCCATTGGAAAACTTCCACTATATAGTCATGCCATTTGGATTGAAGAACGTTGGGTCCACCTATCAGAGGACCATGAGGGCAATTTTCCATGTTCTATTTCATGATATACTAGAATTCTATGTGGATGATCTGGTGGTGAAGTCCAAAATAGAAAGTAAGCATATACAAGACCTTTGGAGAGTGTTTAATAGATGTTGAAGGTATAAATTGCGGATGAACCCCTCGAAGTGTGCCTTCGGAGTCACTAAGGGGAAGTTTTTAGGGTTTGTTGTGAATAGGTAGGGGGTGCAGGTTGATGTAGAAAAGAAGAAACCCATCATGATGATGCCACCCCCAAAGAGTCAGAGGCAGCTCAAGATCTTCTTGAGGATGGTGTCCTATCTAAGAAGGTTCATACATGCGCTGACGGAGGTGACCCACCCATTTACACCCATATTGAAAGACAAAGCCAAGTGGATATAGGGAGATGAATAAAAGAAAGCCTTTGAGAAGTTTAAGGAAATTTTATCCTCCCCATCCACGATGATCCCGCCAGAAGCTGGGGAACAGCTGTTGTTCTACAACATTTTAACAAAAAGGTCCATAGGAGCACAGCTGGCTCAAGAGAAGGAAGGAGTAAAGAAGGCAGTGTATTAATTGTCAAGGGTGATCTCGGGTACAGAATACAGATGTACCAATGTGGATAGACACTGCCTTGCCCTAGTATTTGTGACTCAAAAGTTGAGACACTACCTACTAGCCTTTACAGTCCATATAGTCACTAAGTGTGACCTATCAAGTACCTTCTGGCACGAACGGTCCCTGTAGGACGAGCAGCAAAATGTTTACTAAATTTTTCGTAATACGATCTGAAATGTATAGTGCCCAAAGCCATTAAAAGTCAAGTGGTAGCGGATCTGTTGGCCAACTTCCCAAGTGGGAATTTTGAGCCCCCCAATGAAGAATTACCTGGGGAGAATTTCCTAGTATGCATGGACGAAGAGATGGAGAAGTGGGAAATGGAGTTTGATGGCTCTAGTTCTGAAGGAATAGGAGGTGCAAGCATTGTACTCTCAAATATAAGGAAAAGATCAACCTCTCCTTCAAGATAGACTTCAAATGCTCAAATAATGAGGCTGAGTAGGATGCTCACATTTTGGGAATATTAGAAGCACTCCAAAGAGGCGTTAGGGTATTGTGCATACAAGGGGACTCTAACCTGGTAGTGAAACAGGTTAATGGGGAGTTCGCCCTAAAATATGCTAACTTGGTACCTTATAGATACATCATCCAGAAGTTTCTGGGGCAATTCTTAGAAGTAAGCGTTGAGCGGCATGCACGAATAATGAATAGGCATCTGGGCACGCTGGCCATAATAGCCCAGAAATTAGACGTGGATAGGCCAGAAGAAATAATCATAGTACGATAGAGAACAGTACCTACCACAGTGAAGTTCTTGTTTCCAAGTGCTGAGCCGAAAGATTGGAGGTACCTAGTTGTGAACCAGCTAGAAACAAGAGGAGGAACAATGAAGATGTTAGGATTGGCTAACTACCACCTGCTGCAGGGAACACTTTACTTCAAGAACCCTGGAGGGTTCTTATCAAGGTGTGTTGGAGAAAAGGAAGATACAAAGAGGTTGGCAGAGATGCATGAAACGCATTGCAGGGATACCGATATCCCTCTTTATCATCGGTTGCAGCGCGAGGGGGGGCTAATAATGGCCCATAATGAGCTCATAGGCTGCTCGTCTGCAACAAGTCTATTTAAAGTGCAACACCCAATTTTACCATCTATCAAAAGATAATTTTATGGAGGCCTTTAAAGATTAGAGGCTACCATACATAGCCTATCTGAAAGACGGTGAGCTGACCACTAAGAGAGCAGATGAAATTTATCTCTGAAAAAGAGTAGCATGTTTCCACTTGGTAAAAGGAGAACTCTATAGGAAAGGCTACAACAAGAAGGCACTGATATGTATAGCCAAAGAAGGTACAATGAGAGTGTTGAAAGAATCTCACGATCCCTTTCATATGGGATGTTCCAACCTCTATGATCAACTGATGATGCTGGGGTACTACTAGCCAACCATGGAGGTTAATTCCATCGATTATGTGAAGAAATGAAGCACTTGTCAAGTGCATGGCAACATGGTATATGCCCCTTCAGTCAACTTATTAAGCCTAGCAGCTCCCTACCCTTTCCACACATGGTCATTTGACCTGGTTTGAAAAATCAGCCCAGCATCTCGTGGCAAAGCTTTTATTATTGTGGCTATGGAATTGTATACCAAATGGGCAAAGGCCATTCCTTTAAAGAAGGGTGAATACCGAAGTGGTAACCCAGTTTATCAAGGAGTGTATCATATGCAGGTTTGGTATACTCAAGGTGATTGTAACAGATAATGGGAATCAGTTCGTATGCAAAAAGATGGCTCTTCTCACGGATAAATATAAGATTATGTACAATAGCTCGACCATCTCCTACCCAAAAGGAAATGGCCAAGCGGAGGCCACCAATAAGACCCTGATCAATATCTTGAAGAAGATGCTGGAGGATATTCCGGGGGCATGGGATGAGAAGCTGCCCATGATACTATGGGCTTATCGCACTTCAAAGAGAAAGCCGACTGGGTTTACCCCATTCTCGTTGGTATATGGAACCAAAGTTGTCCTACCAGTGGAATTGGCAGTACCGTCAGCAAGATTCCCTTAAAGAAACGAGATCATCCCTGATCCACGACATGTGCAGCTCGAGGCACCAGACGAGCATAGAGACAAAGCAAAATGGAACTTTAAAGTCTATACCCAGCAACTATCGAGATCCTATGAAAACTTAGTCAAGCCTAGAGAGTTCTAGGTGGGGGATTTGGTCCTCCGTGCATCCACCCATCACCTCTGCAGCATGTCAGCATCAAAGTTCAAATGGGAAGTCCCCTTTGTGGTGAGGGGTGTAGGCAAGTCAGGGTACTGCCATATCTCGGAGCTGGAGAGTGACTGTCTCCAATCCATCAACTGTAAATGGCTGAAGAGGTACTATGCCTAGTTTTTGTTAAAATTCATTTATGTAAAAGAATTTGAGCGGCTGGATCTAATACCAGAAAATTTATTTTTTGTAAAATTGATAGAGCAACACCATCTTAAAAACAAGTACACCGTACCGACATAAATGAATAACAACATATTTTTGCTCACTGTATGGATGATTTTTTTCATTTTACCTACTTACCTACTGTATGAAGTAGATGCACCAGAATAGTTTAGAATACTCTCTCTACTAGGGTAGAAGAGGGTCCAGGTAAAAACAACTTTACTCACTACAATTGGGGGGGTGTACATCCATCCTAAGAGAAATGTATATTAAGCAAAGTCCTTCCAAAATTAACAGACAATGGGTTTTATCCTTGTCACCAGACCATTAGGAGGACATACTACAAGTAATAATAGAATATATATATATATTAACAAATAAGATTTATAGCCTAGAGAGCAAGTTCCAACCTCTGTTCTCAAATAAAAGCTTTACTTAACCAGCTCTCAGAAATTGTGGAGAAATGCTGGCTACACACACCACACACACACACACACACACACACACACACACACACACACACACCGGGCTCTAATTTTTTTTAAGTTAAATGTTTCCTAACAAAATGTCAGAAATCCCCGCAGACTAGGGGCAATGTTTCTAAAAAAAGAGATTGTCTTTTTTTTTAATTATATTAGAAGTTTGTGGGAAAGAGAAAGGGTAAGACTTATCTCACAGTTATTCCCTAAGAAATGAATGTGCATAATATAATGCCCCATAGTTAGAGGGGGGATCTCTAAAAAAAGTATATTGGATTACTCAGATAATATGCAAGTACCCTGCAGTGAGAGGGGGCATCTCTAGAAACATCAACTTGAGCAGATGGCATGAAATTACCCCACAGTTAGAGGGGGAAACTCTAAAAAAAGTATATTGGCTTGCTCAGATAATATGTACGTACCCCACCGTAAGGGGGCATCTCTAGAAACATCAACTTGCACAGATAACATGCAGGTACCCCGCAGTTAGAAGGGGCAGTTCTCTCTCTTTCTCTCTTTCTCTCTCTCTCTCTCTCTCTCTTTATATATATATATATATATATATATATATATATATATAAAATATAACTTACTCTGATTTATGCAAGTACCCCACACTATACGGGGAAGTTCAAATAGACTAAATGCTAGCAGAAAATTACAGCAAGGTATAGTAAACAGGTATAAAAAAATAGAAGTAGAGAATGAACAACACAATGGAAGCCAACAAAGGGCTTTTCATTAATAATGCCAACAATACTTTACATGTGAAACGGTTTACAAAATGGGGTTTACATAACAAGACCACCTGCCCACCTGACAAGATAAAAAAATAAATCATGTCGGGAGCGTAGGTCTATATAATAGGGACTGACCTCCTCAATAAGCTGCTCCTCTAACCTAGTCATCTGGGCCTTATCCTCCGCATCACTAGCCTCCAACTTGGCCATCTTGGTCTGGAGGGACTGAATCTGAACCTGGATTCGAGCTGCCTCAGCCTGACACTGCCACACCTTGGCCTGTTGGGAAGTATGAAGCTTCATCATCTTCCTAAAAGTATCACAAAGAAAATGAAGAATGGAAGCACCAAGCCAGTCCAGCTAAAAGTGATAGCATCGTTGCAGACCGTGAAGAGTAGTAGATAAGAAATCGTGAAGATGGATGATCAGGGCCTTCAGGTTGAAGACCATAAAACTGTCACTATTCCGGATGCTATGAGATGTAAAGGTCTCAGGATGGTGCTCGAGAAGCATCTTCAATGCCTTCCGCTCATGCATACGGAACCTTGAGGGTTACTCTGAGCGCCACAATGGGCTCATAAAAGCTCTTGGAGCCTCCACCTCAATATCATCATAGCCCGTATTCTGCTACTCAGGCTCAGAAAGAGGAAGATAAGAGTCCTCGTCACAACCAGCATCATTAGTAGCCTCAGACCTCTGCTCAACCTCACTAGTCGCCTTAGCAGGCTCATCGATAGGATCCTGAAAATAGACAAGCAAAAAAGATAAGTTATAAAGAGGGGAAGGAGCAGGTGGTAGAATACCCATGCTCAAATTGAAAAAGGAAAAAAAGATTATGAAAGTCTCACCCCATAGACCATAGGGGTCAGTATGTTGCCACCAAATCGAGGAAGCACCATGAGACGCTGAACACCAACCTAACAGAAAATAGGTTGGAGTTAGCATTTCTCTTGTCAAGAAAAGAAGAGAACAAATGTTAACTTTAACATACAAAAATTAATTACGTATGATAGTTTAATACCTGGGGAGTGCGCAGTACAACACTCTCCGTATGTCCCACAGAACTAGGGACGGTCGCCTCACTAACCTTAAAATGGGGAAACATGGGAGTTAGGACTATCCCACCTGCACAGTTCAAAGCAAAATGAAAGGGGAAATTGAAAAGAGAGTAAGGTATGACATCATAATACCTCTCTCGCAATAATTTCCCCTAGATGTTCCACCGTCATAGGAACAACTGTAGCGTTAACCTGAAAATAAGGAAACATGTTTGAGTTAGAAAAGCACATGCATTGAAAATACAGGTCCAGTAGGTCTAAAAAGACCAAATGATTACCTGGGATCTCTCCTCTGAGACCCTCGCAAGTGACTCCATAGTAGTATGAACAGAAATAACACTGACCTGCAATATGAGTCAATGAAAGAATATACGTAGTGTCTTACGTACCTGAGTAGTCTCCTCTGGGACGCTAGCCAAAGCCTCCTCAGACATAGGAACTGGCTTAGTGCTAACCTGAGAACTCAACTATAGGTCCCGCAGACGAAGGGACCATAGTTACAAATGCGTTAAAAGAAACTCCACAACATTCAGATATGCAATAAGTAAATCAAACAGATGTGTAAAGGCTAACGTACCAAGGAAGTTGTTCCTGCAGAGCTAGGAATCGGTCCCTCAGGCAAGGGAACTGCAGCTAGGCTGGCTAAGACAGCCTCCCCTACACAAGTTAAGGAGAAACTAGTGGGTGGTGTCTTTGGATCTATCTATGTGTCCCTCATCATAGGCGCCTCAGATGAAGAGGCCTCATTAGCACCGCCCTACAAATAGAAAAAAAGATATGAGTAATCACAAGTTATTCGTAGTAATAAGAAAAAAAATGTAGAAGAAAAGCATAGAGGTGCTATAATAATGCCTCCCACGGAGACAATGGCTGCAGGAGCTTCCCCAGCAGTAACAAAAATAAACAAACAGATCGGTGAAGTAGTAACATTGGCCAGCTGAAATAGAAACAAACAAAAACAAAGTATGAGGGTGAAGCCCCAAATCACAAAAGAAAATGGGTTAGGAGAGGAAGGATTTGAAATAGGTATACCTGAAATCCTTTGAAATCGTCAAGATCATCAGTGTCAGACCCTTGGTCTGTTGCAGGAGAGGGAGAAACTACCCTAGCATTGGTCTTCGTCTTCTTCCTGCTCGCCCTAATTCTTACTGGCGAGGGGGGAGTAAGGGCAGCAGCAGTAGTGGTAATAATAATAGTAGCAGGGGAAGTAGTAACTGGTATAAAATTGGAAACACCCATATCTGGATAATTCATCTTTGAAGCAGCAGGGTCTCTTGCCTTAGCTTTTACTTAGGCTTAACAGGTTGAGATTCAGGTTGTTTAGAATAAATAGACTCATCGAGCAGGGGCTTCACCGGGATTATAGTAAAAGGCTCATTAGGAGCCTTATGGATAGTACTCCGATGCCATAATGAGTTTTGTGTCCTCTTGCCTAAGTACCTGTCGTTGTTGGGAATATTTATGGAAATAGTTTCATGAGGGACATCCCTCACATAATTTTGAATAAGGAGAACCTTCCTCTAATAGAGGGTAATCCATAAACGAGTGTAAGAAGGCAGGAAATTTCGAGAAGGCATATATAAATTACCCAAATGTCTAACTTTGTGACCCATCCCCCTCAAATGTAAAGTTGGTAAAGGCCTCAAGGTATAGGTCGGAGACGGAGGTTCTCGAAGGATAAACAGGAGTGTGAACCCCCTAATCATAGCCAGATTGCTCCTCACTCTCTTAGAATGGTAGAACTCCACACCTTGGCTCGGGTCAATCAAAAAAGGCAAGGTGCATGGTAGAAGCATAACAATTACAGAGATATGGGGGCAAGTGGAAACAGACTCAGTAGTAGCAGGGCAATAGAAGTGCCCCTAGAAGCAGAGAAGGAGTTCCAAGTAAAAATACCACCAACTGTCTTACAGTAAGGCCTGAAGGAGAACTCGTCAATGTTATCTATTAAAGACCCTAAAGAAGCCTTAGGAGTCTTTTTGTGCCACCTCACAGCACGAGTAGCCCTACTATTACAAGCCCTAGCCTTTAGGGCGAAGTTGGGAAATCTCTCTAATAAAAAGAACATGATAATGAAAGTGTTGGCAACGTTTATGGCATCATAACGTCCATAAGAACACTCAACATCCATATGAGCCCTGTCTAACCAAGTGTATAGAGATCCCAATGTTAGAGCTGCGAGGGGGACTGCCCTCCCTCGAGCAATCCCCATCGAAAGCTTGAAAGAAGCTCGCAAAGAGAATCATTTGGCCTCCCAGAATGAAGGAACCTACTCAGAAAAGTAACAAAGAATGTTGCCAAGTGTGAATGGGAGTTAATTTTTGGACCTTCTTGACTCCTCAATGACCTGCTCAAACTTTCACCCTTAGGAAAATGCTCGAAAACTTTAAACCAATATATTTTCCACCTGGTGAAAGAATGTTTAGTGTTCCCAGTCAAATTGATGGCAACATATATCAAGCACTCACCTAAAGCAGAGTGATATCCCACTATCTACTTCTCGATCTTATCCTCAAATCCATTAGTGGCCTCCCAAGTAAGGAAGGGCGAGCAACTCACAAATATCCTACAAAGTAATAGAAAATTCACCCCAAACGGTAATGATAGTGTGAATCTCTACTCCAATGAGAAGTTAGCAAAGTAAAAGAAGGGTATTATTTAATAGAAGAACAAGACTCGAAGGTGCTGATAGTGGGTAGAAGACCTATCCCCTCGTTGACAGACTTGTGTGAGGGGGTGGAGAAGACATGATCTACCCAAAGACCCCATTCCTCTGTGGCACCTCCACAGACATTGACCTCAATGTTAGAATGGGGAAAATCACCCCTTTACACTCGTACCCTAAGAATTGAATCATGCAACACAATAGAAAGGTCAGAATAATCACCTAGACCCACATGTGGTTGATAGTTTATTTTCACTACAAACTCTTGCTCAAAATTTGCGAGGGAGGTCATGAAGGTTTCCTCCTTGCCAAAGTAAGGAACTAAATAATAAAGGCCAAAATCTCTTTATTTGCGAGCAAGGAGAAACTCCTTTTGAGATTTCGAGTAAGCAAGGGACTAGGAGCCCTCCCCTATGTGCATCCCAACAGATGAACTTCCTGAAGGAGCAGAGGCAGAATCCATAATGAGGGAATTAATCATGGTGGCTCTGATGGCCAAAACCATCGAGACGGAGACGAAAATGGGCACCATGCCCACTAGCACATCGCTAGTGGTGGTGGCGATAGTGGAAATAAGGTTTTGAGGAGATGAGGAGGCCATTTGCGATGGTAAAAGATGGAAGAAATAATGGTGGCTATGGAAGCTCTCTGATTTTTGTTTTCTCACTCTCTCTAGAACACAACCAAGTCTAAAAACAAATGCTAAGGTGATAAGAAAGAAGAAGTTTAAAAATGGCATTTATACTCTATTAAGCCACACGCACCTTGCCAATCAATAAGGGAGCAGATCATTTCCCAAATGCTGAGATGTATGTTCCCTATCTGACACGTGTCACCTCGAAACCCTAAATGTAAGCGAATGTGACAGGCCTAATTAATGCGACAGTATCATCATGAGATTGAGTTAGACTATTTATATTCTTAGAAATAGTGAATCATTGCGTACAAAAACCTTTGGTATACCTAACACACAGATTTTTGTATAAGGGGACTAATGTATAGGGGTGCTCACTCATTTGCCCAAATAATTGGGCAAGCAGGTCCATAAGGCGAGGGGGCCTCAACACGAGCAACCCCCCAAAAGAGTGCCCTAGCCAAGACAAAATATGACTTGAGTGGACGAGGAAGCCCACCATAAGGAGCTCCTCGTCCCCAAAGCTTGAGCAGTCACAACTATGAAGTTTGGGTGAGGAGGCCAACCATGAGGGGATCCTCATCCAAAAAAGCTAAAATATCACAAAAGTGAAGTTTGGGCAAGGAGGCCCACCATGAGGGGCTCCTCGTCCCAAAAAGCTTAAAATCACATTAATGAAGTTTGGGCGAGGAGGCCCATAATGGGGGGCTACTCATCCCAACAGGATAAAAAAATCACAGAAATGCAGTTTGGGCAAGGAGGTCCACTATGAGAGGTTCCTCGCCCACAAAATTTTAAAGAACACAAAAATGAAGTTTGGGGGAGGAGACCCACCATGAGGATCTCCTCGTCCCCCAAAGTCCAAAAGTCACGGGAATGACCTTGCATATTATGGGCCGATCATGAGGAGACCCTCATCCTCAAAGCATAGAACACAAAGGAAATGAATGGAAATGAGGAGGACATTGGAGAGCAGCTCCTTGTCCTACACTCATGCCACAGAAAAAGGCTAAAGAAAAGGGACTCATTGCAAGCAGCCCACGCTACTTCAGGTGACATGTCACAGAAATGAAAGAAGGGTGAAGAAGCTTACTCAAAATGATTCCTCTACTCCCAAATGATTTACTTAAAAGAACTAGTGAGTGAGGATGTTCACCCAGAGTGACCTCCTCCCCAAGATTTCTTACTCATAAATATATTAAAAAACTAATATATTATTTTTTCTTACAGGTAGCCTGGTTGAGCAAGCAGGGCTCAAAAAGACAAGTTGGGATCTCTTGGGAGTTTTGTCTTGGTGGCTGAGGAACCAGGTTTGTTGAGAAATCTCAACCACTTAGTACTTTAAGATTGAAAGAATACTAGTAGATAGACCTTAGGGGTCACCCAGTCCTTACACAGTCACACCCATTCATAACTAAAGTAAGCAACCAAGAGGTTGCTCACGAGAAATGAATAATTTATAAAATGATTTTCGAGAAGGGGGTCCTCAAATCCCACCTCAAGTTTACAAAGATTTTAGAGGAGGTGGTCCTTGAGACCTACCCTCAAGTTTACAAAGATTTTAGAGGATGTGGTCCTTGAGACCCTCCTCAAGTTTATAAAAGATTTTAGAGGAGGTAGTCCCTGAGACCCCTCTCAAGTTTACAAAGTTAGTACAACAAGTTATCGTTTCAAAAGATATTTACCAAATTAGATATTTTTTCATTCAGTGCAGACATATTTGTTTTTTGACATTAGTTGGCATCAGGTGGCACTTGTCAGAGGGGATAGGCGACTACATACAAACAGGGACAAATGGTACATTACAGACCTTGTCTCTCACCAACCTCCTCAGTTTTGGCGCCTAAAAGTGCCAACTCAACCCTAGTCCCCAAGTACAAATAGAAACCCTGGGCAAGTCAAGTCACAATCATAAACTCAAGATATACCGTTAGTCTGTCAAAGTCACACCAGACCACTTTGTATTTCTCTCCCCGCTCTCTCTCTAAGTTCAAAGTGCCTGTTTATTCACTCCCACACTGACAGCCATCATTCTCAGGAGTTTCTCTTGAGAAACTCCCACTCTGACAGCCATCATTCTCAAGAGTTTCTCTTGAGAAAAGTTATTATTATTGTTGTGAAGTTCATCTTTTTATGGGAGGTGGTTCTATCTTTGATTCCATTTTTACCAAAAAAGGAAGATTTTACTAGATATTGCTCCAAAAACCATTAAAGACCTTGAAGGCAGAGTTCATTGAAGTGGGTCACACCTCACCCATTTCAGTATCTTACTAGACCCCAGTCACACTACCCTCCTACATGAATAAAAGATTACGAGCTCTCTAATTCACCCTAGAAATGGGTTGCATAACAGTTGGAAAATAATATCTCCATCTTTTGTGTGAGGGACTGTATGCCATATTTACATGATTTGTGAGTTGGAAGAGATGGAGTACAGTCGAGAAAAAAATGAAGTAGGGGGACATGTGTCATGCCTTTATAGGTAAGGCAGGTTCACCTTTACATGCATAGTGGAGGAATAAAATTGGTACATGTTTCCCATCAATAGTGGAGGGATAAAATACCTTAAACCCCACAGGTATCTCTTTTTAGTGCCGATGACATCACGCCCACTACATGGTACAATACTATACACGACTTTGCCTAATATCGTTAATATCCATAGACCGAACGAGTTAAATTTATTTCCTGTGATAATGATACCGAGAAAAATTGCATAGGATGATCAAGTTATAAGCTAAGCTGACCTCTATCAGGTAATGGAAAAGCCAATTATTTCTATGTAATTGGTTCTCTGACCACGCCATATCTATGTTACAAAAAAAAACCCAAAGAATTCGCTAGAAATTGAGGAATGAAGCAAATTCTATGAAGTGTTGTCCATTGGGAGTATCTGTTGAGTTAATTTGAGCATGTGAAATGTTAACCGGATAGAATGTCGTCGACCTAGGCAATTTTGGTCGTCTTGAAATATTCTCGGTGTGTGCCGAAAAGATTGACTTGTAAAATTTTCCATTTTAAGGTTGAATTTGACATGTATCTCTAGTTGGGTTTTTGTGTTCGGAGTAATCATCATGTGTGCATGTGGCAGTGTGCGCGCGTTTAGATTAGTAGCGTATGTCCACTTTTCCAGGCATGACATCATGCGTAATAATTAAATGTTGCCACCCTTTTGGATAATAAATACTCGTTTCAAAATCTTTTTACCTTTTTCTAATCAATCATCTTCCTTCGAGATATTTTTAAAGAGATAAAGCTTCAACTTTTCAAAAATCCTTATTTTTCAATCTAAAAAATCCTTTCCATTTCTTCCATAGCCAATGGTCTTTCTAAGATTTTCCTTGCCTTTCTCCACAGTTGAGGCACTTCCAGTTGTATTCAAAACTCTTTAGGGTTTTTTAAGGTACACCCTCCTTTCTATCTCTGCACTTTAGGGCTTTATTTTGTAGAAACCCTATTTTCCATCCATTTCTGCCATCTAAATCCTGATATGGTTAAACTGTTGGCTGATAATGAGTTAATTTATTAGAGGAGCATAGGTAGATACATGACCATTGAGTTGGTTGGATTAGGATTCTAATTTTTCTAAGGTTTTTCTATTTTGTGAAGTTAACATTGTTTCCCAAATTGTCCTTTCATTCTCCCTTTGATTTTACCCCCATTGATGTGTTACGAACCACATATACGGAGGTGGTTTGAGTACTTATCTAACTTAGAATGATTGCGCTCGAGAATTTATGAAAGGATGTTCTCAAAGACTCTTCAAGTTATCCATCTTGAACACAATCCAAAACACCCTAGGTTTTCCCCTAAACTTGCCTCGTCCATAGGGTCTGCTTCACAGCCCGTAGTAGTGGAACCTGAGTATTCCATTGTTGCAGATACCACAGAGACAGATCGTCCTCTTAGTGCGAAAAGGCTCGTTAACATTATTTCCATGTCCACAGTTGGCCTTAATTTTTCATATCCTCGTACTACTCTTAACGACTAGATGGAATCAACATTTCCTATTTTGGTTGCCCTCATTGATAAGGGTATGTCTAGGGACTCTGACTCTTGGGATCCATCTAATACCGATGATGTGAACCATGGTTGTGATACTTTAGAGGATGACCAAGAGGATTTAAGGGATATATATAATATCACAATAATAATTTCTATATGACTGCCATATCGTGAAGAGAGGGTCTATAATTGGCCTAATGCTGATGAGATTTGTTTCCCTTTTTGGACTTTATAGGTGGGAGTTAGGCTTCCCCTTAACGCTATAATCATATCAATTATGAGGGTCTATGGTGTGGCTCCTACTCAGCTCCCACCAAATGCCTACAGATCCATCCTTGGGTTCATGGTGTATTAGCCGCTTCACACGGGTTTTAACATGTCTGGTGACATTTTTCGATTGGTATATGTTGTAAAAGAAAATTCCAAAGCCAATGGTTACCACTATTTTTTACCTCTAACGTGCGACCATAGGATGGTGACGATCATGTAAACGAGCAATCAAAATTAGAAAAACCAGTTCGTCTATATAAAAGGTGATTGGGAGTTATGTTCTGATGAGAGGGATAGGTCTTGTAGTATTCCTCAAGATTAGTGCTCCCCACCACACTATTAGTACACACTTAACATTTCATTCAGTTATACTTGTTTTCACTTATGGTTACTGACCTTATTTCATGTTCCTCTTTTTGTAATAAAAAAGGCTCCAAAACTTCCACATGCTCTGAAGGAGTTAGTTAGGACCACTTGTACCTCCATACAGGAGTTCATTGACTTGGGGTACTACTTCTATCTTGGTGGTTTATTTCCAGGGGACAAGCAGATCGACTTAGCTACTGATCAAGAGGTCCACGAGGTCTTCGTCGAGGAGGAGATCGCAGAAGTTATGATGCTTAACTTGTGCTCATTTTATTATTAGAACTTTTACTTCATTTATTCATCATCCAAAATTCTGGTCATATTTCTTTTTGTAGCCTCTTATTTTAGTTCTTCTGACTCAACAAATTCGATGGCGCCTCCAGTCCTTGATTATGCGGCAATGGATATTTCAAGAAAAAGAAATTTAGATGTTGAGGCAAAGAAGAGGAAGGTGGTTACCCGTGCTGAAGCCAAGGGGAAGAAGATGGTTGAGAAAGAGAAAAGGGCCAATGCAAAGGCTAGGGAAAATGTTGGGTACACAGCTAAGATAAAAGTTAACGTTGAGGTTAATGCTTCCTCCATGGCTGAAGGTAAAGGCAAGGTTGCCGCATCTAATGATGGTCTAAGTTTTAGTAAAAAAAGGCCAATGGAGAAACCTCCTCCCTAGCCAAGCCCTAAGAAATAGAGGACTAGGATTATGGGAAAGAATTTAAATTCTAGGAGAAACTTCTCGATAACTGGTCCGAGGTGGTGGGTCTTTCAAACCCTATTCATAGGTGGATCCTTTTACTTGGGACCCCGAGAATCTAGTCACTAAGGAGCAGCTGAGGAACGAGAAGGATACTATCCTCTGTTGTAGGGAAAGTGCTTTCGATGTGCAATGGTACCATAGTTATGCCCATGATTTCCAATATTTTCAAAAGATCAAAGCTGACGAGCTCTGGAGCATGACTCAACATAGCATGATGGTGGTAAGCTCTTAGTCTAGACTCTTATTTTTTATATTTATCTATGTCGTGCTTCATATCATGTCGACCTCTTTGTTTGGGTGTTATGGGTGCCACCATTATGAGGGAGTATGCGACCTTGTTCTAGAACACGTATGATGAACTGAAATAAGAACATAATAATCTCCTGGGAAACTATGAGACCTTTTCCAAGGAGATAAACAATGCTAAGGTTGATCATGTAAAGGTCTTCTCTGCAAAGAAAGGACAGTCAGTTGGTAGCTTATATGAGTTCCTTGATTTAAGTGAAAGAGGATATCAGAAAACTGAAGGAGCGGGTGCAAACAGATGAAACTAATCTTAAGTCCTTAGATGAGGCAATTTCCAAGGGAGCATAAGATTTGAAGAAGGTTATCGAGGATTCGGATAAGGCCACTTCTTCCTTTCCACTTTCTTAAGAGGAGGGAATTAAAAAGATCAAGATCACTGTCGAATACAATATTGATGAGGTGACTATCTTTATGGAGGGCTATAACGAGCTCAAGAAGAGGGTCATCAGGCACTTTACTGACATTGCTGAGATAGTTTAGACATGGGAGGGTGACGATGATGATGCCAAATCCCTAGATGTCAAACTCAAGGCCATGAAAGTGGAGGTTGCTATGGAAGATACTGTGGATGAGGAAGATGAGACCTATAATGCATTTTTTGACATTGTTATGGATGTCCAGATAATATAGGATGAGATTAAGCATGCCTCTGAGGCATAAATCTCCTTGTTTGATATTTTTGTGAAGCTTTGATAGCTTGTCCTTTATTTTTTTTATATAAAAATTTAATAATATGTGCATCAAGCAATAGCTGGGGAACACGTGAGGTCTGCTTCCTATTTGTTGAGCTATAAAAACAACACTTCCTTTTTTATTGCTCGAACTCTTGCTCCTCCTTTGGTGATTGATCTTGAGCAGGCTCCAGCATCTTCCTCAATTATTAAAGAATATGCCTCTGATTTCGGCACTTCTATTATTGACCTGATGACGAAGAAGAGGAGAATGCCTGATCTCTTTGCCAAAGTTTCCCCTGGTGCTGATGGGGCGAAGAAGAGCAGAGAAGATGTCCCAGCTGAAGGGATTAAAAAAAGGGTATTTCTTCATCTGGGGGAGCAGTCATAACTGTCGAGGAAGTCCGTGAGAAGCCCCCAGTTGCTCCAAAAGAGGTAGCACCTTTGATTGAAGGGGTTGGTGTTGCTTGAGAAGAGACGGCACCTTTGATTGAAGTTATTCCTCTGAGAAGATTGAGAAGGGGTCTTACTGAGAAAGCTGTGGATGATGCTTATCAACCTTCTAAGGTTGAGGTACCTTCTTTGAGAGCTAGTTCTCCAGCACTCATTACTCCTGGCTTGGCCAAGAAATTGATTTGGTTTAGAAGTATTCTTGACTACCGAGCTACTGAGATTTCTACTCCTCGGGAGAAGGTCACTGACTTGGCAGCCCAACACCTTGCATCAGTAAGTGTTATTATACTTGTCATTTTGATCTTTCGTACAACGTTCATTTTCTGATTTAAGCTTCTCCTCATCTTACAATTTTTGGTGTACTTTAATAATATTCTGGAGAAGGATGAGGCTATTAAAGCTATAAATTCCTCCAGTGGAGTAGAAGAAGCCCTTGTTGGGTTATCAAAATCTTTAGAGGAATCCCGACAGAAGTATGAGAATGACAAAGCTGCTTGGGAAAATAAAATCAAGTCAGCTAAGATAACTCAACAAAAAGCTGCGAAAGCTGCCAAAGAGGTTGATCTAGCTTGACAAAGATCTGTAGATGTTGCCAAAGAGGCTGTAAATGCTTCTAAGGAGGAATAGGAGAAATTAAAGATGGCCATTTCCAGAAAGGAGGAAGCTGAGGTCAAGCTTGAAGAGGCTGAACAGTGTAAGAAAGATTTTGAACAGAAAGTAAAATTTATTGAAGAGCTTCTTAGGAAAAATACTTCTTCGGAGAGGGCGAAGAGAAAAGTTATTGTGAAGAACGCCTTTAGCTCTGGCTGGGACAAAGAGTGGAACAAGGCTATAACTGCTGCTTCTACCCAAATGGAGTATGTAAGTTTGAAGTTCTTTAGGGATGCATGGGTTGCAGCGTTGAAGGAGTTGAACGTTGCTGAGGATTCTGAACTATTTTAGAGACATATTCATGCTCCTCTGACTTCTATTGAAGTAGAAGAAGAAGATGAAGCTGGATCTGATCAATCTTCTTTATTGATAGTAGAACAAACACCTGCTGCCATTATCCCTCAGTCCTCTGAGCAAGTTCAGCAGGCAACAACCTCTACCGAGCAACGCCAGCTGCCCATCGAGCTACCAATTCCTTCTTTAAAATCAGCTGAGGATGTTGTAAGGAATAAGGAAAAGTTGTAAAGTTATTCGATAATTTTTTGTTTTTCTCTATTTTCCCTTTTTCTTTGTACCTCTGGTTGTACCCTCTTATCTTATGATCAATAAAATGGACTTTGTTATTTATTCTGAGTTTCTCCTTTATAGCTATGTTGTTGTTGATCTGTTTTTACTTTTCTTTGCTTGTTTATTGCAAGGATGGAATTATTTTCATCTCATGATGAAGAAATGTACTGATTACTTCAAAGTTGCTCTTCCAGACTTCACGGAAGAACAAATAATTGATATTCTTGGATCTGATGCCTCTGAGCATGTAATTGATACTTACTAATATTTAAAATGTTTACTTGATCAGGGTGTAGCAAATAACGTGGCTTACTATGAGATGATTTAAGATCTTCAAGGAATGATTGAGGAACTTAAACTTCAGCACAAATAAGCCACTGATCTTCTGCATGAAGGTTATGAGAAGAAGTACCAACGGTTGAGCGCTGATCGGGGCTATAACAAATTTATCTCAGCCCATAATAAGAGAGAGAGTGTGCTAAAGCTTGAGGTTGAAGATCACAGAAATATTGCCAAGTTGCTGGAGGAAGAAAATAATGTTTTGAGAGAAGAATTGAGACAGCTAAAAGCTTCTTCTTCCTCTGTAGCTCTGGTCCCAATCAATGATAAAGGTTTTTCCTTTTGGGAGACTGAAAATGCTTCATTAAGAGAAGAATTAGAAGCTTTGAAAAGAGCCAGACCTACATCCTCTTCCCAGGGTAGAGCAAGAGATGGTCGGAGAAGCATCGAAGAGATTAGGACTCAACAGGCTTTAAAAAATCAGGCTGCTCAACTGAAGGCAAAAAATTAAGCTTTTGCTGAGATGTCCCAAAAAATTCAAACTCTTACCGAGAAGCTTTCCAATTAGAGTTCTACAATGGAGAATAAATAAATCTTAGTGAAGAGGCTTCATCAGCATGTTGAACGATTGACTTATTAATTCCACAAGCAGCCCAGAGAGTTTTGGATGAGGGGATACGATAAAGCTTTATGTCATCTGGATACCAGGCTAAAGCAATAAAATAATGAGGGATATAAACAGGGGTAGTTGAATGCCTTAACTGTGATGAAGGTTGAGGACAGAACTGAGTGGTGGGATTGGTATGACCCTGGATTACTTGATGTGCCAGTACCTTCTTTCAATCTAGATGTTAGTTGGATTCTAGTTAGATCCATTCCTCAATGTTTGATTTCCAAATACCTTGGTGATTACAATCTTCACGAAGATTTTGAAATATCCCGACCTCCACATCTACTTGACCGACCAAGTACAAGCAATACCAGGATGCTGCGATATTTGAACTTTATCAACTCTTATTTTTCTTTAAGTGATCCTCCAGCTGGAATGGATCCTGTACCTAAATCTGAAGGAAAGAAACCAATAGAATATGCTATTTATATTTCGTTAGTGATTGTTTAACAAAGAAAAATCATCTTTTTATAATTTTTCTTTCTTGGAAATAAATTAGTTATATGATGTTTAGCTTGTCAATCTTTATGAGATCAACTAATTAATGATTGTACTTGTCAGTCGCTGAGTATATACTATTATAAATGGACAATTTTCCTTTGTTTATTTGATTGCCTAGACAATGGAACTTTTGCCCCATGTGTTTGCCTAGTTTTAGTGACTTATCACCCTAAATGCATAAGCAATGGAATTATTTTATCCCATGTCCCTGCTTAGTTGTAGCAATCATTTAAGTAAATAATTGCCCTGGTGCCTAGGCAGTGGATATTTTACCCATCTTCTTGCCCAGTTTATATGCCACTTGGGTCACCTATAATCAAACAGGCCTTGACTTGATCTATTGTTGTACCAACATTGTTGGTTATATTGATGTCGACCAACTTATAGTTGGTGATTGCTGATGCCGACCAACTTTGTTGGTGTTTGCGCTGATGCGGATCAACTTTTAGTTATGCGCTGATGCGGACCAACTTTTAGTTATGCGCTAATGTCGGTCAACTTTTAGTTGAGAAAAAAATGTTTTGTTGCTGCAAAGTGAGTTAAATGTAGTGTGAAGCACTAGTACTCCAGAAAAAAAATGAATAATGGGAAATCCCCATTTTCATTCATACCGAAACAATAGGGTACATGTACGGTTACACTACTGGTAATACTTTCTCAGGTGCTCTGCATTCTAAGAATTTTTGAATTCTTCCCCTTTTAGAGTTTCTATCCTATAGGTGCCAGGTCGAACAATAGTTGTGACGCGATAGGGCCCATGCCAGTTGTCTTCCAACTTATTACTCTTTTGAATTACTTTCTTGAGCACATAATCTTCATCCTTTGCTAATAAGCTACATTTCGAATTGCTCTTTCTTCTCTGACTTCTTCGAGAATATCCAAGTCCAGGCATATCATCAAATCACTTACCGGAGAATTGAAATTGAGCACCCTATGAGTAGGTAATCCTAATTTAGCGGGTATGACTGATTCACTCCCAAAAGCCAACATGTAAAGGGACTCCCCAGTTACTATTCGGGGAGTTGTTCGGTAAGCCCATAACACTGAGTGTAGCTCGTTGATAAAATTCCCTTTAGCATCATCCAATCTTTTCTTCAACCCAGTCAGTAGAGTTATACTCGTCACCTCTGTTTTCCCATTACTTTGGGATGACCCGTAGAAGAATGGATCTTTTGAATATTAGACTGTAGACTATATGCGACGAACTCATCATTGTCAAATTGGGTACCATGATCGGTGATAAAGGCATACGGCAGGCCATATCTGCAAATAATATTCTTCCTAATGAATTGATAGACCTTTTCATAAGCCATATCAATGAGAGGTTCAGCTTCCACCCATTTGGTAAAGTAATCAACGGCTACTACCAAATATGAATCGTCCTCTTGTAATTGGTAGAGGTCCGAATAAATCTATTCCCCGCATAGCAAATGGCCAAGGTGAAGTGATTGGCGTTAACAGTGCTTGAGGAGTTCTTCGTATAGTAGAAAATCGTTGACACTTGTCGCATTTCTTGGCATAAGCTGTACAATCAGTGCTCATTGTTGGCCAATAGTACCCCTGTGTATTTATTCTCTGTAAAAGAGTTCTACTTGCTACGTAAGCTCCACAAAATCCTTCATGAATTTCCTTGATTAAATCTTTGATTTCTGCTAGATGAACACATCTTTATAGACCAGCTATCACACCTCTTCTGTACAAAACTCCATTATTTGAGACATATCTGGCATCCTTAGCTGTAATTTGGTCGGCTAGTAAAGTGCCTTCTTTGATATAACCCTGATGGGACCCATCCAGGAAGGTCCCATATCCAAACTAATAAAATTTACCATTAAATATTCATCAATACTTCTGCTTGTAAGTATCTCAATGAGAATTGTTCTTTGTAGCTCGGTGCGTGTAGCTTAAGATAACTGAGCAAGTGCATCTGCCCTTTCATTCTCCAGCCTTGGTATTCTAATCACTTGGACAGCTGCCAAATTGGATACAATCTCCATAGCTTTAGTTAAATACCTTGACATGAACTCCCCATTTGTTGCATAAATATTGAGCATCTGATTTACCACTAGTTGCAAATCACTGAACACCATAACTTGCTCAGCATTAAATGATTTAGCCAAGTTGAGGCCCACAATTACGGCTTCATACTCAGCTTCCTTGTTGGAAGCCTGTAATTGGAAACGCAAAGCATATTCTATGTCTATTCCATCTGGACTATTGAGAATAATTCTAACTCCGCAACCTGTTGCACATGAAGAACCATCAACATATAAATTCCATATAGGAATATTATTATCAAACCCTTGGTTTGACAAAATCCCTTAGTGGAATATCTTGTCCTTCCTTTATTCATCCCTCAACTTTGGCCTCTTACCAGAAGATTCTGGTTGATCGGCTGCCATCCTTTCTAGCAATTCTGCTGCTAGGAGTTGATCGGGACAATTTTTGTTGATCCTCCAGTATCCTTGAGTTTCTCTGCATTAGCGCCCTATTAATCAGAGATATCTGGGTAGGTAAATTCAGCAATAAAATTCGCCACTACTTGCCCTTTGAGAGAAGATCTTGGCTCTTAGATAATGTCATATTCCCCTAATTCCACTTCCCAATACATCAATTTTCCAGACTTTTTTGGCTTATGTAGAGCCTGTCTGAGTGGCATGTCAGTATGTACCACTATCGTATCGGCTTAAAAATATGGTATCATCCTCCTGCTCGCCTCAATCAGTGCCAGTGCTAACTTCTCCAATTTTGGATACCTGATCTCTGCTCCCCTGAATGCCTTGCTCGTGTAGTAAACTTTCTTTTCCACTCCACTTTCTATTCGTATCAAAGCCGAACTGACTGCACTTTCTGAAACAGCTAAGTACAAATATAATTTTTCTCCCGCCACTGACCGGGACAATAAATAACGTGTTCCTAAATATCTATTCAACTCTAAAAATGCCTTCTCACATTCGTCATTCCACTCAAAAGTCTTTCGGATCACCTTAAAGAATGGAAGACATCTATCAGTTACTCGGGAGATGAATCTATTGAGAGCTACAACATGCCCCGTAAGGCTTTGCACTTCCTTCTTGGTGGTCGGGGATTACAATTCTAGCAAGTCTTTTATCTTATCAGGATTTTCTTCAATCCCTCTTTGATTCATAATGTACCCGAGCAACATGCCTTCTTGTATGCCACGAACGCACTTGTTCGGGTTCAGCTTCATCTGGTACTTATCCAACTGGTCAAATGTTTAGCTCAAATCAGCTATATGGTCAGCAACTTTCTTACTTTTGGTCAATATGTCGTCGATGTACACCTCCATATTTTTACCAATCTTCTCTGCAAACACCTTGTTCATCAGCTGCTGATATGCAGCACCTGTATTCTTAAGACCAAAAGGTATAACATTGTAACAATATGTTCCTCGTGGAGTAATGAAAGAGGTACTTTCCCAGTCTTCTGGCTTCATTTTAATTTGATTGTATTCGAAGTATGCATCCATGAAGCTTAGCAATTCATTCCACGAAGTTGCATCAACTAGCTAATCTATCCTGGGTAGAGGGAAATGATCTTTTGGGCAAGCTTTATTCAGGTCTGTAAAGTCCACACACATTCTCCATTTGTTGTTCTTCTTCTTTACCATCACAACATTAGCCAACCAATCAGGATATTTGACGTCTTCAATGAAAGAATCTTTTTGCATCTTTTCCACTTCTTCTTGAGTAGCCTGGTTCTTCTCCGTACTAAAGACTCTTCTCCTTTACTTCACTAGTCTTATCTCCTTGTTGACATTTAGCTCGTGACATAAGAAGGTTGGGTCTATCCCCGGCATATCCTTATGACTCCATGCACATACTTGTTTTCTTTGCTTTAAAAATGCTACCAGCTCTTGCTTCAATACTGGATCAAGTGAAGCACCAATCTGAGTTGTTCTTTTGGTTGCTCGCCATCCAGAATAATACTTTTTGTTGCCTCCATGACTTTGCCTTTAATGAGCTCCATTTCATCTCTTGGGTCTAAGGTTTCAATCTCAGACCCATCCACTTGGTAAGTAGTAGTTTTCTTCCTGGCATCCTCCAATTCTACTTACTCGGCAGATGAGTAGTAACATTCCCGAGCTACTTTTTGATCGCCCTTCACAATTCCAACCCCAAAGTTGGTCAGGAACTTTAAACACTGATGTACAGTGGATGGAATTGCTTCAAACTTTTTCGACCCTACTCTCCCCATGATTATATTGTAGGCTGATTGGACATTTTTATCCATCACAAAGAAGCGTACTTTTTTTGAACTGCAAGCAGGCCAGGTACCAATCAACATGTCCAACTTGATCATCCCCAGCGAAAAACCTTTTTCTCCAGAGAACCCAATTAGGGGTCTGTGATATGGCTCTAATTGACCAAGTTTTAAGTTCAAACTATCAAAGCAAGGATAGAACATGATGTCTATCGAGCTACTATTATCCACCAGTACTCTTGAGATGATGACGTCCTTCATTCTCATTTTAATCACTAGAGAATAATCGTGAGGATACAAAACGCCTTCCATATCATTTTTGAAAAAACTAATGACCATCTTATCTTTGTTAACCTTCCTCGGGCGATCTTCTTCTGATAGATTTATCCACTGTATATAGGAACAATCTTGTGCCTCATTGAGGTAAGCTTTTCTCTCAGCGGTATGATCACCCCCTCCTGCATCTCCACCTATAATCATGTTATAATCAAATGAACCAAAACAAATTGAAAATACCTCACGCTCAGGTTTTCTTGGCCTTTTTGGGAGTTTAGGGTCATCTTCATGGTCCCTTTTCTTATCGTCTCTTGGTCAACAAGGAGATTTGGACCTCTGCTGAGCTCTGTTGTTGGTCCTCCCACCATTCTGGCGACCAACGTACTTGTTCAACTTTCCTTGTCTAATGAGTGACTCAATCTCATTCTGGAGAGCTACACACTGCTTGGTCATGTGACCATGATCCTTATGGAACTCGTAATACTTAGATTTATCCCTTCTTTCGGGAGCTGTCCTCAGCTTTTTTGGCGAATTCAGTTCCTCACTGTTCTTGATCTCTTCCAGAACGTGGTTTATATCCACCTTTAAGGGAGTATAATTTGCATACTTCCTCAAGTGATCTAATATTTCTTTGCCTTTCAACTGCTTGCTCACACTGTTATGCGTGTGATCTTTCCTCTCCAATTTACCTTCAACTTTGGTTTTTGCCTTCGCCTCAGCATTCTTCTTCACAGCCATAGCTTCTTAGGCATTTATAATTTGGGCTACTTTAGCCATCAATTCAGCCATGGATTTTGGGGGATCCTTAGCCAAAATGTAGCACAGCTTATCTGGTAAAAGACCACTCATGAGAGTTGTAATGGCTGTCTTTTCCTCATAATCAATGACCTCCAGTTTTTCGTTATTAAAATGAGTGATATAGTCCCTAGTACTTGCTCTTACCTTCTGTCTAACTCTCAACAGATGTGCTACCCTTTTAATCGGCTTTGCACCAAAATAGAAAGTTCCTATAAAGAGGTCCGCCAGTTGATGAAAGGATGCAATCTTTCCCTGAGGAAGGTTGTTGTACCATATCTGAGCGGATCTAGTAATAGTTCCTGCGAATGCTCTACACCTCATTTCGTCTGGGACTGCATAGATATCTGTTGCAGCTTGATACTACTCTATGCGGAGAACAGGATCAGTTTTTCCATCATACTTAGGCGTGACCACAGGAGCCTTAAACTTTGATGGTGTGGGGAAATCCACAATTGCTTGTACAAATGGAGATCCTTTGATACAGGTTCTTTGGAGAGGGTTTTTGGCCTTAACCATTTCCCCTAACATGTCTTCTAGTCTTTGAATAGACCCTTTCCATGCACTATTGCCAGCCTCTTATATGTTTATATTCACACGAGAAACAGATCATGGGGAATTATCCTCTTGGGATCTTTCTGTATGAGCTACAGGCCTGGGATATGGATGTGACTGGGTTGATCCTTACCTTAAATCATTTGGTCATTGAGAATTTCTCGATGCAATTCGAGGAGGATTTATGTTCCTCCTAGGGCCCAAACGATCGAAAGGAGAAACTCTGCTCAACCTTTCCAGAGCGCTTGTTCGTTCTGTAAATAGAGTAACATATTTTTTAGAATCTAAAATTCTTATAGGATAAGTTAAGCCAGGGTGATAAGATGGATCACTTGAATTCTCAGCTTGATGGAGTCCAGTGTGTCTAGATCGTGAAGATGGTGGACGCATGCTTTTACGAACGCTTCGTTGTCCTGACTAGGTAGACGCTCCATTTTGAATAGTCTGAATGAACTCTCGCATGGTCTCCTGCATAGCCGTTTTTCCCCTGGCTAAGCTAGTTAGGATTCTCGTGATATCGTTTGCATTTGGAGGAGCGGAAAGGTTAGGAGGATTCCCATCATTGTTCCTGTTGCTAGATTCTAGGATATCAGCTATTTATGATAAGTTTTTTGTGAAAATGCTACGTATAGACGTTCCCATAGACGGCAAAAATCTGTTGATGTAAAAAACTAGACTTGATCTAATTATTTAATCACAGATAAATATGAATAAAGAAATAAGACAAGGGATTTTTAAAGTGGTTCAACCTTAATGAAATGGCCTACGTCCACTGTCTTGTTTTGCTGGGTGTTTTGCCTTAATTTTGATTATGTTTGATTATGATAGCTTACCCTGCCATGAGGGTATTACAATGTATTTATAGCCCTTGGGCTGTCAGTATGAATAGACAATATGCCATCATTAAATGGGCATATACATCTGTATATGGTAAGAATATTCATTGAATCTGTCTTGGTCATTTAATCATTCCCAGATAGTTGCTCGATAGACTGAGTAGCTCAGTACGCTGAGCAGCTCGGCACTTTAAGTTGCTCGTTACATATATTTATGCCATGTCGGATGACATGTGTCTTAACATAACTGGTCCACATCAGATGACTAATTTTTGTATCAAGAATCATAATCATATGTAAAGTCATAATCATATATGTTACTTTTAATCACAAGTAATATTCAGTATAAATCACATATTACTTTATTCTCAAGTAATATCTAAATTCGGATTCATTTTCAATTATCCCACAATTAATTCTAATTAATCCCATTTTAAAAGTTATTAAAATACAGGGTGTTACATTTATCAAGTGAGAATTATAACAATTATTGGACTGTGAGCATCCCCTCAATATTTTAGGTTTACTCGCTCATTTTCTATTTTGTCTTGAGGTTGCTTGTTGAGCACGCCATCGCCTTTCTTATGTAGGCAGTGTGTTTGTTTCTTTTGGGCTTACTCGCTATGAGCCCCCCTCGCCAATATTCTACCTTGGCTCATTTATTGGTTTGGACCCCTTGTTGTGGATCCCTCATCTAATCAATTCCTTTTTTTATCTTTTAATGTTTGGGGCCACTCATTGTGGACCCACTCACCAGACCATTCATGTTGTCTTTCTTAGCACTTTGAGCCACTCATTGTGGACTTACTCGCTAAACCTTATAATGGCCTATTTTGGGGTTTGGGACACTCGTTGTGGACCCACTCACCAAATCTCTTATTTTATCTTCCTTCTCGAATTGGTTCACTCGTTGTGGACCCATTCGCTCGCCTGTGTGCCCCCTCGCACCAGTAGGCCTGCTTGTGGATAGTTGAGTGGGTACCCCTCTATAAAAATTCTTGGGGGAAGACAATAGTTTATACAGCACCAGCACCATTAACCCAGTATTAAAGATTCATCACGGGACCAATGACATGTTTTTCTCCGGTTTCAAGATCAACCCACTTCCCATCCCAGCAGGGGACAACTTCAAAGACTGAGTATGTCTAAAGCACAACCTTTATGGCAGCATCAGTGTAATTCAGATGTTCAAGTATATGCACTTCATAGCCGAAATAGGCCAAGGATGATTCAAGAAAGGAATCCTTGAGCCCAAAGTCCTAAAAGAAGCCTTTCCCCCATGTTACCTGGGCTACCAACCATCACCAGCAGAACTCAAAGCACTCTACCGATTGCGACCAAAAATAAGCCTAGAGAATGAAAGGACTATTCTGGGAGACTCTCTCAACGAAATATTTATCAAGGAGGGTGGAGACTTCCCCTTCCGTGGATTCTAGAAACCATGGTGTGATCCTGTTGATAAGAAGTTGAAATCAGGGCTGCAGATCTTCTTTCAAGACAATAACATTTGGGATGAAGACTGAAAGCATGAAGCGCAACCTTTCACCGAGTAAACATGGCAATTACTGAGGACTCTAAGGAAAGTGACTCCAAAGAATCCTTCGACTTACAAACACTAGGGTTAAGTCTCTACATGATCCCCTGAGATGTCACGTCGTCGGACCTGTCCACTCAGATCACAGTTGATGATAAGCCTCTCCTAAACTGACAAGCTTTCCTTGTTCACTACACCAAAAACACCAATTTGGCACACCTTGATATTAAAAATCTGACACAGTTTAAAGCTGTGCCAAATTCTAGCACAGTTTAATGATAATCTGGCACATTTTAAAACAGTGCCAAATTTTGGCACTGTTTTTAAGTGTGCCAAAATTAAGTACACTTGACTAAAATATAAATACTAAAAATTATTTGACATTTCATTTGGAGCCATCTAAATTTTCATCCACTTCGCTCTCTCGCTCACACAAAAAGACTATACGGAACTATGGCAAAATGAAAACCCATTTACGTTCTCTCACTCTCACTTTTACTCTTACTCTCACCCAACACTAAAAACCCTATGAAAAATCGGCGCTTATTCTCTACCGGCGCCGTTGTGCTGAGTTTCCCCCTTCGCTGACCTCCTCCCGCCTCCATTATTTTATTTCCCTCAGCCATCCTCCCTCCGTTTTTTCCCCATCTCTATTAATTTTCGGAGCTGAACAGATCCTTTTCTCTTATCCTTAATCTGCTTCATCTTTGTCTTACATAAAACTCCACCTTGCTCATAACTTACCCATTGGTGTTCCCCTGCCCTGCCACCGCCGTGAAAACATTAAACTGATTAGGGTCTTTTTGTCGATACGTAGGCCCCCAACTGGGTTATGGGGCTGTGGATGTTTTACACATTGAGGTTTATTAATTTTGCATATTTAAAGTTTATACCTATTTATTTATATTAGAGTTTTACACTCAATCCGTTATATATTAATTGTTGCTAAAAAAAATGTTTTCTTTGAATATGTAGGTTGTCGTGCAGAAGGTGCTGGAAGATGGTGGAATTCAGAAATTAATGTGGCTCATGGTATATTTGCAATTTTTTTGGTTAAATGAGTCTAAAGACTTATATTACTATATTTGACTATTTTGGACAGTTTGAATGTTTTGGGGAGAAGTTATTTTGGACATAATGGATGTTAGGGTTATAGAAGTGCTAATTTTTGTATGTTTGATGATATCAAAAGTGCTCATTTTGGACAGAATGTTATGGTTGTGTAATATATAATTTTGTGATCGTAGAATTATTGAAATACATTGAATTGGAATGAATTAGATTGGATTGGATTGGATTGGATTGCATTTCATAAAATGGTGTATAGATTGGACAAAATCTGAGTCTAAATTCGATCTGATCCAATCCAATTTTGATTAAATATAGGCAAAAGTCATATAGCCATTTTAGGTTTTCATTTTTTTTGAGTTTTGGGTAGGAGATATGTTGTATCCTGCTTATACACACCGTCCCATTTTGGGCTGGAAGTAATGTTTTTATTTTTTGATTTCAGGCATCTCTCCCATGGATTCAGTTATCAACACGGTGGATTTGCATTTGGTTGTGCACTCTTCTTATATTGGTATTTGTTTAATTTTAATTAACTTACACCTGAAATTTAATAACTGTTTTCTTATAAGGCATCTCTACATTGGAATTCCATAAGCGTCGGGTAACACAATTAGTGTAGAATATATGATATGTTAGTATTTCTCCGCTATTGATAGTCATAGAGTGGTTTATGATGCTTAATTATCATGGAAATTGTATGCACTAGTTGATAGTTACCTTAGACTTGTTGACCATGGGATATCCACATGCATGTCACATGTAAATTGAACACGTGGTGAATGTGAAAATCGAATTCGCTGCATTTCAAACTGCAGTAACTCGACAACAATTTCAAAACAAAGTTGTTAAGAGACAATTTTATGTCGAACTTGACTAGGCAAAAATTATCTTCATAATCATACTCGTGTCTAATACTGCAGCTAATTATTCCTTGTTCATACGATAATCTAGTACCTAATCCCCCCTGAACGGAAAAAAGATCTTGTCATTGATATACACTTTTGAGTCCCCCCCCCCCCCCAATATAACAATATCATGTGCCTCTCTTATACTGAATTGTTTGCATAAAGCTTGTGTACCCTGTTAAGCTATTATATTGTCCTGTGTCTAAAAGCATGCTGCTAAACATTATGGATTTCCATAGAGGATCAATGATATGCAAGTTGTGTCCTTGTTTTGTTACAAGTCATGATATTTGCCAACTCCTTATCTCAAATTTTGGAGGTATTTTGAGAATATGACGATAATTTGGAAATATCTAGATTAGGCTTAAAAACAAGCCGTTTGAGGGTGAAACCCCAAACCATCCCCAAACGACCCCGTAAGAGGCATGAACACCTCGTACGGGACCAATGTAACTTGTAGGAACTGATCGCATAGTCGCGGGACTCCCGGTTTGAGAATAGGAGGATAATTTAAAAATATCTAGATTAGGCTTAAAACAAGCCATTTGAGGGTGAAAATCCAAACTAGTCTCCAAAGGCCCCAAAATAGGCACGAACGCCTCGCACGGAACCGTTGTAACTTGTAGGAACTGACCGTGTAGTCAAGATGATAATTTTAAAATATCTAAATTAGGCTTAAAAACAAGTCGTTAAAGGGCGAAAACCCAAACTAGCCCCCAAACGGCCCCAGAAGAGGCACGAACGCCTCGCACAGGACTAATGTAACTTGTAGGAACTGACCGTGTAGTCACGGGTCTCCCGATTTGAGAATATGACGATAATTTAAAAATATCTAGATTAGGCTTAAAAACAAGCCGTTAAAGGGTGAAAACCCAAACCAGCCCCCAAACGATCCCGTAAGAAGAACTAACACCTCACACGAAACCAATGTAACTCGTAGGAACTGATCAGCTAGTCATAACTTGTGTAAGATTTTCAATTTTAGAATATAATAATAATTGCAACTCCTATATGTAATTTTTTAGCTTGAGTAAGATTTTTTTATAAATTACTTGGTTACTAATATCGTCTCTTTTTTGTATCCTATTTTTTTTGCAAGATAATATTTTATCGTTATCATTTATTCACGTGGAACACGCGGAGAAGTCAATGGATTACAACAAGGGGTTTATTTATTTAATGTCGTTAATATTCATGATTCTATTTTTTGTGATATGGTCGTACGGGCTTTTGTAGTTTTATTGTTAACTTTTATGTCCGTGTGGGCTTTTGTAAGTTTATTGTTATATTTTGTGGCCGTGCGGGCTTTATATTACACAGGTTTTATATTAGCATGTTTTAGAATGTCCAGAAAATAGAGGAAACTCTGCCCAATTTTTTTCGGACTGTGAACTAATAAAGACTTGTAATATTTTGTAGTTTGTATGTACATTAGTCTATCAACAACGTGCCAGATTTGCAATTTGTGAATTTTCTTGTTTTCAAATAATTATTTTGTTTTCTTTTATCCAAAAATTTGGCAGAGCTCAAAACCGTGCCAAAAGTGTATCAAATTTTGGCACGGTTTTGAACTGTGCCAAAAGTTTATCAAAATATGCTCAATCTGGCATAGTTCAAAACTGTACCAAAAGTACGCCAGAAATATCAAAATCTGGCACGGTTTAAAAGTAGGCCAGAAGTGTTCCTGTTTGGTCAAATCTGGCAAACTTTTAAACCGTGCCAGAAAAAAATGGCCATTTTGGAATACCTGATTCTAGCACAATTCAAAACCGTGCCATATTCGATCTGGCACAGTTTTAAACCGTGACAGATTCCTATTTTTGGTGTAGTGGTTCAGCCTGCTCAAGTTCAGACCAACCCTGTTGTTTATCTTATTTAAGTCTTTGCACCTGTTTTTGTTTCTCCTTTTTCTGATATGAATGTAACTGAGACCTCTTTTGACGAGGTTCTCAACATTGTTATCCCTAAAAATGAAATAAACGATGATTTTAAGTATCTTTTTGTGCCTTACACTAATTGCATTGATTCTAATCAAAATTTTGATGATGATGATTTTTGAAATGAGAAATTCTTAAATGATCTTAATAAGAAAATTAATAAGCAATATAACCACGTTTAAACTAATTATGATAAAACTATTATTAACCTTGGTTTTAGTAGCCATCGGTGCAAGATTAGGATAGGGTCCACTTAACAAACACGAGGGGGGCAATTTGAATAACTGTTGAAAGATTTCATGGACATCCTCACATGGCCTTATGATGGCATGCCTGACATTGACCCAGAGATAGCCCAGCACAAAATCCCGACATTCTCGAAATGAAAACTTGTTAAGCAGAAGTTGAGGAAAATCCAAACGGAATGGTCACTCAAAGTCAAAGAAGAGGTAGTCAAGCATCTAAACGTGGGTTTCATTCAGATGGTCTAATAACCTACATGGCTTGTCAGCATAGTCCCTATGCCAAATTCAGGACGAAAATTCTGCATCTGCATTGACTATCGGGATTTGAACAAATCATCCCTAAAGGACAATTATCCTTTACCCAACATCGATATGATTGGGATAATTCGGACAGCCACACTCTAAAAGTCATTTATCTATGGATTTGTCGGTTATAACCAGATCAAGATGCACCCTGACCACCAGTAGAAAATTACCTTCATTGCCCCATTGGGAACTTTCTGTTATATTGTCATGACATTCAGACTCAAAAGCAACGGGGATACCTACTAAAGGGTTGCCATAATCATCCATCATGACCTTATTCATAAAGCGGTCGAAGTCTATGTGGATGACATGATCATCAAGTCTAAGACTCAGGAAGGGCATATTCCCGCCCTCTAAAAGTTCTTCGAGCGATTGCGATAGCACCAGGTGTGGATAAATCCACATAAGTGCATTTTTGGCATCACAAAGGGAAAACTTTTAGGGCTCATGTTCATCCAGAAAGGAATGGAAACATACCTTGCTAAACGGAAAGCCATACTCGAATTCCCACCACCCCGGGTGAAGAAGGAAGTCCGAGGATTTCTGCGTAAATTATAATACATCAGTCGGTCCATCAGCCAACTAACCTCTTTTTGGGAACCTTTCACTCTTCTTCAGAAGGATTAAACTATGGTTTGTAATGAGGCCTGACAAGAAGCCTTTGCCTAACTTAAGAAACACATCACCTAACCTCCGGTTCTCATGCCTCTATAGCCAGGTCTCCCCCTCCTCTTATACTTGATCGTCATGGATACCACAGCACGGAATTTACTAGCCCAATACATCAAAGAATCCTGTAAGGAAAGAGCCATTTACTATGTCAGTCGAAAACTGACCAGGTACGAAACTAATTACACTGCTTTAGAGAAAGCATGTTGCCTTAGTCTGGGTTACACAGAAGTTACGGCACTACGTGCTTGCGTTTCCCATCAACTAGTATCCCGAATGAATCCCATCAAATGCCTGCTTGAGAAATAAATTATGTCGAGCCTAACGGCCCATTGGTCAATGTTGCTAGCTGAATTTGATATTGTGTACATCAAATAGAAAGCCATGAAGGGAAGGGCCATCTCCGACTACCTTGTCGGTTATCCTATGGAAGGAACCAATGTTTGGGTCACTGAATTTCCAGATGAATACATTCTCTGCACCTCTTAGGAGAATCTTAGGTGGCAGATGTTCTTTGATGGTGCTTCCAATAAGAAAGGGTATGGCATTAGGATACTCTTTATTGCCCCTGATGACTCTCATACCCCCATTATCATCAAATTAGACTTCTCTTGCACCAATAATATGACTATATATGACGCATACACTATAGGCCTGAAGATATCCCTCAAGAAAGGAATCAGGCACCTAAACATTTACGGAGACTCTTCCCTCATTTTTGACCAAATCCTCAGATAATGGAAAGTTAAAGACGAGAAGCCCCTACCCTTACACACCCACCTAGAAGAGTTGGCCTCCCAATTTAAAGATGTCACCTTATACTACCTTCCTCGTACAAAGAATAATCTAGCTAACAACCTTGAAACTTTTGCCTCTGTGGTTGATATGCTCGAGGGAATAATAATGGCCCCTTTCTTATTTCAAAAATAAGGTGTGCCTACTCACTGCTACCACATTGAGCTCATCATCGAAGAAGACTCCGACATGGTCGGGTTATTATATAATGGCATTTTGCGCCTCCTTAAACATGGTATATATCCCCGAGATGCAGATAAGAAAGATCGTGTGACCCTTCGTAAGCTCGTAGCCCAGTACATCATCTGGGATAAAGTAATTTTAAAGAGAAACTTTGATGGAACCCACTTACATTGAATTGCATAGACTAATATTAAAGGAATGATGCAGAAGATCCATAGAGGGGAATGCGGGCCCCGAATGAATGGTCGCATGCTTGCCAAGAAGGTCATCCTTCAAGGGTACTATAAGACTACCATAGTTCAAGAATGCACTATCTATGTTCGAACATGCCTCAAGTGCCAACAGTTTGCCAATCTCTAATGCTTACCTCCTCGAAATTTGTACAACATAACCTCTCCCTAAACTTTATCCACCTGGGGCATAGACATCATAGGGAATGTCACTCCCAAAGCTTCTAACGGTCATGAGTTCATCCTGCCTCCATTGACTACTTCACTAAATGGGTTGAAGTTTGGTCATACGCAGTGAGGAATGCCAATAAAGTGGTCAAGTTCGTTATAAAGAACACCATTTATCGATACGAGATTCCCCATGAGTTAGTATCAAATAATGGACTCCATTTTGAAGCCGAGCTCACAAAACTGATCGACGAGTATGAAATTCAGAAACACGAGTCTTCTCATTACCAACCCCGAACCAATGGCACTACAAAGTCGTCGATAAATCCTCAAACTCATCATCAAGAAGACGGTCGAAAGTTATAGAGACTGGGTCGACCAGATCCCATATGACCTCTAGGGCTATATCACTTCCATTAGAATACCTAATGGGGTTACCCTCTATTCTCTAGTATACGGCATGGAAGCAACTCTCCCCATTGAGCTAGAGATACCTTCCTCGCGCATCATCCTTGAAAGAATGGTCAGTAAAGAAGACTGGAATTAGAATCGATGTGATGAACTCTCACTCTGAGATAAAAAGAGACTTAAGGCTCTATACCACATACAAGGGTACCATCTTCGAATAGCGCAATCATTCAATAAAAAAGTCAAGGACCACGGTGTACAGGAAGGAGACCTTGCCCTCAAAGAGATTGTAGAACCCATTTGGGACCCCAAAAAGAAGTTCAAACATAATTGGAGAATCCCCTACATAGTAAGAAAAATCATGTTAGGCAACGCCTTTAAGCTTACAAGATCTCGATGGAGAGGAGATGGCGCATCCAGACAATCTGAATCGTCTCAAAATATTCTACCCTTAAATCGAATTCTCGACGCACTACGACTCTTATCATGCCCCTTCTATTCTAAAAAAATTCTCATTTCCCCTACCCAGAACTATGTGGGACATGATCCTCTCAAAACATTTCTTTTCAAAATGAAACTCATGAAATTTTTAAAGCCCCCAGACGTACGTAGGCGGTCCATGCGATATATATGGGCAGAGTCCTTTCTTTTTCACAAAATGCTATTCTTTTCTAACCCCCGAGAATGGCGGTCCATCTCATCATTCATGTGTACAAAAGGACTATGTATGCCTTAGCGATTGGTATAGATAGTTTAAAATGCAAAACTTATCAAAAGGCACAATAAAATACGATCAAAATCATTTTTATTTCAAGTTAAAAAAATAAAGTTGTTACAAGAAATATCAGTGGATGGACTCAAATAGACCACCCCCTTCAACTAAAAAAACCATCCTATAAAAAAACATATGCAGTCCCTACCAAATCCCTACCAGGTTCACAAAAACTACCTCCAGCTTCATAGGAAAACCCTAAAACATACCAGATACCAACACAAGTCACCCCAAACATAAATTTCCCCAGCTTCACTTAAACTACCCCCAGCTTCACTTATACTACCCTCGACTTCCATAAGGCCCTGCCTCGTCATCATTACCTTCTTCTGGAGGTCCCGAGGACTCCCACTAGGATTAACGCTCGAAATGAGCTCCATGCAGCTGTACGCCTTGACAAGTTTGGCCGAAATCACAACATCCTCCTCCCTGGTGTTAAGTGAGATAAGACACATTTCCTCAATCTCCTCCTCTAAAATCTTTTCGACTACTCCCTTCCACAGCCACCTCAGATAGTCCCCAAACACATGCCAGGCCCTTTCGATAGATTGTGATGGATGGATAGACGGCCAGCGGCACTGACACAAGGGTCCCAATATCATCCGTAAAGACTCAGGCAGGTCCTCTACCGGGAAGAAGTTAATTATGCGAGGAAGCACTATTTGTTCCCACCCCACTTGGTGCAAAATCCGCCAAAGAAAATAGAAGGATGTTTGGCAAAGGCCAACCAGTCATGCATACCGATAATCTTTTAGCTGTAAAATGGGTTGCAAGTCCCCCCACTATTGTACCAAACAACGAACAAATTGGGCTTCGTAATCAATGAACCAATAAACTCAATCTTTTATTAAAGGTCCAAAATTGAAAAAAAAAGACCGAATGAAGAAATTAGGCATGCCCGACAAGGGATACTTGAAAGGGGCCACCCGATAAAAATCTCTCAAAAAGACACATGAATAGTATCACAAGGCTTCCTCTCAAAAAATTGGAAAGACCCTCCTTCCAAGCATCAAGACCATTTAAGGTCTCCACCAGCACCACCATTAAATGACTACGGTGGTAAGACATCCATGCCACTATTATAGCCACATGAGGCTCGGTCATCAAGTCATCAATAACAGCCTCGCAATTTTGGCCCAAAGCAACAGTTCAAGCAAAAACCAAAATCAGAAAAGCTCATCTAGCGCACTGAGTGCATAATCGTCGGGAGGAGGATATTGCCTCTACGGACCTAAGATCGAGCCGTTGAGAGAGAGATATGAAGTAACTCAGCCAAATATACCCTGAAGAGTGCGCTTGCGTTCAAATTAAGAAATTATTTATTAAATCTCAGTTTTTCAATTAAATCCTAAAACATACATCTTCGTGTGATTGAAATCAATATGATCATGTAAGAACAGTCAATCACAAACAAAACACACAAATGAGGAAAAATCCCCCAAAGGGGCAAAACCTTTTTATTTTCACTATAATTTATAAGAAACGGTTACACGGATTACAATAAAAATAAGAGTGACATACGAAATACCCTCAAGTGTCGATTTCGATGTCGTCGACTGGAATCTCCCGCAAGAACTCTAGGTGGGCAACAATGAAGAAGAAGACGGCTTCTCCACAAAATACTCTAGATGAGTAGTAAACGATCATCTTGAAGGTTTAACAATTCACATACATAGATGGGAGTGTTTATGTGAATAAAGAAGGCATAAAACCTTAAAAAGTGAAGTCTGTTTTCTGGGTTATTAATCGCAAAAATCGTGTGTGAAAAAGACTTAGACAACGTGTAGAAAGTGACCAGATATTTATACAAAAATCGAGGCAGCGGCGGCGTTCGAACGAGATCAGCATGTCGTTCGAACGAAGGTCAGGTTTCGCTCGAACGAGATCGCGCGAAATGCCTACCTCGCGCGAATGACAGTGCTATGTCGTTTGAACGAGCTCGTCGACCGAGGCACTCCACTTCTACACTTAGAAAAAATTCTACTTTTGATAAAAACAAATTAGACTTCGAAAAAATATTTTTCTAAAAAATTCCCAAATATTTATGCAAAAATAAACAACTCCAATAAATCATTTTACCAATAAAGCGTAGTGGAGTAGTGGGAACGGTTGAGCAGCACGTCACATGAAGCATGATGCACGTGTGAAGATGATAAATGCATGGATTCGGATCAAGGCCGTCGTTGATGATCGTGTTGACATGCCGAATGTAGCAGTATCAGACATACATACTATGATCTCGGAAAAACAGAAAATTCCTAGATTCCACCCCGAACATTTATAAAATTATGTCCTTACAAATCTCCCCCTATGTCTATGCCGATACATACATAAAAAATCCGAATTATGCTATCCCCATAAAACAAATGACAGATAAGATAATATCCCCATTAAATCCTCAAACTGAGAATACTAAATGGCATGTCTTCAATCAAACTTCAACATCTTCAAATCTTCAGCTCTTCAGAAACTCCCAAAGCTTTTCTCATCAGGGTGTGCAATCCAATGAATATCACTTTTGTACCTACACACATGAGATAAAGCAGATACTCGTGACAAGCAACAGTTTGAAATATAATGATATGCAAAAATCAAAGATCAATTAAGCTTAAGAAAATCATTGATAAATCAGATACCCGTGACAAGCAACAGTTTGAAATATAATTATATGCAAGAATCAAAGATCAATTAACCTTAAGCAAATCATTGATAAATCAACAAAATTCTCCCCCATAATTCATTCTCCCCATTTTTATGATGTCCCCAAATAGAAATATATGAGAAGCATAAATATGAAAAATGTCACATGGCAAACAACTTTCTATTTTTGAATTTTTCAAAAATTTTCACACAAAATATACAACAAAGAATCACACCATGAAAGAACACAAAAACAACCAAGTCGATGATAACGTAAATGTAGGGGTGTGACTAAATTCGATACGAAAATCAATGAATACAAACATGACATATGTGCATGATAAATATCGGATACTCCTAACAAATGAACTCAACATCTTCCTTAGGTGTAAAATGATGGAAATATGAGACATTGACTCAATCAAATGAGCAAATCAAAGCTCAAAGTGATTTCCACACGAATAACGTCCAAAACGATTTAATGCTTTTTCAGGACTTTCAAGGAAGTGCAAATCTGTTTAAATTCTCCAACCAAACTCCCTGAGATTTATATTTTGAATAGAGGTGATCTAAATTCTCAAACTTTGGAGAATTGATGGTGAAATCTAATGGCCCATATTTGGCATATATTGATTTTTATTGCCTTTAATTTTTTTTCGAGCTCTTTTAACCTCTTTGGACCCCGACTAATAAAATTTCTCAATTTTTTAGGTCCATTTAAACGGTGGCTTAGTCGCCGAGGATAGATAATTACTGATTAGGTATAAATTCTTCCCAATTTATCCCTTGATTTAGTTACTTTTAGCACCTCGAACAACGTAATTAATTTAATTTTATCTCATAATCTTGCTACTGACTTATCCTAACGAGTACACCAAGTTTCTGGTATTTCGTACTAATTTTGCAGGTATTTAATGATTAAAAACGAAAGAAAGAAATCGGAAGAATCGAGAAAGGCAAGAAGGAAAGTCAAAAGGGAAAAAGTGTAATTTTTACCCGAATTCGGATGAGGCACCTAAAGAGAAGTTGAAGATATCAAGTTCATGAACACATAGGAAGAAAAGGCACCTCAATCGGAGTCCTGGAACAAAAGTTATGAGTAGTCAAAGTTGGAGAAAAAAGTCAAAGAGGCAGACCGATCCGCAGGAAGGTCGGACCGGTCCGCGGTGCTACACTCAAGAAGACCCCGGGTCGAAAGCAAACTGAAGAGGGAGGAAAAATAAATGAACTGACCGCCACAGACCGGTCTGCCCCAGAAATAAAAGAACCGGTCCGCATTCAAGGCAAACTGATCCGCATAAGCCCCGAACCGGTTCGACTATCGAGATTTTAATTTCTTATCCTTCTCCTATGAAGAGTCCTAGTGTAGCTAAAACTCCTGAAATTTTGAAGGGTATATAAACCCATTTTATTATCGTTTTTAGTACGGAGAATGAATATAATTTTCCCTTCATTTCCATAAAGCCCTAGTTTAGAGATAGTTTACAATTTTAATTTCAAGATTGAAGGTCATTCAGATTTCTGTGATTCCAAGTGTTCTTAATTACTGCTTTTGCTGCTTTGGTAAGATTAGGAGTTATTTTTCTTCAGTCAAAATCCTTTCTACATCATTCCACAAATTTTCCTTAGTTTAATCATGGTTTTTTGCAATTCAAAAGTTATTTTCATTATTTTCAACATGCTAGGATAGATTTTCTAAGGTCGGGATACATGAACCCAACCTGATGTGATAGTTGCATGTGTATAAAATTAATCCTCTAAATTTAGTGATTTATTATGACCGTATTACGTAGGAACACGACAATTGTAGATATTTGGATCTCGTTTGCTTCCGGGTAACCGGGATGCTTTAGAATACAATTCGAGTGTAACTATCGCGATACCGATTTACTCGTCCTCTGATTAAGTATGGTGCGGGCTTGAACCTCATATACGTAATGCTTGGGAGTACTAAATTCTGGGTCTAATTAATCATTTAAATTTACGATTAGTAGTATACCTGCAATACACTAGGGTTGGAGGATTGTATTCCCGTCTTGTTTTTCTTCATCACATAGTTTAAAGTTCAAATCAGTATTAATCAGTATTTTAGGTAAATTAGTATAATTGCACCTTTTCATAATTTCATAAATGCATTTAGTGTAGTTTTTCTACAAACCAATCATTTTTTCCTTTCCTTTAGAGTCAGAGTTAGGATTTCTTTGTCTATCCAACGTCGTCACAATTCTATTGTCCTATTTCCCTGTAGATACGATCCCGACTTACCGGGTTTATTACTAACGTGACAGGCTTGCACTTGAGCCTAGAGTGAATGCACATTAGAGACACTTCCTGATTCACGTCAAGTTTTTGGCGCCGTTGTCGGGGTCTTAGGTAGACTTAGGATTACATCGAGTCAATCTAAAGCTTTGACCAAAAATTTCAAAAAATCCAAAAACATATAAAAATTTCAAAAAAATCCAAAAAAGATTCATCACCATCTCTCATAAGGTATTAATGCAAAATTTTGAACTCACTCCCACACCCCATAATACTCCAACCAGCATTCACGAAAATCCAATCGTTGAGTACAACCCCGATAGCCCTCACACTCCTAACGCGCCACAATTCTAGATTCCACCTCCCACACCGTCACACTCAATCTCAAACAACACTCCGTTTCCCTTCTTAGGACACACCTCCGAGCACACTTCGAACACACCAAGTGAGGATACCGAGTCTTCAAGAGAGAGAGAAATGTCGCAACACGGTAGTGTAGCTGCCGGTGCGGAAGAGGCCCCATATCGCCCGCTGAGAGAAATCTTATATCCCTAGCGCACTGTCACTCCGGGATGCATTATACTCCCGTATAATTCTGGGCAATTTCATTTTAAAAATGGGATGATCCAGATGTTACCCAATTACCATGGTATGGATTCTGAAAAGCCATATCTTCACATTAGGGAATCTGAGGATGTGTGCGATACTCTTAATGATCAAACTTGCACACAAGAGGTGATTCGCCTCAAACTCTTCCCCTTCTCGTTTAAGATAAAGCTAAGATATGGCTATGGTCTTTACATCCAAGATCGATTCCATCTTGGAACGAGTTGCAATCCAGATTTCTCAAGAAATTATTTCCACCACATCGAACAATCTCCATAAAGGCTCAAATTCAAGCGTTCAGACAATCAGAAAATGAGCCATTTCATCGATATTACGAGCGTTTCAATGAGTTAGTTACTTCATGCCCCCATCATGGATTTGATATAGCGCAAATCATATCCTTTCTCTATAATGGGTTGAATCTTAACTCCAAGCAACTCGTTGAGACCATGGTAGTGGTCCGTTTGTCGACTTAGATGCCCACGATGCTGAGCTTCACCTGAGGTATGTTGCCGAGACTACCCAATCCTGGGATACATCTGATCCTAATGCTCAAAATCAAAATCGTCAAGTAACCACCACTCCAGCGGCGTCCGGGATATTTCACGTAGATAAGAATTCTATGACGGACAGTCGATTAGATACGCTTGAGAAAGTATTTCGAGACCTATGTGAGCTATATAGAAGAGGACCAACTGTATCCATATAAAACCCCATCGAGAAGGTGTGTGCGATTTGTGAGGCGGGTCATTCAACCGAGGAATGCCCGACTATACCCGCCTACAAAGTGATGCTTAAGGAGCAAGTTAGTGGTATAAGAGGATTTAAGGGTAATTTCAGTGCACCGCACGGAAATTCTTACAACACTTCATGGAAAAACCATCCTGGTTTTAGCTATGGGCAACAACATGATGCGATGAACCCTACTTCCCATGTTACCCCTCATCCACCACAACACTTTCAACAAGCTCCACACATGCAAGGACATGTGCAAGCACCACCACCTCAAGGAGCTTATATCCCGCCACCGCGGAGAACTCTCGAGGATACTATGAATCAATTTATCAATAGCCAGACTGCAACCAATGCTAGATATGATCGCCTGATTAATGACATAAATACAAGTTTGTCAAAGATACAATCCTCGTTGAGTGTCCAAGAGAAGGGCAAGTTTCCTGCCCAGCGCCAAAGACCTCCCCAAGGTCAAACTAGTGTTAGCTCCAACTCTACTGAACATCAGGAGCAATGTCAAGCTGTGACCACTATTCGTAGTGGGAGAGTCATTGATTTATCACCTCCCCCACACGACATAACGAAAGACAAGGAGATTTAGCCCGGCACGAAAGAGGCCGAAGATGTCCCCTTGAATGAGAGTGACAAAGAGGACGCTAGTGAGCCCGAAGTAGTAGTGAAACCACCCTCTGTGGCACCGTTTCCCAAAGGTTGATTCCTTCCCATAAAGGAAACCCACGTGAGGACGAGCTAGACGTGCTAAAGCAAGTAAAGCTGAATTTACCTTTCCTCGATGCCATTAAGTAAATTCCAGCTTACGCAAAAGTCATCAAAGACTTGTTGACGATAAAGAGAAAGATGAAGGTAAAGAAAAGTATTTTTCTAACACAGAACGTGAGCTCCATACTACTTAATGATCTCCTGCCTAAATTCAAAGATCCCGGTGCACCCACCATTTCCTTCATCATTGGAGAAAATAAAATCGAAAAAGCCTTACTTGATTTGGGAGTAAATGTCAATATCCTCTCTTACTCCATCTATAGGCAACTTGATTTGGGCGACCTCAAGCCCACAAGAATCACTCTCCAATTAGAGGGATCGAACTGTGAAGATCCCACAAGGTATAGTTGAGGACGTGATCGTTCAAGTTGACACTTCTACTTCCCGGTAGACTTTGTCATTTGGGACACGGAGCCTTCCTTCGCCTCGAGAAACCATGTTCCCATCATTCTCGGGCACCCATTTTTAGCCACGGCTAACGCTATCATCAACATTAAGAATGGGCAGATGCAACTCACTTTTGGAAACATGACCTCAGAAACCAACATCTTCCATATAGCCCAACATACGGGGGAAGAAGATGATCTTCACGCGGTGAGCTTCATAGATGAGATAGTAGAGGAGTACTTTGAAGAGAACTATTGTGGATACGCCTTAGGGTCCTGTTTAGTGGCGAGACACGAGAGTGAGGGGACGTACACCGAATTCGAGAGGGAGGTTGGGGAGTTGAGAGAGCGTCGGACGAGGACGCGAGAGATATAAATTGGGTTTCTAGATTCGAGGAGTTACCACCGAGGGATACACGCATGGTTCCCTCCAACGAAAAATTTCTAACCCTCGAGTTGAAGAAACTCCCCTCCCATATTAAATATGCTTACCTAGGAGAGGATGAGACATTTCTCGTTGCTGTCTCCTCTAGCCTAGATGAAGAGCAAGAGGGCAAATTGTTAAAAATTCTGAGAAAGCATCAAAGTGCTTTTGGTTGGAGCATTGATGACTTGAGGGGGATAAGTCCTTTGATTTGCACTCACAAGATCCATCTCGAAGAGGATGTCAAGCCCTCAAGAGAAATGCAAAGAAGGCTAAATCCCAATATGAAAGAAGTTGTGAGAACTAAAATTATCAAGTTATTGGATGCCGGGATTATCTAACCAATCTCAGATAGCAAGTGGGTGAGCCCTATTCAAGTCATCCCGAAGAAGTCGGGCATGACAGTGATTGAGAATGCTAAGGGAGAGCTAGTTCCCCAGCGTACCACCACCGGGTGGCGCGTTTGCATTGATTATCAGAAACTCAATGCGGGAACTAGTAAAGACCATTTTCCCTTACCATTTATTGATCAAATACTTGAGAGAGTAGCGGGCCACCCTTACTATTGCTTCCTTGATGGTTATTCCGGATATAACCATATTGAGGTAGATGTACTTGACCAGGAGAAAACGACCTTCACTTGCCCTTTTGATACGTTTGCCTACAAATGTATGCCATTCGGCTTGTCTAATGCACCCGCAACCTTTCAAAGGTGCATGTTGTGCCTATTTAGTGACATGTTCGAGAGAGGACTCGAAGTGTTCATGGACGATTTCAGCATTTTTAGCACCTCTTTCGATTGTTGTCTAGAAAAACTGGAAAAAGTACTTGTCCGGTGTGTGGAAAAGAACGTAGTGCTAAATTGGGAAAAATGACATTTCATGGTCACCGAGGGAATAGTTCTTGGACACATAGTATCATCCAAGGGAATAGAAGTTGACAGGGCAAAAATAGATGTCATGGCTGATCTTCCCCCACCAAAATTGCTCAAGGACGTGCGCTCCTTCTTGGGCCATGTCGGGTTTTATCAAAGGTTCATTAAGGACTTTAGCGCCATCGCTAGACCCTTAAGCAAACTACTCATGAAGGACACCCCATTCGAGTGGACGGAAGCATGTCAAAGCTCTTTTGAAAAACTGAAAACCATGCTTGTGTCCGCTCCCATCATGCAAGTTTCGGATTGGTCTTTACCATTCGAACTTATGTGTGATGCTAGCAATTATGCGATAGGGGCTATTTTGGACCAAAGAAAAGATAAGCAGGTGCATGTCATCTACTACGCTAGTCAGACTCTCACCGGACCACAACTCAACTACTCTACTACGAAGAAGGAGTTTCTAGCGGTAGTCTTTTCCCTTGATAAATTTTGGCCATACCTTATCGGTTATACCATTACTTGCTTCACCGACCACGCGGCATTGAAATACCTACTTGCAAATAAAGATGCCAAGCCGTGCCTCATAAGGTGGATCCTACTCCTACAAGAGTTCAATCTCTCCATTAAATATAAGAAAGGGGTAGAAAACGTCGTTGTCGACCACTTATCACGGCTTTCGTTCGCCGTACCTAGTGATCCCATACCCATAGACGAATAATTTTCGGATGAGTAACTCTTCGCTGCTTCTCCTTCGCCCTGGTTTGCGAATATAGTGAATTACCTTGTCACGGGAGTCGTCCCTCCCGACTAGACACCGCAAGATAAGAAGAGGTTTATTACTTGGTCACACATGTTTTTCTATGACGATCCTTTCCTTTTTAAATATTGCGCCGACCAAATCATCCGACGATGTGTATTGGATGACGAGATCCCGAAAGTCATCCAGTTTTGTCATTTGGAAGCTTGTGGAGGCCACTTTTCGATGAAAAAGACGGTCGCTAAAATTCTGCAATGCGGCCTCTATTGGACCACAATATTTCGGGATGTGAACGCTGCGTGTAAATCTTTTAATAGGTGCCAACGAATGGGAGCCATTACCCGACGAGACATGATGCCTCTTACCCCCATACTCATCATTGAGATCTTCGACTATTGGGGTATTGACTTCATGGGTCATTTCCCCCGTCCTTTGGTTTCCTATACATCCTTATCGCGGTAGACTACGTTTCTAAATGGGTGGAAGCTATAGCTACCAAGACAAATGACAACAAATTGGTGATAAAATTTTTGCAGGAACACATACTTTCCCGATTTGGTGCACCGAAAGCGATAATCAACGATAATGGCACGCACTTTTGCAATAGTCCATTCAAGAAGCTAATGAGAAAGTATGGTTTCGTTTACAAGGTTGGAACGACTTATCACCCGCAAACGAATGGGCAGGACGAACAAGCAAATCGGTAAATCAAGAACATTCTTGAAAAGACCGTTAATCCTACCCGAAAAGATTGGTCACCTAAAGTGAACGATTCGCTATGGGCGTATCGTACCGCATACAAAAATCCACTCGGCATGTCCCCGTTCCGCTTTGTGTATGGAAAACCTTTCTATCTTCCCGTGGAGTTAGAACACAAGGCGTATTGGGCGATTAAGGAGTTAAAATATGCCATGGATAAGGCCGGTGAAGCTCGCAAGCTTCAATTAAATGAGTTAGAAGAGATACGCAATGATTCGTATGAGAATGCTAAAATTTCCAAAGAAAGGATGAAACTCGCTCACGATAACATCATTCGACGCAAAGAGTTTCTTCCCGGGCAAAAAGTGCTTCTTTACAACTCTCGACTTCATCTCTTTCTGGGCAAGTTGTGATCACGATGGTCTGGCCCGTTCGTCGTGAAGAATGTTTTCCCTCATGGAGCTGTTGAATTAGACGATTTGAAAGGGGGAAATACATTCAAAGTAAATGGACAATGCCTAAATCCATATATACAGGCGTGTGTGGAAGAAGTCGACACCGTTTGGTTGTCGGGCCCCGTTTACGAGACAGAGTGAGCTGTTACAGCGAGGTCGTCGCACCCCCGACGCGTATGGGGTGAGATTCGTGTGTGTAGTGAGAGTCATGTGTGTAGTGAGAATCCATAGGATTAGGGTACATTCGGGAAAAAAGCATCCACATGTTTCGGAAACATTGAGTCAAGTTGCATTGACCATTGGTATCGAGAGGTTTTTAATCCAAAATTGATAGGGAGTACGTTGTGAAAGTGAATGTTTTCGGAGAAGAGCATTCGAAACCAAGTTAGGGGGGAAATCCAGCTCAAAAATAATAGCCGGATCGGTTCCTTTAAATTTTGGCCGGACCGGTCCTCCCCATACCGATTCCTTTCTTTTAGGGTCGGATCAGTCCGGTAGTTGGAAAGGTTCGAATATTAAAGGACCGGACTGGTCCGGTCCCCAGGCAGACAGGTCCGCTTTCTGCAGAATTTTATTCCCCCTTTTCCCAAGGTTCACCCCCCCTTCCCAATCCCATTCATTCCCTCCAAACTCGTCCACACCCCACCCAACCCTTCCATTTCCCTCCCAAATACACCCCATTTTCCCTCACACCACTTTCCTGAAGCACCTTATACCTTTGCCTTGCCTAAGTCTATACTGTATAAAGTGTTCATCTAGTTTGGAAATAGTGACAAAATTGGTTGTCAATCCTAGAATCCAAAAAGCCTCAGATCTTATCTCTCTAATTCTCTTCAATGATCTATGAAGGTAAAAATTGAATCACACTACACACAATTAGAAGTGCATACATGTGTTCATTTTGCTTAAAATTGAGTGAGTGTTTAATTCCCCTTGAATTGGAGCTTTAATATTTTTTGGGAATTTTTAAATAATTTTTAAACCTTTTTAAACATTTTTTTAATATATGTTTTTTATTAGTAAAATGGGATTATATAATTTGTGGGGTTAATATTCTATTTTGGAAACTTCTGTTTTCATTAAAAAGTTTGGTTGGGTAGGATCTCAAAGCGCTAGAGACTTCAGGGTGATGTTTTGTAATTAATTTGACGCGCGTGTGAGGGCCTCTCATATGTCAACACTTGTCATCCCCTTAATGCGTCAATGTGTGTTTGTTGTGTGAGAGGATAGCCTGGTTCATTACTGATCGTTGGATCATTTCTAATTGAGGGTCTGCATGTGTTCTTAGTTAATCCTGGTGCTACCCATATGAACCAATCACAATCCTTTTAATCACCTCTGTTTTATAACCTTTGGATCAAGTCAAAGCTTGCAAGACTTGATCTCAGCCCTTGATTTCCCTCGAACATCCAGAACCTTCCCTCAGCCCTATAAATACCCTTCACTTCTCAGCCTTAGAAGACTTTTGGGCATTCATCTTTCTGAGAGAAAAAAATAAGAGAGAAGTGAGAGAAGAGAGAAGTGAGAAAAGAGAGAAAAGAATAGAGAGAAGAGAGAGAAAGGGAAACAGTTAGCCAAACCCTAACCCTAACCCTAAACACTTCATTTCTCAGAAACAAACCTTCGTATACATTCAACCCCAAACACAACCTTGAGTGTTTGAGAGAGAGAGTGGTTTGTTCGTTTGAAGCAGTAACCTCTTTGTCCTTGATCTTGTTCACAACTTAAACATTCGTGTGAAGATCTTGTTTCTTTTTCATAGAAACTTTAGATCTACATTCTGCATGTTACATTTTCACTAGATCTGCATTTTTTTTAAGAAAATCTTTACTGATTTGGTTTTGAACATGTTTTATAGTTTCTGTTTTTAAAAAACTTAACCTGACCTAGTTGGATTCACACTTGGAGATTTTCAATCTCACAAATGTTTTCAAAAAGAGATTGACTAAGATCTTGACTCATTTAAAAGCGAGATATCCGTGGAATCTGGGTTATATTAAAGGTCAAAAAGGGTTTTAGTTTTGTAAGAAAGAAAAATAACAAAATCACTGCATATAGACTTTATATGTAATTTTTACTAGGACTGTCTGTAAATCTAAGTGTGTGTGAGTTCATGCATGTGAATAGGAATCACTTCACAAACACTTAACACACTACTACACTTGAAGTGTTGTGTATAAGATCAGAGATCATTGAGTCATCGTAAAGAAGCTAAAGCAAAGGAAGTTAGCAAACCGAAGAACATCATCAACAAATCAGATCTATGAGAAGTTAGAAGGAACCAAGTGGGGTATATTCCTAAACTTAGAATAGGTTGATTTGTGTGCTTGCATGTTGTATTGTTTGTAACTATTATTTGTTATTAGTGGATTTTTGTTTTTGTGACTTAGAAGTCACCGTGGATGTTTCCTCTATTGGGAGAGGTTTTACCACGTTAAAAACTGTGTGTTGATTATCTTCATCTACTCATCTCATTCTATAAGTGTGCTGAAATTTTTTTTGTAACTGTCTTAGTTTTAAAAACTGATTACACAGTCTTAATTACTCTCGTACATAAGTTTCTTTGTAAACACATCTTGTTTATAATTTTTATTTTCAAAAGAAAAGGTTTTCTCCAACAAACATTTCGGAGTTGCTTATACAGTTTAATCTTGTATTAAACGGCATTAGCGACGTTTTTCAATTGGTATCAGAGCCCTGTTAACTTTTATTTCAAAAGATCTTGTGTTTCTGAAATCGTTTTCTGAAAAACCTAACTATGGGCGAGAAGAATGAAAGGTTTGGTAATCTGTCCAGACCTCCACTCTTTGATGGAAACAACTTTGCTTACTGGAAAGTAAGAATGGTTGCCTTCATCCTAGGGACTTTAGGAGATGATGTCTGGGACATTATTGAAAATGGATACACTTATCCTACTAAACCAGCCACTGAAGGAAGTGATGAGAGGGTAAAGAAAATCTTAAGTGAATTTACCCAAGAAGAGAAAACCATTTCTCGAAATAACAATAAAGGCAAGAATGCCATTTTTATGTCTATTAATGAGTATGAGTTCAAAAGAATCTCATCTTGTGCCACTTCTAAGGAAGCTTGGGACACATTAATCACTGCCCATGAAGGAGACTCAAGAGTTAAAGCTGCTAAAACTCAAATGCTTATCCAGCAATACAACTCTTTGATTATGTCTGACTCTGAGTCTTATGATGATTTTTACATGAACTTAACTGATATAGTTACTAAGTTGCATGCTAATGGTATAACTTATTATAGGAATGAAATTGTCTCTAAAATTCTAAGGTCATTACCACAAAATTTTGACAGTAAGAGGTATGCTATTGAGGAAATGAATGATCAAAACCTTACCCCTGAGTTACACAGTAGCAAACTTAGGACTGTGGAAATGGAATTAGACTTTAAGAAACAATTAAATCATTCACAGAGAAAACAGCCCAACTCTAACTTGAGTTTTGCCTCTAAGATACCCAAACTTGAGTCTAATTTGACCAACTCTGACTCTGATGAGGAGTGCGATATAGACAAACTAGATAATCAGATTGCCTTGATGTCTAAATAATTTAAGAAAATTGTCAAATTTCGAAACAAACAGGAAACTAAACAAGGCAAGCCTAATTTTCTTACTCTGTCTAATCCCAAACCTCATGAGAGAGGTCTTGACAAACATCCTAAGGACAACAATTCCAGACCCACTAGAGACCTTAAAAATATTGAATGTTTTAGATGTGGGAAACTAGGTCACATTGCTCACGATTGCAGAGTTAATCTGAATAAAGCCAACACACACAATAGAGCCAATGTCTGTAAAACTTGGAATGATTCAAGTGACTCTGATGAAGAGGAACTTGAGTCATCTAATGTACTTGACCCTTTCATGTCTTTTTATGCTAAGATCATTTACAATGATAATATACCTGTGTGTGATAATGATGCTCCTACTTCTGCTTGTGTGAATACTGCTTTGATTGTCCTAGATGCTTTATTGTCTGAAAATGTTGCTAGTTCTAGTTCCGTGTGTGTGAGTCAAAGTGATCTCGATAATGACGATGCAAATGGGTTCGTGAGTACTAAAACTGAATCGTTAGGGGTCACTACACACACTTCACTTAGCGACTCTGACACAGATGACCTCCCTGATATCCATACTTTGTATGCTAAAACTCTTAAAAAAGGCACTAGACTGGAGAAGGCTGTTAGAGACCTGACTAAGAAATTAGATGATCTAAGTCTTATTGTGAAGTTGAATGCTGAAGAGTACACTAACCAGTGTCTGACTCATCAATCTGAAATTGAAACTTTTCATCAAAAATTAAAAGATTTGACTAAAACTAATGAAACCCTGGAAATGAAATACAAGGGAACATTATTAGAACTGGAGGAAGCAAAAACAAAGACAGCTACTGTTTTCAAAAAAAATTCTAAGTTTGAAAACAATTCAAACTGTTTTACTGACTTTGTTGTTGACTCCAAGACCAATTCTGATGATAGAACCGGTATTGGTTTTTGCCCTAAGAACAAACCACAAACTACAAATCTTGAACCTATTAAGTTTGTGTCTGGGGGCAAAAGACCAATTGAAACATGTCCAGACTTTCATTTTATTAAAAAGGAATTTGATCAAAAGCAACAAGAGAAACACATTGGAGAGTCTAGTAATTCTAAGGCTGAGACTGCACTTAAGACTAAATACGTCTGTCCTTTGATCAGAAAGACTGATTTTACCTTTAAGACCATCCCTCCTAGGAATAGCTCTACTGAACAGAATGCTGTTAAACCCATTTTTAGAAGTTTTCCTAAGGAAATTCATCCCTCGAGCAATCAATATTGCTCCTACTGTGACATTTATGGTCATTCCTTTGAAGGTTGTTATGCTAGGCGTCTAAACACCCCTGTCTACAACACTTCTGTCTACAAGAACTTTAACTATACTAGGCAAAGTCGTAACAATTATGTCCTTCCAAGACAACCTGATAAGAACTCTAACTACAGAAATAGAAAGACCAAAACTAAGAGTTCATTTAAGAGAAAGGCTCCCAGAAACTTTCCTAAACCAAAAGCTCAAATTTTTCACAATAATCAGTTTGCTGCTCCAAATGTTTTTCGACAAAAAGTTGTGTCTCGAAAATTTTATCAAATGAGGGCAAACTTGCGCAAAATTAAAACTAGAGCTATTTGGGTTAGAAAAGATGATCTTTTACCCCAAATGAAGTGTAACATTGTCATCACTGCCTTAAAAGCTGAACACACTTCATCTGGTTGGTATTTAGATTTAGGATGTTCCAAACATATGACAGGAGATGAAACCAAACTTTTAAACAAAACCAGATTTGCTGGTGGAAAAGTAGTTTTTGGTGACGGAGTTTCATCTCAGATCATAGGTAAAGGAACCCTAAAAGAAGAAGGAATACCTGTTCTCGAAAATGTTCTATTAGTTAAAGGCCTCAAAGCTAACCTCCTAAGTATATCACAATTTTGTGACTCTGACCATACTGTCACCTTTTCAAAGAACAATTGTAAAATTCTAAATGATAAAGGTGAATGCATTATTACAGGATTTAGAACACCTGACAATTGTTATACTGTCAAGACTAGTTCTGAAACCTGTAACATTATCAGAATGGATGACAATGAGATCTGGCATAATCGTATGGGTCACTTAAGTTATGATATCCTTGGTAGATTGTCTAGTCAAGAGATTGTTAGAGGAATTCCTAAAATTAAACCTATTTCAAGTGTTGTCTGTGGTCATTGTCAGGAAGGAAAAATAGTTAAGACTTCGCATAGAAAGGTTAAAGACATTCTCACCTCTAGACCTTTAGATCTCATTCATATGGACCTTATTGGTCCCTCTAGAACTGTTAGTCTTTGTGGACACAGTTATATCCTTGTCATGGTTGATGATTTCACCCGATTCACTTGGGTTTCCTTCTTGAAACAAAAATCTGATATGTTTCAGAATTTTTTGAAAATTTTATTAAGAATTGAAAATGAGAAGGACACTCAAGTCAATCGCATTCGTAGTGATAGAGGGGGAGAGTTCATAGACACAGGAATAATTGAATATTGTGACTACAACGGTTACAAACATGAATTTAGTGCCCCTAAAACTCCTCAGCAGAATGGTATAGCTGAAAGGAAAAATCGAACTCTTCAAGAGATGGCACGTGTCATGTTGCATGCCAAATCTCTACCTAAATACTTCTGGGTAGAATCTATTAGAACTGCCTGTCATATCATAAATAGGGTCTATCTTAGGAAAAACTCTAAACAAACCCCTTATGAGTTATGGTATGGTAAGAAGCCTAATCTGAAATATCTAAGAACCTTCGGAAGTCAGTGTTATGTCTGTAAAGACAGAGAACATCTATCTAAATTCGAAACTCGTGGTGATAAAGCCATCTTCTTAGGATACTCTCCAAACAGTCGTGCTTATCGTATATACAATCTGCGTACTAAGGCCCTTATGGAATCGATAATTGTAATTGTAAGCGATACTATTATCGAAAATAAGATATCTGAATCACCTATTGTGGTTGAATCTGAAAATGATTTCAAAACTGATTCACCAGAAATAGATGACTCATTACCTATTGAGAGTCCAGAAGTACCTGGCTGGGTCTCTAAAGATCATCCCATTGACAACGTGATCGGTAATCCTAATGAGCCAGTTCGTATTAGATCCCAGTTAAGAAATTATGCCAATTATGCATGTTTCGTCTCCCTTGTGGAATCGAAAAATGTTAATGAAGCATTAAATGACACACACTGGATTTCTACTATGCAAGAAGAACTCTTACAATTTGTCATTCACGATGTCTGGTATCTTGTACCTCGGCCTCAAAACAAAAATGTTATTGGAACACGTTGGATCTTTAAGTACAAATCTGATGAAAATGGGGTAATCCTTAGAAACAAAGCTAGACTAGTTGCCCAAGTCTACTCCCAAATAGAAGGAATAGATTTTAGCGAGACTTTTGCCCCTGTCACTCGTCTTGAATCTATTCGACTTCTTTTCGCCATAGCGTGTCACTTAAAATTCACACTTTATCAATTGGACGTCAAATCTGCTTTCCTAAATGGAATTATGTCCGAAGAAACGTATGTAGAACAACCCAAAGGGTTCATTGACCCTAAATACCCTAACCATGTCTTTCGTCTAAAAAAGGCTTTGTATGGATTAAAACAAGCTCCTAGAGCTTGGTATGAACGCCTTTCCAACTTTTTATTGGATAAGGGTTTTAAGAGAGGAGGAAATGACCAGACTCTCTTTGTCAAACATTTTGACAAAAACATTATTATAGCCCAAGTCTATGTAGACGACATCATTTTTGGGTCTACTTCAACATCTGAAGTTAAATCCTTTTCTGCTAGTATGCACAAGGAATTTCACATGTCCCTTATGGGGGAGCTACAACTTTTCTTAGGATTTCAAGTGAAACAGAATTTTGATGGCCTATTTGTCTCTCAAACCAAGTATGCCTTAGATCTTGTTAAGAAATTTGGTTTAGATAATGCTAAAGTTGCCAAAACGCCTATGAGTACTACTGTTAAATTATGTAAAGATGAAACTGGTAAATCAGTTGATTCCACACTCTATCGTAGTATGATTGGTAGCCTACTCTATCTAACTGCCTCTCGACCAGACATAATGTATGTTGTATGTCTGTGTGCTCGTTACCAAAATAACCCTAAAGAGAGCCATTTATTGAGTGTAAAACGTATAATAAAGTACATAAAGGGCACTCTCAATCTTGGACTTAGGTACACTAAGGATACCTGTAGCACCATCATAGGGTATACTGATGCTGATTGGGCCGGTTGTACAGATGATAGTAAAAGTACATCAGGTGCCTGTTATTATGTCGGCAATAATTTAGTTGGTTGGAGTAGTAAAAAATAGAATTGCACATCTTTATCTACGGCTGAGTCCAAATATATAGCAGCAGGAAGTTGTTGTGCTCAATTATTATGGATAAAACAGATGTTAAGTGATTATGGGATTAAAGAAGATCAATTACAATTGTATTGTGACAATCAAAGCGCCATTAACATATCTAAAAACCCAGTTCAACACTCGCGAACTAAGCATATTAAAATAAGGCATCATTTTATTCGCGAATTTGTTGAAACTAAGGAATTAGAAATTCATTACCTGCCTACTGATCTGCAACTTGCAGACATGTTCACTAAACCTTTAGACTATAATAGATTTTTGTATTTGCGAAATTCTATAGGCATGGTATGCGCTGATTAAACTCTTAAGACTTTAAGTTTTACCCTTTGTCCATTTGAGACAAAATGGGGGAGAAATTTGAGTTTTATGAGTTCAATTTTTTGTTCGCATTTCATCTAAACTGCTTGATCTTAGTGTGCATATTTGCAGGAATCTCTTCTACTGATTATCCAGCTTTTCTAGTGTACAATTTTGTAAATAGTTGAGTTATGTAATTTTTGACTTTCTAGGCAATGGGTAGATAGTATCTTTTGTATAGGACTAGGTTTTATTGTTTTTGGTTCCCTACGAGTTTTAAGCTAACTCAAAGGAGATTTTGTCTCATATTTCCAAAGGGGGAGATTGAAGCACCTTATACCTTTGACTTGGTTAAGTCTATACTGTATAAAGTGTTCATCTAGTTTGGAAATAGTGACAAAATTGGTTGTCAATTCTAGAATCCAAAAAGCCTCAGATCTTATCTCTCTAATTCTCTTCAATGATCTATGAAGGTAAAAATTGAATCACACTACACACAATTAGAAGTGCATACATGTGTTCATTTTGCTTAAAATTGAGTGAGTGTTTAATTCCCCTTGAATTGGAGCTTTAATATTTTTTGGGAATTTTTAAATAATTTTTAAACCTTTTTAAACATTTTTTTAATATATGTTTTTTATTAGTAAAATGGGATTATATAATTTGTGGGGTTAATATTCTATTTTGGAAACTTCTGTTTTCATTAAAAAGTTTGGTTGGGTAGGATCTCAAAGCGCTAGAGACTTCAGGGTGATGTTTTGTAATTAATTTGACGCGCGTGTGAGGGCCTCTCATATGTCAACACTTGTCATCCCCTTAATGCGTCAATGTGTGTTTGTTGTGTGAGAGGATAGCCTGGTTCATTACTGATCGTTGGATCATTTCTAATCGAGGGTCTGCATGTGTTCTTAGTTAATCCCGGTGCTACCCATATGAACCAATCACAATCCTTTTAATCACCTCTGTTTTATAACCTTTGGATCAAGTCAAAGCTTGCAAGACTTGATCTCAGCCCTTGATTTCCCTCGAACATCCAGAACCTTCCCTCAGCCCTATAAATACCCTTCACTTCTCAGCCTTAGAAGACTTTTGGGCATTCATCTTTCTGAGAGAAAAAAATAAGAGAGAAGTGAGAGAAGAGAGAAGTGAGAAAAGAGAGAAAAGAATAGAGAGAAGAGAGAGAAAGGGAAACAGTTAGCCAAACCCTAACCCTAACCCTAAACACTTCATTTCTCAGAAACAAACCTTCGTATACATTCAACCCCAAACACAACCTTGAGTGTTTGAGAGAGAGAGTGGTTTGTTCGTTTGAAGCAGTAACCTCTTTGTCCTTGATCTTGTTTACAACTTAAACATTCGTGTGAAGATCTTGTTTTTTTTTCATAGAAACTTTAGATCTACATTCTGCATGTTACATTTTCACTAGATCTGCATTTTTTTTAAGAAAATCTTTACTGATTTGGTTTTGAAAATGTTTTATAGTTTCTGTTTTTACAAAACTTAACCTGACCTAGTTGGATTCACACTTGGAGATTTTCAATCTCACAAATGTTTTCAAAAAGAGATTGACTAAGATCTTGACTCATTTAAAAGCGAGATATCCGTGGAATCTGGGTTATATTAAAGGTCAAAAAGGTTTTTAGTTTTGTAAGAAAGAAAAATAACAAAATCACTGCATATAGACTTTATATGTAATTTTTACTAGGACTGTCTGTAAATCTAAGTGTGTGTGAGTTCATGCATGTGAATAGGAATCACTTCACAAACACTTAACACACTACTACACTTGAAGTGTTGTGTATAAGATCAGAGATCATTGAGTCATCGTAAAGAAGTTAAAGCAAAGGAAGTTAGCAAATCGAAGAACATCATCAACAAATCAGATCTATGAGAAGTTAGAAGGAACCAAGTGGGGTATATTCCTAAACTTAGAATAGGTTGATTTGTGTGCTTGCATGTTGTATTGTTTGTAACTATTATTTGTTATTAGTGGATTTTTGTTTTTGTGACTTAGAAGTCACCGTGGATGTTTCCTCTGTTGGGAGAGGTTTTACCACGTTAAAAACTGTGTGTTGATTATCTTCATCTACTCATCTCATTCTATAAGTGTGCTGAAATTTTTTTTGAAACTGTCTTAGTTTTAAAAACTGATTACACAGTCTTAATTACTCTCGTACATAAGTTTCTTTGTAAACACATCTTGTTTATAATTTTTATTTTCAAAAGAAAAGGGTTTCTCCAACAAACATTTCGGAGTTGCTTATACAGTTTAATCTTGTATTAAACGGCATTAGCGACGTTTTTCATTTCCCTCCAAATCCAAACCCTACACACACAATTTCACCTATAAATAACCACCTCTACCCTTCCTTTCTATCCACACCATCAACCACATCCCTCCTCTCTTCTCTCTCCCTAATTTTCCAGCCACCTCTCCCTGATATCATGGCCCAACGACCTGCCCCCACCAAATATGACTCCACCGACATCCTCCCCTCTGACCATGGGGAATTCCACTCCCGCCAGGAGGAACGTTGGTGCCATCAGTTCTTCAATTCGGACCGTAAACTCCATATGGAGCGCGCTGTCCAATGGACAGGTTTGCCCAACTCCGTCACCTCCCTCTTCATGGCTCGGGGTTAGTGTCGATTACTCAATGAACCATATGAAGTGGTTTGGACAGCCGAGGTCTGCTCCTTTTATGGCACCCTTATTCGGACGGGTCAATTTGAGGCTCAAGCATACATGGATGGTACCGCCATCCCCTTTTCGTTGGCTCTTCTCACGGCCAAGTTGGCCAAATTTGATGTTCCGGATGTACAAGAATTCACCTATCCAAGGAACGTCGCACCGATCGCCAAAGAAGTGATCATGGAACGCATTGCCCCGAATGTTGCATGGGCGGGGCAAACTATCGCCGTTGGATGCCTTAATGAGAAGGCACCCCTCACTTTTCAAATTGTGTGCGCCAATATTTTGCAAATGTCCATCGATTCCGCAATGCGGCCCCGTCAGGCCACATTGACCTATCACCTATTTGATCCACACACTTCCATCCACTTGGACCGCACCCTATATGCCGACATCATGGTCACAGCCTTGGATGAAAAATGTGTTGCCCCACTTCCATATGCAAGATTGATTACCTCCATCCTCAAGGATGCTGGCATTGCGGCGCCGCTCGATCGTACTCGCATTCCCGGTCCTTTTGGACAGGGAACTCGCACTAAGAGCGCCAAACAGCTAGCCGTCCTTCGGGCGAGGTGGGGCAGTGATAGCGAGGAAGAAGCTACCTCGAGTGAGAGCGAAGAATAGGAAGAAGAAGCGGAAGAAGATGATGTAAAAATGGGTGATGTCGATGCGGATGAAGAGTCGGCGGACGAAGAAGATGATCCTGATTTTGAATGGGCGGGTAGCGACCACACGAATCGTATGGCGGCGCTTGAGACGAGCTTCGACAAATTTTTGACCGACTACCGTCGCGATACGAGCTTGATGTTCCGTTTCCAAGCGAACATATACCGACACCAAGGGGATCCCAACGACCCATTGCCATCCCATTTCTATGACCCTTATGGCCCCGACGTGCTCGGTTCTTCCCAACCCCTGCCCCAGTGAAGCTTTATGTGGTTATAGCAGTTTTTATTTATTTTTCCTGTTCACACGGTTGTCTGTTTTTTCCCTGTAATTGTACCACAGTCCTGTTTTCTATAAAATCTGCATTTTCTCCATTTGTTTGTTTTATTTATCGCACTTATTATTTTGCCTTGTTTAGATTTTAGTTCTTTTTGCTTGAGGGCAATGCAAAAGTCTAAGTTAGGGGGGTCACAAGTGCGTATTTCTAAAACTTCACAAATTTTCAAAAATGCCCAGAAATTTCCAAAAAATCATAAAATTTTGAAAAACCCAAAAATATTTTCTGTTCAAAATAAATAAAAATTGGAATTCAAATTTTTCAAAAATATCATTAACGGTTTAAAGTCTCAAGTTGTAAAATTCAACATACAAAAAGCCGAAATTGACTAAAGATGGAAATTGAGCGAAAATTGACGACTTAGCGAATAAGTGTGGAGATTAACAAACCCAGTGAGATTCGAGCCTATCGCTTTTTGCGAGTTTTTAAATCAATCCGAGTTAATTGTTAACTCAAAGTTCTTTTCAGCGCCTAAAAAGTCGTCGAGGATCTCAATCCTTTCATTTTGATCGGTTATGAAAAATGTGTGTAATAGTGCTTTGAAAAACGTGCCAAAATTGATCTCTAAACTTAAATTCATCTCGAAACGCATATGGTAACGCAATTGGTATTTTGGATAATGAAGTAGGCCCTCATTTGTCACTCAAAAATATTAGCCAGAAAAAGATATGAAAAATCACCCCTTTTGTAACCCAAATTGAGCCATATAGATTTTCACTTTCGTTTGACAACCCAAAAAACCCAAATAGCTCGAAATTACGAAAAATGGAAAAATTCATAATTTAAGTCGTAAAGTGCATATAAAGGGGCAAGAAAAAAAAGATATGCTCAACGAAAATAGCAAGAAAAGAAGTGAAAAACAAAAAAAATAGAGGAAAAGAAAAAAAATATGAGCAATAGCCCGGAAAAAGCACAAATGGACATCATAAATTACTTTTCCAATTCCAACTTTCCCTACCTCTTTCATTTTACCCAATATACCTCAAAACCCGAAAAAGCCCTAACCGAGTCTAAATTGCGAAATTTGTTACCGCGAGGAGAGCTAATACACCAAAAGATTATAAAAGAGATTGAATGCGCGAATAAGAGGCAATGTTCCCGTTTTTAAAACCGTAATCTGTTGATGAGATCCTATCACTTTGAAATTTCGTCTTTCTTCTTGTATGCATGACTTTGCATCCATTATATTTACTCTTTATATCATGAATACCAAGAGATTAGACACAATCTGAATGATTCGTTTGAGAAAGCATCCCTTGAGCATTTGAATCAAAACGAATTTTCGGGTAAGTAACGTAATGATTAATCGGTGGAAATTTGCGATTATATTTCCGACTTCGCACACATGTACTATGATTTGAGACTATTAAATATGACTTGATGATGACTATTTTCTGGAAAAGTTTGAATTACACAATTTTTGCATAATTTGAATCTTCTTTTAGTTGAATTTTGTGGGTATATTCTCTGCAAACCCTCACGAGACACAACTCATCCTACTAGGGTAACTTAGGGGTTTAAAGGATGTTGCATATGCTAAATGCAATCGCTTGCCCGCGAAAAAGGTATTCTATCACAATAAAATGTTTTTCAAGAGTTGAGTCGTACTAGGATTCTTTTACATTGCTTGGGACGCGCAAAGTTCTAAGTTAGGGGGTTTGATTAGGTATAAATTCTTCCTAATTTATCCCTTAATTTAGTTACTTTTAGAACCTCGAACAACGTAATCGATTTGACTTTATCTCATAACCTTGCTACTGACTTATCCTAACGAGTACACTGAGTTTCTCGTATTTCGTACTAATTTTGCAGGTATTTAATGATTAAAAACAAAAGAAAGAAATCGAAAGAATCGATAAAGGCAAGAAGGAAAGTCAAAAGGGAAAAATTATAATTTCTACCCGGAATTTGGATGAGGCACCAAGAGAAGTTAAAGATATCAAGTTCATGAACACATAGGAAGAAACGACACCTCAATCGGAGTCCCGAAACAAAATTTATGAGCAGTCAAAGTTAGAGAAAAAAGTCAAAGAGGCAGACCGATTAGCAGGAAGGTCGGACCGGTCCGCAGTGCTACACTCCAGAATACCCCGGATAGAAAGCAAACCGAAGAGGGAGGAAAAATAAATGAACCGATCCGCCACTAATCGGTTCGTCCCAGAAATAAAAGAACCGGTCCGCATTCAAGGCAGACCGATCCGCATAAGCCCCGGACCAGTGCGGCTGTCGAGATTTTAATTTCTTATCCTTCTCCTATGAAGAGTACTAGTGTAGCTAAAACCCCTGAAATTTTGTAGGGTATATAAACCCGTTTTATTATCGTTTTTAGTACGGAGAATGAATAAAATTTTCCATTATTTTCCATAAAACCCTAGTTTAGAGATAGTTTACAATTTTAATTCCAAGATTGAAGATCATTCAGATTTCTGTGATTCCAAGTGTTCTTAATTACTGCTTTTGCTGCTTTGGTAAGATTAGGAGTTATTTTTCTTCAGTCAAATTCCTTTCTACATCATTCCACAAATTTTCCTTAGTTTAATCATGGTTTTCTGCAATTCAAAAGTTATTTTCATTATTTTCAACATGCTAGGCTAGATTTTCTAAGGTCGGGATACATGAACCAAACCTGATGTGATAGTTGCATGTGTATAAAATTAATCCTCTAAATTTAGTGATTTATTATGACCGTATTGCGTAGGAACACGACAATTGTAGATATTTGGATCTCGTTTGCTTCTGGGTAATCGGGATGCTTTAGAATACAATTCGAGTGTAACTATCGTGATACCGATTTACTCGTCCTATGATTAAGTATGGTGGGGACTTGAACCTCATATACGTAATGCTTGGGAGTACTAAATTCTGGGTCTAATTATACGATTAGTATTATACTTGCAATACACTAGGGTTGGGGGATTGTATTCACGTCCTGTTTTTCTTCATCACATAGTTTAAAGTATTAATCAGTATTTTAGGTAAATTAGTATAATTGCACCTTTTCATAATTTCATAATTGAATTTAGTGTAGTTGTTCTACAAACCAATCATTTTTTCCCTTCCTTTAGAGTCAGAGTTAGGATTTCTTTGTCTATCCAACGTCGTCACAATTCTATTGTCCTATTTCCCTGTGGATACGATCCCGACTTACCGGGTTTATTACTAGCGCAATAGGCTTGCACTTGAGCCTAGAGTGAATGCACAATAGAGACACTTTTTGAGTCGCGTCAATTACCTTTCGTAGCCCTTCACCGTTTTTTAAAAATACAATCTCACCAAACGGTTTTTACATGCATTCCAATTTTGTCAAGTTTTATCGCATATTATTCGTTGTATAGACAGAATTGAGATGGAAACACTCAAACCAATATCTGATAGACAAGTACAATAATCAAATAAAACCGTGCATGTGTGCAATAAAGGAGATAAGGATCCAAATATGTAGAAATATAATCAATAATCACATCTCAAAGACTCCAAACAATGTAAATCACATGGATGCAATGATGTAGCGTTTCAAATCACTATCAAACAGTCACGTGGATAAATGGAATGAAATTTGTGACTCGGCTATCTTAAATGCTCATCCATAAAAGGTGTATATAAAATACAAAAATCATTTTGTTCCTTTCTAAAAATTTTATAAAAAGAAAATCTTTTTGGATTTTTCAAAAAATATAAAAAAATCAAAAGTAATAATACACATGATACAAACTAGCAATATGAATCATATGATATGAACATGAAAATGCATCCCATCCTAGACAAGGACCAACCCCTCAGTCAACTGTGCAAATCCCCAAAGACTTCCTAAGACTCTCAAATCTAAGGGCATCTAAAGGCTTCGTGAATATATCGACTAACTGAAGGTCGGTGGAAACGAAACTTAAGGATACGACTTTCTCCCCAACTAACTGTCGTATAAAATGCTCGCGTATCCTGATGTGCTTTGTGCACGAATGCTGGACTGGATTACGGGATATGTGTATCGCGCTCATGTTATCACAGGAGATAGTCATGGTGTCCTATGAAATCCCATAATCTTTCATGCAACAACTCCTGGCGATAATGTGCTCAGCCTCCGTAGTGGACAAAGAGATGGAGTTTTGCTTCTTTCTCAGCCAGGAGACAAGAGCAAAACCAAAATAGAAACACCCACCATAAGTGATCCTAGAACCATCTACATCCTCGGCCTAATCGGCATCCAAATAGGCGGATAAACGGGCATCGGTATTAAAGGAATACCAAATATCGTAGGAGAGAGTCCCACTCACGTATTTGATAATAAATTTTAGAGCGAGTAAGTGTGACTCTTTCGGGGACACCTGATATCGCGCACAGTCTTCAACACTAAAGGCTATGTCGGGACGACTAACAGTCAAGTAGAGAAGACTACCTATCATACTTCGATACAAGGCTTGCTCTACGTCCTTTCCTGAAGTGTCCTTACTAAGCTTGATAGAAGTACTCATAGGTGTACGTGCATGCTTAGCGGAGTCAAAACCAAATTTTTTCACTAGGTCTCTAGCATACTTGGATTGGGAGATGAACATCCCATCCTCTAGCTGACGAACTTGGAGACCAAGGAAGAAAGTAAGCTCACCTACCATGCTCATCTCAAACTCACTTTTCATCTCCTCATCAAAGTGGTGAGCATGATGTGAGCATGTGGATTCAAATACTATGTCATCCACATAGACCTGGGCAACCAAAATAGCACCATCATCTCTCCTGACGAACAACGTCATATCAACTCCCCCTCTCTTAAATCCATGGGCTAAGAGATAGGAAGTAAGCCTCTCGTACCAAGTACGGGGTGCTTGCTTCAAACCATACAAGGATTTCCTCATATAGTAAACGTGCTTCAGGTGCTTAGGGTCTTCAAACCCTTTTGGTTATTCCACGTAAACCTCCTCCTATAGAATGCCATTTAAAACGGCACTCTTGACATCCATCTGATATAGCTTGAAGCGCAGATGACATGCGATGGCGAGTAGTAAGCGGACGGACTTAAGCCTCGCAACAGGAGAAAATATCTCCCCAAAGTCTACACCCTCTATCTGTGTGTAGCCTTGAGTGGCCAACCTAGCCTTATTTCTGATTATAGTACCATTTTCATACATTTTATTTTTAAAAATTCACCTACTACCTATCACATTAGTCTCACTAGGTCGGGGGACAAGTTCCCAGACATTGTTCTTTTTAAACTGAAGCAACTCATCCTGCATAACAGATATCCAGTGTTCATCCTTGAGTGCTTCCTTGTGATTCTTGGGCTCGACTATGGACGTGTACCAAAAATGACTAACAACGTTCTCTAGTTGAGTACGAGTCTTGACCCCTAAAGTGGGATTGCCAATAATGGCAGAAGGATCACGAATCTTACGGACCCAAGCAGGTGTGTCCCCTAACACAGGAGTAGGGTCCACAGGGTGTGGGTGAGGCACAAGTAAATCGCTGCTAGAAAAGTACTCATCCTCACACTGAAGGCTAGGATCAATAAACGTCAAAGGTTCGTCATCTTGCACAGTGACATTTATTGACTCCATAACCTTAGAGCTCTTCAGGTTAAAAACCCGGTACGCTCTACGTTTTGATGAATATCCCAGAAATATTCCCTCTTCGCTCCGGGAGTCAAACTCTCCTAATTTCTCTCTATCCCGTAGGATGTAGCATTTACTCCCAAAGACACAGAACTATGCAAGGTTGGGTTTCTTGCCAGTCCACAATTCATAAGGCGTCTTAAGTGTGTGTGGACGTAGCTAAATCTTATTCACCGTGTGGCACGCAGTAGACACCGCCTCTGCCTAAAATCTCCTAGCAACTCTACGACCTAGAAGCGTAATTCTAGCCATTTCTTGAATTGTCCTGTTCTTTCTCTCAACAATCCCATTTTGCTGAGGAGTCTTCACTCCAGAAAAATCATATTTGATTCCTAGGCTATCACAGTAAAGATCTATCTTTGCTTCCTTAAATTATGTGTCGTTCACACTACGTATCCTGTTAATAGTGACTATGTGTTGATGTTGCAGGACACGACACTTGGTCATTAAAAACTCTACAGCATTGAGAAAACCTATAATCGAATATCTGGAGAAATTATTCACCATCACGAGGATATACCTCTTACCACCCAAACTCTCAGTACGAGTAGGACACATAAGATCCAAGTGAATTAACTCAAGCACACAGGAGGTGGTAATGGAATGCAACTTCCTATGGGGGCTATAGATTTGTTTTTCCAACTGACAGGGTCCACAAACCGTGGAAGTTGGCTTTCCAAGTGACGGTAAGCGACGTACTAGGTCCTTTTTAGCTAAACATGTCAAATCTTTAATGTTCACGTGACCTAGACGTTGGTGCCACAGATCCATAGGAGTGATCGTTGCGCTGTTACAGAAAAGTGAGGACTTGGGCACAGTCCCATAGCAATTATCCTCTGTCCTCACCCCTTGCACTAAAAGTTTACAGGCTTCATTATAGACATTACACGCATCCCGATCAAACTTTACATCAAAGTCAACATCGCACAGCTGGCTAATGCTGAAAAGGTTTGCTTTCAAACCTTTGACATACAAAACATTCTCTAGCTTAGGAAATCCTGGTAACTTTACTGTACCTCATCCTACGATGCTAGACTTGCTCCCGTGTCCAAAGGTGACTCTACCTTCCTTATACTCCTCTAGGTAGGTAAAAATTAAGACATCACCTGTCATATGTATGGAGCACCCACTATCAAAATACCACTGTGAGGTATTATGTGCTTTGAGAGCGATATGAACAACAAGGGCCTTTTCATCTTTCTTAGGTACCCAAGAAGTGGTAACCTTTTGTTTACCCATATTGTTGTTGGTTTTAGCCGGGATGCCAAAGACCCTGAAGAGTACCCTTGCGTTCAAATTAAGAAATTATTTAATTAAATCTCAATTTTTCAATTAAATCCTAAAACATACATCTAGGTGTGATTGAAATCAATATGATCATATAAGAACAATCAATCACAAACAAAACACACAAATGAGAAAAAATCCCCCAAAGGGGCAAAACCTTTTTATTTTCACTATAATTTGTAAGAAACGGTTACACGGATTACAGTGAAAATAAGAGTGACATACGAAATACCCTCAGGTGTCGATTTCGATGTCATCGGGTGGAATCTCCCGCAAGAACTCCAGGTGGGAAGCAATGAAGAAGAAGACGGCTTCTCCATAAAATACTCTAGATGAGCAGTAAACGATCCTCTTGAATGTTTAACAATTCACATACATATATGGGAGTGTTTATGTGAATAAAGAAGGCATAAAACCTTAAAAGGTGAAGTATATTTTCTGGGCTGTTAATCGCAGAAATTGTGTGTGAAAAAGACTTGGAAAATGTGTAGAAAGTGACCAGATATTTATACAAAAATCGAGGCGGCGGTGGCGTTCGAACGAGATCAGCATGTCACTCGAACGAAGAACAGGTATCGCTCGAACAAGATCACGCGATATGACTATCTTGCGCGAACGACAGTGCTACGTCATTTGAATGAGCTCGTCGATAGAGGCACTCCGCTTCTACACTTTAGAAAAAAAAATTCTTTTGATAAAAACAAATCAGACTTCGAAAAAATATTTTTCTAAAAAATTCCCAAATATTTATGCAAAAATAAACAACTCTAATAAATCATTTTACCAATAAAGCGTAGTGGAGTAGTGGGAACGGTTGAGAAGCACGTCGCATGAAGCATGATGCACGTGTGAAGATGATGGATGCATGGATTCAGATCAAGGCCGCCGTGGATGATCGTGTTGATGTGCCGAATGTAGCGGTATCAGACATACATACTATGATCTAGGGAAAATAGAAAATTCGTAGATTCTACCTCGAATATTTATAAAATTATGTCCTTAGATAAATCAGAAAAAGACACCATAACACAGGGGATGACCGCCAACATTACTAAAAAATCCTCATAAGTAAGGCAGACCTCATCTAGGCCAAACCGAAAAACATGATCCTCAGGGTACCAGAATTGTACCACTGCTACCAGTAGATTCCAGTCTGTAGCCCAATTGTGCCATAAAGAGACTCGACACAAGCTGAAAGTGTCGTAGTCAACGTTATGGAAACACATGGCCTCTAAAACTTTAAGGTAAAAAGAGAATTCTTCAGACATTAGGAGAACCATTTGAGAAAGATAAGAAAGTCACAAAAGAATAGATAAGGATGGTGGTGAAAAATGCATCCCCTAACTCCTCCTTTATACCCAAAACCCTTGCAAAAAATAAACCACCTGAAATCTCATCAATCCCTTTGCCCTACAAGTACACCAAGTATGCCAAAAGTAAAATCAAAGCCAAAGGAGTGATTTTATTTTACTCATATGCCTATAGGCTGGACAAGGGTATGTCAATCGTAAACCCTCCTTTCAGAAAAAAAATCCTTTTTCCACTTTTGCCTAAAACTCAAAATTCTTTCTTTGAAAAATATTAACCCCCGAGTTAATTCTTTTTATTACTTCCCTTTTTATAAAAATAAACATTTTTCCCTTACGACCATTTATATAATTATCTTTGTCTTTGAATAAATAAAATAATCTCACTAGAAGTGCATGTAGGATAGGTCACTAAATCAAGAAAAATACGAAAAAGAAATGCATATTTTTCATATATAATTCTCGCTTGGTATTATTACATTTTGCAGGTACGTAGATAAAAAGAAAAAAAATAGGAAAATACAACGGGACTTTGCTCAAAACTCTCCAATAATCCCCTCAATCCCTCAGCCTCTGCGGCGCACATGCTTCCCTCTGCGATAGACAGTGGAGACTCGACTCCTAGAGAAGGAACCCTCATCCAAACTAGCCGATGGAACCAAGCAAGAAGGGGATGAGTTTTTCACATAAGCAGACATAGAGTCCATCTAGTCCTTGATATCCCGCAGCTAGTTAGTCAGCACATGAACAAACTGCAAAGAAAACAACAAAAGATAAGCAACTCGGTAAAGAGAAATTAAAAATAAAAACAAGAATTGAAAAAAGGAAGAAGAAAAGTAGACATCGAGCCTAAGAGACTCGTCAATAAGCCTCATTTACTCAGATACCGACGCATGAGGACAGGGGGTCACACTCAACGTCTCCCTGCTACTCAACCGAAAGTTGTAAGAAGGAAGAGTGACCTAAATAATCAGAGCCTCCTCTGCCACAGCTGCCACACCACCTCTATTACTGTGGGCCGACCCCACCAGTGCGCTATTACCCATCCCTAAAGTAGTGGCGAGTGGAGGCATATTCTCCACATTATATATGTAGGAGGGAATCAACCAATAGGTAATAAAATCTAGGTAATCTTAACTCACCATCGTATCCACATAGAGCATGTAGGGCTAGCCAATCATCATCATCGCCCTAGCATCATCCGACATCTCTTTCACCCACCTCATAAACATCGGGGGAACTGACGATGGGACCATCATCTCCTCCTCCACTATCTACCTCACCACTCTCTCCAACAAGTACCAGATATACCAAAACCCATGCGAAGCCGTCGTGGCATCAGTGCGTGCATACCCATTTCCCCATGGCTTGTAAAGAAACACCCCAAGGGTAGAAGGTCACCTGCATCCTTAGAAAAGAAAAAGCATCTACTCAGAAAATAATCATAAAAGGCAAAGTTTAACTTGATCTCTCGTTAGATTATTCAGAACCCTTCACACTTCCTTCATAGATAAGGATTGGTTTGATTGCTAATTAGACTTCCGCTATCGGTACATCTGGTAGAAGTCCCTTAACTCACTATCCTTCAGGGACATCAACCCCACATTGTGCCCTATCACCTCGTAAAACCACTTTTGTAAGAAGACATAAATTAGGAAAAGAGAATAAAAGAGGGTTGTAAGAAAATACAAAAGGAAAATAAACTTAAAGCTACCTCCAGAAGGTATGTAGGTCCTGTAAAAATTTATCGGTATCACCGATTGAACGCATTCAGAGAAGCATAAAGGGATGTCAAGGTAAAGCTCCCCCAATCATACATAAGTATGTTCGACATAATCCGCATGTACGAAAAAAACCATAGATGTACGACGACATCACTCATCGCCACTATGAATCTCACAAATAAAAGCAAAATAAACAGATGGGTAGTCTATCTAACCTGTCAGCCATCCATCCGTCACATCCACCCATCTCTTCAGAATGTCTCTTTTAATGCCATAATCTAGATAGAATCCCCCAACACGATTCTACCACATCCCCCAGAGCATCAATCATCGGCTCCGATGTAACTCGCAAAGTATGGTCCACCAAGATTTGTTTCCCCTCACAATCCAGCCTCGATAGTTGTGGACATCTATAGGAGTGACGGTCGTCTCCCTGAACCCCAAATGAGACTTGTGGGTTGTGTCTCACCATCTCTCTCCAAGAGCACAAAATACCACATAAGAATATGGTGTCTCATCCAATGTGTCTGCCAAGGTCCAAACCCGACAAACGATACCATCAAACATATAACCCCATGAAGCTTATCCCAAATATCATTCAACCCGATCATCCCCCTGGAATAAATGATCGAAGGAGCTATATCAGTATGTAAAAAAAATAAAATAAAACCCTTTATTAGCATAAGAAGATAAAATAGGAAATAAATTGGAAAACCAAAGGTCATAATACTCATATAGCCATTAGGGTTCCTCACCCTTTCTGAACAATGATGAGCGGGATTGTGCAACAAAATCCACTCATCAGCAACTGACTCAAAGGAGTTATAGGCATTCTCATTGCACAGCGTAAGGGGCGCCACAGATTTCCATTCTAAGACTGCCCAATCATCAATGGACATCTAATCATTACTGTTATCATCGCCAGAAGTGCTCGCCATTTGAAATCTTGAAGAGAGAAGGACTTAGGAACGACTCTTAGAGATAAATGAAGGGGTGAAAAATGAAGAGTGATTACCCCCGTTATATAAAAGGCTAAGGGGCAAGCCGATCTCTATCCCCCTGATTATGTCGGCCGACAATGGCCTTTACCCTTCCCCAAGAAGCCCAAGAGTCCATGACCTATGCCGATAGGCACCTTATGTGGCTTGCCTATTGACATTCCCCTCCAAAATTCATCTCAAAAATGCCAAAAAATCCTAAAAATGTCTAAAAAAATCCCAAAAATCCTCAAAATATATTAAAAATTATTTTCCATTAAGAAAATTATTTTTGGAGCACTAAGAACCTTACAAACTATTAAATTCCCTAACTGGATTAACCTTACACTCTTATCATCAACGTATTCCCAAGCGGAACCAACGGTGTGCCCGCATCCAATCCTACTATAATTTCCCCAGTAAAAACTACAATTCAGCACAATCCCTAGTGGAACCAAAAGTGCGCTTAAACCAAAATCATTTACACCTTCCCTAGCGAAGCTATTCCCCACAAATTACAATTTTAGGTCCTTAGAATTTACCTCAATCCGCAAAACTGGTTGTCATAACTTTAGGTCCTTAGAATTGACCTTGGCCCATAGAATTGGTCGTCATAACTTTAGGTCCTCAGAGTTGACTTTAGCCTACAGAATTTGTCATCACAATTCAAGGTCCTCATAATTGACCTCAACCTGTAAAATTGGTCGTCCTAACTTGAGTTCCTCATAATTGGTTGTCATAACTTTAGTTCCTCAGATTATCCTTGGCCCATAAAATTATTCGTCACAGCTTAAGGTCCTCGGCCCGCAGAATTGTCCATCACCACTTTATGTCCTAAGAATTAACCTCATCCCATAGAACTGATCGTCACAACTTTTGGTCCTCAGAATTGACCTTGTCCCATAGAATCGATCGTCATAACTTAAGGTCCTCAGAATTGACCTCGTCTCGTAAAATTGATCGTCACAACTTAAGGTCCTCAGAATTGACCTCGGCTCACAGAATTAGTCGTCACAACTCAAGGTCCTTAGAATTATACTCGACCCATAGAATTGGAAATCCCAACTCAATGTCCTCAGTATTAATCTCAGCATGCAAAATTGATCGCCCCAACTCAAGGTCCTCAGAATTGAACTTGACTTATAAAATTCATCGTCACGTCTCAAGGTCCTCAGAATTGGACTCGACCCCATAAATTGATCACTCTAGTCCCTTAAGTTTGCAAAATTGACCTTAACATATCCTAGACCCGATGAATCGATCGCTACACTCCTTAGGTCCTCAAAATTGATCTTGAACCTTTGAATCATTCACCCTCATCCTCTAAGTCTGTAGAATCGACCTCGATCATCTAAATCAGTCACCCTCATTCTTTAGGTCTGTAAAATTGACCTAAAAATCCTTTTTTTTTAGAATCGATGTGATATATATTATTCCATGACCTTCACCTCTTATGAGTTCGCCCATTGAGGAAATTTATAGACGCCCCATCCTAGGACCCCCTAAGCATCTCCTTAGGTCCCTATCACTCATTCATCCACCATAAACCCTCGGCCATTGTCCGAGCACCGATCTAGAAGCCATTGAGCAGCCCTAGGCCCTATTTGACTCCTATAAACTCTCCAGCATGAGCGAAGCTTAATGAAATGTCAAAGGGAACCGATTTTCCTTTCCAACGATATGTGTCATTCATGAATCGGCCTTTCGATTCGGACGAACAATCCATTTTATTCTAAAAAATTCTCCAGAAGCCATCACGCGCTCTTAAATCCCATTTAACTTCAGTCAACTCTCTAGCTTAAAGGAAGCTCAATGAATATTTGAAGGGCTCTAATACCCCTTCCAATAGTCCGTCCCGTGCATGAGGTAACCTTACAATTCGAACGAATGACCCCTTTTACTCGAAAGGGTCATCGAGCGCTTTCGACCCCCATTTAACCTTAGTCAACTCCTCGAACCGAGAAAAGCTCAATGAAACCTCGATGGGAACTGAATTCCCTTTGTAATGGTTTCCCCTGTGTGTGAATCGGCCTTACATTTCACATAAACAATCTATTTTCCTCTGAAAACCTCCCGTTTAGAGACCACCAGGTGCTTCTCAGCCCCATTTGACTTCGATCAACTTCCAAACTCGAGAGTGGCTCATGGATTCTTAAAGGGAACTGAGTACCCTTTCTAACAGTTAGTCCTGTGCATAATTCGAACTTTATAGATTTGCATTTTATGCATATTTTTTGCACATTTTTTTAAAAAACTCATTTCGGCCTACCTATAAGCACCCCTGGAACCCTGCCTAATAGTAAGGTGTCCTTTTCCGTGCTCAATAAGGAAAGCACCCTGTCGATTGGTCCCCCATGACCCTATAAATAGGTTCCATGACCTCGACTTGAAAGACACTCTTGATACCCCTCTTAAGAAACCAGAGAACATTCCCCTTAAATTCAAAGCCTTTCCCTTTCCCAAAAAGCCTATTTCCCCACATTCTCTTCAATCACTTTCTTACCTCACTTGGTAAACCACCTCACCTCTTTATACTGCTTTAATACCATTTCAAGTTCAGCGCATTTTCACATTAAAGTCAACAACAAGCACTCATAAGTATGTCTACCTCTCCATCTCTTTCTCTAGTTTAGAAATTGATGCTTCAAAATTAGTATCTTTAAAATGAGAGAGAAAAAATATATATCTATAATTTTGTGTGTGTTATAAGTTGAAGATTAATGGGTTTCATAGTGAATCCTTGTTATTCTTAAATGTTTGACGCTATTGATTTGAGAATCATCAATATTTTCTAGGTTAGTGTGTATTGTTCTTGTTTGTCCATTATGATTTGAATTTATCGTCACTATAAGGCTAAATCTTTGTTTGATAAAGTTAGTCTAGTCAAACAGAACTCTTTGGACATATTTTGAGTTATAGGGACAATTATTTTTTTTCTAGTTAGCGCCCCTTCACTCCGTTAGCAAATTTTTTTAGACATTTATGGCAAACGAGTGTGGAAAGCTAATGGAGTTTTGTGTTTTTATCGTCTTCGTACCTATATATGTGTGTGCATGATTGATATATTTGCATATTTATATATGTGGTATGTTTTGTTTTGAGTCTTTGCATTTTCATTTAATTCATTTATGCCACATGTTTTGTCTTCAGTTTCAAGTGGTTTCAAATTGGTATGTTATACGATCATATTAGTATCTTTTATTGCTTGCTTCTATTAGCATCTTATGCTTATAATTCTGCATCAAAAAATTTTCATTTGTTCATTGTGTAGATTACGTGTGCTTATATTTCTAAGTTTTTTGTCATTGTTCATTACACTTTACACCATTGCATGATATACTTGCTTTACTTTATGTTTACTTGTTTTTACATTATGGGGGAGAATTGGTTTATATTGTGAACCTCATTCTTTGTCTATTCCTGAATAAAGAATGGGAGAAATGGTATTTAGCTCTTTAAATCAAGGGGGATTTTTACCTTAGGGGGAGAGGTCATATCTTAGGTGAAGATTTTTAGACACAGGGGTAGGGTTTATCCATATGTGAATTTATACTGTTATATATTCAAGTTTTATTTGAAAGGTCTGTTAAAATGTGCAGGTTTGCAACGATAAGGAAAAGTTTTCACAAGAGCAAAGCTACTACATTTGTGTATGTCAAGTGTTTGAACTTTTTCCTTTTGGGTTGGGATAGAGTATTTTAAAGATCTTGACAACCCATAGGTTTTTATTTTTTCTATTTTCCTGAAATAGCCAAAGGGGGAGATTTGTAAGGATAAATTTCTGAACTGAGTCAATTTAGATGTTTTGGCTTAATTCCGTTTGGACAAAACCTTTGATTCATAGGTTAGGACTTGAGTTGGTTTATCCTTTACAAGCCTATGATGTGTTTGATTGAAGATTGCAATGGCCAAAGCGTTTACATCATCTTATCGTGTTTTGTATCATGTTTCATCTTCAACATCCATGGGATCTCAAAAGGTATGGGTGCATGTTAGTTTGATTAATGTGTATCAATTGGGTTATGTTTTTTAATACTTTTTTAGGCAATCTTTCATAAAATAGAATTTAAAAGAAAAAAATATTTTCTTCAAAGTCGTTCGAACGAGATTTTTACGTTCGTTCGAACGAGGTGGTGAATGTCATTCAAACGACATTCAAACAAAGTTTAAACGACCTTCCTTTGTTTTTCAGTGGATTCTCATTCAAAGTCTGTTCGAACAAGATGCAATGTTTCATTTGAAGGAGGTTGAGTTTGGTTTGAACGAGAATATTCACTTCATTCAAACGAAGCTACTATTTTTGTTCGAACAATATTTTATCACTTTAAAATTCGTGTCTCCTATTTAAAGGAGTGCTGGCATTAGATTTTAATGAGAATTTTGGGTAAAATTCTTTTCCTAAAAATATCCAAAAGCCTCTAAAACCTTGTTTCACCCAACTACTTTGAGATCCAAGTTTCATCTATATCTTCTCAATTAAGAGCTCCAGTTTTTGCACCAAGTTTGTTTTTCTCATCACCTCAATTAAGAAATGTTTCGTACGGTGTAGTTTTTGCCTGGTTTATTTAAATATGGTGAAGTCCATGTGTTGTGATAGTTTTTAAGTTATATCCATGGATACCGAGGCTTGTGTGGACTCACGCATTATGGCAATGCATAGGTGGACTCCTACACGTCGTTATGGGGGAGAGGTCGAAGGAATTAATATTCATCATGGCTTAAAAGGGATTCGATTCTTTGTGTAAGTCATCTGTCGTACATGTCTAATTTCTCATCATAGTGAATTGCATGGTTGGGTTTTTCTCATCATAGTGAATTGCATGGTTGGATTTTTCCCATTTGAATTTTTCTTGTACATCGGGATTTATGTGATTGATTATTTTATCTTTCCATACTCACTTAGATGCATTCTTTAGTATAAGATAAAATCGGTTGATGGTTTAACATTACTTTCGTTTAATTGGTGTCAAGTTTAATTTGAAAAATTAAAATCTAGGGTGTTTATGTTTTGGACCATCCAAATAGAACCCTAGCACGTAGTTGTTTACGACTTTCATAGGTGTTTTATCTACTTTCTCTAGATTAAATTTCTCTAGGAGCGGATAGTCTGGAAAGCCTCTCCCTCTGGGCCCGTTGAGAACTCAATGATGAAGTTTTTTAATACTTTCCCCTTAATAGGAGTTTGGGGCTCATAGTAACGTCAAATTAGGATAACTCCATTGACCATTGGTCATCCTATTGGACAGGTCTACTTTTTTTAATACCTCTTTCAGAGGAAAGATGTTAAAAATACTATAGTGTGAACCTCAAAGTAGTGGTATAGATTTTTTGAAGACATCGTCAGTATTAATGATAACTTTTCAATGGGCATGTATATCATTTTTCATTCAAGAAGAGTGTCACTTATGTAGTAGACTAGAAGTTGCTCTTCATATTGGTACTAAATAATTACCCCGTTAGTTTTTTATTGAGAAATGGCCAGATACAAGTGGAATATTTCATCATTGACCGGCATTGATAGCAATAGAGGAGATCTCAAGTACTTCTTATTATTTTCCAGTGCTTGATCAAATTCATGTGTACATATCATAGTATTTCATTTTTCAATGCTTGGAAGAATGGATGACACATGTTAGATGGCCATGACATAAACCTATTAAGGGGGATGATCCCAATGTAAATTTTAATGTCTATAATAGTAGTCTGCTTCTTTATATCTTCCATTTCCTTCTTCTGGTTTGGATTGGCTTCAATACCCCGTTGCATCACTAAGTATCCCTAAAACTTACCAGATTTGACTCCAAAGGTACACTTGGGGGTATTTAATATCATTCGATAGTCTCTCAGGATCATAAAGGTGCTAGAAATATATCTGATGTGGTCATTCGCATATCTACTTTTAATGATCGTATTTTCAATATCAACTTCCATAGTTGAGCTGATATGCTTGTTAAACATCTTCATCACAAGGCACTCGTATGTTGCTCCAACATTCTAGAGGCCGAACAACATGACTTTTTAGTAGTAAAGTCCCTGAGTTATGATAAAGGAAGTATTATCTTTATCAGAGTTGAACAAGGGTATCTGAAAATGGCCTAAGTAAGTATCCATGAAGCTCATGCATTGATCACCTAATATAAAATTAATGATATTCTCAATTATAGATAGATGAAATTTGTCTGTTAGGAAAGCATTACTGAAGTCTATGAAGTAAATACAAACTCTCCACTTTCCACCCCTATTTTTTACCATGACTCTGTTGGAAATCTAGTTCATAAATTATACTTCCTTAAAGGATTTAGAATGAAGTATATTTTTAACTATGTTCTTTACTCCCTTCACTTTCTTTAGGTCTAACTTCCTTGGCTTTCGCGTTACTGCCCAACACGTAAGATCCACATGTAGTTGATGGTAGGTAATATCTTAGTCAACTCTTAAAAGTTCATAGGGTTTCTAGGTAAACACGTTGTAGTTCATCCTAAGGAATTGAATGAGATAATTTTTCTCATTTATTGGTAATTTGGAGTTGATGAATAAGATTTTATCTAGTTTGGATGAATCTAGACAAATAGTTATGAGTTCCTCCATTACACGATCAATGGAGAAATCTTGGTCTCTTTAACCATGGATTAAGCTCCCTTAAGTTTATATTTTGTTTGGTCTCCCTTTGAATCATCGTCGTTTTAAGTTTTCTTAGGTTGAAGTTATTTTTCTTTGATGGAGGCAACAAAGCAGCTTCATGTTACTGCTTGATCCTTGGATCGATCACAAAGTTTAGCTTCTAGTGAAGAGAAGAGGATACCTCTCTCAGGGTATGGAGCCATACCCTACATAGGTTGGTGTTATAAAGTGAATCCAATTGGATCTCATGGAACTCAATCGCACAATTGATAGGGCCGACCTTTACCGTTAGTTTGATTTTTCCCAATGGCCTCTCCACATTACCATTGAAACCAATTAGAGGGTCGATCTTTTTGTCGAAGTATTGATATTGTATCGAAGCTTTTACAACATAATAACATACATGCTCTCTAAGTAGCTTCCCTAATCGACCAGTATTCTATGTACGTCAAAGTTCATTACCCGAAGAGTAAGGACCAAGGAATCCTTTAAAGGTAAATTAGCACCGACCAAATACTCATTAGTGAACATAGTTATTTGACCAATATTGATGTCCTTGCATTCTCACTTGGTGGGGATAGGCTTTGATACTTACACTTCGAAAGATTCTTGCACGCTAGTTGTAATCCTAACTCTCTCTCAAAGCTTTTTGCTTGTACATTGGTAAGGATTAATATAACAAAATATGGTTATAATCATTTATAATGGTCAAAGATCATCGTCATCTCTCTTTGGCACTGCATTGACCTGAGTTGAAGATTTTATCTCGTCAACATCAATATGTCCTTTAAGGTGGCTATCATGGAAGAGATCTTCCAAGTACCTCTTGAACATTTTGTAATTATCGCTCTTATAGTCATGATCCTGATGATAAGTAGACCTAAGACTAGTGTCCCTCTCGCTTGGGTCATTGTCCATCTTAGAGGCATCCTGAAGTACGATTTGTCTTTTATCTGAGCAATAAGATTATAAATTGGATCCCTGAAGAAGGTAGATACTTCTTGATAAGAATTTTCATTGGTCGACATCTGTGATCGTCCCTTATGATTTTCTGCTTTAGCCACCTTCTTGGTTGAAGTTGTTTGGGCTCCTCCCTAAGAACCTATCTTCACATCATTCTTATTGGATTTCTTATAGGGATATTTTGACTAAGTATTGTATTCAGGAGCTCATGTTCAACCTTGGAATATTTCTCAATGCACGCCATAAGTTCATCCACGGATGATGCCAATTTCTTGATGAGGAATTGATAGAGGCCATCTAACGTGTCAAGGACAAATTTAAAAGAGAAAATTTTCAAACTTCTCATTAAAATTGCCATTCTCATTGAATATACCCCAGTATCATTTAGCATACTTTTTTGGATACTCCCCTTTTATTTCTTCTAAGGGATATTAGGGAGTCAACCTCCTCTACTGTTTTGTTGTTAGTGATGAAGCGATCTATAAATTTCCCTGCCAATTCCCAAAATTAGAATATCGACCTAGGGGTTATATTCTTAAACCGCCTAAGACTTATCTCCCCTAAAGTGGATAAAAAATGTGGCACATAAGGTCATCGTGATGGATCCTTGGGAAAATGGATTATCTATAATGCCTAATGTGGTAGGATGGATATGTCATATCACTGTATGTTGTAATGTTAGGAATGGGGAACTTCATTGGGGATCTGAAGATTTTATGTCAATAGTGAAAGGGGACTTAGATCCATGACCCAAATATCTTCATTCAAGGTCATTTGGAGTCTGTGATAGGTTGGCATTACAGCAACCCTACAATTCCAATTTTATAAATTCACGCATATCATCACTGTTGACATTTTTCCCTGGAGGCATAGATTTGGTTGAACTATTATAATGACTAGATGTTGCCAGTCGAGATGTTCCTAAACCACGGCTAGTTGTTCTGTGGACGGAAGTATGATCCAATTGAGGGCGATTATAGAGTGTTTCTCATGGACTTATAAATCTAAAAGATATTTTATTATGGCTAGCCAAAGGGAGTCTACAATATCGGACTCTCCTTCTTTTATAATTTTCAAGGCTGTGGGAGCTAGACTCATGCCCTTTGGACTGTTTGGTTAACTTCCTCTCCAATTGAAGAATCTCATCATCTCTATCATTAATTCGTTCATCATAAAGGTTGATCGGTTGTGATGTTGCATTACTTAAAAGGAACTCCACAAAAAATAGTGTTACGTCGACGGTTGGGATCGGGCCTATGAGAACCTATGAGGAATCACTCATCTCACACACCTATAAATAGCAGTTTTAATCACCTAAAATTTTATGAGATATTTAACATTATCCTGTTGTACTTTTATAGAGAAATCATAGTGAGAGTGAATTATAACTGCTCTTCAATGGAGGATTACCATTGATTTAGAGGAGGAATTTATAATCTGTGGATGTTGTCTCTTTATTTCTCTCTTCATTTTAATTTTATTTCGTGTTTATTTTTCTCTCTTAATTGTTTGATAATTAGTTAATCGGTAATTCATCACTAAGACTGGACAACTGCCAATTTCTAACATCAACAATTATGTGTCGTCTGTGGTAATCGACATTGCCATGTTATTTTCCCCCATTTTTTATTTTTGAGCTCAAAGGTACTCTAGACCAAATGTTAGTAAATCAGTCGATTTGATACCTGAAAGTCACGATGGGTTAAAGCAGTAGCTAATCGATTTGCTCAACTATTATTTAGCTCAAATCCTTAATGTTTAAATTTTATTGTATTTCATGCTTCTCAATTCAACTGAATTTGTTGTGAACACATTTTTGGTTAAGATAAACTTTGCTACAAAAATCTATATGATACGAAACCAAACAATCTTGTTGCGAGAGATTCTTCTCTGATCGGTATAGCTGATTTGTATAAAATATTGCAACATTTGGTAAGAAACATGGTTGTAATTCTAGAAACTATACACAAAACCTTGTCGTCAGACAGTATCTAATAGCTTCGGTAGATCCTAAGATGGATCCAACCATATTAGCAGTTAATGCATAAGGTAATTAGAGCAGGGAAATGTCACCCCCAACTGACTCAATATCGTACCATAACTGGCGTTGTTATACATCGCACTCTCTCTCAATGACTCAATATCCTCACTCGACGCCTTAGACGTGTGACTCAAAGTATGACTCGTGATGGAGTTGGGCGGTGCAGAAGCTGGAACCCAAAACTGCAGAACGCGAGGAGTGTGTGGGCTATCGGGATTGTACTTTACTATAAGATTTCATGAATTCTGGTAGGAGTAGAATGAGGAGTTGGTTGAGGATTTTGCATGTAAGGATTTGAGAGTTTCTAGTTTTTTTTTCTTTTTTTTTTTGGATTTTATGATCTTTTGGGCTTTTTTTTAACTTTTGATTTTAAGATTTTTTTTTTGGCTTTTTAGAAATTAGAGTCAAATTCTTAGATTAATTCGACCTAACCTAGTATGTCTACTTACTCCCCGGCAACGTCGCCAAAAACTTGACGTGATTAAATAAATGTCTCTCTAATGCGTGTGATTGCGGTTCAAGTGTAAACCGGTCGCTCAAGTAATAATTCGATAAGTCGGGTGTTGAACACATGGAGTAAGATGAATGCTCGTGATGATAACTAAGTAAGAAGATTAACCCTAACGATTGACTCACGAAAAAGGAAAGAAAAGATGATTGTGATGAGACTATATATTACTACAAAAGCAATGAAATCTTATCTAAACTAACTACGAATGCAAAACTTAACAAATTACGGATTTAATAATATGAAAGAGAGATGAGGTCAGAGTACAATCCCCTAACCCCTTGTAATTTCATCGGATACAAAGCTAGTCAAAAATTAAATATTTAATTGAAATGAAGACATTATTTATTTAAAGTATTACATATATGAAGGAATGAACCCGCATAGTACATAATCAAGAATAAAAATAATCAAGAATGAACCCGCATAGTACATAATCAAGAATAAAAATAAAGTACGTGACGAGATGGTTAACAGGCGCGTTGCATTCTTAAACACCCCGATTACCTAGGAAAAATGGAGTTAAAAGTCCTACGACGGTTGCGTTAACAGAATGACATGTTCCCAATTAATTATTTAACTCAAAAACCCATTGTTATATCCATGCGAACCACTTAGGGTTGGGGTCATGCATTCCAACCCTTGGAAATCTAGTCGAACATGACGTTACTAAAGAGAGACACAATTTTGACGTTGCATGTGAATTTATTCATCATTAAAATGATTCTAAGCATGCAAGAATAACTAAACAATGTAAGAAATCCATAAAGATAATTAAAGCCAAAGATTAAAGGAGAGAAAGGAAACTTATATTTATTATTGCATGAAAGAGCTCTACAAAGCAAAAAATTTGATGGTAAAATAATCTCTTATGTTCTACCCTCTTTTTCTCCTCTGAAAACTAGGTTAAAGCCAAGTTAGATATGACTAATTACGTTTTACAACTAAATGAACCCGTTTTTACAAGAGTCCTAAACCCATATAACTCTAGGCTAAAAAAAGGGAAAAAATAAAAATCCCATTTCTGATTATTTATCATGATTTTTAAGCGTGACAAAATTTGTTACGTTTCGAGAGCGTAACTAATAGCGAACCGGTTTGCCTAAGACCCGAACCGGTTCTCTTTTTCAGAAATCTCCAAGTTTGCCCCTATTTTCTTCTCATCTTTAAATGCTCGTAACTTCTTCGCCGTAACTTGAATTGAGGTGCCATTTTTTTTAGTATTCTTGTGACTTCAAGCTCTTCAAATTTTCAGTTGGCTCCTCCTTTGATTATTGGATGTAAAATTATGAAAATGCCCTTGACTTCCCTTTCTTACATTTCTTTCACTATTTTGGCATTTCTCTTGCATCCAATTGCACTAGATACCTATAAAACAAGAGAGAAATACAAAAAAATGATAAATACTTGCCAAAAAAGGTTAGTGTCATAAATATGAGATAAATCCAGGTTATTTACAATGCACAGGACCATAAAAGAATCGAAGTTAAGGTGATAAATATGAAATATTTATGCCTAATCAAAACCCTTACAAGAAAATCCACCATCGTGCCCCATCCCAATAAATCGAGTAGCACTAATAATGTTTACATGTCTTATAGTGACATAACACAACTTATATACAAGACTAAGATAACCGCCACAAAGTCCAAATCCTTGCATATTCTAATGCATTTAATTATACTTGGAATTAAAGGCTCCATGCCTGGACTCAGCTTGCATAGCCTATGAACTCGGTATACACCAATCTCTACTGGTACATGACTTTCCTGTACAAATCCTCTACTATGTAAACCCACACAATCACTTGTGCTAAGATATTCTAGTGAAAACTATATGAATGAATCTGAACCGAAACTTTGATTCCTTGGCACACTAGTCTTTAACAGACTCTGTCTTGAAATCCGATAAAGCCTCAAACCACAGCTAAAAAATTTGTATATGCTCTTGATTTTTTGTTGTGTGTTCATGTTTCGTTGTATTGGCAAGACCCCGCATTAATATTCAAAGAAAAACTTAAAAACACTTTCTTTAGGGTTTTAAAAAGTTACAGCACCCAAAGAGGTTCTTTTGGAATAGAAACTAGAGTCCAATATATAGTTTCTAAGTAAAAATACATCATAAAACACATTTTTTGAAAGTTAGCCCTCATTCGAACCATGTCAATACCGGTCAAACAAGATCTGATTCGAATTAAGGCCTTCTCATGCAAAATTCTACTTTATAAGACAGTTTATGCCTCAAAACTGTTCTGAGCATAAGTTTTGACTCGGGTGTTAAAATGATGCATGGTTTATTGCGTTCGAAAATGATGAGGTATTAGGGTGTTGGTGAAACTCTTCTTGATTGACCAAACCGTGTTGAAACTGATCACTCCGCCTCTTCAATATTTGAATCAGGATAAGGGACTGAATTTACCCCACTTGAAAAGTCTTAGGGTCAGCAAATGCCAAAAAGTTGGTAAATATGAAAATTTGTCCACTTTTTGACTGTTTGGTTGCAGAATTTGTCGTAGCATTATTTGCTAGTGTACAACATCCTTTATGTATAAGGTGTTGGCAAACTTTGTTTACCTATTTGAGTGAGAAATATTTGTCAAGAGAAATATTTGCCAACAAATTTGTTAACTTCTTAAACGGTTTTAATGCTATAAAAAATAATTTAAAAATTATTTTAAATAATTAAATAACTGTTATGAATATTTAAAAACTGTTTTGTAATGTTTTACAAATTTTTTTAAAAACTATCTCATAAAAATATAGTAAAAGATGTTTTTAACATTTTTAAAAACTGTTTTGAATATATCATAAAACTAATTTTAAAAACTATTTTAAATAGTTAAAAAAACAGTTATGAATATTTAAAAATAGTTTTTAAATGTTTTAAAAATTGTTTTTAATATTATAAAAATTGTTAAGAAAATGTTTTGCAAATATTTTTAAAAACCGTCTTACAAAAATATTGTAAAAACTATTTTTAAGATTTCTAAAAACTATTTTTAACATTTTTAAAAATTGTTTTGAATATATTATAAAAACTGTTTTAAACTTTTAAAAAAATTAAAAATTGTTTTAAATAGTTCAAAAAAAACTGTTATGAATATTTAAAAACCATTTTTTAATATTTTAAAGACTGTTTTTAATTTTTAAAAATTGTCAAGAAAATGTTTAACAATTTTTTTTTAAAAACGTTTTATAAAAATATTGTAAAAAGTTTTTTAACATTTTTAAAAACTGTTTTGAATATATTATAAAAACTGCTTAAAGTTTTTAAAAACAATTTTAAAAATTGTTTTAATTAGTTAAAAAACTGTTATGAATATTTAAAAATAATTTTTAATGTTTGAAAAACTATTTTTAATATTATAAAAAATTGTTAAGAAAATGTTTCACAATTTTTTTAAAGCCCGTTTTATAAAAATATTGCAAAAACTGTTTTTTAACATTTTTAAAAAATATTTTGAATATATTATAAAAACTGTTTTAACACTTGTTTTAAAAACTGTTTTAGAAATGTTTTAAAAAATGTTTTAAATTATTTTTAAAAAATATTTAAGTAAACTAATTGGATTGACTTTAATTTCACCTAATGGTTGTTTGATAGCGTCATGTGAAAAAACTAGGTAAAATTTGACAAATTTTACCCATGGCAAATTTTGTCATCCTCACTTTTGAATCAAACAGACCCTTAGATTCCTTTGCTGAACACACATGCCAAATTTCTTCCAAATCGGAGAATAAAAATTCCCAATTTTTTTGACGACTTCACAAGTGTAAAAAATCTTTTTTCAAATTACCGTAAAAATAAGCTTTTTCGCGACTTTTTCGAGTTGGTCATCAATTTGCACCAAATTCCATCATTACCTTCAAAATTTTCACTATGCAACTTTTTTCACAAATTAGCACAAGAATATATTAAAATTATCGAAGTGCTAATTTTTTACTTAAAATTGCCATTTTCAATCCAAATTCAATCATTCTTACATTTTTTCCTTTTTTTATTAAAATGATCCTAAGAACTTAATAAATAAAATAAAATGGGACTAACAAAGTATAAATTTGGGTATAAAATATACAAAATAATGCACTCGTCAGTTGGAGCGAAGTGACTCAATGAAGTCGCTAGTGTCATGGAGATTCTTGACGTGTCAGCTAGGCACAAAGTCAAGATAGCCACGTTCCAGCTCACGAAGCAAGCACAGCGCTAGTGGAGCGCCTACTCTGCCCATATTACATAGACTATAGAGTGGGGTAGCTTCAGAGTTGCCTTCCTTGACAGGTACTTTCTCTAGGTATTCAAGGATGCCAAGAAGGATGAGTTCCTTCATCTGATACAGGGGAAGACTTCCGTGAATGAGTACTTGGTCAAATTCAAAAGCTTGTGTGAGTATGTGGACTCGGTGCAGAAACATGAGGCTGAGAAGACGAGGCTATTTATTAAGGGCCTCAACCTGGGCATTCGACGGATCTTGGCGGGTATGGATCTGCCAAACTTCAGGTTGGCACTGAACAAGGTTATTCGGCTGAACTTAGATGTTGAGGATGGCAAGGCCATTAGGGAAAAGAAGGGGGAGCCTAGTGGGTCCCGGAGCGGCAGTCATAAGAAGTTCAGGAGTGGGGCTTCTTTGCAAAGCTAAAGTCTGTCGTGGGGTGGATTCTTCACCTTCCCAGTGTACCGGAGATCAAGGTCCTATAGCCCCCACCAAGAGGACTTATTTTACTTGTGGGTTTTTCAATCATTTCAAAAGATATTGACCATAGAGATCTTCGAACAGTCAACAGGGTAATCAAAAAATTGTCAATTATGTAGGGGTGTTCGCGGTCCGGTCCGATCCGGTTTTTAATAAATTTAAGGACCGGACCGATTAAACCGGTCCTAAAAAATAAAGGACCAAGACCGGACCGATGAAACCGGTTTTTCGGGCATAGTCGGTCCGGTTTTTTGTATGGTCGGTCCGGTCAAATTTGTCGGTCCTAATAAATAATCTTCTTCTTAAAAATTAAAACCGGACTGCCATATATATACAGTTGTTTTGAACAAAAAACAATGAAACAAATTATTAATTTATATTAATTATTACACAAAAAAATAAAAATTAATGAGACTAACTGAGCAGATACCCAAACAAAAAATAATAACTGAGCAGTAAACATGATTAAAGCTTATCTCTTTTTTGTTTTTTTAAATCTGTGGAGATAATGAAACAAAAAACAATAGCAATGTCTCTATTTCAAATTTGTGGTGATAATGAAACAAAAAACAATAACTATTCAATCAGTTATTGTTTTTCAAATTCAGGAACAATATGCCTTAGTAGTGAAACAAAAAACAATAACTGCTCAATCAGTTATTGTTTTTCAAATTCAGGAACAATATGCCTTAGTAGTCTTACCCACGATCAAACAGAGGAGCGACGCAGATGCATAATCATGAACACCAGCGGAACGGCGCAGATACGTAAACAGAGGAGCGGTACAGATACAAACAACAACGACGCATAGGAGTGGAGCAAACAGAGGTGCGTGCGTCGTACAGAGGACTGGATCAAACAGAGAAGTGGAGCAAGGGAGCAAGCTGCGAACACGGCAAAGAGAAGACGAAGGAGCAAGCGGCGCCGCACACCCAGAAAGAGAAGAAGAGAAATAAAAAACAAACAAAGTGCGTGCGTGTGTTTAAATTATTTAGGTTTCTTTTCTTTCCATCCTTTCCTCTTTTTGGACGAGCGTACCCCTCAATGCTAATTGTAACTTGTGTGTGCGTGTGTTATTGTTGATATATATGTATAAATATAATTAAACGCATATATATTATAGTAACCGGTCCGGGTCGGTCCAGATCGGGTATTTATTAAGGAAGACCGAGGACCGGACCGGTTAGACCGGTCTGAAAAAAAAAAAAACCTGGACCGGACCGATTAAAAAAGAAAACCGGAAAAATTATGCCGGTCCGGTTCGGTTCGGTTCGGTCCGCCGGTCCATTCGGTTTTTTGAACACCCCTACAATTATGTGCTGCATCGGAGTTTTAGTTATACGGGTCCCACCCAGTGGCAGCAGTTCTCCTCAAGATATCATCAACTCACTAGGCATAGTGTGGACAGTTCACGTCCGAGTCAGGGGCAGAGTAGCCGTGGGCCAGGTCAAGTGCCCGACGGCCAGAGTAGTAAGTTCAACCTGGGCAAGCCTATGCCATGTCGTAGTTTGTTGCACCTTCCAGCGATCCATCGGTGAAGGAAAGTAGATTATTTTGTTCAGTACATGGGTTAAGTAACTATTTGATTCAGGTGCATCGCGTTCGTTTATTTTGAGCGCCTTAGCATTCAGTTTTAGGACTAGAGGTAGATCAATTATATACTTATTTCTTCATAGGACTTTCGTTTGGTGGTGGTATAGTTCTCGATAGGGTCTGTCGTAGTTGTATAGTTATGGCTGCAGACTATTTTAGGAGTATGATTTGATTCTCATGGACATGGATGGGTTCGAGGTGATCATTGGTATGGATTGGTTGTCATGTTTCGACACTATCATCGAATGTCATCGACACGGTGTCTCAGTATCTTTCCAGATGGGTCTCGCCATCGTTTTAATAGCGAGAAAGGCATTAATTATCCTTTTAAGTTTTCTACCTTGCGTGAGAAAAAATGGCACTTTGGCTAGTTAAGCAATATGGTGGCTCGGGATGAGCCGGATGATATGTTGTTAGATTACCCAGTGGTGCGGGAGTTTCCCGATATGTTCCCAGATGATCTTCTTGGGTTACCCCCACACCAGTTAGAGGAGTTAACCAGCAGGGGTTTCCTTCGCCCTAGTGTTTCTCCATGGGGAGATCGTGTTCTCTTTGCTAAGAAAAAGGATAACTCTCTGCAACTTTGCATCGACTACAAGCAACTAAACAGGGTGACGATGAAGAATAAATACCCTATGCCCCGCATTGACGATTTGTTCGACCGGCTGTATGGGGCGGGTAGGTTTTCAAATATTGACCTTCAGTCCAGATACCATCAGTTTCATGTCATGGAGGAGGATATCCCTAAGACGGCGTTCCGAACTCGGTACGGGCATTACGAGTTTCTAGTAATGCCCTTTGGTTTGACTAATGCCCCAGCGACGTTCATGGATCTGTTGAATTGCATCTATAGCCCCTACTTCGACCCATTTGTGGTGGTCTTTTTGGATGACATATCGGTCTATTCGGAATCGGATATAGATCACGAGTAGCACCTTCGCACGATGTTGCAAGTGCTCAAGGAGAACCAGATATATGCCAAATTCAACAAGTGCGAATTCTGGATGGAGGAGGTCAAGTTCCTTTGTCATGTAGTTTCTAGCGAGGGAATTTATGTCGACCCTTCCAAGTGGAGGCCATTCGGGGATGGGATAAGCCAAGGACAGTTATGGAAGTACGTAATTTCTTGAGTTTGATCGGTTACTACCGCAGGTTTGTGCAAGACTTCTCGAGGGTTGCATTGCCCCTCACCATGTTGACTCGGAAGGATGTACACTTTTAGTGGTCCGAGGATTGTGAGTCGGCCTTTGAGGAGATGAAGATTAGGTTAAATTATATGCCCATTCTTATCCACCCAAAGCATGACGGGGGTTACACCGTGTATTTTGATGCTTCAGGGTCAAGGCTCGGCGTAGTATTGATGTAGAATGGTCAGTTAGTCCCCCAATGCATCCCGACAGTTGAAGGTGCATGAGAGGAACTACCTCACCCATGAAGTTCGAGACTTCAAGATCGAATTTCACCTTAAGCTACATCAAAACAAATTCCATTTGTGAAACGTTTTATTAAATGAAAAATGGTTTAATTTAACCTTGAGGTTTGAGACATTTTCAAATAGACCATGCAATATAATTTTCATAGTAAAACATATTTTAGAAAAGTGCATCTTTTTATAATTCAAAAAGTTTGTTCTTAGGTTGAAACAAGGTTCTTATTTTTTGCAACAAAGAATGTCCTCTTTGATCCCAAACTCTTAAAGCAAAACTTGGAAAAATATTTATGTCCTTTCAAGAAAACCTCTCATAGACCTTTCTACAACAAGTGGTTCTTTATCTCTAGCAAAGTCTTCTTTTCCACACGTAAATCCTTAGGTTATTGGCCTGCCAAAAGTCTGGACCTATAAAAAGCTTATATCAAAAGTATGGAAGATATGAACACATTCTCTTAAAACCAATTAGGGTGTTGTAAAAAACAGGGTTGTTCTTTCACCAATCACGTTTCGTAACTCTTTATACACATCAGGTATTGGAGGGTTAACAAAACATGTTTCTTGAGAAAATATTTTTTTTAGAAATGAATATTTTTATATAAATGGTTCTCTCGTGTCATTCATTACACCGAAAATAAACTTAAGAAAATATAAAACCATAAAGATATCAAACCTTATATTATATTTGAAATTGTCCGGTTCGGTAGCTCTTTGTCACAATGCTTTGTCTTCATCTTCAATTACAAAAGAGGACTCGATATTTCTCCTCGACTTTTGTTATGGAATAAAGCTAAAACCAAAACGCATAAATCCCTTACAATAAAAAGATTGGCAAATGTTCATTTTGTTGCATTGACATAAGTTGACAACATGTATTTAGTGATACACACTCGCGCATGTAACATCATACCTGGTCATATATCACCAAGCTCGTTTCTTTAACACCGAATATGTCTAAGTAGACATATAACACTTGGTTTCGATGAGATAACACCAAGGCAAGTACTATACCAAGCCAGTTTATAACTGAGTGTTGTAGATATATTTGGGGGTCCATCGTCGAATGTCTCAATTCCCATCTTGAACATATTTCTCCTCTTAGTGACATAATGTTGAGTGTTGCCATCATTTTCGGCACTATGTCACCAAACCTAATGGGATGAAATTTTTCATTTTTCAACATTAAATATGGGTTGATTTAATGTTAAAAATAAACAATGTGTGTATACATCCATAAGTCCACCTTTGAGGTCTTCTTTTGAGTTTGAAGGAGTCACTTATTCATTTGTGCTTGAGTAGGGTTTTTCATGCTCCATTACTCCCATGAATGAATAAAATCAACTATAAACTCCACCCTGACCTTAGCAAAACCAAGTGTGAATATAATAATGAAGAAATAGATTGAGAAAATAAATTATTAAGGGAGAAGTTAAAGGGTCAAGGTTTATGTCTTTGCTTCGGTGGGTTTGAGGTTTTTGGTACGAATGATGTTTTGAAATTATTTTTGTTTTTTTCCTTATTGATCTCTCTCTCTCTCTCTCTCTCTCTCTCAGAGAGAGAGAGAGAGAGAGAGAGGAAGGCTCACATACATCATGCACTATATATCACATAGTACATCATACCTAATTCTAGGCCCTTGAAAACTTTTTTTTCAAATTTTATATTTTTTTTTTGAAATTAACCTTCCAATCAACCCATATGCAAAAAATTATGTCAAAATACATTTTGTAGCTATTTTTAAAAAATTCACAAAAAACTGCTGGCGCAGACCCTTAAAAATAAGGTATTTTTAGCAGTTTTTTGTGAATTTTTTAAAAATAGCTACAAAATATATTTTGACCTAATTTTTTGCATATGGGTTGATTGGAAGGTTAATTTCATGGGAAAAATATAAATTTTGAAAAAAAAAATTAGGGCTTAGAATTAGGCATGATGCATGAGTGATGTATAGAGCATGATGTAGGTGACCCTCCCTCTATATATATATATATTAAGTGTGATAATCCATTGCCTCATTTTCTTAATATGCAGTGGACCCTTTAACACAACCCCAAAACATATTAGGTGTGAAATGTAAAGACATTGGCTACACAAGCTACATTACAAGTTTGCACATGGAACAAGATAACTCGGTAGAAAAATAACTATATTAGTGCCTAAATTTCAAAAATTGAATGTAATGGTTAATAGTATGAATTGAAATTAAGCTTAATTAAATTTTCGAGGTGCTTATTTGTGCATGCCAATACTAAGTATGAGGTGATCGGTAACAACACGGCAATAATCTACGGTGTACCTTTTTTAACCTTCAAAGTATTACAAAACTTTATGCAACCCCCTATAATATATAACTAAGGTTGACAACATAACACGTCGATATTTGTCACGCCACACGACGACACGTGTACACTTCATTAATGTGTTAGCCATTTATTAATTTTGTATTACCTAAATTAATGAAAACACATACATATTTGGTCGATACAAACATTTAATTGATTCATGTATGTAAACACGTGTATTTATTCAACACATGCATTTAGTTACTTCATGTATTCGAAGGTTCATAAATAGAAATCAGTTCGTGTATTCGGAGGTTCATAAATAGAAATCCAAATAGAGTATATTCAAACCATCATTTCAATCTTTTTTGGGTATATATATAACCCTTTCACTCTCTACTTTTATTTATTTTTATTTGATACTTTCAGTTTAACATCGTATGAAAAGCAAGGTTCTAAAAAACACGGGGTGTGATTGAAGCGTGAAGGTCAAGCCTTAAGCCTTAGAAATCTGGGTAGACCTTAGGCGTAAAAAGACGCGAAATGGCATTTAGAACTTTTTTAATATATTTTAAAAAAATTTAACTATGACAAAGCTATTAAAAATACTAAAATAGTACATAGCTTAAAAATATGTTTGAATATTTATAAATTAAAATATTATTTTTTTAAACTACTAAAAAAGCGAAAATTTCACATTTTTCACCCCCTACTTCTAAAAAAACTTACATTTTTCCACGCCTTACCCTCAAAAAACGTGCATTTTTTCACGCATTACCCCAAAAACCGTTAACCATCATTGACCACCCCTAAGGCGAAAACTTGACGTATCTAAAAAGCCTCGCGCCTAAGCACATTTTGTGAACACTGATGATAAGTATCGATACGAATTTAATTATGATGAAGATAATAACACATTATCCAATGTGTGCGAGGAAAAAAAGCTTAGACCGTCTAATGAACAATTGGGAGTGCTCCAAAACATGTTCAAGATAAACAACAATCTCACTTTGATAAGTGACATTTTTTATATATAAATATCGCCTTAAATAAGAGCGTTTGTTCTACTATGTTAGATATATTTTCAATATGCCTCAACTATATTCTTTTTCATAATGTTTTCACAATGTGAGTTTTCAAAAAGTAACATTTTACAGCCACACAACGCGTGACCTACAAAGTAGTATATATGATAAGTAAAACCAAATAAGCAAGAAAAGCTATATACATATAGATCTCAGTGAGCCGCTACCAACACAATTTAAACATCACTTTAAAAAGGTTACACCTTCCACAAAATTGCAATACTAGAGGTATGCAACGTTGAGATAGCTCGCCTTATTATCAGGTCTACTTCACAAGTTGAGAATAAATTAATCATCAACACAAAGCTAGACTGTAAAAGGAAAATATTCTAATAGCACAAAATGCTAAATTTACAAATATCTAGGACGGGCATCCATGTCTTAAACTAAAGAAGTACATATCCTACGCCATCATCACAACTTCGCCACGTGAACCTGCCAACAAAAGAAAATACATCTATAAACTGAAGGGTATATTTGCGAGAGAGAGAGAGAGAGAGAGAGAGAGAGAGAGTTATTTAGGTTATGCGAAAACTTTCCTTGTGTCGCTAAAAATCCCCCAACAGGGGTTATTTGCAATCAAATGCTTAGTTCAAGGAATTTTCAATATATTTGTACTTTCCCTGGAAATAAAAAAAGGGCAAGTGCAAAAAAAAAAAAATATATATATATATATATATAGAGAGAGAGAGAGAGAAGCAGACTTTCATACATACCAAGTTTACATATTTACTGGCGCAAACTTATTTTAATAAAATATTAAAAAAATATATTTTTTAGTTGCTGTGAAAGTTTGACCGATTTTTTAAAAATAGCAAAAAAATTATTTTGAACCAATTTTTTTTATATGGGTCCCTTGAAATGTTTAAATATCACATAAGCAAATTCAACTCAAAAATAATTTTTTTACTATTTTAAAAAAATCGGTATGTAAACTTGGTATATATGAAAGCCTATATATATATATATATATATATATATATATATATATATGTGTGTGTGGCGAAATGGCAAGAAACGCCCTGAACTATTTTTAATGCAAGCAGCCCTAATGAACTATGCAATTGTTGCAAAGACCCGTATGTGTCACTAAAAAGTCTGTGTAGGAGTCTGCAGCAAACTACATAGTTTGGGGGAGTTATTGAAAAGATACAGAAGGGACGGGGGTCTATGTGCAAAAACTTAAAGGTGTTCAATTACAGTTGTTTTATTTTTTGCACTTTCCCCAAACAAAAACTAAAAGAGAGTGACAAAAAAATACTTTACTAGTTATCATTTTTAGACTTTAATAAAAATAATTGGTGTATTAGACTTTAGTACATTTCCCTCGCTAAATATCACTTTTTAGTAGCGAAATTCACATTTAGCGACCAAAAATGTACAAAAGTTTAATAAACTGATTAATTTATATTAAAGTCTAAAATCATTAATTTGTAATGTATTAAGGTAAAAAAAACTATATATATATATATATATATATATATATATAACTTTGGGATATCTCAAAAAATTGGAATAATTGAGATTTTTGGCATTACATTTCTCGAAAATCTCTTGTGCCAATAGTAGAAGGGAATCTGTGTCTTCTGCCATCTTTGAGATCCTCTCTGCCTCCTTAACAGCCTCAGCTGCTACAAATGATTTGTTTTCTGCTTCGGCAATCTTATAAGCAGCAGCCACAGCCGCTTCTTGTACTGTATCACCAAGATAACTGATGGTCTGCAACAGTCTAGGCCGAATTTCTTTTGGTTTTGGAGTAGGGGCTTTTGATCCCAGTAGGATATCTTTTTTTATTCTGTAGCAATTTTGGACCTGCAATTTTTAATAATGGGTCACAATTCAGATGAGCTAATTTTGGTTAAAAACACAATCACTGGAAATAACAGCATGTTTCCTCTTAACTTGTTGTGGAGGCCTCACTCTCTTTAATCTATGGCCCCATTTAGCTTGGGGTAATTTTTTTGTTTTACTTGGGTGAAAATGAAAAGCCATTTTCTCCACCAATTTCGGCATTAAAGATCTTGATAAGTTGAAATTAAAAATCAGTGTACACACTATAATAACGTGATTTTGGACAAAAATTGAATAAAATTGAACTCAAATAAGTGGAAATGCACTTTTCACCATGAAAGTAAAGGAGGAAAGGTTGTAGCCCCAACTCACCCAACTAAAGTTGTTGATAGAAGATTTAAATCAGTCCACAGGCTCCACACACATAATAAAAGTAAAATAAAAAACTGGTACAGTATTTAGAGAGATGAAATTAGATCGTTACACAAAGCAGCAAAGAACTGTAGGAAAATCAATCCACAGGCTCCACAAACATAATAAAAGAGTAAATAAAATATGGTACTGTATTTAGGAATAATAACGTTGACTGTCACATGTAAGTAGTGAAGTAATTGTATCAAACATAAAACACACCTTCTCAAGTTTGTCTTGAGCAACAAGCCTTCTTAACCTAGAACTTAACAACCTCCTGAAATTTATGGGCACCGCATGTCTTTTCTGCATATTTATGAAGAGAACAAGACATTCAGATTCTTATACACAGAAATTATGTGCATAGTAAATTAAAAAGAAATTATATTTTTAAAAAAAGTTCTACTAGATACCTGAACCTTGACAAGTATACAATCATGCATTAGATATTGGCAAAAAAGTGTGCACACGAGTAGTTGCTTGATAAAGAGCATGATCATTGTAATATACTACTCCTTAAAAAGGGATAGATATTAACAAGGTCACAAATAATTACTTGTTAGAGAAACGTCTTTCTAGGGAGAAACTATTATAGTTAAATATATCAAAATTACTTTCATTGCCAGAAAATATAGTAAGTTATAACACAGACATGGTTCTAAACTTCTAGCATATCATTCCAAAAATAGATTCACAATAATCAACCTAGTTACATCACATATTCTACAAATAAATTCCAAAAAAAATACTTTCAAATTATTTTGTAAAAACATTTTAAAAGATGTTATCCCAAATAACATCTATACATCATTCCCAACAAGTTAAGTTCAACAAAAATAAAAGAACATATATGACCACTTAACAGAGAAAATTTAGGGTCCATTTAGTTGAGAAAAACTGTTTTCCATTTTTCATTGTCACTTTTGCTCTATATCTTTGCCAATGGACCATTAAAATGGGAAGGAGGAGTGGAAAACTGTTTTTCAACTCAAGCAATTCTAGAAAACATGTATTTTATTATTTTCAGATTAGCTTAAGTTGAAAAACAATTTTTCATTAAACCACATTCTTATTCCCATTTAAAGGGCATACTGTGCCAAATTGGAACACAAAATATGGAAAATGGAAATAGAAAACTATTTTCCACAACTAAACGCATCCTTAGATATTCCTGAGAGGAAACGAAACCACTTTCTTTCATAACATCTCACTTTTACAATGTAATTTTCAATCAAGTTGACATTAGAAAAAACATTCTAATATGGAGAAGGGAGATTATATCAACAACGAGGGTTCGTAGCCGGACCTTCGAAGTTCAAATCCAAAGAAACCCTAGCTGCAACAACTAAAATCTTTTGAGTTGGGAGTCCTACGAACATCAGATGGACAAACAGAGACAGGGAGCTACACGCGCGTGTTGTGTGTGCGAGAGCGCGCGCGAGCGCATGCGTGCATGTGTGTGTGTGTGTGTGAGAGAGAGAGAGAGAGAGAGAGAGAGAGAGAGAAATTTGATTGTTTTTGAAACCTTTGAATGGGGGAGAGGGCAGAGTAAAATCGAAGAACCCCTAGGTTGTCCTACTATTTTTTGTAAATGAGAGAGGGCAGCCAACGTTTTTATATTCTGCGTGCCCTGTGATACCCCTTGAACAATTTTACAGTTACTCGACACGTTACCCAATACACTTTTGACCTAATTCATGTGACAGCAATCTGGCTAAGGTTTTCTGTCCATTTTTTAACAGATTTGGTCATGTACTAAGAACATGCTATCTAATCTTTTGATGACTAACTTTTAATTAAAGAAATAGTCAAGAGTAATTTTGCCCTCTGAATTTATTACTACTTAACTAACTCCAGCATCTCCCACAAAGCACCATACCCGGTGAGCAACACCACCTCCTCGGCATCGCCCCCTCTTCCACCAACAGAAGAGGGAAAACACATAAGACCAAAAATATATATACGTGTCTCTTTGACTGCTTCACTACAAATGTGTGAAATATCTAAACATCACCCACAGCGATTTTGACTAACAGTGACTGCCTTTTTTAGTGCTTGGAAAACTCTAGGTGGGTGATGTTTAGACAAATCAAAAACACAAAGAATGCTTTAAAGCGCACAACACAGAGTTTGATTCAAAACCCATATCTTTTATTTTTAAGAAAATTAAATATATACATGCAGGACAGATTGCAAAAAAGATTGAAAAAAAAAATCAAAACGGATGTATATTTCGTGTCCGGTCGTGTCATGTCGATTTCGTGTCCAGTCTTATCGGGTTCGTGTCAAAATCACCTACACCCAAACCCTGTTTGCTAAGCCTTTCACGTCTACCATGTCATGTCTTATCGGGTTCGTGTAAATTCAAGCCGAATTTTAACAGTCGTGTACGTATTTCCGCTAAATAGCTAAAACCAAACCTGATTCGTTAAGCTGTGTTTAGTGGGTCTATATGTTAAGCACCCGAATTCGTTAAGGCTCCACCTAAACCCACTAAAAAGCATACGGATCATGTCGTGTTATCAAGTCGGGTGTCACATTGCCACCCCTAGTATATGCACAGATTGCATTACCTATACTTGTCTATATACACAAATCTATGTAATACACAAATAATCTACCAGCCGAGGGTAGAGAAGAGAAGAGAGTGGGATGGTTGTAGCAATGCGAAGCGGAAGAGAGGTGGCAGAAGAGGCAATGGCGGACTGGGGAGAGGAGTTGCAGCCAGGGGAGAGGGATCGGCGGTGGGTGGGTGTGACTGTTTGTGTTTGTGTATGTGTGTGTGTGTGTGTGTGTGTGTGTGTGTGTGTGTGTGTGAGAGAGAGAGAGAGAGAGAGAGAGAGAGAGAGGAAAATAGATTTAGGATTTTTTTTCAAGTAATAGGTTTAGTCTGTTTGGTTATGTGTATTCCAATTAGAAACGAAGTAATGTTGACTTATTTAAGGGTACATTCATATGTTTAACCAACAACGCAAGACAAAGTGAAACAGGTCAAAAGTTTGAGGGGTTAAAATCTATTGGAGCAGCAAACATGAGTGGGGTTTAATACAATTTAGCCTTTTTAGTGCAATTTAAAACACTGCTTTAGAGCTTAGAAACATACAAGCACCAAACAAAGATAATCCTCTGCTGCAAAAGATAAATGTTTCATTAGAAAAAGAGAAATGAGAAACAAACACCTCCACCAGAATTGCTCCCTAAATTTTTATAAATAAGTGGCTTGCCAACTCATTGTAATCATTCAAGAGAGTTTAGTTTACAAATGGTGTGTTTACATCACCTTGAATGAACCCCCTTATCGCTGCTATGTCCATAAATCTAACAAAGGCTTCCCTCGCTATAATAAACAAGAAATGGGAGAGGAGTTCCTTGTCTAAGGTCCTAGAACTGGAGAAATCCCATCAGCAAGCCAAAAAGAACACCAGGTACCTAGATAATATAATTACAAAACCCAATCCACCTCCTCCAATTGCAACCAAATTCTCATTTCTCAACGTAAAGAATACAAAATTCCAAATGACATGATGATAAGCCTTATCTATATTTGGTTAACACCCAAGTCCACGCAACCCACCACGCCCTCTACTATCTAAACATTTGGTCGAAATGGAGGCATCTGTAATCAATCAACCTATTCAACACATAAACAAACAGAGAGTCCGATATCACATTAATGACAAGCTTGCTCAATTTCACATTTAGAAGAATCAGTGCTTCCTAGTCTAGAATTCCTTGACCAAAACACTGCTTGAGTTTGGTCCTAAGGCCATCCACAATGGGATACCTTAAATATATGGTTTTAAGGTGCGAAAATTGGTGTTGGTTCATAATGGAATCCGCTACTTTTTTGAGGAAACGTGGGACTTTTGGACGTTTGGGAGTGTGGAACTTGTAAACGGGTAAACGTTACACGTCTGGAGTGGCCATTTACAGAATGTCGCCAACTAATATGGTTGAACGGTGTAACATTTACACGTCCGGAGCGGCCAGACGTGGAACAGTTACATGTCTGAAACAGACGTGTAAATGTTCATTGTTTGCCCTCCAAACATGTAAATGTTCCACGTTTTTAACCTTATTCCCTCCTCTAACCAATCACTCGACGTTCCCACAAATTTGAGGGAGGGTTAACGAATCCCCTCCCTTTTCTGCAATATTATCTCCCCACTGCGAACCAATGTTACCCAAACTAAAGGATCCACAATAGGTTTACGGTACCCATTGTGGATGGCCTAAAGATCTCCGGAAAGCTTTATTGATCAAGATCAGCATGTCGGATCATTAAGACAGTAAAACACCACTTAAGACAAAGACATAATGGACTAGAGGACATAGATTTTAACAATTAATTGAAAAAGATTTTTTGTAACCTTCGTTTGTGGAATTGCCAAATACGATATGCAATGTTTTAAAAATCACTCGAGGCATACACCTCGCCTTTCAGGTTGAATTTGAGTCTTACGTCTCGATGCGCCTCGCGCCTTTTTCCCGAGGCGAGAAAGAGAAAAAAATTGTTCTTCTTCCATCACGAACTTCATTTACTTTGTTATTATAATTTATGTCGACAATTAGTATATATATACATACTTTGAAGATAGTGCAACAATTAATATATTTATTTTATTATATACATACATATATTCTGATTATATATACATTATAATCAATTAATTATATATACACACTAATGATCTTTTTTTTTTAATCTTTCAAAATTACTATTTTTTTAAAGGTTAAAGAGCTCTTCATTTTTCCAAAATTGCACTTAACTTAAAAAATTGATGTTTTATTCTACCAAGTCTAATTCTTTTTTCCTTTTTTGGTTTTAAAATTGCAATTAACTTATACTATTTACTATTTTAACTTAGAAGAGATTTTGAAAAAATAACCAATATGTCATATTATAAAATAATCAATATGTAAATGAAACTTAAAATGATTTAGTCAATTTGATTTTGCATTGATTAATTTATCATCATATTATAAAATAACCAATATATAAATGAAACAAAAAAAAACGATTTTGTCAATTCGATTTTGCATTGATTCATCTATTGCCATATTATAAAATTAACAATATGTAAATGAAAAAAAAAATGGTTTTGCATTGATTGATTTATTGTCATATTGTAAAATAATCAATATGTTAAAATCGATTTTATCAAATTATTTAGGAAAAAAAATCATCTCAGGGAATAAAAAAATGTTTAACTATGTGAGAAAGTCCTCCAAGATTTTTAGCAGTTTTATTTTATATTTCTTTGTTATTTTATTTTTTACGGCTTTATTAGTCTTATTTTTATATTAGTTTGCTCTTTTTAATCTTTTTTGGTGAGGCTTACGCCTCGCCTCGCTGGAGCCAAACGCTTAGCCTCGCCTCGTGCCTTTTTAAGCATTGGTCATAATCAATTTAAATATTTTCTGGAATGGATATTAACTTATAATGCACAAAAAGAAAATAGAGACGGTGATAGATTTATAACAGACCTCAATAAAACTAACGATTGCACTAGTGTCCGAACCATTAGGATCTTTCAGTGTTGAAAGTGCTTCATAAATCATGGAATTGTACCTGGAAAATGGAGCAATAGTTACAAAATAATCCAATTAAAAAGAAACATTCATTATATGAAATAAGAAGGAAACTAGAGTCGGCCATAGATGACTGTTCAAATTACAGGCAAGCAGGCAAGTATTTTAAAAAATGCTTACAAAAACTTGCCTATGCAAAAGCAATAATAATTAAAGTACTCACTTGGTGTTTATCATAATACTCAAACTTAGCCCAAGAATCTGATTATTAGATCCTCGCTTTTATAATAGAAGTCCGTAGCATCAATTATTTTGTTGGTGACATTAGTTTTACTTCATCTTATTTTTTCCTCTTCTTCTGAGAAACAATAGGGAAAAGCTATTCTATAGAAAATCTATTAGCTTAACAATGCTGAACTTCCCCAAAGATTAACTCCACCATGTGTTAGCTTGCAAGTTATCGCCTGCCATCCCCAAAAGGAGGCGGAGGATTCAAGTCCTCCGTATGACACCCAAAACACACCTCAAGAGAGCCTAACTAACAAGTTATCCAAGAATAAGACAACTAAACGGACTTGCAATATATGATTAATTCCCTAAACCCTCATCATAGTTAATCCAAGCCAAGGCCATGGATGTTTTCACCACTGTTCTCTATATCTAGGGCTACAGTTTCTCAAAATACATGCTCTGTTTTTCCTTTACTGCCTCGACCATCTCCTTTTCAGTCTTTTTGCAACATCTTAATGTGGACTGTGTTCATTCCTTTGCACTGATTCAATTCATAGTCTTTGTTGCAAACAGTTAAACAACAAGATGTTTTCACGTATCTTCTCCCTAATCAACCCCCACTTCTAATGGTTATTATAAATTGTGAAGAAGAAGAAGAAGAAGATGATGGAGGAGTAGGATCCTATACAATAAATCAAACGAAGATGCACTGAAGGAAAGTTACTTTCCTACACGAGTTTAATTGACATGACAAGAAAGTAAGTCTTTAGTTTTACTTTTATTTTCTATATCTGAACTTTTAGCAACATAAAATCTTCTAAAAGTTGTAAGAAAATTTGCAGGAAAATGTTTCCTGCTGAAAAACGGTTATGGGGGCAGCAAATGAGAGGTGCATGAAAACAGTTACATTTCCTTTCCTTTCCTTTCTCTCTAATAAATTGCGGCCTTCAATACACCACCTGAGATGAAGTGTATTACACATTGAGGAGGGGGGGAAAGATGTGTGCTTTTCACTAACGCAAAAAGGAACCTAAGACTATATCCAAATTTGCTTTTCACTTGAGCAACAAGGAACATCAGTCCGTATAAGATGAAGTAGATTACGCATACAGCTGACGATATCCGACGTTTACTAGCTAAAAGGGGGGCCCGAGATTTCCTTGCATTCACTGGGCATGGCAGGGCACACATCGCAGCCATCTCAAAAAGGCTACCATTAACCATGACCTCTAAGATATGGAATGCCTTTTGTATTCCTCTGATTGCAAAAAGGCTACCATTAACCATGACCTCTAAGATATGGAATGCCTTTTGTATTCCTCTGACATGTTAGACGAGCGTATGCATGCTGAAGCTCTGCGATGTCAGTGTATTGTAAACAATAGTCAATGCTGCCATGGGGTTACAACCCTGGTAACGGTATATACCCAAAGTGGACAAGTATGCCTCAATCAGAGATAACTTGTTCCATGTTAAGAAACTGCATGTAAGGATATAGAGAGAGCATTTGGTGCGGTGCATGCTCATTTTACATTATGAAGGGTCCAGTTTGATTTTGACATCGTGACGACTTGGTTCACATCATGATAACTTGTATCACAGCATGATCGTCATCGAAGATGAAAGGGGTATAAATCTTGAAGAATGGCAACCTGATCATATTGAGCCCCCAAGTGCGCTCGCTGAATTACTGTGCAATCAACAATCATGTTGGCGATGCAAAAGTTGTGCCTGGAGAGGCTCGTTTCCATAACTTTATGATAAATGCTTTCTTGAAATTTTATTTAATTTAGCACTTAAGTAGTTGTGCCAATATTTAGTTTTTATATTATTTTTTCAAGTCGTGATTAGTAATAAATACATTTTTTATTTCAGTAATATTTATCGAGTGCCTACATCGTGAAATGCTCAAACATACACACTAGACCAAATATTTGTGGTAGGCATATTATTAGCATAGAGAAATCTTGCGGGAGTGGTAAGTCATGCTTCTGGCTTGAGAGCAAGCAGGTTGACAACATCTTCAACGTTGTCCGTAGTATAAACAGTTGTCTCGAAATGGTTTGATTGAACCCAACGGAGGGGCTCCACCGAGCGATGCTAATAATATACATTGAGCTTCCTCAACATTAGTCAAATTTTCGGAAAACTGGTCTGGAAAACCCTTCAACGTGGTGTGCATTCATTCCAACTGCTGTAATTGACAGGACAATGACCCTTAAGCACCACAACATAAAATATTGAATTCTTGAAACATCAAGATCTTTAAGAGCCTGTTAAGAATTTTTAGCAGAGTATAAGAACGTCAGCCTAACAATCTTCAGAAGAAACTTCCATACAGTACAGAAGTTGATCACCAAATTGAATTTTTATCAGGCATTGCTTTTGCAGCCTCTCAAACGCCCTAGCCTGAGATAGTAGAATCAAAGAAACAATTGAATGAAATCCTATATGTGGCATTAGTACAATGTGTGAATCACCTTATCGTGTTCCTGTTTTAATCCAGAAGAAAGAATATAATTCCTTTTTCTATCAAAAAAATATCCAGAAGAAAGAAGATGGTTTTTGAGGATGTGCATGGATTATTGAAACATAAACAAGGTGACAATCCGAACAACCACTCCATAACTTCAGCTGACGACTGCTTTGACCAACTCAATTTGACCATGGTTTCTACAAAGCTTGAATTGAGATCAAAGCATTGGCAAGTCCTTATGGCAGCACATGATGAGTGGAAGACAACGTGGGTTACCATGTATGGAGCATACAAGTTCCTAATCATGTCATTTTAGGTTGATCAGTGCTCCAGGAACCTTCAGTGCTTTGTTAGCCAATTAGTTTGTGACTACATGAATACTTTTATAGTCGTCTATCTCAGTGACTATGGAGTCTACAGTGATAATGGGAAGGTGAACATCAAACATATGAGAAACGTCCTCAGCGGGCTGCGACAATACCTCAAGCTGCCAAAGTGATCATTTTCCCAAATGTACATTGTATTCTGGGACAGCTGATTTGATGGAAATGAGTCTTCATAGGGTTTTATAGTATTTTATTTTATTTTTGCTATTTTCTTTTATTTTGTTATGTCGTTGTATTTTCTTTTTGCTTTAGTATTTAGAGGTGGGGGTAGTAAAGGCTATTAAGGGTATATTGGTAATTAGAATCATAGCTTAGAGCTTAAGCTACCTTCCCCTTTAAATACCCCCTTGTACTCGTCATTTGAGGATAGACTTGAATTTTGAATATAAGAGACTCCTAGTTTCTCTCTCTAAAGTTGGTGTTTGTTTTATTTTTTGGCCATGGGTGTCACTCCAATATTGGTGTAGTGGTGCATCGGAGGGTATTTTTATCAAAATCGTACGCTACTTTTCAATGGCTCCAAGAAAATCCAAAAAACAACAAATGGAAGAGATTCAAGAATTAAAAGAACCAACTAGCAAGAATGAAAGACGTGGTACGAAGGCAACAACAATTTGATGCTTCTTGCAACTCTTCTCCAAGAATCTAAACCCTAAACCTAACCCTAGCCACCACGATGTTTCAACTACTCTCCCAAAAAAAAAAAAATTACCCACCACTTTCTAATCCTCCAACCCATCCATAAGAGTATCCTGGGAAAGGTATCCTACCTGAAGAGGTTTATACCCGCGCTAGTGGAAGTAACTCACCCATTCATGCCCCTGTTGAAGGACAAAGCCAAGTGGATTCTGGGAGAAGAGCAGAAGAAAGCGTTTGAGAAGGTTACAGAAATTCTAGCCTCTCCGTCCACAATGATCCCACCAGAAGCCGGAGCACCATTGATGCTCTACCTCACCTCAACAGAGAGATCCATAGGGGCACTCTTAGCACAAGAGAAAGGAGTAGAAAAGCCAGTCTACTACCTATTAAGAGTAATCTCTGGAACAGAATCTAGATACACTAGCGTGGAGAGGCATTGTCTAGCATTGGTTTTTGTGGCTTAGAAGTTGAGACATTATCTGCTAGCCTTCATAGTGCACAAAGTCACCAAGTGTGACCCTATAAAGTACCTGTTAGCAAGAACAGTACTTGTAGGACGACCACCGAGATGGTTTTTTATATTGTCGGAGTACGATTTAAAGTGTGTAATGCCTAAGGCAATCAAGAGTAAGCCGTGGCGGACCTGTTGGCCCACTTCCCAAGTGGAAATTTTGAGCCCCCAGTGAGGAGTTGCCGGGGAGAACTTCCGAGCATGTGTGGTAGAGGAAATGGAGAAGTGGGAAATGGAGTTCGATGGCTCTAGCGCTCAAGGCACAGGAGGTGTGGGCATCATACTCTCGAGCAGCAAGGAAAAGATCACCCTCTCTTTCAAGTTAGACTTCAAGTGCTCAAATAATGAGGCTAAGTATGAAGCTCTCATTCTGGGCATGCTAGAAGCACCCCGGAGAGGTGTCAAAGTACTATGCATCCGGGGGGACTCTAACCTGGTAGTAAAACAGGTTAATGGGAGTTCGCCCTCAAGCATGCTAACTTGGCACCCAATAGGTATATCATCCAAAGGCCGTTAGGACAATTCCTGAAAGTGACCGTTGAGAGACATGCAAGAACAATGAACAGGCACCCCGACGCGCTGGCTACGATAGCACAGAAGTTGGATATGGATGAGGCAGAGGCGACGATCAAGGTGCACCGTAGGGCAATACCTACTACGGTGAAGTCTTTGTTCCCAAGCAACGAGCCAGAAGATTGGAGACACCTAGTGGTAAAGCAGTTGGAGACAAGAGAAGGGACCATGAAGATGTTGGAGCTGGCTAACTACCACATGTTACAAGGAACACTTTACTTTAAGAGTCCTGGAGGATTGTTAGATTCCTAGCAAGGTGTGTTGGGGAGCAAGAAGCAAAAGAGAGGTTGACAAAAATGCATGAAAAACATTGTGGGGATACTGACATCCCACTTTACCGTTGGCTGCAACGAGGGGGCTACTATTGGCCTACCATGAGCATAAAGGCTGCTCGCGTACAGCAAGGTTGTTTATAGTGCCAAACTCACTTCGATCAGCCAGCAGAAGCCAATTTTGTAGAAGCCTTTGGAGATTGGAGGCAACCGTATATTGCATATCTGAAAGACGGTGTGCTACCCACAGAGATAGCGGATGAAATCTATCTCAGGAAGAGGGTAGCCCGTTTTTACTTAGTTGAAGGAGAGCTGTACAGAAAAGGTTACAATGAGAAGGCACTGAAATGCATAGTTAAGGAAGATACAGAGAATGTGTTGAAGGAAGCCCATGTGCCCTCCCACATGGGAGTTGCCAAGCTATATGATCAGTTGATGACACTGGGGTATTATTGGCCAACCATGGAAGTTGATTCCATTAGTTAAGTAAAGAAGTGCAGAGCTTGTCAAGTACATGGCAACATGGTGCATTCTCCTTCTGTCAGCTTGCAAAGCCTAGCAGTTCCCTATCCCTTCCATACATGGGCATTTGACCTAGTGCGAAAGATTAGACCAGCCTCTCACGGTAAAGCGTTCATCATCGTAGCTACAGAGTTTTACACCAAGTGGGCGGAGGCCATTCCCCTGAGAAGGGTGACTGACCAGGTGGTAACACAATTTATCAAGGAATACATCATATGCAGGTTCGATATACCCAAGGTGATACTCACAAGGTGATACTCACAGACAATGGGAAACAGTTCGTATGCAAAGAGATGACCCTCGTCACTGACAAATATAAAATCGTGCATAACAGTTCAACCATCTCCTACCCAAAGGGAAATGGCCAGGCAGAGGCCACCAACAAGACCTTGATCAATATTTTGAAAAAGATGTTGGAAGACATGCCAGGGGCATGGGATGAGAAGCTACCCATGGTGCTATGGGCCTATCGTACTTCGAAGAAAAAACCGACTGGGTTTACTCCGTTTTCACTGGTATATGGAACTGAAGTTGTCCTACTGGTGGAATTGGCAGTACCATCAGCTAGGGTTGCTCTAAGCAATGGACTCATCCCTGACCCACGACACGTGCAGCGAACACAGAGATAAAGCAAAGGAGAACTTCAAAGTTTACACCCAACAGCTGTCAAGAGCTTATGAAAACCTAGTCAAGTCCAGATAATTTCAAATGGGAGACTTGGTCCTCAGAGCGTCTACTCATCACCTTCGCAGCATGTCAGCATCAAAATTCAAACCCAACTGGGAAGGTCCTTTTGTGGTGAGAAGAGTGGGGAAGTCAGGATACTGCCAGATTTCGGCGCCAGAGAGTGACTGTCTTCAATCCATTAATTCCAAATGGCTAAAGAGGTACTATGCCTAGTTTTGGTTCAAGAATTTCTTTTCGTTTCCGTAGTAGAATTTGAGGTTTGCTCTTATACTAGAAAATTTTCTTTTTTGTGAAAAATGATAGAGCGATACCATATTGTAATCAGTACATGACAGTAAAGAAATGAAATAGCAACACTTTTGATCATTGTTGATGCTTGCCTTGACTACTCATTTATATGAGATAGACCCAGTAGAATATATACATATATGTTTCTTTAAAAAAAATATATACTCTCGACTAGGCTAGAAGAGGGTGCATAAAAAGAAAAAGAGGAACTTTGCTCACTACACTTGGAGAGTAAGTCCATCCTAAAAAAAAGTATACTGAGCAAAGTCCTCCCAGACACAACAGACAGTTTTATCTTTAGTTACCTGACCAGTAGGAGGACAACCTCCTAGTAATAAACTTTTTTTTCTCAAAGAAATGCTTTACTTGACTAGATTAATAGACATGTGAAGAAGGGGGTCAAATTCCCCCTCTCTAACATTTTGAGAACAGGAAAGCTCTTAAAGAAAATGTAAAGCAAGGACCCCATAGACTAGGGGCTACCTAATTTGATTTCTTTTAAATAAAACAAAACTTAAAGGAAGGAGATGAGGTAACCCCCCCCCCCCCCCCCCTCCAATCTATTTCTTATGAACACAAGTAATAATGTGCGGGAGCACCCCCACAGACAGGAGGGGGTGATCCAAAATAGTAACATGCAAACACCTCGCAGTCATAAGAGGTACGTTTAAAAGAACAATGCATACATATACATAACATATCTTACTCAGATTAATGCAAGTACCCTGCAGTATATGGGCAGCCTAAGTTGACCAAATGCTCACAGAAATTGGAGCAGGTCTTCTAAACAAACGCCAAAAGTATAGATGGGGAGCAAGAGAAAAGGAAAGTGCAGGAGAAACAAAATATCATTTTTCTCATTCATGAACGATCAGTGTTGTACACATAGATGCCAAAATACCACAAAGCAAGAACTAGCCTATCCCCTATAAATAACAAAAAATAATTCGTCACGGGTGAGGGCGTCGGCATATGAGGGACCAGCCTCCTGCAAGAACTCCTCCTCCAGCTAGTCAGCTTGGCCTCATCTTCCTGATCACCAGACTCAAGCCTGTCAAGTCGGGACTGAAGTGATGTAATATGAGACTGAAGGATGTAATCTGACCCCGAATCCTCTCAGCCTCAACCTGCCGCTGCTCGGTCCTAGACTGTCTGGAGGTGTGAAGTCTCACCATCTTCCGGAAGGGAATGCTCAGAAAATGACGAACTCCAGCATCAAGCCAATCCGGGTGAAAATGATAGAACTACTGCAAGTCACGGAGAGCATCCAAAAACAACAAGGTAGGGCCGCTAGTCAGCTCAGCTGGAGAAGTAGCCAAGAACTCATGAACATGGCTAGCAAGAGCCTTCAGGTTGAACACCGTGAGCCTATCAATATGAAGTACACTCTGAGGAGTTAATGTCTCAGGATGATGCTCCAAAATCAGATCTAAGACCTGGCGCTCATGTGTCCTGAAGCATCCTGGTCGCTCACGCCACAGTCTACTCATGAAGGCTGCAGGGGCCTCTACTTCAGTATCACCGTCGAAATGGTGTGAACCTATCTCGGAGGGGAGGAAAGAAGACTCCCCACTCAAATCAGCATCACCGGCCGTAGGAGTGACATCACAACTACGATCTCCCTCAGCAGCTACACCGGTGGACCCGTCAATAAAAGCCTTGTAGAAGGGTGCCTCAAGTTTGGCTATTATATTTTGGGATAAGGGTCCCTCAAATACCCCCCTTTTTAGCCTACAGCAAAGAAGAGGTTCAGGGACCCCTAAGGTCCCTCAACAGCACAAATTCATATTGAGAAGGAACCCCAGGGTCCCGGCAGAAATTCATATTGAGAAGGAACCCCAAGGTCTCGACAGAAATTCATATTGAGAAGGGTTCATACCGTCCCGGCAGAAATTCAATATGAATTTCTGCCGGGACGGTATGAACCCTTCTCAATATGAATTTCTGTCGGGACCTTGGGGTTCCTTCTCAATATGAAAAGGAACAATGAGTGGAAAAGTGTGGGAAAATGTACCTTGCAGTGCACTTTTTTGGAGCAAAAACGCCTTAAAGCTCACTTGGTTCGGCGTAATACACAAAAAGCTTACACCTTTTTACGATTTTTTTGCCTTTTTAATGCTTTTTGTGTTTTCCCCCTATTTGACAGAACGAGTCAAAACTACATAATTTAACTAAAATCGTTGACTAACCTCTCAGTTTTGCTTTGTATGAAACCTTCAAAAGCATCCAAATATTAAGCAAAAGTCTTTGTTGAGTTGAGTACGAAAATGAAACCTTGAAGTATTTTTTTTTAAATTGTGAAATATCTTATTGATATTAAACGAAACTCAAAGGAAGATCCAAAAAATCTCGAATTACTACATGTAATTTTACTCTATGGTCTGCTATTTTGATAGTTCTATTTTTTTGCTATCTCGTAGATGCTCTGTTTTATAACCTTCTTCTGATGGAAATGGACAATATTTTAGGGTTTTATTAGTCATTTTATTTTATTTTGTTATTTTCTTTATTTTGACATTGTATTTTCATTTGTTTTGCTTTTGTATTTAGAGGTAAGGAGTATTAATAGCATTTTTGTAATTAGGGACTTAGCTTGGAGCCTAAGCTACTCCTCCCCTTTAAATACCCCCATATAAGCCTCATTTAGAGCAATCTTGAATTTTGAAATAGAAAAAAGTGTTTCCCTCTCTAAAGTGGTGTTTAGATATTTGTAGCCTTTTAACGTGTAATTTACGTCAAATTGGTATCAAAGCGGGTGTCGCTCCAACATTGGTGTTTGGTGTGTCGGTATTTTTTTTATCTACGCTACTCGCAATGACTCCCAAGAAATTCAAACAACACAATGAAGAGATTCAAGAATGGAGGCACATGATCGAACAACAAAAGCAAACACTAGCTCTAACCCAAGAACTCAACCAAAAATTTAATACCCTCATTCAAATAATCTCCTCCAACTCCCAAAACCCTAGTCTACACTCACCCACCCAAAATCCCTGCCCTACCTCCACCGCCCCTCCCCCACTCAAACCCTCATCCCCGCCTCAAACCCTAGTCCCCCAGGCAGCCCCATCCCACCTCGGTCACTGTCGGAGGCAGTCCGACCCAGGGCAGAGCCCAAATCTTCCCAAATCCACTGCCGAGAGCAATCCCAAACCCCCTGCCTCTCCACCTCATCTCCGACCACACCAAACCATCCTCGTCTACCCGCGACCTAAACCCCAGTTCACCCGACCCCAAAAAGGTTCCACTCGAACCCAACCCGACGCAAATTTGGTCCCCTCCTGGCCGATGACCACCCCTAGTGGCAGGGTAGTCCTCTCAGCCCCAAATTGATCCCAAAAATCTACGAATTTTGCCCTAGGTCTGCTCGAAAACCCCCTGGGCTGCCCTACCCAACCTCAAACCCTTTTAACCGCCCCAAACCATGGTTTTTTACACGGGTGGATAATTCTAGGGTTGATTTGGGCGAAGACGAAGAGAAGAAGAAATAAAAACCAAGATTTGTGGGATGTGTGCTCCACAAGTTTCAGAAATTAATTTTTGTCCCCCACAAGTTTTTGGCACCTTTTTTTTTTTAATTTCCTCATGAATCTTCTATTTTTTCAAACGCTCGAGGACGAGCTTGGTCTTAAGAGGGGGAGAGTGATGGAAATGGCCCCTATTTTAGGGTTTTATTAGTCATTTTATTTTATTTTGTTATTTTCTTTATTTCGGTATTGTATTTTTATTTGTTTTGCTTTTGTATTTAGAGGTAAGGAGTATTAATAGCATTTTTGTAATTAGGGTCTTAGCTTGGAGCCTAAGCTACTCCTCCCCTTTAAATACACCCATATAAGCCTCATTTGGGGCAGACTTGAATTTTGAAATAGAAAGGACTGTTTCTCTCTCTAAAGTGGTGTTTAGATATTTATAGGAGCCTTTTGACGTGTAGTTTACGTCATCTTCTTTCAATGTATTTTTATGCTTCGACTATTAACATCATGTGATGTTATATTTTTTGTAATAATTGCAATTGAGGAGCCTTGAGAAGCCTTTTTATGTCGTTACAACTTTCAAGTATTTTGTTAGTGTTAGTTTGACTATCTAGTGTTGTAAACCTAAGAATTTTAGAAAGCATCTAATATTACAAACTTATAATGTTTGAATTATTACTCTTCTGGATGGTATTTAATATTTACAAAATTATTGTGCATATGTTATTTACTTAATTTTATTTTTGCGAATATTTTTATAATTTTTTTAATAAAAAATATCAAATGCACAGAAGGCTTACGCCTAGCTTTTTGACAAGAAAACGCCCCTTACGCCTCACTTTCGCCTTTTTAAACATTGGTATTGAGAACTCAGCAACCGAGAAGAGCACTTTTAAAATTGTTACTGGACAGCAAATTATCCTACCCCATTTGGTTGATACGTCTGAAGGTCTCTTAGTGCACATAATTTTTCTCAAGAATGGATGTAGAGTGTGGAGTTGGCCCATTTGCCATTCAAAGTGGGGGATAAGCTCATGGAGAAGTTGATTTCCCTGGAGTGAAAATTCTTACGTAGAAAAGATCCTCACCTTTTACAGAAGTATGAGGAACCTCTTACCAATTGTGAAGAAATTTGGGAAATTTTCCTACAAAGTGGATCAGAATGATGAAGTATTTCTTTGTAGACGCAAAGAACCCGTCTCCTGTAGAAGGATTCATATACGTTTTCCTTCCAGCATGTTGAAGCCATTCGTTATAGATGTAGAAAGCCCATCTCCTGGCGGAAAATTCATATAGTTTCTTATGTCAGCTGAGTGTAATCGACCAGGACTAAAGCACGTCACTAAAAAAGAATGTTGGAATGCATCTTAGCAGACTGGATCGCTCTAACAACTCGGTTACAACACAAGCGTTCATTATCAAATGGGAAAGAGTGGGTTCGGAAGACTCCAGAGGTGAACACTTGGGAAGTTGGAAATGCATGTAATACGTCACAGCGCTCAAGACAACCCAGCACAGTGCATGCACCAGCACCCTTATGCCCCATACGCCACTCGTGCCCTGTGCTCTCGCAGGCCACTTGCACCCCTACACACATCCACAATCACCCGTCCCCTCCCCCCAATATTAGCTACCCGTGCCCAACTCAGGTGCACGACTAGTGAACAATTGGGATGATCCCACACAAGGAGTCTTACCGACGCACTTGGTGCATCTTTTAATAGAGTTCATTTTCATATGTATGCAAATAGTGTGTGGTAACATTTATAGCCATTACTAGGTTTCTCTTTTTAGTGGTGTTATATGGAATACATGATTATAGCAATCTATATCGAAGTCCCTCTCAGTGCATATTGTTAACAGTTGGTTTTTATCTCTTCTAGTTGTAATAGCTCTCCCTATAACTCGTATTGTTAATGATGAAATCACCATTATGCCCTCATCTTTGTGATTTTACTCATTGTCACCCAAGTTTGTTTGTTGCTTTTTGTTGGAATTGTTTCGTGGACTTGAGTTGGTTGAGACCAAGTGTCGTGCCCCATGGGGAACTTTTAGTCTATCAAAGCCGCCCCGTGACACTATGCAAGCTCGTGTTAATTCCAAGTACTCTTGGAGTCCACGTTCGACTAGAAGAGTTGAACTGTTATTAAACCTACTAAACCCACAACACCAACTCCAATTACAAAAGTCCACAATCAGAAGGCCACCACAGAAGGCCACTTTGCATCTTAAATCTAATATTAGAAATATATATTTCATTCTGAGTATATATCAAAGCATAAATAAATGAATGCCGCATAAAATTATATTAGAACATAATATTAATGTCGAACAACTCGCGATTCGTAACTCAAATCTAAAATTACAAAATGCCATTAATCCTTGATATATAAAAAGGCATAGATAGATAAATCCATCGGCAAAGTAGCTTAAAAAGGTATATGAAGTTGTACCAAACCGTAACTTGATTGAATGGCATCCCAAGTAGTCCCCATATGAAATTCCCAGCTTGCTCTTTGTTCCATGCACTATAGCAAGTTTGCTACTGAATTGGGGGTGACGATATAATAAATGAATCGGGTTGCCCCTTGGTAGGGTATGAGGTAAGACCCACTTTTCAGGAGAACCGGAAGCAATCTAGAGAGGGAGGGAGGGAGAGAGGGCACATGTATGAAGCCACCAATAAGGAGTTAGGGTTAAGTTTGGGGATGTTGATGTGGTAAGTGTGGTATAAGGTATCAGAATGCGACTTAATCCATATACCCTCATTTTCCTGACCGGGTGGTTAGACAAGACTTGGGGGCTCATTGGTCCGACTAGTCTGAGTTGTCTCAAATCATAGCTGTCACGGTTGTGGTGCTGGACGAATCGCATTGCTGGTAATGTAACAATGGCGGGTAGTCTCCTCGGCATTATGAGCAACTAGAGGACTTGCTCCCTTACCTATTGGGCAAGTTCCGGCACCGTGCGTTGCTTAAATAGCTTTGTCACATCAAGAAGGGTGTGACGTAAGTTTAAAAAGGCCCCACATCGTAAGTATTTGGAATACCCAATGTTACAAGCAACATGGATCGCTTTGAGGTACGGGTATGGGTACGATATTGTGCCTAGGTACGCCGTACGCTGGGGATAGGCATGATTAAGACACTGCTTCAGTTCCAGACCGCTTGGAACTACTAATTGGATCGTATTGGGTATCTAAGTGTGTGTATATATACACTACATCCAAACCAATATATACTATTTTTTATTTTTTTTATTATGTTTATGTATTAGACACTTAAAATTGAAGTATGTATAATACCCCGTATTTTTATGGTTTTTAAATTGGGGATTTATTAAATTTAAATTGAGATATTAATTTAATATTAATTCGGGAATTTATTTTAAATATTTACTAGCGTGACGAGAGTTAGTAATTATTGGGAATTTGTTGAATATTACTTAATGAGTAAAGTAATATGTAGAATTGAATTTATTAAAATTGTCACGAGTGAATAATATGACAATTATGGAAATTAAGTCGGGACGCGCCTGTGTCGTGTCAGGACTATATTATTATTATTAAAAAGTGAATAAATTATAAGTCGCCCGTATGGTCATTTCGAGTGCGCCAACGTGTCCGCAAGGGTCAAGATAGTCAGAAAAGTGTACCCGGGGGTTTAGTTTGGGTCTCGAGGCGTTTTTAGCCTAACTGGCATCCCGGGAGAGTATTATAGACATTCTGTATTTTTGGGTAATTAAACCCACGAATTTCCCTAAGTTATATTAGCTATTAGAGTTAAGCTTTTAGGGTTATCAATCACAGAAACATAGAACGGCCATTAGAGAAGAAAGGTAGAGAGCTCTCCAAGACTTGATCACAAACCGTAACACCTCTTTCAAGAATAACACCACCGGGGCATAGATCGTAAGACGAGGAACGCAGCCATATCTTCATCACCAGCAGATCAGACCTTCGATTCCCAGGCAAGTATCTATCTTCGATTCCCAGGCAAGTATCTATCTTGCTATTTTTCTAGTTGATATTTCACCCATGTTAGAATAGGATTGATAACTATATGTTTTATTGAGGAATTTCATGAATTAGGAGATTTAAATCACATGCCTTAGAAGAATTAAGTATATTCTGGAAATCTCATCATATGTAGAGGATTACCCACAAAATTATAATGGTTTAGAAGAAAGAAATCTGGAAAAAGAGTTAGAATGTTGGAAATTATAATGAAACTAGGGTTCTTGACAAATATAGTGAATTGGCCCTTTAATCCTGTCTTTGATGAAATTAGTACATGCTTTACGTAGAAAATTATGTAGATAGATAGGTATATATAATCATTGGTTTAATTGGTTGGGAGTTTGGGACTCGTTTATAGAGTTTTAGTTGAGTTTTAATAAGGAAACCCGTAGTTAACAATGGTAGAATCTGGGCTATACCTGGGTTATACCTGATCGATCGATCGACCAAAAAAAGTCGATCGATCGACCCTTTTCATCGATCGATCGACCCCTTCTGGAAACTTCATGTTTTTCCTCTTTTTGTTTAATTCGGATAAAATACGTTGGAACCCTTGAATATCATTTAAAGAGTATAATAGGTTATGAAGAGGACCAGTAGGGTCTAAGTAGATTCCGTTGAATGAAATTTTATATGAGATGTAACCGTGGGTTAACAGGGGTTTGACACATACTGGAAATCGTGCGTACGTTAACTAAGGAATTGAGAGATTCATGAATGACTTAGACCAGTATGTTAGAGAGGGTGTACCTACTGAATTGACCTTTAGGAAGAGAAAATACTTCGAGGGACGAGGAGTAATTACGAAATGATTATTAATTGAGAATAAAATAAAATGAGTTCTTTATACGTAAAGATTGGGTAAAATTGTATTACGTACGGTTAAAATATTATTATGGGTCGTGGGCGAACCTAATTGCAAAATGAGAATATCTATATATAAAACTAAGTGCATGTGTATATATCTATATTATAATTGTGTATAATCATACCCGCGCTACTTGCTATCACGGAAATTGCCGCACCGGGACAGTCTATCTCGATGGGACCTTTATAGGGGATATTGACTTGTACCCTAGAACATAGGATTCCTTGATACAGGCTATCTGAGAATGATTGTCAGACGGTCCTAAGAGACGTGAGGGGTATGTACTGACCTCTTAGTGGCTTGAAACTATGCTTCGCCTCCATTTTGTGTGTATTGTGTTAATATAGTTCGAGAGTGATTCCGAACTAGTATTTCCCTTAATACGAGAGATACGGGGACTTGATAGCAGAGTATGCCATCACCATAGATTTTATGTGGGGTGCCAATAGTAAATATATTATATGAGTGATTAATATATATACGTATATATGGAATTCTTAAATATCGAGTAAATACTCCATAATTATAGTAAGTGTTCGGGAACGTTACAACAGTATTGTGAAATACATAATAGACGTAATTAATCGTTAAAAGACTAATCTCTAAACTAAAATCATAGCCTTGTGACTTCTCGAAATAGAATTTATGGGAGATGAATTAGATATACTTATGAGGTATTGTAGTAGTACGGTAGGCGTGCACACTAGATGAGGGGTGAGAATTCTCAAGAGAGTGTCGCGTACTAACATGGTTGTCATATTAGCCAGTGAGCATTTTAAATACTTGCTAAACTATTTTTAAAACGGTTTTACACTCGGGCTCTGACCCGTTTCCTGTCATTTTTCTCTCTCTTGTATATATATGTATATATTACAGGTGCCCAGTCACAGCGGCACCTGGAGTAGGTTACTTGGACTGGACGTGCTGCAGCTTATGTGGGAGTTGCAGGCCTTTGCTCACCTTTGATTCCGTTCATGTTTTAGTTCCTCAGTAGACAGGGCATGTGTCGCCCACTTCCTATTTTTCTGTTTAGACTTATTAGAGATTCAGTATTCATTTATGATTCCAGTATCCAGTATTATTATGGAATTTATTAATTTGTTATATAGAGTTACGATGTGGACATTGGCTTGGTTTGAGTAATCTAGTTGACATTCTTATGCATGGTTGTTTTAAATTATCTCGTGTATTATTCATGTTGCGTTACATTCCAAAAAGGTTTTCGATATGGAATTTAATAAATAAAAATAATTATAAATTGTTTCGAATCTTAGCTTAATTATTTAGGGTGTTTAAATTGGGGAAAATTTATTTTTGCAACAGTGATTCTAAGAATGAACCAACTGTTCACCTGGATTTAATTTAATAAATGACTGATCACCCGGAATTTAATTAGGCGGGGTGTCACAGGTGGTATCAGAGCATCAAGTTCTAGTGTCCTTTAGGATCTGTACGGCTTATTTTGCTTTCAGCTTAGCGTCTTTGATGTAGAGCCCTATTTTTAGGACTGTTGTATTCTTGTGTTTAGGCTTACGTCTTCAGCTATTTGGGATTTAATAATAACTGTAGACTAATAAACTTCCTTCTCGTTTCAGATGCCTTCGAGACGAGCACTCCGAGACAGGAATGCCCAGCCCGAGCAGCCAGCAGCTCCGGCTCAGGGAAGGATGAATGCAACTGAAGTAGCCGCCATTGTTGCTCAGGCGGTGAATGCCGCATTAGCGGTGGTGCAGCAGGCTCCACCTCAGGTTCAGGGAGTAGCGCCGGTACCAGCACAGCTTCCCACTGCATGGGAGCGGGTCAGGGTGCATTCCCCGGAGTTCTCGGGTAGTTGGGACATCGTGATCGCCAGCCAATGGAAGAAGGATATCCAGAGGCATCTGCGCATGTATGAGTGCACTGACGTGCAGAGACAGTTACTGGCTTCTTCAAGCTAGTGGGGGCCGCTTTGCAGTGGTGGGAGTCCACCACCACTTTGGAGGCGAGGGATAGCATATCGATTCAGTCGTTTTGGGTGCGGTTTGACCGCAAATATTTTCCATCCACCGTGCAGAGTGAGATGAGGCAGAGGTTACTGAATCTTAAGCAGGAGAGTATAACCGTTGCGGAGTATGAGGAGGAGTTCACGAGACTTCTCACTAGGCACCCACTGAGGAGAAGAAGATATTGTTGTTTTAAGATGGATTGGCCTGGAAGATTCGTCAGCACCTCATAGGCAATCTATCGTTGGGTATTTGCACTGACGTATTCAACGCCGCTCTGTTGCACTGTCAAGATCATCGCTTCCATCAGCAGGGGAGCAAACGAGCAGGGGAGTTCAGCCAGCAGGGCCGGACTGGAGGTAGTGGTGCCGATGGAGCACCATCAGCGTAGGGGCAGACCGGTCATACTGAGCAGAGTTCCCATCAGGGGGACCCTGCCAAGCGATTTCGATCCGGTGACTCCAGACAAGGATTTGAGGGATTTAGACAAGGCCAGTCCAGTCAGCATGGCCAACACCGTCAGCAGCAAGGCCATCAGGGCCAACAGCGTTTTCAGGAAGGCCAGTGACGGGGTGGTAACGGCCAACAGGGTCGTGGTCAGCAGGGACAGAGGGGAGGAAACTTCAGGAGCAGGTGTTTCAAATGTGGCAAGAATGGCCATAAGCGTCAGGATTGCCCAGAGGAGGATAGGGCCCCACAGCAGCAGAGTGCCCGTAATGAGCCACAGATGTCACTCTTTCCAGCAGCCCTCCCAGCGCCAGCTCAGATGCCAGCCATCCCAACAGCCCCAATTCACCAGGGGCAATTGCAGTATGGACGTGTTTATAACGTCCACTAGGCCGCAGCATCCCAGGCGCCACCCGCGATTGAGGGTGCGTTTCCTATCCATGGCACTATGGGTCGAGTTTTATTTGATACTGTGGCGTCGCACTGTTTTATAGCTACTCACTTTGCACGGGCCTTAGGGTTATTAGACACGGCAGAGAGTATAGTGACATGTGTAAACTCACTATTGGGGAATGGGTCTTTGATTTTCTTTATATGCCGGGGTGTAGGTATAGAGATTGGTAGCGTGATTCTACCTGCGGACATGCTAGTTTTAGATATGCATAAGCACGATGCCATTATTGGCATGGATTGGCTCGTTGCGTACAGAGCCATGATAGATTGTTTTGGTAGGAGTATCATCTTTGCCATTCCGGGTCCGGAAATATTTTTAGTGGCGATGCCTCGCCCAGAGGGAGGATCTTCCACCCATTTGTATTACATAGGGGAGGAAACCTCTATAGAGATTGTGATTCCCCAGGATTCGATTCCAGTTGTTCGTGAGTTTTCGGATGTATTCCAGGAGATAGCGAACCTACCTCCCAGTCGAGAGATAGATTTTGTCATAGACTTGATGTCGGGTACTCGGCCGATAGCACGTGGACCGTACCGTATGGCTCCGGCGGAGATGAGGGAGTTACGAGATCAGATAGTGCAGCTGTTAAGCCAGGGGGCAGGGCTTCATTCGTAGGAGCACCTCGCCTTGGGGTGCTCCGGTGTTGTTTGTGAAGAAGAGAGATGGTTCACTGAGGTTGTGCGTGGACTACAGAGAGTTGAACAAGGTCACGATACGGAATAAGTATTCGTTGCCTCGAATCGATGACTTGTTCGACCAGCTGAGAGGAGCAACCTTCTTTTCGAAGATAAATTTGAGATCGGGATACCATCAGCTACGGATTAGGGAGTAGGATGTGTCGAAGACTGCTTTCTTGACAAGATATGGATCCTATGAGTTTAGAGTCATGCCGTTTGGGCTGACAAATGCTCTTGCCGTATTCATGGACTTGATGAACCGAGTATTCAGAGAGTTCTTGGATCAGTTTGTCATCGTCTAGATGACAACCTGATTTATTCACAGACTGAGGAGGAGCATACTGAGCACTTGAGACAAGTTCTTCAGACTCTATGAGAGCATCAGTTGTATGCTAAGTATGAGAAGTGCGGGTTCTGGTTACGGGAGGTACAGTTTTTGGGGCACGTTGTGTCGGAATTGGGGATATCGGTTAACCCGAGCAAAGTGTCGGCGGTGAAGGAGTGGGGACAGCCCACAACACCGACAGAGGTGCGGAGTTTCTTGGGGTTAGCCGGGTACTACAGGCGGTTCATTCGAGGCTTTTCGAAGATAGCGGGTCCATTGACGAATCTGACTCGCAAGGGAGTACCGTATGTATGGGATGATGCTTGTCAATTGGCTTTTGACGAGCTGAAAGATAAGCTGACTTCGACGCCAGTTCTTGCCTTGCCTAGGCTGGGAGTGGAGTACCTGGTGTATACGGACGTCTCTTTACAGGGACTCGGGGGAGTACTTCAGCAGGAGGAGCAGGCTATAGCTTTTGCCTCCCACAAGCTTAAGCCTCACAAAAAGAATTACCCCACCCACGGCCTGGAGCTAGCAGCGGTCGTGTTTGCGTTGCGGATTTGGAGACATTATTTGTTGGGGGATAAGTTTCGCTTGTTCACTCAGGGAGAGTTGAACATGCGTCAGCTCAGGTAGCTGGAGTTTGTGAAAGACTACCAGTTCGAGATACAGTACCATCCGGGGAAGGCTAACGTGGTTGCTGATGCGTTAAGCCGTAGACCGGTAGGTGACGTAGCGAAAGTATGGAGAGCGAAGTGGAAAGAGTTGGGACACCAGGACGCAGTAGCCCGTTCCTTTATATCTGTTATGTCAGTCACACCCGAGATTGTTACGAGGGTGATACAGGAACAAGCAGCAGATACTTTTTGTCAGAAGCAGATTGTACGATTTTTAGCCGAGGGTTTTGAATCCTATTCAGTGAGTTCTGATGGGGGTTTGAGGTTTAATGGGAGATTGGTAGTCCCGGAAGGAGATGATTTACGTCATGCAGTGATGACACAGTCGCACGGGTCTAGATTTGCGGTACATCCCGGAGGGGATAAGATGTACCAGGATATGAGGCGGCAGTACTGGTGGAGTGGGATGAACAAGGACATAGCAGAGTTCGTGTCCAAGTGCGTCACCTGTCAGATGGTAAAGGTGGACCACCAGAGACCGTCAGGGTTACTTCAGTCGTTTGAGATACCTACGTGAAAATGGGAAAGTATTTCCATGGACTTCATTAATGGGTTGCCTACATCACATCGGAGTCACAATTCCATATGGGTTATAGTGGATCGGTTGACCAAGGTAGCTCATTTTCTGTCAGTACGGCACCACGGGCCAATATGCACAGTTATTTATTGTCGAGATAGTTAGGCTAAATGGGGTGCCCCTGGATATTGTGTTTGATAGAGACAAGATTTTTGTGTCGCGCTTCTGGGAGAGCTTTCAGGAGGCCATGGGTACAGAGTTGAGCTTATCACCCACAGACGGATGGACAGACAGAGCGTACCAATCAAATGCTAGAGGATATGCTACGCATGTGTGTCCTTGATTTTGGAGGGGGTTGGGAGTCGTATCTTCCACTGGTGGAGTTCGCTTATAATAACTCCTATCAGTTCACGATCGGCATGGCCCCATTTGAGGCTTTGTATGGCAGACCTTGTCATTCTCCTGCTTGTTGGCTAGAGGTGGGGGACAACAAGTTGCTCGGACCAGAGGTGATTCAGGAGACGTCAGCTAGGATTGAGCTAATCAGGAGTCGCATTCGGGTAGCCCTGGATCGGCAGAAAAGCTACCCCGATGCAAAACGGTCCTTCAGAGAGTTTAGCGTGGGGGACCAAGTATTACTGCATGTGTATCCTATGAAAGGAGTAATGAGATTCGGGAAGAAGGGGAAGTTGGCTCCGGGGTACGTAGGAGCATTTCCCATTATCGAGAGGATAGGGCCGGTGGCATACAGATTGGGGTTGCCAGAGCACTTGCACCGTATTCACGATGTATTCCACATCTCGTCGTTGAGACGATATCTTAGGGATGATATGGCTCACACTCACATCACGATAGAGGAGATTGACTTACAGCCCGACAGTTCTTATGAGTTCTTATGAGGAGAGACCAGTGGCTATCCTAGACCATAGCGAGAGGAGATTGAGGTCGAAGGTAATTCCACTTGTACGGGTTTGGTGGGAGCATCATAATGTGGAGGAGTAAACTTGGGAGCGGCTGATATGTGCGAAAAATATCCAGATCTATTTTTACCAGGTATGACTTATTTTTCGAATTTTGGGACGAAATTCCGTTATTAGGGGGGAAGTATGTAAGACCCCGTATTTTTATGGCTTTAAATTGGGGATTTATTAAATTTAAATTGAGATATTAATTTAATATTAATCCGAAAATTTATTTTAAATATTTACTAGCGTGACGAGAGTTAGTAATTATTGAAAGTTTGTTGAATATTACTTAATGAGTAAAGTAATATGTAGAATTGAATTTATTAAAATTGTCGCGAGTGAATAATATGACAATTATGAAAATTAAGTCGGGACGCGCCTGTGTCGTGTCGGGGCTATATTATTGTTATTAAAAAGTGAATAAATTATAAATCGCCCGTATGGTCATTTCGAGTGCGCCAACGTGTCCGCAAGGGTCAAGATAGTCAGAAAAGTGTACCCGGGGGTTTAGATTGGGTATCGGGGCGTTTTTAGGCCTAACTAGCATCCCGGGAGAGTATTATAGTCATTCTGTATTTTTGGGTAATTAAACCCACGAATTTCCCTAAGTTATATCAGCTATTAGAGTTAAGCTTTTAGGGTTATCAATCACAGAAACATAGAATGGCCATTAGAGAAGAAAGGTAGAGAGCTCTCCAAGACTTGATCACAAAACGTAACACCTTTTTCATGAATAGCACCACCGGGGCATAGATCGTAAGACGAGGGACGCAGCCATATCTTCATCACCAATAGATCAGACCTTCGATTCCCAGGCAAGTATCTATCTTGCTATTTTTCTAGTTGATATTTCAACAATGTTAGAATAGGATTGATAACTATATGTTTTATTGAGGAATTTCATGAATTAGGAGATTTAAATCACATGCTTTTGGAGAATTAAGTATATTCTAGAAATCTCATCATATGTAGAGGATTACCCACAAAATTATAATGGTTTAGAAGAAAGAAATCTGGAAAAAGAGTTAGAATGTTGAAAATTATGATTAAACTAGGGTTCTTGACAAATATGGTGAATTGGCCCTTTAATCCTATGCCTTTGATGAAATTCGTACATGTTTAACGTAGAAAATTATGTAGATAGGTATATATAATCATTGGTTTAATTGGTTGGGAGTTTGGGACTCGTTTATGGAGTTTTTGTTGAGTTTTAATAAGGAAACCCGTAGTTAACAATGGCAGAATCTGGGCTATACCTGATCGACCGATTGATCGACCAAAGAATGTCGATCGATCGACTGATCGATCGATCGACCCTTTTCATCGATCGATCGACCCCTTCTGGAAACTTCACGTTTTTCCTCTTTTTGTTTAATTCGGATAAAATACGTTGAAACCCTTGAATATCATTTAAAGAGTATAATAGGTTATGAAGAGGACCAGTAAGGTCTAAGTAGATTCCGTTGAATGAAATTTTATATGAGATGTAACCGTGGGTTAACAGGGGTTTGACACATATTGGAAATCGTGCGTGCGTTAACTAAGGAATTGAGAGATTCATGAATGACTTAGACCAGTATGTTAGAGAGGGTGTACCTACTGAATTGACCTTTAGGAAGAGAAAATACTTCGAGGGACGAGGAGTAATTACGAAATGATTATTAATTGAGAATAAAATGAGATTAGTTCTTTATACGTGAAGATTGAGTAAAATTGTATTACGTACGATTAAAATATTATTATGGGTCGTGGGCGAACCTAATTGCAAAATGAGAATATCTATATATATGACTAAGTGCATGTGTATATATCTATATTATAATTGTGTATAATCATACCCGCACTACTTGCTATCACGGAGGTTGCTGCACCGAGACAGCCTATCTCGATGGGACCTTTATAGGGAATATTGACTTGTACCCTAAAACATAGGATTCCTTGTTACAGGCTATCTGAGAATGATAGTCAGACGGTCCTAAGAGACGTGAGGGGTATGTACTGACCTCTTAGTGACTTGAAACTATGCTTCGCCTCCATTTTGTGTGTATTGTGTTAATATAGTTCGAGAGTGATTCCGAACTAGTATTTCCCTTAGTACGAGAGATACGGGGACTTGATAGCAGAGTATGCCAGCACCATAGATTTTATGTGGGGTGCCGATAGTAAATATATTATATGAGTGATTAATATATATACGTATATATGGAATTCTTAAATATCGGGTAAATACTCCATAATTATAGTAAGTGTTCGGGAACGTTACAACAGTATTGTGAAATACATAATAGACGTAAGTAATCGTTAAGAGACTAATCTCTAAACTAAAATCATAGCCTCGTGACTTCTCGAAATAGAATTTATGGGAGATGAATTAGATAGACTTATGAGGTATTGTAGTAGTACGGTAGGCGTGCACACTAGATGAGAGGTGAGAATTCTCAAGAGAGTGTCGTGTACTAACATGGTTGTCATATTAGCACGTGAGCATTTTAAATACTTGCTAAACTATTTTTAAAATGGTTTTACACTCGGGCTCTGACCCGTTTCCTGTCATTTCTCTCTCTTGTATATATATGTATATATTACAGGTGCCCAGCCACAGAGGCGCCAGGAGTAGGTTACTTGGACAGGACGTGCTGCAGCTTATGTGGGAGCTACAGGCCTTTGCAGTAGACGACCTCACCTTTGATTCCGTTCATGTTTTAGTTCCTCAGTAGACAGGACATGTGTCGCCCACTTCCTATTTTTCTGTTTAGACTTATTAGAGATTCAGTATTCATTTATGATTCCAGTATTCAGTATTATTGTGGAATTTATTTCTTTGTCATGTAGACTTACGATGTGGATATTGGCTTGGTTTGAGTAATCTAGTTGACATTCTTATGCATGGTTGTTTTAAATTATCTCGTGTATTATTCATGTTGGGTTACATTCCAAAAAGGTTTTCGATATGGAATTTAATAAATAAAAATAATTATAAATTGTTTTGACACTTAGCTTAATTATTTAGGGTGTTTAAATTGGGAAAAATTTATTTTTGCGACAGTGATGCTAAAAATGAACCAACTGTTCACATGACTGATCACGCACAACAATCTTCCCAAAATTGAGTGCACTTACCATCTCCTACTTCCACTCCATTAATTGAAAATGAAAATTTATGCAGTGAACAATACCAATATCCGAAGGAAAAAAGATGACAATTGATCATAAATTAAGCTGCATGATATTAGTAGGAAAAGAGGGTGTACTTAGAGGCAGTCTTTCCATCTAGTAAGCATTTGGAAGAATCATCCATAACTGTGTCTGCTGATGCATCATGTGTAACTGGAGTGGAGGATGCAAGAGTATGTGCATTGGGCAACGGGGTAGCTGGGGCATCTGGGTTGGGTTTCGCTTTTGGTGTCCGTGATTTCTCCCTTGGCCCTTGTCCATTGGCACTAACACTCATATTCCGCCATTTGTCCTGTGTCACCAAACACAACCCCATTAGTGGTTGAACAAAATTGAAAAGGGAAAGCCTCGAAAGATATAGCGGACCTTGAGATCGATGTTGGAGCGAGAGTAGAGGAAGTGGTTGAACTCTGGATCTTTCTGGATGTTCTTCCACTTGCCCGTCCCGTGTTTTGCAACGCCCGCTCGTAGGGCTTCTTCTTCCTCCGATGTCCATTTTTGCTTTGGATTCCCCATCTCCTAACCCTTCTTTCTTTCTTTCTTCTTCTTCTTGTAAATTAATGGGGCTTACTTAAACCCTCGTCTCTCTTCCTCTTTGTCACCTGATGTCTCAGCTTCGGCGGCAATTCGGGTTAGTCGTATTATCTTTTGGTCGCGTTAATTTTTATTTTAGTATAAATTTTGGGTACTCTTAAATCTATACAAGTTAATCGGATCATATTCGGGTCATGTTTGGGTTATTATTATAAACGAATTGTCGGGTCAAAAATTATCATCTCTAGTTATGATTTACATTCAATTAATTATAAGGATAGACTTTAGTTCCTGTCTCATTAATTAATTACACGCTTTTAACATCAATAAAAATTGTATATTTACGTGTTTTAAGAGCATCTCTGTGTAATTTATAACTTACGGGGGTCTTTGTTTTGTTTTTTTAAGTCTCCTTCTTTATTATTGGAATTTAAAAGATATGGGTAGTGTTTGTTGTTTTACAAAATTAAGATGCTAATGTTTATATTTATTTTTAAATGGTTAAAAAATAAATGACTTGTGAATTTCAATATTGAATTTAAATTTGACTAAATGCACACATTTAAAGCTTCATTCAATCGAAAAAAGTATTTTTAGGTCCCTCAAAAATAAATTTTAAATACTAAAGAAATTTTAAACACTTAGATCCATTAATTCTCGTATTATAAAAATTCATGCTAGTGGCATAACAAGTGGACCTAATAGTAAATTGTCCTTAAATGTTTAAAAATTGTAAATTGCCAAAAAAATAAATATTTTTTTGAAATTCAAACTTTCGGATTTCAAATTAAAAAACAGCGTAACATAAGCCTTTAAAAATGCATTTTACATTGTTTTAATGGTAACGTAAAAGCTTGATTATAGACGTCGGTAATGTAAGAGACCTCTAAATTTATCTATCTTTCCAATTTAACCACAAAAAAGTGGCCTACAACTCATGCAACACTTCATGTGTCGTGTGAGAAAAAATATATTTTTTTAATTTGATAATCAATTATAATAGTTTTATGCTACCATTGCACAATCATCCCTTGCTTTCAAATTACAAACCATATGTTTCTTTGTTTATATGATTGTTTGATTTAGTCGGTCGAAAATAGACTCGGTGGTTAAAATTGTATGAAGTTAGTGATATAAGTATTTTCAACATTAACTCAATCTTATAAGCAAATGTGAAAATTTGATGACCTGCTTTTTCACATTATAAGAGCAATAGTGAGCTCAAAGCACATCCAATCGCCCACAATGTTGCATATTTATCTTGATCTTGATTAATATGTTTGTCTCTTAATCACTTTCAATCTTATTTAAAGATAAAGGACTATTGTTTTGGGCCCTTGAACCAAACGAACATAAAAATACAATAACACACTTTTTAATGTATATTTGGGTGTGGAATTATGTGAAAAAATAATGTCTTGTGTTCATAAAGTTTTAAAATTAGTTTTATTTCAAATGATTAACATATATTTTTTAAGCTAAAACATGTGTAGACACTCCGATCTCGCACTCCCATCATCACAACACCATCGCGGTCGTTCGATCACACACACCTAGGAGCTCTTATGAGGGGGCATCACTTGGCGAGAACCTCTACAATTGCCTCCATGCACACCTTATAATCAATCATACCATTTTTCATTAATACAGAGCTTAAAGCTCTAATGCCAATTAACACAGCACCAATATTGGTTTGTAACCCAAAATATGCCTCATTTAGGTCCATGCAAGTTCCAATTCGTGTTGTACCGTTATAATACTACACATCAGTCACCGTTGATCCTGTGGCCTTTGTAAAAAATTGTTTCAAATGCCTGATTGAGCCAATCAAGTACCAGTGGAATGTCTCAATAATGTTGTACGATGTCCTTTAAGGTATCTTTCCAACAAAACTCATTGGGTGGAAATGGAAGTCTTCGAAACCATCCCAAAACGTGGAAAATAAGCATGTGCAATCATTGACTCTTCATACCTCAAAACTCATAAACATCAAACATATGTTTAATTAACTATGAGTTGACCAACGTTCTACATATCTTATTTCTAGTTTATTTATACCTTAAAGACACTCTATATGGTGTCATTTCACTTATTTGACAAGCCAAATCACTTTCCAGATTTCGACGAAGAATTAGTGACGACATGTTATCGTTGTTAAAATTATATATCAATTCGATTATCTTACACTAATAGACTATTATATATTAATGTATTATATCTCTCACCCTTGGCTGAAACACCTTTTCGACCCTTGTTCTTCACACTCACACGTGTGCATGCACACATACACGCACACCACTTTTTCATTTTTTTTATCCTCTCATATTTCATCAACTCCTCATTATTATCCCTCGCATCATAAAAAGTGTTAAGAGTTGTCAAAAATTAACAAATTAGGTTGTTAATCTCAATTTTATTTTATGGAAAATCTTAAGCATCCCCTCTTTTGCAAACCTCCCATATTTGAAAGATAATCAAAAAACACTTTTTAAATCTAATGAAAGTCCTTTAGCACTACCTCTGAGAAAACTATATGAATGATATATAGAAGTTGTATAACACTAGGTTAGGGCCATCTGATAGTAAATTTATAGAGTGACATAGTATATGCTTTGAACATTGTCAATCAGTGTACAAAATATGGATATTAGACCCTTCATATATCTTTTTCACCTCAAACCGTATACAAAATCGGGGATTGCTATTGTTTGGCACTGTTTATAGTGAACTCTTTGTAACCTCACAAAGTGACAATCTCTCTTACCTTAGCTCACTAATTTTACTATTTATTACCATATTTCCAAACAAACAAACCCATTTTAAAATGGACTTTCCTAAACTAGAAGGGTTGTCTTAAACTATTTTTTCAAGTACATTAACTTTGATTTAATCGTGTAGATCCATAAGCGTTTAAGGATATCCTCCCTCGAACACAAGATAAGCATATAGCTTACCCCCCCCCCCCCCGGGTGCATTAGGTTCCACACATTAACTTTTTAACCGTGCACTTAAACAACTTGAATGAATCACGTATATATATACATACTTAAACATATATATATATATATATATATAAAAATAAATAAAACATAATTTAAACAAATGTGACAAAATAATTCATATTAAGATAAGAAATTTGGAGTACGTGCCTAACACTTTACATCTTCATAATTTAATCATTGTACTCAAAATTTAGTCTGTAATAAGATAAGTACCTTTATATAGAGAAACTTATGGAGCTAATCCATTATTTATTGTATTAAGTAGTATAGAGTTAGTTAAAGGTATCCATTTGTGCAAACTGCTCACCACAAATACATTGGACAACCCTAGCCTTAGCATAGGGGATGTCATGCTTGTAATATTTATTATTACAAGTTATTCACAAACAGAAAAAAACATTCACAATGGATGTAGGACCCTCAACTGAGGAGATGGACCATTCTACACCTTGAATGGATATTATTATCACTGTACATTCCACCATTTTTTCTAATTAGAGAGGTCATCCGGTGAACTGAGGTCTCTAATGAAAAATTATTTGTAATTATCTCCCCCAATTATCACTACCAATAGAGATGGCAAATTAATATTATCTCATTTGTCACTATTTGTAGATATGATAATATTGGGCTTTAGAATCTATCGTTGATAATGGAGGTGAAATGATTTTATCAAAACAGGTTGTCTTATTTCACTCGTCTCACCCACTATTTCTATCGTCACTTTGTTGCTATCAACCTACCCTCATTGTATTTGTCAAATTATTCACATGTGAAACTCTACCCCACCCCACCCTATCCAACTTTCTTATTACTGAACGAAATCCTACCATCATCTCCATACAATTATTTCATACATAAAAACATAGCTAAGGCGGTAATGTTATAACTTCCATATTCACTTTCATATATCAATACACCAAAATTGAATTTTTGTCACTCTAATACCGACCATCATTATCATGGTAAAAAATCATGACAGTAAAACACGCGTTTGTTATCATGGTCAATGACCGTGACACGACCGTGACAAGCTGTTGCAACGGTCCTGTCACGAACTTTAACCGTGATAACTTAGAAAGTTATCACAGTCAAAGTGCGTGATAGAACCGTGACAAGTTTTTTAATTACATCACAGTGGCAATCCCTCATTTTGGTTTACCCCTAACACAACTCTCTCTCTCTCTCTCTCTCTCTCTCTCTCTCTAGCACTAGCAGCGATGACCATTTCTCTCTCTTTTCGACAACCATTTCTCTTCATTTTGGTACATCTCTCTCTCTCTCTCTCTCTCTCTCTCTCTCTCTTCTCTCTCTATATCGTTCTCTCTCCCTCTCTCTCTATCTCCTTTACACACACACCACACCACATACAAACACATGCATTTATTTTATTTTTATAATTTATTGTGCTAATTTATTATTTATTGTGTTAATTTATAAATGAAGTCACCTTATTATTTATTGTGCTAATTTTAAAATGATATGACCTTATTACGCTAAGATGTTTCTCATTTATTGAATATTTCGCATTATTTGATTCTTAAATTGTTGTTAATTGGTGGATTTGAACATTTAGATGGCCACTGAGTTGGTTGGCCCTAGGTATTTCTAATATTTTGCATTATTATTTTAATTGTTATTTGGAATTCATGAATTATTATAGACTGGTGTATTTGAACATATAGATGGCCATTGAGTTAGTTGGCCCTAGGCAATTCTAACAATTTAGGGTTGTGATTCTACCAAATATAAATAAAACAAAAATGAAACATACTACAATTTTTAAAAGCTTGTTGTTAAAAAATTAACGGTGCAAAATGAAACAGAACTATGTATAAATCATCACTGTAAACATTACTACCGAATAAATGAAACATACTTAACATGGTAATTTATAACTACTTTAAATTACATATAGTACACATAGATACTATCCTTCTAGTTCCTATACGTACGCATTCAATAGCCCTTAGACCCGTTCAAGAATTATTACTTATGTAATGATATCTCTCGAATTGTTCTATTTGGGCAGTTTGGGACGGTATAATTTTCGTATAATAATGTTCTCAGTGGCTTAAAAACTTGTTACTTTTGGAGAAAGTTATGTTATCGTCTTTTATTGTTCTCTGGGTACATACTAAATGATGTAGTGTTAAGTATTATTTTAATTGATAAATTTAAATAATACTTACACTTGCAAATCTATATCGTGTACTTAAAGAACTATGAGGATATAATGTCGAATTTTTCTCAAAGTAGAACAATGTGGATGAGCTGCTAAGTATATTAATAAAAATATGTGGTCTTGAATGGGACAAGATCACTCGCCCTTTAGAGGAGATGGAGGAAATAAGATTCATATTATTTTTATAATATAACACCGAAAGATGAAAATGTCAATCTTGAAGCAGATCATTTATTAGAAACTAAATTTTCACACTTTTATTTATATTAATCCATGAATATACGCTTCTTACCCATACTAAGTGATTATTTGCAGTAGCTGTGATGGAATGTCCTTTATACAAAGAGTGTATGGGTGAGATAAATAAACTAGGGGATGTGTTTCATAGAGGTGCTAATGAATTTATGAAATACGCAAAAAAATGTTCTAATGATGAAGAGTTCCCATGTCCGTGTGCTAAGTGTAGGAATGGTAAGGTTTTTTAGTGGAAAACAGTTGAACTACATTTGTTAAGATGTGGTATGTAAGATAATTATCGATTTTGGATTTTTCAAGGGGAATCGGATGTTCTTTTTGTCCCCGAGCAACCTTCACAACGACCTTCAACAAGTAGGATATATGTACAAGAGAAGGAGGACAATGTAGATCATAATATGCTAGAGGATTTAGTTGATGACACGTATGGAATTCATGAAGTGGAAAAAAATTAGGTCACTAATGATGTACAAGATTCAGGTGCTCATGAAGATATCGGGATAAATCTTGACGATAACTACCAAAGTTTAAAATTTAAGGCGACCCAACCATTGTACTCTAATTGCAATAAAGATCAAACAACTTTACATGCCATGGTTATTTTGCATAGGTTGAAGACCCAATATGGTTTGTATGGCAATAGCGTGACAAGAATTTTGCATTGGGTGAATGGCTTACTACGAAAATAGAATACGCTTCCAAATAGCTCTCCTACTATGAATAATAGTTTGAAAGGTTTGGGAATGAAGTATAAATCAATTTATGCTTGTGTTTATGGCTACATACTGTACCAAAAGGATTATGAAAATCTCGATTAGTGTCCGGTATGAGATGAACCTAGATATGTGCAATCTACCGGCAAGGAAGGCACACAAGCTCAAAAATGCCTCAAAAAGTGTTAAAATATTTTTTTCGTTGAGCCTATATTGAAGTAATTTTTCACAGTACCATGGATAGTGAAGGAAATGACTTGGCATGCTAGGGCAGAAGTAGGGGATAATCTCATGGGATTCTATAAATTGGAAGAGGATGAGTTACGAGTATCTCAATTTTGCTCGAGAATAGCGTAACATTTATTTAAAAAATATAAACAGATGGTTTCAATCCATTTGAAAATCTAATAAGCAATCAGAGTGTATGGTCAGCGATCCTAGCACCACTCAACCTCCCCCATTTACAGTGTACGAGACCTGAATTTTCGATGTTATCTTTATTGATATCTGGGCCAAAGGCACCAAGCGAGGACATTGATGTCTACTTGGATCCTTTGGTTGAAGAATTAAATGAGTTGTGGGAAGAGGGTGTACAAGCATTTAATTCTTTTAAAAAAGAAGAGTTTATATTGGAAGCTATATTGATGTGGGCAATTCATAATTTTTCAGCTTATGGGACATTATCGAGTTGTATAGTACATGATTATTTGGGGGGTCTTATTTGTGGAGAGAAAACTGAATCTCTGCATCTCACCGCTATCGCAAAAAATATATACCATTGCCATAAGAGTTTTTTATCACCCGCTCAGAGTGTTAGATTTTATAAAGGTTCTAATTTTTTATCGGGTGGGGTTGAACATAGGCTACTTTCGAGAAAACTTTCAGCTTCAAAAATTAAAAGTAAATATTATAATTATGGCCCTTATATGCCATGTAAGAATCTTAAATTGAAGAATGTCAAGTATAAGAAGACTCCAACTTGGAATGAAACTGATACAAGAAAGGCATGGTTTAGGATGTCAATTTTATTTGAGTTACTTTATTAGAAGAATAACTCGGTGCACCATGTATTGGATGTGATGCACGCAGATAAGAACATCACTGAACATATTGTGGGCACATGCCTTGGGGGGAGTCATTTTAAGGATGGAGAAAATGCACAAAAAGACCTTAAATCGTTGAAACTTAAGCCACAACTATGGTTGAAAGAAGATAGTAATGAAAGGATAATAATTCCCCCTAGTGCGTTTACTTTGACAAGTGAGGAAAGGAAGGTGGTTTTAGACACAATATATAATTTGAAGGTTCCATATAATTTTTTATCCCACTTGCAAAGAATTATGAATTATGCTACTCATGATTTACATAAGTGTAAGTCTCGCGATTAGAATATGATCATGCAATTAGTTCCTTTGTTATTTAAGCATTGTTTCTCCAAGCACAAGGATTTACGGAGGGCCATTATGCAAATTAGCATCTGCTTTACACTTTTATGTGAGAAGGTAGTCAATCGAGATCACATAGTGGTCGTCAAAGTAGCGGTAACCGAAGTGATTTGTGTGTTAGAGAAGTAATTTCCCCCGGTATTTTTTTTATATAAGTGTTTACTTGTTAGTACACCTATGTGACGAGGAACTTCTTTACGACCCAGTTAGATATCAGTGGATGTATCCGTTTGAAAGGTTGATGAAAGTTTTTTAAAGATTACATCAAGAATGCACGATACATTAAATGATCAATTGCAGAGGAATACATCACTGTGGAGTCCTCAATCTACGCTCGAGAATATATATCTGACCTAAGCAGTGTGGATAACAGTGATGAGTTCGACGACGAGGGTGGTCAGGTAATGGACAAGCGAGTGAAATTAACGAGTTTACAACATGAACAAGTAGATCGTTATCTATTTGATACGCATGAAAATGTTGAAGAATGGAAAAAGTAAACTTATATTAATTTAACTTTTACATTATTTTTATTTTTATACATGATCAGTTTCTTAACACGTTCGTACCGGTCAATGCAGAAAATATGATGCATGTGGGAACAATAAAAGATGAAGAACGATGGTACAATCAGACAACGAATTTAGGCAGTGGGTGTCACGCAAGGTAATTACAATGCGAGTGTCTCTTATTAAATATCACAATATAAGAAAACTTTAAAACTAACCTAATCAATTTATCTATAATCTCAGCTCTTAAAGACAGGCAATGTGACATCAAGACTTTCTCGTCTAGTCACTAGACCATTGTTCATGGAACATCAGTACAAAAGGTATCGATTAAATGGTTAGGTATTCGGTGCAAGGGTGTACGTGGAAAATATAAATGTACATAACTCGGGCATTTCATAAAAGGCTCTTAATTTTTTCGAGCGAGTGCGAAAGATAAAAACCTCGTTGAAGCTTAAACGACTTACTATAGTGTCATTAGGAATATATTTGAATTGGGCTATATAAGCTTCAAAGAGGTTGCGTTGTACTGTTATTGGGTAAGAGTTGAGGATAAAAATGCTTATAAAGTTGATCCCGGTACCAATTTGATTATGGTTGACTTGTCCAAGTTGAAGAGCAACGAGCATGTGAGTGATGAGCCGTTTGCTTATGCTTTTCAAAAGGTCAAACAAGTGTTTTACTAGAAGTATATCAACAACGAGCCGTGGTCAATCGTTCTACACACGTCAAAATGTCTAACCGGTAGTGTGGATAACTTGACTGCTGCTACCGAATATCAATCCATTTTAAATGATAACTCGAATTTGAAATAATTTTTAGATTTATAATAAGTATTCTAATTATTTAAAATAATTTTTAGATTTGTAATAAGTATTCTAATTATTTTTAATAACCATTAGCATGTATTCTTCTAGTGCTTTATTATTATCGGACGACAATTTAATGCTTTTAAATTATTTGGACTTGATCAACATCTGTGAATTTGAATCAAAATTTATTTTTTGGTTAGTGAATATGTTAATTTGTATTTTAATCAATTTAAGCATTAATTCAAAGTCTGTGACATGACCCGAATTTGAAACAATATTTAGATTTGTAATAAGTATTCTAATTATTTGTATTCTTATAATGTCGTTAACTTTTATTCTTCCAGTACTTTATTATTATCGGATGACGGTTTAATATTTTTATTCATTTAGATTTGATCATTTTCGCATATACATGTTTGTACTAATAACAACGATTTTTGCAGGAAATGTCTTCATCGGGTTGACAGGGGGGTGGAGGTGAGGAAGGCTCATCTGCCATTAGGCCCCCAAAATGGGGCAAATTGGGATCCCTCGTCGAGAATAAGATGACCTTACAGACTAGGGCCCTAGAGTTGCTCAAGATGATCGTCGGCCCGGGTTAAAAGGATGGGAGGAAGGTGCCCGTCGAGCTCAAGATGGCTATCTGAGGGGCACTACAGTAGTTACTCACTTTATTTTTATTTTCTATTTTTATTTATATTTATATTTTACAATTTAAATACAACTAACACTTACTTTCTTTTTGGTTTGTATTTATTTGAAGGAACAATTCGGCCTGCCCCCACATGTTTGCGACACCACGTTCGAACAATTGAGAGATCAATACAAAACGTGAAAGAAAAACATGTGGGCATGGTACGTTAGCCAGGACCGAGAGTCCATATTGAGGGTCCGTAACACGGTACCATCGAATGAACCAATCTCAGTAGCAAACTGGCAATAATTTGTCGACAATGAGATCTCAGATTGACAGTTGTCCTCTAGTCAACCGGAGAGGGAAAATCTGGCCAGAAAGGTCGACGTGCACTACTCCAGGCGTACGTCTTACGCCTAGGTGGAGCACAAGATGGGAGGTTTTTAATTTTCTTTCATTTTAGTTTTATGTTATTCTAATTTAGCATTAGTTTGCATTACGTACTAATTTTGCATTATTTTATTTCAGGAGATGGTGAGTGGCCCTGGGGGTAGGCCACATAGGCTCAATGTGTATATGGCAATTCGAACGAAGAAGGGTAAGGATAAGGAGGTGTCCCTGAGCGTGGCAGCCACAATTGTAAGTTATAAAAATATCTTACAATTGTTTACTTTTTTTAATTACGTTATAATTTTTTTATTAACTTAACTAATCGTGCACTTTTTTGTCGTTTCAGGCAAAGCTTAAGGAAGTGCACAACTCCCTGTCTGATGCTGACAAGGCATCTTTAACTACGAACGCACTAAGCCAAGTGCTCGGGGTGTATCACAAGGAGCGAACAAGGGGGTGAGATCTTAGGTGGGGAAGTCTAGGCTCACCAGGATTGAGACCAGCAACACTGGGTTGGCTCGTAAGATGGACACCCATGGCGATAAGTTAGAAAGGTTGGACGCAATGATCCAAAATGCGTTCGAGTACATGAAGCGTCAGTTGGGGTCCAGCTCATGTAAGGGCAAGGGGAAACGGTAGATGAGGATGACACTGCTCCATCTCTTTCACCTTAAGCGCCGATACGCACCCCCTCACGGATGCCCACTCACTCGTCGCTTGCATATGATCCATTCGCTAACTTTACCCCCATCGAATGACCTACGTAAATAATTGGTTGGCCGAGAGTGTATATAATAGACACACGGGGTGGCAGGACCATAGCTAGGGGGTTGAGGGACCCGGACACACACCCAGGTAGTTTTTGGTTCATGGACATGTGTTTCAACCAATTGAGGCAAGGGTTCGCGTCACGCATATTGTGTCCAAAAAAGAGAATGAACCTTTGTGGTTAGATGAACATTGTGGCATTCGGCAAATTGAGGGTTGTCTCAATTCGTATGTAGTGTGACCTACCTTCCTCCTTAGACTTGTTGAAAACTCAACCCCGTGACAATTATTTGAATTAATTTCATTTGTATTTGTAGGTTGGTTATGAATATTGAATGTTCGATATATATTTTTTTATTATCGTTTGATAATATGATTGAATTAATGTGTATGGCTTTAATTTTTATGAATTGATGAATATTGCTTGAGATATATACTGTTTTAACAGGTTAAAATATGTTGTACAGGTTAAAATATACTATTGGGCAGTGGCAGTAGCTATACTACCCAACATTTTTTTCAACATTTGTTTTTTAGATGAAAACTAACTTTATTCTTCCCACTAATATCAAAGGACATGCTTGTAATTTTCCTCGGAGTTTTATAGGTACGTTGGTAACTTCGTGTTGTTTAATTGAAGGGCAGTAACATATATAAGATAATTTTGGGGCATGTCTATCTAATAATGACTTTGTCACGAAAGTTATGCCCTGCCAGTCGATGATTATTCTATTTCCAGTTTGAGATGCATTTTATTCCTCAATCTTTTAAAACCAACTTAAAGATATTTTACATTTTTCATTTAGTGTAAGTCTTCTTCTTCCTTGTTATTCATTATATGCAATTTTCTTATTGTTTTTTTTCTTGAGTTGCGAAAATGATCTATCTGGTCAGTGAAAATTCCATAGATGAGTTTAAAGGGTGTTTCTCTATCCTTAAGCGGGTAAATATAGAATGGAAAAATTCAAATATCACTATAATATTGAGGGAGGACATTGAATGTTCCCCTAATTCCTTGCTGAAAGCGGCATAAAATTTCTTTCAAATAAACTTTTATTATAATTATGTGAATATTTTAACATTGTTCTTTCCTAATGTACCCCAAACACTTGGAGGATAGTTAATGGGGTCAATACGATAAATGAGTTAACTAACTCTAGTTAGGGATTATAGAGATTAAATATTGCTTTTCTACTTGAATGAGTGAAAAACTGAGAGGATATTAGTGGTGAACTTGTTTGATTCCAATATATATTATTGGTCCTGCAGCTTTGTTATGAAGCCATAGGAACACCTACCCATCCATGAGGGTGGTGATCCCTATAAGGGTTTCGATAATCCCATTAGGGAACATGAGATATATTAACTATTGATTTTATTATTCTTTATTTTGGTCGTCCAAGCCTTGTACAACTCGTACTAATGTTATTTGAAAGACCGTGTGCGATACTGATTTCAAAACTTGCGCAAATTCCAATCACAAACTTATTTAGTTAGTGTCAATTTATGACTCAAATCAATTCAACCCTTAAACTCAAATAACTATGTGCGTGCAAGTCTCAAACCATCATAAGTAAAATACGCAACACAAAGTTTAGGAAAAATCTCCTCAGGGCAAAACCTTTTTTATTTCACTATAATTGTAAATCACAACTTACACGGTTATAATGAAATACGGTTTGACACTCGAATACGTGCAGGCGTCGGTCGATGTCGTCAGTAATAAGTTCACACTCAGCGAACCTTCATGAACCGCAATCCACTCTTCAACCCAGGAACACCGTAACACTCCCTAATGACACACAGTCATAAAACTCCATAGAAACTCACTCCACAATAGCACGCAGTCCTCGGTTGTAAAGATTTCTCCATAAAGTATGAACATTAGCAAACTATGCTTTTGGGTTCCACAAAATAACTCACACAAAAGCAATTGGGATTGTGAATTGCAAAACAAAAGTTATGAACCCTCAAATGGTTGGAGAATAATATCAAAACGTATTCTGTGAAAAATAGTGTTTCTCCACACGAAAATCAGAAGCCTGACACCCTTATTTATAATAAAAAAATAAGGCGGTGATGTGTCAGCAAAAACCTCTATCATTCGAACGAAGTGCGACGTCGTTCGAGCGAACCTCCATCTCATTTGAACGAAATGTGACGTAATTTGAATGACAGTAACTGATCCCCTTAAAACTTTTAAAGTTTTAAATAACTTGGAATCCTCAAACCTTAGAACTGTTCACGGGATCAGGAGATATTTATCCAAACCTTTTATGATTTTGAACGTGCTTGGGAGGTCAAGTTCCCTTTAGAGAATGCATCTAATAAAGTTAAAAAGATGGTTCTCAATCCCGTTTTGGGTGGTGGTGAAAATTTAGGAAAAGGTCATGATGGTGTATCCAATTCTATTATTGTACCCGAGCCGGTTCTCATTTTAGTGACTCGACCCAACTCACCTAGGCGTTTCGTACCTGTTAAGAGATCTCATCCTAGAGTTGTTGAGAGAGGTGTACCTAGGCCGATTTATGTTTTCTCCTATTGCAAAAAGAGAGGACATCTTAGGGAGTTTTGCTTTAAATTGGGTTATATGTCACGCTTTACTCCTACACATGTTCGCATAATTGCACCCACCCATGATACTTTGCTTGCACATAATGATAAAGAGTTTGCACATATTTGAGAGCAAGTAAAGTTTTTGGTCAGAATTTCTCATGATTTGATGGAGTTGTTTCAAAAGATATCACCGTCTTTGGAAAACTCCACCGCACCTACCAGTTGAGGTCTATACATGTTTGCTAGCATATGTTGATTTGCATGATGTTATCTTTTGCCTATTGCTAGTATGTACCATTTATTTTATACTTTGTTAGCATTTTTGTTTGCTTTTCTTATTTTTGGTACTGTTTTAGCACTATTTTGGATCTGTCTGCCCATTCCAAGAACTGTTTTCTTAAAATTTTCTCACTAGAAAAAACTGCATTATATACCGATTAAACTGGGAAATTTTGCTTTTCTCGTTCTAATGAGAATCCATCTCACGCGAAGCCTTCTCGCGAGATCCTCTGTCGTTTAAACGACAAGGAGTGTCGTTTGAACAACCCCTGGGATTAACACTCTGTTTGCAGTTCTCTGTTTCATATTGCTATCTTATTTGGTACTGCGGGGTTGTTTTCTGAACAATGTTCGAAATATACAAAAAGATTTTCGGTGTAGAAAAATTCAAAAAATCCAAAAATAGTTTTGTATTTTGTTTGCACCTTATATGAATGAATATTTAGGATTACCAAGTCGCAACTTCATGCCATATCCATGTGACTATTTGATAGTGTTTTGAAACAATATGTTGTGTCATTTATGTGATTTGCAAAGTTTGAAGTCTTTGAGATGATATAGTGCTCTGCCTACATAATTGACTCTATTTGTCCTTTATTGCACACATGCACAAATTTGTTTGACTTTTGTGATTGTCTATCACATGTTGGTTGAGTGTTTCCATCTCAATTATGTCTATACAACGAACCAAATGCGATAAAACTTGACAAAAAGTAGTGCATGATTTAAACCATTTGTGAGATTGTGTATTTTTATTTTAAAAAACGGGGAAGGGGTACGAAAGGTACTCATTTATCCATTGCGATTAAGCCACCATTTAAATGGACCTAAAAAGTGAGGCATTGAAAATTATACGGGGTCCAATGAGGTTTAAAAGAGCCCGAGAAAAAATTACAAGGTAATAAAAAGAAAATTATGCCAAAAATGGGCCAATAGATTTTAGTTTCATCACCTCATATGTAAAATAAAAAAACATTATCTTTTAATGAGGGAGTTTGGATGGAATTTTCAACGGTTTGCACGTCCTTGAAAGTCATGAAAAATCATATTTTGATGTAGTTCAACCTCTGTGGAGAAGGCATCTCTATATCTGATCGATGGATATCGGGCATAGTTATTCTACTTATGGACAAGTCGAAGACAACGAACCAACACCTGGCGGGTATTTCGCTGTCTCTCGTAGCTTTGAAGGTTTGATGAAGACACTGTGCATTACACTTGTGGGTAATTAACATGTTGTATGTAAGTCAATGGTCTTGTAAACTTTTCAAATTGTTGAAAAAAGGTTTTTACACGAAAAGGGTTTTTTCCTGAATTTGTCGTCTTTGTTTCACATGCATGGTTTGAATGATTTATGACACTTAGATGCATGTTTAGGGGCTGATCTAAAATTGAATTTGATTTGATCAAATTTAGACACCTAATTAAATAAGTGTTCTAATAAATAATTTAATTAGTATCACACAATATTTTACATTATTATTTTTTGTTTCGTGCCGATAAATCCAAGAATAAAGAGCCCCACCCAACACACATTAGTTTTAAGACTAACCGAACAAGGTTTAAAAACTTGGGAGACCTCCATCTACTGGTGTCAAGCACCCTGAGTCGGGTTCACTTTTTTAAATTACATAAATACCACCACTTACTTTGTCCTTTTATATTATTATTTCATCCAAGGAGGTATCATAAAACACGAGCTCATCCATTTCATTTTAGTTTGTTGATATTTTATGAATCCCTATAGTTATTCCTTCTACCTTAGAAGAATAAATTCCACCGAGAAGAAGGATTTCCAACTTGTTTGAGGAATCTGACACCCCCACTTCTTCAAAATCCTAAACCTCCAAAAGGAAGGAAGTCAGGGTTCCATCTGACCCCGTTAATTTAGAATATTCCCTAAACAAATCACAATACCAGTTTGTGAAGAAGAGAAGGACTAGAACCAGTCTTTTTACCTCTACTTTGTCCACCGGGAAGGTGGATGCCCTCGTCAAGAGGAAGAGCCTTGCCATCATATTAGCGGCTAAAAATCTTGATTTACCCCTACTGAAGGGGGACTGCTTACAAATCTATAAGAACGTAGTCAGTAAACTGTCAACTGACCAGTTATTCTCTTGTGCTGCTCATGCATTATCTTTAGTAAGTATTTATATTTTGCTTGGACTTTTACTTCAAGAAAAATATTGTACTAATTCTTTTGATTGACTTTATCTTGTAGTTACTAGTGGATTTTATCGACATATTAGGCAGCAGAGCTAACCAGGATAAGGTCAATTATGATCTAGACCACACTTTAAGTGAATCCTATAATGCTTTAAAGCCCTCCAAAAAGGCTCATGAGATTGATAAGAAGGATAAAGAGTTATAGATGACTAGATAAAATCGAAAAATGATCAGTTGTGGAAGGATGGTGAGGAGCCTTCTCAAAAATTTCTAAGGCCTTAGCATCTAAGGACAAGTCCTACGATTAGAGTTTAGAGGACTCCTTCATCCAGACGATAAACAGTTAGAATATATCCGTAAGTCATAATTCAAGAAAGATTGAGATCGGACCTTGATCAATGCTAAAATCCGTTACGTGCCAGCGCTCTTCAGTGAGTACCCCCCAGGATCTCCTCCAAAGTTGGATGAAGAGTAAGGTGAAGCTTCAGGCAGCATCCAGGAAAATAAGGGAACTAATCAGGCAAAAGAGGATATAAACCCAAATAAGGGATTGGCCATTCAAGAGTAGGTGGAAGAGAAAGAAGCCAAATCTGGCTAAATTATCCTTAGACTCTTTGTTCTGTGTATACTTCTTGTCTTTTGATTGTTTCATTATAAGGGCTTGCCCAACTTTATGTTTTAATGAACAAAGTTATCATTTTTTTGCCTTATTATATCTTACTCGAGTTTGTTTAATTACTGGTGTTTTTTTGCTTCATCTTTAATTTCTGAATGGCTTCCCTTTTTATCTTTGTAGTCCAATAACAGCTTGACACTGATGCCAATAGCCCAATAAAATGAGGCTATGGAATTAATCTTTGGTCTGAAAGCTTCTGGATGAGCTCGTGAAACGTTCTTAACTATTTTACAAGCACTTCAAAAAATGACAAGTGCTTATGGCGAGCAAGATGATATTATTGCTTCATTCAGATCCGATATCAAAGATATTATGAATGTTCTTAACATGCTGGAGAATGAAAATAATACTCTAAGGGAGCATATCAGTAAGTCACGGTAGATTATTAAAGAAGACTAAGTGGCTAGGAGGAGTATGCACCAAAAGGTCACGAGACTAAGATATTGGTTTCACCTTAGGCCTTGCAAAGTCTACTCTTAGGGCCACGATCAGGGCTAGATGGATTCTCTATCACATTTAGATAAATTTAGGCAGGTCTTTTATAAGTATGGGTGGTTGAATATGTTGCAGTTATCAAGGTTCCTCATAATTCTCAATTCCAGTATTGGTATAGGTTGATTGCACCTTTATTTGGCTGCCTCCTATTAGAAGTCAGGAATAATGGATTCATGTCAATGCCATTACCATCTAGTTGATAAGATATCATCTTCTTGATCATGAGATCTATGGCGAGTTTTGTTCCAATATAAATAATGATCAACTTACCGAGGATGAAGTAGTAACCCCTTATATGTTTTTGTTCCTGTATTTTTCTGAATAAGATATTTACAATTTAAGCAACTATGAATGAAATTGTATAATTAATTCCATGTTTTGCATATTCACATATTCTATGTCGCGCATGTTTTTGTTGCTTCCCTTACTTATTAAGATATTATCACCACAACACCTTAGGTCTAGGACAAACTACGAAGAAAATGCACCTGTTCGTCAGGCCATCTATCCATTCGGTATTTTAGCCGAACAAAGTGAGGACACTTAGTTCCTAGGGATCCCCCATAATTCTTTTTCTTGCCTGGGAATTTATTGATGTTTTGTGTTTATTATTAACAAAAATATGTAACCTTAAGCTATGAAATTAAGTGTAATATCATTATAACAATAAATAGGCGATCAAAATTTGATCGTATAAATTTGAGAAAATTTGTAGTGATGGCAGTGAGACCATAACAAAAATTAATAATTAATAATATCAGTGTGCCATTTAAAACATCTAAGAAGTTGGAATAAAAAAAGTTGAAATTTTATAAAAATCTAAAAATATTTAGAAATAAATTTCTTAAGATTGATCATATTTCATGCCTTAGGTATCTACCTTTCGTCATTGTTTTCAGATGATATGCTCCCCTGAGGTTGTCCCAGATGATTTTGAATGGACCCAATTTTCCCTCTGGTGGCTTCCTCGCGTTGTCGATAACCTTGCTCAGCACATGGTTTTTGACTTTGAACTTCCTCGGACTGATGCCTTTGTTGTACTAATTGGCCAATTATTGTTGGTAGGAAGCCAGTTTGATGAAGACTTATTCTCTTATTTCATAAACTAAATAAAGCTTAGTTCTTATGATTTATGTGTTTAATATTTAACTGGAAATAATCATCCTCATGGTTGGCCAACCAAGTTCTAGTGGGATTATGGTCTCAATTCAGTAGGCTAAGGCAAAGGGAGTTTCCCCAGTCAATATTCTATGCATTATTTAATATGATTAGAGGACATGAGGAAGCTCATCCACCCATGAGCCTTTTGCTTTATCCAACATCTCCTTCATTTTATTGAGCACTGTCTTATTTAAGGTCCCAGCATGCCTATTACTTTGGGGGTAAGCCAACGAATTGTAGTATTGTCTGATTTTATGATTGTTGCATAAGTCTTGGAATGGTCCACCATTAAATTTCATTCCATTATGAGTAGTGATTGCTTTGGGATGTTATAATGTTCCTCTAAATAAATTTGATTATATCGGTGTTCCTTATGTTTGTTAAAGGTTCACTTATATCCATTTAGTGAAGTAGTCTATGCTGACTAAGAGATACTTTCGATTTTCTAGTGGTGTAGCTAGGGGACCAATAATGTCCAATCCCTGCAAAGAAAAAGTACATGGAATGGTTAGTGACTTGAGGTCACTAGCTGGCTGATGAAGCATGGACGAAAATTCTTAACATTTTTTTGTCACACCCTGCTTTTTGGTATGAATGCACAAGAGAGTATATATAAAGTAATGAATTAAAGTTAAAGAAGAAAACATAACATTATTTATTATGAAAATAGTACACATAGTGTATTACCACCGCAGGGGTGAATTGAATTATATTTTTCAACAGGAATTATAAAGTAAAAAATCAAAAAGTGTCACTCCTTTCTCTCATCTGGCTTAGTCTCTGCCCACACAGTCGCGTACACAAATAGGTGATTGGTATTTGTTTCTAAAAAGGAAAGAGATATTATCCTCTTTCTCCAAGGCCATCTGAAAGAAAAATGAATTACGATAAATATGCTAAGAAGTCTATACCAATTATATAATAAATATCTGTATATATGGGAGATGGGGTGTGCATAGAATTCAGTGTTTGTATAACAAAGTTAAAGAATTAAAGCTGATAATCTCCTACTTATCAGTTTATTAAGGGCCACATAAAGAAAATTACGGATCTTTGAACTGAAAGTCCCATACTTATCAGCTCACTAAGGGGGTATAAAAATAAGTAAGCCAATAGTAAAACCAAATAATAAATAATCCAAAATCGTTGGATAATAATTGGTTAGGCACATAATAAAAATGACACTTTTACGTATATAACAATATAAACGGCTCTCAACATCAGAGATCATAGGCCAAGTAGAAAAATTTCATGGGATAGCATGACTGTCTACTCCCTAGTTAATACTAGTGTAGGGTAAACTGAATCATTGCAATGAATTGTTATGATATCAGTTAATAGGTGAGACGAGTTAAATTTAATCTGAATGATCATAATTGAAGCAATTAGTTGATATAACAACATATAAGCATGGTAATTTCTACAAATACCATGAATCAAATTTGGCTATCATTGAATGGTATCAATAGCAGTTAAAAAATACGTAAAATTTACTATTAAAGAGGTAAAATAAGCCTACTTACTTGGTATTTCGAACTTCTTACGGATCAAAAGAGGATATCGGGAGGAGCTGGTAGTTGATTGTCTGTATATAATGTTCGGGTAAATAAGCATTTGTTAGAATTGAGGTTGGGTTTGGTTAGTTTATATAGAAAACTGTATCTTTTAAAATTTTAGGGGTTTAATTGTAAATAACTTGGGACTTTAAAATCTTAGACTTAAGGTCATATTTGAACTTTGGTGTAAAAGACTTTTTAACTTAAAATATTTTAAAGTACTTATAGGCATAGTTTGGGGTTCAAATTCATAAGTTGAAAAAGTCAGGAGGGGTAAAATTATAATTTAGAATATATATTTCAAACTTAAAACCTTGTTTTTCCATAACTTAGGCTAGGCTTGACCAAACATGGCCTTACCTTATACCATTTTAATCAGAAAAAATAAAATAAGAATATTGGAAAAAAATTCAAAAAATTCTGATTGGCCACGTGCCCTAACGTGCGTGGTCAAGGTTTCTGATCAAGTAGTTCATCTTCAACCTCTCGATTTTTGACTTTAGGGTTTTATATTTTTGAGTGAAGATATCTCCTTCATTTCTAAACCATTTAAGATGATTTCTAAATAAACTCAACCTAAAATTTCCATAAGGAATCCATATATATGGGTTTTATAGATTGAGATGCAGTATACAGTGAGTTCCATCGCTGCGTGTTTTGCTGAAATTTTGACTTAGCATTTGTGTCTTTTAAGAATGTGGTAGGGATTCTTATGAACATAGTTTGGTTTATGCTATGTTAAAGATTAATTTGGTTTTAATTTCAAGATTTGAGGTGGATTATATAAAGAACATTTGAGATTTTGAGTTTTCTGCTTCAGAAAAAACTTTCAATCGACTGGAGCTTGTTATGTCATTTTGTGGAATTTGATCATTGCACTAGAGTTCCTAAGGTTCTAGTGAAGATATTAAAATCTTTAAACCCGAGTTCTAAACATTATTTCGAAGTTCACCATTAAAGCTCAAGCTTTAATGGTGGATTTTCATATATTTTCACATGGGGCTTGTTTTACACGTAGATTTTTTTACTGTTTTGATGTATTCGAGCATTATAACAACACATATATTATTTGGAACTGAAAGAACTGAATGTAATGCATAAAATGATGGGTTAACTATTTTGAGGGAAAATTGAGTTATTGAAACTACTATTGCGGTGAGCTTTTAAGGCTGGACTCGTTTTTTTCTTCTTCTAGTATTAGAGTAGGGGAGTTCATTGGTTTAGATGGGTGGTGGATTTGAACTAAGTTTAGAGAGTTTTCTAGCTTGGTTATTGATCTTCACATGTTTGCATGGTTCAAACATGTGATATTTATCATTTAGTGCTGATGTGGGGACTAAGGTGAATAGGGGGGGTGTCAAAATAACAAATATTTTATTTTCAGTCCTTGGTTGATATTGTTTGTACTTATATAGCCTCAAAAGTGTGATTTTAGTAAAGTTTGATGGTATTTTTATAATTTTAGAAAGTTACAGGGGCTAGAATTATAATATTTAATAAATTTAAGTCTGGAGAATCAATTTGATATAAAGTTTGGGTCTAGGAGTTGAGTATAGGTTGAGCTTGACAATTTGAAGTTTTTAAAGTTTAATTTGTAATTACTGAAACTTCTAGGATCCTTGGTTAATTTGGAAATTTTGTAGGTCTTATAGAGTAGTTTAATCCTTCTTTTAAGTATATTTAAATTTATATATTTTTAGAGGACTAAATTGATGATTAAAGTCTCATAATTCGGGTACGGATATTACAATCTACCTACCTAAAAAAATTCGTCCTCGAATTTACCTTGGAAGAGATCAGGATATTTATATTTCATAGCCTGTTTTAGTTCCCATGTGGCTTCTTGTTGATTGTGATTTTTGCAAAGTACTTTTACTGAGCGGATTTCCTTGTTCTTGAGATGTTTCGCTTGGCGATCCAAAATTTGAATAGGGCGTATTTCAAATTCATGGTTTGGTTTGATAGAGATTTGTTGCCACATGATGGTATGAGAGGGATCAGAAATATGCCGGCGTAACTGAGACACATGGAAATATACAAATAATTCTAATTGATAGGCCATAGGGCTAATACGATTAGAAATAGTGAAAGGCCCAATATATCCAGGGGTTAATTTTCCTTTTCTTCTGAAGCGTAAAATTCATTTTCGAGGAGAAACATTAAAAAATACTCTATCATTAACTTGAAATTCTAAGGGCTTCTAGCACTGGTCTGTATAACTTTTCTAACGATCTTGGGCTATCTTCAGTCATTCTCGAATCTGTTGTATCTTCTCAGTAGTTTCTTAGATTATCTCGGTACTAAATTGTTGACTATTTCCCAATTCTATCCAACATACAGGCGAACGATAAGGTTTTCTATATAAAGCTTCAAACGAGGAAACTTTAATACTTTACTGATAACTATTATTATAAGAAAACTCAACAAGGGGTAAATGTTCATTCCATTTTCCGGGCATATCTAACGTGCGAGCTCGTATCATATTTTATAATGTTTGAATTATATGTTCCGATTATCCATCCGTTTGTGGGTGGAATGTTGTACTCAAATAAAGTTTAGTACCCATTATGGTTTGAAGTGCTTACTAAAACTTTCCTACAAAATGGGAATCTCTGTATAATACTATGGATAAAATAATTCCATGTAATTGGACAATTTCTCGAATGTAGAGTTTACTGAGCTTTTGAACGAATCGGTGGTTTTCACTGGTAAAAAATGAACAGACTTGGTAAGTCGGTCCACTATTACTTAAATGGAATTATATCCTTGGGACATAGGCATCCACTGACAAAATCCATAGTAATATGATCCTATTTCCACTCGGGAATTGATAAGGGTTGGAGGAACTTAGGGTGTTCGTGTTCTATCTTTACTTGTGGACAACTAAGATATTTCCTTACAAAATTCTTAATATTATTTTTCATATTTAGCCCCAATATTATTTCTTTAGGGTATGGTATATTCTAGAGCTTCCGGGATAAATCCTGAACTTAGAAGGATGGGCATATAGCAATACTTCCTCTCGAAGAGATAAATCATCAGGAATATACAATCTATTTCTAAATCATAAACACGTTTCCTTATCACACGAGAATTTGTAATTCTTATCCTGAAGGGATTGTATAAAAGGATCTTGAGATTGTTGAACTAAGATGTTCTCTCTCAGTTCGGGATATGCAATGATGTTACAAAATTTTAAGAAAGGGGTATGAGTTGAAGATCATATTGCTCTATGGTAGTAGCAATATCGTAAGAAATCAAAGTATGGAGTCTTCCTATTGGATTACGACTTAAGGCACTGACTACCACGTTTTCTTTTCCTGGATGGTAGTTTAATTTAAATCGGCAATCTTTCAGAAATTCTATCCAGCGTCGTTGTCTTAAGTTTAAGTCCTTTTGAGTAAAGATGTATTTCAAACTCTTGTGATCAGAAAAGACTTGAAAATTTTCACCATAAAGGTAACAACGCGAAATTTTCAAAGCAAAAAACTACAGCTGCTAACTCAAGATCATAGACAGGGTAATTTTGAGTCGTCATAACCCATACTCAATAACTTTCTCATTTTGCATTAAAATGCATACTAAACCTTGCAATGAGGCATCAGTATATACATCATAGCTTACATTACTAGAAGGAATATTTAAAACAAGAGTAGTATTTAATTTGCCCTTCAAAATTTGGAATGCTTGACTCCATTTATCAGTCCATATAAGTGGCACTTCCTTCCTAGTTAGCTTCAAGAGGGGATGAGCGAAACGAGAAAATCCTTCCATAAAACGATGATAATAACCAACTAATCCTAGAAAACTTTTTACCTTGGTAATATCGGTAGGAATTTTCCATTCCCAAATGGATGAAATTTTGGTAGGATCGACTTGGATTCCGTTTTCAGAAATCACATATCCTAAAATTTTTATATCCTTCATTGAAAAATCGCATTTGTTCTTCTTAGCATATAACCGATGGTTTCTTATAATACTTAATTCTATATCTAAATGTTGTACATATTGTGTTGGATTTTGGTAATAAACAAGAATATCGTCAGTAAAATAAATAATTAATTGGTCAAGAAAATATCAAAAAAATTTATGCATAAGATCCATAAAAGTCGTGGGTGCATTAATTAATCCAAATAACATGAAAGTAAATTCAAAATGTCCATAACGAGTTCGAAAAGTATTTTTTGGAATATCTTCTTCTCTGACTCGCAATTGATGGTAACCAGATCGTAAATCTATTTTTGAAAAGACCATTGCTCCTCGAAGTTGATCAAACAAATCTCCAATTCGTGGTAGGGGATACTTATTCTTAATAGCTGCCGAATTTTGTTTACGATAATCTATGCATAATTTAAAGCTTCCATCGTGTTTCTTGACAAATAACGTAGGAGCTCCCTAAGGAGATGAGCTAAGGAAAATAAAACCTTTTTCAAGAAGATCATCTAATTGGGTACGGAGTTCTCGAAGTTCTAAAGGTGCCATTCGATATGGAGGTATCAAAATAGGAAGAGTATCCGGATAAAGATTTATACTAAATTCGATTTTTTGAGAAGTGGGTAATCCTGGTAATTCTTCACCAAAAATATCTTTGAATTGTTACAAAATTCTTGGAATTAACAAAGAATTTTGAATTTGAAAATCTGATGGTTCAGACGGATATGGTCCTCAAAATATTGAGACACCCCGACTAATTAAATACCGGGTAGCTACTCCTTTACTAAATTAAATCAAAATGCCAAGTTGGCTCAGTTAATAGCATCACCGTCGAAAACATTTTATTATTACTAACCACCTAGTATTTAATAAGTAAGTTGCCAAATTTTAATTAAAGCCTGATTAACATGCAGTAAAAGATTTAAAGCAAGAATAATATCACCAATCACCATAACGAAATAATAGAATAACCAACACATGATATAAATAAATCTGGAGGAAAAACTCCTCACAACAAAATCCCACAACTGAAGTAAGTAACGAAATACTGAATTTATACATGCCAGAGTCTGAAAAACTGAAATGGAAATGCTCTAATAGAATTTGGGCAACATGCCCTACAACTGAGGAATACTGAGTATGGAATCCAAATGATATAAGCGTCTAAAAGCAATATCATGTAGCTTCCACAAGCAGCTACAGCTCGTCATCTGAGTGAGAATCCTATGCATGGTGTCCTTGTGGCTGGGCACCTAAAATGGTTTTACAAAAAAATAGATTTGAAAGCAAACGGGTCAGAGCCCGAATGTGGAGATATTTTAAAAACCTGCAAGTGCTTGAAAAACATTTAAAACAGTATATGCAAAATACATGTTAGGACGTGCTCTCACATGAGATACTCACCTCTCGTCTAACTGTGCACTCCTAACGTCCCTGTACCCATTCATGTGTTATCTCATAACTATCTAACTCTAAAGAGTTTCTAACACTTCTACTCGGTTCACGCTTAATTTCCAACCTTAACAATTAAATAGAGAGTTCTACTTTAATTCTCGGATTCCCAATTATTAACAAAACCATTTATTGATAAAAGTTCCCTTTTTATCTTTTCATAACATTACCATAACTATACTCACAATTTAACATAGTAAATTCCTTCTCATTTAACCGTATATTTTCACATCATAAATATACAATACAAGCACCCAAAGGCTAAGCTGCGGTGCACACATACTCTGCTATCCATCCCGGTACATCACGTACATAAGGATCACGCATTCCGAATCTCTCAGGAATCGTTCAGATAACAACATCACACATAGTGGAGGCGAACACAGTCACCATCACATGGGTCACGCACATACCTGCGCTCCCATGATCAGTAAACTTATTAACATCCCAATAAGTCCTTCTATGACCTATGTTCATCGAGGTAACCAATCTAAATCCGGGCAACACAAGGATAAGAAGGCCCTAAGAGAACGTAAACCTCCCGTGATAGCAAGTATGGTAGGTATGTCATACACATAAAATTATATACTAAGCATTCACACATCTTAGATATCTCGATATTAATAAAGGTATACTCTACATCATTATACCATTATTCCAAATTCATATATTTCAAGTATCCCGATAATATAGAAATTAAATTGTCGACACGTCTCACGTCGTAGTTTCTTAAACTTAAAACCTATCTCAAATAGACTATTAAGTTCTTATTATTCCCACATATAACATCTTTACACCTAAGGTCTTTACTTATACCCCAAACCTTATTTCATCAAATTATTCAAATTTACACTATTAACCCAAATATTATCTCACTTATCGAATTTCATTAATTTAGAATAATTCCTCAAATTGAATTCCAATTAAGGTCCAATTTCATAATCATGCCTACTGGTCTTCCTTAAGGTTAAGGGTATTCATAAGGTCTCCAATAATATCATCCAAGGGTTAACACCATTAAAATTTAATTAAGGAAAAACTTTACTCATTCTGGGAAGGTCGATCGATTGACCTTTACCTTCGATCGATCGATGATGGTCGATCGATCGACTGAAGAACATCGATCGATCGAACGCACCATGTATGGTTACGGACTGCTTCGTTTTGCAGTTATTAATTCGTCCCAAAACACCATGTACAAGCATGAAACTCTAAGATAAGGTTACAATATCATCATACTATCATCCTACAATAGTATTAACATTCTAAATCCCATAATTCATCATTTACAGGCTTTGTTTAGATCAAAATTTCATCAAAATTTCTAGGTTTCTTCTTCATTCAAGAACATCAATAAACTTCTTCTAAACTCCATTTTTATATCATCAATGGTTCTGTTTAGAGCATATAATTCATCCAGAATATTACTACATGCAATTCCTAACATAATTCATGGCTTTTAACTTCCAATTTATGGGTCTAAATCATCTTCCAAGATCAATTTCGAAAATTCCTAAACATGGAAAAGCATAGCTTGAATCAAATGAATTTAAACCACTTGCCTTAATCTTTCTCTGAATTTGATGTTGAATTTGAAGGTTGAATCTGTCTTTTCTCTCTCTTTCTGCAGAATTCTCTTCCTTCTCTCTCTCTCTACAAGTTTCTCTAAGGATGATGACAATGGAGGTGTGGGTGGTTTTTGGTAAGTTGAGATTATATCTTAACTTCTACCGTAGCCCATATAGTCCCTTAGTGTAGTTAGTGGGTTTAGTGGATGGAGATTAAGTCATATTTCTATTTCTAATTTTCGTCACTTTTAAATTCCCAAAAATACAAAATTACCAAAATACCCTTTATGTTGCCTGTATGGCCTAAAAATACCCCGGGACCCAACTTAAACCCCCGGCTAGTGTTTTCTGACTATCTCGACCCTTCCGGACGCGTTGGCGCACTCAAAACGACCATACGGTTAATGGAACTAAAATTCACTTTTTAAATATAATAATATAATACCATGACGCGACGGTCACACGCGTCTCAACAAAATTCCCAAATTGCTGTATTTAAATCTCACGACAATTTCAATATTTCCAATATTCATATATTTCCATATATACACATTATAATCAAATACTAACTCACATCTCGATAATATTTTTATCCGGATTAATTTCCAAATTAATACACATTTAATTCAATTAATCCCAAAAATAAATATCACAGAAAATACGGGGTACTACAAATATAAAGGAACAATTTTCTTTATTTCAAAAATAAATTTTGTTGGCATAATAATTGATATAAGCAGAATGTCTTGACAGAGCATCCATTCCGATAATAATGTCGAAACCATAAATATCTAAGATTATCAAGTCCATAAAGAGTATACCTAAACCAAGCTGAATTTTACAATTGCTATAACCTTGTGTTGATGTATTGATTTCACCCATAGGTAGTTCAATATCCAACAGAGCAGTTAAATTCATAAGTAGTAGTCGTAATAATTTCGTTTCATTAGTCTAAGACTAATAAAGAAATGTGTTGATCCTGAATCAATTAAAATACGTGCAGGAAAATGATGAAAAAGTATCGTACCTTCTATCATGTCATGGGAATTTCGTGTAGGCAATATCGCACAATTCTTTCCATGACTCGGGACTGGCATAATTTTCTTAGTTGGATTTATCTTAGGTGGATTTTGGATACGACGGGAATTTGAATTTCATGAGGGATTATCTAACTGACGACAGACTCGAAGAGATCTTAATTTAGAACACTGTGGATGGATATATCCTAATTCTTGACATTCATAACAACGAATTATTGAATGGGTTGTGTTATGACGAGTCCGGGAATAAGCTTGTCTACTTGAATTGGCATAAGGTTGAGGTCGAGATTTAGGTAAAGTCCTAATCACACGATTATTTATAGTAACAGGGGAGAAGATCATACTACGATGGAAGAATTTCATTCTATAATTACCGCAACGTCAATAATTTGAGATTACTCGCGGATCTATAAAGGAGCGACATAATTCTTAATCCTCAGATGTAGTCCTCTTTCAAACTTCTTTCATTTCTTTATTTCAGTCCACGTACTAAATGGCGCCATGAGATAGCTCGATAAATTTGGCTTCATACTAGGCTACAGACAGGTTTTCTTATTGTAATTTTAAGAAATCTACGGTTTGTTGATCTAGTTTGGCTTCGAGGAAATATTTTTTGAAGAAGATTTATTCAAATTGCTCCCAAGTAAAATTTATAATAGTCTTGTTACGTGACACCACTTGCCATCACTTTCAAACATATAAGTCTTTAAAGTTACTCGAAGATTGGCTGTTATTCCTACTCCATTTAGAATTTTCACAGTTTTATGCATCCACTTCTCAACTTTACTAACACCTGACTTTTCAAGAAATGATGATGGTCATTGTCTCAAAATTCTTTGAGAGCGTTCATCCAATAGATTTCTTCTAAGATTTCCTCTGGAGAAAAGAGATGAATTTGCTATTATCGAGTTAAAGACGTTAGTTCCTTAAGACATCGCAAGATTCCTTCAGTGTGGGTATGTTCAGCTTGAGTTCCAGTTGAGGGAATTCAAATTCTAACCATCCTAAAATATAATAGAACAATCATAACAATAATAAATGAGAACATAAAACATGAATAAGTCATAAATCTATTATATTAAACAAGACAGTGTTTTATAATACATTAAAGTTATATCATAACTCTTTATCTATATCTGTAGTTATGCTACAACAATTAAAGTTAATCCTCCTCCTAAAGATTAGTAAGATACACTAAGCACACTACTTTATTTTGTTGTATAACACTAGGATAGATGAATTTCTTTTAAATTTGGATTTTCATTAAGTTGGAATAGTAGCATCATTTTCTGAAGAGTTGGAAAATGGAATATTAAGGTAATCATCTGGTTCTATAGGATCATCATTGTAATAACCCTCACTTATGAAATCCTACTTTATATTTACTTACTGTGTGAGGTAATTAAATATGAAATGTCGTAATATGGAGCGAGTATTAATTTACTGAAGAAAAGTTAATATTTGCTAACTTGTTGTATATTTACTGTATGAGCATGTAAATATCCTCATGATGAGCTTATTGTGTCATAAGAATTTAAAATGACCCTATGATTTAAAATGGAACCGGAACTTAAAATGAGTTATAAAATATCCAAATGATAATTTGGAGGCCGTAGTTGATTCCGGAACGTGCGAGATAGTCAAAATATGTGCTATATTATATTTTGAGATTTTTGGCACTTTTGACTGATCATACCTTAAATATGTAGTTGCGTGTTATTTTATCGCAGTATTGGTCATTTAAGTTGGGATTGTTGAGTAAAGGCACGACTTAGTCTTGCTAAGTCTTTTATTTTCCTTAATTTTATTCCTAAACCAAGAGAGAACTAGAGAGAGGACGAGAAAGAGTAGAGAAAAGAAGAAGAGATTGGAGATTGAGGAGGGATTCTTGCTTCTACACAAGGAAAATCTGCATTTGCTAGATTGAGGCAAGTTTTCTACTTGCTATATGTGGTTTAAGATAAATGATTAGTTGTGATAACGATGTATTGATCATGGTTTAATTTGTTTAGGTTTTTTTTTTGTGTATTTGTGGGTCTTGAATCATTAAAGAATGATTTGGATGATTATTGATGGTTGTAGTGGTAGTTGGTAGTATTTATGGTGTATTGGTGGAAATAAATGAGTTTGGTTTGAAAGGTTTTGAGTTGGGGGTAATATTGGAGTCCAAGACTCCATAGCCATTCTTGGCAAAATCGCAGGACCGAATCGATTCGGCCCTTGGGGCGAATCGATTCGCTTAGGTCCAGTTTCCAGGTTTGCCTGGACCGAATCGATTCGGAAGTTTACAGTAAGTCAGTTTTCCTTATCCGAATCGATTCGCTTTTAGGGCGAATCGATTCGTTTTCCTGATGTTTTGAGTTATGTTTGAAATTCAATTCTAACTCATTTTATTTAGGGTTTAGGCCTAGGACCCTTCTTGTATGAAGTAAATTTAGATTCCTAGAGGTCTAGGTGAGTAGTTTACTACCCTAGATTAGAATTTGGGTTATATGGGAGTTATTCCGAGGGCGTGTGAAGTGATGTTCATGCATTACTTTTTTTTTCTTTAATTAATTGGAGTCTAGGAGATTTCTAATTGAGTTTGGAGACTTTAGAAGTTAATTTGAGGTATGTTGTTCTATTATAGAGCCCAAAAGGAGGCATGTGAAAATAACTTGGGAGTTTGAATATTCTTCGAGGTTATTATGATGATATGAGGCCTGTATAGTTCCGGAAAACTATAATGCATTTGATAAAATGTAAATGGATAAAGTAAATGATAATTTACTAAATCATGTTATGGAAATAAATAAAATGGTTTAAACACACCTCTCTAAATGACAGCATAAGGGAAGTTCGTGCGTGAGGTGAAACCCCCTGACTAATGAATGCAGGGTGAATATAGTCTTAGGCCATATGAGCGATTGTTTTATATTTTTTGCGATGGGTAGGAGATTCTGGGTGTGGTCTTGACTATCCCGTAGGCATATGGCCGCTTCTCGACGTTTCATTAGGATTCCAGGTTGTCTTATGATAGGCCCTGGAAGATGATGGTCATTTAGGGGCGAGCACAATGGGGAAACCAGGACGGGCGGTCTTAGAATCGTCATCTATATATACTTATAACTATTTTAATCATCAAGTTGGACTTGATGGATATTAATGCCATAAAGAGCATAGTTTATGCCACAAAGAGCATACAATTGAGATACGTGCCACAAAGAGCACAGGATATAACTTGTATTCCTGATAAGGAATGGAAAGATGAAAAATGAAAACGGTGAAAGATGAGAAAGGCTTATAATTATTCTTATTATCTTATATAGTTGAATTTCACTTTATAATCATTCTATTGTCTTGTCTCATTATAGGTTGCTATCATGCTAGAATGTTATCTTTATCATCCATGCTTAATTGTTCATTATTATCACACTATTTATTTATATGGTGATCACATAAAATCGGGCCCTGACTCGTTCTTCTTTCTTGTTGTGCATATATATATTGTAACCGCTCAGGTGCTCCACCGCAAGGACGCCCGTAATGTCTTCCCCATTCCAGTGTCTTTTGAGGAGCCGTGACATTTTACGGATATCACGGGATATTTTGTATAGACGCCTTCATTGTTGTTTTCTAGTTATGTTCGGGTCTTTATCGGGCATGTGGCCCAAACTGTTGTAATTGTGTAATGAATGTAATATGTAATTCATGGAACTTATTGTACATTGTATGCAATTTTGTGGACCGATATTTTATTCGGACCTTTTATTGTATAATTGTTGTTGTTGATATACATATACACTTTTGGGGTTTCCACCTTCTTTTCTGTTATGGGTTGTTGATAATGCTTTCTTCAAATATTAAAACAAAATTTTTGACAACCCGTTTTCTGAAATATTGTGTGGTTATCTCATATACTCTTTATGTTGTTCGGTGCTGAGAATGATTCCATCCATGATTCCTATATTATTGGAGTATCGCGCTAGCCACCCCTTATTTCGGATACCGGGTTATCACAGATGGTATCAGAGCCACAGGTTATAGAGTCTTTAGTATCTATGTGGACTTGTCACGTTCTACCGTAGCGTTCTTTGATATAAAGCCTAATATTAGGACTGCTTTGTTGCTTATGTTTGCGATCTTCTGCAAGATAGATTGTATTATATAGTATCCTAACTCTATTATTTCTTCATCTCAGATGCCTCCTAAGAGGGGACGTCCCGCTCGACGTAATAGAGTTGTGTAAGAGGAGGTTGGTCCTCCACCGCTGCCACCGGGGGGTATAAATGCTGCCGATGTGGCAAACATAGTAGCCCAAGCAGTCAATGCAGCGATGACTGCAATGGTACAACAAATGTCACAAGACCAACCACGGGGGCAAGAGGTACAAGCTCCTACGGGACCTTCTCCGTGGGAGAGAGTTAGGGAATCTTTTTTAAAGGGCCATCCCCCGAAATTCGATGGAGGCTCGGATGTTATAAGGGCAAATCAGTGGAAGAAAGACATGCAGCGCCATCTTCGAATGGTAGAATGTAGTGAGCAGAAAAAGAAAATCCTTGTTACTTTTAAGCTTGTCGGATCGGCATTACATTGGTGGGAGTCGATGACTACACCGGAGGAAAGGGATACGATGTCAATCACTGATTTTTGGGCCTTGTTTGATGGAAAGTACTTCCCTCCCCCAGTTAAAAGGGAGATGCAAAGGAAGCTTCAATAGTACAGGGAGAGAGATCTGTTGTAGAGTACGAATAGGAGTTCACCCGATTGGCAAGTTTTGTACCGGAGGAAGTGACTCTAGAAGAGAAGAGAATCTCCAAGTTTGTGGGTGGTTTACATTGGCGGATAAAACAACACTTGTTGGGAAATCCGACTTTACAAACCTTTGGGGATGTGATGAATACAGCACTACTTCATTGCCAAGAACATAGATTGTTTGTGCAAAATAGCAAGAAGGCTACCGCGATGGGGCAAGTGGAAAAACCTGGAGGGAATAGGATTGGTGGAGGAGCATCTCCTTCATCCCAATCTTCGGGGGGTAAGTAAAGAGAGAGGGACCCCCAGCAAGGGGATTTGTCTAAATGCCAACGCTTTGATGGATTTAATGCGTGTGGTAACAATAATAGGCCGAGTCAAGGTGGACCACCACAACAACAAGCAGGTAGAGGTGGGAACGGTGGTAGAGGCTAGCAGGGCAGAGGTTCGGGGCAGTTCCGAAATAATCAAGGGCGAAACCAGGAGAATGTGGTGAATAAATATTTTCAGTGCGGAGAGCTGGGCCATTATAAGAGGTCGTGTCCTCAATTGATTGGAGGGCATCTTCCTAGGGCTCCACAGCAACCATATGGACGGGTCTATCATATTCAGGAGGCTATGCTTCCTCCATCCCCTCCAGCACCGCCAGCGATTGAGGGTAAGTTTCTCATCCAAGGGAATATGGGTCGGATGTTATTTGATACGGGTGCGACACACTCCTTAATTTCTAGGAGTTTTGCTCAGACCACAGATTTGATAAAGTCTACTGAGAATACTTTCACTAGCGTGGAATCCTCGATGGGTGATGATTCATTGGTTTTCTTTGTTTGTAAAAACATAGGGATTAATCTTGGTAATTTGTGCTTTGAGGCCAACTTGCTCGTCCTTGATATGGTTGGGTATGATGTGATTTTGGGTATGGATTGGTTAATGAAATATCACGCGATAGTGAATTGTTATGGGAAGAGTATAGTCTTCGCCATTCCGGGACAAGAAATGTTCTTGGTTGTTATGCCTTGTATGAAAGGGGGTACGAGTACCTATTTATATTGCATTGCGGAGGATACTTCTAGGGATGTAGTTGTTTCCCTGGATTCTCTTCCAATTGTAAGATATTTTGAAGATGTTTTCCGGGAGATACTGGGATTACCTCCGAGCAGGGAGATTGAGTTTGTGATCGATTTAGCGCTGGGAACTTGACCTATTACGAAAGCTCCATATCGAATGGATCCTGTGGAGATGAGGGGCTTGAGAGATCAAATTCAACAGTTGTTGGAGCAGGGATTTATTAGGTGCTGTACGTCGCCATGGGGTGCTCCGGTATTGTTTTTAAAGAAAAGAGACGGTTCTCTCCGGTTATGTGTGGACTATAGAGAATTGAACAAAGTCACCATCCGGAATATATACCCTTTGCCTCGCATTAATGATTTATTTGACCAACTTAGGGGAGCGTCGTACTTCTCTAAGATCGATTTGAGGACAGGGTATCATCAATTGAGGATACGGGAACAAGATGTCTCCAAGACCGCATTTCTAACCCGATATGGATCCTATGAATTCTTGGTTATGCCCTTTGGACTAACCAATGCCCTCGTTGTATTTATGGACCTCATGAATAGAGTATTTTGGGACTTCCTTGACCAATTTGTTATTGTATTCATCGATGACATCTTAGTTTATTCTCAGACAGAATCTGACCATGCTACTCACTTACGGTTGGTCCTTCAAAGATTGAAGGATCACCAATTGTATGCAAAGTTCGAGAATTATGGCTTTTGGTTGAAGGAGGTTCAGTTTTTGGGTCATGTGGTGTCATCCTGAGGTATATCGATGGATCCAAGCAAGGTGGTGGCGGTAAGGGAGTGGGGTCAGCCCACGACACCTACCGAAATTCATAGTTTTCTGGGTTTGGCGGGTTATTACCGTTGATTTATCAAGGGTTTCTCAAAGATCGCTAGCCCTTTGATAAATTTAACCCGTGTTAATTTTTTTTACACTTACGTGCACTTAATTGAAGAATTAGGTCCCATGTCTTACTTTAGGTCTCATCCTACTAGCTGTGATTTTCGTCTTATCCTAGTGTACATCTAATAAACCTGTAGCTTTAGTCTCATAGTTGTAACCATGCGAGCTTTAAAATTTGACCCGTTAAAGACCTTACTTGGATCTTTATACCTGTTCGTCCTTTTTCTCATACAGATTAGGGAGGTAACTCTTGCCTTGAGTTTATAGCCCTGTACACGAGCTGGACTGTAGCAGATTTTATTAGGAGTTTTATTTTTTTTAAACCTTAGCTATTTTGTCAGAACCTCATACCTGCTAATAGGATAGTACCTGTTAGTTCCTGAGTAATCTTATTGGACATGTATTTTTCGTCAATTAATTTTGACCGAATATAAGCTTTAGTTTATTGGTTTATAAACCTTGTTGTCCTTGAGTTGACCAGATAGTACATCAGATATAGGAATTGTGATTTAGTTCTTTAAACTGTACGGACCTGTTAGGAGTTGGTTTGGTTAATTGTTGACAAGTTATTGATTCGTTAGCTATAAGATAGTATGGATTATAGCCGTATCTTTAAACCTACAGTGATAATATCTGTTCGAATAAATTGATGCTTTATCTGTCAGGATCATTTCTTGTAACCGTTGGATTATATGGTTTTAGCCATTGGTTTATTAAAGAGACAATTTGAATTGTAAGACAGCTGTCCAGATTATATCCGTTGAGAGTTTGTTACACTAAAACCCTATACAGCCTTGTTTACATATCTTTAGTGGTTTTAAGTTTTCATAACAGACTTAGTTTGTTAAGTTGTTAAAATCTGTTAATTAGTTTTAACTCGAATTAATCTCAACCTTAGATTAATAACTTTTAATCTGTACCCTTGATTTAATGTTTCCAGAATTATCTTTTTCTGACCTATATAAACATCATTAGAGAGTTTATTGGTGCTAGAATTTTTGAGAGATCTTTCAGTCATATTTTGTAGAGTGAGAAACACAAGAGGGTTTAAACTTGTAGAGAGAAAAATATAGAGAATTAGAGAAATATCTAAGAGGGAGATTGAATGTTATTTACATTGTGTTTATTTCTACTTCATCTCTTTTCTGTTTTTATTTTTAAATTCTCAATGATCTTACACATCATCTCATATTTTCGAGATTGAAATATTGTGTTATTGTAGAGAGAATTTATATGCTTTCATGTTGAAATAATTTTTTTACAAAAACTAGAATTCCTTATATTTTTATATCCGAATTTTATTGAATATTTTTATGAACTAAATATTCTGATTTTGTGTTAGATGTTATATGATGTTTAAATCATAATTTCTTCGGATCTTACATGTTTATTGAAAATGTTTTTAAAGATCTGTTTTCTCGTATTTGTGAAATTATTTGTAAAACATTTTCCTCACAAAATTGAATTATATATTTTTGAGAGATTAAGAACACATCTTAGAGTGATTATTTTGTGTCTACATGATTGTGTTCATATGAGTATTATTACATATTGAGTAGAAAGAATGCTTAAATTATTGATGATGATAATTTTGAAATCTTTCTAAAAATTGATTATGTGAAGATTTATGTTTGAAATTTTATTTTTTAAGTTTTTGTAGAAAACTTAAGTGATTATTTTTTGAAAATGTATTTTTGTTAAGTTTTTGTAGAAAACTTATATGCTTGAGATTTGAATTAAGTTCTTGCATAGTTCGCATTTAGAACATATTTACTTACACGTCTTGTACAACTAGTATGTTGTTAGGAGATCAGTTTTGACTGAGTTGGAATTCCCTAAAAGAAGTGGAGTTACGAAGTTGAGAGAACAACTACAACATTAGAGCCTTGAGAGAAGTCAGAATAATCCAGAGGAGTTGGTAAAAATTCTGTACTTAGATTAGGTCTATTTGTGTGTTTAGTTTGTTATATAGCTTGTAACCTATATTCTTGTTTAGTGGAATTTTTGTTTTGTGGCGTAGAGGTCACCGTTGATGTTTTTCTTACTTTGTATTTTTACCACGTTAAAAATCATTCTTGTTATTCTTCTTTTCCTCATCTTATTCTTTGTATGATTAGAATTAAAATTGTTACATGATTTAACTACTTGAGTTAGAATAATTAATCATATTTAATATATTGTATTGTAACGTAATAAATCAGATTGTGATTAATTTGACTTTAGAATAAATCAGATTTAATTGATTTTAATTTCTGCATGTATTAAAATCTGATTAGTTGAACAATAAAGTTTTTCTTGATTTGATTATATACATGTTATTAGAAAAACTTGCAAGAAATCAAAGTATGTTCATTTGCGCGTATGACATTGTTTCGTTGGCGTATTTCGAGAATTTCAAATTGGTATCAGAGCGGGTCGCTCTGAATAAGATTTATTCGTGTGGAGTGTTGATTCTTTAATTTGTTGATCATATGATTTCATGTTACAAATCTAATTATTTTTCATATCCTTAATATGATGATGAATTTTGTTATATGTATGACCTCATGATATACAACATGTTATTTAATCTATTCTAATTGTTCTCACTCCCCTAGTATGGTTTGAATGCTTAGCATATTATTTTTTTTTAACCATAACATTGGTTGAGGGGGAGAGACCTTATTTGTTGATTGCTCTAGAATATGCTGATCTTGTTTAAATTATGTTGAGTATGTCTATTACCCTTGATTTTATTTGAGAAGTCCTCGAAGACTAGATGAATGTGCCAAATTCATTTTCTACCATATTTACATATTTTTCAGTCATAATCATGATAATTATATGTCCTCTGAGATTTTAGGGTAAGGATGTTTGTTAATGCAAAAAAAAAAAAAAACTCTTAAAATCATGTTAATGTAGGAGTGACACTTGATTAGAATCGTTAATACGTTTATTGTGGTAGTTATACTTTTTAATCTTCCTCATGTTATCATTGTTTTTATCTTTGTCTATTTGAGATGAAAAGGGAAGAAGAGTACATCATTTTATTAGTCTTGATTCTTGAATTATTATCATGATATCTTATTTTTAATGATTATCAATTTCTATGATATCTTACACTTGATCTTGTGAGTTTAGTTTTAAAGTTTTAATGCAGGAAATCACAAGAAGGTGTTAGGGTAATTGATGTATAGTTGAGTCTTGTAATTTTTATTTTCTCGAATTTTTTGTAGATTGGGTGGAATAGTAGTTGTTGTATAGGACTTAGGTGATTTTGTTTTTTCCTAAGAGTACCATGATGTACTCGAAGGGTTTTGTCACAAATATCCAAAGGGAGAGATTGAAACACCCTAAATCTTTGACTTACTTGAGTCTATATTATTTAGGCATTTCAACTAATTTGGATATTATGTCAAAACATATTTTTTAGTACGAACCTTCTCCTTGTTACATCAAACAACATTACTCGATGACTCAACATGCCTCGACTCTACTCAACGATATATCCGAGTAAAGGTATTCACGTGTGATTGTACATTTGCACTTGACACATTAGGCACACATGCATATATTGATTGAGATTATGTGATTGATTGTCTAAATTTGTTTCTAAAGTAAAATTTGAATTAATTTTTGCTGAAAATTAAGTTCTTATTTTTTAAAATTAAATTTTGAAATTTATTGATAAAATTAATTTTCAATTAGAAAAATAATTTTTCGAAATTAAAGTACCTGTTAAATTTTTTTACACTTGCGTGTACTTCATTGAAGAATTATGTCCCATGTCTTACCTTAGGTCTCATCCTACTAGCTGTGATTTTCGTCTTATCCTAGTGTACATCTAATAGACCTGTAACTTTAGTCTCATAGTTGTACCCATGTGAGCTTTAAGATTTGACCTGTTAAAGACGTTACTTGGAGCTTTATATCCGTTTGTCCTTTTTCTCATACAGATTAGGGAGGTAGCTATTGCCTTGAGTGTATAGCCCTGTACACGAGCTGGACTATAACATATTTTATTAGGAGTTTTATTTTTTTTAAACCTTAGCTATTTGGTTAGAACCTCATACCTGCTAATAGGACAGTACCTGTTAGTTCATGAGTTGTCCTATTGGACATGTCTTTTTTGTCAATTATTTTTGACCGAATAGAAGCTTTAGTTTATTGGTTTATAAACCTTGTTATCCTCGAGTTGACCGAATAGTACATCAGATATAGGAATTGTGATTTAGTTCTTTAAACCATACGAACCTGTTAGGAGATAGTTTGGTTAATCGTTGACAAGTTATTGATTCATTAGGTATAACGTAGTATGGATTATAGCTGTATCTTTAAACCTACGATGATAATATCTGTTCGAATAGATTGATGCCTTATCTTTTAAGATCATTTCTTTTAACCGTCAGATTATATGGTTTTAACCATTGGTTTATTGGAGAGAGTGTTTGGATTGTATGCCAGTTGTCCTGGTTATATACATTGAGAGTTTGTTACATTAAAACCCTATACAACCTTTTTTACATATCTTTAGTGGTTTTAGGTTTTCATAACAGACTTAGTTTGTTAAGTGGTTAAAATTTGTTAATTAGTTTTAACTCGAATTAATCCGAGCCTTAGATTAATAACTTTTAATCTGGACCCTTGATTTAATATTTATAGAATTATCTTTTTCTCACCTAAATAAACATCATTAAAGAGTTTATTGGAGCTAGAATTTTTAAGTGACTTTTTAGTCATATTTTCTAGAGTGAGAAATACAAGAGGGTTTATACTTGTAGAGAGAAAAATATAGAGAATTAGAGAAATATCTAAGAGAGAGATTGAATGTTATTTACATTGTGTTTATTTCTACTTCATCTCTTTTCTGTTTTTGTTTTTAAATTCTCAATGATCTTACACATCATCTCATATTTTCGAGATTGAAATATTGGGTTATTGTAGAGAGAATTTATGTGCTTTCATGTTGAAATAATTTTTTTACAAATACTAGAATTCCTTAGATTTTTAGATCTGAATTTTATTGAATATATTTATGATCTAAATATTCTGATTTTGTGTTAGATGCTATATGATGTTTGAATCAAAATTTCTCCGGATCTTACATGTTTATTGAAAATCTTTTTAAAGATATGTTTTCTCATATTTGTGAAATTATTTGTAAAACACTTTCCTCATAAAATTGAATTATATATTGTTGAGAGATTAAGAACACATGTTAGAGTGATTATTTTATGTCTACATGATTGTGTTCATATGAATATTATTACATATTGATTAGAAAGAATGCTTAAAGAATTGATGATGATAATTTTGAAATATTTCTAAAAATTGATTATGTGAAGATTTATGATTGAAAATTTATTTTGTAAGTTTTTGTAGAAAACGTAAGTGGTTGTTTTTTGAAAATGTATTTTTGTTAAGTTTTTGTAGAAAACTTATATGCTTGAGATTTGAATTAAGTTCTTACATGGTTTGCATTCAGAACATATTCACTTACACGTTTTGCACAACTAGTATGTTGTTGAGAGATTAGTTTTGACTGAGTTGGAATTCGCTTAAAGAAGTGGGGTTACGAAGTTGAGAGAACAACTACAACATCAGAGCCGTGGGAGAAGTCAGAATAATCCAGAGGAGTTGGTAAAAATTTTGTACTTAGATTAGGTATGTTTTTGTGTTTAGTTTGTTATATAGCTTGTAGCCTATATTCTTGTTTAGTGGAATTTTTGTTTTATGGCGTAGAGGTCACCGTGGAAGTTTTCCTACTTTGGTTTTTTACCACGTTAAAAATCATACTTGTTATTCTTCTTTTCCTCATCTTATTCTTTGTATGATTTAGAATTAAAATTGTTACATGATTTAATTACTTGAGTTAGAATAATTAATATTATTTGATATATTGTATTGTAACGTAATAAATCAGATTGTTATTAATTTGACTTTAGAATAAATCAGATTTAATTGATTTTAATTTTCGCATGTATTAAAATCTGATTCGTTGAATAATAAAGTTTTTCTTGATTTGATTATATACATGTTATTAAAAAAACTTGGATGAAATCATAGTATGTTCATTTGCGCGTATGGCATTGTTTTATGGGCAAATTTCGGGAATTTCAAATTCATAAAATGATGGGTTACCTGTTTTGAGGGGAAAATCGAGTTTTTGAAACTACTGTTGAGGTGTGTTTTTATGACTGAACTCGTGGTTTTATTTTATAGTGTTAGAGTAGGGGAGTTCATTAGATTACATAGGTGTTGAATTTGAACTGAATTTAGAGAGTTTTCTAGCTTGGTTATTCAACCTCACTTGTTTGCATGGTTCAAACATATGATATTTGTCATTTAATGCTGATGTGGGGGCTTAGGTGGACAGGGGGTTATGTGTAAATCACAAATATTTGGTTTTCAGTCCTTAGTTGATAATGTTTGTACTTATATAGACTAAAAAGTGTGATTTTAGTAAATTTTAGGGGTATTTGTATAATTTTAGAAAGTTACAGGGGCTGAAATTATAATTTTAATAAATTAAAGTCTAGAGGATCAGTTTGATATAAAATTTTGCTCAAGGGTTTGAGCATAGGTTATGTTATGATAGTTTGAAGTCTTTATGATTTAATTTGTAATTACTGAAATTTCGGGGATCCTTGGTTAATTTGGAAATTTTATAGGTCGTATAAAGTAGTTTAATCATTCTTTTAAATATATTTAAATTTATATATTCCGAGTGGATTAAATTGAGAATTAAAGTATCCTAATTTGGGTACGGATATTACAATTTTTCACCTTTTGACATAAGAGACTACATCCTTTTGCATGTAAGGCCACGAGTAACCCCATTTTATGTCCGTGAAGGCCAAAATCTATCCCGAAAAAGCTATCGCATATTCCTTCGTGCAACTCATAAAAGATTTGATCAATGTCACTAGGGTGTACATAATGTAGGTACGACCCCATGAAAGGATGCATATAGAGCTTCCCTTCAAGTGATAGGTAATATCGAGCAACTTTCACCTTAATCTAGTGGGCTTGCTTATTTTTGGCAGGCAAAATGTCCTATCCCATGTACTCTATGATTGGGTCCATCCAACGATGATCTTTCTAGATGGAGAGGACTTGTTAAGTGACCTTTGGCTTCATGATGCGTGGTTGTGTGAGGTATTCCACTTTAATTTTTCTTTTAAGATCAGAGTCAACGGTTGAACCCAAAGTTGCCAAATCATTTGTATGATTGTCGTTTCCTCATGAAAACTGTTGTATATGAACTTTGTTTAACTTGGTGACCTGTAAGTATGATAACATGCATTCATCTCTGGAAATATAGTATCTTGATACTTGATTAGATACCAACATTGAGTCAAATAAAACGTCAAAGTGACTTTAGCTGAGGGATATAGACTTTTTCAATCTGGCGATGCGCGTTTTGTATTCAGCCTTATTATTGGATGCCTCAAAGCCATGTCTGAATCCTTACTTAAACATGGTTTGTTCTGTAGGTTTAAGGACGATTTCCATTCCTCCCTCTTTTGAGCTGGGAGCCCCATAAACATACATAGTCCACTTGTTGCGTTGATCAAACTCTTAAATGTTGACTTGGTCAATATGTTCCCCTTCGTCGAGCTCTTGTCCTCCGATAAACTCAGTGATGAAATCTACTAAAATTTGTTCTTTTATTGCAGTTCTTGGTTGATAATAAATTTCAAACCTCCTCAATTCCACTGACCATTTAGACATCCATTCATAGAGGTTGTCTTTTCTAAGGATTTCCTTGAGTGGAAATAAAGTCATAACTAGACATATCAAAAAACACGATAACCCGTTAACCCGACACGACCCGACACGAAATTATAAGTTAATGGGTTTACCTTTATTAGGTTTGGGTCATTAACGGGTTAACACGGTGGATCCATTAACACTAACAGTTTGGGTTTGGAAATTTACTTGTACCCATTTTAACTTGTTTCTACCCGTTAATACTAACGGATACTATAGGCTCACCCAACCCGTACTCGATAAGAATAACCATTAAACCCATTATTTCTAGATCCTTTAAGACTAACGGGTAGTATAGGGTCACCAAACCTATACCCAATAAGAATTATAATTAAACCCCATTATTTTTAAACTATTAAAGACTAACGGGTACTATAGGGTCACCCAATCCGTTACCCATTTAGACCCAAACTGATTCGTTAGTATTAGCGGGTGGTAACAGTTCGGGTCGTGTACCCGTTAATATTAACGATTTGTGTTTGAGTATTGTCATTAGATTCGTTAGCCTTAACGAGTCATGTATGGGTTAGGGATGTTTTGACCCGTAACCCGTACACGACCCAAACCGACCCGTTGATAGGTCTAGTCATAACAATGACTAAGTGGCCTTCAAAATATTGCTTCAGTTTCCATGAGGTGATCACTAGAGAGTAAGATAGATTCTCCAGAGGAAAGTATCTTCTCTCATCATCCAATATCATCTTGTAAATATTATATACTGAGGCTTAGTGCCTCTTATTTTCATACATTAAGGCTAAGCTAATTATGTCATCAAACATCATGAGATAAAGATACACTGGATCTCCCATAATAGGGATCGCGAGCAAAGGTGGTCGGATGAAATAAACATTTATATCTTCAAGCGCCTTTGAGCATTCTTCATTCTAGACTTGGCCTTTATCTTTTTTCAAAAGATAAAAGAATGGTCGACACTTCTCTCAAAATATTTAGAGATATAGTGTTTGAGCGTTGCTAACATTTCGATTGATTTTTGAACATATCTTATTATTTTTTATGGTTGCACATTTTTTATCTCCTTAATCTGGTCAGGATTTCCCTTGATTCCCCTTTAGCTGGAGAGGTAGCCCTAGAGTTTCCAGAATTGTACTCTGAAAGAACATTTGGATGCGTTGAGTATCATCCTGTAGTATTTGAGGACCTTAAACGTCTTTGTTACGTCTATCAAATGATATCTTTTGTGTTTGCTTTTGAGGAGCTTATCGTCTATGTAGTCTTTCATGGTGTCACCCAGTTTATGTTTGAACATATTGGTGACCAAGATTTGGTAAGTTTCTCATTTGCTCTTGAGCTCGAATGGCATTATAGTGTATTAGTACAAGCCAAGTGTAGTAATCAACGAAGTTTTCTCATGGTCGGTTCCGAACAGGGGGATTTGATGATACCTTGAATAAGCATCTAGGAAACTAATATGTTCATGGTTAGATGTAGCAACGACTAACTGTTCAATCCTTAGGACAGGAAAGTTGCCTTTGGGATAAGCTTTGCTCCGATAAATAAAGCCTATTAAAACTCTCTACTTCCCACTATTCTTCTTCATGACAACTGGGTTAGACATCCACTTGGGGAATTGAACTTCTTTAAAGGACCTTGCCTCCAAAAGTTTTCCCATTTTTTCTTCTACGAATTTTTCCTTCTTATGGACTTTTTGACATGCCTTTTGTATGATTTATAGGAATAATGGGTCCACGTGTAGTCATGTTATTTGACTTAGGGAACAATCCCACGCATATCATAAGGATGCCAAGTAAATAGGTCTTTACTCTTCTTGAGAAAAGAGATCAACTCTTTCTTTTCGTGATCAGTAAGTGAGTTGTCGATTAAAAATTTCATGTCCAAGTATGAGTTTTCGAAAGTAGTTTTTTGCAATGCTTCCATGACTCTATATATGGGGTCCACCCTTATTTATTCCATTGTTAATCTTCTAATTAGACGGAGTAGCCCCGCCTTTGGCCGCTTTGTCCGTGATAGCTTTCATTTTTTGTCTTTTCTTACTTAGGCCTGATGGCAACGATACAACATTACCAAGCAACAACCTGATTTCCCTTTATCTTAATTATTCGCCGATCGATGCGTTTGACCTTCTGGTGATGAGTGGATGGGACATACTTCATAGCGAAAGCCATCCTTATCCCACGATGGCATTGTAGGGGGGCTCAATGTCTAGAACTAAAAACTTTATCAACTTCAGGATATTCTTAGTTTGTATTGGTGATACGACCTTTCACAGAGGCATAGTTATATTTCTAGTGAAACCGACCAAAGGTACGATTATTTTCTTCAGATCTTCCATCTTGAGGTTGAGCTTTTTGAATAACTTTAGGTACGTGACTTCTGAGGATCTTCCTTGGTCGACTAGGAAAAATCCTTTTCGAGATTTTTTTAATTAAGCAGTGTAAAATATAAGATACAAAATCCTTTTTTCTTCACCGTAAAGATAAAATCTCCATAAAGATTAGTAGTAAATCATGACTCTATAAGGGTTTGAATGTGTATGTATATCTGGGGTTTGACTAGACTAAACAAATCATCTTTGGGAATGTGATTTGCAAAACCAAAAGTATTTTTGGAAAACTAGACTTGTGAGACTTTTAGGATAGATATACAAAATCGTATTTCTCCAAAAGTTCTAAGAAAACCAGTCCACAAAAGTCCAATTTATAGAAAACTTGATTTTCATGGCCACGGACTTTGTTCAAACAAAAATGGGCTTTCGTTCAAATGAAATCAAGCTTTCGTTCTAACGAGTTCTATTCCCATTCAAATGAACAGTCTAGTTTGTTCTAACGAGCTTCCAACATGAATGAGATTGGGTAGGTCATTTGATTTTAACGAGATTCTAATGACCTCTAAGTATATGGTTTTTAGGTCTTTGACTAAATCTAATACTATTTTATTCGGGGATGTGTTTAATTTTTACTCAAGACATTTTCACAAAATAATTTTTTGAAATTGATTTTCTTTTTATTTTTTGGGTTCGTTGGAATGAGATTTGCATCTCGTTCGAAAAAAGTTTGCAAATCGTTGGAACAACTGTTTGAGTTCATTAGAACGAACTTCAAATGAGTTCTCTCCGTTTGACAGAGGTCCACATGTTGGAACGAACTAAACCGCTCGTTCAAACAAGAATAAACCTCATTAGAATGAAATTCCATTTTCATTCGAACAAAGTCCACCACCTCGACAATCGTGTTTTCAATAAATTGGACTTTTGTGGATTGATTTTCTTTTTAGCGAAAATTTATTTTGTATACCTGTCCCAAAAGTCTCACAAATTTAGTTTTCCAAAAATACTTTTGTTTTTCCCAATCATATCCCAAGGTTAATTTGTTGAGTTTGTCAAACCCTACATATATATACACATTCAAACTCTTGTAGAGTGCTTTTATACTACTCATATTTGATCTCTACTATTGAAGAAGAAATGATTTTATATCCTAACGCTGATCGATGGATATCGAGGGAAGAGTTGCTTCATATTTGTGGTGCTGAACGACATCACGTTTTGTTGAATATTTAAAAATCTCGTGCATTATACTTAGTGGATCTCAAAGTAGTTTATATGTCATTACCTGTCTATCTTATATTTAATAGTGTTAAATTAAAGGTTTTGACCGAAAGGAATTTTTTCTTTATTTTTTCTTCTTCCCATTTTGCTTTGGAGATTTGGTTTGAATTTGGCTTTACATAATTTTGCATGTTTACTTTAAATTAAATCAAGATAAATTTGGTAAAAAGTTAATCTTTATGTGTGACCTAAGATACAAGTGAATCCATATAACCCTTGTAATCTCAAATTGTATGCAAATCTCGTTCTAACAAGACCAAAAAATAAAAAAATCATTTTGAAAAAATCATTTTATAAAAATTCCCTTAGTAGAAATAAACACATCCCAGAATAAAATAACACAACATAAAGTTAAAGACTTAAAAACCGTATACCTCCATATAAGTATAGTGACGATTCAATGACTTGAACTTCACAACATTGCGCGGTCACTAACATCTCTTCAAAGATCGTGGGAGTATATGCAGATGCCGCGTTCGATTTGTAATAGGATACGCCAAAATATCTAAACTATGAGAAATTATAAAATTTTGCTCTTACAAATCTCCCCCTTTGGCTATTTCGCTATAAAAACAAATACTGAAACCAAGTTAAAACCCTAAGGACAATGTTTTACTAATACCCTCCCAAACCCAAAAGGGAATGACATTCAAGACTTGGTCTTCAATTGAAATTCTTCATCTTGTGTGGTCTATGAGATCATCATCAAAGTGGAAGAGACCTACTCACATAACGCAACAAGATACTGTGACGCATACGAGAGTTTAAAGAATTTAAAAATCCCCCTCAATTTGTTCTCCCCCTTTTTGTCCCTAATAGACAAGGGGTAAGAAACAAAGCATGAATAATAAGTATCACCTGAATCCAAATGGAATAACTGTAAGGACATATTTTTATAAGTCCGTTATCAATTTATTATGTCATATACCACTACACCGTCGAAGAGCATTCAAGAACATTCAAGCATCAAAGACGGATCCGAATTAATCAAGTTCTTCATCAAAAAGACTCCTCGAAGTTTGCTTTGGTAAGGTTATGTTTTAAATACCTTAACTTTCCACTGAGAGCTTTTGGAATATTTTTACAAAATATTTTCTAAGTGATGGAGCAGACTTTTTCGTCAAAATTTGAGAATGAGTATTTTTTCTAAGTATTGAAGCGGACATTAAAATATTAATTTTTTGACGCAGCAGTCGTTCAAACGACTTTGTACTGTCGTTCAAACGATATGACAGTGTCGCGCGATGTCATTCAAACGACATCTATTTCTTGTTCGCACGACATCCCCTTCTCGTTCGAACGAGCTCTAATACCGAGGCAACACGTTTTCTTATAAATACTCATTAAATGGTTTCGTTTTCATTAAGAAGTCCCAACGTTTTGAAAGACAGAAAACTGCGAAACTGCAGAATCCTTTTGACTTCTTCTTTTAGGGTTTAACCCATTGTTGTTTACAATTCACAAAAAATCCCATATGCTTTGGTGAATTGTTTTGGTGTTTAACAACACACTTTGCTGTGGTTCATTCTTTATGGGGAGAACACTATAATCGGAGAGCTACGTGCTATTGTGGAGGGAGTCCTTATGAAGTAGCGTGTGGAGAAGTCATTTTCTTCTTCATTGCTGATCATTTGGAGTTCTTGCGGGAGATTCCATCCGACGACATTTCTAGTCGTTTCTTTGAAGGTTTGCTGAAGACACAGTGCATTACACTTATGGACGATTATCAAGTTGTATGTAAGTCAATTGTCTTGTCAATTCTTCAAAGTTATAAAAATAAAAGGTTATGCCCTTCGGGGATTTTTCCTTAAATTCTTATCGTATGCTTTACTTATTTATGGTTTGACACATGAACACATTTAGATGCATGTTTAGGGGCTGAATTAATTTGGTTTAAATAGACTCTAATTAAATAAGGTTTACTTGGAAACTTGCGAATTAATTTAAATCGATATCACACACCGCATTTATATAGTTTTACAAATTGGTATCATATCGGGTTACGCTAATTCGTCAAATTGGTATCAAAGCGGGTTACGCTAATTTATCGCGTGATCCTGATTTTTCAAGGATTTATTTATTTTGATACAATTTGACTTCTCACGTCGTTAAATTGGTATCATAGCAGGTTACGCTAATTTATCGCGTGATCCTGATTTTTCAAGGATTTATTTTTTTTGATACAATTTGACTTCTCACGTCGTCAAATTGGTATCAGAGCAGGTTGCGCGAATTTATCGCGTATTCCTATTTTTCACAAAATTTGTGAGATATTGATTTTTTTGATAAATTATTTTTGTGAAAAATCGCAATTTTTTCTATGGAATAATTATGTAATCGGATGCCCCCCTTTGATGACACGAGTAAGAGTTTTGATGATATAAATCATTTGAATTTGACGTTTGCTAAAAGAATTGATTTTTTGGAAAAAGAAAATTCTCGTTTGAAATCCGCGATGAATCTTTTGCAAACTCTTCAAAATCAAAGGGATTTTTATCGTGAGAAATTTGTTACCTTAGACCATGACTTTGTTGCTTTAAAATTTTCCAAGAAGGAGAGTGATGATAGAGTCCTAGTTTTAGAAAAAGAATTAGAGGACCTTAAAAATTCGATGGTTTGTGTTTGTGCCAAAGATGACAAAAATATTTTAATCAATGAGTTTGTGGCACGTGAAGAGACTCTTAGGGAAAAGTTTACTTTAATTGAGGAGGAGAGAGATACCCTTTTAGAAATTGTTGAAAATTTAAAAAAGGCGTCCCTTAAATCGGAAGAGTCTAATTTGTTGCTTGAGTCAAAAATTTTGAAGTTAAAAAATGATTTGAGAGACTCGAGTAGGTTTGATAGTGATGGTAATGGCTCATCTTGTTCTCATGCTTCTAGTGCTAAAGCCAAAACCATTATTTATTTTAGAGGGTCAACCGTTCCCAAGGATATTAGAAAAGGTCAACCCATAGGTTTCATTCCACCCATTTACACATGTTCATATTGTGGTAGGAAAGGTCACCTTAGGTATTTTTGTTTTGATCTTGGAAAATGTCCTAGGAAGTTTATGTCTAGTGTTCCATTGGTTCCTAAATCCCCCACACAACGTTTCACATCTATTTGGGTTAGGAAATCACTTTTAGAGGCACTAGATTTTAAACAAGTTGATTCCCGTTTGCTTGCACATGATTCTTCTCTTGCCATATCATAGATTTTTATGCTTGCATGTTTGTCATATACTAGTTTTTATTTCATGATATTTATGTTTTGCTAGCGTTGTGACATGTACTTTTTGTATAAATTTTTGCTTTTGAAAAGTACAAAAAGATTTTATTTTTGATAAAATTTGTGAGAAAATCCAAAAAAAGATTTTTGTATTTTTTTGCACCGTTTATGGATAAACACTTAGGATGACCGAGTCACAACATCATTCCATTTTTCATGTGACTATTTGATAGTGTTTTGAGACAATAGGTCAATTCATCCACGTGCTTTATAATGTGTGGAGTCATTAAGATGTATTTAAGTGTTACTTCCTACATGTTTGACTCATGATTTCCTTTATTGCACACATACACGGATTTGTTTGATTATTGTGCTTATCTTATAACATGTTGGTTGGGTGTTTTCACTTCAATCCTATCCTTAAAATGAACCAAGCGCGATAAAACTTGATAAGAAAGTTGTGCATGTAAGAGCCGTTTGTGAGTTTGTGTGCTTTATTTTATCAACGGTGAAGGGCTACGAAAGGTACTCATCTATCCTTTGCGATTAAGCCACCATTTAAGTTAGACCTAGAAAATTGAGGAATTTTATTATCCGGGGTCCAAAAAGGTTTAAAAGAGCCCAAAAAAAATTAAAGGCAATAAAAAGAAATTCATGCCAAAAATGGGCCATTAGGTTTTTGCACCAATTCTCCAAAGTTTGAGCATTTAGTTTATACACCTCTAAAAGAAAATATATATGAGGGAGTTTGGATGGAGAATTAAAACGGGTTTGCACGTCCTTGAAAGTCTTGAAAAAGCGTTAAATAGTTTTGGACGTTATTGGTGTGAAAATCACTTTGACTTTGATTTGCTGATTTGTATAAGACGATGTCATCTAAATTCAATAATTTTTACACCAAATGATACTTTTGATGTTCATTCATTAGGAGTATACATATGCATCGTGCACATATGATTGATTGAGTTTATTTACCTATAGAATGTGTTCACACCCATACATTCCATTTCCATGACTTGGTTGTTTTAGTTTAAATCCATGGTGTGATTTTTGGTATCTTATTTTTGTATGAAAAATTTGAAAAATAAAAAATAGTTTGTGAAAGTTTTTGGGACATACCTTTGCATGCACGCAGTTTGATCAATGTTTGCTATGCATTTTATCGTGACACTCCATGTTTTGATTATTTCTTCTTATATGTCTATTTGGGGACATCATAAAAAGGGGGAGAAAGAACTATCATATTATGGGGGAGTTTTTGCATTATAGGGGAGATTTGATTTATTAATACTTTATTCTTATATCATTTCAAACTTGATGCGTCATGAAGGTATTTTGCTTTATCTCATGTGTGTAGGTATAAAGATTGAAGATCATTATGTTGCACACCCTAATGAGAAAAGCTTTGAGATTTGATGAAGACGTTTTGAAGAACTGTTTGAGATCTTGCAAATTTATTCATGGGAGGGTAGATTTGTATAGGCAATTTGGTATTTGATAATTCAGATGTTTTTATATATGTACCGGCATAGACATTGGGGGAGATTTTTTAAGGATATATTTTTATAAGTCCGTTATCAATTTATTATGTCATATACCGCTACACCGTCTAAGAGCATTCAAGAGCATTCAAGCATCAAAGACGGATCTGAATAAATCAAGTTCTTCATAAAAAAGACTCCGTGGAGTTTACTTTGGTAAGGTTATGTTTTAAATACCTTAACTTTCCACTTAGAGCTTTTGGGATATTTTTACAAAATATTTTCTAAGTGTTGGGGCGGACTTTTTCGTCAAAAATTGAGAATGAGTATTTTTTCTAAGTATTGGAGCGAACATTAAAATATTAATTTTTTGATGCAACAGTCGTTCAAACGACTTGATACTATCGTTCAAACGACATGACAGTGTCATGCTATGTCGTTCAAACGACATCTGTTTCTCATTCGCGCGACATCCCCTTTTCGTTCGAACGAGCTCTAATACCGAGGCAGCGCATTTTCTTATAAATACTCATTAAATGGTTTTATTTTCATTAAGAAGTCACAGACTTTTAAAAGACAGAAAATGACGAAACTATAGAATCCTTTTGACTTCTTCTTTTAGGGTTTAATCCCTTTTTGTTTACAATTCACAAAAAATCCCATATGCTTTGGTGAATTGTTTTGGTGTTTAAGAGAACAATTTGTTGTGGTTCATTCTTTGTGCGGGGAAATCTACAACTGGAGAGCTAAGTGCTATTGACGAGGGAGTCCTTATGAAGTAACTTGTGGAGAAGCCGTTTTCTTCTTCATTGCTGACCATCTGGAGTTCTTGCGGGAGATTCCAGCCGACGACATTTCTAGTCGTTTCTTTGAAGGTTTGACGAAGACACCGTGCATTACACTTGTGGGCGATTATCAGGTTGTATGTAAGTCAATGGTCTTGTGAATTATTAAAAGTTCTAGAAATAAAAGGTTATGCCCTTCGGGGATTTTTCCTTAAATTTGTGTCACATGCTTTACTTATTTATGGTTTGACACATGAACACATTTAGATGCATGTTTAGGGGCTGAATTAATTTGGTTTAAATAGAATCCAATTCAATAAGGTTTACTTGAAAACTTGCAAATTAATTTAAACCGATATCACACACCGCATTTATACGGTTTTACAATAACATCACAAAGATAAACAATCAGCACATGCGATAAGATTTCAATGAAATATACCAACTTTTTTTTGCAAAATGTTCAATTGTATCAAGTATAAAAGGTATATGTATAAAAATTACATATAGATAAACGTACACCACATCATGGAATAACACTAAAATATCCGAATCATGAAAGGGAAATGTAATTGTGCGAACAAGTTCCATGGGTAAATCAACATAAGCACTAGTAACAAAGATGCACAAAGTCAATGAGATACTTCTAGAGAAATAATTCAATTTCAACCTTAGGTGTAAGAATGTTTAACTTAAATGAAATTGACTCGACTTACGCAAGATGCCATGAATTTAAATGCTTCTTAAAAGAAGAACACCAAACTATTTGAAAAGAGTCCGTTGTTCAGATCCATTGATCTTATACTTTATAACACACTCAAAATCTCATATATTTAAGAAGTCACTCTTAAATTTTTGAACGTACTATAATGCTCATATGTAGCGAAGCATCAATGAAATAAAAAAATGGTTTTGGCACTTCTATTTTTGTGCGCCGTTAATCTTTTAAGCTCTTTTGAAAACGATGGCTTTAAAGAAAAAATATTTTTCTCTTTTGTAGCCCCTTGCCATTGCTTAATATAAAATAATTTTTTGGGAAAACAAAATTCGAGTAATGGTTCTTACAAGCACAACTTATCTCTAGTACAATTTGTTCGTTATTAAACACTATTGAGATGAGAACACCATATTCGACATATGATAAGCAAGCACAATTTTCAAAAAGTGTGTACATGTGTGAAATGAAGGAGATAAAAATTCTAGCATGTATCATCAATGAACAACAAAATTCTATCCACGCATTATCAATCCCACTAAAGAAACGAAGTCATGTATCAAAACAACATGACAAAGTCACATGAATGGATGGAATATAGGGGTGATTTGAACATCTTAAATGTATGTCTATAAATGGTAAAAAAATAAAATACAAAAATCTATATAAAAAAAGTAAAAACAAAAACATTGAAATACATAGTACTACAATATAGGAATAAGGGTAAATTATATGAACATTATGATCACCCTATAGTAGATAAAAAGCCATAACATCAATCAGTAGTTCAGTAGGAGTTCTCAAAAGGAGTAGTCATCCTTTGAAATTTGTAAGAGCATGATTTCTATCATTTGCTCATAGCTTAGTCTACATTTAGTTTATGAAATATCCGACTATCGATTGATTCTAGCCGTCACGAAGTGCCAATTTTCATCATCTTCAAATTCAAGAAGATCTTCAGAAAACAAAGGTATAATATAATTTAGGATTTTGAATTTATTTGCATTTATATTTAGGAGTTATTTTTCTTAAATTCGAGGCATTTTTCTAACATTATTTTGGATTTAAAAATATTCAAAATACGTGAATATTGTTCAAAAGAGATGGGAATCTATTTCAAGTGACTTTGAAATCTCGTTCGAAGTGGTCGTCTGAAGGTTCCTTCAATTGAACATTTAACGTGAGCGTATTGTTTTATCGCGTTTGAAGCTCGTTCAAATAAGATTAGGATTTCGTTTAAATGACCTTCTTGTCATTCAAATGAGAGTCTTTTCTTGTTCAAACGAGGCTTAATTATCGTTTGAACGAGAGTCTTCACCTCAAATTTTGTATCGACTTATAAATACCTGCTTCGTACCAATTTTGACGAGACTTTTGCGAATTCAAATTCTAAAAACCTGTTGTAAAATTTCTCATTTTCTTTAGGTTAAAAAACTATTTTGATTCACCATCGTCACTCCCAACTATATATATGAATCAATTTAAAACCCCCGATAGTTCTATATTCGAGTTTCTTATGGGGAGATTCTCTTCACTGCTGACCCGTCGTGGTTCTCGAGCTGAAAAGAAGACAAAGGTTGATCGTTGGATACCGAGGGTGAACCGCCACCTATGGACGACTCTGTACTGGGCTGTATTCTGTAGAAGTTTTTTAAGTTGCGTCTTGTAAAAACTCTATAGTTTTGATAAAAGGTTTTACCCCCAAGGGGTTTTTCCTTAATTTGCATTGTCGTGTTTGCATGCATAATTTTATCTGCGTTATCACCTAGTTGTTTGCTTAGGGTAATAAGATAAAATTTGGACTTGTGTGTGCCGAACCCTTAATTATAAAAACTATCCATTAAGATCGCAAGCTCATTCTCAAATTGGTATTAGAGCCTGTTGCACAAATTTACTGTGTGATATTTTCTACAAAATATTTTTCTCTTGGTATCAATTTTTTTAAAAATTGTTGATCTTTAAATTTTTTGATTTTAATGGAAAATTTGTATAATCGAGTACCCGTCTTCGATGGTACTAATTATGCGTGCTTGAAGGCCAGGATGAGGTCTACTTTAAAGGCCATATATGAACGCGTCTGGATAGTTTGTTAAAGACGTTGGACACCTACCACTGTCACAGTTAATAATGTTGTCGACCCTGAACCTGTCTCACAGTGGACAAATGACAATTTTAAGTGGAGTAAATTTAATTCCCGAAGTTTGAGTACCATCTCGAGAGCCATCACCCCTGAAAAGTTCCGCCATGTTATGACATGCACCACATCTAAAGAAGCTTAGGATACCGTCCAACTCACTCACGAGGGTACCAATATTGTGAAAGCTTCTAAGTCGCAGAGCCTCACCACACAATTTGAAATGATAGAAATGCTTGAATCTAAATCTTTCGACGAGTTTTATGCATGACTTTTCGACATAGTTAACTAGAGTTTCAATTTAGGTAAGAGAATGCCCGAGACGCGTGTAGTTAAGAAAATCTTGAGATCACTTCCCTCCTACTTTATTCCTAAGGTTACGGTTCTTAATTCACTAGGGATCTTAGATACTCTTAGGTTAAAAGAAATTGTAGGAGATCTTCAAACGTACGAGATAGATATGTTCCCCCATATAATTAAGCCTAAGGATAAGCCCAATCTAAAAAGAGAGAAGAAGTGTCCAAAAAGAGAGAGGAAGCATCATCTGATTCGCAGTTTGATTATAATGTAGATGATTTCGCCCTTTTTGCTAAAAAATTCAAGAAATTTTCTAAACTTAAAAAGCAAAATACTTCCAAAGATAAGAAGAGTTTTGAAAAAGATAAAAAATTTAACACGGGCAAGAAAATTTTGAAAAATAAAAGAAAGATTTTCCAAATAAAGACAAGGAGAGATGTTATGAGTGTGAGGGAAAGGGTCACACAGCTCACGAATGTCCAACTAGGATGAAACGTCAAGGAAAAGGTAAAGCTACCTTAAACATGATGCTTAGTAATAATGAGATTGAGTCGGTGAGTTCGGGATAAGAATCACCGCATGGATGTCACTTCACCTTATTTATGGCTTATCATGGATGATGAGGAGGCTATTAAGCATGAACACCTCGATAGTGAGTTTTGTAAGATGCTTCTCGACCCCACTTTAAGAAATGTCGAGAGGCAAGGAATAGGCTACAATGGTGCATCCACTTCCCATATAACAACCGAGCCGATTGTCAAGTTTGTGATGAATCCTTATATCCGTCGACCGAATCCACCTAGGAGGCCTAACCCATATAGAAGAGTTCGACCTAGAAAAGTAAATCGAGGTAGACCCAAACATGCCTATGTTTGCACCTATTACAAAATGAGAGGTCACCTTAGAGAGTTTTGCTATAAATTAGGTAGAACTAGTCGTACACATCCTCCTATACACCACTTTAGGAACTTTGCTAGTCTTAGGGAGCAAGTTGAATTTCTAGTCTCTACTCCCCATAGTTTACAGCAAGAATTTCAATGAATATCTTTGTTGTTTGAGAATGCTTCCAACATTCTGACTAAAGTTAACAACGACAAGGGCAAACAAAAGGCTACCGCCACTTAGGTACCTAAGCGAGACTAGAAAGCCCTTATTGTTCATGTTGCTCTCAAGGCTTAAAATACTTCCCAATGGTATTTTGATAGTGGGTGTCTAGGCATATGACAAGTGACATCTCATTTTTTACCAACCTTAAGGATTACAAGGAAGGTAAAGTCACCTTTGGAGATGGGAGCAGATCTAATATTTAAGAACGTGGCAGTATTGAGATACCTGAATTTTCGAAGCTAGATGATGTATTGTACGTGAAGGGGTTGAAAGAGAACTTTATTAACATTAGCCAACTGTTCGACATAAATTTTATGGTAAAGTTTGTCAGGTCCGAATGTAATGTTTATGATCAGTCTAGTAAAATTTTACTAGAAGATGTGAGGATAAAAGATAATCGTAATGGGATTGTTCCCAAGTCCTCTTTCATGTGCAATAGTGCCACGGTCTCCTTTTTGGACCTTTCGCATCAATGGCTAGGTCACATGAACTTTAGAGATCTTGAGAAGTTAGTGAATAATGACCTAGTTCAAGGCTTACCATCACTTGGGAAACCAATTTCTTCGGTTCGCGGACCTTGCCAACAAGGTAAAAAAAATTAAAGTTCCCATCAAAAGTTGAATATCATTACCACCACCCGTATTTTAATGTTAATTCATATGGATCTTATAGGTCCTACTTGCTCTGAGAGTTCAGATGGTAAGATATATATACTAGTGATGATCGATGACTTTTCTAGATATTCGATTGTAGGATTCTTTTGAGAAAAGTCCAATGTGGTTGAGTTTCTTACAACCAAGTTCCGTGTCCTATAAAACTAACACGATGTCACTATTAATTAAATGCGTAATGATAACAACACTGAATTTAAATAATTAAAAGTGGATAGCTATTGCGATGAAGTGGGCATAAAGCATGAGTTTTCGACCATTCGTAATCCTCAGGAAATGGGATTGTTGAGAGGAAGAACCAAACGATACAAGAGATGGCTAAATCCATGCTTCTTGGGAGAAACGTGCTTAGACATTTCTGGGCAGAGACAGTGAACACCGCATGCCATATGGTGAATAGGGTATATCTTCATCTGCACATGCTTCACACGCCTTATGAGTTGTGGATTGGGAAGAAGCCCAATCTTTCATATTTTTTATTTTTCTGAGTACATGCTACATCTTGTGAGATAGAGATCCCTTAGTAAAGTTTGACTCACGGAGCGACGAGGGGATATTTTTAGGATATTCATCGACGAGTAGGGATTATCGGGTTTATAACCTAGTTAGCTCTAAGGTTATGGAGTCAATAAATGTCACGATTAGAGATGATGAGCCACCAACATTTATTGCTCCTAGCTCGTAGTGTGAGGATAATGCATCCCCTGGTGACGATACCATCCTTCCTTATGCTACCACGATGGACCCTATTCATGCTTTGGTGGAGACACTATCTTGGGTTTGAAAGAGTCATGAACCTTCCACTATACTTGGTGACCCTACACTAGGTGTCAAGACTCGTGCTCAAATCGAAAATATTGTTAGCTGTCTGCGCTACACATCCCTAGTCGAGCCAAAGAACGTTAAAAAATCACTAAAGTATAATCATTGACTATCAACCATACAAGAAGAGTTACTTCAGTTTAGAAAGAATGATGTTTGGGAGTTGGTCCCCCGACCTAACAATACCAACGTGATAGGTACTAAGTTGATTTTCAAGAATAAGGTGGATAGAAATGGTATCATGGTTCATAATAAGGCTAGGCTGGTCGCTCAAGGCTACATAAAGATCGAGGGTATAGACTTTAAGGAGACATTCTCTCCTATTGATAGGCTTGAGTTCGTCCGTTTACTACTCGCCATAGCATGTCATCTGTGCTACAATTTATATCAGATAGATGTCAAGAGTGCCTTTTTGAATGGCATTCTACATGAGGATTTTTACGTGGAACAACCAAAATGGTTCGAAGACCCTAAGCACCTAGGACACGTCTACTATCTTAGAAAATCCTTGTATGGTTTGAAGCAAGCACCCCGTGCTTGGTATGTGAGGCTTACTTCCTATCTCTTAGCTCGTGACTTCAAGAGAAAGGGAGTAAATAAGACGTTATTTGTGAGGAGACATAGTGGTGCTATTTTGGTTGCCCAGGTCTATATGGACGATATAGTCTTTCGATTCATGTGCTCTCGCCATGCTCACACTTTTAAAAGGGAGATGAATAGTGAGTTTGAGATGAGCATGGAAATTGAGCTTACATTCTTCTTAGATTTCCAGGTTCGTGAGCTTGAGGATGGGATAGTCATATCTCAATCCAAATATGCAAGAGTACTTATGAAGAAATTCTATCTAGACTCCACTAAGCACGCTTCCACCCCTATGAGTTCATCGATAAAGCTTAGCAAAGATGCTTTAGGCAACGACATTGAGCAGCCTTTATTCGTAGCATGATAGGTACTCTTATTTACCGTACCGCTAATCAAATCGATATTGCCTTTAGTGTTGGAATCTGTGCGCGATACCCGACGTCCACGAAAGAGTCGCACTTTCACGCTCTTAAATATGTGAGTGGGACTCTATCATACAATATTTGGTATTCTTTTGATACTGATGACTTCTTTTTCGCCAATTCAAATGTCGATTGGGTCGGGGATATTGATGGGTGTAGGAGCACTTTGGGTGGGTGTTTCTACTTTGGAAGTGCTCTTGTCTTGTGGATGAGCAAGAAGCAAAACTCTATACCTTTGTCCACAGAGGAGGCTGAGTATATAGCCGTCGAGAGTTGTTGCATGCTACTCTTGTGGATAAAGCAAATGTTGGAGGATTATGGCATTTCACAAGGCACGATGACTATTTCTTGTGATCATACGAGTGCCATTCATATTTTTCATAATCCAGTCCAACAGTCGCGCACAAAGCATATTAGGATACGTGAGAAGTTTATTCGAGATCTAGTTGATGAGAAGGAAGTGTCCTTGAGCTTTGTGAGAGCCGATAGTCAGTTAACCGATATTTTCATGAAAACTTTAGTGTAATACCCCGTATTTTTATGCTATATTTAATTTGGGAATTTATTAAATTTAATGTAATGGTTTATTTAATAAAAATCCGGAAATTAATTATGTTATAATTATTAACGTGACGAGAGTTAGTAATTATGGGAAACTTGTTGAATATTACTGATGAGCATAGTAATATATTATATTGGTCATATTGAAAGTCATAAGTGAATTAAATGACTATTTCGGAAATTTAAGTCGGGACATGCCCGTGTCACGTCGGGACTAATTTTGTTAAATAAAAAGTGCATATTTTATAAGTTGTCCGTATGGTCGTTTTGAGTGCGCCAACGCGTCCGGAAGGGTCGAGATAGTCAGAAAAGTATACCCGAGGGGTTAGTTTGGGCCTCGGGGCGTTTTTAGGCCAAATTAGTGACCCGGGAGGGCATTTTGGTCACTTTACAAAATAGGGTAATTAAACCCACGAATTTTAGCAGCCTTTATCAGCTGGTTAGGTTAGCTATTTAGGGTTAGAACATTCAGAACCCTAGAACGGCCATTGGAGAGGAGAGGAGAGACCTTTCAAGGAGATTCAAGGCCGAAACACCACCGTTTGCACCGCCGTCACCACCAACGCGTAGATCGCGAGGAGGAGAACGCAACCACACCATAATCAACAGGAAATCAGACTTCTGAAAATCCCAGGCAAGTGTTTAACTTGCTTATTTCGTTAGTGCAATGTTCATATTAGTTTAGGATTAATTAGGAATGTAATCCATGTAAGAAAACCCCAAATTTTGATAGGAAATTGCATGTAGAGAAGATTAAAACCTTATGCTGGAAACTTTTGATGATATAGATGTATTACCCACGAACTTTTGATGTTATATTAGGAAGAAATCTGGAGAAAAATGAATTGAATCATAGTTATGAAAACTTTAGGGTTCTTGATGATTATATGAGATTTTGGGTTGTTTAACCATGTTTATTGATGAATACACGCATGCTGAACGTTAAAAACATCTGGAATTATGTTATTATGTTAGTAGTAGAATTTGTGGGTCGATTAGTGTTGAAAAATATGGAATTTGATGAAGAATAGTGGTAGAACCCGTAACTGCAATTCTGCAGAATTTTACCCAGACCTGCTTGATCGATCGATCGAACATAGAGCATCGATCGATCGAAGGTTCGATCGATCGAGCCCCAAGCTTCGATCGATCGACCCCTCCTGGCAGACTCTTATTTTTCCTTGTTTAATTAGTTAAATTAAGTTTATCGTGAAATAATTCTTGGGCATTCGTGATAAATCGATTTGGGAGACATTGAGGGCCAGTAAGGTATATGAATAAATGTTGGAACCTTTAAGATTCATCGAAAATGGTATTTTTGGGATATTTACTTTAGGTTGGTAAATTTATGAATTTAAAGGGGGAGGTGCGTAAGAGAGTTACGTTGGAATCTAATAAAGTCACTTACTGAATTTCAGAAATTGGGAAGATATAATCCATGAGTGTTAGGTAATAAGTGAGAAAACCCTTCGAGATAAGGTTAGGAATGAAACCTTATGCGTAATTCTTTAAATGTGAAATTAAGAATAAACGGTATAATTACGGGTGAGGAGAAGAACCTATATTAATATGAAATTGGTATATTTATATGATTGTGTGTACATATATTATATACATGTGAAAATCATACCCACGCTACTTGCTATCCCTGAGGTTTCCGCGCTGGGACAAGTCTTATCTCGATGGGACCTTTATGGGGGATATTGACTTGTACCCTAGAAGATAGATGTCCTTGGTACAGGCTATCGATGTGATAGTTCAGACGGTCCTAAGAGACGCCGGTATGTGCCACCCTCTTAGAGACTTGGAATCTATGCTTCGCCTCAACATTGTTTGTGTATTTATGTTAATACAATTCGAGAGTGATTTCGAATGTATTCCCCTTAAAATGAGTGATATGGGGCTTTGGATAGTGGAAGTATGCACGCACCATAGTTTTATTCGGGGTGCTGTCATATATATATATATATATATATATATATATTATACGAGTAGTTAATATATATATGAGATTATGATATTTAAAACTGTCTACTGCGATTTGATAAGTAGAACCTAGTTATTTACTCGTATTATTAAATACTTGTTTTGAAAAAGTATAATATGTCACTGTAAAACTTTATGGATTTTATAAAGTTAAAATGGAGGACTTTGATTACTGTTTGGAACATTCTTTTAAAATGAAATCGTGAATTGTAAATCTTGCGAGTAATCTTAGATAGATTAAATCTTTTAGAAAGTCAAGGGCGATATATTGATAAGAACAAACCAATGGGAAGGTTAGTGCGATAGGTGTGCACATTAGAAGAGAGGTGAGTATTTCTCAAGAGAGCGACGCACTAATATGTTATTGCATTGGCCCGTATCAAATTAAATACTTGCTAAACGTATTCTAATATCAAACACACTTTCGAGCTCTGACCCGTTTCTTCTTCTTCTCTCTCTCTCTCTTGTATATATATATATATATATATATATTTTCAGGTGCCCAGCCACAGTGGCGTCTTGCTTAGGATCTCTTGAGAAGAACGAGCTGCAGCTTAGGTGGGAGTTGCAGGTCACTTTAGTAGACGGCTTCTGTTATTGACTCCACTCCTATTACTCTCATTTATTGGGCACGTGTCGCCCCTTTTTATCATTTCATTTGTTGTTGGGACATTTATATTTCAGTCTTTTCCAATATTGTTCTTTGGGATTTATTCAGTATGGACTTGTGATTTTAGTTTTAATATGTTGACATTCAATTGCCGAATGTATTGTATTATTTGGCTTATCGTGGTGTGATTCTTAATCGTAGAAATGCTGTTTTAATTAAATAAATCTTTTTCTTTAATTAAAATTTTGGAAAGTTTGTATGAAAAATGTTTTTGACACTTAGCTTAATTATTTAGGGTGTTAAATTGGAAAATTTATTTTTATCGACAGTGATGCTGAGAATGAACCAACTGTTAACCTTGATTTAATTTAATAAAGGAGTGATCGCCCGGTATTTAATTAGGCGGGGTGTCACATTTAGATGCACTTCGATTCAAGGATCTTAGGAAGTTTTTAGGTACTTGCCATTGACTGAGATTGGATATGTTATCTAGTATAAGATGATTTTCATGTTTATTCATATTTATTCCTATTACTAGATTGTTCTACCATTATATTTATCTTTTCCATTTTCGTATATTTTTCAAAAAATCCAAAAAGATTTTTGTTTTCTCGATTTTTTTTGAAAAATACAATAAGATTTTCGGTTTCTTTTTAAGAAAAAGTCAAAAAGATTTTATTTTTGATAAAATTAAAAAAGAGTTTTGTATTTTTTAGCCCATATATGGATGAACATTAAAGATGTCCGAGTCACCCATTCAGTCCATATCCACGTGGCTATTTTATAATGTTTTGAGACGTGATATCATTTCATTTTTTTTCTTTATAATATGTGAAGTCACTAAGATTTGATATGATGACTACTTGCTACATGTTTGACTCTTTGTCACCTTTAATGCAAACGAGCACATACTTATTTGAGTGTTACACTTGCCTTTCACGTGTCGCTTGTAGTGTTTTCGTCTCAATCCTGCTTTTAAAACGAACCAAATGTGAAAAAACGAGATAATAAAAGTAGCGCTTGTAAGAACCATTGCTTGGATTAGAAAAATGGAAAATCATATCTCCGATAAATTTGGTATATTTTAAAGCAATGGAATCGGGATGCGAAAGACAGATTGACTTTGCATGAATAACAACCATTTGCAAAAAGAAAAGAGCATAAAAGATTAAAGTCACATAAAAAGAAAAACATAAAGTGCCAGGACAATTTCAAAGAATATTGATGCTTCGCTACATATGAGCACTGATTTCTTCAAAATTACTTGAGATAAAATATTCAACATGTGTGTTTTGAGGGAGTATAGTGAAACATCATTGGGTTAGCACATCCTGAAAAATTCTCATAAAAGCATTACATAGTTTTGGGAATTATTGGTGTGAAAATCACTCACGATCTTGATTAGTTGAATATGTTAAGTCGATTTCACTTGAGTTAACCATTTTTACAACTAAGGTAGACTTTGAGATCTTACAATAGTGGTGTCTCATATGTTATGTTTGTCTAAGTTGATTAACCTATAGAATGTGTTCACATCCCTACATTCCGTTTCCATGATTCGATTATTTTTTTATTTCTCCATGGAGTGTTGTTTTTGTAAATTGTTTTCTTGAAAAAAATTAAAAAATTAAAAATAATTTGTGATATCTTTTGATATTATCATTGCATGATTATTCATCGATATCATTTTGTGATGATATCTTGTTACGCTTAGGTGATGTTCTCTATATTTTTTATGATTAGTTTTTATACCTTGTCTATTTCGAACAAAATAAAAGGGGGAGAACAAATTACGGGAGTGCTTGATTTATGGGGCAAATTTTCATATCTTCATGCATTTGCATCATGGGGTCAATACTTTGTTTCAAGTGTGTGGGTACTTTTGGAATATCATACATGAATTACACTCGATGAAGAAATGAAGATTTGAAGACTTTGTTTTGAAGACAACTCTATCTTTGTACCTATCCATTTTATGGTTTGAGGGGGGAGGGGGTATTAGGATATTATATTCGTCTTAGGGGATTATTTTGTAATTTGGATTTCATTTTTATATTTGTACCAAAATAGCCAAAAATGGGGAGATTTGTAGCTTAGGCTACATTTAGTTTTTGGCATATCCTGCTACCGATTTATTCGAGCCGTCACGAAGAACCAATTTTCATCATCTCCAAATTCAATAAAATCTTCACAAAATAAAGGTATAAAATAATTTTGGATTTTGAATTTATTTGCATTTATATTTGGGAGTTATTTTTCTTAAAATCTAGGCATTTTTCTAACATTATTATGGATTTAAATTTTTTTAAAATATGCGCATATTGTTCAAACGAGATGGGAATCTCGTTCAAACGACTTTGCAATCTCGTTCGAAGTGGTCGTTTGAAGGTTCCTTAAATCTAACATTTAACGAGGGCGTACTATTTTATCACGTTTGAAGCTCGTTCAAATGAGATTAGGATTTCCTTCAAACGACCTTGCTGCCGTTTAAACCAGAGTATTTTCTCGTTCAAATAAGGCTTAGTTTTCGTTTGAACGAGAGTCACTGCCTCAAATGTTTTCGACTTATAAATACCTATTTCGCACAGAATTTTGACGAGACTTTTGCGAATTCGATTTTAGAAAACCTACATCAAAATTTCTCACTCTCTTTAAGTCAAAAACCTAATTTGTTCACCATCATCATCCCAACTATATATGTGAATCAATTTAAAACCTTAGATAGTTCTATATCTGAGTTTCTTGTGGAAATATTCTTTTCACTGCTGATCCATCGTGGTTCTCAAGGGGATCATTATTGAAAAGAAGAACAAGGCTGATCAGTAAATACCGAGGGTGGATCGCCACATGTGGATGACTCTGGACTGGGTCGTATTCTGTAGAAGTTTTGTAAGTTGCGTCTTGTAAAAACTTTATAGTGCTGATAAATGGTTTTTCCCGCAAGTGTTTTTTCCTCAATTTGCCTTTGTCGTGTTTGCTTGCATAATTTTATATGCTTTATCACCTAGTTGCTTGTTTAGGGTAATACGATAAAATTTGGACTTGTGTGTCCCGGACACTTATTTATAACAATTATCCATTAAGATCGCAAGAGCACTCTCAAAATTACTTGATCAAACTTTGAGAAGTTTTGATTAAAAATTCCACTTGGTCTCAAAAACTCTCTAAATTTCTATAGTGACATGGGGGAGAATATGTGTAATCTTGTGTGGGAACGTATGTGGGAATACATGTGTGAACTCATATGGTAGCATTGGGGAACACGCATGTGAGAAACTCTCCCCAGCTTAAAACAAAACTCCCTAAGGTGACCTCTTGGTTTGAAATGGGAACAAACATAAACAGGCTTGGGTCTACCATTATTAAGACCCCTTGGAAAAGATCTCCTGGGTAGGTTAGGTCTCTTTATAGGTTAGTTAGAGGCCCATAAGGATTCATCACAAATTCGGGAACTGGTTAGGGTACTATATTGATAGTAGATGCATAATCGTAACCTATTCCTTGTCTCTCGTTACAACCTAACATGGGACCGAGGAACATATTTATAAGATCCTTAGATGTTTCCTTTATAGTGACCTTGACTTATCGATCATGTATATTTCTCGAGTTAGAATATACGAGCTTTAGGTTTCTCACAAACCTCTAATGAAGCTTGAAGATCTTTCATAAGACTCGTCACAATGTTAACCAAATCATTTTTTCCCTTCCAACCACAATCAATTGCTCACACAAAGAAACTTTTAACTTCTCGAGATGACCCACCAATGCCTCACTCTCTCTCAAGAGTTTCACCTCCTGCTCTAAATCAAACACCCTAAGAGTCAAACTCCTATTTTATTTTCTGGTTCTAAAAAACTCTTTGTAAAGTTCCTAGTAGGCACATTGAAGTACACCTTCTCCCTCACTCAAATTTTCATCATCACTCTCACTCTCTACAGAATGGTTCGATAAAGTTTCGAGGCTATCAAGTTTTGAAATGTCCTCACCTGCATGGGATAAATTATAATTACTAATGTGACTGACCATGAACGCACAAAAATTAGGTTCTTCAATGATTCATCCTCGAAATCCTGCGACTCGATATCACTATCTCTAAGAGTGACTTTGTATGAAGCTTTCCCTTTGCCCTGTCTCTTTAGCCTAGTGGCACACTCGTGAGCTTTATGACCCATACCATCGCATTCAAAACATCTCATTTTATCATTCTCAGAAACATTCTTATCCTCTTTGACATTTTTCTTTTTCTCTAAACTTTTATTTTCTTTGGAAGAATTTTCTTTGTTAAATTTGAGATTTTTTGTAAATTTTTTCATAAACAAGTCAAGATCACCAAGATCAAAATCAAACTCAGACTCAGAATTAAAAACTTTTTCCTCTTTCTTTTTAGAATGGGCTTTCAAAGCAATCCCTATTTTATTTTTCTTTTGAGTTTTGGGGAGCATATCGATTTCGTAAGTTTGAAGGTCTACTAAGAGTTCTTCTAACCTAAGCGTATCTAAAATTCCCAGCAAATTAAGGATCATGACTTTAGGGTTAAAAAAGAAGGACATGGATCTCAAATTCTTTTTCACAACTCTCGTCTCACTAATTCTCTCATTGAAATTTAAGATAGAATTGATTATATCATATAAACATACATTAAAGTCATTAGAAGTCTCAGTCTCTAGCATAATAATGGTCTCAAACTGTGTAGTGAGATTCTGTAGCTTAGAAGATTTCACAACGTTGGTACCCTCACGAGTGAGTTGGAGGATATCCCACACTTCCTTAAATGTGGTACATGTTACATTCTGACGAAATTCATCGGGAGTGATGACACTAAAAATTTCACAAAAGCCACACGAGTTAAAATTACTTTATTTAAAGTCATGATTAGATTAGGTAGTAACAAGTTTTAGACTTAAGATATTGTCATTAATCACAATGGTAGTGTCCACCCTCATTCTGAAACAACCAGACTCACTTGTAAATTGACTTCAGTGCTGAATTCATTCGAGCTTTTTAATATGTATATTTTGACCCATAAAAAATAGGTAGCCTATTATATAACTTATCCACACAATCCCAAAGTGAAGATCACAAAATAAATCAGTGTAACCGTCTCTAATACCAATTTGAGAATACATGGGTTATATGGATTCACTTGTATCTTTGGTCATATACAAAGATTCACTTTTTACCAAATTTTATCTTGATTTAATTTAAACTGAACATGTAAGATTATATAAAGCCAAATTCAAACCAATTCTCCAAATTAAAATGGGAAGAAGAAGAAATGGAGGAAAAATGTCTTTCGACCAAAACTTTTGATTCAACACTGTTAAAGATAGGACATACATATAATGACTTACAAAATACTTAGAGATCTACAAAGTATAATGCATATGGTCTTAAATCTTCAACAAAATGTGATGCAATCTAACACCACCCATAAGAAGCAGCTCTTCATTCGGTCTCCACCGATCATCCTCAGGATATGAAATTAGTTCTTCTTCAGTTGTAGAGATTACATCCCCATAACGATCAATAGTAGATCAATACTCTATAAGGGTTTTAATGTATATATATACTTATGGTTTGACTAAACAAATTGTATTGGGAATGTAATTTGGAAAACCAAAAGTGTTTTTGGAAAACTAAACTTGTGAGACTTTTGGGACAGGTATACAAAATTGTTTTTTGCCAAAAGTTCTAAGAAAATCAGTCCACAAAATTCCACTTTATAGAAAACACTATTTTCAAGGTGGTAGACTTTGTTCGAATGAAAATGGGCTTTTGTTCGAATGAAACCAAGATTTTGTTCTGATAAGGTCCAGTCTCATTTGAACGAATAGTCTAGTTCGTTCCAATGACCTTCCAGTGTGTGGACCTCTATCAAACAGAGGAACCACATTTGAAGCTCGTTTGGAGTTCGTTTTAATGAACTCAAAAAGTCATTCCAATTAGTTTCAAACTTTGTTTGAACGAGAACAGAGACTTGTTCTAACGAGCCCTAAAAATTTTATTTTTGAGAAAATCATTTTATAACAATGCCTTTAGTAAAAATTAAACACTTCCCAAAATAAAATAATATAAGATTAAGTCAAAGACCTAAAAACCATATACTTCCATATGAGTGTAGTGATGATTAAACGACTTGAACTTTAGATCATTGTCGGTCATTAACATGTCTTCAAAGATCTTGGAAGAATCTGCGGATACATTATTTGGTTTATAACAGTATATGCCAAAATATCTAAACTATAAGAAATTATAAAATCTTTCTCTTACACACATCTCAGTCTACACAAACTGGATCCGCTTTGGAGTCAACTCACTCAATGGCCTTGCTATCTTTAAGAATCCATGAATTCACCTCTAATAATAATCAACCAATACTAAGAATCTATACGAACCTCAATACATGTCGTGGGTAATCCCCAATCCAATAGTGTTGTAACCTTACTCGGTTCTACCGATAATCCTTTCTCTGAAAGCATACGACTAAAAAGATTCACCCTATCCTTCCAAAACTCGCACTTCTTGAACTTAGCATACAATTTATGCTCTCTTAAAATATGAAGGGATATCCTTAAATGATCAGTGTGATCATCCTTTGTCAATGAAAAAATTGGAATGTCATCGATGAAGATAATGATGAAATGATCCAAATACATTTGGACACCCAATTGATCAAATCCATGAATGTAATTGGGGGTGTTAGTTAACCCAAAAGGTGTGATCATGAACTCATACGAATGATGTCTTGTTAGAAAGGCAGTTTTAGGTACATCCTCCTTTCATACCGTTAAATGGTGATAACCCAAACGTATGACAATCTTCGAGGAGAAAAAAAACCCTGTAACTAATCAAACAAGTCATCAATCCTCGACAATGGGAACTTGTTCTTCATGTTACAGTGTTTAACTCCCTATATTCGAAACACAACATCAAAGATCCATCATTTTTCTTCATAAATAAAACACGATCTCCCTATGGAGAAGTACTACAACAAATGAATCCATTCTCCAATAACTACTTGATATGGTAAACTCTCTCATCTACAAAGGATCCATCTGATACGGTGCCTTAGAAATCAGGTTAGTGTCGGGATCCAATTAAATCTCATAAAATGGCGGTAACCTTGACACCTCATCAAACAAACTAGAAAGTTCCTCCACTACGAGTATCTAACCTAATGGAATAATCATATCCTCCTAAGTCTCCTAGTCAATAAACTAAAAATGAGTTATGGAACAACCCTTCGGACTAGGAATAACCTTTACGTACATTTCCTAAACCGTTATCATAAATAAAATTGCTCAACCTTTATAATCCATGTGAGCCTTATACATAAGTAACCAATTTATCCCCAGAAGCACATCATATAAAAGGGTATCCAAAACCAACGAATAACCAAAAATTATATTATCCCAGTACCCTCATATATCTCCAAAATACAAGTAGAAACACATGAGGGAGTAGCTGTTTCTAGGGCTTTATCATAAAATCACGATGATAAATCAGATATCTTAACACATCTTTGTGGTACAAATGAGTATGTGTCGTTGGTGTTAAATAAAATTTTATTTAAGGTGCTGTAAACGTAAAATGTGTTGTCCAATGCTTGGATCATTCCATCCCTCTCCTCGTACAACTGCATTATTTGATACACCCAACCATACTGGAGCTAAGGATAACACTATATAACCGAAGGAGCTAGAAATTCCACTAATTCTAGATGCCTCGAAGCTAGCTGTTGGGAGTGGTACTGATATTGTTGTTTCTATTGGAGATAAAAACCCCGATGACTCTAATGTCCCTGTCCACACTATTTTCCCTGTCCCTAATGGTTTTACCTCTTCTATACACGTGGGCGCACACTCGAGAAAGATCAAGATCTATGTCACCTACCTCCTCACCAAAAGCATACAATTGTAAATGGGTTGACTGATCCTTTTACTGCCCTAACCTGTCTGACGGGGTCTTTACAACTGATGTTGGGGTCTCTACTATATAGGACAAAACCTCATCCACTGACCTTGACATGGATAGCTTTAAAATCCCTTTCGTTTTCCATTATAACTTATCTCAATCCCGGGTCCACTCTGTTAACCCATCTTCTGTGTTAACCCATATTCTCAATCTTCCTATTTTGCTCTTATCCTCACAATGCCTCAACGTCGTGTCCACCACTTGGGCATAAGTATTATACGCTGGGTTACCCATGATAACATGTTGGATGTGCTAGGTCGAACCCTGCACAAAATATTTCATTTCCTTATTCTTCTCCAAACAAACATTCTCTAATATAAACAACAGTAATGTCGTTAACTCTTTATCATAATCATCCACCATACAAGCACCTTGCTGTAAGAAAAGAAAATCCACCTTCTTTTGTACTCTCGGAATAAGGAAGGTAATTATTAAAAAATCTCTCCACAAACTAAACATGGGTTAAAATCTCTTGGTCAGCTACCAAAGTCATAATCTCCCACCATCAGAGGGCATTGCATATTAACAAAAATTCACCAACACAAGATTCTACACCTCCATGCAGTCCAACACTCGTAAGTGATGCTCCATGTCCACGAGCCACTAGTATATGAAAGTTTTTATAGAGTTTGAATATTAAAAACAGTAGAAGAAGAGGAAAGTAGAAGAATCAGATTGTTATTTTCATTTCTTATCTTGCGCAGTACAATACCTCTTTACATATTTATAGAGTCTTTACTGAGAAGGTTACAACTGAATTAAACTAATAACATAATTGGTTACAACTAATCTTCTCTAGACTTTGCTTAGGTTTGGTGCACTGTACATAAGATCTTATATTCCTCTTTCTTGGATCATTGATCTCTGCTAAAGAATGAGAGATAATAATATTATTTACATCCTCCCTCAAACTAATGGGATTACAGAACATCAGTTCGGACCTGAAAGCTAAAAATGGAGCTGTAGCTAGACCTTTAGTGAAAACATCAGCAAGTTGGTCCTTGGAAGAGACATATTGAATGACTATATCTTTGTTAATGAACTTCTCAATGATGAAATGATAGTCAATTTTAATATGTTTGGTGCGACCATGGAAAACGGGATTAGAGGCTAGAGCTAAGGCAGAAATATTATCACAAAACAAGGTAGGAGGTAGAAACAATGAAATTTTGAGATCACAGAGAAGCATCCTTACCCAAGAAAGCTCAGTAGTGGTAACAGCTAAGGCCCTATACTCAACCTCAGTAGAGGACCTAGCCACTGTGTTCTGCTTCTTGGAACTCCAACTAATAGGTTCCTGGCCTAGTATAATAACAAACTTAGTAGTGCTCCTCCTATCATTAGGGTCTCCAGCCCAATCAGCATCAGAAAATGCAACAAAATGAAGGTTAGTTTTATGATAATGGAGACCACAACGAGGTAAGACTTTGAGATACCCGCGAATTCGCTTTATGGCATCCCAATGAACATCAGTAGGACAATGCATATATTGGCGCACATTGTTAACTGAGAAGGCAATGTCTGGTCTAGTAAAGGTTAGGTATTGAAGAGCTCCAACTGTACTTCTGTATAAAGTAGGATCACTTAGAGGAGTACCATCTAGTTTACCCAGTCTAGCTAAAGTGGAGCAGGGAGTTTTACACGGTTTTCAATCAACCATGTTGGATTTATGAAGGAGACCTCAGATGTTACTTGTCTTGAGAAAGTTTGATGCCCTGTGGAGAATGATTGATTCCTAATCTCAAAAAATAATTGAGGGAACCCAAATCTTTCATGTTAAAAGTGAAACTAAGATCATGGATTAATTTCTTGATGAATAAAGGATCATTATCAGTTACAATTATGTCATCCACATAAAGTAGAAGCACCGTGTAGGAGGAATCCATGTGTCTGATAAACAGGGAGCTATCGACAGTAGATTGCAGAAACTGAAATTCTAGGAGATGAGTGGTGAAAGTTTAGAACCAAGCCCTGGGAGATTGCTTTAATCCATATATAGACTTATGGAGTTTACACACATATGTGGGTGTGGATTGATCAGCAAAACCTCGTGGTTGAGTCATATAAACCTCCTCAGTGAGATGCCCATGATGAAAAGTATTTCTAACATCGAGTTGCTTTAAAGACCAGCCATAGTGAGATACAAGTTTGAGTATGAGTCTAACAGTAGTATACTTAACTACTGGACTGAAGGTATCCATATAATCTAATCCCTCATCTTGATGAAACCCCTTAGCCACAAGTCTAGCCTTGAGTCTAAAAAGTGTTCCATCAGCATTGTATTTCAATTTGTAAACCCACTTAAAACCAACCAAGTTCTTGCCAGGAGGAAGAGGAGTCAAGGACTAGATATCTTATTTATGAAGAGATGAAAAATCCTCTGCCATTGCTGTTCTGCATTCCACACTTTTACATGCCCAGGAGAGAACTGGACTTGAAAGGCTTTAGGTTTATAAATACCAGATTTACTCATGGTTTGCATAGAATGAGAATTTAAGGGTGGAACACTGGGAATAGAATTAGGAGTAGTAGGAGGTAGGCGTGAGGAGATACATGAAGGTGCTATTAATACAAGAGGAAATGGTGTAGGTGTTAAAATGGGTAGAGGAAGTAGAGGAGGTAATGTAGATAGAGGTAATGGAGATGAAGGTAAAGAGATGGTAGTGGTGTGTGGTGAATATGAGGCAGGTAGTCAGGCTGATAAAAGAGAGTCAACAAAGGTAGAATCATTACCTAGAAAGGCAGATTCATTCAAGTGAACATGTTTGGAAACTTGGATTTTGTTAATGGTAGGATCATAGCATATATATCATTTGTAGTTGCTAAGGTAGCCAAGAAAAATACAAGGCTTAGTTTTGGGTTTATATTTATCTGAATTAAAAGGAGTGATAAGAGGATAACCAGTGCAACCAAAGGTTTCGAGATTGGTATAGTCAGGTTTGGTGTGAAATGGAAGCTCAAAAGGAGATTTGGATTGAGTATTTGAACTTGGCATCCTATTAATGATAAATATGGGTGTGGAGAAAGCATGATACCAAAATTTAGTAGGTAAACATGCTGTGGACAGAAGAGAAAGACCAGTTTCCACTATATGTCTATGCTTCCTTTTAGCTCTACCATTTTGCTAAGAGGTCTTAGCACATGATTTCTGGTGTTGTATGCCATGAAGTGAAAGGAAGTTTTGAAATTCAGTTTTAAGGTACTCCCCTCCTCCATCTGTTCTTAAAACCTTAATTTTGTGATTCAATTGATTCTCCATTAAGTGTAGAACGTGAGAGAAAGCAGTTATTGGTGTGGAAATCACTTTGAGCTTTGATTTGCTGATTTGATTAAGTCAATGTCTCATATTTCAATCTTTTTACACCTAAGGAAGATGTTGAGTTCATTCGTTAGGAGTATTCGATATTCATCGTGCACATATATCATGTTTGTATGGATTGATTTTCCTATCGAATTTGATCACACCCCTATATTTTCGCTATCATCGACTTGGTTGTTTTTGTGTTTGTTCATGGTGTGATTCTTTGTTGTATATTTTGTGTGATTTTTTTTAAAAAATTCAAAAATAGGAAGTTTATTACCTTGTGACATTTTTCATATTTATGCTTCTCATATCTGTCTATTTGGGGACATGATAAAAAAAAGGAGAATGAATTATAGGGGAGAATTTTGTTTGATTTATCAATGATTTGCTTAAGCTTAATTGATCTTTGATTTTTGCATATCATTGTATTTCAAACTATTGCGTGTCACGGGTATCTGCTTTATCTCATGTGTGTAGGAACAAAGTTGATAATTACTGAATTGCACACCCTGATGAGAAAAGCTTTGAGAGTTTCTGAAGAGCTGAAGATTTGAAGATGTTGAAGTTTGATTGGCGGCATGTCATTTAATATTCCCAGTTTGAGGGTTTAATGGGGATATTATCTTGTATGTCATTTGATTGCATAACTCCGATTTTTTATGTATGTACCGGCATAGACATATGGGGAGATTTGCAAGGATATAATTTTATGAATGTCCGGGGTAGAATGTAGGAATTTTCTGTTTATCCTAGATCACAGTTTGTATATTTGATACCGCTACATTCGGCACGTCAACACGATCATCCACGACGGCCTTGATCCGAATCCATGCATCCATCATCTTCACACGTGCATCATGCTTATGTGACGTGCTGCTCAACTGTTCCCACTACGCCACTTCGCATAATTGGTAAAATAATTTATTGGAGTTGTTTATATTTGCATAAATATTGGGGAATTTTTCATAAAATATTTTTTCGAAGTCTGATTTGTTTTTATCAAAAGAAAAAAAAAATTCTAAGTGTAAAAGCGAAGTCCCTCGGTCGACGAGCTCGTTCAAACGACATAGCACTGTCGTTCGAGCGACATAGGCATGTCGCACGATCTCGTTCGAGCGACACGTGTCCTTCGTTCGAGTGACATGCTTATCTCGTTCGAACGCCACTGCCGCATCAATTTTTGTATAAATATCTGGTTTTATTCAACACGTTTTCCAAGTCTTTTTCGCACACGATTTCTGCAATTAACAACCCAGAAAATAAACTTCATATTTTAAGGTTTTATGCCTTCTTTATTCACATAAACACTCCCATATATATATATATATATATATATATATATATATATATATATATATATATATATATATGTGTGTGTGTGTGTGTGTGTGTGTGAATCTTTAAACCTTCAAGAGGATCATTTTTACTCATCTGGAGTAACTTGTGGAGAAGCCGTCTCTTCTTCATGGCTGCCCATCTGGAGTTCTTGCGGGAGATTCCAGCCAACGACATCGGAACCGATACCTGAGGGTATTTCGTATGTCACTCTTATTTTCATTGTAATCCGTGTAAACTGTCCTTTACAAATTATAGTGAAAACAATAAGGTTTTTTCCCTTTGGGGGATTTTTCCTCATTTGTGTGTTTTGTTTGTGATTGACTGTTCTTGCATGATCATATTGATTTCAATCACACCTAGATGAATCTTTTAGGATTTAATTGAAAAACTGAGTTTAATTAAATAATTTATTTATTCGAACAAAAGCGAACTCTTCATGTTGTCTATTCCAGTGTTGTTGTGCGTGTTTCCCATTTTATTTAGACTTATGTATTTCAGATTATCTTAGTTAGATGGATTTGGATGTATTGGATTTTTACCCGATGGTTTATTCGGGGACTTTAGTTATATATCTCAACTTTAGCATTCATATTGTGATTTCATCTATTTTGGATATTGTGTATGGAATTATTGTGAATTGGTCAATATCATTGTATGTTAATGGAATATAAAATTTGACACTGCTTGTTAAATTAATTTAGTGGTTATTAATTAATCATGTTTCGACAGTGATGCAAAGAATGAGAAATATAAGACTACCGTTTTATTTTGGTAGAGGGTTGTCCACCCATTATTTTAATAGGCGGGGTGTCACATCTTAAAGGTCTGAATTGATTCGGCCTTAACCCGAATCGATTCTCCCCTACCAGATGTGAATTTTTGTCCTAATTTATTCAATTCCTTATTTATCTTAATGATATTGTAGCATTAATATAAATATAATCATATAATTCGTTCAGTGTAATTTCCTAAATTCAATTTAAAACGCGTAACGCGATACGCAACAGTTTTGAATTGTTCTCCTTAACCTTAACTACAAAAATAATCTATTTAAGTTAATCGCATTTATTTTTCGTAGCGTGATTTTATTAATTCAACAAAACTTAGGCATTACATAGGCACTATTAAGTCATGTAGCTTGTTAAAAGCCTTATAAATCTAATATCTCGTATTCTAGCAATAAAGGTACTAACACTTTGTGGAAACATTTATCAAAATGTAATATTTATCCCCTGAATGATAAACAACGGAAAACCTTGGCTTTAGAAAATAACTTAAATGCAGGACACGAGGAAGAAAACAAATTAATTACTTCAAAATTTGACCAAAATTTTTATCGTGAGGCTCTTGCTAAAATGATCACAATAGATGAGCTACAATTTAAATTTGTTGAGCGTGAAGGTTTTTAAAGTTTCATGGTTATTTGTCAACTTCGATTTCAAACCGTGTCATGCAATACAATAGCTAGGGATTATTTGAATTTTTATATTGCACTAAAAAAATGAATGAAGAATGATTTGAGTATTGCAACAAACTGTATTAGCCTCCCAGCTAATACATGGACATCCTAGCAAAACATAAGTTGCAAAGTACTTACGATACATTTTATTGACTTCAAATGGAAATTGCATGAAAAGATTTTGAATTTTACCGTCATTCATACTCTTAAGGGCATTGAAATTGGAAAAGTTATTGAGTCATGCTTGCAACAATATGGTATAAAAAAGGTTTTCACTATGACATTTGATATAGCCTTTTCCAATGATACCACGATTGGTCAATTCAAAAAAGAAACTTTAAAAAAATGTTGTTGCGTTAGATGGAGATTTTTTTTCACATGAGGTGTTGTGCTCACATTTTAAATTTAATTGTGAGAGATGGAATGAAGGAGTTGGATTTATTTATTGCTCAAATTCGTGGAGTTGTGAGGTATATTAAGAGTTCACCACAAAGAGCATTGACCGGGAGGAAAAAGTGTGTTCGTGTGAGGACACAATCGTTGTGTGCTTCGCCGCCGCGATACAAAAGAACCTAAGCTACTACCACACTTGACAAGCAAGTACAGCGGTAAGTCGGGTATCGTAAATCCACAGGGAGTGATTGAATTTTAGACTTTAATTGTTTTAATTACTTCACGAATAAAAGTGTAAAATAAATAAAAGAAAAGGTGAATGGGTGGTTATGGTGACAAAAGAAAAGAATAAGTTACTCTACACAAAAGGAAAGAGAGGATCGGGATCGCATACTACCAAACGGATCGAAACAACTACTAATTAGAATTAAGGCTCGAAAACAATTTAATCGAACATTTTCAATTAAGCATAAACATCACACAAGAAGGAATTTAACCCAAAGTTGCGAGATAAAACATTTAACTGAAAAATGGTCACACGCGGATTAAATTCGGATAATCGCTATAAACACTAACGTTGCATGACAAAGAAAGTTAAACGCATAATAATCCGACTTTAATACGCGAGGTTTCAATTAAATGCGATTTTACACAAAACCCTAAATTTCGAGGTCCGAACCCAAAAATGGCGGAAATACAATCCCGACCCTATTTATCTAGGGACGCATAATGAATTAAACTAATTTACACTAATTAACTAAGAAAGCAATAAATTAAAGCAAGAAAACCTAATTAGAAAGCAAGGAAATAATGAAATACAACTATATTAAAGGAGAGGGAAGATGAATAGTCAATCTTACAACCAATTAGTGTGTCAATCCAAGAGAGGAAGAAGAAGAACCAATCAAAACCCCTCCAACCCTAACTAAACTAAGCTAAAATCGTATAAGGGCTGGTCTTTACATTACAAAACCAAAATTTGGCTTATATAGTAAGTTGGATTAAAAATAAAGAAGAAAGAAAAGAAAGCAAAATATCTGCAGAAAACAGAGCATCGATCGATCGACCTAGGCAAAATTTCGACAATCCAGAATGGTCGATCGATCGATCAAACAGGGCAGATTGCAGCAGCAGCACACTGCATTCTTCCTTTTTTCTCCTTCTCCTCTTTTGCTTCCTTGTATTTCCTCCGCAAGAAACGCCGTAACTTCTTCGTTATGCATTGGAATCGCGCACCGTTCGCGGCCACGCGAAGCTAGCGAGGAGGGCTACAACTTTCGTGAGATGTCGGGCCAGGTACCCAAGCTGTGAAAAGACTAAAATGCCCTTGCGCGTGCGGTTGTGTACGAAACTTCACCGGAATGCATCCGAACTTCACACTAAGCATCCAAATACCTACAAAAGCTCAATTAACCCCTGCAAAACATGTTAACATAGAAATCCGAGGTTGTCTGGTTAACGAGCATAAATATAGGGATTAAGATACCCGAGGGGGCTAATAAGGCGTAGGTTAACGGGTGAAATACGCAATATTTGCGGAGTATCAAGCATTACAATTTAAAATTTATTGTATTCAAGATATCTTGCCATCTAATAGCACACTTTTCCTTGATATTCCTACGAGGTGTTTGAAACTACAATTAGGTTACAAAGGTCATTTGAAAGGATGGTAAATGACTTGGACACAAACTTTCCCTTCGATCTTAAGGAAGGGGCTCCTATGATAAATATTAGGAAAATTCTCGGGCTTTAGCAAAGTTTTTGAATGTTTTTTATGATATAACTATAAAAAAAATTAGGTCTTTATATGTTATCATAAATTATTATTTTCATGATATATGTGCAATTAAAGCACTTTCGTTCCAATGGAGTACGAATAGTGATATGACTTTAAGTATACTGGCTATCAAGATGAAGGAAAAAATTGACAAGTATTGAGGGAACATTGAAAAAATTAACATGATGCAATTGATTGAGGTGGTATTAGATCCTTGTTACAAGTTTAAAATTTTTAAATTTTCTGTGACACCCCGACTAATTAAATACCGGGTAGCTACTCCTTTATAAAATCAATTCAAAATGCCAAGTTGGCTCAGTTAATAGCATCACTGTCGAAAACATTTTATTATTACTAACCACCTAGTATTTAAAAAGCAAGTTGCCAAATTTTAATTTAAGTCTGATTTAACATGCAATAATGTAAAGAAGAAGTAAATAACACCATTCCATACTGAAGTAAAATGAATAACCATCACAATAGAGTAAATAAAGTCTGGAGGAAAACTCATCACTACAATCCCATAACTGAAATGAATAACCGAAACTGAAATAAAACATGCTAAAATCTGAAAACTGAAATATAAAAGATGTCTCTAAAGAAATGGGCAACATGCCCTACAACTGATAGATGGTGACTCTGGAATCCAAAAGATAGAAGCGTCTACATGCAAATCCCTGTAGCTTCCACAAGCAGCTACAACTCGTCACTTGAATGAGTACCCTATGCTTGGTGTCCTTGTGGCTGGGCACCTAAAATGGTTTTACAAAGAAAAAGAGATTTGAAAAGCAAACGGGTCAGAGCCCGAATGTGGAGTTATATTTTAAAAACCTGCAAGTGCTTTAAAAACATTTAAAACATTAAATGCAAAGTACATGTTAGGACCTACACTCGCATGATATTCTCACCTCTCGTCTAACTGTGCACTCCTAATGTAAGTACCCATCTATATCGACCCATACTACTAGCTAACTGACAACATAACTAGCTAGACTGCCAAAGGTGCTACCCATATTACTCGGTTCCATTTATCATAACAATGCTCGTAATTAAATAGAGGTTCACCGTAAACTCAGTTACTAAATATGCCATTGATATAATTATCAGTTAACTCATTATATAACTCGAAACAATACCGTAATATTTTTACAACATTAACATGAGGATTCCCATTAATATAATGTATATTATTCATATCATAAATATACAATACAAGCACCCCGCAATCTAAGCTGTAGTGCACACATACTCTGCTATCCATCCCGGTACATCACGTACATAAGGATTACTTATTCCGAATCTCTCAGGAATAGTTTACCGATAACAACATCACAAATAATGGAGGCGAACACAGTCACCATCACATGGGTCACGCACATACCTACGCTCACATGATCAGCGGACTTATTAATATCACAATAAGTCTTTCTATGACCTATGTTCATCGAGGTACCAGTCTATATCCCCCCCGTAGGCACACAAGGATTATAGGGTGGGTCCTAAGCGAACGCAACCTCCCGTGATAGCAAGTATGGTAGGTATGTCATACACACAATCCATATACTAATACTAAGTAAACACACATCTTAGTAATACCATATTTTAATCGTAGTACATATTGCACTCTCGTACTAACTATAATTATCACAATTCGTACTATTCTGGTTTGTAATTATACGCGCCATAATTCATCCTCACATCGTAGTAGACACTCACGTCTCAACCCAAATGGTTCATTGAATATAACTCTAGTGTATAATACTCCTCTCAATAACCCAAAAGTCCCAAATCTATCCTCACATCAATAAAGGAAGGTCTTCTATATCCTCGAACAAGTTTACGGGACTCTAAAAATCAAAACAGTCCAAAAAGGATCAAACTGTCAACTCGTTAGAAGTCTCATTCGAACGAGACTTCGAACGAGTTTGGACTGTCAGGTCGTTAGAAGTCTCGTTCGAACGAGGCTGTTCGAACGAGATCCCAGTTCGTTCGAACGAACTGACCCTTCTAACGATATCTCGTTCGAACGAGATATCGAACGAAAATTCCTACTCGTTAATAACGACTGGTCAACTCGTTAGAAGCTCGTTCGAACGAGTTCGTTCGAACGACCTGGGGGCTGCTTCTAACGAGCTACCAGTTTCGGCCCAGATTTTTCCCCAATTCGTTTTTCACCATTTTTATCAATTCTAATCTCTTCCAAAGTTCATCCAAATAACGTTTTAGGGTCTCAAATTCATCCTAAACATATTTACATCATATCCTAACATGTTTTCAAGGATTGAATCATCATAACATCAACCAAATTTACAAATCTCTACACTTTTCCCAATTTCTCTAGAACATGAACCCTAGGTTTATATCATCCTCAAATCCCAGAATTTATTTTGTTTTAATTCCTTCAAATCACAATTATTATAAGGGAAATCATCTACCTATCATACTACATGCAATTCTCTTCACAATTTTTCAAGTTCTATGATCTAAACTACATGGGTTTTCATATTTTCTTCAAGAACAAACCATAAATCCGAATTTTCTAACATGGAGGAAACATTCTCAGAAATTAAATGGAATAAAGTCACTTGCCTTGGTTGTCTCTGAGTTTGGTGTAGATTAGATGAAGTTTTCTGCAGAAATTCCTCTCTCTCCAAGCTCTTCTCCAATGGTGGCTTAAGGTGGCTAGGGTTTTGATTTGGGGAAACTTAGAAAAACCTAAATGATAACCTACGTAGCTTTCTAGGTTAATATGGGTTAGTTATGGGCTTAGTGGGCCAAATTCCACATCAGATTTACATCACCAATTTTCGTCACTTTTAATTCCTCAAAATGTAAAATTACCAAAATACCCTTTAAGTTGCCGGTATGGCCTAAAAATACCCCGGGACCCAAACTATACCCCCGGCTAGTGTTTTCTGACTATCTCGACCCTTCCGGACGCGTTGGCGCACTTAAAACGACCATACGGATTATAGATTTTAAATTCACTTTTTATCATCAAAATAATGTACCGTGACGCGGCGGTCCCACATGTCAACAAAATTTCTAAAATGCCGTATATAAATCTCACGACAAATTTTACAATACCAAATACATATATAATCATATATGTACATAATCAAATACCAATTCGCATCTCATTAGTATTTATAACCCGGATTAATTTCCAATTAATACGAAATTTTATTAATTAATCCCAAAAATAATTATAGTCAAAAGTACGGGGTATTACATTTTCTTATTCAAAAATTTACAACTTGAAAAAGGTTCATGATTTGGATATGAGAATTAAAGACCTTTTTACTCAAATTTACAGTCATTATCAAATGTTTGAGAGTATGAGTTTAAAACAAGCAAGAGTGGTTCAAATTCAAAATTCAAATGAAATGTAGGTTGATAAATTTGGTGAAGTTGAGGAAGATAATAAAATGAAATGTCATCAATTGGAGTTTTTTCAATAATTACAAGAAGAGGAGAATGTGAATTCTAAATTTGAAGCTGATATATTTTTAGATAAATGAGTGTAAAAGGATGATCCAAACTTTGATATATTGAATTGATGTAAACTTAATTGCACTAGGTATCCCATACTTTCTTTACTCGCTAAGGATGTTTTAGTTATTCTGATATCTATGGTTGCTTTAGAGTCGATTTTTAGCACGAGAGGACGGGTGCTTGATCAATTATGAAGTTCATTAGCTCCTAGAATTGCAGAATGCCTAATATGTGCATAAGAGTGGTTATGTTCATCACTGATTCCCATTAACGTACAGATGAAATTGGAAGATACTGGCAATCTCGAGTTCGATATGTTTATTAGTGTATTGTAACACTTGATTTATTATTTTAGTGCTTACTAACTATTATCATTTTATAATTTGTTTATTTAATTTCATAGTCATTACTGAAGATTTCGAGATTGTCAATGTGTTATGAGATGCCTCCATATTAAGGTGAAATTGTTTTTTTCAACTTTTACGTTTAGATTTAAATGTAAACTTATTTATATGTTCACTTTATTTGCAGTTAAATGATGTCGTTTGGTGTTGATTGAGAGTAGTTTCAGTGTTGTTTGGGAGTTATTTTTATTCTATCATGAATTTTTTATTGTTATTTGGTGTTGTTTGCAAGAAAGTTTAATTGTTATGTATCAATACTATTTGTAGTCATTTTTTTTATACATGATGTTTCTTATTTTCAAGACTATTTGGGGTTGTTATGTAAAATATTAATGTTGTTTTGGATGCGTGTGTTCTCATGTCGGGCATGAGATTGAATTTTAAATTAGGTGACTCGGATGGTAGTTTTGAGTTCACCAATGGTCAGGAATGCATTGCAATAGTCCATGATAGGTACCCGAGGGTTACAACTGGGTTTCGGGGGCTTTTTAGGCTAAGTGTGAGTCATAGGAGGGCATAAGGATCATTTTGCAAGAGGGGGTTTACCCTAATCCGAATTTAGTAAATTAAATAGAAGTATTTAAGGAATGTGTATGGATGGGTCTTCTATCCATCCACCATAAGACGCTAGTGCTTATGAGAAAGTGAGAAAAGAGAAAAGAAAATAAGAAAAGGGGAAGAAAGGAAGAAAGGGGTTGGGAAGGAAGGCCACAATCTTTGGGGTATAAATCATCACAAAAAGAATAATTTTACAAGGAGAAACTTAGATTTTATCATCTTTAAGGCAAGTATTTACTTTCTTTTATAATCATTTTCAGTTACATTTATTCATGCAATCCTTGGTGTATAATATCATATGAAGAAACATAATTTTCTGGTTGGGAAACTATGATAATCCGGGTTTGAAAATATATGAATGATAGGAGATGAATCTAATGATGTTTTTAGAATGAATCTTACGCAAATCTATTAAGAAAGATAAGTTCTTAAATGAGTTTAGAAGAAGAAACCAAATCTTGAAACTAGGGTTTATTATCATATTGATTCTTGATTAAATTTGTATTTGGGCGATTGAAGATTTTTTTCGGGATAGTTCTTACGTAGAAAACTATAGAAATATGTTTGGGTATGAGTTAGGGTTCATGGATGGGAGTTTGGTGTAGTATTGAACCAACATAGATGGAGTTTGGGAGTTAAAACCCGTCCAAAGTTTATTCTGGTAGCCTAGCAAACCAAACCAGTTCGCTGGTGGAGAAAACCGGTTCGGTCCAGCCAGTGAACCGGATCGATTCTACTGGCCTGAAACTTTTGTTTCAGGTTGATTTTTTGGATATTTTGAAGATTGGTTGTGGAATTTTAGTTCTGAAGATGAGTTTAGGTCTCTAGAAATTTAATATGAGGGTTAGTAGGAGTTATAAGCTAACCGGGGATGGATTTTGTGTAAGGAAAATATACAAATACGTGAGTGAATTCTCACGGGTGGGAATCGAGAAATTGAGTTAGAATTTCGGGATGATTTGGCTAGTGCTTTGGATGATTATCATGTTTGGCAAAAGTGTATAATCGCTGAGTAAAATTATAATTAAGTGAATACGTAGATAAATCGGGAAATCGGATTAGACTTTGGGATTTGATAGGCTAGTGCTACGAGAGATGTTGCGTACATTAGTCGACTATATATATATATATATGTATCAAGTGTGACTGGTACATATATGTATATGTGTGATTGATTTTATGTGAACATACCTACTCTAATATGCTATCGTTAGAGGTTGTGCGTAGTGGGCTGTCTACCATGGCATTGACCTATAGGTTTTGGACTATTTCCCAGGTCGTAGTACTATTGCATGGCCATTATCAGTGCGTGAGGATATGTATTGGTTTTAAGTATGTTTGTGTGTGATGAGGTTTGGTTACGATCCACGAATGTATGTTTATGACCACCTTCATAATGTGTTTATGTTTTGGGGTCGGTGGTGAGATCTGACCCGGTGGCCTAAGAGTGGTATGTGACGTACATGGTGTCTAATAGCCTACTAGGGATGCATTCGGGAGGTCCCGCTAGGAGGACGCTATGTATAAATGTATAAGGAGTGATATATGAATATGTGCTTGTATGCTTAAATGAATAAAAATTTATAGTTAATGTATGGTTATATAGCCAATGTAGTGATAAATACATTAAGAAACCCTAAGATGTAGCTTATGCATTAGCTACGTAACGCATAGTATGTGGCTTCGTATAGGCGGTATGATGGGCTAGGTGTTTAGCAGATTAAGGTATGGTAAGGTTGGTTAGACTAATGAGGCGGGGTAGCATAACTATGTGAATAAAATAAGTACGTCAGGTGTGCACTTTAGATGAGGGGTGATGATAATCTCTTGTGAGTTCGACACTAAGTTAACATGAATCTTTCATACAGATTTATTATTATTACATTTAAATACTTTCAACTATTTTTCAAATGTTTTAGGTGCGACCCGTATCAAATATATTTTTAAAACCTTTTAGATGCTCAGTCACAGGGTCACCAATGATATCCATTCCATTCGAATCACCTGTGGATGCATACAGGACTTGATCAGACGCTTCTCTTTATTCGATCTAGATAGGAATCTATTGCAGTATTTTCTCTTTGGGCATATTAACTGCAGATGGACAGTTTCATTATCTGACCTATATTTACATTGCTCCGTTTTAACATTTTGCTTATTATATTCTGAAGACTGAGGATTTATTTAGTTTATTTATATATGCGATCAGTATTCGTGGTGTTTTAGTGACTGTGGATGTTTATGTTTATATATTGTATGATTCAATTATGCATGTTAACAAGATTTAAAAATTGACACCGTACTTAATAGGTTATTAGTAATTTATTAGTTTTCGACAGTGATGCTAAGAATGAAATCTAAATGATTCTCGTTTAATATAATAAAGGTCTGATCAATTGGTATTAGACTAGGTAGGATGTCACAGATGGTAACAGAGCATTAGGTTCTAGCATTTCTAGGATCTGTGTGACTTCCTTATGTTTTAAGAGTAGCGTTCTTTGATATAGAGCCCTATGACTAGGATTGTTTCATTCTTATTTGTGCATTTACATTTTTTTGGCTACATTGTTATATTTTATCTATGATCTCATACAATTAGTTTCAGATGCCAAATAGGAGAGGACAACCGAGGAGGGGCCCTGCCAGAGAGTCTCAGTCGGAGCCACAGGCCACTCAGATAACTGTGACAGCTGCAGAGGTTGCCACTATTATTGCATAAGCGGTTAACATTATGATGACTGCCATGGTGTAATAATTTCCCCTTCCATAGCCATAAAAACTAGTGGCACCCGTCGTTCACGCGCACCTAGTGCCATCTTTATGAGAGAGATTCAGATAGGCCTTTCAGAAAGCCACTCGCTAAAGTTTGAGAGGAACGCGAATGTGGTTGCCGCCAAACAATAGAAGAAAGACATATAGAGGAATCTACATATTATTGAGTGAAGCGACACTCAAAAACGGATATTGTTTAGCATTAAATTAGTGGGATTGGTTTTGTAGTGGTGGGAGTCTGTGACCATTTTTTAAGAGAGAAACACTATGACTATTCAGGAGTTTTGGGTGCGATTTAATCACAAGTTCTCCCCATCATCCATCCAGACTAAGATGAGGAGGAAGTTTTGGATCTTGCACAGAAGGGTTAGACAGTGGACGATTAATAGGAGGAATTCACCCACCTGGCGAACATTATGTCAAATGAGATGGTTACTGATGAGAATAAGGTGATGAGGTTTATGGATGGGCTTACCTAGAGGATTCAGCAGCATCTGTTGGGTAATACGACATTGAGGACTTATGTTGATGTCGTCAATTCTGCACTTTTAGACTTCCAAGATCATTGCTACCACCTGAAGGGAGCGAGAGTTGGGGAGTCTAGCCAGCAGGTCAAGACCAGAGGTAGAAGTTCCAGCGGGGCACCACAACATCAGGGTAAGCAGCATGAGCGAGATTCTCAATAGGGTATCCAACTAAGAATTTTAGATCGGGAGGGTTCCAACCTGGAGACAGTGGGTTCAGACAGGGCCAACAACGTGTTCCTCAGGGCCAACATGTCTAAGGGAACAATAGGGGTGGCCATCATGTCCAGAGACTAGGACAGACTCAATAGGTCCAGTAGGTACAAAGATAGGAAGACTTTACGAGTATGTGCTTCGTATGTGGAGAGCAGGGCCACATACGACGAGCTGTCCCTAATCGATCTAGAGTACAACAATAGGGTTCCCATCAGGGGCCATTGATACCATTATTTCCAGATCCACCAGCAGTTCCAACAGTCCCATAGTAGTAAGAATAATTATAGTATGGACGTGTGTACAACGTCTATAACGTTGTAGTTCTACAGGCACCGCCAGCCGTTGAGGGTATGTTTCCTATCTATGAGTGTATGGGTCGGGTCTTATTTGACACAGGGGCATCACATTCATTTATTGCTACTATATTTGCACGAGCGACATGTTTATTAGATACAACTGATAGTATTATTATGTGGTTTGACTCATTATTAGGTAGTGGGGCCCTCATCCATTCCATTTGTAAGGGAGTGAGGGTGGATATATGGAGAATGTGCTTGGATGCCGATTTACTTGTGTTGGATATGATAGAGTACGACATCATTCTTGATATGGACTGGTTAAGAGGTTATAGAGCAATGGTGGACTGTTTGAGTAAGACTATCACATTCTCCATACTAGTAGAGGAAATGTTTTTAGTGGTTATGCCTCATCCTGATTGAGGGTTGAGCACACATCCTTATTATGTTGAGAATGAGACCTCAAAGGGAGTTGTCATCCCGTTAGATTTTATCCCCATAGTGAGGGAATTTTCTAATTTTTTTCACGAGATATCGGGTTTACCGTTAAGCCGAGAAAATGAGTTCGTTATTGAATTAGTGTTAGGAACTAGGCCGACAACATGCGCACCTTATCACATAGCTCCAGTGGAAATGTGAGAGTCGAGGGATCAGATTCAGCAGCTCTTGGAGCAGAGCTTTATTTACGGGAGTACATCATCGTGGGGTCCTCCCATATTGTTTGTGAAGAAGAAGTATGGGTCGCTGATACTGTGTATTGACTATAGAGAGTTAAAAAAGTTAATAATCCAAAATAAATATCCGTTGTCATGTATCAATGACCTATTCAAACAACTGAGAGAAGAAGCATACTTCTCAAACATTGACTTGAGGTCTGGGTATCATCAACTACGTATCAGGGAACTGGTTATTCCTAAGACTACATTCCTAATGAGGTATGGGTCGTATGAGTTATAGGATATACTGTTTGGGATAACCAATGCACCAACAGTATTTATGGATCCTATGAATAGGGTGTTTAGAGACTTCTTAGATCATTTTATTATTGTCTTCATAAATGTCATTTCAGTCTATTATCAGACAGAGGGCGAGCACACAGAGCACTTGCGTATAGTTCTTTATATTTTATAGGAACATCAGTCGTACGTCAAGTTCAATAAATGCAGATTCTGGTTATGAGAGGTGAAGTTCTTGGGCCACATTATATCAGACAGGGGTATTTCAGTGGACCCAAGTAAGATAGAAGCAGTAAGGAAGTGGGGTCAGTCCATAACACCGACGGAGGTTTGTAGATTTCTGGGTTTAGCTGGCTATCATCACCATTTCATAAAGGGATTCTCTAAGATTGTGGGTCCATTGACAAACCTAACTCATAAGGGGGTGCCAATTGTTTGGTATGATGAGTGCTAGTTAGCTTTTAATGAGTTGAAAGACAAATTAACTTATTCACTAGTGCTCACACTACCTAGGGGAGTAATGGAATACTTTGTTTTTACAGATGCATCCTTACAAGGGCTTGGACGAGTGTTATAAGAGGAGGATCGAGCTATAGAATATGATTTCTGCAAGCTTAAGACCCACGAGAGGAACTACCCCACACATGATTTGAAGCTTGTAGTTGTCATTTTTGCCTTGAGGATTGGAGGCACTATCTACTGGGGGAGAAGTTCAGTATATTCACGGACCACAAGTCACTACAATATTTTTTTCACACTGAAGGATATTAACATGAGGTAGTGTAGGTAAATCAAATTCATGAAATACTACCATTTTTACATCCAGTGTCACCTGAGGAATGCAAATGTGGTGGAAGACGCATTTATCTAAAGGCCTATGGAGGAGTTTGCGGAGGTTTTGAATGCAAAGTGAGGTGAGATTAAGCAGGAGGATACAGTGGTCAGGGCTTGTATGGTGGTTTTGAGTATCACACCCGAGATCATTATGAGGGTTGTGAAGGCATAAGCATGGAATCCATTTTTTCAGAATAAGGTGTGCCATTTATCACTCGAATGACCAGAGTCTTACTCAGTCAGTTTAGAGTGAGGCTTATGCTTTAACGGGAGGATGATAGTCCCAAAGGATGGAGACTTATCATATACGGGGATGACAGGGCCTCGCGAGTCATGATTTTCCGTACATCACGAAGGGCATAAGATGTAACAGGATATGAGGAGGCAATATTGGTAGGACGATATATAGTAGGACATTGTTGAGTTTATCTCTAGGTGCACCACTTGTCAGTTGGTGAAGGTAGGCCATCTGGGATTTTACAACCACTTGAGATTACATCATGGAAATGGGAGTGAATTTTCGAGGACTTTATCCATAATTCAATTTGGTTCATTTTGGATCGTCTGACCAAGTTAGTCCACTTCCTGTAAGTTCGAACAGACTATACAATGGGGCAGTATGCCCAGCTCTTTATAGCGGCGATAGTGAAATTACATGGGATGCCTATTAACATTGTGTCCGACCACAGTAAGATCTTTGTGTCCCATTCCTGATAAAGTTTTCAGGAGTCTTTGGAAAATGAGTTGCGATTGAGTACAATATATCACCTTTAGGCAGATAGACAGACTGAGCGAGTGAATCAGATGTCTAAGGATATGCTGAGTATGCACATACTAGATTTCAGGGGAGGTTGAGAGCAGTACCTGCTAATGGTAAAGTTCGCCTATAATTACTCACATCAGTTCACTATAGGCATGAAATATTTTGAATCATTTTATAGTAGGACCTTATCGTACATTCGATTGTTGGTTAAGATAGGGTACACCAAGTTGTGATTAGGCATAAATTTTTCATATTTATCCTCGTAATTTAGAGTTTTTTATTACCCCGTGCGGTGTAATTTGAGTTAATTTATCTCATATCCCTTCTACTTCCATCTTCTATCTAGTGCATCGATTTTTGTGTATTTCTCATACAATTTTCCGGTATTTTATGCAAGTGAAGAAAAGAGAAAACTCAAAATCAAGAAAGAAGGAAAAGAATAAAGGTAAAGGGGTAAAAGAGTAATTTTACATTTCGAATTCAGACACAGAACCTAAAAGAATTAAAAAACCTTGAGTCCATAATTTCGTAGGAAGAAACGACATCCAAATTCGAGTCCCGGTTGCAAAGTTTTGAAACTTTAAAGTTGAGAAGAAATCAAAGAGAAGGGAAGAAAAAAATCCAGAGAACCGAACCGATGGAAGTGTAGTAGAACCGGTTCCCCTCACTGGAAAAGGCAAACTGAACCAATGGAAAAATAAGGGGACCGGTTCGATAAGCTATTAAGGCCAAATTGAACCGATGATCAAGACTCAGAACCAGTTCGGCATACTAGAATAATTGAACCGGTTCTCCCAGTAAAGAGCGAAATTTTTGAATCGCTTCGGCATGATGAAATATGCTTATTTTATTCCTTAAAATTAGAGTTGTGCATGGTGCAAATACTATAAAAATGTGAGATATATTCTATTGTAACACTAGACATTAGGGAGTGAGTTTTTACATGGTTTTGAGAGATTCTTGATGGCCAGATGTAATGACCCCACTTTTATATAGTTTGTTTTTACACTCTTGTGTTACCTATTATCTTATAAATGTTTTATTATTAGATATGTGGTATTATTGGCTATCAATATAACAAACCCCATTTTTAATTACGAAGAATCAACTGTAAATTGGATCAAATCGAAGTCTTATGACATATCTTAAGGCAAATAATAAGTTTTGGGGTAGAAAATATAATTTTATGAAACTGTAAGGACTAAAATAAAAATATAAAATGGGTCATTTTATAAATAAAATATTTTCAAGGACCTCTAAGAATATTCAAAATATATAGCGTGAAATTACCAAAATACCCTTCATGTGTGAAATGACCCTTATACCCTTATCACATTTCCACCACGTGCTGGTCACTTCCACCTTCCACATGTCATCTGTAGAGAGAGCTAAAACACTTTTCATCATTTGGTGATATTAACACTGCAAGACCACTCCGGATCACGACACCTCGGTGTTGAATCACCAATCCAAAAAGCCTAGTCATTAGACACGTATCAACACCGTAATACTTTTGAAAACCTATAAATAGGGCTCACACCAATTCCTTGAGAATTATAGTAAGAAAGAGTGATAGAAAGCTTGGGAAATATCTTAAGAAGGAGTTCTATAATTTCTAAGAAAGAATTCATTTCGTAAATATGATTTTATTAAAATGTTATAATGTATTTTTATAGTTTTAATTTTGTGTTTTATAGCTTTACTTAGTAGTTATGCTGGTAAAATACACTAAGGACTTCACTAATCAAATCTTAAAGTTTAGAAGAAATCCAAGTTGATTTTATTTTCATGTAAACTTGTTTGAAATTGTATATACGCTTTTAAAAATGATTTTTAAAAGTAATTGATCGTTATTATGGAATCCCATTTAAGTAATTCCAAAGTCAGGCCCGGTGAAATTCTGTCTAGACGAGATGGTATTTAAGTGGTGCCCCTGTGACCCTCCATATCTACTGGGAATGAATCCATAAATGTTCTTTCTAGAGGAGATGGTATTTAAGCGGTGCCCCTGTGACCCTCCATCTCTACTGGGAACCGACTGATTAGGAAGAACTATGAATTGAATCCTTTAATTACGATCAATAAGTTTTAAAAGTTAAGAAAATGGTTTTTAGTAATCCTTTGAAACAAATTACTATTAAAATACAATATGTAGACTGGACCTTGTTTAGAACATATACTTAAACCTTTATCGTATTTGTTAGATTAACGTGCGATCGAAGACTCGTTATCTATAATTTCGACCTCTATTTTAGGTGAGTACTCTATGCAATTTCTTGCGAATTTTGATTATATTATATTATGCAAACTATGTATATTTTGTGAAATGCTTTTATTCTCAAAATGCATCTGATACCGATGATTCCGTCGTTTGTTATATGTTTATATCTCTCCATATAAACATCTGATTTGAATTCTAAAATTATTGATTCGGTCTATGGAAACTCTCTTACTATGTTGGCCTTGACTACCGGGTGGAAATATTTGGGTGGTACCTTCCCAGCTGGTTTATCGCTGGTGTGACCTAAACAAGACGTTGTTCCAGAAATCATGATTATCTATCTGTGATGTTATCGGGTGGAAACATTTGGTAACACTATCTGTCTGGGTATTAGAGTGTACATGGCCACTAAAACTGAATAATTGACATATGCTCAATTGTTTTAACTGCTCTGTTCTGAACTGTTTATTCAGAATATATATACTGTCATCTACTTTATATATATATATATATATATATATATTACGTGAAATTCCTATCTTTATGTATATACTTTATGTTCTAAATTGAATAGGTATCAATTTTTTGAAAAACCCTGGAATGTCTGGAGATTGAATCTCATTCGACTTTTAGCTGACGTTGTATAAATAACCATTTTTCAGGAAATAATTAAGTTCTTGGATTGAACGAAAAAGGACTATGTTGAAGATTTAGCTTTTAAAGCTCTTTTTGTTACCTTAAGTAGAAGTTTGTTTAATTAGATAGAGCATGTTTAGCTCTTTGTGTCAAGTTGTAACTCGTTGATATTTTAATACAAATGAAGTTCCCTTTAGAAAGCTCTGATGATGTAATTCCTTCACTTTCAGTATTTTACGATTCATTACCATGTGATTATACTTCCGCTACATATATTTTAAAACAAAAATTTTAAGGCCAGAATATTGGATGCCTTGGTGGCATGTCAAGACACTCGTTCCCTACTATTTTCGGGTCGGGGTCGTGACACCAGAACCCTAGGATTAACATTGTTCAACAATTATTCATCTTTTAGCATATAATTCAAAATTTTTTATTCAATACAAGTATAGTTTCTTTATTGCTTTCAATTTCTCTCATTTTTTCTCTTATGATTCAGTATTTCTTAGTTAGAAGTCTTTTTCACATGTTTAATTGCACCTTTCACGTAAGAATGATTTCATGCAACGTAGTTATCATGATTAGTTGTACTTTTACCATGTCAGGCTATATTTCTAGGGGGTTGGGGTACATGAACCCAACCTAGGTAATAATACGGATTTAACTGTGAATAATAACTAATCCTTCATTCAAAGGTTTGAAATTTATCGAGATAAAGGTTGTAGGTCTTTTAATTCCGTCTGGCCTAGGTAACCGGAATAATTAAGGGTGCAATTGGATTCTTGATAATTACTTATCCTAGTAAAATACACTTTTTTATTTCATACTGTGCGGAGTAAAGTCCTCATATATCGAATGCTTAGAAAGTATTTGATGTCTCTTAGAATGGAGAATTAGATTTTTGAAGCTTTTATGTTCTATGTAATTACCGACGGTTTGGGGGAGTGTATCCTGACTATATTATCTCCCATATATTTAAAGTTTCAGTTAGTTCATCTTGCATACATGGTTTAGTTATTACTTTAATTCAAGTTTCATTAGTAGAGAGATAAAGTCACAAAACATTATCTTTTCCTTTCTTATTCTGAGTTATTCGTAGGGTTAATCGTTCTTCCTATTTGTCGTCACGAGCATTCGTCCTATTCCCTGAGTTCGACACCCGGTTTATCGGATTTATACTTGAGCGACTGGCTTACACTTGAGTCGCTAGAAACATGCACTTGAAACACTTTTAAAGTCGCGTCAAGTTTTTGGCGCCATTGTCGGGGAGTATGTAGACTTTAGGTCAGGCCGATTTAATTTAAAGTGTTGACTCTAATTATTAAAAAGCCAAAAAAATCATAAAATCGAAAAGTAAAAAGCAAAAAAAAAAATAGCATCTATCAAGTCCTTTCATGCAAAATCCGCAACAAACTCCTCAAGCCACTCCTACTCGCATTCATGAGAATCCAATAGTAGAGTACGACCCCGATAGTCCACACACTCCTAACGCTCTGCAATTTTAGGTTCAACCTCCTACACCACCTAACTACATCACGAGTCACAATTATAGGGCGTCGAGTGAGGAATTCTAGTCAATTGGAGAGAGAGCGATGGCATATAATGCTAGTTTTTGTACAGGTGAAGGTGAGATGTCGTATCATCCCACGACAGATATCTTATATCCCGAGCAAACCATCACTCCAGGATGAATTATACTTCAGTACAATGCGGGACAATTTCCCTTTCACAATGGGATGATCCAGATTCTTCCCACATTTCACGACATGGATTTGGAAAATCATTACCTCCATATTCGTGAGTTCGAAGAAGCATGCGATACGTTTAGCAATTAAGCTTACAGTCAAGACATCGTTCGCCTAAATTTTTTTTCTATATATTTAAAGGATAAAGCTAAGACCTGGCTATGGTCTTTATCACCGAACTCAATTGGATCGTGAAGAGATATGTAATCTAAGTTTCTTCTGAAATTATTCCCCCAACATCGAACGAACTCCATTGAAGCTCAAATTCAAACGTTTAAACAACCAGAGAAAATGAACAATTTGATCGATGTTGGGAGCATTTACAAGAGTTAGTTAACACTTGCCGACATCATGGTTTTGAGTAATATCGTCTCATATCTTTCTTCCAACAAGGGCTAAGCATAGCTTCTAAACAACTCGTTGAGACAATGCGTGAGGGATAATTTTTTGGGTTAAACGAGAATAAGGCAGAGTCCCGCCTTAGGTATGCCTCCGAGACTACCCAAGATTGGGACACATTCGATCCTGATGCCCAAACCCGAGCTCAATAAACTCCCGCAACTCCTTCTGTGTTCGAACTTTATCATGTGGACAAAGAAGACGAGATGCAACTTTAGTTAAACCAACTTGCTAAAAAAGTGGATGACATGGTCGACTAATGGGCAAGAGAAACAATCGGATCCACCTGAGCAATGAAAGATAATGTGTGTGCTATTTGTCAAGCAGGCCGTTAAACATAGGAATGCCCTACCATACTCGCCTACAAAGTTATGCTTCAAGAGCAAGTGGGAGTGATAGGAGATTTTAAGGATAATTTTAATTCCCCTTATAGGAATTCTTACAACCCTTTGTGGAGGAACCATCCTGATTTTAACCATGGGCAACAACATGCTGTGTTGAATCCTCATTCACACGTTGCCCCTCCTCCACCACTGCCCTCGCATTTTCAACAAACTCCATATATGTAAGCACAATCTCCCGCTCCGTATATCACCCCACTGAGGGAAAATTTCAAGGATACGATAAATCAATTCATACAATCTCAACATGCAACCAATGCTCAAAATGCTCGAATGTTTGCCAAAATGCATGCAAACATTTCAAAGTTACACTCATCTTTGAGTATCCAAGAAAAGGGTAAATTTTCGGCCCAAGGCCAAAGACCTCCCCAAGGTCAACCTAGTGCGAGCTCTACTTCCAACACTAATCAAGAGCAATGTAGCGCGGTAGACACTCTACATAGTGGAAGATTAGTTGACTTGTCACCTCCTCCACACAACGAGCAAAATGACAAGGATATTTCACCCGACATGAAAGAGGCCGAAGATATCCCCTTGCAAAGGAGTGGTAATGATGACACAGTCAGGCCCGAGGTGGTTGTGAAACCTCCCATTGTTACCATATACCCCCGACGGTTAGCATCTTATTCCAATGATACCTCTCGTGATGATGTTTTAGACGTTCTTAAGCAAGTAAATATTAATTTAGCCTTTTTCGAAACCATAAAGTAAATTCCCACGTATGCTAAGTTTCTTAAACACTTACTCACGGTGAAACGCACGCTAAAGGTAAAGAAAAATGTGTTTTTAACATAAAACGTCAGTTCCGTACTGTTAAGAAACCTTCCACCAAAATTTAAAGATCCAGGTGCATCGACCATTTCGTGCATCATGGGGAAGAATCGAATTGAGAGAGCGCTAATAGATTTAGGGGAGAGTGTTAACATTCTTCCCTATTCCATCTATAAGCAATTAGACTTGGGGGACCTTAAGCCCACAATGACGATTGATCGAGTGCGAAATGCGCGCGCGTGTAAGGTGCGTGGTCATTGTTTTCATTTCGCCTACTCAATACAAACAAACCTAAGTTACGACTACATTTGCGAGGCAAGCACATCGGAAAGTCGGGTATCGAAAAATTCACAGGGACGAGATGCTAGAATTTATATGATTTAGTACACCGAAATAAAAGTGCAAAAGGTGATTACAAAATAAAAAGGAAAAGATGCATGAAAGGGAAATATTAATCTAGGCGAGTGTATTGAAACTAGATTAACAAAGCGGTAAAAACTATAGGTTGCGTCGAATATCCCTCACCCGAGTTAATTTGTATAAAATGGATACATGGGTCGACGAGTTATTTAGAATGCATCTCGTTTCGACATTTAATTAAATCAAGGGTTGTCACGCCCCTAAATCTGCATAAAAGCCTAATAAGATTTTGGCGTCAACAAATATCCCGAAATTGCGCACGAAAGGTCGTAAGCACGGGACATACATGATATGCCCCATCAAATCTCCTAGGCGCAATAACTAGGACAACGCACCCGAAATAGACCCGTAAACATCATCACCAAAGCAAAGTAATGCGTCAACTCGAGTGAGTTCCATTCAAACACAACCTAATTTAAATTAGCTAAAAAGCATGGTAAAAACGCGGTAAATGGAAAGCGGTAAATAAACGCGATAAATGTACCTAGAAAGCAAGTAAATCAAAGCATGTAAACTAATTAACAAAGCATGTAAATTACACTAAAAATCAAGAATGAAGTAAGTACAAACTATATTAATGGATATGGAAGTTGGTAGCACAAATTACAAGCCCAAATGGGTGTTAATCCAAGAAGAAATGAAGAAATGAGCTCTCAAACCTCCAAAACCCTAACCTATCCTACCTAAAATGAATTATTTGATTTTTAAACAAAAATGTTTTATATAGTAAGTGCGAAAAGAAATAGAAAAGAAAAGAGAAAAGGAAATAAAAGGTAAAATATCTCCTGGAAACAGGGGATCGATCGATCGAAGCCCTGGGCTCGATCGATCGATGCTAAAATATCATGCCCACTGTCTCCACACGATGGTTGAAAACTGAGGGATCGATCGATCGAGCCCTTTGGTCGATCAATCGATCAAGAAGGGGTGACCCAAAGCATCCTACTGCATTCCTTTTCCTCCTCTTCTCCTCCTCTCTTGGTTTCATCATTTTTCCTTCCGCTAAAAATCCCGTAACTTCTTCGTTCTGAATCGGAATCGTGCACCGTTTGCGGCCACGCGAAGCTTGAGAGGAGGGATACAACTTCCATGTGGATGTTAGGCCATGTGACCAATCTGTGAAATGACTAAATTCCTCTTGAACATGCGATCGCGTACGAAAATCGAGCGGAATGCGTCCGAACTTCACACTTAGCATCCAAATACCTATAAAAGCTCAATTAACCCCTACAAAACATGTTAACGTAGAAATCCGAGGTTGTCTGGTTAACGAGAATAAATATAGGGAATAAGATACCCGTGGGGGCTAAAATGCGTAGGTTCGAGGGATAAATACGCAATATTTGCATCGTATCACACCCCCTAACTTACACATTGCTAGTCCTTAGCAATGAAATGGGATGCAACAAGAACTACAAGCAAACCAAAAGCAGGAGATAGTACAAAAGTATGGTATAAAAGCAAAAGGCCAGTTTCGGAGGCGATTCGTTTGCATTTAGCATATGCAATAAGCCGTTAAACCCCCAGGTTACCCTGGTAGACGAGTGTCGTCTCGTGAGGGTTTTCAAGGATGACAACCACAAACATCAATTGGTTTGCTCAAAATATGCCAAACCCAACATGCGACAAGCCCAACAATAGCGAACAAGATTTTATACACATTATTAGCACATTGAGCTGATTCAAACAAAAGTCCGAATCATTAACATTATAGAATGAACCTCATAAAATTGAAACTTTAAAATGTGGGAGGGGAGTGAGCACATGCAAAGTTTGATTTGGCGAAAAAATTATGTAAATCGGATACTAAATTAATGCAATCATATATTCAATTCTCACGGGCATTACACTCATCAAGTGAATTCACTCGAAACAGGGAGGCAACACACGAAACATGCAGGAATAAAGAGTAAATATAAATGGAAACTAGGCCGCACACATGTCACAAATGAAGAACGCTATATATAAACTGAAAAACTGTAATCTCAATGAAAGGATACCGCACACTAAAAGAGGCGAAATGCATTTTCACAGATTATCAAAACTATTTCAACTTTTAAATTACATCAACCTAAGATCACATAGGACTTGTATAGGGTTGTAATGTAGGTTAGGCTAGGGTACGAAATGAAGGAATGTATATACGGATTCAAAGTGTTCGAAATGAAAACTCGGGATAATGGAAAAATGCGGGCAATATTGGAAAACAAGTTCCAAAACGGCATTGAATATATCAGCGGGGAGAGTAATCAAAGCTTATTGAACTATATACACAATATTTACAACTTTCTCTTTCTTTTTATTTTCTTCTTTTTCTCACTTTTTTCTTTTCTTTTATTTTCTTTTGCTTTTTGCTTTATCTTTTTCTTCACTTTTTTCACTACTTTTCTTTTCTTTTCTTATCACACTCTCATATGCCTAAATTGCAACCGACATCACAACAACGTCATTCAATCCCAAGTATCATTCCAAACAAAGGTGTGGAAAGTAATATGTATGGTTTATAACTCCAATTTGGAGTTGGTTATGGGATTGGGGTTATGAAACGAAAGGCTATATTTAGGCTCAAAGGGGTTAATGAGGGTAAACATATAAGGTGAGGTCAATGCTAATATGGGTGATATAACAAAGAATGCCTATGATCATTTCCAAAAGTTTACGCAATTCTCGGGTCAAAACAATATATGAAAATCATGATCAAGTAACACATTTTAAGTATGAACTCAATTAGTAAACGATCAAATGAAAGAATATAGAGATTACCAACGAATTCAACGTTTTCAATGAGAAAAGAATAGTGTATACACTCACAAACGACAAAAGGTACACAACTTACTCGGTGTAAGTATATACAATGCAACAAAAGATTACCGAGTTATAAAAATCTTAAACCCAATCAATTGAACAATAAAAGTGCATGTGCTCATGGGATTAAAGTTTAATTCATGAAGTTATTCATAATATCAATAATCAAGACTAAAGTATAATAACTTCTAAAATCGAGAACATGAATCATTGGGTTGTCTATTGGATCGGTCAATTATTGAAATTTATCATCGGAAACAAAGGCAAAATGCCCAAAAAAAGAGAAAAAAGAATGATTTTTTTTTTGAATTTTTTGAATTTTTGTAAGAAAAGCAAACTAAGTAACTAACATGTGAGCAAAAACATGAACACTACCAATGAATGGATATAATATCTCACACCCCCTAACTTAAAACCTGACATTGTCCTCAATGTTAATTAAGAGCCAAGTTTAAGAAGGAAAATTACGATATTACCCAAAATGGAGCGATCTCCATAAAGTTCGAGTCCGATGATTCTACAAAACAAATTAGTACCGAGCATAGCAAAAACAAATAACAAAAAGTTAACTAATTACACTAGACTAAAATAAAAAGAAAGAAAGAATGAAAATCTAACAATATACAACCTACTATTTAGGCTTCACACTAACTATACACTAGAAGTCTAAAGAATTGAGGGTCCACCGTGAAAACGATTTGACTTTGGAGGATAACCGGTGTACCCGCACATACAAGCATGCCCTCCGAAAAATATGAATTCTGTTTGAACAACGGAAGGCATGTGTAAGGCGAAAGAAATGAACCATCGCCAATTAAAAATTTTGGAGGGACGATGGGGTGTTTGGATTAAACGGGTGACAAAAACATGTGGGGACCGAGAAAAGCCGAATACCCTCCCAAGGATTTTGAAATTGGAATGGGAGGCGGCGCACACGAAGGCACTGATGCGATCATGGAGGGCGACTCAAGAAAGTACTCCTCATCGGCAAAAAGGTTTAAAACATCAAAGTTTAAAACCCAATCATCGGGTACTTGAGATGGTGTGATAATAGAGGATGAAAATGGGGATGAAAGAAATTCAAACTCATGCGATGAATCATCATCGCATGACGATTGAGTTTCGAAGGAAATAATATCATTTTCAATGAAATGTTCTTCTTTGGGGGCCAAAGAAGAAATCATTTCATTGAAAATAGATATTACGTCATTTTCATCCTCACTTTCAGTATCTATTATGCAATGTGCAAAGTCTAGAATGGTTTGTTCCAAAGTAGGCAAAAATATCTCATTTGGTTCAAAACATTCCTCGATTTCGAAAGTCTCGAAAGCAAAATCGTCGTCGGACTCAAATAATAAATCCAATTCATGTTCCCACAAACGATTTTCTTCCCGATAACGATTTTCAATTTTATCATTCTCATACATACGCAAGCTCTCACCAAATGTCATAGGTCGAGGTGCGGATGCATGAAAATGGGAACTTTGAAAATTACCATCGGACTTAAACGAAAACTCATTATTATAGGAATTTTGAAAACTATTCGAATTCATTTCAAAATTCCTATTATAAGGAGGTAAAGGACCAAAATCATTGTCATAATCATCAAAATTCCAATAACCCAAATTTTTACTTTCGTTATACTCGCCCAAAGTCATATTTGAATTTGTTATACTTTGGGATTCTAAGTATTCACCGAAAGTCATAGGTTTGCGAGAATTTTGAGAATTATAACAATGATTACCGAAAGAATTGGAATAAGACAAGCTTACCCCAAAAATGGCTCGAAATGGAGAATTCCATAAAGATATGCGCGGGCGAGAAATTCGAGCGTTTCTAAGTGCTCAAATGTGGAAGTCTTGTAAAAACATTAGCAAATAATACAAATAGACAGAAAATACTATGAAATACTAAATCAAATAGAGTCTAAAACAAACAGGTCCCCGACAACGGTGCCATTTTGATCGAGTGCAAGATGCACGCGCGTGTAAGGTGCGGGATCGTTGTTTACGTTTTGCCTACTCAATACAAACAAACCTAAGTTACGACTACACTTGCGAGGCAAACACAGTGGTAAGTCAGGTATCGAAAATCCACAAGGACGAGATGCTAGAATTTATATGATTTAGTACTCCGAAATAAAAGTACAAAAGGTGATTACAAACTAAAAAGGAAAAGATGCATGAAAGGGAAATATTAATCTAGGCGAGTGTATTGAAACTAGATTAACAAAGCGGTAAAAACTATAGGTTGCGTCGAATATCCCTCACCCGAGTTAATTTGTATCAAATGGATACATGGGTCAACGAGTTATTTAGAATGCGTCTCGTTTTGACAGTTAATTAAATCAAGTGTTGTCACGCCCCTAAATCCGCATAAAAGCCTAATAAGATTTTAATGTCAACAAATATCCCGATTATTGCGCACGAAAGGTCGTAACCACAAGACATACATGATATGCCCCGTCAAATCTCCTAGGCGTAATAACTAGGACAACGCACCCGAAATAGACCCGAAAACACCATCACCAAAGCAAAGTAACGCGTAAACTCGAGTGAGATCCATTCAAACACAACCTAATTTAAATTAGCTAGAAAGCAGGGTAAAAACGCGGTAAATGGAAAGCGGTAAATTAACACGGTAAATCTACCTAGAAAGAAAGTAAATCAAAGCATGTAAACTAATTAACAAAGCCTGTAAATTACAGTAAAAAGCAAGAATGAAGTAAATATAAACTATATTAATGGAGATGGAAGTTGGTAGCACAAATTACAAGCCCTAATGGGTGTCAATCCAAGAAGAAATGAAGAAATGAGCTCTCAAACCTCCAAAACCCTAACCTATCCTACCTAAAACGAATTATTTGATATTTACAACAAAAATGCTTTATATAGTAAGTGGGAAAAGAAATAGAAAAGAAAAGATAAAAGGAAATAAAAGGCAAAATATCTCCTGGAAACAGGGGATAGATCGATCGAAGCCCTGGGCTCGATCGATCGATGCTAAAATATCATGCCCACTGTCTCCCCACGATGGCTAAAAACTGAGGGATCGATCGATCGACCCCTTTGGTAGATCGATCGATTAAGAAGGGGTGAGTCAAGGCAGCCTACTGCCTTCCTTTTCTTCCTCTTCTCCTTCTCTCTTGGTTTAATCATTTTTTCCTTCAGCTAAAAATCCCGTAACTTCTTCGTTCTGAATCAGAATTGGGCACCATTCACGGCCACGCAAAGCTTGCGAGGAGGGATACAACTTTCTTGTAGATGTTGGGCCAGGTTCCCACTATGTGAAATGACTAAATTTCCCTTGAACGTGCGATCGCGTACAAAAATCGAGCAGAATGCGTTCGAACTTCACACTTAACATCCAAATACCTATAAAAGCTCAATTAACCCCTGCAAAACATGTTAACATAGAAATCCGAGGTTGTCTGGTTAACGAGCATAAATATAGGGAATAAGATACCCGAGGGGGCTAAAATGTGTAGGTTCGAGGGATGAAATACGCAATATTTACGTCGTATCAATGACCCTCTAACTCGCAGATCATTCAGTAAAGATACCTCAGGGGGTTATTGAGGACGTGATTGTTCAAGTTGAAACTTTCTACTTCCCGATGGATTTTTTCATTTGGGAGGAGGGTCCCTCAGCTTTACCGAGTAATCTTGTTCCCATCATCCTTGGCTGCCCATTTTTAGACTATGGCTAATGCACTTATTAATACACGTAATGGGAAAATGTAATTCACGTTCAGGAACTTGACTCTTGAAATAAATATCTTCAATATTACCAAGCTCGAGAGTGATGAGGGAAGATCACGAGAGACAGATGTTATAGAAGAGACAGTACACGAGCACGAGAGGAATCACACGAGAGAGCCATTAGGCTTATACCGTATTACATCAAGTGAGAGAGGTTCAAGAAGACGTCTTTAGTGATTGATGTGGAGAGTGAGAAAGGTCACATATTTGAGTGCGCGAGAGAGAATTTGGATATTGAGCGAGTGAGAGAGGACTTAGAAAGTAATCAAGAGATAGTGGTAGGAGATATGAGCTCAGAAGATTATGAAAAAAAAGTCGGGCCAGTGGATGAGAGCCTCCATTTCAAAGTCCAATCACTATTGGACTCATGTAGTCACGTCCAAGAGAGCGAAGGGAAAGATAGGATAGATGAGGTCCTTCTTCGTGACCATCCATCCGTGCCACTTAAGTCCTCAGATGCGATCGAGGAAAGGACTCGAGTCTCGTCTTATTTAGATCCCGACCCGTGCATTCCTAAAGTTAAGGGAGATCTAGGTTTAGCGCGTCCCTTCGATTTCGACCGAGATGTTCTCTCCAGGTTGGGATAATTACTGCAATTCGATTGGGTGCCAAGAAGATCTCACTCACTTCAGTCATCACGAGCCTCAAGATGTCCCCCTTATCTACGGTATTGGTCCTAGCTTGTTCCGACTATTGGTTTACGATGTGAGGACAGGAGAGACGAGGAGAGCATCAGACCCCGTACAGGGGGTCGAATGAGTTTTTAGTGGAGAGAGAGAGGTCGTTGCACCCCCGACTCGTTTGGGGTGATTTTTTTTTTGAGTCGTGTGTTTGAGTTATATAGTGTCTTTTTGCATTTTAAATATTTTCTTATTTTATTTGTTGCACTTATAATGTTTTCTTCTTTTGATTGAGGACAATGCAAAAGTCTAAGTTAATGGGGGTGACTATGCGTCCTTTAAAAATTTCATAAATTTCCAAAAAAAAATTGAAAATTTTGAAAAAGCCAAAAATATTTTTCTTCAAAATAAAATAAAAATTGGAATCTAAAATTTTCAAAAATATCACTAAAAGTTGGTTTGAAGTCTCAAATTGTTAAAAATTTAAATTCACAAAGTCAAAATTGACCAAAGATGGAAATTGGGCAAAAATTGACGACTTCACGAATAAATGTGGAGATTAATTAACCCAGTCAGATTTCGAGCCTATCATCTTTGTGAGTTATTAAATCAATCCGAGTTAAACTTAATTCAAAGTTTGATTTTTCTTTAAATAAGTCATTGAAGATCTCTATTCCTTTATTTTGAGCGGTTACGAAAAACGTGTGAGATGTTGTCTTGAAAGTGCACTAAAATATCTCTAAACTAAATTAATCTCGAGATGCATATGGTAAAATAATGAGTAATTTAGATAAATGAAGTTAGGCTATTGTTTCTTTAACCAAAAATACTAACCATAAAAATTTATGAAAAATTATCCATTTGCAACCCAACTTGAGCCTAATAATTTTTTTTATCCAATTTCGTTGTAACCCGAAAAGCAAAATTGACCTGGAATTGTGAAAATTGAAAAATTTATCAATCACATCCAAAAAGTGAAACAAAAAGGGGCAAGAAAAATAGAATAAAAGCTCAACAAAAATTGCAAGAAAAAAAATGTGAAAATAGAAAAAAAAAAATGATAAAATAAAATAAAATGGGCAAAAGCTCCAAAAATCACTAACAGACATTATAAGAAGATTTTCCAATTCCAAATTTTCCAATCGTTCCCATTTTACCCTATATATCTTAAACCCGAAAAAGTCCTAACCAAGTATGAATTGCGAGATTACTTACCACGTAGAGAGCTAAAACACGAAAAGATAAGTTGAAAAATTAATTGGTATGAATAAGAAGCGATATCTCCCATTTTCCATTGATTGTATTCCGATGAAGAGATCTCTTCACCATAAAAATTTTGTCAATCAAATTGTGTGCGTGACCTTGTGTTCATTATATTTACTCTTATGAATCACACATACCGAGAGAATTAGCCACATTCCGAGTGATTATTTTATGAGAGCATCCTTGAGAAATTTAATCAAAATGAATTTTTGAAAAAGTAACGTAATGATCAATCGGTGGAAATTAGCGGTTAAATTTTCAGCTTCGCACACACACACAACAAATTGAGACTTTTGAATAAAATTTATGGTAACTATTTTGGGGAGTTTAAATTGTACAATTTTTAGGTATTTTGATTTTTCTTTGAGTAAAAAATGAATTTTATGGGTATATTCACTACAAACCCTCACGAGACAAAACTCGTCATACTATGGTAACCTAGGGGTTTAAAGGCTTATTGCATAAGCTAAATGCAATCGCTTACCCATGAAAGAGGTATTCTATCTCAATCACATGTTTGCTAAGTGTTTTGACCTTGCTTTGAATTCTTTTACATTGCTCGGGACGATCAAAGTTCTAAGTTAAGGGGGGGTTTGATTAGGCATAAATTCTTCATATTTATCCACGTAATTTAGAGGCTTTTATTACCCCGCGCGGTGTAATTTGAGTTGATTTATCTCATATCCTTGCTACTGACATCTTCTATCCAATGCATCGAGTTTTGTGTATTTATCTTACATTTTGCAGGTATTTTATGCATGTAAAGAAAAGAGAAAAGTCAAAATCAAGAAAGAAGAAAAAGAAGAAAAGTAGAGGGGTAAAAGAGTAATTTTACATCCAGAATTTGAATGCAGAAACCAAAAAAAAGAAGTTGAAGACCTTGAGTCCATAAGTGCATAAGAAGAAACAACATCCAAATTCGAGTCCCGGATACAAAGTTATGAATATTCAAAGTTGAGAAGAAATTAAAGAGAAGGGAAGAAAAAAATCCAGAGAATTGAACTGATGGAAGTGTAGCAGAACCGATTCCCCTTACTGGAAAAAGGCAAATCAAATCGATGGAAAAATAAGGGGACCGATTCGGTAAACTGTTAAGGCTAAACCAAACGGATGATCAAGACTCAAAATCGGTTCGGCACCCTAGAATAAGCAAACCGGTTCGCCCAGTAAAGAAGGAAATTTTCGAACCACTTCAGCATGACGAAATATGTAATTTTTTATTCCTTAAAATTAGAGTATTGCATGGTGAAAACACTTAAAAAATGTGAGAGATATATTCTATTTTAACACCACACATTAGGGAGTGAGTTTTACATGGTTTTGAGAGATTTTTGAAGGCAAAAACCCTAAGATTAACATTCTTCAACAATTATTCATCTTTTGGCATATAATTCAAGGTTTTCTTTAATACAAGTATAGTTTCTTAATTGCTTTCAATTTCTCTCATCTTTTTGTCTTATGATTCATTATTCCTTACTTAGAAGTCTTTTTTACATATTTAATTGCACTTTTCATGTAAGAATGATCTCATACAACATAGTTATCATGATTAATTGTAGTTTTACCATATCAGTCTAGATTTCTACTGGGTTGGGGTACATGAACGCAACCTAGGTAATACATATGGATTTAAAAGCGAATAATAAGGTTGTAGGTATTTTAATTCCGTTTGCCCTAGGTAACCTAAATGTTTAAAGGTGCAATTGGCTTCTTGATAATTTCCCATCCCAGTCAAATATAATTTTTGATTTGATATTGTGCGGAGTAAAGTCCTCTTATATCGAATTCTTAGATGGTATTTGATGTCTCTTAGAATGGATAATCCAAAATTTGAAGCTTTTATGTTCTATGCAATTACTGACGGTTTGGGGGAGTTTATCCTGACTTTATTTTCTCCCATATATTTAAAGTTTAAGTTAGTTCATCTTGTATACGTATATTTGAGTTATTTCTTTAATTCAATTTGCATTAGTAGATAGATAAAGTCACAAAAATATCATCTTTTCCTTTCTTATTCTGAGTCATTCGTAGGGTTAATCGTTCTTCCTATTCGTTGTCACGATCATTTGTCCTATTCCTCGAGTTCGATACCCGATTTATCGAATTTATACTTGAGCGATTGGCTTACACTTGAGTCGATAGAAACACGCAGTAAAAACACTTTTAAATTTGCGCCAAGTTTCTTGGACCAAACATGATCTAGGACACTTCTGCAAAGATTGAGTTGATTTTGGGCTATATATGGATAGCTCAAAATAGGCAGAAGAATTATGTAAATGCAGATCGAAGACACTTGGAGTTTTTTATGGATGATAAAGTGTTATTACGGGTGTCTCCCATGAAGGGAGTTATGCGGCTTTGAAATAAGGGAAACTCAATGCCCAGGTATGAGGGTAATTTCCCGATCATTGATAGGATCGGGCCAGTTGCATATAAGCTTTCCCTGTCTGAGAATTTGTAGAGGATTCACGACGTGTTCCATGTCTCGTCGTTAAAAAATTATCGAATGGGTGACATTGATTACTCACACATACCATTAGAGGAGATTGTCTTATATCCAGATATCTCATATGAGGAGATACCCGTTGCCATCTTAGAACGTAGTGAGCGTCAGCTTTGGTCTAACGTGTAATCGTTAGTTCGTGTTCAGTAGGGGGATCATAATATCGATGAGTCGACTTTGGAGAGAGAGGATGACATGAGGGCAAAGTATCTAAAGCTCTTTGTGCCAAGTATGTTCAAATTTCGGGGATAAAATTTTGTTGTTAGGGGGTATGTAACACCATGTATTTTGAAAGTAGTTTAAATTACACGTGTGCACGTAATTTTAATTAAATAGGAAAATAAATTGGCTTACATAAATATTAACTAGTGAATAAAAATGATTAATATTTATGTTTACTTGTGTGATAAGTAATTGATAGCATATTAAACTACATTATTTCGTAAGTGAATTAAGGCGACGGGTTTATCGGTATTTCATTCGGGACACGCGGGTGGAGTCGTGTCAGGCATGAGATGGAATTATATGTTAAGTGACTCGAATGGTAGTTTTTAGTGCACCAATTATCAGAAATGGGTCAAAATAGTCCAGAATAGGTACTCGGGGGTTACAATTGGGTCTCGATTAGGTTACGTGTGACTCATAGGAGGGCATAAGGGTAATTTTACATAAGGGGGTGTATCCTAATCAAAATTTTGTAAATTAAATAAAAATATTAAAGGAATGTGGATGGATGGGGCTACTATTCATCCACCAAAATATGCTAGGGTTTGTTGGAAAGTGAGAAAAGAGAAGAGAAAAGAAGAAAATAGGAAGAAAAAAGGGGCTGGGAAGGAAGGCCACCATTTTCGAGATGTAGATCATCACCAAAAGAAAAATTTTAGAAGGAGAAACTCAAATTTCATCATCTTTAAGGCAAGTATTGACGTGCTTTGATAATCCTTTGTAATTACATTTATTCATGCAAGCCTTGGAGTAGCATAACATGTGAAAAATATAATTTTTGGGTCGGGAAACTACGATAATACCGGGTTAGAAAATATATGAATGATAGGAGATGAATCTAATGACGTTTTAAGAATGAATATGATGTAAATATATTAAGAAAGATAAGTTATTGAATGAGTTAAGAAGAAGAAACCAAGTCCTGAAACTAGGGTTTATTATCATGTTGATTCCTGATTAAATTTGTATTTGAGTGATTTAAGATTCTTTTCGGGATCGTTTTTATGGAAAAATACTTTTAGAGTATGTACGGGTATGAGTTAGGGTTCCTGGATGGGAGTTTGGTGGAGGTTTGAATGACCATGGATATATGTTGGCAGTGAAGACCCATCAAAAGTTCATCCTACCAGCATAGCAAACCGAACCGGTTTGTTGGGGGAGCGAACCGATTCGGTTAGCGAACCGGCTTGATCTAGCCAACGAACTGGTTTTGTTATGCTAGCCTGCCACTTTTGTTTCATGTTGATTTTTTATGCCTTTTGAGGATTGGTCATGGGATTTTAGATCCGGGGATGAGTTTATGTTTTTGGGAATTAATGTGTGGGATAGGAGGAGTCACAAGCTAACTAGGGATGGATTCCATGTACAGAAAATACACGAATAAGTGAATGAATGCTTACGGGTAGGAATCGGGAAATCGAGTTAGAATTTTGGGATGATCAGGTTAGTTCTTTGGGAAATTAGCATGTTGTCCAGAAGTGTAAAATTAGTGAGTTTAATTATAATTAACAGAATACGTAAATAAATTAAAAAGTCGGATTAGACTTTGGGATTTCGTATGCTAGTGCTACTGAGATGTTCCATACTTTTGCCAACTTTATATATATATATGTATGTATGTATGTATGTATGTATGTATGTATGTATGTATGTGAATGATTTTATGTGAACAAACCTACTCTAATATGCTATCATTAGAGGTTGCGCGTAGTTGGCGATCCACCCTGGCGTTGACCAACAGGTTTTGGACTGTTCCCCAGGTCGTAGTGTTATTGCATGGACAATATTCGTGCGTGAGGATAGGGGTTGGTTTTGAGTCCGTTTGGGTGTGGAGGTATGGTTACGAACCCACGGATGTATGTTTATGACCGCCTATGTTACTTAATTACGTTTTGAGATTGATGGTGAGATTTCGACTCGGTGGCTCAGGATTGGTACGTGACATACCTTGTGCCCGATAGCATACTAGACATGCATTCGAGAGGTCCCGCTCGGAGGATGCTACATATACACCTATAAAGAGCGATATATGTATATATGTTTAAATACTTGGGTGAATATAAAGTTATAGCTTGTGTATAGTTGCGTTGCCTATGTAGTGATAAATACAATTAAAAAACCCTAAGTTATAGCTTATGCATTAGCTACGTAATGCATAGTATGAGGTTTCATATGGGTGGTACGGATGGGCTAGGTGTTTAGAGGATTAAAGTATGGTAAGGTTGATTATACTACTTAGGCGGGATAACATAACTAGGTAAATAAAGTAAGTACGTTAAGTGAGCACTTTAGATGAGGGGTGAGCATAATCTCATGTGATTGTGATACTAAGTTAACATGAATATTTCATACCGATTTATTATTATTGCATTTAAATACTTGTAATTATTTTTTAAATATTTTGGACATTGACCCGTATAGAAAAATATTTTCACAACGTTTTAGGTTCTCAGCCACAGGGTCACCCGTGATAGCCATTCAATTCCAATCAGACGATGCTACAAAAACTTAGGATACATGCAGGACTTGATTAAAAGCTCTTCTTTATTCTATCTAGAGAGGATTCTATTGCAGTATTTTCTCTTTGGGCATGTTGCCCAGTTGGAAAGTTTCATTATTAGACATTATTTACATTTCTTAGTTTTAGCATTTGGATTATTGTATTCTAGAGACCGAGGATTTATTTGGTTTATTTATTATGCTATCAGTATTCGCTGCATTTCATTCACTGTAAATGTTTATGTTTATATGTTGAATGGTCAACTTATGCATGTTAACAAGATTTAAAAATTGACACTAGACTTAATAGGTTGTTAGTAATTTATTGATTTTCGACAGTTATGCTAAGAATGAAATCAGATATGATTCCCGTTTAATTTAATAAATGTCTGATCAACCGGTATTAGACTAGGTAGGTTGTCACAATGTTGCAAATTACATAATTTTGGGAGGTCGGGGATAAGTGGCAAGATGTGGATACAATTGGATGATCACGATATTTCATTTTATGTGTATGGATATTATTATAGGCTGGATAACTTGTGTATATATATATATATATATATATATTGTGTGTGTGTGTATATATAATTGTTTTTGAGTTGCATAGCTTTGCTAACGTATTAGGCTCTGAACCATTTACTATTGTTGAAACTTTTCACGTGTTGGGATTGGACCATGAGAATAGTTTGATTACAGCTAGCACGTATTCTCTTTCCTTTCCTTTTCATATTCATAACTAGAATCTTGGATGTAGGTTCCATTAAGTATTGTATTATTTTACCTTTCAGTTTGTGTGCATTGAGATATACTTTTACTTTAGTGTATTGTACGTGAGGAGACATTTTTAAAATTTATCTTTCATTTCTTATTATGTTGTTGGTTTAAGACTTAAACTATAGTGTTGTGGCTTATGCATTGATTTTGGATATTGTGGATGCTTAGATACTTTAATATATCTTTAGTATTATGAGGTGATTATTTTTCTTCTTTAAGGTTTATTATGTCGTGTTTTTAAATCTTGTCATATATACTTATGTTGATTCTTTAAATACTAAGAACGATATTTAAATTATTTTAGCAATTTATATATTCTAGTATTGGGATGTGGTCAACACTAATATCATAATATAAGGGTTTTTACAGTTGGTATTGAATACTGGTCTTAGGCCTCGAGGGTTTAAGGTTCCTCTACGCAGTGTTCGTTGTTACGTGCCTTTATTTTGCACTCTTATTGATGACTAGTTATTAGTATGTACCCATTAAATAATTTTTAGATGTCTCTTAGGATGACACAACGTGTCGTTAGGGCAGAAGCAGGACAAGACGTCCACGTAACTCTATTTGAGCTAGTACCGACAGTACTGACGTCAAATATTCAGGGTCAATATCATTTTGTCCCACAAGAGCTAGTGGATGTCATTCTTCAGTCAGTGGCGGAAGGGATGGGAGCGGGTCGATAGAGATGGAAAGGGGATGACAGGAGAGGACCCAAGAGTCATCACAACCAATTGCACCTGCCTCCACCTCAGAAAAGGTCTGAGGGTCATTTATGAAGAACAATCTACCTTCATTCTCTGGTTCTTTGGATCTTACTGTGATATACTGTAAACAATATTATTATCTCTCATTCTTGAGCAGAGATCAATGATCCAAAAAAGAGGAACATAAGAGCTTCTGTACAGTGCACCACACCTAAGCAAAGTCTAGAGAAGATTAGTTGTAACCAATTATGTTATTAGTCTAATTCAGTTGTAACCTTCTTAGTAAAGACTCTATAAATATGTAAAGAGATATTGTACTGCGCAAGATAAGAAATAAAAATAAAAATATGATTCTTCTACTTTCCTTTTCTTTTACTGTTCTTAATATTCAAACTCTGTAGAAACTTTCATGGTAATAGAGCAGAATTAAAGAGATTAACATCTCAAAGATATGATCCAATGTCTTCTTCATCTTTTTCTGTTAACTCTCAATCTGAAGCTTCCATGGCATATGGTGCCATTCATACTCCATATTATCTGATCTATCTACCTTCTAATATTTGCAATTTGATTTTTATTCGACTTGATTCAATAAATTATATCACATGGAGATATCAAATTACTTCAATTCTCAAAGCTCATTCACTGTTTGGATTCATTGATGGTATAAACCCAGCTCCATCTCCAACAATTGCTGAAACTAGCACACCTAATCCAATATTTCTTCAGTAGAAAACAATGGATCAAGCTTTAATTACTCTCATAAATGCTACACTATCTGCCACAACACTCTCACATGTTGGTGGTCACTCCAATTCTCGAGAAGTATGGCTTGCACTTGAACGAAGATTCTTCTTAAATTCTCGATCAAATATTCTTTAGTTAAAAGCTAATCTTTAAACGATAATCAAAGGTTCATATTCCATTGACCAATACATGCAGAAGATCAAAGAAGCATGGGATAATCTCGCAGCTGTTGCAATTCAAATTGAAGATGAAGATATCTTGATATATGCCCTAAATGGCCTTCCTGTGTCATACAGTTCCTTCAAAACCTCAATTTGAACAAGATCTCAACTAATTTCAGTTGAAGAATTGCATGTACTCCTCAAGAATGAGGCAGATGCAATTGCTCAGTCCTCTGAGTCACCTGCTAATGTCTCAACAGCAATGATGGCGATGAATCATACATAATCCTCTGGAAAGAATTTCTGTTCAGGACAATTTAGAGGCAAAGGCAGAGGTCGATTCCATTCTCTTGGAGGTAGATCTGGAGGATGACATAAATATTATTCTTTTATCTCCTTCAATGGCTCCACAAACAACAATCCCCGCCCTCGGATGAATTCACATCCTTATACACCATCTGCTCCATGTCAAATACGTGGAAGAACTAATCATACAGCTATTGACCGTTATCATTGCATGAATTACAGCTATCAAGGTCATCTTCCTCCTCAACATCTTGCTGCTATGTCCACCTCCCCCGTACCTTCTCAATACTCCAGTAATGTATGGTACATTGATTCTGGAGCTTCCCCTCATATGACAAATAATTTCTCCAACCTCTCAATTGGTATAAAATATCAAGGTGATGAGTCAATCTCAGTTGCTAATGGCCAACATCTTCTCACTCTGGTACTTCATCTTTGAACAACTCTTCTCATAAATTTGTACTCCACAATATTCTATGTGTACCTTCACTATCCTCAAATCTGCTTTATATTCATCAACTTTGCAAAGATAACAATTGTTCTTGTATCGTTGATGCTAATTCTCTCAAGATACAGGACAATGTATCAGGGAAGATCCTCTTTCAGGGCCTTTGCTCCAATGGTCTATATCCCATCTCCTCCTCCAGGACTATTTCTTCTGGCAATTCCACCACCAAATCGTCACAACCAAGTCCTCAGTTCTCTTCTCCCTCAGCTCATTTGGGAAAGAAGGTCTCAAATACTCTCTGGCACAATAGACTGGGGCATCCCACAAGTGCTGTTTTAAATCAAATTTTAAATACTTTTTCATCTTATTATAATAAAAATGTTTCTCAGTCTTCTCAGTTGCGTGAACACTACTCGATAGGCAAAATGTGCAAACTTCCATTCCTTATTTCTTTCACCAGAGCTTGTACTCCTTTGCAAATGAATCCTAGTACGTTACCATGGAACACAAAGACCCATGGTTTGATTTTATATAAGTCAAGATAATCAACACAAACCTACTCAATTGGGTTAAATAAGTTCTCTCATCTCTAACAATTTATTACATATACTGTAACCATTTATACAACCTCAGTATGAGTCCAAAATGAATTAATGCTTTGTCAGGATTTTCAAGGAAGTGCAAACCCGTTTAAATTCTCCAACCAAACTCCCTCAGATTTATATTTTGAATATAGGTGATCTAAATTCTCAAACTTTGGAGAATTGATGGTGAAACCTAATGGACCATATTTGACATGAATTTCTTTTTATTGCCTTTAAATTTTTTCGGGCTCTTTAAACTTCTTTGGACCCCGGATAATAAAATTCTTCAATTTTTTAGGTCCATTTAAATGGTGGCTTAATCGCAAAGGATAGATAAGAACCTTTTGTAGCCCTTCACCATTTTAAAATACCACACAATCTCACCAAATGGTTTTTTACATGCATTCAAATCTTGTCAAGTTTTATCGCATATGGTTCGTTTTATAGACATAATTGAGATTGAAACACTCAAGTCAATATGTGATACACAAGTACAATAATCAAATAAAGTCATGCATGTGTGCAATAAAGGAGATAAGGAGCCAAACATATAGAAATATATCACTAATCACATCTGAAAGACTCCAAACAATGTAAAGCACATGGATGCAATGATGTAGTGTCTCAAATCACCATCAAACAGTCACGTGGATCAATGGAATGAAATTGTGACTTGGCTATATTAAATGCTCATCCATAAAAGGTGTAAACAAGATACAAAAATCTTTTTGTGCTTTCTAAATTTTTTATGAAAAGAAAATCTTTTTGGATTTTTTGAAAAATATAAAGCATAAAAATAAGAATACAAATGATACAAACTAGCAATATGAATCATATGATATGAACATGACAATGCATCCTATCCTAGACACGGACCAACCCCTCAGTCAACTGTGAAAATACCTAAAGTCTTCCTAAGATTCTCGAATCTAAGGGCATCTAAAGGTTTCGTGAAAATATCAGTTAACTGACGGTCAATGGGTACGAAACTCAGGGATACGACTTTATCCTCAACTAATTATTGTATAAAGTTATTGCGTATCCTGATGTGCTTTGTGCAAGAATGTTGGACCGAATTACGAGATATGTGTATCGCGCTCGTGTTATCACATGAGATAGGCTTGGTGTCCCGTGAAATCCCATAATCCTCCAACATTTTCTTCATCCACAAAAATTGCGTGCAACAACTCCCGATGGCGATATACTCAACCTCCATAGTGGGCAAAGAGATGGAGTTTTGCTTCTTGCTCAGTTGGGAGACAAGAACAGAACCAAAGTGGAAACACTCACCATAAGTGTTCCTACAACCATCTACATCCTCGACCCAATCGGCATCCGAATAGGTGGACAAATGATCATCGGTATCAAAAGAATTCCAAATATCGTAGGAGAGAGTCCCACTTATGTATTTGATAATACATTTTAGAGCGAGTAAGTGTGACTCTTTAGGGGATGCCTGATATCGTGCACAAACTCCAACACTAAAGGCTATGTCGAGACGAATGGCAGTCAAGTAGAGCAGACTACCTATCATACTCTAATATAAGGTTTTCTCTACGTCATTTCCCGAAGTGTCCTTACTGAGCTTGGTAGAAGTACTCATAGGTGTACGTGCATGCTTAGCAGAGTCTAAACCAAATTTATTCACTAGGTCTCTAGCATACTTGGATTGGGAGATGAACATCCCATCCTCTAGCTGACGAACCTGGAGACCAAGGAAGAAAGTAAGCTCACCTACCATGCTCATCTCAAACTCACTTTTCATCTCCTCCTCAAAGTGGTGAGCATACTGGGAGCACGTGGATCCAAAGAGTATGTTGTCCACATAGACCCGGGCAATCAAAATAGCATCGTCATCTCTCTATACGAACAACGTCATATCAATTCCCCCTCTCTTGAAGCCTCAGGTTAAGATATGGAAAGTAACCCTCTCGTACCAAGAACGGGGTGCTTCCTTCAAACCATACAAGGCTTTCCTCAGATAGTAGACGTGCTCCGGGTGCTTAAGGTCTTCAAACCCTTTTGGTTGTTCCACGTAAACCTCCTCCTGTAGAATGCCATTTAGAAAGGCACTCTTGACATCCATCTGATATAGCTTGAAGCGCAGATGACATGCGATGGCGAGTAGTAAGAGGACAGACTCAAGCCTCGCAATAGGAGCAAATGTCTCCCCAAAGTCTACACCCTCTATCTGTGTGTAGCCTTGAGCGATCAACCTAAATTTGTTTTTGATTATGGTACCATTTTCATCCATTTTTGCTTGAATATCCACCTGGTACCCATAACATTAGTCTCACTAGGTTGGGCGACAAGTTCCTAGACATTGTTCTTTTTAAACTGAAGCAACTCATCCTGCATGGCAGATATCCAGTGTTCATCCTTGAGTGCTTCTTTATGATTCTTGGGCTCGACTGTGGACATGTAGAAAAAATGACTAACAACGTTCTCTAGTTGAGCACGAGTCTTGACCCTTAAGGTGGGATCACCTACAATGGAGGTAGGGTCATGACTCTTGCGAACCCAAGCAGGTGTGTCTCCTAACATAGGAGTAGGGTCCACAGGGTGTGGGTGAGGGATAAGTAAATTGCTACCAGAAAAGTCCTTATCCTTACACTGAAGGCTAGGATCAATAAACGTCGGAGGTTCTTCATCTTGCACGGTGATGTTTATTGACTCCATAACCTTAGAGATCTTCAGGTTAAAAACCCGGTACGCTCTACTATTTGATGAATATCCTAGAAATATTCCCTCGTCTCTTCTAGAGTCAAACTTTGCTAATTGCTCTCTATCTCATAGGATGTATCATTTACTCCCAAAGACACGAAAATATGAAAGATTGGGTTTTTTGCCAGTCCACAATTCATAAGGCGTCTTAAGAGTGTGTGGATACAGGTAAACCCTATTCATCATGTGGCATGCAGTAAACACTGCCTCTGTCCAAAATCTCCTAGCAAATTTATGACCTAGAAGCATAGATCTAGCCATTTCCTGAATCGTCCTGTTCTTTCTCTCAACAATCCCATTTTGCTGAGGAGTCTGCACATCAGAAAACTCATATTTGATCCCAAGGCTATCACAGTAAAGATCTACCTTTGCTTCCTTAAATTTCATGCCGTTGTCACTATGTATCCTGTTAATAGTAACTCCGTGTTGATTTTGAAGGACAAAAACTTGGTCGTTAAAAACTCTACAGCATCGGATTTCTCTCTCAGAAAACCTACAATCGAATATCTGGAGAAATTATCTACCATCACGAGGATATAGCCAGACTCTCAGTACGATAGGGCCCATAAGATCCATGTGAATCAACTCAAGCACACGAGGGGTGGTAATGGAATGTAACTTCCTATGGGGGCTACGGATTTGCTTTCCCAACTGACAGGGTCCAAAAACCGTGGAAGTTGGCTTTCCAAGTGTTGGTAAGCCACGTACTAGGTCCTTTTTACCTAAACGCGTCAAATCTCTAAAGTTCACGTGACCTAGACGTTGGTGCCACATTTCATAGGAGTGATCGTGGCACTGTTGTAGACAAGTGAGGATTTGGGCATAGTCCCATAGCAGTTATCCTCTGTCCTCACCCCTTGCACTAAAAGTTTATCGGCTTGATTATAGACATTACACGCGTCCCGATCAAACTTTAGGACAAAGTCAGCATCGTACATCTGGCTAATGCTGAGAAGGTTTGCTTTCAAACATTTGACGTACCAAAAAATTCTCTAGCTTAGAAAATCCTGGTAACTCTACTGTACCTCGTCCTACGATGCTAGACTTTCTCCCTTCTCCAAAGGTGACTCTACCTTCCTTATAATCCCCAAGGTAGGTAAAAACTGAGACATCACCTGTCCTTATAGTCCTCAATGGTTATAAGCACTTGCAAAATTTGTAAGTGTTCAAAATCGTTCTAAAATGAAAAATTTAACATATAATGGAGTCTATACAACACATGACCCTCCCGTGTATACCATTTACCTCCCCCCGAAGTGTTAAAAATAATATCATTTCGCGCTCCAGTTCATTTTCATTTCGCGATTGGGGTTTTCTGTCACTCCACGCTCCTCAAAGACGCATCTCTCAAACTCAAAGGTAATCAAATCTTGAGTCGGAAACCTCTATGCTCGTCGGCCCTCACACCATCATCATTGTTGGAGGTAAGTACTTTCATCTTTGTCTCTAAATCACAACCACCCCTTTTATTCTACCCCATTTGAGACCCTAATATGAATCTTTTATCCCAAATTAAAGGTTGTTTTGATGGTTTGTTGACAAGTGCTCGGTATATGACCGTTGCATAGGATTGGATCTTCAGTTCATCGAGTTTTGAATTAGAGATTCTTTTCAGCTAGTAGATTTATTCTAAGTAACTATTTTTCCCTTATTCTTTATGAATCATTTCAACATTGAGATTTAAATTGGGGTAATCTATGGTTCTGTTCACTAACTAATTACAAGTTGTTTATCTCTAAAATTAAACTTGACTTGTTATATTCGAACCCACTCTGTTGTTTAGATGTAATGCACTTCACTGCATTCGAAGTTTTCTAAAAAAATATTATATTTATAAACACCACAGATGTAATGAAATTTATTTGGTAATTTTTTTAATGGTACTTTTTAATCGAATTACTCATTTGATCTAGTTATATTTCTATCTGAACCAAATTAGTTTAAGGAATGTGTTTATTTTGAATGAGGCGTGGTTTTATTTCTTTGCTTCTACAATTGTAAGATGTGGTTCCTTGAAATACAATTAGTATTAAGTGAGGCGTAACCCCTATTAAGATCGTTATTAGTACCGAAGAGCTATAGGAAATAATAATAAATGAAAGTTAAGGACAAACAATATTCAATACTCAAGGTTGTATTAAATGAAGTCTTTTACAACATAAATGATCTAGAAGTGCAATAAATGGAAGCGACCTATAAACAACTTGGTCAGAGGGAGAAGGAATAAGCATTCTTAGCACAATAATGGCAAGGCAGTAACCTCGAGGCGTAATAAATGCACAGGAATGGTATTAATGGAGGCAAAAGGAATAATCACAAAATAATGATCTCATAGCAAACACTCTTATCTAGGGAAATCTTAACAGTATTTATACGTTAAAATTGCCGTCCTTGTAAACTATGCTGCTGGGGTATTTATGTGAGAGCAAGGTTAATGACCTTACTGGAATTAAATGGATTGACCATAATTAATGTAAAGATACGATGTTATTAATGCTGAAGATAGTGCATTAAATGCACGAGATATGGTATTTTGGCTGGAATAATATTTAGCCTATCAGAGGTATGATAGCATTAATTAGGATGGGATGTGGTAACCCAAAGGTCCATTCTAAGATGACTCAAAAGTAAGCTCATTAAATAAGCTTACCATCCTAGGAATAAACTCACTCGAGTACTGAAGCCCTTATACTCTTGACTCACTTGAGTCTATATTGTATAAGTGTTCATCTAGTTTGGAAATTGTGACAAAATTGTGTCTATCCTAGAATCCAAAGAACCCCAGAGCTTGGTTTGCTATTTCATCTTTCTTGATTAATTGATCTAGACCATATTACCAACACTAACACACAGTAGAATTGATCTCATACATTTCATATTGCATATTATTGTGTGTACATATGTTGAGTGTGTTTAAATCCCTAAAATTGATTTTTAATATTTTTTTGGGGATTTTATAAACCTTTAAAATAAGTTTTATTTAATTAAAATTTGTTTTTAAAAAGTTTTTGGGGTCAAATTGCAATTAAGATTTAATGGTTATATTGGCTGGAAGTTACCTTGGGTAGAATACGAAAGCGGCAGAGACTTCAGGGTGTGTTTGTAATTAATTTTAGACGCGCGTTTGATATCTTATAATTGCCCAACATCTGTTGCATTCTGATTGGTGGATTTTGTGTTTCTTTATAAAGTGTAATACAGCGATTGTTTATAACCCTTGGATCGTTTTATCAACGATCTGCATGCGCTCTAACATGAACCTCATATGAACCAATCGGGAGAGTTTTAATCACCGCATATCGTGAACCCTTGGATCAAAGTCAATCGACCTTGACTCAATCTGAGCCATTGATTTTGAACCTTATTCTCGAATCTTCTCAGCCTCCTATAAAAGGACCCCTTCACTCAGCCATCTGAGACTTTTTGCCTTTTCGTCCTTTTGAGAGAAAAGAGAGAGTAGAGAGAGAAGAGAGAAAAGAGAGAGAAGAGAGAAACCAGAAAGAGAGAGAAAGAGTTAGAAACCCTAACCCTAAATCGTCAAAACCTTTTTCAAACCTAAACCTCTTTTCAAGTCCTGTTTATACCAAACACAACCTTGAGTGTTTTGAGAGGTTGAGAGTTGGTTTGTTGCTGTAACCACTTCGTTCTTAGATCTTGTGTCCAACTTAAACATCTATCTTCGATCTAAGTTTCTGCTTTATAGAAATTTCAGATCTAAGTACTTTATGTTACATTTCACTTAGATTTACATATTTTGTTTCTCATCTTGAGAAATATATTATTGATTCGTTTCTGTAAATGTTTTTAACTTTGAAATCAACAATAATGTTTTATGTTTCTAATGCTCTTGAAACAAGACCTTTAACCTAGTTTGGAATCGCACTTGGTAATTTTCAATCTCAAAAATATTTTCAAAACCTGAGATTGATTAAAATCTTGATACGTCTTCTGAGCAAGATAGCCGTGGATTCTGGGATTATTGTAAAGGTCACAGCATATAGTTCTTATATGTAATTTGTTAGGACTGGTTGTATAAAATAAGTGTGTGTGTGCATGCATGTGTTAGAGAGCACCTCCACAAACACTATCACCCTACCACACTAAAAGTGTTGGTAATAAGATCTTGAGAACAAGAGTCGATGTAAAGAACTGGAACAAATTGGAAGTTAGCAAACTGGGAGAACAACATCAACAATCAGAACTGCAGAGAAGTTATAAGGACACCAGAGGGTACATTCCTAAACTTATATAGGTCTGAGTTGTATGCATGTTTGTTATATAGTTTGTAACTGTTAAAATTTATTTTAGTGAAATTTTTTGGTTTACTCCGTAGAGGGAGTCGTGGATGTTTCCTCAGTTGGGTGAGGTTTTACCACGTAAAAAATTCTTGTTCTTAATCTTTCTACATCTACTCATCTCATTCTTGGTTGTGCGGAGTTTAAAGTTTTTAAACTGTTTTAATAAACCTGTTGATCAAATCTTGAACAGATCTCGTACATACTTTTGTTAAACACATCTTGTGTTCAATTACTTTTTATTTTAAAGAAAAGAGTTTCTTCAAAAAACTGTTCGGAGTTACTTAAATAGTTGAATTTTATATTAAACGGCTTTAGTAACAGATTTTCAATTGGTATGAGAGATTTGTGAACTCCTTTTAAAGAGTAACTGTGTTTTTAGAATTATTTTCTGAAAATCAAACATGGACGAGAAAAATGATAGATTTGGTAACTTGACCAGACTTCCTATCTTTGATGGAACCAATTTTGTTTACTGGAAAGTAAGGGTGATTGCTTTCATTCAAGGAACTTCGGGAGATGATGTCTGGGACATTGTTGAAAATGGTTATATTTTTCCTACTAAACCAACCACTGAAGGAAGTAATGAGAGGGTTAAGAAAGTATTAAGTGAGTTCACACAAGAAGAGAAACAAGTTTCTCGCAACAATAACAAAGGAAAGAATGCCATATTTATGTCCATAAATGAACATGAGTTCAAAAGAATCTCATCCTGTACCACTTCTAAGGAAGCTTGGGACACTTTGGTTACTGCTCATGAAGGTGACACTAGAGTTAAGGTTGCTAAAACACAAATGCTCATTCAACAGTATAACTCTTTAATTATGTCTGAATCTGAGTCATTTGATGACTTTTATATGAACTTGACTGATATTGTGACAAAACTGCATGCTAATGGGATAACATATGACATACATGAAATTGTATCTAAAATTCTGAGATCATTACCACAGAAATTTGACAACAAAAGATATGCTATTGAGGAAATGTGTGATATAAATCTCACTCCTGAATTACTCAGTAGTAAATTAAGAACTATGGAAATCAAACTGGAATTTAAGAAACAATTGACCTAGTCCCATAGGAAACAAACTAGTTCCAATCTGAGCTTTTCTTCTAAGATGATTAAACTTGAGTTTAACATTCCCAATGATGACTCTGATGAGGAATGCGATATAGAGAGTTTGGACAATAAGATTGCCTTAATGTCAAAACAGTTTAAAAAAATCATAAAGTTTAGAAACAACATGGCAAATAAATAAGGCAAGTCCAATTATCCAACTCACTCTAATCATAAACCTCATGAGAAAAGTCATGACAAACATCATAAGGACTCTCACACTAAACCTAACAGAGATCTTCAGAAGACTGAATGCTTTAGTTGTGGTAAACTAGGACATATTGCACAAGACTGTAGAGTTCACTTGAACACTCAAAATAAACACGCTAGAGCAAACATTTGCAAGACATGGGATGATTCAAGCGACTCTGAAAATGAGGAACCTGAGTCATCCGATGTTTTTGATCCTTGCATGTTTTTCTTTGCCAAGATTATCTATAATGGTGATATGACTGTGTTTGTTAGTGAGGATGAATCTAGTAATTCTACTTATGTTGTTTCGAATCATGCTGTAACTGGTTTAGATGCTTTAATTACTGAGAACATTGCTATTTCTACCTCGGGATGTGTGAGTCAAAGGGAAAGCGATAATGACGATGTCAATGGGTGTGTGAGTCCAAGAAATGAAGCCTTGGGGGTCACTTCACACACTTCACTTAGTGACTCGGATAATGAAGATCTCCCAGATATTCACACACTTTATGCTAAAACTCTTAAGAAAAGAACTAGACTAGAAACGATTGTGAAAAATATCACCAAGAAGTTAGAAGATCTAAGTCTGATGGTCAAACTTAATGCTGAAGAGTATACTACTCAATGTCTTACTCATGAAAGTGAAATCAAAATGTTTGATCAAAAATTGAGAAATTTGACTAAAACAAATGAAACTTTGGAGAAAAAAAATACAAAGGGACATTGTTAGAATTGGAACAAACTAAAGAAAAGACAGCAACTATTTTCAAATAATTTACAAAATTTGAAAATAACTCAAACTGTTTTGATGAATTTGTTGCTGAATCAAAAACCAATTCTGATGATCGAACTGGAATAGGGTTTTTCCCCAATTTGAAGACACAAACAAAATATTTTGAACCTATCAAGTTTGTGTCAGGAGGTAAAAGACCTATTGAAACCTGCCCAGACTTTCATTCTCTAAAAACTGAGTTTGACTCAAAACATCAAAATTTTAACATTGGGGAATCAAGTTGCTCTAAACATGAAAGTTCACCTAAGGCTAAATACGTCTGCCCCTCAATTAGGAAGAGTGAATCTACATTCAAAACTGTACTATCTAGGAATAGAGTTTAACCTCAAAATCCCTTGAAACCTATGTTTAGAGACTTTCCTAAGGAGACCCCAACTTTGAACAATCTTTATTGCTCCTACTGTGATATATACGGTCACTCTTTTGATGGTTGCTATGCTAGAGGACTAGTTAAACCTGTCTGTAATCCTCCTATCTATCAGAATTTTAACTATTCTAGAAGAAGTCGTAACAATTATGTACTGCCTAGACAACCAGATAAAAACTCTAACTATAGCAAGAGAAATACCAAACCTAAAAGAACATTCCCTAGAAGGATTCCTAAACACTTTCCTAAACCAAATGCTCATGTCTTTCATAAAACTCAAAATCATGCGCAAAACATTTTTCAACAAAAATCGAATGCTTGCAAAATTTATCAGTTGAGAGCTTATAAGCGCAAAATGAAAACTAGAGCAATTTGGATTAGAAAAGATGATTTATTACCCCAGATGAAGTGTAACATTGCTATTACTACTTTAAAAGTTGAACACACATCGTCTGGTTGGTATTTAGACTCTAGATGCTCTAAGCACATGACTGGGGATGATACAAAACTCTTTAACAAAACCATCTTTGCTGGAGGAAAAGTTATTTTTGGTGATGGAGTATCATCTCAGATCATAGGCAAAGGAACTCTCCAAGAAGATGGACTTCTTGTTCTTGAAAATGTTCTTCTAGTTAAAGGACTTAAGGCCAACCTACTAAGTATCTCGCAATTTTGTGACTCATATCATACTGTTACCTTTTCAAAGAATAATTGCAAAATTTTAAACGAAAAAGGTGAATGCATAATTACAGGATTCAGGACCCCTGACAATTGTTATACTGTCATGAATAATTCTGAAATCTGTAATGTTGCCAGAATGGATGACAATGAGATATGGCATAACATGATGGGTCACATAAATTACGATAATCTTAGTAGATTGACCTCTCAAGAAATAGTTGGAGGAGTTCCAAAAATCTAACCCATTTCTAACATTGTCTGCGGTTCTTTTCAGGAAGGTAAAATTGTTAAGGTACCTCATAAGAAAGTTAAAGATATCCTTACCTCTAATACTTTGGATATCATACATATGGACCTAATGGGTCCCTCCCAAACTGTTAGTCTCTGTGGATACAGTTACATTCTAGTTATGGTTAATGACTTCACTAGATTTACGTGGGTAGTCTTCTTAAAACATAAGTCTGACACTTTTCAAACTTTCTTAAAAATACTTCTTTGAATTAAAAATGAGAAGGACACTCAAGTAAATAAAATTCATAGTGATAGAGGTGGAGAATTCAAAGACACTGGTATAATAGAGTACTGTGACTATAATGGTTACAAACACGAGTTTAGTTCTCCTAAGACTCCTCAACAAAATGGAATCGCCGAGAGAAAGAATCGTACCCTTCAAGAAATGGCACGTGTTATGTTACATGCCAAGAATTTGCCTAAATATTTTTGGGTAGATACTATTCGTACTGCATGTCACATTATCAATAGGGTCTATCTTAGAAAGAATTCCAAACAAACCCCTTATGAACTTTGGTATAAGAAAAAGCCCAATCTTAAGTACCTTAGAACTATTGGTAGTACTTGTTATGTATGCAAAGATAGGGAACACTTGTCCAAATTTGAGAGCCAGGGAGATAAAGCTATTTTTTTAGGTTACTCACCTAATAGTAGAGCTTACCGTGTTTATAATCTTCGCACTAAAACCTTGATGGAATCCATAAATGTAATTGTAAGTGACACTACTGTAGAGAGTAAGACTGGTGAATCAACTATTGAGGAAGAGCCTACAAATGTTTTAGAAAATGACTCTCCACAAATAGGTGATTCATTACCAATTGAGATACCTGAAGTACCTAACTGGGTTTCTAAAGACCATCCCATTAATAACATTGTTGGTAATCCCAGTGAGCCTGTGCGTACAAGATCCCAATTAAGAAATTATGCACATTATGCATGTTTTGTTTCCCTAGTGGAACCAAAGAATGTAAATGAGGCATTGAATGACTCTCACTGGATTTCTGCTATGCAGGAAGAACTTCTTCAATTTGTCATTCATGATGTTTGGTATCTTGTACCTAGGCCTAATCACAAAAAGGTTATTGGGACACGTTGGATTTTTAAAAATAAGTTTGATGAAAGTGGGATAATCATTAGAAACAAAGCTAAATTAGTTGCTCAAGGATACTCTCAAATTGAAGGAATAGATTTTAACGAGACCTTTTTTCCTGTTACTCGTTTAGAATCTGTTCGTCTTCTCTTTGCCATAGCTTGCTACTTGAATTTTACACTTTACCAAATGGATGTCAAATCTGCATTCCTTAATGGAATATTGACTGAAGAGACCTATGTAGAACAACCAAAATGGTTTATTGACCCTCAATATCCAAATCATGTATTTCGTCTTAAAAAGGCTTTGTATGGCCTTAAACAAGCGCCTAGAGCCTGGTATGAGCGTCTTTCCAGCTTCCTATTAGATAAAGGTTTTAAAAGAGGTGGAAATGATTAAACCCTATTTGTCAAACATTTTGGCAAACACATCATTATTGCTCAAGTTTATGTTGACGATATTATCTTTGGATCAACTTCTCCCTCAAAAGTAAAATCCTTCTCTGAGATTATGCATAAAGAGTTTCAAATGTCTCTTATTGGGGATTTGCAATTTTTCTTAGGTTTTCAAGTCAAACAAAATTCAGAAGGATTATTTGTCTCGCAATCTAAGTACACTTTAGAGATAGTAAAGAAATTTGGCCTTGAGAGTGCTAAAGATGCTAAAACACCCATGAGTACTACGGTAAAACTATCTAAAGATGAAACTGAAAAATCTATAAATCCAACTCTATATCGTAGTATGATAGGAACCTTGCTATACCTTACTGCCTCGTGCCCTGATATAATGTATGCTGTGTGTGTTTGTGCTCGTTATCAAAATAACCCTAAAGAGAGCCATCTATCTTCTGTTAAAAGAATCATTAAATATGTAAAAGGCACTCTGAACCTAGGACTTTGGTACACTAGTGACACACCAAGAACTATAATTGGATACACTGATGCTGACTGGGCTAGGTGTACTGATGATAGTAAAAGCACATCAGGAGCATGTTATTATATAGGTAATAATTTGGTAGGATGGAGTAGTAAGAAATAAAACTGCACATCACTCTCAACAGCTGAATCTGAATACATAGCCGCTGGAAGCTATTGTGCTCAATTACTTTGGCTTAAACAAATGCTAAGTGACTACCGTATTCAAGAAAACCAATTGCATCTCTATTGTGATAATCAAAGCGCGATCAATATCTCTAAAAACTCTGTTCAATACTCGCGAACAAAACACATAAAAATAAGACATCACTTTATACGCGAATTGGTTGAAACTAAGGAATTAGAAATTAATTATCTTCCTATTGATTTGCAACTCGCAGATATGTTTACCAAACCTTTAGATTACAATCGATTTATTTCTTTGCGTAAATCTATAGGAATGGTGTGTGCTGATTAATCTCTTTGATCTCTCTATTTTTTCCCTTTGTCTATTTGAGACAAAATGGGGGAGAAATTTGAGTCTTATGAATTTTACATATGCTAAACAGCTTGCTCTTAGTGATTTATTGTAGGTTTCTGTACAGTTATTCTTAACAGTTGTAATAGGGTATTCAATTGTAAATAGTTGAGTTATGTACTTTTGCTTTCTAGGAAATGGGTAGATAGATTTTTTTTTGGAATAGGTTTCCTTATTCTTGTTGCCCTACAAGTCCTAGATGACTCAAAGGAGATTTTGTCTCATATTTCCAAAGGGGGAGATTGAAGCCCTTATACTCTTGACTCACTTGAGTCTATATTGTATAAGTGTTCATCTAGTTTGCAAATTGTGACAAAATTGTGTCTATCCTAGAATCCAAAGAACCCCAGAGCTTGGTTTGCTATTTCATCTTTCTTGATTAATTGATCTAGACCATATTACCAACACTCACACACAGTAGAATTGATCTCATACATTTCATATTGCATATTATTGTGTGTACATATGTTGAGTGTGTTTAAATCCCTAAAATTGATTTTTAATATTTTTTTGGGGATTTTATAAACATTTAAAATAAGTTTTATTTAATTAAAATTTGTTTTTAAAAAGTTTTTGGGGCCAAATTGCAATTAAGATTTAATGGTTATATTGGCTGGAAGTTACCTTGGGTAGAATACGAAAGCGGTAGAGACTTCAGGGTGTGTTTGTAATTAATTTTAGACTCGCGTTTGATATCTTTTAATTGCCCAACATCTGTTGCATTCTGATTGGCGAATTTTGTGTTTCTTTATAGAGTGTAAAACAACGATTGTTTATAACCCTTCGATGGTTTTTATCAACGATCTGCATGCGCTCTAACATCATCCTCATATGAACCAATCAGGAGAGTTTTAATCACCGCATATCGTGAACCCTTGGATCAAAGTCAATCGACCTTGACTCAATTTGAGCCATTGATTTTGAACCTTATTCTCGAATCTTCTCAGCCTCCTATAAAAGGATCCCTTCACTCAGCCATCTGAGACTTTTTGCCTTTTCGTCCTTTTGAGAGAAAAGAGAGAGTAGAGAGAGAAGAGAGAAAAGAGAGAGAAGAGAGAAACCAGAAAGAGAGAGAAAGAGTTAGAAACCCTAACCCTAACCCTAAATCGTTAAAACCTTTTTCAAACCTAAACCTCTTTTCAAGTCCTGTTTATACCAAACACAACCTTGAGTGTTTGAGTGTTTTGAGAGGTTGATAGTTGGTTTGTTTAGTTGGTTTGTTGCTGTAACCTCTTTGTTCTTAGATCTTGTGTCCAATTTAAACATCTATCTTCGATCTAAGTTTCTGCTTTATAGAAATTTCAGATCTAAGTACTTTATGTTACATTCACTTAGATTTACATATTTTGTTTCTCATCTTGAGAAATATATTGTTGATTCGTTTCTGTAAATGTTTTTAACTTTGAAATCAGCAATAATGTTTTCTGTTTCTAGTTCTCTTGAAACAAGACCTTTGACCTAGTTAGGAATCGCACTTGATGATTTTCAATCTCAAAAATCTTTTCAAAACCTGAGATTGATTAAGATCTTGATACGTCTTCTGAGCAAGATAGCCGTGGATTCTGGGATTATTGTAAAGGTCTAATAAGGTTAAGTTTTGTGAGAAGAGAGAAATAGAAAAATCACAACATATAGTTTTTATATGTAATTTGTTAGGACTGGTTGTATAAAATAAGTGTGTGTGTGCATGCATGTGTTAGAGAGCACCTCCACAAACACTATCACCCTACCACACTAAAAGTGTTGGTAATAATATCTTGAGAACAAGAGTCGACGTAAAGAACTGGAACAAATTGAAAATTAGCGAACTGGGAGAACAACATCAATAATCAGAACTACAGAGAAGTTATAAGGACACCAGAGGGTACATTCCTAAACTTATATAGGTCTGAGTTGTATGCATGTTTGTTATATAGTTTGTAACTGTTAAAATTTATTTTAGTGAAATTTTTTGGTTTACTCCGTAGAGGGAGTCGTGAATGTTTCCTCAGTTGGGTGAGGTTTTACCACGTAAAAAATTCTTGTTCTTAATCTTATACATCTGCTCATCTCATTCTTAGTTGTGCCGAGTTTAAAGTTTTTAAACTGTTTTAATAAACCTGTTGATCAAATCTTGAACAGATCTCGTACATACTTTTGTTAAACACCTCTCGTGTTCAATTAATTTTGATTTTAAAGAAAAGAGTTTCTTCAAATAACTGTTCGGAGTTACTTAAATAGTTTAATTTTATATTAAATGGCTTTAGTAACATATTTTCAAATACTATTTTTTTGAGTTCCTAAATATCAGATGCCATGACGTCATAAAGTTGGTAAACAGTAGTCTGTAAAGGATGTGGTGTCACATTAATAAAAAAGATGGTTCATCGAACGAATATTTCTCGGCTGATAAATGCTCGGGAAACTTATGAACTATTTATGAAGAATCAAAGGTTATCTTTGGATAATTATTAGGACTGGGGCCCTTCGAGGAGGTTCCCTAGGATATGGTAATTCGAGCTTCTATTCAACCGTGCTTGTACAAACCAAGGTTTTTCCTAAGTGTGCTAGGGGGTTAGGTATTGCTTTCCCAACATTTCCCTGCTCCTAATCCTCCAAACCAAATCCCTAAGACGTTCCCAAAATGAGGATATTTGATAGAGCATGTGAGCTCTCCCATGCCCTGTCAGACATGGTCCCTTGAGGGTATCGATCAACCTTATAAAAATTACAAAGTATAACTAACTTCTACAAGGAAGACCAAGTATAATCAAGTACAAGTGCATCATAATTCTTGCTAAAAATATATTGTCCTTCGAATGGGATTCATCTCTGTGGAAGGTCCTTCGAGCAACTTCAGTCTTTACCCTATCCATAATCCTTCATTTAGTGCATGATCATCATTGCTAATCAATCTTGGACTTGGACCTCCCCCTATATTTTCCCTTTCGTAGAGATAGATATTTACCATGTGAAGAAATATTTGTACGAAATTTTGTTATAAATTATCGAACCATATGTAAGTAGTGTCTATCTTGAGCAATCAATCAAATGATCATAATAAGGATGCCAATTATCTGTGTAAAAGTGAAAGCAAGGGACCTTATTATTTTTCCCCTCGAGTTAGCTTGTTCTTGAGCAACTAGTGAGCTCAACGATGGAGCTATCTTATTGATGACACATTAGACTTGTGTGAAAAATAATTTATTTTAATTTCTTTGGTAAAAATGAATAGTTTTTTCAAAATTCCTCCCCAAACAATTGATTTCCTTAATCTGGAAGGTTTCCCCAGCTCTGTTTAAGTTCTCAGAATTAATCATCATTGCGTGTGTCGCTTTATAATTAATGCGGATAATATACATCTCCCCTACTTTACATGTGGATAATCGGGGTTAGTATGTGTGTTCGACGTGAGGCACCCTATGCGCAGCTGATTTGTTGTCATCATTATCGTATCTGAATCCGGATACCCACGCATGTATGTGAGCCACACGAGGCACCTCAAGCATCGTCATGTCATTCTATGACGCCGTCAGTCATTTTGTACTCACGACTTTTGCCCGTTATAAAAGGGAACACTTAACCTCAATTCCTTTTCACGTTTTTTTTTGCAACTTACCTTCTTAGAGAGAGAGAGAAAGCACGACTGTTCCTCACCCATTTTCTGTAAACAAAATTACCCTTTATTCCATTCCTCATCATTTTTCTCTGTACTCATGGAACCTCTTGTCAAGAAAACCCTTCTGCTAGGAGTGTGTGTCCTAGAACTCATGCTCGCCGGACTCAATGAGCACGCTACCATCATGCCCCTTATTTCGGAAAATCTGATCAGTTTTGGACTGTTGACAATCATTTTTTGGGTACACTCACCTCAAAAAGAGGACGTAAATTTATTGATGGAAAAAAGTGACAATGTTGAAGACGTCGTTTACATCCCCACTAGCATTGTGCCGCATTTCAAAATTGAGAGGGGTGACTATCCCTACTCCAATGTGGAGTTTGAAGAAATTGGAGGTGCCTTTTAAGGCCTGAGATCCTGGATGGACTATATCCATGAGAAGTATGCCGTCAAATTAGCCTTGGTAGGTCTATCATCTACTTAATGGTTAGGTGATCTTACCCTCACCAAGAACAATAACACTCTATGAACTTCGGTCTCTTAGTGGAGTCAAAGGACTCACACCTTTGTAGCTACTTGGAGAGAGTTTACTATAACTCTTGAGGACATTTGTGACCTCTTGGGATTAGAAGCATCTGGCTTTGATACTTTATTTGAGAAAACTATTTCTAGCATTGAGAAGGCTTCTCAAACAGCGTTGGAAGCTATAATGAAGAAATGCATGGTTAGTTATAATAAATATACCTTTTTGGAGGTGATCTGCTATTTCTTCTATATCGAAGATAAGGTGAGCACCAAGGCTCTCGAAATTGCAATCCAAAGGGGAACAAGTGGTGAGGATGCCTCCCACTAGTAATGGCTATGGCTCGAAGATTGAACTTTAAGGATATATCTGGGTTTTCTTTCCAAGATTTTTTTTCCTAGAAAGACTCACGAATGTCCCAGGAGGGACCTTATTAACACGGCCAGTCAAATGGCCTATGGGGTTAATATCCCCTTAGCTTCCATAACGTTGGTCTCCTTATACACATGGCTAGATCGAGTGGAGGTAGGTTCATAGCGTAGTCTTGGACATTTTGATGTTACTAATTATGAAAACCACATCTTCTTAGAAACTTTCATCGATTCTCATTTCCCCAAGTACGCGCCTCAAGGTAGTAGCCAGAAGTCTCATGACATTAAGCTATCTCTCATTTTCTGTTGGAATCATAAACATGTCAAAAGGTCTTTCCAGCCATACATTAATGATGTTAAAAATTTCCCTTGTCGCCCTTACGTAGGCATTGATCAATTTTTCACAAACTCTTTTTTTTAGGATGTATCTAGGCCATTCGTCCCATTCGAGGATGCTTATGCGAAGAATTTTCTTTCAAGCAATGTTCCACTTATTCTTGCTCTTTCATACTTTCCATTTTATACCGAATGGTCTTATTCGTCTTATTCTCCCAACCATATGGCCATGCAGTTTGGATACGATCAAGGTGCTCCCATGGGTAGTAAATTCCCCCATGAAAACCCAATAAATTTTTCCTTTACTTGTAAAAATTTCTTACTGTCATGATTGTTAGTCTTTCTACGAACTATACCAGTAACCCCGTGATCCCTAGTAAAACTGCTCGGGGAGACAGGTCATCATTTTATCTATCTATGTTTTGGCCTAACCAACTGGGTCAGTTTCAGAATAACATCCTTCGTCAGCCTTACTACCTTGATGTGAAAAGATTTCCTCCAACGGAGTTGGGCTTAAGGACATTTTCTATTTCCCACTCCTAATTCGATTTGAGTACTACTAATGATACCACTCGTAATGAGATGCCCCTATGGATCCCTTAAATAAGGCGGTAGATAAGAAAAAGAAAGGATCCTAAGCATTACAATTGGACAAGGGGCTGCTGGTGCCCCTAGATGTTTGAGGGATATTACTGAGGAAGATACTCCTCAAGATGCCTCTACTGGGGCTGCTGTGAGGGAAAAAAGAAAATTACCCACGAAGAAAATTAAGGAAGTAAGAAGACCACTGCACCTATCATTATGGGGGAAGCTCCTTCTCGTAAGTCTGTTATTCCTCACTTAGCCATGCATTGACAAGATATTTCGAGGAATTGGCCAGTCAATGGGTCAGTCATTCTGCCAAAAATAGAGCTGTAATGTCAACCTAAATGTCTGTGAGGGGTATCTCTTTTACTCTTCCAGTTGGTGAAGGCAGTAAGAAGCATAAAAGGTTAGTCACCAGGATGTCTAACCCCATAAGGATAGTATTTGAGGAGAAAGAAGTTGAGGATGTGGAAGAGGAAGGAGATAAACAGGAGGAAGGTGTGGCTGTTAAAGAAGAGTAGAAGAGGAGGAAGAAACCCCTGAATAATCTCCTCTATATCACCAGGCATGTAAGCTGCGCAAAATGTACTCAACTGAGAAGCCATCCTCACCTCCTTGTGATTATACCCTGTTGGAAGACTTTGCATCTGATCAAGAGGTGTGTATATTTCCCTTACTTGTAATTTATATAATTTGCTCTTCTTATATTTTACTAGCTCTTTGCATATTAAGCCATATATTTATGCTTACTTTGGCTCCCTGGGGGATGCAATTGTTGGTGGTGATAAGCCTATTTTATAGGAGGAAATTATCGAAACACTTTCCTCTTCCTTGGATATCATAATGGGTGTAGCTGCCCCTAAAGTACCCGAGGTAACTCTAAATTCCCCCTCAGAGGTAGATGCATATATTTATGATAATGGGTCAAGTAGTGGTTATTCTCCTAACTCTTCTTTTTTGCACTGTTAGTCTCTTCTCCAAGAGGAAGACTAGGAAGATAGTGTTGGTGTAAAGAGTAGGGAGCCCCCCACTGATGGGCCAACTTCAATGGTAAAGATTTTTTTAGTTTTAAACACTTTGTAATTTCATGCTCTAATTCCCTATTTATTTTATTAATTAATTCTCCCATTGCTTTCCTTGATATTGTAGGCCCTTTCTCCCGAGACAGTTCTTGAGAACCCATGCCGGGCTATTATACTTGTACCAACTCCTCCTATAGTAAACAAGAAAGTCATAGTCCACCTATTAGGGCCCTCTATCCTTAGAAGGGAGGAAGTTGAGGACACTGCTATTAAGGGTGGAGTGCCTTTTGAACTTTCCCTGGAATAAGCTATTTCGAGTGCTGTTGTGGAGAAGGAAGCACCTTTAGAAGTGGCTCAGGAGAAAAATGCTCCTAATGCTGTTATTAAGAGAGAATGATATATGGAAGTGGCTTCAGGGCCAATTGTTGAGAAACCCAATGAGTTGTTATAGGAGGTGGTTCCTCATATTATTGTATCAATACCTTCTTTGGCAGTTGTTAAAGAAGAGGTATAACTTATTTTATGATTTCATCTCTCTTTTTTATTTTTAGATAGTTCGAGCAACTTCTATCCCATTGGAATAAACCTGTCCAATAATCTTTGCTAAACACGCCTAAGAAGCTAGGGATTTAATCTCCTATAAAATAGGGTCATGTCTAGTAATGTAAGACTTTAATACTCCTTAAAAAGGTTCATGCCTAGTGATATAGGAATTTGATCTCCCTTAAAAGGGCCATGCCTTGTAATATACGACTTTAATCTCCTCTATAAAAGGGTCATGCCTAGTAATATAAGACTTTAGTCTCCTTTAAAAAATGTCATTTTGAACAGCCATCAGGCCCATATTGACTTGGGTATGTTTTATTTCTTTCAGATGAAAGTCGAGCAACGAGTCCACGTCGATGACCTGCTCAGTTAGTGGAGCAGGAGGTTGTTTGCAAAGGAATATTTATTGAATTTGCAGCTATTGGGGACGTGATATGGTTGGGTGTTTTTCCTAATGTGAGACAAACAATTGGGGAGCTATCACAAGAAGCTGTGCCTTAAATTCAAGAGGGTGACAGTGTATCAAACATAAAACGTCCATCGGCTAGTGACAGTGCCTTCAGCATGCATCCTCCTAAGGATGTTCCTACGATTTTTGTAAGGCAGATACTCCGTGATTTTCTTATTTTCTCGCTATCCTTCATAAAGAGTTGCTGGAGTTTTGATAAACTCAATGAATAAACTCATTAAACCTTCCGTTTGAGATAGGCCTACTCTGGCTGTCATGCCAGCCATGCCAATCACACTTGTAGCAGACATGCTAGAATTTGTTTGTGCCACTCTCGTCCTTTTCAGCGAAACAGTGAGCCCTCTTCTTCCTCACACTGTAAAGCATCAAAATCTATGATCTTGGCAACATTATCATTCGTCATCTTTCTAAACAGAATGCCTCTTGAGCAGAGATGACAAATGTAAGATGTGGGTTCTTGAAATATAATTAGTATTAATCGATTCATAACCCTTTATCAAGATCGTGAATAGTGATGAAGAGCAATAAGAAATGACAATAAATTCAAGTTAAGGACAAATAATATTCAATACTTAAGCTTGTATCAAATGAAATCTTCGACAACATAAATGCAATGAAAGTGAAATAAATGGAAGAGACCCGCAAACAACTTTGTCAGAGGGAGAAAGAATAAGTACCCTTAGCACAACAATGGAAAGACAGTAACCTCGAGGCGTAATAAATGCTCGGGAATGGTATTAATGGAGGCAAAATGAATAATCACACAACAATGATATCACAGAAAACACTCTTGTCTAGAGAAATCTCAACAATAATGCTAGGTTCAAATTGCCGTCCTTGTAAACTATGCTGCTGAGGTATTTATATGGGAGCAAGGTCTCTCGAGTGACGTTGTTGGCATTAAATGGACTGATCATAATTAATGCAAAGATATAATGTTATTAATCCCGAAGATAGTGCATTAAATGCACGAGATATTACATTTTGGCAAAAAAACTGTTTAGCCTATCATAGGTATGGTAACCTTAATTAGGATGGGATATGGCAGCCCAAAGGTCCATCCTAGGATGACTGGAAAGTAGAAGCTCAACAAATAAGCTTATTATCCCAGGAATAAACTCACTTGAGTGCTATTTACTGGAGCTCCTAAACGTCAGATGCCATGACATCATAAAGTTAGTAAACAGTAGTCTATGTATTATCATATCAATAAAAAAGGTGGTTCATCAAACGAAGATTGCTCGGCTGATGATTGCTCGAGAAATTCATGAACTGCATGTGAAGAATCAAAGGATATCTTTGGATAATTATTAGGACTGGGGTCCCTCTAAGAGGTTCCCTAGGATATTGTAACTCAAGCATCTATTCACTATGCTTGTATAAACCAAGGTTTTGCCTAAGTGTGCTAGGGTGGTTTGGTATTGCTTTACTCCCAAACCTCCAAACCAAAACCTTGCGAGGTTCACAAAAAGAGGCTATTAGATAGAGCATGTGAGATCTCCCATGCCCTGCCAGACATGGTCCCTCGAGGGTACCTATTAACCTCATAAACATTAAAAAGTAAAACTAACTTTTGTAAGGAAAACCAAGTACAAAATCAAGTATAAGTACATCACAATTCTTGCTATAAATATATTGTCCTTCGAATGGGCTTGATCTCTATGGAAGGTCCTTCGAGCAGCTTCTGCCTTTACCCTGTCGTTAATTTTTCATTTAGTGCAAGCTCGTCCTTGATAATTAATATTGGACTTGGACATACCCTTACAACCATAATTCTATAAGAATGAATTCAAAATTCCCAAGTAATCATTTTAATTATCTTGGTTACTTTTGGTGTTGATATGTTGTAGCATGTAGATGTCCATTTCTTAGTTTTGGTATGAGAATGTATAGTTGAATTTTTTATGGGCATCTATTCAGTGTTTAAGTTTGTATTCTACTTGGTTGACAAAATGCCCAAGAAGTATTTTCATTATCTTGATGACTTTTGGTTTGGGTTTGTTGCAGGTTCCTATTTTTTTAGGATGTAAACACATAAGTACGTATTATTTTGAAGTCTCTTGTGCCTATGACTTTCATTACAAATTCCTTATTATGTTTATGAAGTAATAATAAAATAGAGACCGTCATTGAAATCATTTAGAACATGACTATTTTGTTCATTACTTTGTTCTTTATGACAACGTTTTTTTGCCTAAATAGAATATAATGGAAAGAATGAAGATAAAGAATGGAATATTTGTTTTATTTTACTTGCATATTTGTGAAGCTAGCAGGTTTCACATTAAAATATGTCCCAAGTTGTTGATTCTCGTTTTTTATTTGGTTTATTAAAAATGTGATGAATGATAATATTTTGGAATGCCTTTTCGTTTAGTTTTTTTGTCCTATATAATGACCCCATCTATCCAAAGGATACTGGAACATATTGTGAAGGTTCTATTTTCTATCAACAAGTATCAATAGATCCTTACACTCCCTAAAATACTCTTGCCATTATTCTTTTATATTGAGTGTGGGAGAAATGTTTGTAAGTGAAAGAAAAATTGGATTAGTTGGCAAGTATGCATTATGAAATCACTTTGATTGACATCGTATTTTACATATTGTTTAATATAACCATGATGATGATTGATTGATTTATCTAATATGTACTTATTTCATAAGTTTCATGTTGTGTAGCATGAGTTTTACTCCCAAATTAAATTTGATCCTGGACAAAAGGTACGTGTTATGATCTCTTCTTTCACTTTGAAATATGGTAAAATTACACTAGCTATATACTTTTAATAAAGGAAATGAAAGTAATATTTTCTATAATGTGATAGCATGGCATAATAAAGGATGTTGTGATGTATGACGTAAACTCTCATACCATTTATCCTTATTCTTTTAAGTATTTTTTTATTATCTATGATAATTTTTTGATGATCTGAAACTTGATTTTGATTATGCAATTTACACACCAATATGACTAATCTTTTTCTTTTGATATATCTTGAAGCAGGTGTTGGGCCACAGTTTTTTCTGTCAATCTGCATTGGGTTTCCACGTGTCCTCCAACACCCATTCCTCTGGTTGATATTAGTATTACTTTTTGTATTTTAGCATTTTGATATTATCAAGATATTCATCAATGTGTAGACACCCCAGGTTAGGAAGTACAAACACTTGGAAATACTTAAAGGACATTCGGGCACATGGTTGATACAATTTCATGTGTCCATAATTTGAATTTTAAATGGTATTTCGTACAAATATGTTTATACTTATTGGATGTCAAGTGCGACCAACAATCCATAATATAACTTTCTTTTTGTACATAAAAGAAATAAAATTTATAAAAAAATTAAAAGAAAGTTTATCATACTACAAGTAACACAATGAACGATTTCACTAATGATTTTATGTGGAAAAGAACATTAGTCATAATAATTTTTTTATATGATATTCATACAAATTTTTACATATTTATATATACACTTTATACACATACTCCTTAGTGATATGATCGTTTATGATGTGTATGAGAGGATGGGTTTGGAGTTATTTTTATTTTCAGAATTTTAGGAAATAGTTAAGGAATTATTTTTTTTGTTTCTTAGTTTATCCTCATGTCTTTTATTAGAATTAAGACTCTAATGAGTTAATCTATTGAATAGACTTTGGAATCAGATCTTAGAGGCCGACTCAAATATTTTTTGTTCGTTGGGTCAAATCAGGTGTACTCTGTTTTATTTTAGTGTTAAAATGTTTTCGTAGTAGACTATTTGGTATTCCATAGTACAATCTTTGGTATTATCGTCCGTATTTTCAATTATGCCTCAAGTTTGTACACTAATTTTGTAAGTGTTTAAAACACTTGCAAAATATTTATTTGCAAGTGTTCAAAGCCATTGCAATGTTTTTTGTAATGGCTATCTAGAACGGATATTCGTTCTCAACAAGCCGTTGTAAATATCATTTGTAACATTTTTTAACATTTGCAAATTTTTTTGAAATGCGCCCATTTGCAAGTGTTTTGAAACATTTTAAATTCCATTTGCAAGTGTTTAAAACTCTCGCAATATCCCTGTTTTGGTGTAGTGTATAATGTATTGCACTGGGTTTAAATGAAATCATAGGTTGCATGAAATTATCAGGTTAGGGTATAATCGGATAAGGATTGAATCAAGATTTACGGTACTTGTGAACTACACAAAAGAGTTCGTAAATGAGGTCAAGATATCCAGGGCTATCATTTAGTGATATAAATAAATGCGATAATTCAAGGGTGTAACTTTCAAACATAATATCGAAATAGAATCACCTACTTTTCAATTTTGGGTTGATTGTAACTGATCTTCGTTCTCACAGGGGTAAACCGGGTATTCTGAAATCATGGATATCATAAATGTTTAGAGTATGAAAGTAAAAAATGAATTTCTAAGTAAACGTCGGGGTTAAAATAAATTATTTAAAGTTTAAACTTTAGTTTTGGCATTAAATATGTAATTACGAAAGGTTTCTTTAATTTTTCTCATTTTATTCATTTTTGGGATTGGTGATAAGAGACATTTTTATTGTATATATAAAAATTCTGAGGTTGCTTTGAATAGTTGACAAAATCAGGGTTTTAAGTGAAAATTGAAATTTTGTTTTTTTAATTTCTTAAAATTAGTTTCTCGAGAAACTTCTTTCTGGGAAACCAAATAGGGAATGTTATAAACCATTTTGACTAGAAAAATAAAATATTTTTTTTGGAAAAGATCTCATAATTTTCTGACTGGAGACACGCTCTATCGCACTGGGTCAAAGCCTATATGCGTTTGGGTTTGACTCCACTCATGCACGTGTATTACACTTTATATTCTACCTTTATTTAGTTAACTGTAGGGTTTGAAAACTTTGACTTCAATTTCAAACAGTTCTAGAATACCATTTAGGTTGATTCCTGAATGAAATTATCTAATTTTTAGGGAGGAATCCCACCATATTAGTTTCAAGCATTGAGGTTAATTGGTCCAAACTATTTATTTTTTATAAAAATGGCGTAAGTTTGACTGTCACAATCGTGGCTTAGGCTATTATTCGAGCTACGACATAGCTATATTCATGATCAAATATAAAAATGGAGTTATATCAGTTTGATTTCAAATATTTTGGTTTACCACAACTCCTGAATTTATTTCTAAAATTTCAAGGTCCCTAATTTTCAAACTTTGATTTGGGGTATCAAAACTCATTTTGGGTTGAATTAAGATATGCACCTAGGTTTTTTAGACCCAGGGTTTGAGTTATACCACTTTTAAACTAGTTTAAAGTTAGGAGTACATGTTGGCTTATGATATTCAAGTTTTTTCAGTGCATTTCCTATGTTAGAACTTCCATGACATCGCATTGTCGGTCCACTATTGATATGATTGATTTGACTAAAAAACCACCACCATTTGGTTTGGCATAAGGTTGGTCTCTATAATTGTATTGGTTTCTAATGACATACAAGATTTTAGGGGTAAAGTTACAATTTGGTTAATTCCTTCAAATGCTGAATTCCTTTCGATAAGGCAGGCTACCTCTATTATTTGATTACAATCACGAATTTGCAATGGATTGATTGAAACTTTAATGTCTGTTCAAAAGCCACATTAAAAGTTTTTACACTTTTTGTCTTCAGTATTCATATACTCTTGGGCATAATAAGACAGTTATGTAAACTTGGCCTCATATTGTGCTATCATCATTTATTACTGCTGCAATCCTAGGACCTCTAGTGTCATCTGATCTCTTACTCATTTGGGAAAGTATTTTTTTTAAAAAAAACTCCTCAAAATGATTCCAAGTTAAATTGTTGACATTTCAAGATCTAAGAACAAATTGCCACCAAAATTCTTCTTCACCTTCAAATAGAAGGGTTGCTAATTTCACCCTAAGTTCAGGTATTATACCTACTCCATTCATAACTTTAAGCATCTGACGTATACATTTTTTTGCTTCCATGCCACCAGTATTCTTACAAAACATTGGTGGTCTTTGTTTAAGAAAATCCTTAAGTCTTCGCATCTCCTCCGGAATCTCATTATTAATTGGGTGTGGTGGTGGTACATTTTGTCGCATCCTAGTCAAAATTATTAGTTCTTATAAATAATGTAATAATCCTTCATTAGTCGCCAGTGGATTTGGTACATTTTCTTATTCTCCTTGTGATCCACTAGTGGATGCTTGTGTAATAACCATCTTATACATAAAAAAATACAAAAGATATAATAATAGTGGGAGTAGCCAAACAGACTTTTATATTAATATCACATGCTATTTTATATTGGGATATGATACAGTAACACTTGTTGTAAGAAAATCGTACACACTATAAGTTACTTTTTATAACTCTTATTAGCACAAAATATTGTTTAGGTCTACTACGCCTAGTTAGGAATATGGTGATCACTTCTTATCTCTCACACACTCAACCCCAAGGAAAGATACTTGATCCTTGAATTTCTATTTATTTACATCCATATCCCTTTCCTAGTTTACTTTAGGCATGCTGGGGTATGATGCTGTCAAGTTTGGGTCCTGGGTCAGAAGGATCAGAGTCAGTAGAGGTAGTGCCGGAGGCAGTGAAAATAAAATAACTGATTTGTATGAAATAGGGCCATAATCGATTGGGGAATCTAGGGGAGTAATAATGATTTCTTCAGGTGGGCTATGTCCCCAACTAGATGAATGGCATGCTGCAACATGTCGGGGTCTTCAAAATATCTCTTGGCTTGCCTCGCGACTTGTGCTTCTCCCATTAGGCGACCAATGGTCAAAGTATGTTTAATATCTCAAGTAGTGATGACCCAATCGATACTTCGAATAGTTTGACAAAAATTGGCATATCCCTTGTCCGTAATCACTTATTCAAACTTTTCATACGCCAAGCCGAGTATGACTAAGTAAATTTCATCCCACATATTCATGTCTATAAGATAGAATTAGTTACATATATGTATTAAACAAGGTTCTAATAACTAATATGCTTATTCCAAGTCTCGTATAGACATTAAATATACCAAATCCCTTATTAGCATTAAATCTCCCGAGTCCCGTATAGGCATAAAACCTAGCACTCGCTCTGATACCATGTTGTCACACCCAATGTTTTGTATATGTTAATGCTAATAAAATAACAATAAAATTTCAAGCATAAAGAAAATCAAACTTTCATTTAAGTGGATGCATAACATCTTATTACAATCCCAGAGTCTATAAATCAGAACTAAATAGGTATCCCAAAGTCTTCATAATACAAAAAAAAAGGGGGGGACTAATAAGGTCATATAAGCATGTAAGTTATGGTGAAAGTGTTCCAGTTGGTGCTACCGTTTTTGCTAGATCCTGTCCACACATTCTAGGTCAAAACTCATACACGCTTGGGTTCGACTCCACTCACGCACGTGTGTTAAACTACGTATTCTATCTTCATTCTGTTGACTTTAAGGTTTGAAAACATTGACTTCAATTTCTAACAGTTCTAGAATACCATTTAGGTTAATTCCTGAATGAAAATTGTCTAATTTTTTGAAAGGTATCCAACCATATTGTTTTAAATATTGAGGTTAATTCATTCGAGCTATTCATTTTATGTAAAAAGGCCATAAGTTTGACTTTAACATTTGTTGTTTTAAGCTATAATTTGAGCTAAGATATGGTGATATTCATGATCTAGGATCAAAATGGAGTTGAACCAGTTTGGCTTAAAAGATTTTGCCTTACCATAGCTCCTGAATTTTGTTTCTAAAATTCTTGGTACGTAATTTTCAAACTTTGATTTAGTGTATCAAAACTAATTTTGGGTTGAATTACACTATGCACCTAGGTTCCTTAGACCCATGGCTTGATTTCTCCCATTTTAAACTGGGTCACAGTCAGGAGTACAAGTTCCACCATTAAAGCTCAAGCTTTAATGGAGGTTTCTGATCAGTGCATTTCTTACGTTAAAACTTCCATGTAAACTCATATTTAAGACCTATGAATGCCCCAAAACTTAAAAGATTGAAAAAAAAACAGAAATGCTATATAAAATCATATACATACCAACATTCTAGTTTTTTTTTTTAATAAGATGAACTATGTTTTTACAGTAGTGAAGGGGGGAGTTTTATACTGTTGGTTAGGGGGTATAGATTTGTGTAAAAAGATGTTGGATTTTACCTTGGTTTTATTAAGATTTAACTAGATACCATGTGGGTTCACATTGTTACCATGTGTTTCCCATGGGTTATAACTTCTCACAGGGCATCCAGTTGGTCATATAGTTCAGGGGTGAAGTGCAAATTGCTTTGATTTTTTTTATTTGGTCATCGAATAGTATATAATATGAATTTAAGGATTTTATGTACCTTTTTGAAAGTTTAGGGGTAAATGAGTAAGTTTTCAAACTTGTTAGGATGGTTTATGTAATTGGTACAAAATACAAGTCCTATGATTAAGTTTTATATTTAAGTATGGGTTATAAGAGTATGGTATGGTTTAAATAATAAGTTTGTAAAACTTCTAGGGGTAGTTTGGTAATTTTTGAAACTTTGAGGGTTACTAATATAATCACCTTATTCTTTAGGGTTATTTGTAGATATAATATACAACAAATATATGCGCTATTTTTAAGGGTTTGTTATAGCAAGTTTATGGAACAACTTGGATATGTGAAAGTACGTTAATGGTTCAATTAATTGGATACGAATAATATTAAAATAAGGATTAAGGGTGAGTGGGATTATCGCCCAGGTTGCGTGCTTATGACGCACATTGCATGGTTGATGTCATAATTGCTAAGATTAAGGGTGAGTGGTCTCATAGCCCAGGTTGCATAACAACACTTAATCAGATGAAGGATAATGTTATAATTACTAAAATACACTTAATATGTATAAATATTTTTGTACGATAGATATTGTGCTAGTATTTCTCCAATTGATCGCACACTCATACCCCCTCCCTGAGGTACTTCAAGTATATAAAACTAAAATGATGACGAGAAAGGAAAGGAGAGTTGTCCACGCAATTAGAGCTTTGACACCATTTGCTTTAAATTGTGTGATTTGCTTTAAACTATAGTTTATACCATATGAACTTTAATGCAAGTAATTTAAATTTGAATTGTAATAATATAGGATAGTATGTGTTTTACCATAAACATTATTTATTCCAAGAAACTCTTTTATTTTAAGTATCCCTATATTGGACATCATTTTATTAATTAAATTAAATAAATTTTATGATACAAATGTAAAAGCATGTTTTTATTTCAAAGGAGGATTTTCATAAATGAAGCCAAAGTATAATTTTTTTATGCATTGACATAAAAAATCGGGGCATCACAACCTGTGATTCTATGGTAGGGGCATCATTTGTTCGTTCTGAAGCACCGATTTCATGTTGAAATGTATTCGCCGTGTCACCCATACTTGACTGAAAAATAAAAATAAATAAATTTAATTACGAGAAAGTTTTAAATCAAACATTTTATTTTTAAAATAATAAGTAAATTAACATAAATCATTAAGGAAATTAACACAAAAATAATGGAAAATCACCATAGCAAGAAGTTGGACAAAATTTAAATTTATCACAAAAAATCTCAAAAAATAAATCATATAAATAAAAGTTACAAAATTGATACAAATACAGTTTTAAACTTTATAGATCCAACTCAAGTAATAAATCACATAAAATATGCTAAAAAATACAATTGTATGATATTAGTTGGCTTCGAATTTCGTCAGTTTTAATATGCTTAAAAAAATTTCGTCAGAAGATAGTTTCAGATTTTAGTCCAATATGAGTTGGTTTCGGATTTCGTTGGAACATGGTTTCGGAATTGGTCGGATCACGATCTCAGTTTTTTTCGATTTTCATCTTAGATGGTTTTTGTGTCAGATGGGTTTGGTCGGATCTCAGTTGATATGGTTTTGGTTTTGTATGAGTTAGTTTTGGTCTAGTCTAAGTGTATTTTTCGATGGTTTAGATTAGAAGAGGGAGGGGCTCGGAGAAGAAAAAAGAGCTGGGGGAGGGAAGGGATTTTTGATTTTGGTATTGACCATGAGATTGTAAAATGCTAGGGTTTCTCCAAACATTAGTATTTATATATAAATGTTAAGAAATATTTATATTATATATTTATATATACTTATTCATTAAATTTATAAAATATACTGGATCGGTTTGAATTGGTTCGGATCGGTTTAGATATTAGATTAGTTCGGATTGGATTTATAGTGGAACCAAGAACTGAACCAAAAACATTATTTTTTGGAGCCAGGACCAGACGAATAATCATAAAAAACTGAACCAAGCCAATCCAAATTAATTGGTTTTGTTCGATTTATCTATTTTTTTTAGTTTTGTTGTATACCCCTAATTCACATACACATGCCAACCCAAATTAGAAGCATCAACACTAGATTAAACCTGAGAACAAAGAAATAGGTTGAACAATATGGTCAAGTGTTAAAAGAAATTAATTAAAAAAATAATTAAGCAAAATAATTAATATACCGAGTGGTTACAAGGAATTTGAAGAGCCATACAATATTTCTTTGTCATACCGTGAGAACATGAAAACATGTTTAAGAAAGAAATGAGTAGCCAGTTAGAAATATGAATGATAATGGAGTGAGTAACCAACTACAAAAATGTCATTTCATACATGGGGTTAAATAGTTGGAGGAATGCACTTAACAACAGTTTCAACATTATATATTAGAGACCTCATAGTACAAACGCGCAAAACAAAAAATAATACATGAGATTCAATAGGAATTTGGGTGCACGAGGACCCACTGTATTGGAAGGATGAGCAACAGTCGCAATAAGACATGGGGAACCCATGCCATGAATATGTTATATTTTCCATATGAGAAAGCCTAAGTTTAGATAAGATCAAATGTGATTGACTAATTTTTAAAAAATTAAAACAAAAAACAAAGTTGACTTACAGTAGGGAATGTTGGGCTACTCAAAGAAGCTGTATGAAAAAGAGGTTCAAATGCAAAGATTTTGACACGTGGTCTATTATTTATAGGTAAGACAAGTCCAAAATACATATTTTATCCAAAAGAGGGTCACCAAAAAATGGGCAAGCTCTTCAATAAACATAACATAACTAATACTTTCTCATAAATACAATTGATTTATTTTTTTATTTTTTATAAAAACTTTCCTACTTGATTTAAATAAGTGTGTATGTTTGTGTGTGGTGGGGGTAAAGGATATAATACTTACTAGAGTGAGAGTTTAAGTAATGCAAACAAAGGTTTAGATATGTTGGTCACTCATTGAACAAGAAGAACATAAAATATAAGCAAGTGAAAGCAAAGTATGAGCCCATAATACGAGCCACCATAATTACAACCATATATTATTAATATTTCTAATAGTAAACATAAAACTATAAGAACATCAACATTGATGTCACCTGAGATATATGTCCCGGATAAGTAATTAACACATCAAGTAAGGAAGTAATAATGTGCGCAACAATGGAGGGAGTAATAATGGCAAGCACTATGAGCGTGGAAAATACAATGGCATAATAAAAAGTGCAAGTAAAACAAATAGTTGAGTCATTAAAGCCAAACGAAGAAGTCAGTATGTAAGAGAAAGTTTTATAATTTCTCATCATCTATTTTAGTTTAGCATATTTTGTTACATATTCATCATTGTGTACTTATCAAGATCTTCAAGTGAAGAGAAGTTAGTGATCGAGCAACAATCGAAGATCGAATGAGTTGAGATCATCGCTACAATTATCGAGAAGGTATATGGTTTTAATTTATGCATAAACACTTTGTTCAGGGATTCTTTTATAATTTGTTAGATGCTTTTTTTGAATGATTATATATATATATATATATATTCATTTCTTCAGTCGTTTGAACGACTTTATGTTTTTGTTCGAACGAGAATGTGAGTTCTCTACATGAACTTCGAAAAAATCAAGCGGGTTTGTTCTGTTCACATAACTTAATTTGTTCACAGTTCGTTCAAAGATGGTTCGAACATGATTAGCTTTTTGTTGGAAGGAGATTTGCCTTGGTTCAAATGAGATCCTATTTTTGTTCGACGAGGTCTAGTTTTCATTCCAACGACTTTTCTCAAAAAATTTTCCACCCCGAAATTCAAGTTTTCTATAAAAGGGGTCTTGGGATATGCTTTTCCCAAAACTTTTGGCAAAATTTATATTTCTCTGTATATCAAAAAGATCTCCAAACCCTAGTTTTTTTAAAAATATTTTCTTTTCCAAATAAATTCCCTTGAATGGTTTGTTAAGCTTTATCAAACCCTATAATAACACCATATATGTTTGTACCCTTGATGAGTTTGTTCACAACTGCTGAAGAAGGTAGGAATACTGATTCCTGAGGCTGATTGGTGGATACCGAGGCAAGTATAGCTTATTATGTGATAGTGATGGATATGCATTGTTTATTGTTGAAAACAAGGAGTGAAGACATTATCGCATTATTTAGTGGATCTCTAAGTTTTGTTAGTCTGTGGATGTCTATCTGTAATACCTAGTTGGAAACATTACCGAATATAGGTTTTTCCTAAAAGGGATTTTTCCTTATCTCATGTCTTCTATTTGTTCGGATGTGGTTTGTTTCTCATTTAGCTTGAATATCTTGCATGCTCTCCTAATTTAATAAAGATAAAATTTGGACTAAATTGAATTTGGTAAATGTGACATACTCTATGAATTATACATATAACCGGACCACTCTATCGTGTTTTTCAAATTGGTATCAGAGCTGATTTCTACAAGTTACTTAGATGAATCATGGTAATTATATAGATAACGCATACAATAGGCCACCTATATTTAATGGGTCTAATTATGCCTATTGGAAAGCTCGAATGAGATCAGTTTTGAAGTCGATTGACGAGAGTGTCTGAATCGCTTTTTAAAGGGGGTGGATTCCCTTGCTGTGAATAATGATGATGTTCATTAGTCTCAAACCAGTCACTACTTGGACTAAGGATGATTATTTTTGGTGTTGTCACACTTGACGAATTTTGCCGTATTATGCGTGTACCATGTCTAAAAAATCATGAGATATCCTCTAACTCCCGCAAGAGGGTAGCAATGATGTGAAAGCTTCTAAGATACAAAATCTCACCACACAATTTGACACCATTAGCATGATTAAATCGAAAACATTTGATGAGTTTTATATATGCCGTCTGATATTGTGAACTCTATATTTAATTTGGGTGAGAGAATTTCTGAGAGGAGGGTACTTAAGGAAATTCTGAGATCTCTTCCATCCCATTCTAATGTGAAAATCACGGTCCTCAATTCTGTGGGAATTTTAGACACTCTTAGGTTAGACGATCTCATAGGTGATCTTTAAATTTACGAATTAGAGATATTCATAGAATCCAAAAGGAAAAAGCAAGGAATAACCTTAAAATTTAAAATAAATAAAGAAAACATTTTTAACTCTGATTCTGAAATTAATCTATATGAGCTTTCCACGTTTGCAACAAAATTCAAAAAATTTCTCAAATTCAATAAAGAAAATTCTTCCAAAGTAAAAAATAAAAGTTTTGAGAAAGGCAAAGATTTCAAAGCGGGTAAGAATGTCTTTGAGAATGATCAACATAGAGATAAATGTGAGTACCTAGGAAAGCTTAATCGTAGAGATGTTACGAGTGTGAAGGGAAAGGACATAAAGCCCATGAGTTTCCCACTAGGATTAAGAGATAGGGAAAATACAAAGCAACATATAATGTCACTCTAAGAGATAGTGATGTCGAGTCGGTTGATTCCATGGATGAATCATAACATGAACCTAATTTATGTGCATTCATGGACAATTATGTTAGTACTTCTGCTACGTCCCATGCCAGTGTGGATATTTATAAATATGATATCCTTGACACTATGCCAAACTATTATGGAAAGAGTGAGGATGATGAAGAGCATTTGGGTGAGGGTGAATGTGGCATCCAATATGCCTATGCTGAACTTTACAAAAAGTCCTTAAAAACCGAAAAGGAAAATAAAAATTTGACTCTTAGGGCGTTGGATTTAGAAAAGGAATTGAATGTTTCGAAAGAGTGTGAGGTTTCTGTGAGTCAACTCTGAAAATGTGAATGGTCTAGTCATATGTATAATTCATAGAGTAGTCACACACACATAAAACCAAATTTAACGTAGTTCAAATTTTATCTTGATTTAATTACATGAGCATAAAAGACATTTAAATCTAAATGAAGCCAAGTAAACCAACCACAAACTAAAGAAGATAGGAGATGAGGAAAAATCCACTTTGAAAAAAACCTATATTCAACACTATTTTTAATTAGACAGACAATTACAAACTTACAAAAACTTAGAGATCCACTAAGTGACACATCAATGTCTTCAAGTTATCCACAACAAACGATATGGATCCAACACCGTCCCATAGCAAGCACCTCTTGCCATGGTATCCACTGATTAACTTTAAAAATTGATATTCCTTTCTTCTTTAGTTGTAGAGAATAAACTCCATAAAGGCCAGAAGTAGAGAATTAACCCCACAAGGTTTGGAACATGTAATGTGTTCTTCTTGGTTTGAAAAAATGATCTCAAATAATTTAAGGGACTTGAATAAAAAAAATACAAGAGTTCGATCACAAAAAGAACTTCTAAAGGCTTAGAAACAAATCCAGCCCCGTATCTCTATTTATAAGGATACGTATCTCCAAGAGATAGGTATGAAAGATTGCATTTATAATCTCTTAAAAATAAATTCTTGCATATACGTTCAAATAAAGTTACATATTGTTCAAACGAACTACCTTTTATTGTTCGAACATACTTCAAACAACTGATCCAATGAGCTTCCAGATCCTACCAAAAGACGTGAAAATTGATCGCGTTCAAACGAAGTTGAGTCTGTTTTAACAAGGTATAGGATCTCATTTAAACGATATATAAATGTCGTTATAACGACTTAGATTTTTTTTTAAAAACATTTAAAACATTTTGGAAAAGTATTTTAAGTTTTCAATCTCTTAAAAATACCCATGGACAAAAATATTTCACAGAATTTACCTCATAAACTTTCTCAGAAAATTGCAGTGATGATCGATCTTCAATTGTTGTATTCGATCAGTAAATTTTCTTCACTTGAAGTCTTAAGAATGTTCATGATGGTGAAGTGGGGTGTAACGGTATAATTCAAACTAAAAAAAATAACGAGCAATTATAAATCTTCCTCTTACAGATCTCCCCTTTGGCTATTTCAGTACAAAACATAAACCGAAAAAAATAACCCCTCAGACAGATACAACTAATGCCCTCCCAAACCAGAAAAGGAAAATGCATAAGCGATACTATATTCAACTAAAAGTCTTCACATGTAGTCCATGAAATACACACATCAAGCAAAAGAAATATCCCGTCATGTGTTGGAGTTTAAAGAAAATATAAAACTCCCTCTCAGTATGTTATCCCCCTCTTTTGTTCGTAATAGACAAAAGGTTATAAACTAATCCTGGAATGTTAGCATCACACGAAATATCATCCTAAAGAATAAATAATTAATCATAAGCGATGAGATTCCAAAGAAGTAACAAACCATTTTTGAAAACTTTTCAAATTTTTGAGTATATAAATATACAAATATAAAAAATGCAAAAATTTTATAAAAAAACATACGAGTACAAATACAAACAAGCACATCATGGAGTAGAATAGAAAAAATTCGAATCATGAAAGTGGAATGGAATTGTGTGTACCTAATCCACATGAAAATTAACATATGCATACAAAGCAAAGGTGCATGAAGTCAATGAGATACTTCTAACGAAAGAACTCAATTTCAACCTTGGGTGAAAGAACGGTGAACAATGTGAAATTGAATGTAATTATGCAAAATGACATGAATTTTAATGCTTCTAAAATCAATAATGCCAAACTATTGAATGATTTTCAAGAAAGTTCATTATGCAAACCCACTGATGTTCAACTTATAACACACTCAAAATCTCACATTTTAATCATGCACTCTCAAATATTTAAAAGAATAATAATGCTAAAAAAGGGTGAAGCATCAATGAAATAAAAAAATGTCCTTGGAACTTCTATTTTTTTCTACCGAAATCATCTTTTAGGTTGTTGCCAATGGCGTCCTTTAATACAAAGAAGATTTCTGCATTCGTAGCCCCTTCCATTGCTTTAAACAAAAAATAAATTTTTCAAAAAAAATTCGGGCAATGGTTCTTACAAGCATAATTTATTCCTAGTACATTTGGCTCGTTATTAACCACGATTGAAATAAGAGCACCGTATTTGATATATGATAAGAAAGTGCAATGTTCAAGTGGTCCGTGTATGTGTGCAATAAAGGCGACAAAGAGACTAGCGTGAAGAAAGTAATCATTAAAGAACAACAAAATGCTAACCACGCATTATTAAGAACACAAAATGAATGAAGCCAAGTCTCATAAAACCATGAATAATTCACATGAATGGATGGAATAAAATTGTGATTCGAATATCTTAAATGCACATCCATATATGATGTAAAACAAAATTCAAAAATATTTTTGAATTTTTCAAATGTTTATAAAAAATAAAAATATTTTTGAAACAATTGAAACTTTTTCTAAAAGAAAAGAAAATATTTTTTTATTTTTCAAAATATAAACATAAAAAATAATCTAACAAAAGGAACAAAAGATAGTAATCACCCTATACTAAATGAAATACCTGAACTCAATCATTGTAACAAATACCTAAAGACTTCTTAAGATCCTCAAATCTAAGTGCATCTAAACCTTTTGTGAAATATTGACCAATTGACGTTCGGTACTCACGAAGCTCAAGGAAATGATCACCACCTTAATAATATCACAAATGAAATGCTCACAAATCTTAATATGTTTCATATGAGAATATTTTACCAGATTATGATAAATATGGATTGCACTCGTATTATTATAAAAATTATCATTGTGCCCTGGGTAATCCCATAATCTTCCAAAATTTTCTTAATCCATAAGAGTTGTGTGCAACAACTCTCGATGGTGATGTACTCGACCTCTACCGTGGATAAAGAAATGGAGTTTTTATTCTTGCTCAACCAAGAGATAACAACCCTCTCAAAGTAAAAGCATTCACCCGAGGTGATTCTACAAACATCAATATCCTTGGTCCAATCGACATCTGAATACAACGACACACGATAATCGATATCAAAGGAATACCAAATACCCGTAAGATAGAGTGCCACTCATGTATTTGATGATATGTTTAAGTGAACATAAATGAGATTCTTTTGGGGATGCTTGGTAATGCTCATAAACTCCAACACTAAAGGAAATGTCGGGATGGCTAGCAGTAGAGGAGACTACCTATAATACTCCTACAAAGGGTTTACTCTACGTCCTTGCTTAAAGTGTCTTTGCTAAGCTTAGTCGAGGAATTCATGGGTGTGCATGAGTACTTAGTGGAGTCTAAAATAAACTTCTTTACTTGGTCCCTAGTATGTTTAGATTGAGATATAAATATCTTATTCTAAAGTTGATGCACTTGGAGACCTAAGAAGAATGTGAGCTCACCAACTATAATCATCTCAAACTCACTCTTAATCTCTCCCTAAAAAGTGTGATTATGCGGGGAACACGTGGATCATAATATTATATCATCCACATAGACTTGAGAAATAAAAATAGCACCACCCTCTCTCCTAACAAACAACTGTAACACCCTGTATTTTTGGAAATATTTGAATTACACGTCTAACAGTAATTCAATTAATTTAAGAAAGAAAGTGAATTAAGAAAATGTTAATTATCGCGCATTGGATTAAAATTTATATGTTATCATATTTACTTGTGTGATAAGTAAATGAAATTGTATTATTTTTTATAACGTCAGTAAAAGCGATGGGTTTACGGTATCTTATTCGAAACGCATGTGTGGGGTCGTGTTGGGAATGCGATGATAAATTGATGATAAGTGACTCGAATTGTGATTTCGAGTGCACTGACGATCCGAGATGGGTCGAGATAATCATAATTAGGTACTTGGGGTGTTGTAATCGGGTTTCGGAGACTTTTTAGGATATACGGGACTAGTACAGGGGTCTTCGGGTCACTTCGGGTCATTTTAATATTATGAATTGACCTAATTTTGGGATTTGGAGAATATTAAGGGATATTAGATGAGGGACAAAACCATACTCCCATTCTAATTCATCAAAGCTTGAGAGGGAGGCAAAAGAGAAAGGCTAAATTCAAGAGAAAACTCAAAAAAATCATTTCGGGAAGAGATTGGACAATACCGAGCCTTGGATCATTGTGTGCAGAGGATCTCAAGAAGCAAGATAAGAATTTTCTACAATTAGAGGCAAATGTTTAACTTTCTTTGGTATTATATGTTGTGTTTTAATTCATATTACATTTAGTGAAATAAATATGAATTTTGGGTGGGATTCACATGTTAAAAAAGGTTTTGGGGAAACGATTTCATAAAATTTGATTGATGATTATACCCTATGAGATTTGAGAATTGAACCCAATATGAAAGATAGCATCTTGATAAAGAAATTTGAAATTGAATAATGAAAAAATGTGGTCTTTATTTATGAGGTGTGGATTAATTCTGGATAATTTGATGTTAAATCAATGATTCAGAATAATTTGAATCCATAAAACATGTACCCTTATGACAATCCCCCTAAATAGTGTTCTTTAGGCAAAGAGAATATTTTTAAAATTTTCTAAATTTTGTCTTAACACCAATATACCTATCTTGAGAAAATAATTTGATTTACCAAATTTTATCTTGTTAATCCTATAGCATGCATCTAAGGTGATTAAGAAGATAAAGTAAATAAATCAAACACACAATAAGATGTCAATGTACGAGGAAATCACTAAGGAAAAAACCTTGGATGGCCCAGGCCAGACAATCAATATGATACAAAAAATTACAAAGAGAGATATAATTTTACTCAACGACTCAATCATCTACAAGCCTTGATGCCTATTTTTATTTTCGATCGCTCCTCCATAGTTCCACATAGGAATCCACCCACGCAAGCGTCCACAATATAGGAGTCCATGCGCGCCTCGGTATCCACCGATTTAGCGTGAATCCACGTCTCTTACAGTTGGAGATTTGTACAGAGTTCACCGTACGAAATCGTTCTTTCTAGAAAAAAGAATCAAATAATGGTGCAAAACCAAGATCTCTATGACATAAGAATTATGAAAACTTGGATCTTGAAATGGGAAGGATGTTTTTGCTATAGAAAACTTTTGAAAACAAACTGCAGAAAACATATATTGTTCTGTTCCTTTTTGCCTATCTTTTTCTAGTTTAAAATGCCTTTAATAATAAAACACGAATTTCGAGGCGACGACTCGTTCGAACAAAATCGAGGTCATTCGAACAAAATTAATATTCTCGTTAGAATGAAAACCAAGATTCGTTTAAATGAGACTAGTAGTTCGTTTGAATGAGACTACTAATTTCATTTGAACGAGAGTAAAATTCGTTTGAACAACTTAAAAAAACAAATCTTTGTTCTTATAGCTTTAAACTCGATCTAACTCAGAATAGATTAAATTTAACATCCTAATAAAATTTTCAAGGATCATAAAACTTTATGTATTCATACTAGAGAGAATCTCCGAAAACGCATGAAGATGAAAACTTGCACTAGTGATGAGGCATGATCTATCTTTGAAGCTTAGTCACTACATCTTTATCACAAAGTCATAAGCTGAGTGAGATCTTAACAAACAAAGACTATCCTATGATTAAAAGTAGTTTTTGTTCAAAATAATGCCAATTACATAAAAATTGATTCTATAAAAAATTTGTCCTTATAAATATCCCCTTTTGGCTATTTAGGGACAAAAAAAAAGCCGGTGAAATGCTTAGTTGGGTCGTCAATCCGAAAACATATGCCCCATCCTATAACCCCCCCTCAAAAAAAATACAGGACATGGACTAATGCTGATAAAATCGGCGAAACATGAACATGTCTGAATGTGATGTAGTCAAAACGTCTGAATCTCTGAAAAATCACTACACGCGCAAAATAAACAAATACCAGTGAAGTATGGAGGAATAAATGAAATAAATAAATAATATAACAGAATCTCCCCTACATCACATATCTATCTCTCCACCTTTTTGCCAGGAATAAACAACTAGTGGGACATATTAACAATAAAACCATACCTGGCAGGAGTATACTAATTATAAGAATGGCTAGATAAACATAAGTAACCAGCTAATAAGAGATAAGTATATGATAAAGTTTATCTAGTAAACAGTCACATGATACTAGGTTCTAACACTGAACTTGAACTGAATAAAATTGGATTTTTTTTACAGCTCGTTCGAATGAAAAAGACTGACGCTAGAACGAAAATGAGGTTTTATTCAAACGAGCATCAAACGAACTTCTAACAACATGAAATAGTGGAGTCTCGTTCAAAGCTCGTTTGAAGTGGACATCAAACGACCTTCTAACGACCCAACACTATATGGCCAAAACACCTCATTTGAACCACGTTTGAAGCAGGTTCAAACGAGGTTTGCAATCTTGTTTGAACGAGATGGGAAATTCGTTCAAACGAGGTTAAAATTTTTGAATTTACAGTTGAAAAAATTATGACAAAGTACCACAAGGAAGGTAAACACTCAGATGTAAAAACATTATCCAAAACATAAAAACTACCACTCTAACAAATAAGAGTTACACGTAAGTAAAGTATGATGTGTTTAAACTATATGATATGGAGTGAAGAGGTGTGAACTAAGACAATTTTAAACATGATCCCAATAACATAAATACGTTTAAGAAGTTCTAATTGACAGCTAAACATCATCTAAGCTATGATTTATCCATTAGTGATATTATATATGTATATATGAACTTTATGAATAAAACATACTCAAAGCACACAAGTCTATATTTTTTATGATTATACAAATGAATAGCGTCAAGACACGACTAGTAAACTAGGAATCCTATGTGCTAACCCGTTGGTTAATTAGGCTCAAATATTACATTTATTTACACTTTATACTATGCATTTTAGCCCCCTTGGGTACCTTAATACCTATATTTATGCTCGTTAACCAGATAACCATTGTTTTCTATGTTTACACGCTTTGCAAGGTATAATTGAGCTTTTCAGGTATTATGGTACTTAGCGTGAAGTTCAGTCGTATTCCGGGGAAGTTCTGTCGTTAATCGCATGCACAGGGGCACTTGAGTAATTTCACAATTTGGGTTTATAGCCCAATGTATTTGCAAAAGTTGAAGCCCTCTGAGTCATTTCCACGTGGCCACTGACAATGCGTGATTCCGATCTATAACAAAGAAGTTACGTGATTTTTCATGGAGGAAGAACCACACCAAAACCATCTCAGCACAATTAAAAAAGAAGCAGGTGTGAATCAATTCGGGTGCCAAACTGAATCGATTCGATCTCAACCAGTGCTTCCATTTCAAAATTATCGATCGATCGATGTTGCTATTTTGACCAAGATTTTCCTTTATTATTTCTCTTTCCTTTTTCTTTTTCCCACTTACTATGTAAGAGATATTTTGTTTATTTTGTAAGAAATACTTCATAATTCAGTTTAGGTTAGATTTTTAGGTTTTTCTCTTTGGAAGTTTCTCTCTTTAGGGGTTCAACCCATTTATGTAAGTAAGGTACTATTCATCTTCCCCTACCTTTAATTTAAGCTTTATTTCTTTGTTTCAAGCTTTGATTAGTTCATTTACTTGCTTTGTATTTAGTTTTTTTGGTTAATAAGTTATTTTCTTTTATGAATTAGTTGTGTTTATTGTTCTTATCATGTTAAGTAGGTAGTTTAAAGGGTGGGGTCACATTTCTACCATTAATGGGTGTTGAGCTTTGAAATCTAGGTTTTGGTTATAATTGCATTTAATTGAAATCTCGTGTATTAAAGTTGAAATATTAGGCATTTAACTTCATTTGTCACACAACGTTTGTGTTTATAGAGATATTGCGAAATTAATCCATGTGTGGCCATTTTCGATTAAATGTTTAATCTCGCATTTTTTTTGGGTTAGGTCCCTTCAGGTGTGATGTTTATAATTAATTAAATATGCCAAGTTAAATATTTTTGAACCAAAATCTTTTTTACGTATTGTTTATCCTCCTAATCCCGTTTTATTAACATGTGTTTAACTTTTAATTACCGTAATTAACTATTTTCCCCTTTTTCTCCTTTTACATCAACATCATCTTTTACACTTTTATTTTAGAAGTACTAAATCAATTAAAGTATATCAAACATTCCCTATGGTATTTCGATACTTGGACTAGCCGCTATACTCCACAAGAGTGTAGTTAAAGTTTAGGTTTTTTACATTGCTGTCGGAAGCCGATATCAACGATTAGCGTATCTACTTGGACACTCGATTTCTGCCTCATTATTGGTCTTCAACTAAATCTCCCTCATAAATAAATATAATAATATGATAGCATTTAACTTTTTATAATTTCAGCATAAAGCTTATGAAAGATCTAGTAAACATTTTCTAACTTTCCCCCCTTTTTGGCATTTTTTTTGTTTTTATTTCCTTTTAATTTTTTTTCTTGGGCTCTTACCAACGGTGGCTTTCCCGCAAAGAATATCTTCTTCTTTTGTAACCTTTTTCCGTGCACACTCATCATATTTTTTATATCTAACCATACAAGCATACTCACGAGAAATAGTTCTTATATACGCAGTTCTCCCAAAGACACTAAATCGCATAGATGATAGTATTGATAGGAGAATATCTCGTCAAACTCAAATGAACAAGAGATGTTAAACGTTCAAAAACTTCGTGCATTTGTGCGAGTAGGCATATTCATAGAAGAATTTATACAACTAATAAAGATTGACACAAACCCACATGAGACATGCTTAAGAACAATTTATGTGACTAAGTCATAACTAAAAGTTCATGGTCACATTAAAAAAAAGTGATGGGGATTTAAACACACCAATATACCAAACCACAAGTGGAAAACTTGACACAAAAGTAAAAAATCTTTTTAAGTTTTTCTAAAAAAATTTGGACCCAAAAGTACCATCTTTTTGTAATTTTTTTTAATATGACTCAGGAAAGAAAAAGGTAAAAATACAAAATATACGCAATTCGTAACCCTGGAGATGATATATCAAAAAACACAACTAGAGTAAGACAAACACGACCAACATGATCAACCATAAGATCTAATATGGGGAGAATCACGTGAAAGCAAACGAGAATCAACAAATTTAATTCCAAAAGCTTCTCAATTCGATTTCCTAACCCAAGTAGGTGTGAAACGACGAATATGGGTTTTGAGAACCGAAGCGACTCTATTCTTAAACTTCCTAGGAGCGTTCTTAAGATCATATCAAAAAGGTCTATGGTGACCCTTCCTACCGCAATGAGTGCAAGTGTAAACACGACGAGGAGTGTTATCTAAAGGTTGACCTTTCCTAACATTCCTAGTCGACTCTCTCAAATGCATGGTCTTGGCTTTAGGAATGGGGGTAATACGATCATAGAAGACAATTCCACACTTATCATATTTGATTTGGACGGTGCCTAACATTCAATCCAATTTTTTCGACCTAGCCTCCAAATCAAATTTGACCCTACTTGAATCTCTCAATCTCTACTCAAGCTCACCTATCCTAGACTCGACTAAACGCCTAGACTCCTCAAACTCTAGAACCTTTTTTTTCATAGTCTCCATCAACCCATGAAGACCATCTTTCTCTCCCTCGACATACTCTAACTTCTCTCGAAGATTCATCTCACGTGCCCTAAGATCCTCAATCAACGCGTCATTATTATTTCCTATGGCACGTTCCCCCAACTTAGATTCTAATTTAAAGTTTACCTTCTTCACCTTCACAGTTTTCGCATATAATTCATGGAAGGCAACTTGTAGCTCACTCTCCCCCACTTCTTCATTTTCCTCACTATCATCGCCACTATCACGACCATCACTCACTTGAGATTCACAAACTATGGCCTCAGAAGTGTCATGTAAAGACATATCTTCATGGGAAAATTTCTCGTCAATGCTCACATGACTAGCCATGAACGCGATAAAGTTGCACCCAATGGGGGAATCATCTCCCTCTTCCGGATCACTATCACTAAGGGTGGCATTAAATGTATCGATATCTTGCCCTCCTTCCTTAGTCTAGTGGGGCACTCAGCTACCCTATGGCCATAACTCTCAATATAAAACATATGTTCGAATAATCCTTCTTGACATTCTCACTCCGGTTCTTAGGGAAGTGATCGGCCTTTTTGTTCTTGTATTTCTCACACCTTTTTGCATCTTTTAATTGATTTCAGGATTTGAGAGATTTCTTGAACTTATTTGCCAATATGGCCACATCCTCGAAATCGACGTCAGACCCATCATCCGAAACAAGTGTTTCCTCCTTTTGGGCTTTCATAGCAATGCTCTTTTCTTTCTTCATCACATTATTGGAGGTAAACATGTCAAGATCATAAGTTTTTAGGTCATCTACAAGTTCAAGTTTTATCGAGTCAAGTGTACACAAATAATTTAAAATAGTCACCTTTGGATTAAATCTATCAGACAACTATCTTAAATTTTTTTATCACTCTATTTTCGGGTATCTTCTCTCTTAGGTTAAATAACGAGTTAACTATATCGGACAATCTAGCATAGAACTCATTAAAGGTGTTACTCTCTAACATCTTAATCTTTTTAAATTGAGTGGTGAGGTTTTGGAGTTAGAAAGCCAACAGTACTAGTTCCTTCATGGGTGAGTTAGAGTATATCCCAAGCCTCTTTTGACGTCTCACACATCATAATACGACGAAATTCCTCAGGGGTGACAGATCGAAAAAGAGAATTTATACCTTTAGAATTATATTGCGATAATTTATGCTCGGCCTCAGACCACGATTCTGTAGGTTTTAAGTTAATTGCCTCTCCCTCTTTCGTGACTGGTGGTGACCAACCCTCAGAAACAACTAACCACACCCACTCATTTATGGACTTAAATGAAGACTTCATACGTATTTTCTAGTAAGCATAATTCGACCCATCAAACATAGGATATCTAAAATCATCAAACCCTTTGAAATTCATTCCTAAAACAGGGGATCACAGACAATTCTTAGCATTCTAGCTCTGATACCAATTTGAGAATACCCCTAAGTAGTGTTTGTGACACCCTGCTTCCAGTACTCTACTAAAATAAAATAGGAATCTCATTGGCTCATTCTTAGCATCATAGTCGAATTCAATTGCTTACAAGCCACCTATTATTAAATTAAGTCGTGTGTCAATTTTAATATTATTTAACATGACACAACAATATAATCATTAACCACAATTATCTACATAACTTAAAATAAAATCCACAACCACAAATAAATCAAAGCTGTAAATTTATTTCATGCCAAACTATTCGGATTTAATCATCGAAATAAATCTCCATACAATAATAATCAGAATGAAGTAAACATAAACTGGAATAAACTGGCTGTCTTAGGCAATATGTCTGAATAGGAAAAGAGTCCTGAACTTGAATTTAGAAATCGAAGTAGAGAATCAAAACTCTGCAACAATCCACAATTATCGTAGCTTCGGTACCTGAAAAGATGATTTCACTTGGCGTCCCTGTGACTGGACACCTATAAGGTTTTGAAAATAATTTTGACACGGGTCAGAGCCCAAATCCATTTGAAAATATTTTGCAAGTAATTAAAATGCATAAATAAATTTATATCCATTTACTCATATTTAAATTGGTACCACACTCTCTCATGAGACACTACTCTCCTCTCATCTAAAGTGTGCACCTAACGTATGCATTTTAATCACCTAGTTATGCTAACCACCTAACTAGTTCCCAAATATCCTTAAAATTCTATATGCTATCCCGTCCTGCATAATTAATTTATTTAGCTTTTACATTCTCCAATCATTATAATTCTTAAGTGTAATTTATTGAACCGTTTCCAATAACTTTCACTAGTTATTAATTCTTCCCTTTTAATTCAATATATCCGTATGTATTTTTTTGCACATATATATACGTATTTTATTATCACATCATGCATATATATATATATATATATATATATATATATATATGTATAACCTCCATTCGTAATAACAATAAGAACTTCCCCTGATGCGGGTCTCTAATTATATCATAATCCACGAAAAATTCACATCATCCTGGCTACTGTGTCGGGATCTCACACCGAACTACGATAGAAAACAAACAACGATATTGGAGGTGGTCTCAAGTTCCCCGATTAGTGAGCAATAACCATACCCGTAATTGCCTCACCTCGGACTTAACCTTAACATGCACGTGCATGACGATTATGACTTGTGAATAATACTAACCCTGCATTCGCTAGCCAGGGAAGATCGCGCAACCTCCGATGATAGCCCTTAGAGGGGTATGTCATAATATCCATATAATTATATTTTTTACACCAATATAATTATATATATATAAAATTTTCACACAAGTTTATATTCCACAATAAATTATTTAAGCATGCCTATCACTAATGGCATAAATTGCATTTTTCCCAATACTCCATTATATAGCCAATTAATTAATTATTCACTTAATTAATTAATTTATTTGCTATCAATTATCAATTATGGGCACATAATTTGACATCACTCAGGCCGTGCTGAAAATCCCGAATTTCCATCACAATTATTCAAGTGAAAATCTAATTCCCAAATATATTAATTTGTACCCCCGAACAAAGACCTATTCATCCTAAGGCCTTAACATTAATATCAAAATTTCCACTAATTCATAATAACCATTTTCCATATTTTAAATATCACACATTAATCGATTTTTATCACCCAATAAAAATTCAACCATTTCTCAATTTTACAGCATCTCCGAATCAATTCGACTTCTTGACCCGAATTGATTCGTTGCTCGAATCAGTTTGCCAAGAGGGCCGAATCGATTCGATTCTAGGAAGAATGACAAGTTTGATTGGTAATACGAATTTTTCACCAATTTCATCAATTAACACATTATATGAGTAGCTGAAATTCCTTAATAACAATTCTTAGCAAACCTACGCATGGTTTCAAATCACTTTTATATTGTAAAGCCCATATTTATCATCAATTCATGGGAATGCACATCTAAAGCAAAGAATATCAACATTCTAATAACATAATCTGATAACCATTTTCAATTATCATTTTTTCCTATAAATATCATCTCTTAAAAATCTAGTAATCTCAATCGACATTAATTCTCCAAAATCAAATTCTATAACATTTCCAAAATTTAAATCATACCCCGAAATCCCATCATTTTTATGTGTGAATTATTCCCAAACATAGTATGTCCCAACTATGTTATGACTAAAACTAAATATACAATTTAAATAGCAAGTTAATTACTTTCCTTGATGTTCGTAGGGTCTGAATCCGGTGAAGATATTGATACTCCTCCAAGAATTTCTTTCCCATATTTTCACTCCTAGAATTTTCTTGCAAAAATTCTTCAATTCCTTCTTTAGACTCTTGAAATGTCTTCTCAATTCTCTTCACTTTTCTCTAAATCTTTGTATAACTCTCTAAACCTTTGGATTTGTGAAATGACTCTTCCTTAAACCCCAAACCTTGCATTTTATAATTGAAATCCTGTTTTTGGCTTTTCATATGCCCTTAAGGAGACCAAATGTCACCTAAATAAGTTCTGATTAATTTAAAAATCCCCTGAGACCCGAACACAACCCCTAGGTACTCAACTTTGACTATTTTGACCCATTCCGGAGCAACCGTACACTCGAAATCGTCACTCGAGTCATGTAAAAATATTTTTCCATCTCAACCTATTTTAATTTAATCACGCGTGTCCTGGTTAAGATAACATTAAATTCCGCAGCGTTTACTCACTTAGGACTTAATTCCATTTTATTTACTGTAGCACACTAGCAAATAAATAATCACATAAATATTAATTCATTTCACTATAAAATAATATTTGTTAAATTGCTCATTATTTCGTAAATTAAATTATGTGTCACCCACATAATTTAAATATTCAATTAAATATATCTACATAAAACTACGGGGTATTACATACTTCCCCCATTGAAAAGAAATTTCATCCATGAAATTCGAATATACCTGAATAAAAAGTTATGGATACTTCTCATGCACATTGTATAACTCCTTATAAAATTTAACATCCTTATAAAATTTTCAAGGATCATAAAACTTTATGGATTCATACCTTAAAGAATCTCAGAAAACGTGTGACGATGAAAACATGCACTAATGATGCGACATAGTCTATATTTGAAGCTTAGCTGCTACGATTTAATCACAACATCATAGACTTATTGGGATCTCAACAAACAAAGACTATCCTATGACTCAAAGTGATTTTTGTCCCGAATCATGCCAATTACATACAAATTGACTCTATCGAAAATTTATCCTTACACCTTATGATTGAGATTGATAAAGTAGTATTATATTGTGTTGGGATGATTATTGGGACTCATCTTGGTGGAGAAATTAGGTGAAACTTTGTAATAGGTAAAGCATCCCCATTTAGGCCATTCCGAGGGGTGAACCGGTTCGCCCCTAGCCGAAATGGTTCAGCTCCCCTACTTGGCCAAGTTGAGTTGTTTAAATGGTTTTGTTGACCGGGTTAGTTTTGGGCTATTTTGATATGTCCTTAGATGAGATTAGGAATTTTGTAAAATAATTAGAGATATTGTTAAATACCTTGGGATAGTCGTGATAAATCTAAGATATAAAATTAAGGATGTTTGGGACGAATGACACTTGAAAAATAATAAAGCAACGAATTTGTTTTGAAAATTCGATTAGACTTGGGATACTAGCCAGTTGGGAATGTCTTAGTGTCTAGATTTATTATTATGATGGTCAATTAATTAAATAAGGGATTTAAATACTCGAGAGTCGGGATTAGGCACAAGAAATATAGGCTAGTGTTACAAGTGACATGCACGTTAGCTGGGTTTATGTGTATATATATACCAATATATATATATATGTGTAGACACCCCATTCTAATACCCCCTAAGCTCTCCATAGGTCCCTAGCACCTCCCTTCATCATTGCAAACCCAAGTCATACCCCGAGTACTGACCCAAAGGCCATTGGGCATTCCCAGGCTCCATTTGGCCAAAAGTCAAACTCTTCAGCTCGAACGAGACTCAATAAATATTTGAAAGGCACTGAAACCCCTTTCCAATGGTCCATCCCGTGCACAATTCTGACTTACGGTGCGGACAAATGACCCGTTTTGCCTCGAAACTAGATGAGGAGGTCACCGGACACTCCCAGGCTCCGTTTGACCAAAATCAACTCTTTAGCTGTACTAATACTAAAATAATCTTTGAAGGGAACTAAAAACCCTTTCCAACGGTCCGCCCCGTGCGCGATTCAAACTTACAGTGCGGACGAACGATCCATTTTACTCCTAAAGGTCACCGAATGCATCCAGGCCCCGGTTGAATAAAGTAAGCTCCTTGAACCAAGTCAAACTCTTTGGAATGTCTAAGTACATCTCCTCACCTTTCCAATGGTCCACCCCGTGCACGATTTTGACTTACCATGCGAACGAATAATCCGTTTGCATCCGATAATTCCCCATCTAAAGGACCGACGAACGCTTCCGAGCCACATTTGACCCAAAGTAAACTCCCGGACCCGGGAGAAGTCCAAAGACTTTCGAAGGTCTATAAATTTCCTTTCCAATGGTTTGCCCCGTGCATGATTCGGACCAACGGTTTGCGCTCTACGATTGATTTTTCGAAGGAACCTGAAAGAGATTGACAAACGGCAGGTTCCAAACCCTGCCTATCGGCAGTGTGCCTAAACACACCTGTCGATTGGAAGGACTAGGGCTATGCCGATCGGAAATTCCCTAGGCCTATAAAAAGGATGGCCTAACCTCATTTGAAAGATAAGAAAAAATCAGAGATCCATTACTCCCAGTAAGCTCAAAAAACCCTCTCAAAGTCAGCGTGATTTCCCATCCAAATCCCTTTCCAACCTTCACCTTTCATCACGTCTTTCCTCAAATTTGATGAATTAAGTATCCTCCATCATCACCCAAGTGCAAGGTCTATTCCCCAACATCCAAGATCAAGCTCAAGAGCTTCAAGAAGGTCCAACTTTCTCAACTCTCTCTTTAAATTCCCCTAAATTCGCATTAATTCGTTTTATTACTTAGCACTTTTATCCTCTCATCTCACATATCTTAATATACTTTTATTTAGTATTATTGAACATCTCTTATTTTCATATATATAAAACCCCAAAAAATAAGAAAAAGAGGATTTTCTCATAAATTCCAAACGAGAATTCTCACAACTAAAACATTTTTTTTACACACACACACACACACACACACACATTTAAGAGAAGTCCCCGATTGGATTTTTGGGATAAATCCCACCCCTCATTTTGCATGCGAACTACGTGTACTTTGATGCCTCTATAGGCTACGTAGGCGTCGGGGTAAAACCCGTGACTCGAGTCCTATTCTTACTTTTCTCTCATTTTCTATTTTTTCTATATTCTTTAAACTCAATTCTCTTAAATTCTAAATATTTACATATACATATATTTGTTCCTAGTAGCGTATTATCCCGCATGTGTTATCATTCCCTTATAATTATCAACGCGAGGATAATCGCGGAAATCCTATTTTCTAATATTATTTTTAGGAACATTCCTACGGATGACTAACTTTATCTCTTCCATGATACAAGTCGATGATTCCTATCTCCACTATGTATACACATGCACACATACCACGAGGAAATAAAGGAAAATAACAACAACCCATGAGAGACCGTAAGGGCGGAATGGGTGCCTAACACCTTCCCATTTCGTAACTTAGCCTGAGGACCATTTTTTGAATAATTTTTGTTTCGTATGTATCAGTATGTCTTTGGATGTTGTCCTTCGGGATGACTCCCTTTTCTTTTGTTTATTTTGAGTAAAATAGACTGACGACTCCATCTCTTTATATTTTTCACCTCGTCAACGACACCGACCGAAGCGCTCCCGAGATGGGAGGGCGGGACCAAAGGGATCCCCTCCCGCCACGAGGATCAGGGATGGACATAGTGGCGGCTCTGCTAGGGACTTTTTTCATTTTGAGGGCTAGACTCTATTTACATGGGTGTTTTATTTTCTTATATATTCCCCTATTTTGCATGTTCCCCTTTTACTACTCACGTGTACCTCATGCTTATGCTTCTATTCACACACTTGTAGAAGATTCTCCATATACACTTCACACCACGTGCACCTAGGATCGCATATATCCCCATGTTGCACGCATCACCCATACTTGGTATACCATTGGTACTCATATTTTTCTCCCTATTGGACATGATCAAGAAAGATACTCTCATCATGAGATACTAATATGAGAATCATGCATGATTCACACAATATCACCAAAGAGCATTGTGATTGACCAAATTTTTTCCAGTAACTTGAGGGTCACTTCGTGATGGGCGCTGGTCCGTCAGGGCGCAATTAGCCTAAGCGATATGACACTCACCTTCCATCGGCCAAGTACCTTCGATGTATATCGAATGGTTCCCCCGCATCGTATCGCTTGACCAAAGTCATGACGTGAGGTATATCGCAGGGAACTCGTTCACATACGCCGAGTATATCGAATTCTCTCTCACACGTACCGTCCCCACGAGGTTTATAGTGAGGCAATTCACGTAAACTCAGGTATATCAAATGGCTTGTCCACACGTACCGATTGCCCTCAAAAGAAAGATGTATATCATGGAAGCCACGCCGAAGGGGGGAACCCCCTTTCCGATTCATCAAACCAGCGGCATACCCGCATATAGGTGTCAAGCCTAGGACACACATGTTAGATTACCGGTTTCAACCCGAAACTATGCCGATATTCCAGGTCGGCCTGCCGCCTAAATTTTTGCCCATTGAAAAATGTGAGGCTTTCTAAATCAATGCTCTGATACCAATTTGAAGACGCTATAATTTCCTATTAGAAGATACGAAAGCGAGATGGTTCAATTAAAAACAAATTTTAATTTCTTTTACAAATTAAAATTAAACAAACTTAAAGTGAAATTAAATTAGACAACAAATACATTTTTCACTTAAACCAATTTAACCCAAGTCCTAAAAATCTGCCTAAGTCATATTTTTAATATTACCAAATTAGGCCAACTAATTTTAACAAATTAAATGATGACTTGAATTAAATTAACATTTACCCAAATTCATGTTATCACCAAATTAAACAAGAAGTGATTTAAACCAAATTTTATCTTTTTACCTAAGCATGCGTTATAGGTGATTTTGCAAAAGATAAAATAAACAAATAACCACTACGCCGCGATGTATGAGGAAAAACCCACAAACGGGAAACAACCTCGGACGGCCCTAGCCATAAGTCCACTAAGTATGTTATTTTACAAGTATAAGCAAAAAGACTTACAACACTCAACTCGACTCCCTTCAAGCCCCGCTAATCCTTCTTGTATTGACCTCCACTTAGTTGATAATCCTGGACTCCATCGGAACCTTAGAATCCACCAATGAGGCTCTAGGAAAAACTGTCAACCACATATGGTGCCTTTCACCATATGAGAACGCCGCAGCTAAAACTCGAACTTCTTTTTTATGGGATGTAGAAGGAAACCCAAACGAACTCTTCAAACGGTAGAGTTAAATCAGGTGCCAAACACTCCAAGCAATGATATATATATTGAAACTTGGAATAAACAATATGGATGAAAATAAGAGTGTTTAATAAATTTTTTCTTGAAAAATAAACACTCAAAAACATGAATTTTTTCTTGAAAATTGAACTCTCAAAGCTCTCTCTAGAAGATGGAATAATATGAAAAAGTTATCTGATAAAAGTTGGTTCCCGCACCTCTTAAGTCTGTTCAAAATTTAGTGGATAAAGGTGAGTGGAAACATGGCAAAAACTGCTCAAAACTGCCAAAGAAATTTCCCGCCTGAAATCTCATTCAAACGAGATTTTCGTTCGAAAGAAGTTCCAGGGGACAATGTAAAACTCTCATTGGCAAACTCGTTCGAACAAAAAAATCATTCGAACGACAATTTCGAATGAAAATCCAGAAAGCTTAAAATTTCGATTTTAGCCCAGAAACTTTATTTTAACGATTTAAAGAAACCTTCAGAAAATAAACAACAGTTTAAACAAAACTTACACCCAAAACTAATTGTTCCAAGCTCCTATATAAATATGTAATGCATTCATACCTTAGGAGTAAACAGAACAAATGTTGTTGACGTAGAAACGAGGCACAATAAACTCGGCATTTGATGAAGCTTTATAATCTTGGCCGCTACGTCTTCAACTCAAGTATGTCATAGGCTTGAAGGATGGTCAAGAACTTTATCCTATGACTCAAACATTTTTGTTCGGAATTGAGCCAAAATAATAAAGGACTCAATTGCAAATTTGTGTCCTTACAAATCTCCCCCTTTGGCTATTCCGGGACAATAACCAACAAAAAATCCTAAAGGGCCATCAAGCTTTACTAGACATAAAACATCCCACCCAATACTTGACTCAAGACCCAAGGATCAATAGCTTTGCTGATGAAGGTTGCCACTTAGAAGGATTCCCCGCACACTTAAGCAAACTATCAAACACATAGGGAATATCAAAATATGAAATGCAATTAAAATAAGTGCTCCCCCTAAATTAATTCTCTCCTTTATCAAACAAATGACCTACTTAGAAAGACGTATCCCCCTAAGATAAATCTCCCCCAAACTAAGATACGATTATAATAGGAATATATATCATTTCTCCCCCTATCATTCTCCCCCTTTCTGTTCAGGTTTAGACAAAGGTGATAAATTAATAAAAGTGCATACACATCATAGAACACGAAAGCATATAAGCAACACAACCATAACTAATCCAACAAATAATAATTGATACCAACTAAGATGCAAGAAATATATACCAATATGATACATAAGTATTAAACATGATATATCAATAAAGAATGCAACAAGATAGATACCAGTTATGAAGTAGAAGCATAGATGGACTAGAAAGTAAGGCAAGGACAAAAAAAATCATATATATACATATTCTAGATATACCACACACACACACACACACACACACACACACACACACACACACACACACACACACACATATATATATATGTAACACCCCGCCTAAAATAATAACGGGTGGCCAACCCTATACTATAGTAAATCAGGAGATTCAGATGGTCCAGTCTCAACATCAACTGCCGGTACTACATAATATAGGACTAACTACCCGATATCATATAAGCGAGATGTTAAATAAATTAAAACATACAACATAACACAACCCAGCACTATAAATAAAGGAAAGAACTATGAGAAAAGAATCGCTAGAATAAAATGAACTAAATAACTACAACTGAATGTACAAAAGTAGACCCGAATAAGCTGTCGGGTCACAGCGAATACAATAACTGGAATGGAATAAATATAAACATGTATATAATTCTCCCTTGGTTACAAACCCGATATACACCATGATTCCTATCTAGAATTTTAACGAAGTAGGAAGCGGCTACAAGATACATCCCGCAACAGTCCGCACCTGTCACGGCTCCCAAGACTCAGGATAGAAGGTCATCTGGCATCCATGCGGTAGGATACCTGTGGAAATACATATATATATATATACATATATATATATATATATATATATATATATATATATATATATATATATATATATATATATATATATATATATATATATACAAGAAGGAGAGAAAAGAAAACGGGTCAGAGCCCCGATTGTGAAAAATATTTAGCAAGTGTGCTAACCGTGCATAATAAATACCGGTGCACTTATTTCATAATTAAAATGGGATCGCACTCTCGTGGAGCCCCAACTCCCCTCTCATCTAAAGGCGCGCACCTATTCACGTCCACAACTTTTAGTTAAATTACCCCCATTTTAATTAGGACAACCTAACTTATCATAGACCTAGCCTATGCCCACGAGATCTACCTTCCTATCTTACCCCAAGATTCCACCCCCTTTTCTAAACACAATTTTATTTTCAATCATATGTGCCTTATTAGGTTTAGTGGATTCCGGTTTATACTTTAAACAATTATAATTTAATAGATTACCCAATATGCAACTGTGTTGAAACATCTAATTAAAATTTCTAATTAATAAGCATGAACAATCATTATTGACACAACTTCCCTCCAATTTCAACGCTGCGTTGCGTTTCGTGCGTGGGGTGTCTCGCAAAGTGAAATCCAAACAAGGAACCACCCCGTTACACTACTCCATGTCAACGTCGATCCTGGAGATCCATTATGCCACACATAAATATCGACAGAACTTCTCTCTACTCTCAACAATGTACTACATTTCATGCGTGGGGAGTCTCGCAAAGCGAAATCCAAACAAGGAACCGCCCCGTTACACTATTCTTTAACAATGTCGATCATAGAGATCCATAATGCCGTGCATACCATAACTGGCAGAACTTTTCTCCAATTTTAACACTGCACTGCGTTTCATGCGTGGGGAGTCTCGCAAAGCGAAATCCAAACAAGGAACCACCCCGTTACACTACTCCTTGACAATGTCGATCCTAGAGATCCATAATGCCATATATACAATATACTAATACTACTACAACTAACATCTCCAATCATATCCTTGGGATGATGTAACCGAAATATTCTTTAAATGCGATACATAAACCCCCATCAATCTAGTACTCATAATCATCCAAGATGTACTTTACCAAAATTCTATATCCTTTCATCTATAGGATATATAAATATATATATATATATATATATATATATATATATATATATATATATATATATATATATAGGTATGTTATACTCACCATATATATACATATACCAATCAACCATACCCATGACCAAATGTACGTATCATATCTGATGTACAATGGACATGTACATAATCCACCCGGCTATATATATCGCCGATAAAACTGCATCAATGCTATCATCTTCCCAGTGCCCGACTCACGTAGCAATACTGGGGCCACCATGGTGGGACTAAACGACACCCATCTCGTGGTAAACTCACGCACACGACGTCCCGGGAAGCGGTCATAGCTCCAAATCGGCAATGAGACGAAACATACCCACCACGTCTCATCCCAAAAATATAAAAAATGTAAATCACATAATAACACACGGGACGACTATGACCTGGGGAATATCCACACCCTGCTTTTCTAGCCAGGATGCTCACCCTCTACGCGCGCAACTTCCCAATGATAGCATGAGCGGGGTATGCTTAACCAAATAGTATATATACCATTCACATGCATAATATATATACATCCATATGATCCAATCATATGATCAAATAATAAACCATCATATCCGGTTTAAATATCCATACCATATATGTCCATACATAAATATATCCATATATTCATATACATACAGATATATATCAACACATATTCACATATCCATATATCTATATATAAACTAGTTCTCATTCATATATATAAGATATATAAACCCGGCTATAAGTATACATAAATCCTCAATATACAAGCCTTCACCACAAACTCATATCATTCACCTTGATATGTGAATACAATCCCTCACTTGAAACATATTCAATCATTTTCCTATGATGAATAGTCTCCCAAAACCATATGTATATATCTATACCTATATATTTAACATTAGGGCTATCACCCAAAAGTTGCGTAGGAATCCATCACTACACATTTCATCTATATCTGAGAGTACATTAAAGAATCTAGTAATCATTTTGACTATTGGTATCTACATAACTAATAGTCTATAAGCCTCAAGCTCAATCTTATCTTCATCAAGTAATCCCACTGCTCTCGATTTCGACTACGGTTCAATCACTTTTGTGAATCCCCTAGTCTAAGATCTCTCGGATTTATTTCTTAAATTTTTATCATTACTAAGGGTATGCAACTACACTCTTCCATTTTGCCCCAAATCGTATCTTAATAATATCCTATCCTTATAAGGATTTGACATAAAGGTTGGCCTAGGATTTCACAAAATACCCTCACAATTCTCTCTAAGAGTTCTTAGCCTCACATCACATCTATACTTACTTTTAATCTTACAATTAGGATCCTCAATCCCAAAAGGGTTTCCACAAAATCTCTATACACAACTCCAAATACATACATGGATAGATTTCTCCCAAATTACCCTAAGGAGTCCCCAAGATTCTAACATGTGAGAAACTCCTTATATGTCTCCAAGAACATATCTCTTACATCATAAGAGAAGGCCCCAAATCAACGAACACAACCAAAAACGGTTTGGAATCACTATGGAGAAAACACCTCAAAATACCCTGTTTTCGAATCGATTCGGCCCTAATCCGAATCGATTCGTCATAGCGAATTGATTCAGCCTCCAAGGCGAATCGATTCGGGTCCAAAGACCTGGGCTTCTTCCACAGGCCGAATCGATTCGGATTGGGTTCGAATCGATTCGGTCAATGCAGACCTGCCAATTTTCCTATACCGAATTGATTCGCTTAAGGGGGCGAATCGGTTCGGGCCTGCAATTTTTGAAAGGGATTTTCTTCTTCATCAAAACCCACGAATTCTAAACCCTAAATTTTTCACTCTAACCCCCAAACCTTCATCAAATCATGACTTTAAGCCCATTAATCAACCCAAAGTTGATCCCAACCATTTCTATGCCATTAAATCCAAGTTTAAACATTGATTTCAAGATTAAACCCAAAAATCTATGTTTTGATATAAATACCCAAAAATACATTTCTTTAACCGACAAATTATGAAATGAAAATACACAGATAGCTATTTAGCAAGATTAAACACTTGCCTCAGATTTGTAGTGGTTGGATCGTCCTCGATGTCGCGATTTAGCCGGAAATCTCCAAGCTTTTCTCCCTCTCTCCTTTTCTTTCTTCTTCTTTCTCTTTTCTTTCTCTTTTCTCTCTTTTCTCAAAGGAGAAGGCTTCATCCGTAAGCCTTAAATCCTTTAAAACAATAAACCCAATTTTAAATGTTAATACACACTTTAAATGACTCGTTTACTCTAATCGAGTCGATCTGACTTAAAAATATTCCGGAGCCAAAATAAAACTCAATGACAGTCATTTTGACTATCTCAACCCTTCCGGGATCAATGGTACCCTCAAAATCATCATCCGGAATACTTTAAAATGTCCTATATTTTTGGACTTAAATTCCCGAATTTTAGAATTCTCCAATTTAATTAAATTTTATTTTCCCAAAATTTAATTTCTCAGTCTCAAAAGTCTTGGGGTGTTACAATATATATATATATACACACACACAAATGAAACAAAATAAGATAAGCTTTTCACACTCGTATGGCAAAAATGTGTCATATGGAAACGAAAGTGTTGGGGTGTGAACTAGCAGCAAGTAAATTTAGATCCAATCACTTAAAACATGTTCACGGAGTTCTCAATTGATTGCAAACTTCATCACATTTAAATATAACCTAATGTGACAATATAGATTAAATTCAATGAACAAACATACACAATGCATACAAGCCTAGACTTTTGATGATTCTACAAACCAATAGAGTCATGACATTGAAAGTACAACTAGGATAAATGGACATTGTGCAAACCGTTGATATACCATCTAATCTCCCTCAATAAGCATATATTAATTTGAATGAATATATCAATTAAACATAGGCCTTGGCAATTATTTTTCTTTTTAATGCCATTATTCTTTTAGGCCTTTGGACCACTTATTTCTTTTAGGTCCAAACAAAAGGTGGATTACTATTTGCAAAGGATAATAATTCCTTTCGGAGCCCTTCCCATTGCACATTTATATACAACATATTTTTATCTCAAAAATCTCACGTGCAACGAATTTTAACATGCACTAGTCCTCCTAGGTCACATAACATGTAGATGACAAGATTGGTAGAAGAACACCTCACAAAGCTCAAATATACATATGAAGTTAAAATTTCAAGTGAGCTCGTGCATGTGTGAATTGAGGCATATAAAAATAGAATCCATTATATCAACACAAAATCCAACTACTCCATGTAAGCATGGTAAAGAACATAATAAGGATTGACAATCTAAACCAAAAGTTCTAGCCATATGGGAGCGAAAAATAAGGGATTCAAACACAAGTATATGGCACATAGAGTGTGTCAAACAAAAATACACACATGGAAAATCTTTTTGAGTTTTTGAAAATTTTAACCAAATAAACAAAAATATTTACTCAAAAGACACAAAAAATCATTTGTATTTTTAATAAAGATTAAATTACTATTATGGTAAAACACAAATGATAAACACAAATCTTTTTGTATTTTTCATTTAATTCGAACTAAAATGAAAGAAGTATAATACAAAAGATAAACAAAACTCATTATTCTAGCATGTGATTGAGCATGAAGCATATACTAGAAAATGATTAAACAAGCATATTATTAGCATGGGTGATATAGTATGAAGCATAAAAGCTAAAGCATGCACACAAAACTAACACATTGAACCTTTAGATTTTGTAAGGGAGGAAGCATGTGAAAGTAAACGAGAATAAAAAATCCTATCTTGCAAAGCTACCATGTCGGATCTCCTAACCCAAACTAATGATGAATGACTATCTCGGGGTGTAGGAATCTTGGCCACCTTGATTGCCTTACGTTGGGATTTTCTAGGACCTCGTTTAAATCAAAACAAAATTTCCTAAGATGACCTTTTCGACCACAATGAGAGCACCTAAAGACTCGGTGAAAAGACTTACCTAAGGAATGATCTCTAAAGGCTTTCCTAGGCGATTCTCTTAAAACATTGGTTTTGGCATTAAGAGATGATTCATTACATGTATCGGAGCCTACACCACAAGTGTCATTTTTAATTTGGACCATTCCTAATATTTTATCTAATTTCTCCGAATGACACTCCAAATCAAATTTGACTTTACTAGAGTCTTTTAATTTATTTTGTAATTCTAAAATGTTAGACTCTAATAAAATATTGCGCTCTTCAAATGAGAGAAGCTCCTTTTTCAAGGATTCCATTAAACCCTTAAGGCTATCTCTCTCGCCTTCTAAATATTCAATATTCTCACGAAGATCTCTCTCACGTGTCCTAAGGTCTTGAACCAACACACTATCATCAACGACCTTGACACGCTCTCTTAAACTCGCTTCTGACTTCAAATTCGCTCTTTTTAATTTAATAAATTCTTCATAAAGTTCTTGAAAAGAATTTTGAAGTTCACTCACATCAACCTCTTCTTCATTTTCACTCTCTCTTTATTCTCCACTTTCATAACCATAAAAAACAAGGGAATCAAAACTTTTGACCTCGGAAGTGTCATGTGTTAGAATATCTTGATGGGAAGATTCATTATCGGTGCTCACATGACTAGCCATAAAAGCCACAAAGTTGGACTTAGTGGTGGAATCGGGTCCCTCTTCCTTATCACTATCACTATCACTAAGGGTCGCATTATATGAGATGGGTTGCTTACCCTCTTTCCTTAGTTTAATGGGGCACTGAAAAGCCCTATGGCCATACCTTTCACAACCAAAACACCTATTTGACTCGTCCCTATTTGAATTTTCTTTAGGAGTTTTATGGATCTTTTCGACTTTGTCATGCTTAGAAGTTTCAAATTTCTTAAAATCATTTTTAAATTTATCTTGGTTAAATTTAAGAAATTTTCGAAACTTCCTAGCAAACATATCCATATCTTTCGAGTCACTTTCACTTTCACTCTCTACTACTTGTTTTTCCTCCTTTAGGGATTTCAAAGCAACACCCTTTTCTATTTTCTTTTCAGTTTTGGAGGAAAACTTATCTAGTTCATAGGTTTGTAAATAACCTACGAGGTCTTCTAATTTCGTAGAGGCTAAAGTGGGTAAAGAATTTAACACGGTCACTTTTGGAATAAATCTATCGCGAAGGGACCTTAAAATTTTCTTTACTACTCGTTTGTCGGGTATTTTCTCTCCAAAATTAAAAGATGAATTAACAATATCGGAAAGTCTAGCATAAAATTCATCAAAAGTTTATTTTTCATTCATTTTGATGGTTTCAAATTGAGTGGTGAGATTTTGGAGTTTCGATGCTTTTATGACACTAGTTCCTTCATGAGTGAGTTGTAAAATATCCCAAGCTTCTTTAGCGGTTTCACACGTCATAATGCGACGGAATTCATCTGGTGTGATCGCGCTAAATAAGGCATTTAGACTTCGGGAATTAAAATTAGATAATTTAAATTCATTCTCACTCCATCTATCGGTGGGTTTTGGGACACACTCATTGTCTACTAAATGTGTGGGTGGGGACCACCCGTTAAGGACAGACATCCAAACCCTCTCGTCGATAGATTTTAGTGCCGATTTCATTCATGCTTTCCAATACGCGTAGTTAGAACCATCGAAAATTGAAAATTTTGAAAAAGGAGAAAATTCCATTTTTAGCAAAAATATTTAAAGGATCTTAAACGCAATAATTTAGTGATCCCACTTTGATACCAATTTGAAGACGCAATAATTTCCTATTAGAAGATACGAAAGCGAGATGGTTCAATTAAAAACAAATTTTAATTTCTTTTACAAATTAAAATTAAACAAACTCAAAGTGAAATTAAATTAGACAACAAACACATTTTTCACTTAAACCAATTTAACACAAGTCCTAGAAATTTGCCCAAGTCATATTTTCAATATTACCAAATTAGGCCAACTAATTTTAACAAATTAAATGATGACTTGAATTAAATTAACATTTACCCAAATTCATGTTAGCACCAAATTAAACAAGAAGTGATTTAAACCAAATTTTATCTTTTTACCTAAGCATGCGTTCGAGGTTATTTTTCAAAAGATAAAATAAACAAATAATCACTATGCCGCGATGTACGAGGAAAAACCCACAAACGGGAAACAACCTCGGATGGTCCTAGCCATAAGTCCACTAAGTATGGTATTTTACAAGTACAAGCAAAAAGATTTACAACACTAGACTTGAATCCCTTCAAGCCGCGATGATCCTTCCTGTACTGATCTCCGCTTAGTTGACAATCCCCGACTCCATCGGAACCTTGGAATCCACCAATGACGCTTTAGGAAAAACCGTCAACCACATATGGTGCCTTTCATTATATGAGAACGCCGCAGCTAAAACTCTAACTTCTTCTTTATGGGATGTAGAAGGAAACCCAAACGAGCTATTCAAACGGTAGATTAAAACCCGGTGCCAAACACTCCAAGCAATGATATATATATTAAAACTTGGAATAAACAATATGGTGAAAATAAGAGTGTTTAATGAATTTTTTCTTGAAAAATAGACACTAAAAATATGAACTTTTTCTTGAAAATTGAACTCTCAAATCTCTATCTAGGAGATGGAATAATATGAAAAAGTTATCTTGAAAAAGTTGGTTCCCGCACCTCTTAAGTCTGTTCAAAAGTTAGTGGAAAGGGGAGTGGAAACATGGGAAAAACTGCCAAAGAAATTTCCCGCCTGAAATCTGGTTCGAACGAGATTTTCGTTCGAATGAAGTTCCAGTGGCCAATGGGAAAATCTCGTTGGCAAACTCGTTTGAATGAAATTCTCGTTCGAACGAAAACTCATTCGAACGACAATTTCGAACAAAAATCCAGAAAACCTGAAATTTCGATTTTAGCCCAGAAACTTCATTTTAACGATTTAAAGAAACCTTCGAAAAATAAACAACAGTTTAAACAAAACTTACACCCAATACTAAGTGTTCCAAGCTCCTATATAAATATGTAATGCATTCATACCTTAGGAGTAAATGGAACAAATGTTGTTGACGTAGAAACGAGGCACAATAAACTCAGCATTTGATGAAACTTTATAATCTTGATCGCTACGTCTTCAACTCAAGTATGTCATAGGCTTGAAGGATGGTCAATAACTCTATCCTATGACTCAAACATTTTTGTCCAGAATTGAGACAAAACAACAAAGGACTCAATTGGAAATTTGTGTCCTTACACGCATTTTTAAAATGGGACCCTGCCTGTGAACCTGGTTACAAGTCCAGCCATAGCTTTCCATATATTACAACCCAACTTTTTTGGGCTCGGGTCCCATCCGACATTTCTTTTTTTCATTTAGGATAATTTAATACAAGTGATAACACAATAATAATAATAATCATGCTGAGACCCGTCTTCCAAAAACATTTTTTCCTCTTTATCAAAAATCCAAAAACATTGCTCCTTTCTTTATCAAAGATTCAAAAATATTTCTCTTTTATTTATCAAAAATCAAAAAAATAATTCTCCTTTCAATCTCAAAAAAGAAAAAAGCGTTAAAATATTTTCCTTATTTTTCTCAAAATAAATCCCATTTTGTGCCTTCTCAGGTCGATCGCACGCCCTTGGCCTGACTCCTTATTGGCTTCGGTCTTCAGTCAAATCACCCCGGAGCTCCGTCTGTTCCCCTATTACTTCTTCCTAGTCCGGTATTCATACATTTTACATGGAGAGCACAAATCAAGTACCAGTTGGGCATCCATATCTGACGGCAGTCTTAGCTCATCTCGGGTCCAAGATCGATAACCTTCAGACTAAAATTCGAGAGATGCAACGAAACCAGGTTCCTGTTCCTCAAGAGCCCGAGGCCCTATTCCCTCGCTTTATGGGTACACTCGAGCCTATCTGGGTTCTCGAAGAATATTAACACGCTCCACGTTCCCCTCCTGTTAATGGGCCGCCGCCTGCCCTAGTTCCTATGCCAAACCTTGCCCATCCTAGGGATAACTTTCCTGTGATCGTTGATCCGAAAGAGGAAGAATTGAACAAGGTCAAAGAAGATCTCAAGATGCTAACTAAGAAGTTCGACCAAGTTCGAATCTCCAGAAATTACATGTACCACACCCACATGTCTCCTTATCCTAAGGCAAGGTTACCCGAGAAGTTCAAGATGCCAAATATCAAGAAATTCGGACGAAGTGGACCCCCGATTGTTCATCTTCGCAGTTATCACCATGCTATGACTCTCCTAGGGGCTTCTAAAGAAGTGATGGCCCAATTATTTCAGCAAACTTTGAAGGATAGTGCTCTCCGATGATTTTTGTCTCTCGAATAGTCCCGAATCCCTAGCTGAGAGCATGTAGCCAGAGAATTCATGTCGTAGTACAAATATAACGAAGAGCTCGAGGTCACTCGTCATGATTTAGAGCTACTAAAATAGAACTCTAGGGAATCAGTCAGTAACTTCATAGTCCGATGGAGGGAAAAGGCAGCCATTATGACTAATCGGCCATCCGAGGAAGAACAAGTTAACATAGTGAAGAAGAACTTCCTACCCCATATCCGAGCGACCATGTGAGGACAATACTATCCCCACTTCTGAGCTCTCAGAGAAGGAGGAGTAAAAATCGAGGAAGATCTCGCTAAAATAAAAATTGAACTAAAGAAAGTGTCCCCCAGAAAATATGACAAACCTGCCAATGCTGCAGTCTCAACCATCAACAAGATCTCTTAACCGACCATTTTGTGGGAACCAAAGAGCCTCCCTGTCCAAGTCCAAAAGGAATACACCGAGATTCATGCTCCCATATCCAAAGTTTATCAAGCCCTGTTAAGCCGAAACCTCATCAAACCCTTGGATCCCCATCCATTGCCTAATCCACTACCAAGAAACTTCAAGGCAGATGCCCATTGTGCCTTGCACCAAACTACTGGTCATACCACTAACTAATGATTTCACCTCCAAAACATAATCCAAGGTCTAATTGATCAGGGCACCATTGCCCCCACCAACCAATCCTAAGACAAACATTACTCACAACCCACTCCTAAATCTTACCAATGTTATCTTCCTAGAAATGAACTCAGAATTTAATCCCTCAACTGAAATCCATACACTCTCCCAAACCTCTTTAAACTTGCCCATATTTCCTCCTACACCCTGTTAGGATAGCTGATCAGGCACTTTCACTCTTTACCAGAGCATGCATCGTTGTCCGTACTCGTTCCAAAAATGGAAGTATGGAATTATCAGAAGCGTTAAACCAACTCCTAGAGTTCGGGCTGAAATTGCCCTCACAGATGATCATTGATTGCTAGAGGTTCAGTAATCTGTTCTTGGAAGCATGAAAATGGGCCCGAGAGTCAGAAAATTGGGTAGTACCAACCGATGAAGTCAGCCTAGATGATGTCATTCAGATCATGACAGGATTATTCAGGTAAAACAACAATATATGCAGTATGATCGAGTTACTTGATACTCCGAAGTTATAAGGATGCCTGGTCCCTTCACCCTTACATATCCCCATAAAATGGGAAGACCTGTATGAAGAAGCCATTGAAGTTATGGAATGCATTGACTTTTTATGGAAAGACAGAATTGTTGCCACCGAATGGGGGGAATAATTTAAAAATCCAAGTGAAGAGCAAGCTTCAGAGAAAACTGGCCCGGTAGCCGACATGTGTGGGATGATATCATTTGAAGAACTCCTCGGAGAAATAAACAAGAGGGTAGAAAACCCAAGATTGACAACGAGACGAGGTTTATGTTCTTCTCTTCTTTAGTTGGATCCTTGACCTCTACCCGAATGTTATCCTTCTCCAAAGAAGAAATCCCCAAAATTGGGCCAAACCACAATCATGCATTCAACATCTCCGTCGAAGTTATGGGGAAGATCGTACCACTCTCTCTTGTCAATAATGGATCCTCCTTGAATGTATGCCCATTAAGAACCTTCAAATTCTTAGGACTAAAGGAAAGTGACCTCGCTCCAACCTTCGCTGCTATACGTGCCTACGATAATACCCGACAAGAGGTGATGGGATCCATAAAACTTGTAATAGGGGTTGTCCCTCTAAACTCGGTCGTTGAATTTCAAGTTATTACATCCCAGCTTATTTTAACCTGTTGCTCGGACGACCTTAGCTCCATAATACAAGGGTGTGTCTTCCTCACTCCATCAGAAATTGAAGTTCTTCGCCGACGGACGAGTCATCACCATTTTAGGCGATGACGACAATATCGAGGGTGCAAGTACCAGCAATACAATCCTTGAGATACAGCACGGGTCAAATGATATGCTCCTATTAGGATTCCGAGTTGAACCACTCCTACTCCCGGCAGGGCACGATTTCAAAGAAAGGGTTTGTCTAGAATATGACACCCTCATGGTAACGTCAATGTGATTCAGATGTTCAGAAACATGCACTTCATGCCCGAACGGGGGTTAGGACAAAGATAGCAAGGGATACTTGAGCCCATTGAACTAAAGAAAGCTTTCCCTCCTTATGGTTTGGGGTATCAACTGTAAGAACAAGAGCTCAAAATGATCCGCCAGTCTCGACCAAAGAGAAGATTAAACTGCATCCAGACTATCCCAGGTGACTCTTTGAATGAACGATTCATCAAAGAGGGTGAGGAATTCCCCTTTTGTGGATTTTTGAAACCACGGTATGACCATACAGACAAGAAGATAAAACCCAGAATGGAGATCTTTTTCCAAGATAGCTACCCATGGGCCGAAAGTTCCCAACACTATGTACAATCGCTCATCAAAGATACCGAAGAAACTAAGGAAAGTGACTCCAAGGACTCGTTCAACTTACAAATATTGGAGCAAACACTCTGCATGGTTCATTCAGGCACTACATCACTAGAACCATCCCACATGATTAAAGCTGCTGATACAACTCTCCTCAACTGGCATGCTGAGACAGTTCTACCTGTTGAAATCCCACCTAAACCCAATGTTTACCCCATTTCTTCTTCTATTATTTATCCTTGCTCAAATGTAATCGAGACCTCCTTTGATGAGGTTATCAATGCTATTTTTCCTATCAATTAAATAAATAAAGATTTTGAGTATCTTACCATGCCTTACATTAGTTGTTTAGATTCGAATCAAACTTTTGATGATGATGATTTTGCAAATGAACAATTCTTAACTGATCTAAATAAGGTTAATAACAAATAACATAATCGCGTTCAAGTTAATGAAGAAGAGACAGTATTATCCTCGGTTCTAGTAGCCAACTGCGCGAGATTAGGATAGGGGCTACCCTTGACGAGCTTGAGCGCGCACAACTCAAAGAATTATTAAAGGAATTCGTGGATGTCTTTACATGGTCCTATGAAGATATGCTCGGCATTGATCCTGAAATTGCTCAGCATGAGATCCCCACTCTTCCAGATTACAAGCCGATTAAACAAACGCTTAGAAAGCTCCGCACCGAATGGTCGTTCAAAGTCAAAGAAGAGGTGGTCAAACAGCTGAACGTGGGTTTTATTCATGTAATCGAATATCCCACATGGCTAGCCAACGTAGTGCCTATGCCAAAGTCAATAGGGAAAGTTTGGATGTGCTTAGACTATCGGGACTTGAATAAAGCCTCTCCAAAGGGCGATTACCCGCTACCCAATATCGATATGATCGTGGAGAACATGGCTAGTCATTCTCTCAAGTCATTCGTCGACGGGTTTGCCTGATACAACCAAATCAAAATGCACCCAGATCACCAAGAAGAAAACGCGTTCATCACCCCATGGGGAACCTTTTGCTACATTGTTATGCCATTTGGTCTCAAGAATCCCGAGGTTACCTACCAGAGGGCTGCCATAACCATCCTGCATGATCTGATTCAAAAAGAAGTTGAGGTCTATGTGGATGATATGATTATTAAATCCAAAACTAGAGAAGGTCATGTTCCCGCTCTTCGAAAGTTCTTTGAACGATTGCGACGATATTATATGAGACTCAATCCACAGAAATGTGTCTTCGGCGTTACAAAGGGAAAACTCTTGGAATTCATGGTCAGTGAGAAAGGGATAGAAGCTGATACTTTCAAGCTAAAAGCCATACTTGAGATGTCCCCTTCCCATATGCAGAAAGAAGTCCGAAGCTTCCTTGGGAAATTGCAATAGATCAGCCGGTTCATCAGCTAGCTAACCTCCATCTGCGAACCTATTTTGAAACTCCTCCAAAAGGATTCAGCCAAAGTTTGGAACAAGGCCTGCCAAGAAGGCTTCGACCAAATCAAACAATACTTGACTCAACCTCTGGTACTCATGCCACCACAGCCTGGTCTCCCCTTGATCCTATACCTAAACATAACCGACACTATAGCTGGGGTTTTGCAAGCCCAGTACCTTAAAGATTCCCTCAAAGAAAGAGCCATCTATTATGCTAGTCGCAAACTATTCGGCTACGAAGGCAACTACACTGCTTTGGAAAAAGTATACGTCGTGCTTGTTTGGGTCACCCAAAAGTCGTGACACTATATGCTCGCCTTCCCCATTAAGCTTGTATCCCGAATGGACCCCATCAAGTACCTGCTTGAGAAACCCGTCTTATCCAGTCGAATGGCCCAATGGTTGATGCTCTTAGTCGAGTTTGATATCATGTATGTCATATAAAAATCCATGAAAAAAAGAGCCATATCTGGCTACCTCGCTCATTACCTCATGGAAGAGGCTGATGACTGGATCTCCGAATTCCTAGATGAAAACATCTTCTATGTTGCTCGAGATGACCTTCGATGGCAAATGTTCTTCGACGGCGCTGCCAATAAAAAGGGATATGGCATTGGGATACTTATGATCTCTCCAGATGACTCCCACACTCCCACACTCCCATCGCCATCAAATTGGATTTCTCCTGCACCAATAACATGACTGAATATAAGGCATGTACAATAGGCCTCAAAGTTGCTCTCAAAAAACGTATCTAACGCCTAGATGTCTACGGGAATTCTGCCATCATCATTGGTCAAGTGCTTAGAAAATGGAAAGCCAAGGACAAGAAACTTCAACCCTTTCATGCCCACTTACAAGAACTCGCCTCCCAATTCCAAGACATCACCTTCCATTACCTACCTCGAGAAAAAAATAACCTAGCCAATGCCCTTAATACCCCAGCCTCCATGGTCGACATGCCCGAAAGAATAAAAATGGCCCCCTTCCTGGTTCAAAATCAAGACAAACCAACCCACTACTACCACATTGGGATCATCACCAAAGAAGATCCCGAGCTAGCCGATTATTGGTATTATGATATCTGGCACCTCCTCAAGGATGGAAGGTATCCCAAGGGTTACAAAAAGAAAGACTAGGCAATCCTCCGAAGACTGGCCGCCTAGTACATCATCTGTCACAAAGCACTGTTTAAGAGAAACTTCGATGGAACCCATCTACACTGCATCGCCGAGGATGACATTGAAGAGGTGAGGCAAAGAATCCATAGCGGGAAATGCGAACCGCACATGAATGGTCACATGATTGCTAAGAAGATCATACGACAAGGCTACTAGTGGACCACCATAATCCAGGATTGCACCGCCTATGTCCGGAGATGCCTCAAATGCCAACACTTCTCTAACCTTCAACACCTGCCTCTGCATGAATTATACAACATGAATTCTCCTTCGCCGTTCTCCATTATAGGAAAGGTTACACCCAAGGCCTCTAACGGACATGAGTTCATCCTGGTTGCCATTGATTACTTAACCAAATGGGTCAAAGCTAAGTCATACGCAGTTCTGAATGCTAAGAAAGTGGCCAAATTCATCAAGAAAAACACCATCTGCCGATATGGGGTTCCGCACGAGCTAGTGTCAGATAACGAGTTGCATTTCGAGGCAAAAGTCACAAAAGTGGTCAACGAGTATGAGATCCAGAGACACAAATCTTCTCCCTATTGACCTCAAACCAATGGTGCAGCCTCAAAGCCATCATCAGCAAGATGACCAAAAGCTGTCGAGATTGGGCCGACCGAATACCATGTGCCCTTTGAGGCTACCAAACCTCAATCCGAACCTCTATTGGGGCTACCCCTTACTCTATAGTCTATGGAATGGAAGCAGTCCTACCTGTGGAGCTAGAAATACCCTCGTTACGCATCATGCTTGAAAGCAAGGTCAGTGAGGAAGACTGGCATCAAAGCCGCCTCAACGAGCTGTCACTCCAGGACGAAAAGAGGTTGAAGGCGTTGTATCACATACAAGGGTACCATCACCGAATAGCGCGTTCATTCAATAAGAGAGTTAAGGACCGCGGTGTTCGAGAAGGAGATTTAGCGCTCAAAGAAATAATAAAGCCTATCTGGGACCCCAAAAGGAAATTCAAGCCCAATTGGTGCGGCCCATACATTGTGAAGAAGATCTTGTTCGGTAGTGCCGCCATGCTCACCGACTTATATGGAGAAGATATGTCTCATCCAGTAAACTTGAACCATCTCAAGAAATTTTACCCCTAGTTCGAAATCTCGACGCACTATGACTCTTCTCATCTCCCTTTTATTCTAAAAAAAATCTCTTCATTTCCCTCTACCCAGAACTACGTGGGCCTGATCCTCTGCAAAAATCATTCCCAAAAAAATTGAAAATTTTCAAAACCCCCAGAGGTACGTAGGCAGCTCATACATCTTACATGAGCACGACCCCTTATTTTTCACAAAAAACTATTCTTTTCTTATCTCCGAGAACAATAGTTTATTCTATAATATACTTGAACAAAAGGATTATGTATGCCTTAGCGATCGGTATAGATAATTTAAAATACAAAATTCATCAAAAGGTACAGTGGATGATCAAAAACTTATTTATTTCACTGATAAGAAATTACAGTACAATTACATAAAGGAACGGATAACTCCCTTTTCTCTACCTTCCTAAAAAAGCCAAACAAATTCCTAAATTTATTTCCCACTACAAAATAAACTCCCCCCAACAGCCCTACCCACAGCTACCAGAGGAGCCCGCTCCATCATCATCATCTACATCCTGGGGTCTCCAAGATCCCCTGCCTGAATAGAATGTCGCAGATGCTCCAAGGACCGATAAGCTCGAACCAGCCTCGAAAAAACTACCACACCACCCTCCATGGTATCGGATAAGGCAAGCCACCTTTGTTCGGTCTCCACTGTCAACATCTTATTGACTAATCTTCTCCACAACCACTTCATATAATCCCCAGGGATGTGCCAAACTCTCCTAGCAGACTGAGAGGGACGAGTCGACAAACATCGACTCTCCCACAAAGATCCAAGTCGCATGCACAGACGCGCTATCAAATCTATCGAAAAGAAGTCTAGTGTTCGAGGTGGAACGATCTTCTCCCAGCCAAATTGGAGCAGAAGCCGCCAAGGGAAATAAAAAGAGTTTTGTCTGAGACCAACCATCCGGACATATGGGTATTCCCCCAGTTCCAGAATAGGCAGTAGCTATCCCCACCAAGGTACTGACCAATACAGATTTAGAGCCCCATACTCCATGAACCAGTTCTCCCAGCTCTCAATATCCAGCCAACACTAATGAAATGGCGCGAAAAAAAGTTGGGTACTGCCGACAAAGGGTATTCCGGAGGAGTCACTAGGAAAAATCTTTCAGACAACCACATGAACAACATCACTGGGCTCCCCCTCAGAAAGTCAGAACGGTCTTCTTGCCAGGCATCCAAGCCATTCAGAGTCTCCGCTAGTATCACCGTCGTAGGATTGTGATGGTAGGACATCCATGAACTAACAACTGCAAGTTGTGGGTCAACCAGCAGTTCCCCGATCACCAGTAACAATTTTAAAACCAAGCCTAGAATGACAGCTTTGACATATCTGGCATCACCAACCTCCTACAAATGCACAGACCGTCACCACTGTGGGAGGACCCCACTGGCCTACTCGAACCCATAGGAGGGAAGGGTAGTGCATCATATATGCTGGGCACCATTAGCCAACTCATCATAAAGTCCATATAATCATACGATACAGCCGTATTGGTGTACATCAGGTAGGACTCGCCAATCATCACCGTGATCCTCACATCCTCATAGACATATGGGGCCTCGCAGGTGGCACCACCACCTCCCCCTCAGCAATCTGTCGAACCACCCTCTCCCCGAGATACCAAGAGTGGCCAAACTCAAGCGCTAGAAAATGCTTCATCTGCGCATTTACTCCAGTCAACCCCGTGTCCTGAACGGTTCTCCCCCAAGGGTAAAAGGTCACCTGAAAAATCCCCAGCAAAATATAAGGAAACATAGAATCAGAGCACCCAAAGGTATTAGATTAAAGAAGAAAAAAGTCTTAGCCTATCACTGGTCAGACCATTCAAGACCTGACGCACCACCTCTAGAAAGAGATACCTCCTTGACTGCCGATTGGCCTTGTGCCATCGATGCAATCGACAAAAATCCCCAATGGTCTCATCCTTCAAAGCAATCAGCTGGGTATTACACCCGATCATCTCATAGAACCACATCTTCCAAAGACAAAATTTTTTGCAATAAATAAGAGATGCATAAGGAAAAGGAGAATGCATGAAAGGAAAATGCACAAAATTAAAGAATACCTCAAGAAGATACATGGCTCTAGTGAAAGACTGCCGACAACACCGGTTGAATGCATCCAAGGAAAAATAAAGGGTCTCCAAAGTCAGGCTCCCCCAGTCATATAGAGGGACGTTCGAAAACATCCTCAGATATGGTAAAAACCATAAGTGGACAACATCGCCGCTCGACGCCACCAGAAATCCCCCCAACACCAGCAAAATAAATAACCGGTCCATTTGCCTCACCTGCAGCCCATCCTCCACATCAGTCACCCTGCCCAGTAAAACATCCTTCAGTAGTGACTAACAGATGGAGTTCCCAGACACTATCCTCCCCATATCACCAAGCGCCGCACGCACTGCCTTCGGCCTCACCCGCAAAGAGAGATCCACCTCTATCTGCTCTCCATCACAATCCAGACCCAGCAGCTGCTGCACATCTATGGGAGTCACAGTCATCTCCCCAAAACCAAAATAAAAGGTGCGGGTAGTGTCCCACCACCTCTCTCATAGAGCGCACAAGACTGCCGCCGAACGAGGCGTCTCATCTAGCACAGACGCCAACCTCCCAAAGCCTACTGAGGATACCACCCAACGCACCACAGGTGGAAGATGCTCCCAGACAACCTTAAGCCGCATCGTCCCGCGAGCACGCATATTCGATAAAGAAACATCAGACTGCCAAAAGAGAAAAACCTTGTCAGAATCCAAGAAAAAAGGAAAACCACAAAAAAGAGAATGCCAAAAGTCATTTTACTTACATAATCGCCAGGGTTCACCACCCTCGAAGAGCGATGATGTGACGACTCTCGCAGTAAGGTCCACTCATCCGTAACGGACTCGAATGCGTCAAAAGAGTTCTCGCTCCCCAAAGAAAGAGCCGCCCTGACCCTCCACTCCATGTTTGCCCAATCATCAACAAACAACCATTCCCAGTGTACTGAAGTGCTCACAAACGCGACCATTTTTAGAGATCGAAATGCTAGAACGATTCGCAAAAGAAAATCGCAGAAAGAGAGAAGACAAGAAGCTGTGAAAAATGAAGGGAATTCGCCCCTTTATATAGGATGCCAAGGGTCATGTCGATCGGCACTGCACTCCCACCTACCGATAGACACTGACCTTTTACCTTCTTGAGGCAGTCCAAAAGTTCGTGTCACTGCCGAATGGCACCCTCCATACCATGTCGACCGGTAGCCTCCTTAAAATTTCGTACATAAATTCCTAAAAAAATACCAGAAAACCCTGAAAAATCCTCAAAAAATTCATAAAAATCCCAAAAAGGATTTAGAGCACTTTCACCAAGAAAATTTCGCACTTCCTCAAGAAGAACCCCTATTTCTCCAGCGGAACTCTAAAAAAACAAGCGAATCTCTCCCCGGAAATGTCCAAAACTTCAGGATCATCTCCTATTCCCCAAAGGTCTCAATTTTCCCTGAGAAATACGTCCAAACCCTGGACCACCTAATCACTTCCCCAACATCAAATTGGCTATTCCCCCGATAAAGTCTCTAGAAGACACACAGGGATTTCCCCAGCAATCAACTCCCCAGCTCAAATCAAAATCACGAGATAGTTTCCCCGGCAGAGTTTCCCGAGGTCATTTCAAACTTAAGCTCGTAGAATTGGCTTCGACTCGCAAAATTGGTCACCTTAATTTACTCCCGCAGAATTGGCTTCGACCCGCATAAATGGTTATTTCAACCTTAAGCCCGCAGAATTGGCTTCGACCCGGAGAATTGGTCATCTCACCTTAAACCTGTAGAATTGGCTTCGATCCCGAGAATTGGTCATCCCCAACTTAAGCCCTCAGAATTGGCTTTGACACGCAGAATTGGTCATCTCACTTTAAGCCCTCAGAATTGGCCTCGACTCGCAGAATTAGTCATCTCACTTTAAGCCTGCAAAATTGGCTTCGACACGCAGAATTGGTCATTTCAATCTTAAGCCCACATAATTAGCTTCGACCCGTATAATTGCTCATCTCTACTTAAGCCCACAGAATTGGCTTCGACTCGCAGAATTGGTCATCTCACCTTAAGCCCATAAAATTGGCTTCGACCCGCAAAATTGGTCACCTCAATTTAAGCCTGCAAAATTAGTAGAATTGGTCATCTCACCTTAAGCCCGCAGAATTGGTCATCTCACATTAAGACCGCAGAATTGGTCATCTCACTTTAAGCACGTAGAATTGGCTTCAACCCGCAAAATTGGTCATATCACCTTAAGCCCGTAGAATTGGCTTCGACTCGCAGAATTGGTCATCCCCAACTTAAGCTCGCAGAATTAGCTTCGATCCACAGAATTGGTCATCACAACCTAAGCCCTCAGAATTGGATTCAACTTGCAGAATTGGTCACCCCCATCATTACTGTAGGTCCTCAGAATTAACCTAAATCTTTCCTTTAAGACAATCCCCAGCATTCCCCTTTAAGCCCTTAGAATTGGCTTCGACTCGCAGAATCGGTCACCCTCATCTCCAAGCCCTCAGAATTGGCTTCGACCCACAGAATCGGTCACCCTCATCTCCAAGCCCTCAGAATTAGCTTCGACCCACAGAATCGGTCATCCTCATCCTTAGGTCCTTAGAATCGACCTCGACCCTCCGATCATCCTCTTTTAAAGGCATCATGTGGTGTCTATTCGATGGTTATTATTTTTTCCAAACTCATCCGTCGAGGGGCTCTGTAGATACCCCATTCTAATACCCCCTAACCTCTCCATAGGTCCCTAGAACCTCCCTTCATCACTACAAACCCAAGTCATACCCTGGGTACTGACCTAAAGGTCATTGGACACTCCCAGGCTCCGTTTGACCAAAAGTCAAACTATTCAGCTTGAACGAGACTGAATGAATCTTAGAAGGGAACTGAAATCCCTTTCCAATGGTCCATCCAGTGCACGATTCTGACTTACGGTGCGGACGAACGACCCGCTTTCCCCCAAAACTCGATCAGGAGGTCATCGGACACCCCCAGGCTCTGTTTGACCAAAATCAACTCTTTAGCTCGATCGAGACTAAATGAATCTTCTAAGGGCACTGAAACTCCTTTCCAACGGTCCACCCCGTGCGCAATTCTGACATACAGTGAGGACGAATGATCCATTTTACTCCGAAAGGTCACCGAACGCTTCCAGGCCCCGGCTAACCAAAGACAACTCCCCGAACCAAGTCAGACTCTTTGGAATGTAGAAGTAAATCTCCTCACCTTTCCAATGATCCTCCCAGTATGCGATTCTGACTTACCATGCGGACGAACAATATGTTTGCGTCCGATAATTCCCTGTCCAGAGGACCGATGAATGTTTCTGAGTTACATTTGACCCAAATTCAACTCCCGGACCCAGGAGCAGTCCTATAGACCTTCGAAGGCCTCTAAATTTTCTTTCCAATGGTTCACCTCGTGCGTGATTCAAACCAATGATTTGTGCTCTACAACCAATTTTTCGAAGGAACCTGAAAGAGACTTCTAAACGATAGGTTCCAAACCCTGCCTATCGGCAATGTGCCTAAACACCAGGGCTATGCCTATCAGAAATTCCCTAGGCCTATAAAAAGGAGGGCCTAACCTCATTTGAAAGAGGAGAAAAAAAATCAGAGATCCATTACTGTCAACAAGCTCAGAAAACCCCTCTTGAAGTCAGCGTGATTTCCCCCTCCAAATCCCTTTCCCACCTTCACCTTTCATCACCTCTTTCCTCAAATTTGGTGAATTAAGTATCCTCCATTATCACCCAAGTGCAAGGGTTGCTCCCCAACATGCAAGATCAAGCTCAAGAGCTTCAAGAAGGTCCAACTTTCTCAACTCTCTCTTTAAATTCCCCTAAATTCGCATTAATTCATTTTATTACTTAGCACTTTTATTCTCTCATCTCACATATCTTAATATACTTTTCATTTTGTATTATTGCACATATCTTATTTTCATATAAATAAAACCCAAAAAAATAAGAAAAAGAAGATTTTCTCATAAATTCCAAACGGGAATTCTCACACTTTTCTCACACCTTTCTCACAACTAAAACACTTTTTTTACACACACACACACACATAAGAGAAGTCCCCGATTGGATTTATGGGATAAATCCCACCCCTTATTTTACATGCGAACTACGTGGACTTTGATGCCTCTATAGGCTACGTAAGCGTCTCGGGGTAAAACCCGTGACTCGAGTCCTATTCCTACTTTTCTCTCATTTTCTATTTTTTCTATATTTTTTATACTCAATTCTCTTAAATTCTACATATTTACATATACATATACTTGTTCTTAGTACCGTATTATCCCGCATGCGTTATCATTCCCTTATAATGATCAACGTGGGGATAATCGCATAAATCTTAATATTATTTTTAGGAACATTCCTACGGATGAATCGCTTTATCTCTTCCATGATACACGTCGATGATTCCTATCTCCACTACGTATACACATGAACACATACTACGGGAAATAAAGTAAATAGCAACAACCCATGAGAGACCGTAAGGGCAGAATGGGTGCCTAACACCTTCCTATTTCGTAACTTAGCCTTCGGACGCTTTTTCGAATCATTTTGATTTCGTATGTATCAATATGTCTTTGGGTGCTGTCCTTCAGGATGGCTCCCTTTTCTTTAGTCTATTTTGAGTAAAATAAACTGGCGACTCCATCTCTCTACATTTTTCACCTCATCAATGACGCCGGCCGAAGCGCTGTCGAGAGGGACGCGCGGGACCAAAGGGATCCTCTCCCGCTACGAGGATCGGGGATGGTCATAATATATATATATATGTGTGTGTGTGTGTGTATGATTATATTTTTGTGATTGATATATGTAAAACGTACCTACTCTAGGGGACGCTATTGGTGGAGGTTTCACGTAGTGGGCGTTCTACCTTAGCAAATCCCCACAAGTGTAGTATCGATTCCCCAGGTCATAAATCTGTTCTGGATTCTGACTTACGGTACGGACGAACGATCCGTTTTACTCCGAAAGGTCATCGAATTCTTCCAGGGCTCGATTGACCGAAATTAAACCCTCGAACCGGATCAAACTCTTTGGAATGTCTAATTACATCTCCTAACCTTTCCAACAATCCACCCCGTGCACGATTCGGACTTACCATGCGGACCAACGATCCATTTGCGTCCGACGATTCCCCGGCTAATAGACCGACGAATGCTTCTGAGCCATATTGGACCCAAAGTCAACTCCCAAACCCGGGAGAGGTCCGAAGGACTTTTGAAGGTCTCTGAATTATATTTCCAACCATCCACCCAATGCACGATTCTGATCAATGATTTGCGTTCTGTAGCTGATTTTTCGAAAAGGCCTGAAAGACACTGCCAAACGGCAGGTCCCAGACCCTGCCTATCGGCAGTGTGCCTAAACGCACCTGCCGATTGGCAGGAATAGGGCTATGGCGATCGGCAATGCCCTGGGCCTATAAAAAGGAGGCCTGACCTCACTTGCAAGAAGAGCCCAGATCTGATAGATATCACTCTCAGTAAATCCAGAAAACCTCTCTCGAAGTCAGCGCAATTTCCACATCCAAATCCCTTTCCAACCTTCACTTTTCATCATCCTTTTCATCAAACTTGGTGAATTCACTACCCTCCATCATCATCCAAGTCTAAGGCATGCTCTCCAACATTCAAGATTAAGCTCAGGATCTTCAAGAAGGTCCAATTTTCTCAACTATCTCCTTAAATTCTCATAAATTCGCATTAACTTGTTTTATTACTTAGCACTTTTATTCTCTCATCTCACATATCCTAATATACTTTTTATTTAGTATTATTGCACATATCTTATTTTCATATAAATAAAAACCCAAAAAACAAGAAAAAGAGGGTTTTCTCATAAATTCCAAACGGGAATTCTCACACTTTTCTTACACTTTTCTCACAACTAAAACACTTTTTCTACACACACACACACACACACAAATAAGAGAATCCCCCGATTGGATTAATGGGATAAACCCCACCCCTCGTTTTGCATGCGAACTACGTGGACTTTGATGCCTTTATAGGCTACGTAGGCGTCTCGGGGTTAAACTCGAGACTCGAGTCCTATTTTTACTTTTTCTCTTATTTTATATTTTCTCTAAACTCCAATCTCTTATATTATATATATACATATATTTGTTCTTAGTGGCGTATTATTCCACATGCGTTATCGTTCCATCATAACGGTCCATGTAAGGATTATCGCATAAATCCTATTTCCTAATATTTTTATACTTTCCTACGGATGACTCGCTTTACCTCTTCCGTGGTACAAGTCGATGATTCCTATCTCCACTATACATACACATGCACACATATCACGGGGAAAATAAAGGAAAATAATAAAAACCCGTGAGAGACCGAAAGGGCGGAATGGGTGCCTAACACCTTCCCATTTCGTAACATAGACTTCGGACCCTTTTCGAATCATTTTGGTTTCGTATGCATCAGTATGTCTTTGGATGTTGTCCTTCGGGATGGCTTCCCCTTTTCTTTTGTCTGTTTTGAGTAAAATAGACTAGCGACTCTAATCTCTCTACATTTTTACACCTCACCCAAATGATGCCGACCAGAGCGCTCTCGAGAGGGACGCGCGGGACCTAGGATCCTCCCTCACGCACCCGCCCGCCTCGAGTATCGGGGGATGGCCACAGTGGAGACTCCGCTGGGGACTTTCTTTTGAGGGCTAGACTCTATTTACTTGGATGTTATGTTTGTTTATATTTCCCCCTATTTGCATGTTCCCCCTTTATTACTCATGTGTAACCCATGCTTATGATTTTATTCACACTTGTAGAAAATTCTCCATGTACACTTCGCACCACGTGCACCTAGGGTCACATATATCCACATGTTGCACGCATCATCCATCCATACTTGGTGAACCATTGGTACTTGTACTTTGCTCCCTGTTTGGCATAATCGAAAAAAACATTCTCATAAGAAACTAATAAGAGAATCATGCATGATTCACACGACATCACCAAAGAGCATTGTTATCGAACAAATTTTTACCTAGTAACTGGAGGGTCACTTCGTGATGGGCGCTGGTCCGACAGGGCGCAGTTAGCCTAAGCGATATGACTCTCACCTTCCATTGGCCAAGTACCTTCGACGTATATTGAACGGTTCCCCCTGCATCGTACCGCTTGACCGAAGTCATGACGGGAGGTATATCACAGGGAATTCGTTCGCTCTCACACATACCGTCCCCACGAGGTATATGGTGAGTCAATTCACGTACACTCAGGTATATCAAATGGCTTATCCACACGTATCGATTGCCCGCAAGAGCAAGACGTATATCGTGGAAGTTACGCCAAAGGGGAACCCTTTCCGATTCACCCAACCAACTTCATACCCGTATATAGGTGTCAAGCCTAGGACACACATGTTAGATTGCCGATTTCTACCCGAAACTCTGCCAAAATTTCGGGTCGGCCTGTCGCCTGAATTTTTGCGCATTTTTAAAATGGGACCCTATCCGTGAGCCTGGTCACAAGTCCATCCATAGCTTTGCATATATTATAAACCCAATTTTTCCAGGCTCAAGTATCGTCTGGCATTTTATTTTGCATTTAGGAGAATTAATACAAGTGAAAACATAATAATTATAATAATCATGCTGAGACCGTCTCTAAGAAGAAAATACTCTTTTTTTATCCAAAACCCAAAAACATTTTTTCCTTTCCTTATCAAAAATCCAAAAACATTTCTCCTCTATTTATCAAGAATCCAAAAATATTTTGTCTTTCAATCAAAAAAAAAATGTCAAGAATATTTTCTTCCCTTTTTTCTCAAAATAAATCCCATTTTACGCCTTCTTAGGTCGATCACAAGCCCTTGGCTTGGCTCAATACTGGCTTCAATCTTCAGTCAAGTCACCCTGGAGTTCCATCCGTTCCCTTATTACTCCTTCCGAGTCCGAAATTCATCCGCTTTTTATGGAGAACACAGTTCAAGTACCCGTTGTGTAGTTGGATATGATAACAGTCCTAGCTCAGCTTGTGTCCAAGATTGAAAACCTCCAAACTGAGGTCCGAGAGATGCAACGAAACTAGGTTCCCCTTCCTCAAGAACCCAATGCCCTATTCCCTCGTGCTATGGATCCACTCGAGCCCATATGGGTTCTCGAAGAGTATCAGCAGGCTCCACGTGCCCCTCCTGCTAATGGGCTGTCGCATGTCCAGCTTTCGATGCCGAATCTTGCCCAGCATGGGGCTAACTTGCCTATGATCATTGATCCGAAGGTAGAAGAGCTGAACAAAGTCAAAGAAGACCTCAATATGCTCACCAAGAAGTTTGACCAAGTCAAAATCTCAGGAAATTACATGGACTACACCCACATATCTCCTTATCCTAAAGCGAGGTTACCTGAGAAGTTCAAGATGCTGAATATCGAGAAATTCGGAGGAAGTGGACCCCCGATTATTTATTTCCAAAGTTATCACCGTTCCATGACTCTACTAGGGGCTTCTGAAGAAGTGACGACCCAATTATTTCAACAAACTCTTAAGGATAGCGCCCTCCGATGGTTTTTGTCTCTCGAACAGTCTAGAATTCGTAGTTGGGAGGATGTAGCCCAACAATTCATGTCACAGTACAAATACAATGAAGAGATTGAGGTCACCCGTCGCTATTTAAAGCTTCTCAAACAAAACTCTAGCGAATCAGTCAGTAACTTCATATCCCGATGGAGGGAAAAAGCAGAAACTATGACAAATCGACCGTCCGAGGAAGAACAAGTTAGCATAATGAAGAAGAACTTCTTATCCCATGTCCGAGCAACGATGGGAGGACAATACTATCCCCATTTCTGAGCTCTCAGAGAAGCAGGAGTAGAAATCGAGGAAGGTCTTACCAAAACGTAAGTTGACCCAAAGAAGGTGTCCGGACAGTTTACCCCCAGAAAATATGATAAACCTGCCAGTGCTACAGTCTCAACAATCAACAACATCTCTCAACCAACGACATCATGGGCGCTAAAAATCCGCCCTGTCCCAGTCCAAAAGGAATACACCGAGTTCCATGCTCCCCTCTCCAAAGTTTATCAAGCCTTGTTAAGCCGAAACCTTATCAAACCTTTAGATTCTCATCCATTGCCAAATCCACTCCCAAGAAACTTCAAGGCAGATGCCCATTGCGCCTTTCACCAAACTGCTGGCCATACCACCGACCAATGCTTTCACCTCCGAAACATAATCCAAGGTCTAATTGACCGGGGTACCATCGACCCACCAGCCAATCCTAAGCCAAACACTACTCATAACCTATTTCCAAATCATGCCAATGCCATCTTTCTAGAAGAGAACCCAGAATTCGATACCTCAACTCAAATCACACCCATATACTTTCCTAAACCTCTCTAAATTTGCCCATATTTCCTCCTACACCCTACTACCCTCACTGATCAGGCACTATCACACCTTACCAGAGCATGCATCGCTGTCCGTACTCGTTCTGAAAATAGAAGCATGGAATTATCAGAAGTGCTAAACCAACTCCTAGAGTTCGGGCTAAAATTACCCTCAAAGATGGTCATTGATTGCCAGAGGTTCAGTACACTATTCTTGAAAGCACAAAAATGGGCCCGAGAGTCAGATAGTTGGGTAGTACTAACCGATGAAGTCAGCCTGGATGATGTAATCCAGATCATGGCAGAATTATTCAGGAAAACCAACAATATTTGCAGTATGACCGAGTTACTTGATGCTTTGAAGCTACAAGGGCACCTGGTCCCTTCACCCTTACACGTCCCTACAGATTGGGAAGACCTGTATAAAGAATCCGTTAAAGTTGTGGAATGTATCGACTTTACGTGGAAAGACAGAATTTTTTCCACCAGATGGGGGGAAGAATTCAGAGATTCGAATGAATAACAAGCTTTCAAGAAAATTGGCCCGGTAGCTGACATGTGTGGAATGATATCATTTGAACAACTCCTCAGAGAAATAAACAAGGTGTCAAAATAACCCAAGATCGACGAGGAAACCTGATTCATATTTTTCCCTTCTTCAGTAAATCACATAACCAGATCAGGGAGGCATTACCAGATCCCAAACTCACTACCAGCCAATGACAAAGGGAAGGGCATTGAAAACCTTCCTATACCAGAAATGACCCTCGAGGAGATCAATATCCTCGATCAATTGAATAAAACTCAAGCTAAAATCACTCTATAGGGGTTTTTCATGTCTTCTTAGCTACACAAAAATGCTATGATCAAGTTGCTCATTGGACCCACAGTTCCTCCTTCTACCACACCAGAAGAAGTTATAAATTTGGTCGGATCCTTGACCTCTACCCGAATGCTATCCTTTTCTGAAGAAGAAATCCATAAGATTGGGCCAAACCACAATCATGCACTCAATATCTACGTCGAAGTTATGGGGAAGTTTGTGCCACTCTCTCTTGTCGATAATGGATCTGCCTTGAATGTCTGCTCACTGAGAGCCTTCAAATGTTTAGGCCTGAAAGAAAGCGACCTCGCTCCAACCTCCGCTGTTGTGCGTGCCTACGATAATAACCTTCGGGAGGTGATGGGATCCACAAAGCTTGTAATAGGGGATGTCCTTATAAACCCTGTCGTCGAATTCAAAGTTATTTACATACCAGCTTGTTTTAACCACGACCTTGGCTCCACAGTATCAAGGCTGTGTCTTCCTCACTCCATTATAAATTAAAGTTCTTCGTTGACGAACGGGTTATTACCATATTGGGTGACGACGACAATGTCGATGGTGCAAGTACCAGCAGTCCAATCCTTGAGATACATCACAGGTCAAATGATATGCTCCTATCAGGATTCTGAGTTGAACCACTTCTACTCCCGGCAGGGGACAACTTCAAAGAAAGGGTTTGTCCAGAATACGACCCTCATGGCAACGTCAATGTGATTCAGATGTTCAAAAACATGCACTTCATGCTCGGACGGGGGCTAGGGCAACGACAACAAGGGTTACTTGAGCCCATTGAACTAAAGAAGGCATTCCCTCCTTGTGGTTTGGGGTATCAACCGTCAGAATAAGAGCTCAGAATGATCCGCCTGTCTTAACCAAAGAGAAGACTAGACCGCATCCAGACTATCCCAGGTGACTCCTTGAATGGACGATTCATCAAAGAGGTTGATGACTTCTCCTTTTGCAGCTTTTCGAAACCATGGTATGACCATACAAATAAGAAGATAAAGCCTGGAATGGAGATCTTTTTCTAAGACAGCTACCCATGGGTCGAAGATTCCCAACACCAAGTACAATCGCTCATCAAAGATACCGAAGAGACTAAGGAAAGCAACTCTGAAGATTCCTTCATCTTACAGACACTGGGACTGACACTCTGCATGGTTCACTCAGGCACCACATCACCGGATCCATCCTAACTAATTAAAGATACTAATACACCTCTCCTCAACTGGCATGCTGCGCCATTTCTACCTGCTAAAATCTCCCCTAATACTAATGTTTACCCCTTTTCTTCTTCTGTTGTATATCCTTGCTCAAATGTAATCGAGTCCTCTTTTGACGAGGTTCTCAATGATATTTTTCCTATTAATGAAATAAACGAAGATTTTGAGTATCTTGCTGTGCCTAACATTAATTTTTTGGATTCTAATCAAACTTTTGATGACGATGATTTTGGAAATGAACAATTCTTATCTGATCTAAATAAGGTTAATAATAAACAACATAACCGCGTTCAAGTTAATGAAGAAGAGACTGTTGTTGTTAACCTCAGTTCTAGTAGCCAACTGGGCGAGATTAGGATAGGGACTACCCTCGACGAGCATTAACGTGCACAACTCGAAGAATTGCTAAAAGAATTCGTGGATGTCTTCGCATCGTCCTACGATGATAAACCTGGCATTGATCCTGAAATAGCTCAACACGAGATTCCCACTCTCCCAGATTACAAGCCGATCAAATAAAAGTTGAGAAATATCCACACCGAATGGTCGCTCAAGGTCAAGGAAGAAGTGGTCAAACAGGTGAACGTAGGCTTCATTCGTGTGATCGAATATCCCACGTGGCTAGCCAACATAGTGACCGTGCCGAAATCAGGAGGAAAAGTTTGTATGTGTGTAAACTATCGAGATTTGAACAAAGCCTCTCCAAAGGATGATTATCCGCTACCCAACATCGACATAATCGTAGACAACAGAGCCAGTCATGCTCTCAAGTCATTCGTCGATGAGTTTGCGGGATACAACTAAATCAAAATACACCCAGACCTCCAAGAAAAGAACCGCATTCATCACCCCATGGGGAACCTTTTGCTACACTATCATGCCATTTGGTCTCAAGAACGTTGGGGCTACCTACTAGAGGGCTGCCATAACCATTCTACATGATCTGATTCATAAAGAAGTTGAGGTCTATATGGATGATATGATTATCAAATCCAAAATTAGAGGGGGTCATGTTCCTGCTCTCCGAAAGTTCTTTGAACGACTGCGACAGTATCAGATGAGACTCAATCCATAGAAATGCGTCTTCGGCGTTATAAAGGGAAAACTCTTGGGATTCATGGTCAGTGAGAAGGGGATAGAAGAAGATCCCACCAAGATTAAAGCCACACTTAAGATTCCACCTCCCCGAACAGAGAAAGAAGTCCGAGGTTTCCTTGGGAAATTACAATACATCAGCCAGTTCATCATCCAGCTAACCTCCATCTGTGAACCTATCTTCAAAATCCTCTGAAACGATTCAACTAAAGTTTGGAATGAGGCATGCTAAGAAGCTTTTGACCGAATCAAATAATATCTGACCCAACCCTCGGTACTCATGCCACTACAACCTGGTCTCCCCTTGCTCCTATACCTAACCATAACCGACACTGCAGCTGGGGCTTTGCTAGCCCAATACCTTGAAGATTTCTGTAAAGAAAGAGCCATCCATTATGAGAGTCACAAATTGGATCGGTGCGAGGTTAACTACACTGCTTTGGAAAAGGCGTGTATCGCACTTGTCTGGGTCACCCAAAAGTTGCGGCACTACATGCTCACCTTCCCCATCAAACTTGTATCTCGAATAGACCCCATCAAATACCTTCTTGAGAAACCCGCCTTGTCCAGCCGAATGACTCGATGGTTGATGCTCCTAGCCGAGTTCGATATCGTGTACGTCACGCAGAAATCTATGAAAGGAAGAGCCATCTCTGACTACCTCACTGATTACCCCGTAAAAGAAGCTGATGTCTGGATCTCTGAATTCCCAGATGAAAACATACTTTGCACTGCTCAAGATAACCTTCGATGGCAAATGTCCTTTGATGGCGCTACCAACAAGAAGGGATATGGCATTGGGATACTTTCGATTGCCCCAGATGACTCCCACACTCTCATCGCCATCAAGTTGGATTTCCCTTGCGCCAACAACATGACTAAATATGAGGCATGCACAGTGGGCCTCAAAGTTTCTCTTAAGAAAGGTATTCAATGCCTAGATGTCTACGGGGATTCTGCCCTCATCATCGGTCAAGTTCTCAGAAAGTGGAGAGTCAAGGACAAGAAACTCCAACCCTTCCATGCCCACTTAGATGAATTAGCCCCCCAATAATAAGATATCACCTTCCATTACCTACTTCGAGAAAAGAATAACCTAGCCGATGCCCTTGCTACCTTGGCCTCCATGGTCGACATGCCCGAAGTAATCACAATGACCCTCTTTCTTATTCAAAAGCAAGATAAACCAACCCACTACTACCACATTAAGCTCATCATTACAGAAGATCCCGAGCTAGCCAATTATTGATACTATGATATCTGGTGCCTCCTCAAGCATGGTAGGTATCCCGAGGGTTCCAACAAGAAAGATCAATCAACCCTCCGAAGACTAGCTGCCCAGTACATCATCTGTCATAAATCACTACTCAAAAGTAACTTTGATGGAACTCATCTGCACTGTATCGCAGGGGCTGACATTGAAAAAATAATGCAGAAGATCCACAGCGGACAATGCGGATCCCACATGAACGATCACATGCTTGCCAAGAAAATCATTCGACAAGGCTACTACTAGACTACCATGACCCAGGATTGCACCGCCTATGTATGGAGATGCCTCAAATGCCAACAATTATCCAACCTTCAGCATTTTCCTCCACATGAATTATATAACATGACCTCTCCCTGGTCGTTCTCCACCTAGGCCATCGACGTTATAGGGAAGGTTACACCGAAGGCTTCCAATGGACATGAGTTCATCCTAGTTTCCATTGATTACTTCACCAAATGGGTCAAAGTCGAGTCACACGCAGTGCTAAATGCCAAGAAAGTGGCCAAATTCATCAAGAAAAACATCATCTCCCGGTATAGGGTCCCACACGAGATAGTATTCAAAACGGGTTACATTTTATGGCAGAAGTTACAGAAGTGGTCAACGAGTATGGGATTCAGAGACACAAATCTTCTCCCTACCGAACTCAGACCAACGGTGCAGTTGAAGCCGCTAATAAGAACCTCAAAGCCATCATTAGCAAGATGACCAAAAGTTTTCAGGATTGGGCCGACCAGATCCCGTATGATCTATGGGGCTACTGAACCTCAATTCGAACCTCTACTGGGGCTACCCCTTACTCTCTAGTTTACGGTATGGAAGCAGTCCTACCCGTGGAGCTGGAAATACCCTCATTGCGCATCATGCTTAAAAGCGAGGTTAGCGAAGAAGACTGGTGCCAAAGACGTCTTGACGAGCTGACTCTCCTAGACGAAAGGAGATTAAAAGCACTGCACCAAATACAAGGGTACCATCACCGAATAATGCATTCATTCAACAAGAGAGTCAAGGACCCCGGTGTCTGAGAAGGGGACCTGGCCTTCAAAGAAATCATAGAACCCATTTGGGACTCCAGAGGGAAATTCAAGCCCAATTAGAGCGGACCCTACATTGTCAAGAAGATCTTGTCCGGCGGTTCCGCCATGCTTACCGACTTAGATAGGGAAGAGATGGCTCGTCCAGTCAACCTGGACCATCTCAAGAAGTTCTACCCCTAGTCCTAAATATCCGTGCGCTACGACTCTTATCGTCTCCCTTCTATTCTAAAAAAAATCTCTTCATTTCCCCTTGCCCAGAACTTTGTGGGCCCGATCCTCTGCAAATAACCATTTTCAAACAAAGTATAAAATTTCAAAACCCAGAGGTACGCAGGCAGCTCATACTCCTTACATGAGCACGATCTTTTCTTTTTCACAATATACTATTCTTTTCTTACCTCCGAGAATGACAGTTCATTCTAACATATATTTGAACAAAAGGATTATGTATGCCTTAGCTATCGGTATAGATAATTCAAACAACACAAAATTCATCGAAAGGCACCGCTGGATGATCAGAAACTTGTTTATTTCACTAATAAGAAATTACGGTACAGATTACATAAGAAAGGGAACGGATAACTCCCTTCCCCCTAACCTCCTAAAAAAGCCAAATAAAATCCCCATATTTATCCCCCATTACACAATAAACTCTCGAGGAGTCCTATCTATAGCTACCAATGGAGCCTACTCCATCATCATCATCATCATCATCATCATCATCATCATCATCATCATCTGCATCCTGGGGTCCCCAAGTTTTCCCTACCTGAATAGAGTGTTAAAGACACTCCATGGACTGATAAGCTCTAACCAGCATAAAAAAAAACCACAACACCTCCTTCTATGGTGTTAAAAGAGATAAGCCACTTTTTTCCAGTCTCCACTGCCAACATCTTGCTAACTACTCTCCTCCACAACCACTTCATATAATCCCCAAGGATATGCCAAACTCTCCCAACAGACTGAGAGGGACGGGTCGACAGACGCCGACTCTTCCACAAAGAGCCAAGCCCCAGGCGCAAACTCTCGATCAAATCCTCTACGAGAAAGAAATTTAGTGTCCAAGGTGGCATGACTTGTGCCCAGTCAAATTGGTGCAGAAGCCGCCAAGGGAAATAAAAAGAGGTTTGGCTGAGACCAACCATCCGCACATACGGGTATTCTCCTAGCTCCAGAACAGGCAGCAACTGTCCCCACCAAGGCACTTACCAGTATAGATTCCGAGCCCCATACTCCACAAGCCAATTCTCCCAGCTCTCAATATCCAGGCCAACGTTGAAGAAGTGACGCAAAAAGAAGTTGGGTACAACCGACAAATGATATTCTGGATGAGTCACCAGGCGAAGTCTTTCAGACAACCACATAAACAGCATCACGGGGCTACCCCTCAGGAAGTCAGAACTACCTTCTCGCCAGGCATCCAGACCGTTCAGGGTCTCCACCAGTATCACCGCCGCAGGATTGCGACAGTATGACATCCATGCAGTAATGGCTGCAAGTTGCGGATCCACCAGCAGTTCCCCAGTCACCAGTAATAATTTTGAAACCAGGCCCAGAGCAACGGCTCCAGCATAGCCATCATCACCTACTTCCTATAAATGCACGGACTGCAATACCGTCGAGAGGGAGATCATTCCTCCAGAAACCAGTGATCTAGTTGTCGAAGGCGAAATACGAAGAAGCCCAGCCAGTAAATCCCTGAGAGAACGGGAAAATTCAGGTAAAGCCGCGACAACACTAGGATTTATCCCCAGCATGGAAGCAAATTCCTCATAGGTAGGATCAACTTTATCCAACCCAAAGAGGAATACATGGTCTTCGAGGTACCAAAATTGTACCGCCGACATCAGCATGTTCCACTCAATGGACCGATTATACCACAAAGAGACTCGCCGCGTGTTGAAAGCATCATAGTCGACATTATAAAAGCACATCGCTTCCAAGACTTCGAGGTAGTTAGCAAACTTAATGCTACAAGGGAGAGCCATCTTGTAGGACTAAGAGTTAGTAAGCAAGTAAGTAAGAATGTGAAGGTGTGATCAAAACACTCCACCCTTGCCCATTTTTTATACTTGAAAACCCTCACAAAAGACATAAACCCTGCAGAAATCAAAGGGAATCCTACCCCACAAAGTACAAAAGCCTGAAGAGGGCACTAATTAAAGCTTTGAATTGATGGGACCGGACTGACTGCCGATAGGCAGGACAAGGGTCTTGCCGATTGACAACCTCCCATTTTTGGAAATTTTCCTTTTTTCCTTTTGTAACAAAATCAGAAATACCCAATAAAAATAAAATTGATATTCTTAAAAGAGTTTCAAAAAATTCCTCTTCCACCCCTATATAATTTCCCATTTTTAAAATTTTCCTTTAAAAAAATCCTAAAAATGTCTCTTTTAACGGTCTCAGCAGCAAAGTAAAAAGCGCATGTGCACGCATTCACTCACCATTAATAAAAGATAATAAAAAATTCCATTGCATTGCATATATATATTCTTCCGTGTTACATCAAATTTTGCAGGAAATAAAAGAAAAGCAAAAAAAACAAACGGGACTCAACCCGAACCCACATTTTCTCTCTCTCTCTCTCTCTCTCACCTACCCTTCACCCATCTCTCTAAGAGCTTCCACCCCTGCAACACGCTCTCTTTCCCCTACGAAGAGATGATGCACCGTCGCTACCCGAGCCAGAGTCCTCCTCAAGCGAAGCAGATGGAACCTAGAAAGAATTAACCAAGATCGCATCCCGAATATGGGTAGTCACCGAAAATATCCAGTCTCTGATGTCCCTCAGCCAAGTGGTCGACACACGAACTTGCTGCAAGAAGAAGGAAAAATCAGTATCAAAGAGGGATCAAAACAGAAAAGGAACCAAAAAAAGGAAGAAAGTATACCGCAGGATGAAGAACCTCCTCTGCCTAACCCTGTTCCTCCGGATATATCGCATGAGGATGATGCAACATGGGGACCATCCCTTCATCAACACGCCGGATGTTATACGAAGGGGTATGCAATCGAATAAAGGGAACCTCTAAAGTCGCCACCGTCGCAGACGCCACGGACCACCGCTCGACTCGAACCCGTAGGAGGTGAGGGAAAGGCATCATATATGCTGTGCGCCATCAACCAGCTCATCACAAAGCCCATATAGTCATACGGCACAGCTGTATCAGTGTACAATAAGTAGGACTCACCGATCATAGCTGCCAGTGTCGCATCCTCCGACAGCAGCCGCTCCCGCCTCATAGACGTAGGAGGCTGTGCAGGTAGCACCACCACCTCCTCCTCCGTAATCTGTTGAACCCCCCGCTCCCCCAGATACCAGGAATGGCCAAACTCATGCGCCAGCAAATGCCTCATCAGCGCATTCACCCCGGTCGCCCCCGTATCCTAAATGGCTGTCCCCCATGGGTAAAAAGTCACCTGAAAATCCCCAACAGGCATAAATTAATACAGAATCAGAATGTGTAAAAATCAAGACTGAAAAGAAAGAGTCTTACCCTACCACTGGTGAGGCCATTCAAGACCTGACGCACCGCCTCCAGAGAGAGATCCCTTCGACTGCCGATTGACCTTGCACCATCGATACAATTGATAGAAGTCCCTAACAGTCTCTTCCTTCAGGCAATCAGCTGGGTATTGCACCCAATCACCTCATAGAACCACGTCTGCCAAAGACAGGAATTCACAATAAAAAAATACGCATAAGGAAAATACGAATGCATAAAAGGAAAATGCGTAAAATTAAAGGATACCTCGAGGAGATACGTGGCTCCAGTAAAATTTTACCGGCAGCACTGGCTGTATGCATCCAAAGAAAAATAGAGGGTATCAAAAGTCAGACTCCCCTAATCATAGAGAGGGATGTTTAAAAACATCCTCAAATACGGCAAGAACCACAAATGGATGACGTCGCCACTCGACGCCACCATGAAACCTCCCAACACCAACAAAATGAACAACCGAGCCATCTACCCCATCTACAGCCCGTCCTCCACATCTACCACCCTACTCAGGAACACATCCTTCAGCAAGGACATCCGGATGGAATCCCCAGAAACTATCCTCCCTACGTCACCAAGCGCCGCCCTCACCGCCTCTGGCCTCGCCCTTAGAGAGCGATCCACCTCTATATGCTCCCCATCACAATCCAGCCCCAGCAACTGCTGCACGTCTATGGGAGTCACGGTCATCTCCCCAAAATTGAAATGGAGGGTGTGGGTAGTATCCCACTATCTTTCCCCCAAAGAGCATAAGACCGCTGTCGACCGAGGCGTCTTATCCAGCGCAGACGCCAACCTCCCAAAACCCGCTGATTATACAAACCAACGCACCACAGGTGGAAGATGATCCCAGATATCCTTAAGCCTCGTTATCCCACGGGCACGCATATTCTTCAAAGAGATATTAGACTTTCAAAAGAAGAAACCTTGTCAAAATTCAACAAGGAAGGAAAAATCAAGAATGCCAAAAGTCAGGTTGCTTACATAACCGCCGGGGCTCACCACCTTAGAAGACCGATGGTGTGACGACTCCCTTAGCAAAGTTCACTCATCTGCAACCGAATCGAATGCGCCAAAGGAGTTCTCGCTCCCCAAAGTAAGAGGCGCCCTGGCCCTCCACTCCACATTCACCCAGTCATCAATAGTCAACTATTCCCTATGCGCTGCCGTGCTCACAAAGGCAGCCATTTCTTAGAGATCGAAATGCTAGAACGATTTGTAGAGGAAAATCATAGAAAGAAAGAAAGAAGAAGCTGTGAAAAATGAGGGGAATTATCCCCCTTTATATAGGATGCCAAGGGTCATGCCGATCGGCATTGACCCCCCACCCACCGATTGGCACTGACCCCTTACCTTCCCGAGGTAGTCCAAAACTTCGTTCCACTGCCGAATGGCACCCTTTGCACCATGCTGACCGACTCCCCCTTTAAATTTCGTACAAAAATTCCCAGAAAATACTAGACAGCCTGAAAAATTCTCAAAAATTTTCTAAAAATCCCAGGAAGGATTTAGAAAATTTTCACCAAGAAAAATTTCGCACTCCCTCAAGCGAAACCCCTATTTTCCCAGCGAAACTCTCAAAAACTAAGTAAAACTCCTCCCGACAACATCCCCGTAGGATCTCTAAAGATCACCCCCTATGCCCCAAAGGCCTCAATTTTCCCCAAGCAATACATCCAAACCCTGGGCCACCCAAATCTCCCTAGTGGAATTTTGGCTTTTCCTTCAGAGGATGCAAAAGATTTCCCCGTCAGTCGGCTCCCCAGCCCAAAACGAAGCCACAAGATAAATCTCCCCGACAGAGTTCCCCAAGAACATCTCTACATAAGCTCGCAGAATTGGTCATCTCTACATAAGACCACATAATTGGCTTCGACCCGCAGAATTAGTCATCTCCACCTTAAGCCCACAGAATTGGCTTCGACCCGCATAAATGGTTATTTCCACTTAAGTCCGCAGAATTGGCTTTGACCCGCAGAATTGGTCATCTCAACTTAAGCCTGCAGAATTGGCTTCGACCCGCAGAATTGGTCATCTCAACTTAAAACCGCAGAATTGGTCATCTCAACTTAAGCCCGCAGAATTGGCTTCAACCACAAAATTGGTCATCTCAACTTATTCCCGCAGAATTGGTCATCTCAACTTTAGCTCATAGAATTGGCTTGGACCCTCAAAATTGGTCATCTCTACTTAAGCCCATAGAATTGGCTTCGACCCGCAGAATTGGTCATCTCTACTTAAGCCCGCAGAATTGACTTCGACCCGCAAAATTAGTCATCTAAACTTAAGCCTACAAAATTGAATTCTACCCACCGAATTGGTTATCCCCAGCACACTCTGTAGGTCCTAACAATCGGCCTCAACCCTCTGAATTGGTCATCCTCGCTCCCTTAGGTCCTCAGAATCGACATCGACCCTCTGAATTGGAAATCCTACCTTAAAAGCATCATACGGTGTTTATTCAATGACTATCGTTTGTTCTAAACTCACCCATTAAGGGGATCCATAGACACACCATTATGTTACCCCCTAAACTCTCCTTAGGTCCCTAGCACCTCCTTTCATCACTACAAACCCAGGTCATACCCCGAGTACTAACCTAGAAGTCATCGGGAACTCCCAGGCTCCGTTTGACCAAAAGTTAGAGTCTTCAGCTCGACCGAGACTTAATGAATATTAGAAGGGCACTGAAACCCCTTTCCAATCATTAGTCTCGTGCGTGATTCTGACTTATCATGCGGATGAACGACCTGTTTTCCCCCGAAACTCAATCAGGAGGCCACCGAGCGCTCCTGGTCTCTATTTGACCTAAGTCAACTCTTCAACTTGACCAAGACTGAATGAATCTTCGAAGGGAACTAAAACTCCTTTCCAACGGTCCATCCCGTGCACGATTCTGACTTACGGTACGGACGAATGATCCGTTTTACTCCTAAAAGTCACCAAATGCTTCCAGGGCTCGGCTGACCTAAGTCACCTCCCCGAATCGGATCAAACTCTTTTGAATTTCAAATTACATATCCTAACATTTCCAATGATCCTCCACGTACGTGATTCGGACTTACCATGCGGACGAACGATCCGTTTGCATTCGACGATTCCTTGTCCAATGGACCGATGAATGCTTATGAGCCATATTTAACCCAAAGTCAACTCCTAAACCCGAGATTAGTCCATAGGAATTTTGAAGGCCTCTAAATTACCTTTCCAACGGTCCACCCCGTGAGCGATTCTGATCAACGATTTGCATTTTGCGACTGATTTTCCAAAAAGGCCAGAAAGACACTGCCAAACGGCAGGTCCCAGACGCTGCCTATTGGCAGTGTGCCTAAACGCACCTGCCAAGTGGAAGGAACAAGGAAATGCCAATCTCTAATGCCCTGGGCCTATAAAAAGGCGGCCTGACCTCACTTGCAAGAAGATCCCAGATCTGATAGATATCACTCTCAGCAAATCCAGAAAACCTCTCTCGAAGTCAGCGCGATTTCCACATCCAAATCCCTTTCCAACCTTCACTTTTCATCATCCTTTTCATCAAACTTGTTGAATTCACTACCCTCCATCATCATCCAAGTCTAAGGGCTGGTCTCCAACATTCAAGATCAAGCTTAAGATCTTCAAGAAGGTCCAATTTTCTCAACTATCTCCTTAAATTCTCATAAATTCGCATTAACTTGTTTTATTACTTAGCACTTTTATTCTATCATCTCACATATCCTAATATACTTTTTATTTAGTATTATTGTACATCTCTTATTTTCATATAAATAAAAACCTAAAAAATAAGAAAAAGAAGGTTAGCTCATAAATTCCAAACAAAAATTCTCACACTTTTCTTACACTTTTCTTACACTTTTCTCACAACTAAAACACTTTTTCTACACACACACACACACACAAATAAGAGAATCCCCCGATTGGATTTATGTGATAAACCCCACACCTCGTTTTTCATGCAAACTACGTGGACTTTGATGCCTCTGTAGGCTACGTAGGCATCTCGGGGTAAAACCCGAGACTCGAGTCCTATTTTTACTTTTTCTCTCATTTTCTATTTTCTCTAAACTCCACTCTCTTATATTATATATATACATATATTTGTTCTTAGTGGCTTATTATTCCACATGCGTTATCGTTCTATCATAACGGTCAACGTAAGGATAATCGCATAAATCCTATTTCGTAATATTTTTATACCTTCCTACGGATGATTCGCTTTACCTCTTCCATGGTACAAGTTGATGATTCCTATCTCCACTATATATACACATGCACACATATCACAGCGAAAATAAAGGAAAATAACAAAAACCCATGAGAGACCGAAAGGGCGGAATGGGTGCCTAACACCTTCCCTTTTCGTAACTTAGCCTCCGGACCCTTTTCGAATCATTTTGGTTTTGTATGCATCAGTATGTCTTTGGATGCTGTCCTCCGGGATGGCTTCCTTTTTTCTTTTATCTATTTTGAGTAAAATAGATTGGCGACTCTAATCTCTCTACATTTTTACACCTCACCCAAATGACGTCGGCCGAAGCGCTCTCGAGAGGAACGCGCGGGACCTAGGATCCTCCCTCTTGCGCCCGCCCGCCACGAGGATCGGGGGATGGCCAAAGGGATGTTTGCATCCAGCGAGATAATGCTCAGGGAGACTGCGGTTATACGTATACATCGAGCGATATATATGTATGAATACTTGATGTGGTATGTATATACGTATATATATGTGTGTGTAAATAAATATATGGGTGAATTAAAGGATATTAGGAATAACGAATTGGGCAATGGATATACGTATATATATGCATCCGGGGGGACAACTCGGGGATGATATGTGTAAATACTTATATAAGTGTGAAGAAAACATATATGGGTATATGGTACTAAGGTGTGAATACTTAATTAATAACTACCGTGAAAATTTGTGAAATAAATTGGTAAGATTATAAATGAGATTTACAATGAATAAACTGATGCAAAAGCTTAATGTGAATTCCAAGTTAAATAAAAGTATACGTGGGGCATAAGGTTGTGTATGAGACTAGGATTAACAGAGGTACTAGTTAGGTTGAGTAGCATAACTAGGGTGTTTAAAATACATACGATAGATGTGCACTATAAATGAGGGGCGAGGGGTATCTCATGGTAGTGCGACACCGATTTAAATATGAAATATTGCATGGATTATTTATTAATATATTTTAAACATTTGCAAAAAAAATTCAAAAGGTTTTGGGCTTCGACCCACATCAAAATAGTTTCAAAACTTTTAGGTGCTCAGCTACAGGGATGCCTAGCTTAGACATCCTTCCAATCAAAAGATGCTGCAATAGTCGTGGATGCTTTGACCTTCCGCTCGACAATAAACCCAAAATACCATGAACCACATGAGTAAAATTCCCCATGCACCGGGATCAAATGTAACGAGACGATTATATGTAACAACCCGTAATTTCAAACTGGTTTTAATTAAATTAACTCGCATTTTGGAAAAAATAATTTTTGGAATCTATTTCATTTTGGTATGAAAAAAATGTTGGTTTTTATTATAAAAATAAGATTTTAAGTGGAATTTAAATCGTGATTAAAACTTAAAAATTATAACTTTTTGTATAAAAATCAGGGGAGAATCCGACCTAAGGAGAAAAATAAATAAATAAAAATATTTGGCCATCCGATCGAGTTGAATTGTTTTGTGCAGCTTCATATCGCCTTCAACTATTATCCCTCCAAATTTCAGCCAATTCCAACTGACCAATTGTCGGGAATGTTTTTTTTAGTGTTTTTATCTCATTAGGACTCTAATTCTTTTTGGTATATAAACCTAAAGTGGTGGGTTTAGGACTTTTAAAACACATTTTAGCCTTCTTAAAAATCAGTAGTCTCCTCTATTTTCATCTTCTTCCATCTACAAAACCCTAGCCCCATTTAAAATCAAGATTCAACCCTAGTTTTGAAGGATTAAATCGAGTTTTCTCTAGATCGTTTAATAGCGTGTCTTTACTATTTTTGCGAGAGGAACGCAACGGTGTAATCAAATTTTCGAGGAAGGATTTTATGAGTTTCTTGTGATGATTTTAAGGTACGGGATTTACGCAATATGCTCCTGGATCTCTCTCGAGTAGTCGTTTTGTTCCTCATTTATTTGCACTCATATTGTTGATATCATGACGTTTATTGAAATCTAAAATAGTGATTCGATTTGAGATATTGTATTTGTTGATGGGCATGGTGTCATGAAATTTTTATATGACACGGAGAATTGTCACCTGCCAATAGTCCAAAAGTCCAATAGCCAGGATGAGGCTTTACTAAGCTTAGGTGAGGTGAGGTGAGGCCCGATGACCTATTGATGTGTTCACTACACCAAAACTGTCGAATAGTCAAGGTTTAAAATCGTGACAAGTTTGGGGGTGACAACTACCTTTGTCATGGTATTTGACCTTGATAATTTTGTCACGATAAAAAATCATGACATCGCCATGATTTTGGACCGCGACAAGTAAAAATTTGTCACGGTTAAAGTCCGTGACAAGTTTCTTTCTCACGGTCTTGCCTTAGACTTTTACTGTGACAATTCTGTGCAGAATTAAAAAAAATACTGGTCAGTATTGTCTCTGCCACTGCCCAACAGTATATTTATACCTGTTATAGCAAAATTGTACCTGTACAAACAACATATATCCAAATTTAATAGAAATAATGTACTAAATCACGGAACATATATAATCCATCTCCAAATAAAATAAAAATAAAAATATCCAAATAAAATATAAATATAATCCAATATCCAAATAAAATAGATAGAAATAATGTCGTGGCAGAGTGTATTGAGAAGGTTGGAGGAGGAAGGAAGTCCACACGACATATGCATTGACACATCCATCAATTCACTGAACGCCGTATTGTTCGCATAACCATAAAGGTGAGTTCTCCATTCCGAACACCACATGCGTGACGCCCACACTTGCCTCAATGTCTTTAAGGGGACATCCATGGACCACCATATCCGAGAGGAAGGCCGGTCCCTTAACCCCCTCGCTATTCGCTCCCCATAATATATGTCAAGTAGAAACACGCTCTGCCAATCGATTATTGACATAGGCCTCTCGACGGGAGTCAAGATGGGAAATGGATCATATGGCGTCGAGTCCGTGCGTATCGACAGTGAAGTAGTGACATCCTCATATACCTATACTTCCTTCTCCTTCTTCTTCTTCTTCTTCTTCTTCTTCTTCTTCTTCTTCTTCTTCTTCTTCTTCTTCCCTTTCCCCTTCCCCAACTGACACATTATGAAGGCGTACATATGTAGGACCGTCGCCTCCAACCTTAATAGCTTAACGTCATGGGTTTTCACCTTATGAGCCAACCCGATCTTGATCATCTCTATTTTGATGATCCTCAACTTACCCACTCGTGAGCTAACCCCCTAGTCCTCCCCTTGTGATCCATCCCTAGCACTTAGCTGAGTGATTCCTTAGCCAAAGATGCTTTGTTGGCATCAGACTGTGACTCATGCACTTCCCTAAGCTTTGCCTGCAATGACAAAATGTACACAATTAGTTAATTAAGTATATAAAAAATTATAACGTAATTAAAAAAATTAAACAGGTATAACTTACAATCATGGTTGTGACGCTCGGGGCCACCTCCTTGCCCTTTTTTTGTTCGAATTGCCACTAGGTATAGAGCCTATGTGGCCTACCTCCAGTGGCACTCCCCATCTCTTGAAATAAAATATTTCAAAATTAGTAAGAAACGCAAAGTAATTCTAAATTAAAATAACATAAAACTAAAATTAAAGAAAAATAAAAACTTACCATCCTGTGCTCCACCTTGGCATAAGAGGTCCGCCTGGAGTAGTGAACATCCAACTTTTTTTCCCGGTTTTCCCTCCCCGATTGGCAAGATGCCAATTTCCGCTCATCAAACTCATTGTAAGAAAACTTTTACCCCTATGATAATGAGATTGTCTCCTTTGAGGGGATAGCATCACGTACTCTCGGAATGGACTCCCGAGTTTTTCCAAAGTACCATGCCCGCATATTCTTCTTCCATGTCTTATAATGATTTCGATTGACTACCTTCTCACATAAAAGTGAGAAGCATATACTAATTTGCATAATATCCCTCCGCAAATCGTTGTGCTTGGATATACAGTGCTTAAACAATAGAGGAACCAATTGTATGATCACATGCCAATCGTGGGACTTACACTTATGTAAATCATGGAATTCACAATCCTTTGCAAGTTGAACGAAAAATTAAATGGAACCTTCAAATTATATATTGTGTCTAGAAGCACCTTCTTTTCCTCACTTGTCGCAGTAAACGCACCAAGGGAAATTGTTGTCCTTCCCTTACTATCTTCTTTCAACCATAGTTGTGGCTTAAGTTTAAAACATTTAAGGTCTTTTTATGCATTTTCTCCATCCTTCAAATGAATACCCATAAGGTATGTGCCCATAATATGTTCAGCGATGTTCTTCTCTGCATGCATCACATTCAATACATGGTGCACTGGGTTATTCTTCTAATCAGGCAAGTCAAATAAAATTGACCTCTTAGACCATGCCTTTCTTATCTCAGTTTCATTCCCACTGGGGGTCTTCTTATGTGTGACACCCCGCCTAATTAAACCTTGGGTGATCAAGCCTTAATTTAATTTAAATCAGGTTTCTTAAATGGTTCATTCTTAGCATCACTGTCGAAAACCTTTTTATTACTAACCACCTAAGTGAAATTAAGCTAGTGCCAAATTTTATCTTTATTAAACAGATACAACTCAAGCGAAAGAATATAAATTAAGCAGTACTAACACCAACCACCATAAATAACTGAATAAAATAAAGTCTTGCCGAAAACTACGGCAGAAATAAAACCAACTCAAAATCCAACACAATAGAATAACTGCAAATGTAACGAGTGGACAACATGTCCCAAAATGAGAGTGCTAAATACTAATATCCTACACTAGATCCGAAAGGGTAAAAAAAGCGTCTAATCAATGCCCTGCAACACCCATCTTTGCTGCAGCTCCGAAATTCCTGGAATAAAGTCACGCTTGGCATCCCTGTGGCTGGACACCTAAAAGGTTTTAAAAATATTGTATAGCAAGTGCTAGTACACAAAACGTTTTGAAAATATTTAGTAAGTAATTTATCGCAATAAATATCAGTTATTGATTACGCATGCTAGGATCACGCACACTCTCTTGAGTTTCCTCACCTCTCGTCTATCGTGCGCATTTAACGTTCCTACCTGGTCTCGCTACCCATCTTAACTAGGTCTCCAACATCTACACACCTCAGACAATCTAGCTCATCAGTACCGCCCATACAGTACGCTACATGCTACCCTTAATTTACATTAAGTCATTAGTTAAGTTTTACTTTAACTTTCCCATACCGCCCATACAGTATGTGCCCGAACGTCTAGTAATTATCATTACTCGTACCTTAGTATTAATACTTTAAAATCAAGTTCTCATACTTAATCAAATTTTAGGTAAATACTACCTACCGTCTCTACTAATCACACTCAAGTAGATTTTATATATATTCTAGCTATCCACTTATGTTCCATCCACTCTTACCCACATGTAGTTTATACAATTTTAGTTATGCACTAATAGTTCTCACTACTATCACGCGTGAGTATATATTGAAAACAATATTTAGGTATACCCTACCTAATCTTACTATTATCACACATAAGTAGGTTATTCAGATGGTATATCTTTCACACACACCTATACCCAGTACAACATATCCTATTATCGGTCATATTTCACACATTAAGGACAAATGATTCAGAATTTCTCCTCGAGTAATGTTCGGAATGTCTCCTCGAACATGGTTCAAAATGTCCCCTCGAACCTGGCTCGGAATATCTCATCGAGCATAGTTCGGAATGTCTCATCGAACTTAATAATCCAATCACAAGGAAACACACAATAGGCATTCACAAACCAAGTAATCCTATAAAACAGTAGGTATTCACACAAACCAATTATTCATAATTGTACGTAATATATTTCTCTCTAATATTCACCATACTTGTTTTCTTTACGAATTTATTTCACTTTCATATTAATTTGAGTATTCACACAACTCTAAGGATCCCAGTTATCCCTTATTATATCAATTCAGTAGTTACCCTTGTTAACCCACTGACCTAACGAATTTAAGCTCACTCATGCTTTTCCGTAATTATATTCTTATCATCTCGAATTAGAGTACGTCACAATCAAGCCTATGAATATCCACTTTAACTCTCTAACAAAATTAAAGTCCAACACTTAATCATAGACCTAATGCCATATCATTATTCCATCAATATATTTCATCAAGATCCCAAACACTTTCCCGATAAAAATTTAGACATTTGAGGCTTAAAAAGAAAAATCTCGAATTTTCTGGCAGATTAAACACCCTCTAGTAAAGTTTCGATTTCTCCCTCTACAGAACTCCTATTGACCTGATTAAAAGTTCATTGGAAAGCTAAGAGAAATACCTTTCTAGGAATGTATGGTTCACACTATAATTTGAAGTAAAATTCAAATCGTACACGTTTAAAATCACGTCAAAATTCTGGCATATTACTATATTGACAGATCAAACACCCTGCAGTAAAATATCAATTACTCCCTCTACAGAACTCAGATTGAACTTATTCCAAGTTCATTGGATATCTAAGAGAAATACATTTCCATTAATGTATGGTTCACACTCTAATTCGAAGTACAACTCAAATGGCATACGTTTAAACTCGTGTAAAAAATTCTGGTAGATTGACATCTTGTGTTCATCAATTAAACCCTAATTCATTACAGATTCATGTTCTTCATCCAAGAACTCATAAAGATTACATGTTAATCATCAAATATATTCAAATTTTATTTTATCTTTACTTAGAGATTCATTCTACATGCAATCCTACCCAAACATGAGATCAATTCAAACATTTAATTCAAGGGTTTTAAATAGAATAAACCAATTCTTAAAAGTCCCTACACATGGGTATTATAACTTGAATTTGATTTGCAATAAACACTTGCCTTATGTCCAGTAGGTCTGATTTCGTTATTGTGGTTGGTTATTGATGATCTTTCTCCTTCAATCTTTTTCCCAATGAGTTTGTGGTGAAAGTCTCCTTTGAATCCTTCCCACTTCTTCCTTTTTGCCTTGGAATTGTTTCTCTCTTCTCTCTAATGGCTATGGTGTGTTTTTATTCTCCTTAACCCTAGCCTACAACTCTTATAATCTGACTTAGAGTTCTAAAATTCGTGGGTCTCCTCACCCTAAAATGTAAAAAGACCAGAATGCCCTCGTATGGGCCCCGTTTAGCCCAAAAATTCCCCGAGACCGAATTGCTACCCCCAGGTACTCTTTTTTTACTATCTCGACCCATCCAGACTCAACCGCGCACTCAGAATTATCATTCGAAATACTTTTTTGACATTTCCAAATTTCGACTTCAAAATGCAACACACATTTAATTCAGACAATTAAACTTAAAAGTCGCCAAAATAATTAATTCTATTTACTTAAATAAAATTTCCAAATCATAAATTTAAGTTTCTCCAGTTTAAATATTTTTATAACTCCCCAAATAATTAAATATTAAATACTCAAAATTACGGGGTGTTACATTATGCTTAATATTCTTAAATTTAGGATTCTTACCTCGTATATTAGGGTCACAATCAGAAGATTTACTTTCAATTTCTGAACCTGAAAGTTTTCTCGGTGGTAGCCTATGTTCTACCCCGCTCGGTAAAAAATCAAAACCTTTCTCAAATCTAAAACTATAAGCGGGGGGTAAAAACCTCCTTTGAAAATGGTATAAATTTTTGAGCTAGCGGGGAGATGAAGAGATTCAGTATCCTCTCCACAGATAGGACACCCAAATAACCAAATACTATACAACCGAATAATGTCCCATAAGTTGAAAAGTCATGACTTTCCCACATCAACATAGCTTTCAGCGTAAACTCTTCTTTTCTGAAAGTGTCAAATTCTTGCACACCCTCTTCCCACAACTCATTTAATTATTCTACCAATGGAGTCAGGTAGACATTGATATCCTCACTTAGTGCATTTGGCCCAGGTATCAACAAAAACAACATCAAGGGAGGTTGAGTGGGGCTAGGATCACTGTCCATACACTTTGATTGGTACTTAGATTTCCAAATGGATTGAAACCATTTGTTGATATTGCCAAACGAATTTTACGTTGTTCTCGAGCAAAATTGGGATACTCAAAACGCATTATTTTTCAAGCTGTAGAATCAATAGGATGATGCATAAGATTATTCCCTGCTTTTTTCCTAGCATGAAAACTAATTGCCTCTGCTATCCATGGTACAGTGAAAAACCTCTTTAATCTAGGCACAACAGAAAAATATTTCAACACTTTTTGAGGCACTTTTGAGCTTGTGCCTTCCTTGCCAGTCGATTATACATAACTAGGTTCATCGCATATACTGGACACCGATTGATATTTTCATACTCCTTAGGTATAATATGCATTCATACACACAAGCATGAATTGATTTATACTTCATTACCAAACATTTCAAACTATTTTTCATAGTAGGATAACTGTTTGGAAGCGTATTATGCTTGGGTAGCAAGCCCTTTACCCAATTCAAAATTCCTGTCACGCTATTGACAGATAAACAATATTGGGTCTTCAAACTATGCAAACCAACGTGATCAACTGAATCCTATAGCATATTATGATCTATATTATCATCCTCCCCTTGTACATCTGTCCTACTTATTGAAGGTTGTTGTGAAGATTGCTCGGGGACAAAAGGAACTTCGATTCCCCGTAAAAAAACCAAAATCGATAACTATCTTGCATACCCCATCTTAACAAATGTAGTTCAACTATTTTTCACTCAAACACCTTACCATTCTTACACCTAGCACACAGACACATAAACTCTTCATCATTATGACATCTCTTTGTGTATTTCATAAATTAATTAGCACCTTTGCAAAACACATCCCCTAATCTATTTATCTCACCCATCCACTCATTGTATTTAGGATATCCCATCACAACTACTACAAATAATCACTTATTATGGGTAAGAAGCGTATATTCGTGGATTAGTATAAACAAAAGTGTGAACATTTAGTTCCCATTTGTATAAACAATCACCTATTGAATGAGTACGAATAAGAACTAGAAGGCTAGTTTCTATGCGCATCATATGTAATTTAAATTAGTTATAAATGTTATAGAACTGTTGTGCTGTGAATTTAAATGAGAATACATGCATGCATGCACCCCCCGAAGTAAGTGTTATATAGAAGTTGACTTAACGTAAATTTACACATGGGCTATCTATTGTGGTTCCCGTTATTACCCCATTACTTGTTGTATAAAATTTATAGTATATTTCATTTAATTATGTCTTATTTATATTTGGTTTTTACATTTTTATGTTTCATTTCGCATCACAACCCTAAATGTTAGAGAATTATTAGGGCCAACCAACTCAATGGTCATCTAAGTGTTCAAATCACCCAGTCAACAACAATTAACAATGCAAATAATAATGTCTTTTATTAGAAATTCCCACGGCCAACCAACTCAATGGCCATCTAAATGTTCAAATCCACCAGTCAACAAGAACTCAAGAATCCCAAAAATTCAACAATCTCCATGTATATATATATATATATATATATATATATATATATATATATATATATATATATATATATATAGAGAGAGAGAGAGAGAGAGAGAGAGAGAGAGAGAGAGAGAGAGAGAGAGATATGGAGGCCGCTACTGCAATTAGAGAGAGAAACCAAATTTTAATTTCAGAATTGAATACCAAAAATCAAATAGGCACTATAGCAAAAACCAAATACCAAATACAAAATACCAGTTTCAATTTCAATTTCTAATACTAATTTCAATTTCAATTTAAAATATCAATTTTAATTTTAATTTCAAATTCAAATTCAAATTCAAATTCAAATTCAAATTCAAATTCAATTATAATTTTAATTTGAATTTGAAATTAAAATTCCATTTATAATATTAATTCCTATTTCCTCCATCTCCTCTAAAGGGTGAGTGATCCTATCCCATTAAAGATCGCATATTTCCGTAATATACTTAACAGCTCGTGCATATTGTTCCATTTGAGAAAAATTCGACAGCATATCCCCATAGTTCTCCAAGTACACGATATAGATTCGCAAGTGTGAGTGTTATTTTAATTTATCAATTGAAATAACATTTAACATCGCATCATCTAGTATGTACCCAAAGAACATTAAGACACGACTGCAGAACTCCCCCCAAACTAACAAGTTTAAGCCACTAATAATATTATTATACATAAACTATGTAGTCCCAAATTGTCCAAACGGGACAATTCAAGAGATCTCATTATAGGGGCAATGACTCTTGAACGGGTCTAAGAGCTATTGAATACGTATGCATAAGAACTAGAAGGCTAGTATTTATGCGCACTATATGTAATTTAAAGTACGTTTCATTTAATTATGTCCTATCACAATTCAAGAGATTTCATTTAATTATGTAATTTAAAGTATGTTTCATTTACTTTAAAGTATGCATAAGAACAAAACTTATACCAATTTTAATACATACGATATCAATTTCAATTTATACCAATACCAATACCAATTTATATCAATTTCAATTTATACCAATACCAATACCAATACCAATACCAATACCAATACCAATACCAATTCAAATTCAAATTCAATTTCAATTTATACCAATTTATACCAATATCGATATCAATTCAAATTCAATTTTAATTTATACCAATATCAATACCAATTCAAATTCAATTTCAATTTATACCAATTTATACCAATACCAATACATACGATTTTCAATTTCAGTTCAATTTATACCAATTTCAATTTACACCCCCTCGAAACACACACAGACCCCCCCTCCACCCCGCCCACACACCTACACAAAGGAAAAAGGGAGAGAGAGAAAAAAATCACCTGAAAACGTAGAGAGAGAACAGTTGCGTGCAAAAGAAAAAGGAGGCAAAGGAAACGGTGGGAAAAAAATGAGGCGCGTAGGGTTTTTTGTTAAAAAAGTTGTCACGGACCTATCAAGGTCTTTGACTGCGATAACTTTCTAATGTTATCACGACCATTGACCGTGACAAACCCTTGTCACGAATTTCTCACGATCATTGACCGTGACAAAAAAACGCTTGTCATGGACTTGTCACAGTTATTCACTATGACAAAAAATGCGTATTTTTTTTGTCACGGTCAATGACCGTGACAACGCTGGCCGGCTCAAAGGTGGCAATTTAGCCCTTTTGGTGTAGTGTTTATTGAAAAATTAAATTGGTATAATCCTCGGATGTCGCATTGAATTTGAATTCAGATTCGTATTTTTGCATTTATTCACCGTTATTGTTTTGAGCATCTATTCTTGTCATATTGTGTGCTTCCCCATATTTTTCTTTTAGTGGCTAGTTAGCGTGGATTTAAATACTATGGATTTTTGGAGGATTTTAGAGCACGACGTTTGGAGGATTTTATTTTTGTATAGCTTGGCAGTGTAATTTATTTGGAGAGCTTAGTATTATTTTCGAGTGAAATTTAATTGTAATTATTTTGGAAGTGTAAATTTTGGATTCATTATATTTATTTTGTGGAATAAATATTCTCTATACTAATTGTTGAGGATTTAGTTTAGTATTATTCGTAGTAGCGCCTCGTGTTTTACGTAGGGTGTTACAAATAGTATCAGAGCTTAGGTATACGACAACCCTCGGGTCTTTGGATTTTGGGTCTAGCATGCGGGTTAGATGTGTTTCGTTGGAGATAGGGAGTTTTTTTTAGGACGTGGTAGGCATCGAGGTTAGGATTAGTAATCTTGATGTGAGGATGTTTAGAATTGATTTGAGGACGTTACTGTTGTGATGATTTTTGAGAGATAGAATCGAGTAGTGATTCACGAGAGAACGCGTGGGGAAACGTGCGGGTAGGATTGGGTGTCTTGGTGCCTAATCGTGGTTTTTATGGGTAGGCATTTATGCACCATATTTTATTTTGAGCATTAGTCTTCGTCGAATTTCGAGGATGAAGTTCCCGTGCTAGTGAAGTATGTAACAACCCGTGATTTTTAAACCAGTTTTAATTAAATTAACTCAAATTTTGAAAAAAAAAATTTGGAATCTATTTCATTTTGGTATGGAAAAAATAATGTTTTTTAGATATAAAAATAAGATTTTAAGTGAAATTTAAATCGAGATTAAAATTTGGAAATAATAACTTTTTGTATAAAAATCGGGGTAGGATCCGACCTAAGGAGCAAAAAAAATAAAATAAAAATGTTCAACTGTTCAATCGAGCTGAATTTTTGTGCATCTTCATCTCGCCTTCAGCTACTACGCCTCCAAATCGGGGGAGGATCCGATCATGTGTAATGCTTTTTTTAGTGTTTGTATCTGATTAAGACCTCTAATTGTTTTTGGTATATAAACATAAAGTGACGGGTTTAGGACTTTTACAACACATTTTAGCCTTCTCAAAAATCAGTAGCCTCCTCTATTTTCATCTTTTTCCATCTACAAAAACCTAGCGCCATTTAAAAGCAAGATTCAACCCTAGTTTTGAAGGATTAAATTGAGTTTTCTCTAGAGCGTGTCTTTACTGTTTTCAAGAGAGGAACGCAACGGTGTAATCAAAATTTTGAGAAAGGATTTTATAAGTTTCTTGTAATGATTTTAAGGTACGGGGTTTATGCAATATTCTTCTTAAATCTCTTCAGAGTAGTCATTTTGTTCCTCATTTATTTGTACTCATATTGTTTATATCATGACATATATTGGAATCTAAAATATTGATTCGATTTGAGATATTGAATTTGTTGATGGGCATGGTGTCATAAAATTTTTATATGACACGGAGAATGGTCACCCGCCAGTAGTCCAAAAGTCCAATAGCCAGGATGAGTCTTTATGAAGCTTATGTGAGGTGAGGTGAGGTGACGTGACCTATTGATGTGTTATTGAAAAATTAAATTGGCATAATGCTCGGATGTCGCGTTGAACTTGAATTCAGATTCATATTGTTGCATTTATTCACCGTTATTGTTTTGAGCATTTATTCTTGTCATATTGTGTACTTCCCCACATTTTTCTTTTAGTGGCAGGTTAGTGTGGATTTGGACGCTACAGATTTTTTGAGGATTTTAGAGCACGACATTTAAAGGATTTTATTTTTGTATAGCTTGGCAGTGTAATTTATTTGGAGATCTTAGCATTATCTTCGAGTGAAATTTAATTGTAATTATTTTGGAAGTGTAAATATTGGATTCATTATATTTATTTTGTGGAATATAGATGCTCTATTCTAATTATTCAGGATTTAGTTTAGTTTCAATCGCATTAGGAACTCGTGTATTACGTGGGGTGTTACATCAAACTCTCCGAAGTCTATGATAAAATATAATATATATATATATATATATATATATATATATATATATATATATATGCAAGCTTGACCCTCTCTCAGGTGGTACCTCGCAAAATAATATACCTCACCCTGGAATAAAGAGTATGATAGTCTTACCATAACCGTTCACTACCGCTCGAACACTTCCTAACCAGTCACTACACAAGATAATAATATGCTCTACACTTATAACTCTCAAAAGGAGCAAAAAACCGTACAATATAAGCATCAAAGGGTCCCGCTAACCAACGATAAATATGTTTGTAAATATAAGGCTAATACTGCCTACGCACCCACTAAACCCGACTCACTTACAAATTTTAGTGTTACTATTTATATTATGACGCATCCATGTCACCCAAATCCTTCCTCATACTCATAAAGTTAATTTTTTTTAACTCCATTTTCTATCCGTCTTGCCTGGTCGACAGGTTCCTGAACATAATTCTTGGGTCGAAACTGACCCTAGATTTGCTGCTTAATGAATAACACCGGCACACTCTACGGTAAAGTACTATGTTGGATGAAGCCCTGCCCTAGAAACTTCTGAATCATCTACTTCAACTCTCTCATCTCAGATGGGGCCATGAGATAAGGCACTTGAGCGATAGGCCTCGTACCTGGCCCTAGGTCAATAATGTACTCAATTCCCAACTAGGCGGTAGCCCGGGTATCTCCAAGAACATGTCCTGAAACTCCCTCACTACTGGAATAGAGTCCAACAAAACAACCACCTCCTGTGAGGTCTCCTCCTCAATGTAATACAGATGTGTGCTTGACCCCCCCTCAGGAAGAGGCATTTACACTAAGAACATCTCCTAGCCTAAAATTGAGAATATAATAATCCTCCTGAAGAAATCCCCCATTGCTTGGTATCTAGTTAACCAATCCATACCCAAATGATGTTATAACCCTCCATATCTAACACGATAAGGTAGACGGATAAACATAATCTACCCACATTGATGTCCACACCCCTAAAGATAGAGTGTATAAGCGACCCACTACCCAACGATGACTTTACACACATGAGGAGACTACCGGCTACCTCTAGTAGACCGACAACTCGTGAAAATTTGGTTGCTATGAAAGAGTGTAATTCCACCAAATTAAATAAAATACTACCATTACGTCCATGAGTAGGAAACATACCTTCAAAATCTGACGGCGCCTGCGGTTCCCATGGCATGACTGCATACCGAATATTATAGGCACATCCATACCGCAATTGTCCCTATTGCTGTGGGGCTGGCGGAGTTAATGTTGTAAAGGTTAAGTGCGCCTGCTGCCCCTGTTGGACTTCCTGCTGTGGTACTTTACTCTGCTACAAGCAATACTTCTTATGATGAATATTCTCCCCACAAATAAAATAACGACCAATGAAGTTTTTCATCTTTTGACCCTATTGGTCTGGACGAGGCTTCTCCTCGGCTCGCTGCGTACAAAGTCGACGCTTGTGGCCATGCTCTCCACATTTAAAACATATCCTTTTAAATTCTCCCTGCTTCTAGCTTAGTTGGCCCTGGTGGCCTTGACTTTACTGACCATTTCCATTATTCTCTTGGTCCTAATGACCCCGAAGACCCTGTCAATGTTGGTTCATCGTTACACCACTACTGTTGTTTCCTAACTAGACTGACTATTATCTTACTCCGTATCAGCTGGAAATAATGATCTCAGTAGTGTAATAATGTGGAAGTAATTTCTTGTGCTACAATACTAGCCACCTCTATGGCTATTACCATAACCTGTGGTACTTGACGTACCTATTGATCATGTCCAGCATTACCCCTTTCGGCTACCCTAACTTGTCGATCCCTCCTAGGTGACATATGGAACCACGTCGAATTATATGAGTTCACAATCAAAACCAATTTAATAGAAGAAGAACGTAATCTCAAATACGTAATCATGAATGCAACAGTTCTACAAATAGGGCTGTCAAAGAACGCTACGCTGAAATCGTAGTAATCCGTACAGATCCTATGGACACTAGAACCTGATGCTCTGATACCATCTGTGACACCTCGCCTATTTTAACCACGAGTGATAAGTCCTTTATTAAAACAAAGAGGAATCTCATTTGGTTCATTCTCAGCATCACTGTCGAAAAACTTTTTAAATTACTAACCACTTATGTTAAATTAAGCCGACGTCAAAATTTTATCTTTCATTATTCACACAACAACAAGTGAAATAATCTAAACCATCAACACAATAATAGGGTCTAAACATCACATGATAAATAATTTAATAAAATAATACCGAATAAACCATCGGTTCCCAAAACAAAATCTAACTACAAGTCTAAAGAAAATAAAACCAAGTTTGATAAATACTGAATAACTATAATGCTGAATAGTTTGAAGGGGAGACATGCCCAAATGAAATGCTAAAATGAAATCCTATCTAATAATGAATAATTTAAGTGTCTATATCAAATCCTTCTAGCCTCCATAATGCTGCAACCATGCATCCCTATAATGAGTCGTCAAGCTTGGCGTTCCTGTGGCTGGGGACCTAAAATATTTTGAAAACATACAAAAATATATTTGACATGGGTCAGAGCCCTAAAAAACCTTTCGTAAATATTAAGCAAGTATTTAAATAGCAATTTAAAAATAGTTATTAGATGTACATATTAGTTCTGCGTACACTCCCTTGAGTTCATCACCCCTCGTTTAAAGTGCACACCTAACTTGTCCAACCAAGCTATGATATCCAACTTAACTAGAGAACCGTATCTAACTAACCACAAAAGGTTCAACTCCCCCATAACTGCCCATACAATACCTATCGTACTACCAATAACTAATATTTCCTGCATATTATTATTGAATCATTTTGATTAAGTTTCCCATACTTAAATCACTTTTAGATTTGCACTATCTATCTTCGTACTGTCACACAAGTAGAATAATCACACATTATTATAACACCATTAATTAAGGTTCATCACTCTTACATTACATTTAGATATACACTATCTATCTTTTCTACTATCACACATAAGTAGAATAAATCACACTTGTATATATTCATCACACATATAATATATACAACTATAGCATCCCCGGAATGTCCTCTCGTGATGTTGGCATACTCTGTTATCAAGTTCATGTACCTCTCGTACCAAATCAGGGACTGTTGGTTCGGCATGTCTCCTTTAACCCAAAAATCAATCAACACACAATGGAGGCGAACATGGTTCTAAGCCTTTAGGATACACACATACCTAACTTACCCAAATGATACGCCGATCCCTATATATATATATATATATATATATATATATATATATATATATATATATATATATATCCAGCATAGGTATACACAGAAACTACAAGTATGTCTAGTACAAGTATACACCCAACTTATAAGTATATCCAGTACATATTATTTATATCTCTCGAATACTCAATGTACTAACGATTCACGTATAGTATTATATTTTTATTTTTCGAGTATTAATCACTACCCGAAGGCTCCCAATTGTCCCTTAAGAAATTTTAGTAGTTAAAACATCACTAACCTATTGGTATAAATTATGGGTTATCATCTACACTTTTCGTAACCCATTTTAAATTCTCGATACTTAACACAACTGTTTAAATCTCATAGGCCCTAGTCTCATTTTACCCTCATTATGACTAAGCCTAAGCCCCGACTATAGGTATCTTGAAAATTTTAAAGTCCTCGTATGGTTCATAAACCATTCAATACCTTGATTTAAATTCCGACTAAAGATTTCCATCTCAAACACCCTTTCGTAGAAAATTCATAACTAATTAAAAAAAATAAGAAAAAATACGAAACTAGCAGCCACGCATTCGCAACGAAAAGATCTATCTCCATGACCTGAAACCTAGGGTCGTTAGAATGACATATTAACCTCCTTTAATGTCGTTCATACGATCTCAGTGATTTCTGACAGTTTCGTCCGAAACTTGTTTTTCTCCATGGTTAACTCCCCAAACCTTCATGAAACTCTCCCAAACTCCCATCGAACATACCCAAACCTCAAATACAGGTTCACGGACAATTTCTAATGTAAATAATACATCGAATCAATAAGAAATCCACTCAAGAATAGATTAAATTTCAAAATTCTCAAAACCATAGTTCATAGTATTCTTCATGCATATTCATCAATATACCTAGATTTCGTTCAAGTTACTCATCACAAAATTTTAGATTTCATATTATCTATATAAAGGAATTAATTCTACACGAATCCTACTCTAAATAATGAATGATACCCAAAGAAATTTCAAGAATACACCTAAGTCATGTAATTTCAACCCTACACTACATGGGTATTATAACATCCTTAAAATAATTGTAAGATAAACACTTGCCTTGGTTTAGTAGGTCTGATTTTCATTAATTGAAGATGGAGTTGCTCTTTCCTTGATTCGATCTCGATTTCAACGATGTCCGTGGTGCAAAACGGTGTGGGAAGGCCTAGTTTCCTTCTCATATTCCTCTGCTATGGCCTCCTCCTCTCTCTAAATTGTTCTAACCCTAGCCTCCTGCTCCAATGGGCTGATATCCTTTTTAGATTTTCAGATTTCCATCTTCTAAAAACTCCCAAATGACCGAAATGCCCTTATTTGGTGCCCGTTTGGTCTAAAATTGCCTCAGGACCCAATCAACACACCCAGGTACACTATTTTGACTATTTCGACCCATTCGGAACCAATTGTGACCTTAAAATCACCATTTGAGTCATTCTACCATATTTTCCCATATCGACCTTCATACAGTTTGCTCTCGACTCCCGGTTGAGATCTAACATAGTCACATCGCTATTACTCATTATGACGTAAAATAACAAATCACTATTCATTTAGTAATTATATTCCATAAACATTAATCATCATCTCTCCCGATTTATATTTTATTCAACAAGAAATAATTAATATCACTAAATTACGATACACATGAAATTCTAAAAATCACCCAATTAATTAATTTTCTAAATACTCAGAAATAAGAGGTGTTACATACTTCCCCCTTTACAAAGGAATTTCGTCCTCGAAATTAGGATAAGTCTGGTACTAATAGCTTTCGAGATCTCTTCGTATAACATCCATCTCTTCCAAAAATCGTATCTTGTTATGCTGTTTCCCGCTACACTTATACTAATGGTACTCCTTAGTGTGACGATCTATACCTTACTGTTCAATACTAGTGACCAACCCATTCTAGTAACATTACATCAAAATGTCCCATTATTATTTATCGTATCCTCTCGGTGACTACTCAACATATTATAATTTTTCAAACTCTTTTCATTACGATGAGCCTATCTACTAACGGCTAATGTATTTCTTCTATTAGAGAATGTTCCAACATCCCCATGTGCTAACTCCCTTATTTACCTACCCTTATGTTCAACTCATACATTTCCCAATATTCTAACTGCGAACGATACTAGAAATCCAACAAACTAGGGAGCCCATACACCCAGTATACCACACATAACTGGATAATTTCTATCAGGCTCCTACTACCGTTAAATTATAAAAATAACCTTCAAATCACGGTTTTAACCACACATTTGTGTAATAACTAGTATACTAGATCCACGTCCTAAAGACCTCACATCTCCCTACTTTCGACATTCGCTAAGGTTCATGTGTGGGACGTCTAGCAAGCGAAATTCAAATAAGGAACCCCCCGATACAGTACTACCTAGCATTATCGATCAGCAAGATCTGTGGGTCCAAAGCACATAACTAAGACATCTAAAATCTTATCTCCCGACACATAAATTAAATTATTCACTCCCCATCACTCAGGGAGTAATACAATGTTGTGTTATTACTATCACTAAGTTCTTAGCACTACATCAATAACGAGCCAAACCCTTCGCTCGACAAAAAATTCAATATACCCTGAACCACATCAGTAAAAGTCCCAACCCATCGGGATCAAATGTAACGAGATGATGATACTCTCCAAAGTCTATGATACAATACAATATATATGCAGGATCAACCCTTTTTCAGGTGATACCTCTCTAAATAATATATCTCACCCTGTAATAGCGAGTACGATAGTCTTACTATAACCGTCCACTACCGCTCGAACCCCGTTAACCAGTCACTACACAAGATAATAATAGGCTCTACGCTCACAACTCTCAAAAGGAGCAAAAACTACCATACAATATAAACATCAAAGAGTCTCGCTACCCAACGGTAAATATGTTTGTAAATATAAGGCTGATATTATCTACGCACCCGACTCAGCCGTAAATTTTAGTGTTACTATTAATATTATGATGCACCCATGTCACCCAAAACATTCCTCATACTCATAAAGATAAAATAAAATATTTACCTCAATTTTTTATCTGTCTTGCGTGGTCGACAGGTTCCTGAACATAATTCTTGTGTCAAAACTGACCTAAGATTTACTGCTAGATGAATAATACCGACTCACCCCACGATGAATTGTTCCATATGATGAATCCCTACCCTAGGAGCTTATGAATCTTCTCCTTCAACTCCTTCATCTCAGATGGGGCCACAAAATAAGGCGGTCGGGCGATAGGCCTCTTACCTGGTGCTATGTCAATAATGAACTCAATTTCTCATGTAGGTGGTAGCTCGGGTATCTCTTAGAATAAGTCCTGAAACTCCCTCACTAGTCGAATAGAATCTAATGAAATAACCACCTCCTGTGAGGTCTTCTCTTCCAAGAAACGCATATGTGTGCTTGAACCTCCCTCAGGAAGAGGCATTGCCACTAGGAACATCTCCTTCCCTAAAATTGAGAATACAATAGTCCCCCCGAAGTAATCCCCCATCGCCTAGTATTCAGCTAACCTATCCATACCCAAATGATGTCATACCCTTCCATATCTAACACAAAAAGGTTGACGAATAAACATAATCTACCCACATTGATGTCCACACCCCTAAATATCGAGTGTATAAGTGACCCACTATCCAATGGTGACTCTACACATATAAGGAGACTACTAACTGTCTCTAGTAGACTGGCAGCTCATGCAAATATGGCCGCTACGAAAGAGCGTAATGCCCCCACATCAAACAAAATCCTACCCTTATGCCCATGAGTTGGAAATGTACCATCAAAAGCTGCGGGAGCCTGCGGTGCCCATGGCATGACTGCATGCCGAACATTATAGGAACACTTGTACCGCAATTGTCCCTATTGCTATGGGGTTGGCAGAGTTGATATTGCAAAGGCTAAGTGCACCTGCTGCCCCTGTTGGACTTCTTACTGTGGTACTCTACTCTGCTGTGAGCAATCCTTCTTACGATGACTCGCCTCCTCACAAATAAAATAACGACTAGTGAAGTTTTTCTTCTTTTGACCCTGTTGGTCAGCTCGAGGCTTCTCCTCGGCTCGCTGCTAACGAAGTCGATGCTTGTGGACATGCTCTCCACATTTAAAACATCTCCTTTTGAAGTTTCCCTGCTTACGGCTTTGTTGGTCTTGACTCTACTTTTGGCCCTGACGGCCCCGAGTACCCTGTCACTATTGCTTTGGCATTACACTACTACTGTTGCTTCCTGACCTTCCTGACTAGCTAAATTCCCTTATTCTTTTGCTTCGTATCAGCTGGAAATGATGCTCTCAGTAGTGTAATAATGAAACAGTAACTTCTTGTGCTACAATACCATCCACCTCTGTGGCTGTGACCATACCCTATGGTACTTGAGGTACTTATTGATCCTACCCAACATTACCTCTTCTGGTGATCCTAGCCTATTGTTCCCTCCTAGATGACATCTGGAACCACATTGAATTATATGAGTTCACAGTCAAAACAAATATATAGCAGAAGAACGTAATCTCAAATACATAATCCTAAATGCAATAGTCCTAAAAATAGGGCTCTATGTCAAAGAACATTGCGCTAAAATTGTAGTAAGCCTTACAGATCCTATGGACACTAGAGCCTGATGCTCTGATACCATATGTGACACCTCGCCTATTTTAACCACAGGAGATCAGTCCTTTATTAAAACAAATATGGATCTCATTTGGTTCATTCTCAGCATCACTGTCGAAAAACTTTTTAAATTACTAACCACCCATGTTAAATTAAGCCGATGTCAAAATTTTATCTTTCATTATTCATACAACAACAAGCGAAATGAAATAATATAAACCATCAACACAATAATAGGTTCAAACATCACATGATAAATAATTGAATAAAATAATATAGAATAAACCATCAGTTCCCAAAACGAAATCCAACTACAAGTCTAAAGCTAATAAAACCAAGTCTGACAAATACTGAATAGTCTGAAGGGGAAACATTCCCAAATGAAATGGTGAAATGAAATCCTATCTAAGAATGAATAGCTGAAGCGTCTATATCAAATCCTGTAAGCCTCCACAATGATGCAACCATGTATCCCTAGAATGAGTCATTAAGCTTGGCGTCCCTATGGATGGACACCTAAAATGTGTTGAAAACTTAAAAAATAGTTTTGACACGGGTCAGAGCCCGAAAAACCTTATGAAAATATTTAGAAAGTATTTGAATAACGATTTAAAAACAGTTAATAGATACACATGTTAGTTCCGCGTATACTCCCCTGAGTTCCCCACCCCTCATGTAAAGTGCGCACCTAATATGTTCTACCTAGCTATGATACCCAACCTAACTAGACAACCGTATCTAGCTAACCATAAAAGGTTCAACTCCTCCGTAACTGCTCATACAATATGCTACCATACTACTAATTACTAATATTTCCCGCATATTATTATTGAATCATTTTGATTAAGTTTCCCGTACTTAAATCACTTTTAGATATGCACTATCTATCTTCCTACTGTCACACAAGTAGAATAATCACACATTATTATAACACCATTAATTAAGGTTCATCACTCTTACGCTACATTTAGATATACACTATCTATCTTTTCTACTATCACACATAAGTAGAATAGATCACACTTGTATATTTTTTTCACACATGTAATATATAAAATTATAGCATCCCCGGAATGGACCCTTATGATGATGGAATACTCTGCTATCAAGTCCATGTACCTCTCGTACCAAATCAAGGACTGTTGGTTTCGGCATGTTTCCTCGAACCCAAAAATCAATCAATACACAATGGAAGCGAACATGGTTCTAAGCCTTTAGGATATGGAAATACCTAATGTACCCAAATGAAATGTCGATTCCTCTAATACACTGTACATAGTGAGCCGCCCTAAGTTCCATGTTTCGGGGCACAAATTCAGACCTCCCTGGAATCGCCAAGGTGGGACTGCCCTCTGCGCGGAACCTCCCGTGATAGCAGGCAGCGTAGGTATGTTCACACACATAGAAAATCGCATCACGGGTATTCACATAACCTATATATATATATATATCCAACATAGGTATACACACAACCTATAAGTATGTCCAGTATAGGTACACACTCAACCTATAAGTATATCCAGTACATAGTATTTATATCTCTCGAATACTCAACGTACTAATGATTTATGTATAGTATTATATTCGTATTTTTCGAGTATCACTCACTACCTGAAGGGTCCCAATTGTCCCTTAAGAAATTTTAGTAATTAAAAATTACTAACCTACTGGTATAAATTCTGGGTTGTCATCTACACTTTCCATAACCCGTTTTAAATTCCTTATACTTAATAAAATTGTTTAAATCTCATAGGCCATAGTCTCATTTTACTCTCATTATGACTAAGCCTAAGACCCGACTCTAGGTCTATTGAAATTACCAAAGTAATGATATGGTTCATAAACCATTCTATACCCTAATTTAATTTTTGACTAAAGATTTCGAATCGGACACCCTTCCGTAGAAAATTCATAACTAATTAAAAAATCAGAAAAATACGAAATTGGAAGCCACGCGTTCGTAACGAAAAGATCTATCTCCATAACCTAAAACCTAGTGTCATTCGAATGACATAGTAATGTCATACGAATGACATACTAATCTCGTTCAATGTCGTTCGAACGATCTCAGCAATTTCTGACGGCTTAGTCCAAAACTCGTTTTTCTCCACGGTTAACACCCCAAACCTTCATGAAACTCTCCCAAACTCCCATCCAAAATACCCAATCCTCAAATACATGTGTAGAGACAATTTATAATGTAAATAATACATGAAATATATAAAAAATCCACTCAAGAACAGATTAAATTCCAAAATTCTCAAAACCCTTGTTTATAGTATTCTTTATGTATATTCGTCAATATAACCAGGTTTATTTCAAGTTACTCATCACAAAATTTTAGATTTTGTATTATCTACATAAAGGGATTAATTCTACATGAATCCTACTCCAAATTATGAATGACACCCAAAGAAATTTCAAGAATACACCCAAGTCATGTAATTTCAATCCTACACTACATGGGTATTATAACATGCTTAAATGAATTGCAAGATAAACATTTGCCTTGGTCAAGTAGGTATTATTTTCATTAATTGATGATGGAGTTGCTCTTACCTTGCTCCGATCTCGATTTCGACGATGTCTGTACTGCGAAACGGTGTGGGAAGGCCTAGTTTCCTTCTCCTCTTCCTCTCCTATGGACTCCTCTCTCTCTAAACTGTTCTAACCCTAGCCTTCCACTCCAATGGGATGATATTATTCTTAGATTTTTAGAGTTACATCTACCACAAACTCCCGTATGATCAAAACGCCCTTATTTGGTGCCGGTTTGGTCTAAAATCGTCTCGGGACCCAATCAGCACACCTAGGTGCAGTATTATGACTATTTTAACCCATTCAGCACCAACCATTATCTCAAAATCACCAAACGAGTCCCTCTACCATAATTTTCCATCTCAACCTCATATAGTCTGCTCTCAACTCCGATTTGAGATCTAACATAGTCACATCACTATTACTCGTTATGATGTAAAATAACAAATCATTATTCACTTAGTAATCATATTCCATAAACGTTAATCATAATCTCTCCCGATTAATATGTTAATCAATAAGAAATAATTAATTCCACTAGATTACTGCACACTTGAAATTCTGAAAATCACCGAATTAATTAATTTTCTAAATACTTAGAAATACGGGGTGTTACATAGAGACCTATGTTTTGGCCTGTTGATTCATATTGCGATTTACGTTCTCCTAGTATTATGTATAGTTGAAGTGAATTTTATATGAGTCTGATTGGGCTTCGAATGCCAAACATGAGAGGGCAACCAACGAAGGTCGTTAGGAGACCGCAGGATATGAGACTTAATTGGAGTCGCAGACTGTTCTGGGGATGGTAATCGTAGCAGAGGTCACCACTAATGTTTCTCAGGCACTTAAGGCAGCGATGACCGCAATGGAATAGAATTTTTCCCAAGCACCTCCACAGTAGACCGTGGGACTAATTCAGACTCACTTAGTGCAATCAGTATGGGAGAGAGTCAGAGGGGCCTTCCAGAAAGGCCATCCATCAGAGTTTCAAGGAAATGCCGACATTTTATTAGCTGGCCAATGAAAGTTGAACATCCAAAGGAATTTACGTATCGTAATGAAAGTTGAGTGAAGTAACCCTCATAAATAAATTTTGGCAACTTTTGAGCTCGTGGGATGAGCGTTGCCCTGGTGAGAGACAGTCACCACATCTGAGGAGAGAGATACCATAAATATTAAGGATTCTGAGTGCGGTTTGGTTGTTAGTCCTTTCATCTATTGTTAAAATAGATATGTGAAGGAAGTTTTTGGACTTATCATAGGAGGACCGGATAGTGGCTGAGTATGAGGAAGAATTTACTCATTTAGCGAACTTCGTACCCAAGGAGGTTGATACGTATAAGAAAAGGGTCCTTAAGTTTGATGATTGACTCACGGGGAGAATTTGCTAGAACTTATTGGGAAATTCAATTGGGATGACTTATGACGATATCGTTAATATCATACTTTTACAATGTCAATATCATCATTTCCATGTGAAGATAGCCAAGAGAGTGGGAACATTTATCCAGCAAAGCAAGACTGGGTGTATCGGTGCTAGTGGGGCACCACATGGGGGATACCCAATAGAGGGACCCATTTAAAATATTTAGATTAAAGGAATTTTGATCGAGTGACAGTGGATTTAGACGGGGACATCAGGGCCAACGACGGGTTCCATAAGGCCACCGAAGCCATATGGGCTGAGGCCACTAGGTCCAGAAGGTAGTACAACCCCGACTTGGACAGTGGGGACAGAGATAGGGGGTTTACGCAGGGAGGTATTTATATGTGGAAAGAAGGGCCATATGCGTCGATCTTGTACGTAGTGAGTTAGGGGATATGAGTAGGGTGCCCAGTAGGGGCAATAGTTACAACAGCTCTTGGGTCAATTTAGACGTGAGTATTATTTCCAGGAACCTTTTGAACAGCTAGTACTATTTGCAAATGAAAGTATGAGTTTGTCTATGGGTAAATGGAGTAAGTTTTATGTGATACGATTACGTCACAATATTTTTGTTTGCACTAGATTCGTGCATGAGACGGGTTTTGTGGATGTATCGTTAGTATTACTACTGTGTATATATATATACCATTGGGTAGCAGGGATCTCTTTGGTTCCATATGCAGGGGCGCAGGTGTGGACACTTGGGAAGATATGTTTTTCTAGATTAAATCGTACTAGATAGATGTGTTATACGAGTATGATGTTATCCTGGGTATGGACCGGTAAGCGATGGTTTTAGTGATGGTGGACTATTACGGTAAGGCTATCGTGTTCGCTGTTCCAGGAAAGAATGTGTTACTTTTGCGATGTCTCGCCTGAAAGAGGGTTGAGCCCATGGATATATTTATTATAGAGGAACCTAGAGAGAGTATAGTTGTCTCATTATATTTGATCCCACTGCATAGGGACTTTACTGATATCATTTAAGGAAGAACGGGATACCGTCGAGCGGAAAGATTGAGCTCATTATTGATTAAGTACTAGGGACTTAGTGATAGTGAGAGCACAGTATTGTATAACTCCTTTAGATATGTGGGAGTTGAGGATTAAACTTATACGTATGGGGGCAGGATATTGAGTGTCCTGATTATGTGTTTAGGCCTACAGACCTCGATGATCGACATGTAGTAGTGTATCAAGGGGGCTCTTTGTTTCGATTTCACTTGCAAGATGTTCCACCCATGAACCTTAATAAGCATCAGGAGTTGGGAGATATTGTTGGATGCTAAGGCATTGGTTTTGAATGTTCATCGTTGTACGTGTGGAGAAAGAACTTTGAGCTGAGAGATATTATACTATATAAGGCCAGTGGAGCAGGGTAGTGCTATATAGGAATCATTGGGGAAACTTTTACACCGCTATTTGATTGGTGGGGAAATTTCGAGAAGAATTGAATCGCGATTAGTGGGGTAATCGAGCATACCTTGAATGTATAGCCACGTCGAGCATGCGGGGATGAGTTTGAGATAAATATGTTACGTCTGTGATGTTTTTGCAGATATAAACGGGTTATAGGGTGTATGGGTGCCCTAGTTAGTTTGATTTTTAAAATCATCCAGGTTAAAGGTATGTGGAAACAAAGGTGCTGAACAATATGCCTGTGGGGCAATTAGAAGCATAATTGGAAAAGTAAAATGGACTGAACCTCATTGAGGAGGAAAATAGTCTAGATATGTATACAACAAGGAGAGCTATTGCACACGAGATGGGTTGAAAGACCGTGGAGACACAGTTCAGGGGAAGATCCAAAAGTTTTAGGAAGTAGAGAAAAGTCTTACTATGTCAAAATCTAGGGGAGGCTTGTGTATAAATAGGATGTTGATTTTTACCAGGCAAAAAAGACCCAAAAGTGCACAGTTTTGGAGCATATGCATGGGTCACGATTTTTAACACACCCCAGAAAGGGGTGTAAAATGTACCAAATGATGTGGGGGTATAGAGCGTGTGGATCAGTGAGGTCCAAGGTGATCAATAAGAATTTTTGTAGTAATTGGTGATTCCACTGAAAAATGGATAGGCAAACTGCTAGAGTTCATTGTTACGTTAAAATGTCACGGAAGAGTCAAGATTCCCTTTGGGTTATGGATTTTAGTTGATCGAGATGGAGCATTTATTACTATTTAGAATGAGTTACACGATTGGACAATATACCCAATATTTCATTAAAGAAAGGGAATGAACCGACACAAGGTGCCACCTAAAATGATTGTGGATCAAAATGAGACTTTTGAGTACCATCTCTGATAATGACTATAAGGAATTGATGGGGACGGAGTTGCATTTTGAGTAAGACGTATCACCCGTAGATCGAGGAGTAGACGAGAGGGGTGACTAAGATGATAAAAGATATGCGAGGTATGTATATCCTAGAATTATGCGGTAACTGGGTGGAATAATTATCGTTGGTAGGGTTACGTGTAATAACTCATACCAGTGTATTATTGGCAAGGAGCCTTTTGAGGCTTGGTGCGAAAAATCTTATCAACTTCCCTCTGGTTGGTTAAAGGTGGGAGGTAACAAGTTTCACTGGCCAAACGTACCTTAGAGTCATGAATTGAGTTAATCGAAGTTATTTTCGTATAGACGAGAAACGCTGTAAGAGTTAAATCATCACGAAACGAAGATTTTTGAAGGTTGACGCGAGTGGTCAGGTGTTATTACAGATGTCTCCCATAAAAGGAGTTATATGGTTCGGGAAGAAAGGAATTTGGCACCTAGGGAAGTGGCGCCTTCCCCCAGTATTAAGATGATAGAGCCAGTGGTGTATATGCTCATATTATTAGAGTAATTTTAGCTGGATCACAATGTGTTTTGTATATCGTCATCAAGGTGAGATCTTAAGAATGGTGTAGTATACCAGTATATAATGATTTGAACATATTTTCCACTAGGGTTAGGCCATAATGAATAAGCCTTTAGTTAGGATTGTACCACTAGCGAGAGTATAATGGAGGTACCAAATGTTATCATGATTTGATTCTGGGTACGTAAGGATGTCGTGAGGGTAAGGATCTGAAGTTTTGGTACCATGCATATTCTAATTTCGGGGACAAAATTCCTTTGTAAGGGGGGAAGTATGTAACACCCCATATTTTTGGGAATATTTAAATTACACGTGTAATGATAATTTAATTAATTTGAGAAATAAAGTGAATTAAATAAATGTTAATTAGCTAGTATTGGATTAATATTTATATGTTATTATATTTACTTGTGTGATAAGTAAATGAAATTACATTATTTTATATTACATCAGTAAAAGTGACGGGTTGATGGTATCTTATTCGGGATGCGCATGTGGGGTCGTGTTGGGAATGAGATGGTAAATTGATGATAGGTGACTCTGATGGTGATTTAAAGTGCAAAGATGATCCGAGACAAGTCGAGATAGTCGAAATTAGGCATCCGGGGGTTATAATCGGGCTTCGAAAACTTTTTAGGCTATACCGGACCAGTAGAGGGGTATTTGGGTCATTTTAATATTATGCCTTAACCTAATTTTGGGATTTGGTGAATATTAAAGTATGTTAGATGAGGGAGGTAGACATACACTCATCCTAATTCATCAAGTCTTGAGAGGGAGGCAAAAAAGAAGGGAGAAATTCAAGAGAAAACTCATGAACATCATTACGTGAAGAGATTGGACAATTCCAATCCTTGGATCATTGCGTGTAAAGGATCTCAAGAAGAAAAATCATAGTTTTCTACAATTAGAGGCAAGTCTTTAACTTACTTTGGTATTAATGTTGTGTTTTAATTCATATTATAATTGGTGAAATAAATATAAATTTTTGGTGGGATATTAAAATGGATTTTTAGGAAACGATTTTATAAAATTTGATTTATGATTATACCCTCAAAATTGGACCCTATATGAAAGATATAATCTTGATAAAGAAATTTGAAATTTAATCATAAAAAAGGTGATATTGATTTATGAATTTGGGAATTGTATTAGAATTAAGGTGTGGATTAATTCTAGATACTTTCATGTTAAATCCATGATTTAGAATGATTTGAATCCGTAAAACATGTAACCTTATGATTGAGATTGGTAGGGTAGTATTATATTGTGTTGGGATGATTATTGGGACAGGTCTTGGTTGAGAAATTGGGTGAAACTTCGTAATAGGTAAAGCAACCCCATTTAAGCCATTCCCAGAGGCGAACCGGTTTTCCCCTTAGCCAAACTGATTCGCCGGTCCTGCTTAGCTAGGTTTGGTTATTTAAATGGTTTTGTTGATCAAGTTGATTTCGTGTTATTTCGGGTTGTCTGTAGATGAGATTAAGAATTCTGGAAAATAATTAGAGATATTATTAAATAACTTGGGATAGTCGAGATAAATCTGAGGTGTGAAATTAAGGGTGTTGAGGACAAACGACACTCGGGAAAAAAATAAAGAAACATATTCGGTTTGGAAATTCAGTTAGACTTAGGATACGAGCTGGATAGGAATGGTTCAGTGTCCATATTTATTATTATGATAGTGAATTAGTTTAATAAGGGATTATTTAAATACTCGGGAGTCGGGATTAGGGCCGGGGAGTATAGGCTAGTGCCATAAGTGATATGCACAGTTATCCAGGTTTATGTGTATATATTGTATATATCTTATTATATATACGTATGTAGTTGGGACGTTACGAAGGCTCCAAAAGTCCATACCTAATTTTCTATAATTTTGGATTTTTTAATTAAAAAATATTCACGTGTTTTTCTCCTCTGCTCAAAAACCAGTAACACAATCCACTATTCTCTCATGATGGTTTACCACGAATTTGAAAATTTCAAAATCCTCTCACAAGAAAACAGTATATTGGATAAGGAAAGGACATGGTCAGTTACGTTAATAACCCCCTCAAAAAACCTTTCTCATATTTGTACAGCGCCGGCCCTGTGCCATCCTGGCCATGTGCCAGGTGGGCAGTGGCACAGGGCCCATTTTATAATAAGCACCAGTATATGTATATTTTAGGGCCAAACATATTTTATATATATTAAAAAATATTTTTTTTTAAATGAGTTTATTTTTTTAAGAGCCCATTTTTTCAACTATTCAAAAAAAGAATGATACAACTTCTCAAAAAAACTCACCCAACTCATTTAAGATTACTAGTTTTTTAGGAGTCATTTTTTCAACTACCCACAACATTTTTTTGGTTTCCTCTCTCTCTCTTTTTCTTTTTCCAGCCCACTCTCTCCCTCTCTCTTCTCTCCTTACGCGTCTCTCTCTCTCTTAAGCTTTATTTTTTAATTTTTGCAGAAGTTGGAGGCTGTCCATTACGATTTTACGACTGTACGCAAGTTGGAGGATATCTTCTTTTTTCATTTGACAGTTGTTTTCTTCTTTTGCATTTGCAGCAAAAGGTAAGTTGTCTTCTTTTGCAAGTTGTTCTCTTCTTTTTTCATTATTTTTTTATACATATGTTAATCTTTTTTATTACTATTTTTTTAATAATCTATTTTTTTTAAAAATTCATCAATGTTTTACTAATCTGTTTTTTATGCAATTAATTTTTTTTATCAGGTTGCTTCTTTCTATATTAATCAAGTCGATGAAATTTGAGAGGGAATAAAAGGCTCAAAATAGGTGACATTTTTTCATATTTTTTACATTCAATCAATTGAGATATTAATAGACCAAAATTATCTATTAGATTCGTTGTTAATTGCGTATTTTATTTTTATATATAAATTTATAATTTTTAGAAATGTTACCAAAAAAACAAGCATCCGGATATCAAAAACGAAAAAAAACAATTGTATTTTGCAAGTCATGCTAGAAGAACAAATTTTCAATGAGTTTTTAGGTATTTAATATTTTTGTACAATATTTTTTTGAAAGGCCTTTAAATTAAGTTTCGCATACGGTACTACAAATCTCAGGACCGACCCTCTATCCGTAAACCATTTACAAACTCACATTGGAAAGTACCCTCCTTTTGCTGAAAACCGACAATGTAGACGTCAACGGAAATGCAAGCATCACCATTGTATAGACCACCATGTTATGGATTTCTCTGTAGTCATACATATTTTAGGTACAATTCTGTATAGTGTTATAAAAATTGGAGGAGCGGTCATATCCAACACACAATAAGCGGAGGGGCCAATATGAAACATCCTCATACAAAGCCCTTTCACCATCCCACTCCATACACAAATATTCTGGTGCCCCGTTCCACTACTCCCACTATTTCCTCTACCGCCGCTAGATTTGAGTTCAACACCCCACTTATTTTGCCGCATATTTTAGAGGTCATACATGAAGTTGGGCTGCTTTTGGTTTCGCTTATTTCACTAGGAAATTTGTGCCTATTGGTTGGTCATTCATGCCAAGTTAAGTGTTGTTTGAGGTTTATCTATTGGTTCTATTTGGAGTTTGAAGAAGTGGAGTTTTTTTTAGAGTTTTAATAGGGTACCTTACCCTTCATTCTGTTTCCCTTTCTTCTTTTATTGTTTTGGGTTTACATTGGTATATATCGGTATAATACTAAATTAGGGAGGATTTTTGCAGATAAAAAAAGAGATTGTCACATTGAAGCTACTCCGACATTCAAACGTAGGAAAAGATATATTTTATTCTCAGACCTACTGTGTGCAGGTCGTTATTGAGTATTAACAGAATTGGATTTTCTATATATTTTAAGTGTGATATATATTCTTCTCCACTTAAAATCAGTTTTTTATTTGTCTTATGAAGAAAATTTGTCAATTTGATTTTATTTGTTTTGTATCTATTATTTTTCTAACTAATATTACATAAATAGAATTTCTTCAAACTTTTTAACTCTATATATTAAAATACTAGTAATAATTATAATAATAAACTTTTCACGGTATTTGATATTACTGTTATTAATATCTATTATTTATTTTGAAGTTACCATATTTGCCATTGCTCCTATTTTTAATATATGAGAAGTTCTCATAGATGTTTATATCTTTTTTCATTGGATGCTCAATATTGATGGTATCGGTTTCCTTTGTCTTAGGTGTGAAAAAATTGACTCAAGGGAATTGAATTTGAGCTCTCTTTTAGGGTTTCGAGGGTAGTCGTGTGAAGATATCGTATTTTTTACCTTACGGTTAGTTTTTTCCTCATGTTAGGGAGAGGGTTTGATAGTAGTATATTATTGTTAAAGTAATTGGTTTGTAACGTTCAGATAAAAATCTATCTCTTCCTTATAAATAGCCCATTGCACGTGAGGTTTTTAGCATTAAGGTGGTTTCCTAAAATGCATGCAGTTTGAATGCATATTTTTTCATCGATTCCTATTTATATTTTAGCCCGGAAATAAGTTTTCCATAGTATGATGAATAAATTGCTTCGTATTTTGTTATGAAACAAGAAGGGTTTCATTTGTAGTGTTATAAAAATACTTGAAAAAAACTGGAAAAAGGAAAAAAGAATAAATATGAGCAAGCATCAAGGCACGCACCATTTTTCGCATGGACGTGTTTTCAACAGCGTGGTGAGTATTTTGGGAAAATATAGTCATGTGTTTTTCCTTTTATTAAATTTCTATTATAAAATTTAGTTGGAACTACTTTTAAGTTGCTGAAAGTCATTTTTTTGGGCTAATAATCATATTTTATTTCTTGGAAATTATATTTATTACTGTTGAAAATCCTTTTTTATTTGCTAGAAGTCATTTTATGCACTCACAATAATTTTATGCTGCTCAGAATCAATTTTTATTTGCTGGAAATTATATTTTTATGCTGAAATAATTTATTACAATTGGAATGATATTTTATATTCGCTTGAAATAATTTTTTATGGCTAAAAGATATTTTTTTATTTCTAGAAATAATTCTTATTGCTCGAAATTTTTTATTATTGTTGAAAATCATTTTTTACTTGCTTAAAATTATATTTATATGGTGAAAATTATTTTTGTATTTGTTGATCCCTTTTTTTACTTGTCGAAAATATTGTATTATTTTCGAAAATCTTTTTTTATTGTTGGAAATCTTTTGTTTACTTCTAAAAATATTTTTTTTTCTTCAAATGATTTATTATTTCCAAAAAACATTTTTTTATTCGCTTGAAATCGTTATTTTTATTCCTAGAAATAATTTTAGTTTTCCAAAAAATTATTTATTACTTCTTAAATCCATTTTTTATTTGCTGCAATTCATTTTTAAATGTTGGAAATAATTTTATATTGATAAAAATCATGTTTTAACTCCTAGAAATAATTTTAGGAATCTTTATATTAAGTCCTATTTACATAGAACATTTCCTAATAGGTCATATCGCAACATTTTTTTCTTAATAGGCCTTATTTGTACATACAGTGAATATTCAATATGTATGTTTACAAATGGGACTTATTGGAACAAAAATCTTTTTTCATGGGACCTCATGGAGCAAAAGAAAATGTTAAGACCTATTGAACTACATACTTAGTAAATGGGACTAATTGGTAAAAAACCCAATAATAATTTTTTATTTGTTGCAAAAAAATTATTATTGTTGAAAATCATTTTTTATTTGCTACAAAATATATTTATATGTTGGAAATTAATTGTTATTCCTTAAATCCATTTTTTATTTGCTAAAAATCATTTTTATATGCTGAAAATATTTTTATATTACTACAAATTCATTTTTTAATTCCTAGAAATAATTTTTGCTGAAAAACTATATTGTTGTCAAAAATTATTTTTATTTGCTGGAAATTAAATTTATATACTGGAAATACTTTTATATTGCTGAAAATAATTTTTAATTACTTGAACCACATTTTATTTGCTGGAAGTAATTTATTATTTACGAAGATTATTTTTTATTTACCAGGATTCATTTTTTTATTCCTAGAAATAATTTCTATTTGCTTGAAATGGTTTTTTTTATCTCCCCAAACTATTTTTTATTTGCTAGTAATTGTTTCTTTATTACTAGAAATAATTTTTATTTGCTGAAAATAATTTATTACTGCTTAAATTCATTTTTTATTTGCTGAAAATTATTTTTTATTCCTACAAATAATTAATATGTCTTAGCAATGTTTTTATCTACATTTATTTTAAAATTAATTAACAATAACAATACTTATAAACAAAAAATAATAAGAAGAATACTTATATACATAAAGTTTGAACTGTACGATATGTAAACGATGAGATCGAAAGGCTTAACACATTCCCGTGCACATAATTCCCTTTTTGATCAATTACATACAATGCCTCATGCTAGTTAATTTCTAATCAAATAATAAAGTGCGTCAATAACATAAATAAAATACCAAACGTATTTGTAGTACAATAAAAATAATAATGAAATGAATTTACACACTACGACTACGATGAAAATCCATATTTGCAATAGCTCCCAAAAAATAAATGTCGCTGCTATTTTTGCAAAAAGTAGTTTTCGCCCGTTTTAAGGACCACTTTATTTAAAATTCACTTCGCAATGTATTTTTTTTTAATTTCGATTTTCAAACCGTGGTTCGTTCTATGACATCATAGTTTTTGCCATTCATTTCCTCATATTCATTTTAGGTCATACTCTTTATTCACCATATCTTATTATATTTACACGCTCATGGTTATGGCTACAATCTTTATTTTAAATAATGATAATAATTATATTTTAATTTATATATTTGAATAAAATATTCAAAGCACATGACACCCGACTGTGCACCGCACGGATCACCATTAGTATATATGTGTGTATGATTATATCTGTGTGATTGATATATGTTAAACATACCTACTCTAGGGGATGCTATCGGTGGAGGATGTGCATAGTGGGCAGTCTACCCTGGCAAATCCTAACAGGTGTAGTATCGATTCCCCTGGTCATAGGTCTATCATAGGTCCAGTGGGGTAATGTGGTATGGTTACGACCCACGGATGTATGACTATGACCACCTCCAGTTTTACGCTTACGATTTGGCTTCGGTGGCGAGATTCCAACCCGGTGGACCAGGTTGACGTTTATGTCCCTAGTGCTTGATATCATGCTAAAGATTTGCTTCCAGCGAGGTAATTCTCGGAGGGATGTTTGCATCTAGTGGGGTATTGCTCAAAGGGATTGCAGTTATACGTATATAGAGAGTGATATATATGTATGAATACTTGATGTAATATGTATACGTATATATATGTGTGTAAATATACATACAAGCGAATTAAAGGATATTACGAATATTGAATTTATATGCATCGGGGAGGATAACTCGGGGATGATATGTGTAAATACATATATAAGTGTGAATATAATATATATTGGTATATAACATTAAGATGTGAATAGTGAATCAATAACTAGTGTGAAAATTTGTGAAATGAATTGGTAAGATTTATAATGAATAAGAAGATGCGAAAGCTTATGTGAATTCCAAGTTAAATAAAACTATACGTGGGGCATAAGGCAGCATATGGGACTAGGATTAGTAAAGGTACTTGTTAGGCTGGGTAGCGTAACTATGGTGTTTAAAATACATGCGTTAGGTGCGCACTATAGATGAGGTGCGAGGGGTATCTCATGGGAGTGCGACACCTGTTTAAATATGAAAGATTGAATGGTATATTTATTAATGTATTTTAAACACTTGCAAAATATTTCTCAAAAGGATTTAGGCTTTGACCCATATCAAAATATTTTCAAGGTGCTCAGCCACAAGGACGCTTGGCTTAGCCATCCTTCCAGTCAAAAGATAATGCAAAAGTTGTGGATGTCTGTAGGGATTGATTAGCCCTTTCTATCATCGTGATCTAGATAGGAGGTACTTCAGGATTTATCTCCGGCATATTGCCTAGTAGTCAGTTGATGTATTACATAGTTTCTGTTTATTTTCTTTTTAGTCGTATTGTGTATTGGACTTTTACCGAGATTTATCGATTAATTTATTTATTCCATCTTATTCTGTATACAGTGTGTTATAGTGGTGAATGTGAATCTTATTATCTGAATGGTTGATTATATGAATGGGAATTTTATATAAGCAAGTTAATAAGTTTTAAAATTTGACACCAGGCCTAATAAGTTATTAATAATTAAAATGTTTTCGACATTGATGCTAAGAATAAACTAGATAAGATTCCTATTTTATTTTTGTAAAGGAATGATCACTTATTATTAGAATAAGCGGGTCTTCACAACAACGTCATGTCAACTTTCTCTCTTATGAATCCACGAGCTCAGAAATAAGAAGTTAGCCTTTCTTACCAATTATGGGGTGCTTGCTTCAAACCATATAAGGTCTTCTTTAGATAAAAGATGTGTTTCTAGTGCTTTGGGTATTCAATACCCTTTGGTTGTTCCACATAAACTACCTCCTGAAGAATGCCATTAAGGAAGGCCTTCTTGATATTCATTTGGTATAACTTGAGCCGTAGATGACATGCTATGGTGAGTAGTGAGCAAATGGACTCAAGCCTGATAACATGAGAGGATGTCTCGTTAAAGTGTACACCCTCAATATATGTGTAACCTTGAACGATGAACATAGTCTTATTGCGAATAATGGTACCATTTTCATACATCTTGTTCTTTTACACCCACTTAGTATCAATTATATTAGACTAACTAGGTCGGGGGATTAACTCCCAAGCATTATTCTTCCGAAATTAAAGCAACTCATCTTACATACAACATATCCAATGCTCATCCTTGAGTGTTTCCTTCTCATTCTTTGAATCTCTTGTGAAGGTATAGAAAAATTAGATAACCACATTCTCTAGTTAAGCGCGAGTCTTGACACCAAGTATGGGATCACCACATATTTCGAAAGGGTCGTGACTCTTTCTAAGCTTAGAGGGTGGATCCTTTATATCAAGAGCAGGGTCCACCGGTGTGGTTTATGGGTACAATAAGATCAACACTAGGGGTGCATTGTTCTCACACTCAACGATAGGATTAATAAACTTAATCAGCTCATTATTTATAGTCGTGACATTGATCGATAACCTTAGATATTTTAAGGTTAAACACCCTATAGGCTCTCTAGATGATTAATAGTCCCATTATCACTACAAATATGATTAATAGTGACATCACACTGATTATGTAGAACACGAGACTTGATTAGTAGGAACTCAACAAAATCAAACTTTTTTCTAAGAAATCGAATGATAAAATATCCCAAAAATTCATCAGCCATTATTACTAGGATATACTTCTTACCACCTATACTCTACGTACGTGTAGGATCTATAAGATCCATGTGTATCAACTCCAAAACGCGAGAGGTGGTAATGATATTCAACTTTTGATGGGGATTTTTGATTTGTTTTTCATATTGGCAAGGACTACAAATCGAGGAAGTTGATTTTCCAAGTGATGATAAGCCACAAACTAGGTCTTTCTTCACTAATCTCTCAAGATCTCTAAAATGGACATGACCTAGTTATTGATGCCAAATGTCCATAAAGGAGACCTATCATTACTGCATACTAAAGAGGACTTGGGAATGATCCCATAGTAATTTCTATTAGGCACCACACATTGTAGTAAAAGTTCTTCAGATTGATAAAAAACATTACGTCCCGACTGGTCAAACGTTACCATAAAGTGAGCAATGCAAAGTTGGATTATGCTAATCAAGTTCTATTTCAAACCTTCAATATACAACTCATTTTCCAGCTTAGAAAAACATGGCATCTCAATGCAAACACATCCTCATATTCTAGACTTACTCCTATCTCCAAAGATGACTTTGCCTTCCTTACGATCCACAAGGTCGATAAAATATGACTTGTCATCGGTCATGTGCCTATTGCACCCACTATTAAAATACCATTGAGAAGTATCTTGAACCTTGAGCGTAATATAAATAATAAGGGCTTTATCGTGAATCTTAGGTACCCATGCATATGTAACCTTTGTTGTCCTTATCATTGTTGGCTCTAGTCATAGATTTGGAAGTGTTCTCGAAAGGCATAGACATCCTTTAAGATTTCTTTTATTAATATTCTATAAGCCATGACTAGCAACACAACTTGCTTTCGAAGACTAGTAAAGTCCCTATAATGGTGTGTAGGAGCATGTGTGCGAGAAACTCTTCCTAGCTTATAGAAAAATATCTAAGGTGACCTCTTCATTTGCAATGTGTACCTTGATTAAAATTCTCAGGATGAGTTTTCTTTGGTGGTTTAGTTCGAGGTCCATACAGATCCATCACAAACTTGGTAACAGGTTCGGGTGCATTATGGGTAGTTCTTACACCATTGTAACCTATCCCTTGACTCTCATTAAAACCTAACGTGAGACTTAGTAACATCTTTCCAACCTTGATAAATGTGTCCTCTAAAGTAACCTTTTCCCTTTAGAGCATATTTGAGATCTTTCTCGAGTTAGGAAACAAGGTCTTCAAGTATCTCACGAGTCTCCATTGAATCTTGAAGATATCTTGTAAGACTAGCCACTTTATTGGTCAAGTCACATTTTTCCTCTTCACCAAAACTAACTTCTCACTCAATGAAATCCTTACTGAGGTCTCACTTTCTCGCAAAACCTTCAACTCCTTTTCTAAAGATAACACCCTAAGAGATAAATTCTTATTTTGCTTTTTAGTTTTTAAAGACTTAGTGTAAACATCGACGTAGGCATTTTGGAGGCCACCTTCTCCCTCACTAAAAACATCATCACCCTCACTTTCTCCATAATGATTGACTCACTATTGAGGCTCTCACTTTTGGAAATGTCATTATCAGTGTGAAATGTATTTGAAGTTCTAACATGACTAGATATGAACGCAGTGAATTTACATCCATGTTGTGATTCATCCTCGGAATTCACTGACTTGGCATCGCAATCGCTTAGAGTGGCATTATAAGTAGCTTTGTTTTTGCCCTGTTTCTTAAGCCTAGTAGCATGCTCATGGTCTTTGTGACCCTTAACCTCGCACTCATAGCATCTCTCTGAATTATCTTTCTTAGGGTACTCTCCTTTAGCCTTTCTTTGATCATACTAAAAAATATTCTCGCTTTCTTTGGAAATTTTATCTTTCTCAAAATTTTTATTTTCCACTTTGGAAGAATTTTTATTTCTTAATTTGAGAAACTTTTTGAATTTTTTTTGCAAAGAAAGCAAGATCATCCAGATCGAACTCAAGCTAGGAGTCAGAAACCTTCTCTTTTTTTCTTAGATTGAGCTTTTAAAGTGATCCCTTTTTCTTTATTCTTTTAAATTATATGAACCGTATCTATTTCATAAGCCTGAATATCACCTACGAGTTCTTCTAACCTAAGAATATCTAAAATTCCCAAAGAATTAAGGACCGTGACTTGCATACTAAAACGGGACAGAAGAGATCTCCAAATTTTCTTAACTACCATTGTCTCAGGAATTCTCTCACCCAAATTAAAACTAGAGTTCACAATATCAGACAGGCGTTCATAAAATTCATCAAATGTTTCGATTTAAGAATGCTAATGGTCTCAAATTGTGTGGTGAAATTCTGTAGCCTAGAAGCTTTCACAGCATTCGTACCCTCGTGAGTGAGTTGGAGGGTATCCATGCTTCCTTAGTTGTAGTACACGTCATGATACGACAAAATTCATCTGGTGTGATTGCACAAAAAATAACACTTAAGCCTCGGGAGTTAAATTTAATCCATCTAAAAAATCACCTTGAGTCCAAGAAGTGACTGGCTTGAGACTAATGCCATCATCATTACTCAAAGTGGGGGAAGTCCACCCCCTTCAAGTTGCAAGCTAGACATGCTCGTCAATCTATTTCAGAACCGACCTCATTCAAGCTTTACAATAGGCATAGTTAGACCCATCAAATATAGGTGACCTATTGTACGAGTTATCAATATAACCACTAGGATTCATCTAAGTAACTTATAGTAATTTATATAATTTATAGATTAGGTCAAACATACACAAAACCAAATTCAACTTAATCCAAAATTTATCTTGATTAAATTAGGTGAGCATACAGGACAATTAAATCTAAATGTAGCCAAGTAAACCAATTACAAACTAAAGAAGATATGAGGTGAGGAAAAGTACCTTTCGGGCATAACTTATATTCAATACGGTTTTCAACTAAAAAGACAATTACAGACTTAAAAAAATTTAGAGATCCACTAAGCTACCCAACAATGTCTTCAAGTTGTCCATAATAAACGATGCAAATCAAGTACCATCCCACAACAAGCACCTCTTGCCTCGGTATCCATCGACTAACCTCAGGAATCGATATTCCTTTCTTACTCTAATTTAATCAAGATAAAATTTGGACTAAATTGAATTTGGTGTGTATACTCTACTCTACTAGTTATACATATAACTGAATAACTCTATTATATTTTTCACAATAATACACACACACACATACACACACACACACATACACACACACTAAAAATATACTCACATATTAAGAAGGGTGGAGCGATGTAACAAACATCAAGTTATTCGCATGTTAAGATAGAATTCTGATTGGAGTAATTAAAGATGCATGAAATAGGGGAGCAGTCCTAACCCTTTGTATACTATTGGCAGCGAAACAAGTTGGGGACAAAGCCTAAAGACTTAGTCGGGTGAAAATCCTACTTATGAGATGGTGCATGTATTTGGGTGTTTTCCTATTTATATGTTAGTGAGGTAAAATTTATCTTAATGATTTGAAGTAGCTTTTTCACGGGTTCAAGTAGCGAGATCAGGGGATACAAGCAATGGTGCCTAAAATATTAGAAAATGATAGTGAGTAGGGATTTGACTTTTGACAAGGCATCAATGCTCAAGATGACAAAGGTAGAGTACAAAGATTCTCTAATAGATAATGAGAGTGAAAATGTGCAATTAGAGGTGATTACTCCAATCGTGTCTTCAAATTAAGATGTGGTGGTTCTAAATGAGAAACCTACCCAATAACATCAATAACACCTGGCTAGAAAAAGAGAACCGAGGGTCTATAACATGATATGACTTTGATGACAACACAATTGCATTATTATTAGTGGTTTATGGTGATGATTTGTCCATGTAGCGCGAGGTGATGAGTGATACCCATTGTAATGAGTGGAAGGTAGACATAGGTGAAGAGATTGACTTTCTTAACAATAACCTTACTTAAGAGCTTATGAATTCAACTAAGGGGAATAAGTCTATCGGGTGCAAGTGGGTTATGGTAAGAAATATGATGCTATAGATTCTGATGTTTTTTATAAAGTAAGTTTAGTGGCCAAATCTTTTGCACAAAGTAAAGGTGTAAATTACAATGAAGCTTTCTCTACGGTGGTGAAACTGTAATACTCCGTATTTTTATGCATATTATTTAATTTAACTAATTTGTAGAAATTAAATATGTGTGATTATTATGGCTAAAGATGTTACCATTTATATTGTTATGTATAATTTAAGTTGGGTTAGAATTTGGACCCAATACACGATGATTAATTAATTGAATTAATTAATATTCGAACTCGCATCAAGAAAATATTAAATAACTGACTTTTAAGTTATTTGTTTTGGGTATATTTGGTAATTGTATTTTGGTATGTGTAGAATGCCCGTTTATTGTTTAAATAATGGTTTAAAGGATTATTGGGTTAGTTCAAGGCTCGGGAATGGTTTTAGGTCATTTAAGTTTATTTTTGGACTCTTTTAGGTGAGGCCCACTTGGGGCTCAACCTAATTTAGTGGCTTAATGGTTTTAAAGGGTCATTAGAAACCTCATTATCACAAAACACAATTGGAAAGTAAGATGGGAGGTTAGAGAGAAGGCACATGAAGAGGAGAGGATAATTGGGATTTGGCTTATTTTTCTTCACAAATCACGAGGCAAGTTCATATATAATATGATTATGATTGTATGTACTTTTTTAATATTGTATCTACTCATTTAATTCTAAATACAAACATGACATAAATTTGATTAGAAAGTTTATTTTGATAAATTTCAAGATTAACCTAGTTTAAATAATAATTGGGTAATTTTTCATTACTAATTTGATCGATTCTCACATTAATTGGAACTGAAATTGTTAGAATATGATTATAACATATTTTATATTGTCAATTAGTTAAAAACCCTCTGATTGTGTGAATTGATCCCTTGCAATCATTAGTTGACCGATAAATTTGTTCAAGCTAGGGTTCTTAAATTATGAATTGTTGTTTTATTTGAATCTTGGTGTAGCCTTGGGTTTTGATGTTAGAAATAGGTTCCAATTGTTGTTCTGGTGTAGTTTTATCATTTCAATTTTGATTGGGTGCTTAAATGAAGCTTTGGAGTTCATTAATGGAGGTTTTGGGTTGAGAAAATATGATTTTAGAAAAGATGGTTGGTAGAGGTTTCAATCTATCGACGCGCAAAATCTAATCACAAAGGCGCGGGCATTAGTTTAGTATTTTTTTTATTTTTTTAAAATTTGATATGAATTTCTTACTAAATGGTGCGTGGGACCGAAATTTTGGATGGGTAATTTTGGTTTGAACTTCCTTTAGAAATTTTTATTTTGGGGCATAAGGCTAGGATTTGTTAGCTGATAGTTTTCACGTACTCATAGAATATAGATATATTCTTATGATTTGAATTGTTAGATATTAATATTTGGGGTATTTGGATATTAGGTAAATCATTGATTTAAAAGGGTTATATTGAGGATTCATCATTCGAGGGTAAACCCGAGTGTATAGTGGGTTTGTTGATTAGATAATTATAAGTTAAAGGATTAGGCTTGTTGGCCGGGATTTATTTGAATCTTTATAATGTACGAGTGTTGTGAATATCCTTTGGGTGAGATTAGGTTTAGGTTATAACTTTCTAAGGTGACATGGTTATTATGTCCTGTGATTTAATTTAAATTAGGTATGGGATTATACCTAGTCGTGATTCCTTAGGAGAATAGACTAGGGTTAATGGAGATGTAATATAGTTGATATGCATGTTTTAGCGTATGGTAGGGTGAGACTATGCTTAGATTTAGAAGCCCAGAGCGTAAGAGTTATCGTATCTTTGGGATGAATACAAGATTAAAGATATGCTATACCTTTTTATGATAGCGATTCTTGTATGACTCGGTAGCGTTAGGATCGTTATATGTACATAATTTACCTTAACTCGTTTATAAGGGTTATGTATGTGCTTTTTTTAACTCTTTAGTGAGGGTTGTTATTACTTGCATGTTTTATATGCAATGCATACCATGTATGAGTTCTCATTGGCAGGTGTACTAGGAGGGATTCCATGATGGGGCACGAGTGATATGGACCGCGCCGGTACCCTGGTGACTAGACGAGATATTCCTTGGTTATATTTTACCCCTGGGTCATATGTTTAGGTATCCTCGATCGATATGGTCTTCAGGGATATTTCTTTAATAAGTCTTGGGTATCGTAGGCTTTAAGACTGATAGGTAGAAATGGTGATTTATCTTTTACCGTGTTGAGTTTTTAGGTTTGGGATGACCTAAGACTATACTAGTATGTATGAGAGATACCCGAAGGCAATAAGATTAGGCATTCATTATGTGAGGTCATGCGAGATGCTCATTTTTTTACATGCCTGGGACTGTAACTTTGTATGGATGTTAGACGTGAGTATAGTCTTTCTCTTAACCCTGGCGGTACTAGAGAAAGTTGTACCAATTTACATGCTATATTAGATGTATATTACCTATAGTAGGGATGTTTACCTATATACTTGTGATGCAGACTTGTGTATTGCATATACTAGAGATGTGCATATTGTATTCTTGGCATGAGATAGTCAAATGTGTATATATTTGAGATTTGAGCCTAATACTAGTATCATGGTTACTTTGTGAGATGTACCTTAAGGTTTAACACCTTAGTATATCATGTGACATCTATGGAAAGATATTAACCTTTTATAGTTAATGGTAAAGATTAAAGAATGATCTTGCAAGACTTTAATCACATAGGTTACATATGTGTTTGATATTTAGGACCACATGATATTTTAAGTTGTTGGAATGGGTAACTAATAACTTAAAATATGTTAAAACATGAGAGCAAGATGTTTAGTTATGATGTGGACCAGATTCAATTATAACCCTATTATATATATACTTGTAGTTTATGCTTTCTTTTAAGAACTGTTTTTACAAGTTCCTATTGTTGTAGTTCTTGTAGATGCGAATTTGAGTGAGTAGCATCTCTAGTGACGTCCCATTTCTTATTTCTAGGATTGTAGGAGTCGAGCACGTGTAGCTCATTTTATTATTGTAATATATTTTTGTTAGTTTGCAATTGTATACTTAAATTTAGAGTTGAACTTTTGTATGGGCATATTTTATATTCGAGTTGGCTATATCGTACTAGAAAGGATTTCTATCAGAGTTGGTATTGTATTGATTTAGTATTTCTTTATCTTGTCATTGTTCATTTGGTTTTGATTATTTCTTATGCTAAGAATCTTGCCAAAAGTTTTTTATTCTCGTGATTTTTATATCAGACTTGGGGTATCACAGAAACACACTTCCATTGGGTTATATTAGTCGTGGCAGTGCATTTTGACTTAAAGCTTGTACAACTCGACGTCAATATAAAGTTCTTATACGAGGATATAAAGGAGTATACAATGTGTCTCCATCGGATGGATTCAAAGTTATTAGCAAGAAATATCATGTGCACAAATGTGAAAATCTTCGCATGGGTTGAAGAAATCTTATCGGCAATGGTATACGCAATTTGACACGTTTATGGTGAGTAAAAAATTCACATGAATTTATTTTGATTAATGTGTATATCTTCTTATGTGGGCGTTAAAGACTTAACTTTATTTAGAAGTATGTGATGCAATTGATTGACTTGTAAATCCCTTGGACATGAGTCTGGTGGATCATAGCTTTAATGTTGAGATTTTTTTAGAATCTTGAGGACGGAGTTCTTATAATGTTGAATGCAAGTTGAGAAGTTTTCTTTTGTTATATTGATTTATTTGAAATTAATCACCCACGGCATTCTTATGAAGAAATAAATTAAACTCTGCTAAAATTTTTTGAAAGTTAAAAAGTTTGTTATGGTTAGTGATGATGATATATTCTTGATGTTGTACATCGGTGCATTTTCGGGCCTCAAGTGAGGGGCTTACGATTTTAAATTTATTCTCCCTTTTAGTACCCTTGGACCTTAAGGAAGGACTATGACCTCCCTAATATGTAATTACGGGTCGGGCCTCCACGAGTGATAATCCTCCTCTATATATACATGCATGTATATATAATGTTAAAAGATAGAGATATAGATTTATATCCTTAACCTTAAAATACTATTTATCTATATAATTAATCACATATTGTTAGAATAAAAAGTAATGAGTGCATGTGAGAAAAAATCATGACTTATTTTTATTTTATTTTTATTAACACATTTCAAATATAATTTTTAGCCTTTGATAGTGATATAAACTCATGAATTGTAAAATTAACTAGAACTTGTGTGTCATCACAAAAAGAAAGATGATGCTGAACTAGTTATGTTACATCATCACATGTGGTATCAAGAATATGTGGCTGTGTCACCTCAAGAATCCCATGTCACATTTTTTTGTCACTGTTCTTGACTTAACCCTTTTTAAGGGAGGAAATATTGATTAAACCAAGTTAGTATTTTATAAGACTAGAATGCAACCCGCGCGATGCACGGGTGTTTTACATATTATTTTTGTAATAATATATTTTATGTATTGATTATTAGAGTTCCGTATGATGAAATAGTAGAATTAGTAAATATGCAGTGTAGAGAAAGATAGTGGTTCTGTTGCTATAACCAATACTTCATAAAATATGATGAGGTTATGGATGAACAATAATCCATGATATATGGTCAGGTTATTTGTTGAGTAAGTAATGTCAATATTACAAAGATACTAATAATTATGGAAGTTCACTAAAAAAATGTTCGTGAAGAAAGAATGAATCCAAACGATCCAGGTAAAGTCCTTAATACAAAATTTGAGGATTTATTCAATAAAAAAAAAAACTAGCAAGAAACTAAAAATCAATCAACACACTTTAGAGAGTATTATTTTCAATACAAACATAGCCCAACTTATCCAAACTATTCTATAGAGATTCTTACATTGATCAAGTTATGCATTTTATTTTATATTATACACCATAAAAAAGTGTTATTATTGATAAATAAATAATTTTGTAAATAATTCCAATTCACAAATAGCAAATGGAGTATGATACACAAAACCCCCAAAAAAGTCTAAATATAGTGTTCTGTAGCACACCAAATATATTATGCTTTATATGATTGCCATTAATTACACTTTGACCAGTTGAAAGTGGAGACAATCAGGGGAAAAAAGTTCAAAACATCCCCAAACACCTAACACAACTTAAACCAGTATCCAAAACCCCAGTTAATCGAACGTAGTCTTTAGCTTTAAATTAGCAAACCCTCATCAATTCCCCACAAAATCTTCAAATTGCCTCTAGAATTCCAAAAATAAAAACAATGCCATTGATATATGGCACATCGAAAAAGTACAACCTCCTCTAACTCAGAGGTGTTATCACTAAATCCTGTACTCTACCCAGTTTTGCTAATATTAGTAGTCGTCTTCATTCATCTCAACTTTCTTAGAAAGTTAGGTACTTAAATTGTGATATGATTATTGAAGCACTCCCAACAGATTTTGGAAGCACCGACCAGCCTACCATGACGGAGATGATAAACATATTGAAGCACTTATGTCTGAATCTGATCTAATACTTCAGCTTTATTGTAACACCCGCATAAAATACGAGGCGCTTTTATGATTAAAACTAAACTAAATCCTCAACAATTAGTATATAGCATTTATATTCCACAAAATAAATATAATGAATCCAAAATTTAAACCTCCAAAATAATTACAATTTAATTCCTCTAAAAATAATTCTAAGCTCTCAAAATAATTACAGTGCCAATCTAAACAAAAAATAAAATCCTCCAAATATCGAGCTCTAAAATCCTCCAAAATTCATAGCGTCCAAATCCACACCAACCTGCCACTAAAAGAAAAATACGGGGAAGTACACAATATGACAAGAATAGATACTCAAAACAATAACAGTGAATAAAATGCAATAATACGAAAGTGAATTAAAGTCCAATGCGACATCCGAGTATTATACCAATTTATTTTTCAATAACACATAAAAAGGTCACCAGGCCTCACCTCACATCACCTAAACTTCGTAAAACCTCATCCTGGCTGTTGGACTTTTAGACTATTAACGGGTGACAATTCTGCGTGCCATATAAAAATTTCATGACAACATGCCCATCAACAAATAAAATATATCAATCGAAGCAATATTTTAGATTCCAATAAACGCCATGATATCAACAATATGAGTACAAATAAATGAGGAACAAACGACTACTCTCGAGAGATTTAAGGAGCATATTGCGTAAATCTCGTCCTTAAAAATCAGCACAATAGCCAAACCTTAGAAAATACGAAATAAGCCTTCAAATCACGGGTTAAAACTTGATAACTTTGGGGCTAGGGTTTGTAGGAGGAAGAAGATGAAAATTATAAGGGTCTACTGCTCTTAGAGGTTATGAAAATATGTGTGACAACCCGCTTAGAATAATAACGGGTGGCCAGCCTTATACTACATTAAACCAGGTATCTCAGATGACTCAGTCTCAACATCAACTGACAATACTAAATAATATAAGGCTAACTACCCGAGACTATTAAAAGCGGATGCCAAAATTTAAAATATGCAACGAAAAAACCAACCAACGATGTAACAATACAAGCAAAGGTAACATGAACATAAGTACCATGATGAAAGAAAGTGCTAGAATAAAATGAAATGATACATACAAGGAAATAAACCCGAATAAGCTGTCGGGTCACAGACAGTATAACAACCATAAGGAAGAAATATAAACAAATATAAATAACTCTAAAGTATACTCCCGATGTAAAAAATTAATCCTATCTAGATTCGCAAAGAAATAAGAGGCGGATACAATCTAAGTCCCACAACAGTCTGCACCTGTTATGGCTCCCAATACTCTGGATAGAAGGGCATCCGACATCGATGCGGTAGGACACCTATATATATATATATATATATATATATATATATATATATATATATATATATATGGCAGGAGAGAGAAATATAAACGGGTCAGAGCCCGAGGTGTAAAAATGTTAGCAAGTTTGTTAACCGCGCATAATAAATATCAATGCATTATTTCATAATTAAAGTGGACTCGCACTCTCATGAAACCCCAACTCACCTCTCATCTAACAGTGCGCACCTATTCGCATCTTGGAATCTTAATTAATTTACCACTCCTATAACGACAACCTACCTTACCATAGGCACGGCCTATACCCCCAAGACCTGCTGTGGCCATCCCCGATCCTCGCCGTGCGGGCAGGCGGGCGCGCGAAGGGAAAGGATCCTCGGGTCCCACACATCCCTCTCGAGAGTGCTTCGACTGGCGTCATTTGAGATGAGGTGTAAAAATGTAGAGAGATTCAGAGTCGCCAGTCTATTTTACTCAAAACAGACAAAAGAAAAAGGAGAAGCCATCCCGAAGGATGGAATCCAAAGACATACTAGTGCATGCGAAACCAAAATGACTTGAGAAGGGTTCGGAGGCTAAGTTACGAAATGGGAAGGTGTTAGGCCCCCATTCCGCCCTTTCGATCTCTCATGGATATTTGCTATTTTCCTTTATTTTTCCCCGTGATATGTGTGCATGTGTATATATATAGTGGAGATAGGAATCCTCGACTTGTATCATGGAAGAGATAAAGTGAGTCATCCTTAGAAAGGTATAAAAATAATATTAGAAAGATAAGATTTACGGGATTACCTCTACGTTGATCATTATAATGGAACGATAATGCATATGGAGTAATACGTCACTAAGAACAAGTGTATATAATATAAGAAAATTGAATTTAGAGAAGATAGAAAATGAGAGAGAAAGTGAAAAAGAAAAGGACTCGAGTCTCGGGTTTTACCCCGAGACGCCTACGTAGCCTATAAAGGCATCAAAGTCTACGTAGTTCGCATACAAAATGAGGGGTGGGGTTTATCCCATAAATCCAAATGGGGGATCTCTTATTTGTGTGTGTGTGTGTGTAGAAAAAGTGTTTTAGTTGTGAGAAAAGTGTGAGAAAAGTATGAGAATCCCCATTTGAAATTTATGAGCAAACCCTCTTTTTCTTATTTTTTGGGTTTTATTTATATGAAAATAGGGGATGTGCAATAATACTAAATAAAAAGTATATTAGGATGTGTGAGATGAGATAATAAAAGTGTTAAGTAATAAAACAAGTTATTGCGAATTTAAGAGAATTTGGAGAGAAAGTTGAGAAAATTGGACCTTCTTGAAGATCTTGAGCTTGATCTTGAATGTTGGAGGGCAACCCTTGCACTTGGATGATGATGGAGAGTGGCTAATTCACCAAGTTTGATGAAAAAGATGATTAAAAATGGAAGTTAGAAAGGGATTTGGATGTTGAAATCGTGTTGCCTTCGAAAGAGGTTTTTGGGATTCGCTGAGAGCGATTTGTATCAGATCTGGGCTCCTCTTGCAAATGAGGTGAAGGCCTCCTTTTATAGGCCCAGGTCATTTTCGATCGACATAGACCTGGTCCTGCCTATCGGCACCTGCCGATAGGCAGGGTCTGGAACCTGTCGTTTGGCAGTGTGTTTCAGGACTTTTCGGAAAATTGGTTACCGAGGGCAAACCGTTGGTCAGAATAGTGTACGGGGTGGACCGTTAGAAGGGTAATTTAGAGACCTTTGAAAGTAATTTGGACCGCTCCCAGGTTTGGGAGTTAACTTTGGGTCAAATATGGCTCGGAAGCGTTTGTCGGTCCATTAGATGGGGAATCGTTCGGACGCAAACGGATCGTTCGTCCGCATGGTAAGTCCAAATCATGCATGAGATTGACCGTTGGAAAGTTTAGGAGATGTACTTCAACATTCCAAAGAGTTTGACCCGGTTTAGGGAGTTGACTTTGGTCAACCGGGCCCTGAAAGCATTCAGTGACCTCTTGGAGTCAAACGGATCGTTCGTCCGCATGGTAAGTCGAAATCGCGTAGGGAGCGGTCGGTTGGAAATGGGTTTCATTGAACTTTGAAGATTCATTCAGCCTCGGTTGATCTAAAGAGTTGACTTAAGTCAAACAGAGCCCGAGAGCGATCGGTGGCCTCTAGATCAAGTTTCAGACGCAAACGGATCATTTGTCCGCATGGTAAGTCAGAATTAAGCACGGGACAAACCATTGGAAAGGTATTTTAGTGCCCTTTGAGGATTCATTCAGCCTTGATAGAGCTGAAAAGTTTGACTTTTTGGTCAAACGGAGCTTGGGAGTGCTCGATGGCTTCTAGGTCAGTACTCGGGACATGACCTAGGTTTGTAGTGATGAAAGGAGGTGCTAGGGACCTTAGGAGATTTAGGGGGTAACAGAATGGGGTGTCTACAGAGTCCTCGGTGGATTTGACCGTCGAATAGACACCACATGATGCTTTTGATGGAGTATGAGCGATTCAGAGGGTCGAGGCCGATTTCGAGGACTAGGGAGTGTGTAGGGGATGATGAATTTTGTCAAATCCAAATATGTGGGCTTAAGTGATGAGGGTGACCGATTCTGCGGGTCAAAACCAATTCTGCGGGCTTAGGTTAAAGATTTAATAACCGAGGTCAATTATGACCTAAGAGTGGTGACGGCCGAGGATCGAGGTCATTTATGACCTAACTCGGGTGACGTTTCAAGATCGAGGTCAATTCTAACCTAAGAGTGGTGACGATCGAGGACCGAGGTCATTTTTGACCTAACTCAGGCGACGATCCAAGACCGAGGTCAATTCTGACCTAAAGAGTGGTGACGACCGAGGACCAAGGTTAGTTCTGACCTAACTTAGGTGACGATCCAAGATCGAGGTCAATTCTAACCTAAATAGTGGTGACGATCGAGGATCGAGGTTAATTCTGACCTAACTCATGTGACGATCCAAGGCCGAAGTCAATTCTGACCTAAGAGTGGTGACGACCGAGGACCGAGGTCAATTCTGACCTAACTCAGGTGACGATCTAAGACCGAGGTCAATTCTGACCTAAGAGTGGTGACGACCGAGGACCGAGGTCATTTTTGACCTAATTCAGGTGATAATCCAAGATCGAGGTCAATTCTGACCTAAGAGTGGTGACGATCAAGGACCGAGGTCAATTCTGACCTAACTCAGGTGACGATCCAAGACCGAGGTCAATTCTCACCTAAGAGTGGTGAAGATTGGATTTTAATTCTGCTGGAGAAAGTGCTTTGTGATTTTGATCTGAGCTGGGGAGTTGATAGCTGGGGAAGCTTTTGTTTCCTTAGGAGGCCTCGCAGGGGGAACAATCAATTTTGGTGTTGTAAAAACTCCCCTGGGGAAGTGATTAGGCGATCCTTAGAGATCCTCCGGGGCTTTGTCGGGAGGAGATTCACTTGGTTTTTGAGGATTTTTCTGGGAAAGAGGGGTTTTGATTGAGGGAATGCAAGATTTTCCTGGTGAAAATGTTCTAAATCCTTCCTGGGATTTTTAGGAATTTTTCGAGGATTTTTCGGGGCTTTCTAGTATTTTCTAGGAATTTCTGTACGAAATTTAAGGGGGGGTGCTGGTCGGCATGGTATGAGGGGTGCCATTCGACAGTGGCACATACTTTTTGGCTACCTCGGGAAGGTAAGGAGTCAGTGCCGATCGGTATAGTGGGGGAAAGTGCCGATCGGCATGGCGCTTGGCATCCTATATAAAGGGGGCGAATCCCTTCATTTTTTTCACAGCTTCTTTGCTTTCTCTCTCTCTGCGATTCCTCTGCAAATCGTTCTAGCATTCCGATCTTCAAGAAATGGCCGCCTTTGTGAGCACTACAGTCCACAGGGAGTGGTTAACCGTTGATTACTAGGCAAATGTGGAGTGGAAGGCCAGGGCGCCTCTTGCTTTAGGGAGTGAGAACTCCTTTGATACATTTAAGCCTATTATGGATGAGCGGACCTTGCTGCGGGAGAGATCGCGTCATCGCTCTTCGAAAGTGAATCCTGGTAGTTATGTAAGTAACCCAACCTTTGGCATTCCTTTCTTTTTGGTGATTTTTCTTTCTTTCTTGACTTCTGACGAGATTTTTCCTTTTTGCCAGTCTGATATTTCTTTGAAGAACATGCGCGCCCATGGGACGATGGGGCTCAGGGATGTTTGGGAGCATCTCCCACCTGTGGTGCATTGGGTGGTATCATCAGCGGGTTTTAGGTGGTTGGCATCTGTACTGGATGAGACGCCTTGTTCGACAACGGTCCTGTGCGCTTTGGGGGAGAGGTAGTGGGATACTACCCACACCTTCCATTTCGACTTCGGGGAGATGACTGTGACTCCCATAGATGTGCAACAGCTATTGGGGCTGGATTGTGATGGAGAGCAAATTGAGGTGGATTGCTCTTTACGGGTGAGACCGGAGGCAGTGCGTGCGGCACTTGGTGATGTAGCAAGGATAGTTTCTGGGGATTCTATCCGGTTGTCCCTGTTGAAGGATGTTCTGTTGGGTAGGGTGATTGATGTGGAGGATGGGCTGCAAGTGAGGCAGATGGCTCGGTTATTTATTTTGCTGGTGTTGGGAGGTTTCATGGTGGCATTGAGCGACGACGTCGTCCATTTGTGGTTCTTGTCGTACCTGAGGATGTTTTCAAACATCCCTTTCTATGATTGGGGGAGTCTAACTTTGGCGACCCTTTACCCTTCTCTGGATGCATTTAGCTGGTGCTACAGACAGACCTTTATTGGAGCCACGTACCTTCTTGAGGTATTCTTCAGTTTGCGCATTTCTTTTCATGCATTCGCATTTTCCTTCCATGTATTCACATTTTCCTTATGTGTTTCTTTTTGTTTGTGAATTCTTATCTTTGACAGACGTGGTTTTATGAGGTGATTGGGTGCAATACCCCGCTGATGGCTCTGAAGGACGACACTGTTGGGGACTTTTGCCGATTGTATCGATGGCATAAGGCCAATCAGCAGTCGAAGGTATCTCTCTCTCTCTGGAGGCGGTGTGTTAGGTCTTGAATGACCTGACCAGTGGCATGGTAAGACTCTTTCCATTTTCAGTCTTGTATTTTGTACCTTCTGATCTTGTATTGAATTGTGCCTTCTTGGAGATTTTTAGGTGACCTTTTATCCCTGGGGGACAACCATTCAGGATGTGGGGACGACCGGGGTTAACGCGCAGATGAGGCATTTGCTGGCGCATGAGTTCGACCATTCTTGGTATCTCGGGGAGAGGGTGGTTCGCCAGATTGCTGGGGAGGAAGTGGTGGTGCCACCTGCACAGCTTCCTACGTCTATGAGGTGGGAGCGATTGCTGTCGGAGGATGCGAGGATCGCAGCGATGATCGGTGAGTCCTACTTATTGTACACCGATACGGTTGCACCGTATGACTATATGGACTTTATGATGAGCTGGTTGATGGTGCCCATCATATATGATGCCCTGCCTTTCCCTTCTGCGGGTTCGAGTCGGGCGGTGGGATCTTCCCACAGTGGCGGTGGTCCGACGGCATCTACAGCGGCTGTGACTTCAGAGGTTCCTTTTGTGCGATTGCACACACCTTCGTACAACATTTGGCGGGCTGATGGAGGGATGGTTCCTATGCTGCATCGTCCTCATACGATGGATTCGGAGGAGTTGGGTTTGATAGAGGAGGTCCTCCGACATGCGGTATACCTTTCTGTTCTTCTCTTTCTTTCTTTTCTATTTTGGTCATCTCTGCTTTGATACTGATTTTGTTTTTCCTTGCAGCAAGTTCGAGTGTCGACCACTTGGCTAAGAGACATCAGAGACTGGATATCCTCGGCGACTGTCCATATTCGGGATGCGGTTCCCATTCCTTCTTTCTTGGTTCAATCTACTTCATCCGGAGAGGACTCTGGCTCGGGTAGTGGCGGTGCGTCGTCTCGCCATAGGGGAAAGAGAGCACGCCGCAGGGGTGGAAGCTCTTAGAGGGAGAGAGAGAGAGAGAGAGAGAGAGAGAGAGAGAGAGAGAGAGAGAGAGAGAGAGAGATAATGTGGGTTCGGGCGGAGTCCCGCTATTTTTTGCTTTTTCTTTTTATTTCCTGCAAAGATGATGTAACACAGAAAACAGATAGATGCAATGCAATGGATTTTTTTATTATCTTTTATTAATGATGAATGAATGCATGCACATGTGATTTTTACTTTGCTGCTGAGACCGTACAAAGGAGTATTCTTGAAGTAAAGTTTTTAATTAAAAGGGGAAACTATATAAGGAGGAAAAAGGGATTTTGAAATTCTGTCGAGAATATCAATTTGTTTTTATTGAGTTTTCTGATTTGATAAAAGAGGAAAAAAGGGAAATTTTTAAAAATGGGGGGTTGTCGATCGGCAAGCACCCTGTCCTGCCTATCGGCAGTTTATTCATGTCCCATCACTTCAAAGCTTTGATTGGTATCCTCTTCAGCCTTTTGTATTTTGTGGGGTAGGATTCCCTTTAATTTTTGCAGGGCTTATGTCTCTTGTGAGAGTTCTCAAGCATAACAAGGGGGAAAGGGTAGAGTGCTTTCATCACACCTTTGCATTCTTACTTACTTGCCCATTATCTCTTAGCCTTACAAGATGGCTCTCCCTGGTAGCATTGAGTTTGCTAACTACCTCGAAGCCTTGGATGCAATGTGCGCTTATAATGTCGAATATGATGCTTTCAACATGCGTCGAGTCTCCTTATGGCGCAATTGGCCTATTGAGTGGAACATGCTGATGGCGGAGGTATAATTCTGGTACCCCAAAGACCATGTATTTCGCTTTGGGTTGGATGAAGTTTGTCCTACCTACGAGGAATTTTCTACCATGCTGGGTATAAATCCCAGTGTTGCCGCGGCTTTGCCCGAATTTTCCGTCCTCCCAGGGATTTGTTAGCCGGGCTTCTTCATATTTTGCCTTCGGTGGACAAATCATTGGTTGCTGGAGGAATGATCTCCCTCTCGGTGGTATTACAGTCCATGAATTTGCAGGAAGTAGGTGGTGCTGGCTATGCTGGAGACGTTGTTTTGGGCCCGATTTCGAAATTACTGCTGGTGACTGGGGAACTGCTGGTGGACCCGCAACTTATAGACATTACTTCATGGATGTCATACCGTCACAATCATGCAGCGGTGATACTGGAGGAGACCCTGAATGGCTTGGATGCCTGGAGAGAAGGTCGTTCTGACTTTATGAGGGGTAGCTCCGTGATGCTGTTCATGTGGTTGTCTGAAAGACTCGACTTGGCAGTCCCTCCAGAGTATCCTTTGTCGGCTTTACCCAACTTCTTTTCGTGTTATTTCATTTGTGTCGGCCTGGATAATGCAAGCCGGGAGAATTGGTTTGTGGAGCATGGGGGTCAGAATTTGTGTTGGTCAGTGCCTTGGTGGCGGTAGTTGCAGCCTGTTCTGAAGCTCGGAGAGTACTCATATGTGCGGCTGGTTGGCCTCAGACAGACCTCTTTTTATTTCCCTTGGCGGCTTCTGCACCAATTTGGCTGGGCCCAGGTCGTGTCACCTCGGACCTCAAATTTCTTTCTGGTAGAAGATTTGACCGAGCTCCTGCGCCTGCTGCTTAGATCTCTGTGGGAGAATCGACATCCGTCGACCCGTCCGTCTCAGTCTGTCGGGAGAGTTTGGCATATCTCTGGGGATTATATGAAGTGGTTATGGAGGAGAGTAGTCAGCAAGATGTTGGCAGTGGAGACTGGACAAAGGTGGTTTATTTTATTTAACAACATAGAAGGGGGTGTTGTGGTTTTTTCGAAAATGGTTCAGGCTCATCGGTCCATGGAGTGTTTACGGCACTCCATTCAGGCAGGGGAAATTTTGGGGCCCCAAGAGGTAGATAATGAGGGTGCAGGCTCCTCTGGTAGCTGTGGGTAGGGCTCTTGGAGAGTTTATTTTTTTAATAGGGAATAGATGTGAGGGGTTTGATTTAGCTTTTTCTGGCAATAGGGGGAAGGGAGTTATCCGTTCCTTTTCTTATGTAATTCGTGCTTTAATTTCTTATTAATGAAATAAGCAAGTTTCTAATCATCTAGTTGTGCCTTTCGATGAATTAAGTAATTTTGAATTATCTATATCGATCGCTAAGGCATACATAATCCTTTTGTTCAAGTATATGTTAGAATGAACTGCCGTTCTCAGAGATAAGAAAATAATAGTATTTTGTGAAAAAGAAAGGGCCGTGCTCCTGTAATATGTATGAGCTGCCTACGTACCTCTGGGATTTTTGAAAGATTTTTATTTTTCTAGAAAAATATTTTTTTTTGCAGAGGATCAGGACGACGTAGTTCTGGGTAGAGGGAAATGAAGAGAGTTTTTTTTAAGAATAGAAGGGAGATGAGAAGAGTCGTAGCGCGCCGAGATTTTGGACTAGGGGTAGAATTTCTTGAGACGGTCCAGCTTGACTGGATGAGCCATCTCTTCCCCATCTAGGTCAGTGAGCATGGCGGCACCGCCGGATAAGATTTTCTTCACAATGTAGGGGCCGCTCCAATTGGGCCTGAATTTCCCTCTGGGGTCCCAGATGGGTTCCACTATCTCCTTGAGGGCTAAATCCCCTTCCCGGACACCGCGGCCCTTGACTCTCTAATTGAATGATCGTGCTATTCGGCGATGGTACCCCTGTATGTGGTAAAGAGTTTTCAATCTCCTTTCATCTAGGAGGGTCAACTCGTCGAGATGACTTTGGCTCCAGTCTTCTTCATTAACTTTGCTTTCCAGCATGACGTGTAGTGAGGGTACTTCCAGCTCCACAGATAGGACCGCTTCCATGCTGTAGACCAGAGAGTAAGGGGTAGCCCCAATAAAGGTTCGAATTGAGGTTCGATAGCCCCAGAGGGCGTACGTGATCCGATTTGCCCAATCCCTACAGCTTTCGGTCATCTTGCTGATGATGGCTTTGAGGTTCTTAAAGGCGGCTTCAACTTCACCATTGGTCTGAGGTCGGTAGGGAGAAGATTTATATCTCTGAATCCCGTACTCGTTGACTACTTCTGTGACTTCTGCTTTGAAGTGCAACCCATTATCTGACACTAACTCGTGCTGAACCCCATATCGGCACATGATATTTTTCTTAAGGAATTTGGACACTTTCTTGGCATTCAATACTGCGTATGACTCAGCTTCGACCCATTTGGTGAAGTAATCAATGGCAACTATGATGAATCCATGTTCGTTTAAACCCTTTGGTGTAACCTTCCCTATGATGTCGACACCCCAGGTGGAGAACGGCCAGGGAGAGGTCATGTTGTATAATTCTCGCGGAGGCAGGTGTTGAAGATTGGAGAACTGTTGGCATTTGAGGCATCTCCGGACATAGGCGGTGCAATCTTGGGACATGGTGGTCCAGTATTAGCCCTGTCGGATGATCTTCTTAGAAAGCTTGTGACCGTTCATATGGGCCCCGTATTCCCCGCTGTGGATCTTTGTATTATCTTTTCAATCTCAGCCCCTGCGATACAGTGTAGATGAGTTCCATCGAGGTTCCTCTTGAGTAGAGCTTTATGACAGATAATGTACTGGGCGACCAGTCTTTGGAGGGTCGATCGGTCTTTCTTGTTGGAACCCTCACGATACCTACCATGTTTGAGGAGGCATTAGATATCATAATACCAGCAGTCGGCTAGTTCAGGTTCTTCGGTAGAGATGAGCTAAATATGATAACAGTGGGTTGGTTTGTCTTATTTTTGAACTAGGAAGGGGGTTATTGTTATTTCTTCGGGTATGTCGACCATGGAGGCTAGAGTAGCGAGAGGATCAGCCAGGTTATTCTTTTATTGAGGTAGGTAATGGAAGGTGATGTCTCAGAATTGGGAGGCTAACTCTTCTAAGTGGTCATAGAAGGGTTGGAGATTTTCGTCCTTGACTTTCCACTTTCTGAGCACTTGATCGATGATGAGGGAAGAATATCCGTAGACATCAAGGTATTGAATACCTTTCTTGAGAGCAACTTTGAGGCCTACTGTGCATGCCTCGTATTTCGTCATGTTGTTGGTGCAAGGTAAATCCAATTTGATGGCGATAGGAGTGTGGGAGTCATCTGGGGCGATCAGAAGTATCCAAATGTCATATCCCTTTTTGTTGGCAGCACTGTTGAAAAACATTTGCCATCGAAGGTTGTCTTGATCGGTGCATAGGATATTTTCATCTGGGAATTCAGATATCCAGGCATCTACTTCTTCTACGGGGAAATCAACGAGGTAGTAAGAGATGGCTCATCTTTTAATGGCTTTCTGCGTGATATACACGATATCAAAATCGGTTAGGAGCATCAACCATCAGGCCATTCGACTGGATAAGGCAGGTTTCTCAAGCAGGTATTTAATGGGATCCATTCGGGATACAAGTTTGATGGGGAAGGTGAGCATATAGTGTCACAACTTTTGGGTGACCCAGATAAGTACGGCACATGTCTTTTCCAAAGCAGTGTAATTGACCTCGTACCCGACCAATTTATGACTGGCATAATAGATGGCTATTTCTTTTCGGGAGTCTTCAAGGTATTGGGATAGCAAAGCCCCAGCTGCAGTGTCAGTTATAGTTAGGTATATGAGCAAAGGGAGACCAGGTTGTGGTGGCATGAGCACGGGAGGTTGGGTCAGATATTGTTTGATTCGGTCAAAAGCTTCTTGGCAGGACTCATTCCAAACCTTGGTTGAATCCTTTCGGAGGAGCTTGAAGATCGGTTCACAGATGGAGGTTAGTTGGCTGATGAATCGGCTGATATATTGTAATTTCCTAAGAAAACCTCGGACTTCTTTCTCTGTTCGGGGCGGTGGCATCTCAAGTATGTCCTTCAGCTTTGCCGGATCTGCTTCTATCCCCTTCTCACTGACCATGAATACCAAGAGTTTTCCCTTTGTAATGCCGAAGACACATTTCTGTGGATTGAGTCTCATCTGATACCGTCGCAATCGTTCGAAGAACTTCCGGATAGAGAGAACATAACCTTCTCTAGTTTTGGACTTGATAATCATATTATCCACATAAACCTTGACTTCTTTATGAATCAGACCATGCAGGATGGTTGTGGCAGCCCTTTGGTAGGTAGCCCCAGCATTCTTGAGACCAAATGGCATAACGGTGTGGCAAAAAGTTCCCCATGGGGTGATGAATGCAGTTTTTTCTTAGTGGTCTGGGTGCATCTTGATTTGGTTATATCCGGTAAACCCCTCGACGAATGACTTGAGAGCATGACTGGCTGTGTTGTCCACGATCATGTCGATATTGGGTAGCGGATAATCATCCTCTAGAGAAGATTTGTTTAAATCTCGGTAGTCTACACACATTCGAACCTTCCCTCCTGATTTCGGCATAGGTTCTATGTTGGCTAGACATGTGGGATATTCGATCACACGAATGAAAACCACATTCAACTATTTGACCACCTCTTCTTTGACCTTGAGCGACCATTCGGTGCAGAGCTTTCTCAATTTTTGTTTACTCGGCTTGTAATCTGGGAGAGTGGGGATCTCGTGCTGAGCTATTTCAGGATCAATGTCGAGCATATCATCATAGGACCATACGAAGACATCCACGATTTCCTTTAACAATTCTTCGAGTTGTGCGCACTCATGCTCATCAAGGGTGGCCCCTATCCTAATCTCGCGCAGTTGGCTACTAGAACCGAGATTAATAATAACAATATCTTCTTTATTAACTTGAATGTTGTTATGTTGATTATTATTAACCTTATTTAGATCAGTTAAGAATTGTTCATTTGTAAAATCATCATCGTCAAAAGTTCTATTAGAATCTAAACAATTAATGTAAGGCACAACAAGATACTCAAAATCTTCATTTATTTCATTGATAGGAAAAACAACATTGAGAACCTTATCAAAAGAGGTCTCGATTACATTTGAACAGGGATAGACAACAGAAGAAGAAATGGGGTAAACATTGGGATTATGGGAAATTTTAGAAGGTAGAACTGGCGCAGCATGCTAGTTGAGGAGGGGTGTATCAACAGCTTTAATAAGATGGGATGGATCCATTGATGTAGTTCCTGAATGGATCATGCAGAGTGCTAGCCCCATTGTCTGCAATTTGAAGGAATCTTCGGAATCACTTTCCTCAGTCTCTTCGGTATTTTTGATGAGTAGTTGTACTCGGTGTTGAAAACTTTCAGCCCATGGGTAGCTATCTTAGAAAAAGATCTCCATTCCAGGCTTTATCTTCTTGTCTGTGTGGTCATACCATGGTTCTGGAAAACTATAAAAGGGGAAGTCTTCGCCTTCTTTGATGAATCGTCCATTCAAGGAGTCTCCTGAGATAGTTGGGATGCAGTTTAATCTTCTCTTTGGTCTAGACTGGTGGATCATTCTGAGCTCTTGTTCTAATGGTTGATACCCAAAGACACAAGGAGGGAAAGCTTTCTTTAGTTCAATGGCCTCAAGTATCCCTTGCTACCTTTGCCCTAGCCCTAGTCCGAGCATGAAGTGCATGTTTATGAACATTTGAATCACATTGACATTTCCATGAAGGTCATATTCTGGACAAACCCTTTCTTTGAAACCGTCCCCTGTTGGGAGTAGGAGTGGTTTAACTCAGAATCCTAATAGGAGCATATCATTTGACCCGTGTTGTATCTCAAGAATTAGACTGCTGGTGCTTACACCCTCAATATTTTCATCGTCGCCCAAAATGGTGATGACTCGCCCGTTGGTGAAGAACTTTAATTTTTGATAGAGTGAGGAAGACACACCCTTGATACTGGGGAGCCAGGGTCGTCCGAGCAACAGGTTGAAACAATATGGGATGTTTATGACTTGGAATTAAACGACAGGGTTAATCGGGCCAACCCCTATTATAAGTTTTATGGACCCATCACCTCCCGGCGAGTATTATCGTAGGCACGTACAACAACGGAGGTTGGAGCAAGGTCGCTTTCTTTCAGGCCCAAACACTTGAAGGTTCTCAGTGGGCAGACATTCAAGGAGGATCCGTTATCGACAAGAGAGAGTGGCTCGGCCTTCCTCATAACTTCGACGGAGATGTTGAGTGCATGATTGTGATTCGGCCCAATTATAGGGATTTCTTCTTCAGAAAATGATAGCATACGGGTAGAGGTCAAGGATATGACCAGATTTATCGCCTCTTCTGGTGTGGTAGAAGGAGGAACTGTGGGTTCAGTGAGCAGCTTGATTAAAGCATTTATGTGCAGCTGGGAAGACATGAAAAGCCCCTATAGAGTGATGTTAGCTTGCGTTTTCTTCAGTTGATCAAGGATCTTGCTTTCCTCGATGGCCATCTCTGGCATACGAAGGTTTTTAACGCCCTTCCCCTTATCATTTGTTGGTAGTGAGCTTGGAACTTGGTAATGTCTCCCTGATCTGGTCATGTGATTTACTGAAGAAGCGAAGAACATGAATCCCGTTTCCTCATCAATCTCAGGTTGTTCTGCCACCTTATTTATTTCTCCGAGTTCTTCAAATGATATCATCCCACACATGTTGGCCACTGGGCCAGTTCTTCTTGAAGCTTATTCTTCACTCGAATCTTCGAATTCTCCCCCCCCCCCCCCCATCCGGTGGTAACAATTCTGTCTTTCCATGTAAAGTCAATGCATTCCATAACTTCAATGGCTTCTTCATACAGGTCTTCCCATTCTGTGGGGATATGTATGGTTTAAGGTACCAAGCGCCCTTGTAGCTTCAAAATGTTAAGTAACCTCGTGATACTACAAATGCTATTGGTTTGCCCAAATAATTCTGCCATAATCTGGACAATATCATCTAGGCTGACTTCATCGGTTGGTACCACCCACTTGTCTGAATCTCGGGCCCATTTTCGTGCTTCCAAGAACAGTGTACAGAACCTTTGGCAATCGATAACCATCTGTGAGGGAAATTTCAGCCCGAACTTTAGGAGTTGGTTTAACACCTCTGACAATTCCATATTTCCAATTTCAGAATGGGTACGGACAGCGATGCATGCTCTGGTAAGGAGTGACAGTGCCTGATCAACGAGGCTAGTAGGGTGTAGGAGGAAATATGGGCTACTTTAAAGAGGTTTAGGGGAGTACATAGGTGTGATTTGAGTTGAGGGATCAAAATCTGAGTTTTATTCTAAGAAGATGGCATTGGTATGATTTGGGAGTGGGTTGTGAGTAGTGTTTGTCTTAGGATTGGCTGGTGGGGCGATGGTACCCCGGTTAATGAGATATTAGATTATATTTCGGAGGTGAAAGCATTGGTCGGTGGTATGGCGAGCAGTTTGGTGAAAGGCTCAACGAGCATCAGCCTTGAGGTTTTTTAGGGGTGGATTTGGCAATGGACGGGGATCCAAGGGTTTGATGAGGTTTCGGCTTAACAGGGCTTGGTAAACTTTGGAGAGGGGAGCATGGAGCTCAGTGTATTCCCTTCGGATAGGGGCAGGGCGGCTTTCTAGTGCCCATGATGTGGTTGGTTGAGAGATGTTGTTAATGGTTGAGACTGTAGCACTGGCAGTCTTGTCAGACACCTTATTCGGTTCAACTTCTATTTTAACAAGGCTTTCCTCGATTTCTACTCCTGCCTCTCTGAGAGCTCGAAAGTGGGGATAGTATTGTCCTCCCATTATCACTCGAACATGGGGCAAGAACTTATTCTTCACTATGTTGACCTGTTCTTCCTTAGATGGCCGATTGGTCATAGTAGCTGCTTGTTCCCTCCAACGGGTTTTTAAGTTACTGACTGATTCCCTAGGGTTCTGTTTGAGCAGCTCTAAATCACGATGGGTGACCTCAAGCTCTTTGTTGTATTTTTATTGCGACATGAATTCTCAGGCTACATCCTCCCAACTATGGATTCTGGATTCCTCGAGCGATAAAAACCATCAGAGGGCACTATCCTTCAAAGTTTGTCGAAACAATTGGGCCGTCACTTCTTCAGAAGCCCCTAGTAGAGTCATGGAACGATGATAACTGCGAAGATGAATAATCGGGGGTCCACTCCCTCCGAACTTCTCGATGTTTGGCATCTTGAACTTCTTGGGTAACCTCGCTCTAGGATAAGGAGACATGTGGGTGTAGTCCATGTAATTCCCTGAAATTCTGACTTGGTCGAACTTCTTATTGAGCATCTTGAGATCTTCTTTGACTTTGTTCAATCCCTCCTCTTTTGGATCAACGACCATAGGCAGGTTAGCCACAGGTTGGGCAATGTTTGGCATCAGAAGCTGGGCTGGCGACGGCCCATTGGAAGGAGGGGCACGTGGAGCGTGATGATATTCTTCAGGAACCCAGATAGGCTCGGGTGGACCCATAGCACGAGGGAATAGGGCCTCGGGCTCTTGAGTAATAGGAACCTGGTTTCGATGCATATCTCGGACCTTAGTTTGGAGGTTGTCAATCTTGGACACGAGCTGAGCTAGGACTGTCGTCAGATCCGACTGTATGACTGGTACTTGATCTGTATTCTCCATGGAAAGTGGATGGATTCCAGACTCGAAAGAAGTAGTAGAGGAACGAACAAAATTTCGGGATGATTTGACCAAAGACCGAAGCTAATAGGGAGCCATACTAAGGGCTTGCGATTGACCTGAGAAGGCGTAGAATGAGATTTATTTTCTAAGAAAAAGGGAAGAAACTATTTTTGGATTTTTGATAAAGAAGGGAGAAATATTTTTGGATTTTTGATAAAGAAGGGAGAAATGTTTTTGGAGACGGAACTCAACATGATTATTATGATTCTTATGTTATCACTTGTATTTAATTCTCCTAAATGCAATGCCGGACGAGACCCGAGCCTGGAAAAGTGGGGTTTTTAATATATGCAAAGATACGGTTGGACTTGTAACCAGGCTCATGGACAGGGTCCCGTTTTAAAAATGCACGAAAATTGGGCGACAGGCCGACCCGGAATTTCGACAGAGTTTCGGGTCAAAATCGGCAATCTAAAGTGCGTGTCCTAGGTTTGACACCTATATGCGGGAATACAGTTGGTTGGGTTTATCGGCATGGGTTCCCCCTTTTGGTGTGACTTCCACGATATACATCTTTCTCTTGCGAGCAATCGGTACGTGTGGACAAGCCATTTGATATACCTGAGTGTACGTGAATCGCCTCACTATATACCTTGTGGGGACGGTACGTGTGAGAGCGAATTCGATATACTCGACGTACGTGAACGAATTCCTTGTGATATACCTCCCGTCATGACTTCGGTCAAGCGGTACGATACGGGGGAACTGTTCGATATACGTCGAAGGTACTTGGCCAATGGAAGGTGAGAGTCATATCGCTTAGGCTAACTGCGACCTGCCGAACTAGCGCCCATCACGAAGTGACCCTCCAGTTACTGGGTAAAATTTGGTCAATAGCAATGCTCTTTGGTGATGTCGTGTGGATCATGCATGATTCTCTTTATTATTATCTTATGATGAGAATGCCTTTCTTAATTATGACAAACAGGGAGCAAAGTACAACTACCAAAGGTACACCAAGTATGGATGGGTGATGCGTTCAACATGTGGATATATGTGATCCTAGGTGCACGTGGTGTGAAGTGTACATGGAGAATTTTCTACAAGTGTGTGAACATAAGCATAAGCATGGGATACACATGGAAAAAGGGGAACATACAGATATAGGGGAAACATAAACAAATATAACATCCATGCAAATAGAGTCAAGCCCTCAAAACATATAAAATATCCCCAGCAGAGTCGCCACTGTGGTCATCCCCGATCCTCACCGTGCGGGCGGGCGCGCGAAGGAAAAGGATCCTCGGGTTCCGCGCATCCCTCTCGAGAGCGCTTCGACCGGCGTTATTTGAGATGAGGTATAAAAATGTAGAGAGATTCAGAGTCGCCAATCTATTTTACTCAAAACAGACAAAAGAAAAAGGGGAAGCCATCCCGAAGGATAGCATCCAAAGACATACTGGTGCATGCAAAACCAAAATGATTTGAGAAGGGTTCGGAGGCTAAGTTACGAAATGGGAAGGTGTTAGGCTCCCATTCCTCCCTTTCGGTCTCTCATGGATATTTGTTATTTTCCTTTATTTTTTCCCATGATATGTGTGCATGTGTATATATATAGTGGAGATAGGAATCCTCGACTTGTATTACGGAAGAAATAAGGCGAGTCATCCGTAGGAAGGTATAAAAATAATATTAGAAAGATAAGATTTACGCGATTACCCCTACGTTGATCGTTATAATGGAACAATAACGCATATGGAGTAATACGTCACTAAGAACAAGTGTATAGAATATAAGAAAATTGGATTTAGAGAAGAGAGAAAGTGAAAAAGAAAAGGACTCGAGTCTCGGGTTTTACCCCAAGATGCCTACGTAGCCTATAAAGGCATCAAAGTCCACGTAGTTCGCATACAAAATGAGGGGTGGGGTTCATCCCATAAATCCAAATGGGGAGTGTGTGTGTGTGTAGAAAAAGTGTTTTAGTTGTGAGAAAAGTGTGAGAAAAGTATGAGAATCCCTATTTGGAATTTATGAGCAAACCTTCTTTTTCTTATTTTTTGGGTTTTATTTATATGAAATTAGGAGATGTGCAATAATACTAAATAAAAAATATATTAGGATGTGTGAGACGAGATAATAAAAGTGCTAAGTAACAAAACAAGTCATTGCGAATTTAAGAGAATTTGGAGAGAAAGTTGAGAAAATTGGACCTTCTTGAAGATCTTGAGCTTGATCTTGAATGTTGGAGGATAGCCCTTGCACTTGGATGATGATGAAGAGTGGCTAATTAACCAAGTTTGATGAAAAAGATGATGAAAATTGGAAGTTAGAATGGGATTTGGATGTTGAAATCGCGCTGCCTTCGAGAGAGGTTTTTGGGATTCACTGAGAGCGATTTGTATAAGATCTGGGATCCTCTTGAAAATGAGGTGAAGGCCTCCTTTTATAGGCCCAGGTCATTGTCGATCGACATAGACCTGGTCCTGCCTATCGGCACCTGCCGATAGGTAGGGTATGAAACCTCCCGTTTAGTAGTGTGTTTTAGGCCTATTCGGAAAATTGGCTGCCGAGGGCAAACTATTGGTCAGAATCGCGCACGGGGTGGACATTTGGAAAGGTAATTGAGAGACCTCTGAAAGTCCTTGGGACCACTCCCGGTTCGGTAGTTGACTTTGGGTCAAATATGGCTAGGAAATATTTGTCTGTCCATTGGATGGGGAATCGTTCGGACGCAAACGGATCGTTCGTCCACATGGTAAGTTCGAATCGTGCACGGGATGGATCGTTGGAAAGGTTAGGATATGTACTTCGAATTACAAAGAGTTTGTCCCAGTTTGGGGAGTTGACTTAGGTCAACCGGGCCTTGGAAGCATTCGGTGACCTCTCGGAGTCAAATGAATCATTCGTCCACATGGTAAGTCAGAATCGCTCACGGAGTGGTCCGTTGGAAAGGGGTTTCAGTGCCCTTCAAAGATTCATTCAGCCTCAGTTGAGCTGAAGAGTTGACTTAGGTCAAACAGAGCCTGGGAGAGCCTGGTGGCCTCTGCATTAAGTTTCGGACGCAAACAGATCGTTCGTCCGCATGGTAAGTCAGAATTACGTACGGGATGGACCGTTGGAAAGGGATTTCAGTTCCCTTTGAGGATTCATTCAGCCTCAGTCGAGTTGAAGAGTTTGACTTTTTGGTCAAACGGAGCCTGGGAGTGCCCGATGGTTTCTAGGTCAATTGTCGGGACATGACCTAGGTTTTTAGTGATGAAGGGATGTGCTAGGGACCTTAAGAGAGTTAGGGGGTAACAGAATGGGGTGTCTACACCTGCCATCCTAACATAACCCAAGAATCCTTGCCATTCTAATCATACTTAATTATTTTTACACATATATGCCATACTAGACTTTATTGATTCCAATTTATAACTTAATCAGCTACCATTTTTATTACTTCACATATTAACATTAAACTTCAAATTAAGATTTTATTCTCTAAATGACATGCACGATTTAATAAGGTTAAAACTCCTCTCTACACTCAACACCGCACTGCGTTTCGTGCGTGGGGTGTCTCGCAAAGCGAAATTCAAACAAGGAACATCCCCGATACACTACTCCTTGACAATGTCGATTGTAGGGATCCATCATGTCATATATATAATCATACTACTGATACATACAAGTACCATGGACAAAACTTCTCTCTACTCTCAACATGCCACTGCATTTCGTGCATGGGGCGTCTCGCAAAGCGAAATCCAAACAAGGAACCCCCTATACACTACTCCTTAACCATGTTGATTGTTGGGATCCATTATGTCATCCACACAAATCTACTAATACTATTTGGATTACTAACTAAGAGTTACCCCAAAATCTCCACTCAATCCTTGGGTTGATATAACCGAATTTTTCCTTAAGTGCGATACACCAACCCCCAATAATCATGTACACCATAATCTCCCAAGATATACACCATAGAACTTTTATATCCTTTCACGTATAGGATATATATATATATACAACCATTCATTCCCATAGCCAAGTGTACATACTGCATATAATGTACAATGGCCATACACATAATATAACCGGCTATATATCGCCAATATACTGCACCATGCTATCATCTTCCAGGGCATCACTCATATACCATCCTAGGGACCACGGTCGGACTCAATATCATCGACATCGGGGCCAACACACACACACAACATCCGGGAAGCGGTCATAGTTCCTAACCGGTCAATGAGACGAAACATGCCCACTAGGTCTCACCCCAATTCGAAAGTACATCATATCTCTAGTAAGAATTCGACCATTGGTATACATATAATTAATAGTATATAAACCTCAAGCTCAATCTTAAATTCATCTCATGATTCCCATCACTTAAGGAAATACCACACTGATATATAATCACTATCCCGACTACGATTCAATTACTCCTAGGAACCCCTAAATCTTATTGCGCTTGCAATCTATTCCTTAAGTTAAATATTACTAAGGGTACGCAACCACTCTCTCTCGTCAGTCCCCAATCAATCTTAAGTAGAATCCTATCACTATAAGGATTCGACACAATTATTGGCCTACTATATCCTGCCATTCCCTTACCACTCTCTCTCCTCGAGTCCCAACCCTTACGTCATATGTAAGCTCACTTATGACCTCTAAATAGAACTCCCATTCTCCATGGAATTCCCCACTATATCGATATGACCCTCTCCAATGCATATGTATACAAGTCCCCAAAATAACTCGATACGTACCCGCGATCTCCTCATGTCATAAACTTCCAATATATCGCCAAAACATATTTCTTGCATCATATAATCATGTCCCAAATCAAAAACCCAACAAAAAAGGGTTAGAAATCATTCTACAGAAAATTCAAAAAACAACCCTGTTTCCGAATCGATTTGGCCTGGCCCGAATTGATTCGATCTCAAGGGCGAATCGATTCGCTCCAACTGTGATTCGATTCGGTCCAAAGGACGTGGGACTCTGTCCCAAGCCGAATCGATTCGCCTTGGGTCCTAATCGATTCGGTTATGCAGACCTGCCACTTTTGCCTAAGCAGAATCGATTCGCTTAAGGGGCGAATCGATTCGGGTCTGCAGAACCTTGAAGGTCTCTTCTTCTTCACAAAACCCACGAACTTTAAACCCTAAAATTTTCACTTTTAACCCCTAAACCTTTATCAAAACATGATTCTAAGCCCGTAAATTAACCCAACTTTAATCCCCATCATCTCTACACCATTAAACCCATATATAACCATTAACTTCAAGATTTAATCAACAAAATTTAGGTTTTGCTATTAATACCCAAAATCCAATTCTTTTACCCACAAATTATGAAATGAAATACACAAATGAAAAATTTAGCAAAATTTAACACTTGCCTCAGATTTGTAGAGGTTGAATCGTCCTCGAGATCACGTATGGGCCGGAATCTCCAAGCTTTCTCCTCTCTCTTTTCCTTTCTTCTTCTTTCTTTCTTCCTTTCTCTTTCTCTCTTTCTCACAAATGAGAATGGCTTGATCCGTAAGCCTCTTAAACCTTCAAAACAATAATCCCAATTTTAAATGTTAATACACACTTTAAATGACTCGTTTACTCCAATTCGAGCCAACTAACTTAAAAATAATTCGAAATCGAAATAAATCCCAATGACAGTCATTTCGACTATCTCGACCCATCCGAAACCAATTACGCACTCTGAATTATCATTCGGAATACTTTAAAATGTCCTTAATTTTTGGACTTCAATTTCTAAATTCTAAAATCCTCCAATTCAAATAAATTTTATTTCTCCCAAAAATTTAATTTCTTAGTCCCAAAATCGTGGGTTGTTACACTCTTCCCCCTTACAAGAATTTCACCCTCGAAATTTAAGATATGCCTAGGACTTCGAATATCATCTAGTCCTTACATCTACCCTCTAGATCACTATACCGATCCTTTCTCGTTCTCACATCGAACCGTACAGACTTTTAAAATTTAAACTAGCTACCCAGGGTGACCATACACCCCGTACCTAAGCTCAACTCGTATAATAATAACTCGGCTCCACTAGCCTCAAATCGTAATATAACTCTCACCAAATTAATCTATAACAACATATTAAGTATATAAAAGTTTGAAATTCCCAATGGTTGAACTCTTCTCAATTCTTGACACTAGCTACCTTCATGCGGGGGAGGTCTCGCAAGATAAATCCAAACAAGGAATCCTCCCAATACACTACTGTGTAGCTATGTCGGAGATTGAGATCAGTTGAACCAGGGTTAAATTTTTATAAAAGATTTTTGAATTATAGATATTGCCCGAAGGCCTATGTAACAATATAATATAAAATAATTCCATGTCTTTCGACATGCCAAACAAACACCTTATGTTTAGAACACAATGCCTCAACAAATACAATACTCTAACTACTACCTAGTTCTCAAAACTAGCAAAACCCTGAGCTAAATTCTCCGCTCAAAATAAATCTACTAAACTCTGAACCTCACAATTATACAATTCCTTTACATTACATCAACACCTTTCCATAAGACAAGTTCTTCCCTCATTGGAACACTAAAATTTCTTGTCCTAGCCTAAGTAGAAAACAATAACCTTAACAATTCACACTCCCGAAAATCAATAGATCAACTCTCTACTATCTCATCACAAGACGGTTTAACATCCCAAAAGATGTCATACAAAGGCTACACTTGCTCACTCCCTCTTCCCAGAAGGCAATACTCCTGATATTGGGACCACTCCACACCTTACACCGGTAAAAGTCACAAACACCAGGTTTCCTAACAAATGTTGACGAAGTTATCAGTCTAAACCTCCCAAGGGCTCCCTATTTTCTCCTCATCAGTACTTACCTTATCAATCACGAAATTCTCCTTCTTACTTCTGCCTGAATTACGGAAAGAAATACCTCAAATCAAAGTGTACCCAAAATCTATTATGGGTATTGCATCTCTCATCTTGCCCCTTCCTAACCGACTTATTCTCGACGACGTCTAAGATGAAAACAACTGTGTCAGAGCGTCATTCAAATGAGTACACGTCGCAGAAGAAGATAAACGTAGTGGATACAACAATCCTACTAGTAGGGCTTTATGTCAAGAACGTCAACGAAAGAACGTCGAAAACCCGCACAGATCCTAAAGACTCTAGAACCTGATGCTCTGATACCATCTGTGACAACCCGCTTAAAAGAATAACGGGTGACCAGCCCTATACTACATTAAATCAGGTATCTCAGATGGCTCAGTCTCAATATCAACTGACAATACTAAATAATATAAGGCTAACTACCCGAAACTATTAAAAGCGGATGCCAAAATTTAAAACATGCAACGAAAAAACCAACCAATGATGTAACAATACAACCAAAGGTAACATGAACATAAGTACCATGATGAAAGAAAGTGCTAGAATAAAATGAAATGAGTACATACAAGAAAATAAACCCGAATAAGCTGTCGGGTCACAGACAGTACAACAACCATAAGGAAGAAATATAAACAAATATAAATAACTCTAAAGTATACTCCCGATGTAAAAAATTAATCCTATCTAAATTCACAAAGAAATAAGAGGCGGCTACAATCTAAGTCCCACAACAGTCCGCACCTGTTACGGCTCCCAATGCTCTGGATAGAAGGGCATCCGGCATCGATGCAGTAGGACACCTGTATATATATATATATATATATATATATATATATATATATGGCAGGAGAGAGAAATATAAACGAGTCAGAGCCCGAGGTGTAAAAATGTTTAGTAAGTGTGTTAACCGTGCATAATAAATATCAATGCATTATTTCATAATTAAAGTGGAGTTGCACTCTCGTGAAACCCCAACTCACCTCTCATCTAACAGTGCGCACCTATTCGCGTCCTCGAATCTTAATTAATTTACCCCTACTATAAGGACAACCTACCTTACCATAGGCACGGCCTATACCCCCCCAGACCTGCCATCCTAACATAACCCAAGAATCCTTCCCATTCTAATCACACTTAATTATTTTTACACATATATGTCATACTAGACTTTATTGATTCCAATTTATAACTTAATCAGCTAACATTTTTATTGCTTCACATATTAACATTAAACTTCAAATTAAGAGTTTATTCTCTAAATAACATGCACAATTTAATAAGGACAAAACTTCTCTCTACACTCAACATTGCACTGCGTTTCGTGCGTGGGGCATCTCGCAAAGCGAAATCCAAATAAGGAACCCTCCTGATACACTACTCCTTGACAATGTCGATTGTAGGGATCCATCATGTCATCTATACAATCATACTACTGATACATACAAGTACCAAGGATAAAACTTCTCTATACTCTCAACATGGCACTGCGTTTCGTGCGTGGGGCGTCTCGCAAAGCAAAATCCAAACAAGAAACCCCCCATATACACTAATCCTTGACCATGTTGATTGTAGGGATCCATTATGTCATCCACACAAATCTACTACTACTATTTGGATTACTAACTAAGAGTAACCCCAAAATCTCCCCTCAATCCTTGGGTTGATATAACCGAATTTTTCCTTAAGTGCGATACACCAACCCCCAACAATCAAGTACACCATAATCTCCTAAGATATACACCATAGAACTTTTATATCCTTTCACCTATATATATATATATATATATATAACCATTCATTCCCATAGCCAAGTGTACATATAATGTAAAACGGCCATACACATAATATAACCAGCTATATATCGCCAATATACTGCACCATGCTATCATATTCAAGGGCATCACTCATATACTATCCTGGGGACCACGATCAGACTCAATATCAACGACATCGGGGGCAACACACACACACGACGTCCGGCAAGCGGTCATAGTTCCTAACCGGTCTATGAGACGAAACATACCCCCCACGTCTCACCCCCTCCAAAAATGTAAATCATGTAATAACACACTGGATGCTATGACATGTGGAATATCCACACTCTGCTCCTCGAGCGAGGGTGCTCACCCTCATCGCATAACTTCCCAATGATATCATGTACGGGGTATGCTTAACCATACAAGTATATATATATCATCCACATGCACAATATATATACACATCCATTCGATCACATCATATAATTAAACCATCACATACGGTTTAGATATTCACAACATAAGTATACCCATATATTCATATCTATATAGATATATATCCACATATTTACATATATATATACACACTACCTCTCGTCCGTATGTATAATATTTATGAACTCGGCTATAAGCATACATAATCCTCGATATACTAGCCGTTATCCCAAACACATTAACTTACCTCGATATTAAATACGATTCCCTCACTTGGAGCATATTCATCCATTCCTCCTATGATATAAATAATCTTCCAACATAGATATATCTCCAACATTAAGGTTATATCCCAAAGGTTAGGGTAGGAAACCATCTCTACACATCTCATCTATATCCGAAAGTACAACATATCTCTAGTAAGAATTCGACCATTGGTATACATATAACTAATAGTCTATAAACCTCAAGCTCAATCTTAAATTCATCTCATGATCCCCATCAATTAAGGAAATACCACACTGATATATAATCACTATCCCGACTACGGTTCAATTACTCCTAGGAACCCCTAAATCTTATTGCGCTTGCAATCTATTCCTTAAGTTAAACATTACTAAGGATACACGACCACTCTCTCTCGTCGGTCCCCAATCAATATTAATTAGAATCCTATCACTATAAGGATTCGACACAATTGGTAGCCTACTATCTCCTGCCATGTACCCCGAGTCCCAACCCTTACGTCATATGTAAGATCACTTATGACCTCTAAATAGAACTCCCATTCTCCATGGAATTCCCCAGTATATCGATATGACCCTCTCCAATGCATATGTATACAAGTACCCAAAATAACTCGATATGTACTTGCGATCTCCTCATGCGATAAACTTATAATAAATCTCCAAAACATATTTCTTGCATCATATAATCATGTCCCAAATCAATAAACCCAACCAAAAAGGATTTGAAATTATTTTAGAGAAAATTCACAAAACAACCCTGTTTTCGAATCGATTTGGCCTGGCCCGAATCGATTAGGCGTTCGGTCTCAAGGGAAAATCGATTCGCTCTAACTGCGAATCGATTCGGTCCAAAGGACCTGGGACTCTGTCCCAATACGAATCGATTCGCCTTGGGTCCGAATCGATTCGGTTATGTAGACCAGCCACTTTTGCCTAAGCCGAATCGATTCGCTTAAGGGGCGAATCGATTCGGGTCTACAGAACCTTGAAGGCCTCTTCTTCTTCACAAAACCCATGAACTTTAAACCCTAAAATTTTCACTTTTAACCCCTAAACCTTTATCAAAACATGATTCTAAGCCCATAAATCAACCCAACTTTAATCCCCATAATCTCTACACCATCAAACCCATATATAACCATTAACTTCAGGATTTAATCAACAAAATTTAGGTTTTGCTATTAATACCCAAAATCCAATTCTTTTACCCACAAATTATGAAATGACATACACAAATGAAATATTTAGCAAGATTAAACACTTTCCTCAGATTTGTAGAGGTTGGATCGTCCTCGAGATCGCGTATGGGCTGGAATCTCCAAGCTTTCTCCTCTCTCTCTTCCTTTCTTGTTCTTTATTTCTTCCTTTCTCTTTCTCTCTTTCTCACAAATGAGAATGGCTTTATCCGTAATCCTCTTAAGCCTTTAAAACAATAATCCCAATTTTAAATGTTGATACACACTTTAAATGACTCGTTTACTCTAATTCGAGCCAACTAACTTAAAAATAATTCGAAACCAAAATAAATCCCAAGGACAGTCATTTCGACTATCTCGACCCATCCGGAACCAATGGCGCACTCTGAATTATCATTCGGAATACTTTAAAATGTCCTCAATTTTTGGACTTCAATTTCCAAATTCTAAAATCTTCCAATTTAAATAAATTTTATTTCTCCCAAAAATTTAAATTCTTAGTCCCAAAATCGTGGGGTGTTACACTATGTTTAAAAAGTCCTAACCCCGTATTAATATAAGTGAAGAAATATTAGAGAATTTAAGTGTCATTAGAATCCTATTAGAACAAAAAAGTTCATCTGTTAGTCACACTCCAGAATCATTTCAAATTATCTGAAGCGGCATTTTTATTTTGCCCTATTTTTTTGCCTAGAGAGTTTTATGTTTTGAGGACTCTTCTAAACGACCCAATACTTATATATACTCATATTAGGAGTCTTTAAGCTAGCTTTTCGAATTTTGAATTAATTTAATTAACTACCGGATAAAATTACGAGTTGTTACATTTATCTTCTTCTCATCAACGGTCTTAATTACTGAAGCATAGGCTATCATAATTATTTTTCCATCCTCTCATAATTTTTATCAATGTTATAAATTATACAAATAACTTAAGGAATGAGAAAGAGAAGGATTAAAAACAAAATCAGAACAAGAAAACTATTTGATGAAAAATGAAAGGTTGTTGCGTATAGGGAGAAGCGAGTGCCAATTATAGAAAATAAGGAGATAGAGTGGAGACGAAGAAACAAAAGATGAAATAAATAGTAGGCGTGGAGTAGAGAGATAGACAATATGCATTTAAGAGGAGAAGATGCCTTTACATATGCTATTTGATTTGTAGGAGAAAGATCAAAGGGCTTTTGATATGAGTGTTTATATGTGTGTTGCTTAACGTAATTGAGAGGAAATAGATTGTATTATTAAGAATTAAAACCTCTAATACTATTTTATTAGAGGTATAACTAGCAAGTATCCCGCACGATGCGTGAGCGTAGAAGTGTAATATGAATATACGTTCGTAGAGGTTAAATCTAAATATCGTTAGAGTTAATACATTTCATTATATGCGATTAAAGAAATAATGTAAACATATTGAAATTAGATATGAATTGACATAATGAGTTTCTAACAAAAAGATACTAAAATATATTATGACTAATGTATTGTAATAAATAAAACCATAAATCAAATATATTTTCGAAAGTTAAAAATTCTTCAAAAGTTGAAATGTCCCTTAGCTCCCTTAATCTCTAATATCTATGCCTTTGTTCCTGCAAAATAAGTACACATATTGTTTAAATGTTGAAAAAGTTATAGAAATTAATGTACTGTTCTAATGTATGTGTGATTATGTGTAAATATAAACGCACAAAAAATATAATTTCCTACCTCCATCCTTGTAAATGCTGATGGAATAAATGCCCCTAAATTTTAAATTTCTTCCTTTTCAAATATTAAAATTCCAAGTGCGGAAGGATGGTTCAATAACAAAGTTAGAAACGATTATCTTTTCAAATTAAAATTAACCTAAACTAGAAGTGAAATAAAAACTACTCAAACATTAATTTTCACTTACACTCATTTAATTCAACACAAGTCCTAAAATTTGCCTAACAATGATTTATTCATTTTCCAATATAGGTCAAACTAAATTAACATAAATTTTATCTAATTAAATTGTACCGACTTGAATTAAATTAACTTAAACTTACCCAAACATATTTTTGCATCAAATTAAACGAGATTGTGAATTAAACCAAATTTTATCTTGATCAAACCTAAGCATGCATTCTAAGTTAGTTTTGCAAGATAAAATAAATCACAATCATACAAGAGGCACGATGTACCAGGAAAACCCAAATGAGAAAAACCTCGGACAACCCTAGCCTACCAAATCCACTAGATATGGAATTACAATTACAAGACAACAGACTTACACAACTGACTTGACTCCGTCCAAGCCTTGACACTCCTTCTTGTAAACACCTATGCCTAGTTGATAACCACAAACTCCACTGCAGTCTCGAAATGCACCGATGGGGCTATAGTCACCATCAACCCGCACACAAATCCTTTCTCTGAGTGAGAACACCGAAGCACAAACCAACCTCCTTTTGGGGTAGAGATGAACCCAAACAACTCTTTTATGGGATGACAATTAACCCGGTTCCAAACAAACTCTCCAAAGAAAAAGAAAATAAATAAATAAATAAATATATATATATATATATATATATATATATATATATATATATAAGAAAGCTTGGAATTAAACAAACATGGGTGTATGGGTTTTTGGTAGATTTTAATTCATGAAACTCCCAAACACAAAACTTGAACTTTTTCCTTTAAACAAGTCTCTCAAAAGCACTCTAGGAAGTTGAAAAAGTTAGAGGAAAAAGTTCTATCCCAGAAGTAGTAAGGCTGGTGAAAAGTTAGTGGGGGTGATGGGTGGTTATAACAAAAACTGCAAAAAAAATTGATTTCCCACCCAGGTCGTTCGAACGACATCGTTGGAACGAAACATTTAACAAAAATTCAAAACATTTGGCACAATATCGTTGGTAAACTCATTCGGTTTCTCATTCGAATAATAATCTAGTTTAAACGACAATTCAAATGAAAATTCAGAAACTTTGTTTTTCTATTTTAAACCCAAAAACTTTTGAAAAAAATTCAAAAGAGATTTTCTGAAAATAAAAGTTCATAAAAAGTATTTTATGAAATACACCCAATATAATTTCCAAGATCCTATATATATAAAGCATTCATACGTTTGGAGCCTTGGAATCCAATTGTTGTTGACATACAAATATGGCACTAAACTTGTCAAGGATGAAACAATAAATCTGGGCCGCTACTTCTTCAATATTTTCAAACGCATCATAGGCTTGATAGGAAAGACTTTTATCCTATGAATCAAATGGTTTTGTCCAGAATTAAGCTAATACTATATATGGACTCAATTGGAAATTTGTGTCCTTACAAATCCCCCCCTTGGGATAGTCTGGGACAAAACCCAACCAAAAATCCCAAAGGTCCGTCAAGCTCGTCTAGACACAACATCCTACCCCCCCCCCCCCCCCCCCCCCCCAAAAAAAAAAAACATACAGATGCTATGACTCGACCCAAGGATGCTTTGTCGCTTTACCGAATTTGCCGCTAAAAGAATAATTCATGCACACTTAAGCAAACCATTAAACACATAGGTAATATCAAAAGATTAAATGTAATTTAAATAACTATAAATAAATACTCCCCCTAAATTAATTCTCCCCCTTTATATACTAATGTCTACCTAAGACGATTGCGCAAGTCCCTCTGAGTTAGATCTCCCTAACTAAAGGTTTAGATACCATTTCTCCCCTCCCCCCCCCCCCCCCCCCCTTTTTCAGTAATAGACAAAGGTTAGAATCATAAAACATACCTTATTTCTCCCCCAGTTAAAGCAAATACTCCCCCTAAACTAGACAAAGGATATTAATAAGGAAAAAATAAGTTAAACATGTAATGGTGAATAAGGTGATAAGAATATTTAATCATATGGCAACAATAAAATCCAACTAATCCATATAATAACAAAGGATACCAATTATGATGTGAAAAAAATGATACCAATTGAAATGTATTAATATAAGCATGGGATATCAACCAAAATTCGCAACAATATAGCAACCAATTTTTGACTTCAAATCATATATGGACTAGCAAGCAAGACAAAGACTCAAAAGCAAAAAAAATACCATATATATATACACAATGAATATCACTAATGCACACGCGCATATACATAGGTATAAACACCACACACGACACAAAATACAATAAGCTTTTCACACTCGTATGGCAAAAATGTGTCCAAATACATGTGGTAAATGGAAGTATAGGGGTGTGAACTAGAAACAATTAAATTTTGACCTAATGACTTAAAACATGTTCATGGAGTTCTCGTTTGAATGCAAAACTTTATCACTTTTAGATATACTCTCATGTGACAATAAAGATTGAACTCAATGAACAAACATAAATAATGCACACAAGCCTAGAATTTTGATGATTCTACAAACCAATGGAGTCATGACAATAAAAGCATAACTAAGATACAAAGTCATTGTGCAAACCCGTTGATACATCCAATCAAACTCCTTAAAATTTTTCTTTTTCTTTTGAACATATCAACTAAACTATTTTTGGCCTTGGCTAATATTCTTTTTAATGCCATATTTTTAAGGCCTAATATTCAATGGTGGCTTTTCACGCAAAGTAATTGTGTCTTTTGTAGCCTGATTTCATTAATAAACAACTACACCGGATATACATATTTTTCTATTATTTTTTTTAAATCTGGGAAGCGATTATTACATGCACAAATCCTCCATAGTCATAGCAACATGTAGATGACTTAATTGATAGAAGAACATCTCACTTAGCTGAAAATATACATGTGAAGTTAAATTTCAAATGAGCTCATGCATGTGTGAATCGAGGCATATTAAATATAATCCATTAAGCAACACAAAATCCAACTACTCCATGCAAGCATAACAAAGAACATTTTAAGGATTGACAATCTTAACCAAAAGTTCTAGCCATATGGAAGCGGAAAGGGAAAGGATTTAAACATAAGTGTATGCCACATAAAGTGAGTCAAACTAAAATACACACAAAACAAAATAAAAACTTTTTAAGTTTTTCAAAAAAAATTCACCAAAAAAAAATCCAACTTAAAAGAAAAACAAAGAAAATATTTTTGTATTTTTCTCAATAAGATACCACTTGTCAAGACATAAATAAAAAAATACAAAAGATATAAACAAATCATAATTCTAGGATGTGATTAATTATGGAGCATAGACTAGAAAATGACAAACATACATACAACTAGCATATATATATATATATATATATATATATATATATCATGAAGCACAAAAACACTAGAGTCTGTAAACAAAAATAACACATTTAACCTTTTGATTTAGCATGGGAGGTTTCACGTGATAGCAAATTAGAATAAAAATACTATCTTGTAAAGTTGCCAAATCGAATTTCCTAACCCAAACTAGTGAAACATGATGCTCTCGGGATTTGGGAACCGTGGTGACTCTACCCTTGGATTTTCTAGGATCCTTTTTGAGATTAAAATAAAATTTTCTAAGTGACCACAATGTGAGCAAGTAAAGACTTAGCAAAAAGTAATACCTAAGGATTGACCTTTAGAAATGTTCCAAGGTGATACTCTCAATATAGTGGTTTTGGCTTTATTAGCGGAAGCATTATAAGAATCGAAGCCTAAACCACATGTGTCATTTTTTACTTGGACGGTTCCTAATATTTTGTCTAATTTATCGGACCTACATTCAAAATCTTTGACCTTACTGGATCCTCTTAATTTTTTTTCTAATTCTTAGATCTTAAACTCAAGCAAACACCTACTCTCTTCAAACATGAGAAGCTCTTTCTTCATAGCCTCTATTAAACCTCTAAGGCTATCTCTCTCACCTTCTACATACTCAAGCTTCTCATGAAGAGCTCTCTCATGTGTCTTAAGGTCTTCCATTAAAGCACTATCATCAATGACCTTGGCACGCTCTCTTAAACTAGCCTCTAACTTCAAATTAACCCTTTTTAATTTAATTGATTCGTCATACAATTCTTAAAAAGCTACTTGAAGTTCACTCTCATCAACCTCTTCATCACTTTCGTTCTCTCTCTCTTCTCCACTCTCTAAATCATCAAAAATATAGGATTCACAAACTTTGGCCTTGGAAGTGTCATGTATTATAATGTCATCATTGGATGAGTTATCACTATAACTTACATGACTTTCCATAAACGCGGTAAAGTTGCGCTCAATGGGGGATTCGAGTCCCTCTTCCTTATCACTATCACTAAGGGTAGCATTATATGAGATTGGTTATTTGACTTCCCTCCTTAGTTTAGTAGAGCACTCTCTCGCCCTATGGCCATAATCCTCGCAACCTAAGCAACGATTTGACTCGTCCCTATTTAGATCTTCATTTTTCCTTTTAGGTAATTTTTTGGCTTTGTCATACTTACATTTATCAAATTTCTTGAAATCATTTTTAAGATTATCTTTGTTAAACTTAAGAAATTTTCTAGCAAACATAGCCATATCTTTCGAGTCAAAATCACTCTCATCATTCGAAACTTGATTTTCCTCTTTTCGGGCTTTCGAAGCGATGCCCTTATCTTTCTTCTTTTCAGTCTTACAGGAAAACATGTCAAGTTCATAGGTTTATAAATCACCTACGAGCCCTTCCAGTTTCGTAGAGACTAAAGTGGGTAAAGAATTCAACACGGTCACCTTAGGAATAAATCTATCGGGTAGGGACCTTAAAATTTTCTTTACTACTCAATCGTCGGGTATCTTTTCTCCCAAATTAAAAGATGAATTTACAATATCGAAAAGTCTAGCATAAAATTCATAAAAAGTATCATTTTCAAGCATTTTTATGGTCTCGAATTGAGTGGTGAGGTTTTAGAGTTTTGAAGCTTTTACGACACTAGTTCCCTTATGGGTGAGTTGCAAAATATCCCAAGCTCCTTTAGCAATTTCACACGTCATAATACATCGGAATTTATCCGATGTGACCACATTAAATAAAGCATTCATGCATTGGGAATTAAAATTTGTTGATTTCAGTTCATTCTCTGTCCATCTCTCTACGGGGTTGGGAACACGTTCATTTTCTACTAAACATGTAGGTGGGGACCACCCGATAACGACTGAAATTCCAAACCCCCTCATCTTCTAGTGCGCGTAATTAGAATCATAAAAAACTAGAAAATTTGAAAACGGGGAAAATTTCATTTTTAAGCTAGACACAAAAAAAGGTCCGAAATGCAATAACTTAGCGCTTCTAGCTCTGATACCACTTGATGGAACAAATACCCCCAAATTTTACACTTCTTCCTTTTTAAATATTAAAATTCCAAGTGCAGAAGGATGGCTCAACAACAAATTTAGAAACAATTATCTTTTCAACTTTTAATTTCTTCTAAATTAAAATTAAACTAAACTAGAAGTGAAATAAAAACTACTCAAACATTAATTTTCACTTACACTCAATTAATTTAACACAAGTCCTAAAATTTTTCTAATAACGATTTATTCATTTTACATTATTGGTCAAAATAAATTAACACAAATTTTATCTAATTAAATTGTGTCGACTTGAATTAAATTAACTTAACTTACCCAAACTTATTTTTGTACCAAATTAAACGAGATTGTGAATTAAACCAAATTTTATCTAAATTAAACCTAAGCATGGATTCTAAGTGAGTTTTGCAAAATAAAATGAATCATAATCACACAAGAGGCCCGATGTACGAGGAAAATTTAAATGGGAAAAATCTCGGACGGCTGTATGGAATTAGAATTACAAGACAACAGACTTAACTCTGTCCAAGCCTTAACGCTTCTTCTTATAAACACCTCCACTTAGTTGATAACCATGGACTCCACCACTGTCTCGAAATCCATCATGGGGCTATGGTCACCGTCAATCCACACGCAAAGCCTTTCTCCGATTGAGAACACAACAGCACAAACCAACCTCCTTTTGGGGTAGAGATGAACCCAAACAACTCTTTTATGGGATGAGAATTAACCCAGTGCCAAACAAACTCTCCAAGAAAACATGGGTTTATGGGTTTTTGGTAGATTTTAATTCATGAAACTCCTAAACACAAAAGTTGAACTTTTTCTTTTAAAAAAGTATCTCAACAGCACTCTAGGAAGTTGAAAAAGTTAGAGGAAAAAGTTCTATCCACGAAGTATTAAGGCTGGTAAAAATTTAGTGGGGTAATGGGTGGTTAAAACAAAAACTGCTAAAAAATTTGATTTCCCGCCCAAGTCATTCGAACGACTTTCCCAGGTCATTCGAACGACATCGTTTGAACGATAATTCAGAGGAAAAACAGGCCAAAAAATCGTTGAAAAACTCGTTCGAACGAGATCGTTTGAATGAAATATCACTCGTAAACTCGTTCGATTTCTCGTTCGAACGACAATTCGAACGAAAATTCAGAAACTTTTGTTTTTTCAATTTTAAGCCCAAAAACTTTTGAAAAAAAATTCTAAAGAGATTTTCTAAAAATAAAATTTCATAAAATGTATTTTATGAAATACACCCAATATAATTTCCAAGCTCCTATATATATATATATATATATATATATATATATATATATATATATGAAGCATTCATACCTTCGGAGCCTTGGAATCCAATTATTGTTAACGTAGAAACATGTAACTAAACTCAGCTAGGATGAAACAATAAATTTGGGTCGCTACGTCTTCAATCTTCTTCAAACGCGTCATAGGCTTGATAGGAAAGACTTCTATCCTATGACTCAAATGGTTTTGTCCAAAAGCCAATACTACATATGAACTCAATTGGAAATTTGTGTCCTTACAAATGCATGTGGTACTAACTTGTTGAAGCTAGTTGTATACAAATGTAATTTTTTATTATGGAATGGTTTAGAAATAATTGTCATGTGAGAACCTTTACATTTATTTTGATCATCTATGAATTTATAACTGAACATTATGGTTTATCAGAATGAAATTTTAAGATAAGTTGATTAAAACACGATCATGGTTGACACTCTTATAGTTAAAATACAAGGAAATAGTCAACTAAAATGTAATCTATAAAAAAATGTAGATCCATGGCACAGAGGTGTTTGATATAAATAAGCAATCGACCTTTGTTTTAGGTGGCAATTCAATCCATCCTCAATTTTGTAATATTCTGTACGTTAAAATATTATACGTCAATTTTCCCCTATATCATTAATTTGCAGCCACTGCTTATTTGGTTTAATGTTGATAACATACCCAAAAGACCTAACATTATCCCATAGCAATATTATTTGAAAATGAAGGAATGATCAGAGCAAGTTAATACGCTTCTATACAAAATGTATGAAAAAGCCAACATTCCAAGTATCAAATGAACAAAAACTTTAAAAAAAGGGTAAAAAACACATGGGATAATCAAGAAGGAAAATATATATGAGTTATGATGTTGAGTTGTTTTATTATTATGTTATATATAATTAGTTTGTCCAAGTGTTGACAATCCCAATCAAATTAACTACACAAACAAATCTAGAACTAAATGAGATATTTGCATTATACTCATAAAATTCTCTATAGTGTTTACCCCTAAGAAGGAGAACAAAACCCACTCTATAAATGAAATAGTCAATTCAAAAATACCAACCAAAGGCTTTTGTTAAGAATTTGAACTTGTATACCAAAGGAACTGTAAAAATAACTAATTTGATTTTAACACTTTATGAAATCTTCAGCTAGTTATTTTCCCCATCTCTAGAAACCCTAATTTCGGTATCCCCATCTTCGGTTACATTTTGTCAAACCCATTTTCGGCTTCTAATAAAATCTCAAGCACGTCAACTTCATCCATCTCCAGTTATCTTCTACGGAACCATCTCTGGTTATCTTTTACCAAACCCATCTTCGGTAGAACCAATCTTCTGCCAAAAAGACCAAATTTGTAATCCCAATTTTTACGCTTATACGTATATGTCTAAGAATCTCTTCATGACATCAATCGTACTTTCTCAATCTCAAGGCATTCTTCCCCAAGAATCTATTCATGACATCAATCCTACTTTCTCTTTAGTTACATCCAGTATGTACGTATATGTCCGTGCATGTAGCTTCCTTGTGGCAAAGAAATATATATAGGTGGGGAGAGAAATAGAGTCAAATAGAGATAGGGGAATGGATGGACGTTAAAAAGTGAGGGGAGAGTGAGTGTGGACAAAAGAATCAAGAAACAGGAGATTAAAGGACATAAAACATGGGAATACGGAGAAGGGATTTCTAATACGTCGGTTGACACAGCCAACTAATGAGCATTTAATGTCCATTATAATCTCTAATACTATTGTATTAGAGGTATAACTAGCAAGTACCCACGCAATGCGCAGGCGTTTTATAATTTTCTTAAAAATCTGTTTAACTTTATGATAATAAATATGTAGTAAAGATAATACAAAAAATGAGTATACCCCTGTGCAAAAAATATAAAAACTAAGTATAAACATATGATTTTTTTATGGATGAAGGGAAATGATATAAAAGAATAAGAAATCATAGCTTCACAAAGTTCATAAAAAAAAGAGAACTATTTTTTTTATGAAAAAAACATATACATAAAGATATTTTTCACTCTTCTGATTCACCAAGTCAAAATCATAGAAAAATAGGTACAATTAAAATTTATTTTAAGCGCATAGAATTTTAAAAATGGATTATATTAGACTTTTGATTTCAATGAGAATTTATTTTTCTTGATACTGTTGAGAATGTTTTTCATATTTTGGGTTGTACACTATAGATACTTGGAATTTGGGAGGAAAAATAAAATAAAAATTGAACATTAAACATATGGGAAATTGTTTAAATTTCTTAGAAAAATATTTTTTTTGTAAACTGATCTATTTTTTATCATCTTATATAACAAAAACACTTTTTATTTAAAAAACCTTGTCTATAAACCCTTTTTTACAACATGCATTATTTTATTTTTTATAAATATGTTATTAAAATTTTTACAAAACCTTATTTTATAAGAATATAGTTTTAAAAAAAAAGTTATTTCCAACTATTTATTTTTAAATAACGAAAAGAGTTTTTTAAATAACTTTAACACAACATTATTTTATAAACGTATCTTTTTTTATTATTATATATAACAACAACTGTGTTTCTAAGTTTTTCACAAAATAATTATTTTGTAATATTTAAAAATATTATAAACAATGTCCGTTTATTTATTTTTATAAAAACGTCATAAATTTTTTTATAAAAACTTTTTTATAAAAACTTTTTTTTTCTAACTACTTCACAAAACAGTTTTTTGTAAAAAATTAATAAAATACGTTCGTTTTTTTTAAGACACTTTTTCTAACCTTTTCACAAAATAATTTTTTGTTTTGTTTAAAAAAGCTACATTCAACTTTTTTTTTTTAAATATGGAAAATGTGACAACCCCCATTTTCTCACGTAAAGACTGGACATGCATGATACGCCGAAGATGGGGGTTGTCAATCAATTAATACCATTCTTAACACCAACGCGAAATAGATTTTATATTAAAGGCCCATGATTTTATTTTAAATCAGCATTTCCACAATAAGTATATAAAACCAAACCAACATAAATTGTATGATAAGTTTGACATAAAAGTAAGTACCACAACCCAACATAACGTAAATAAATAAATCTTGGGCTTATGCCCATACAAATGTCTCAAATGAATAATTATGATTGGAAAAGCACCTAAGCTAGATTCAATAATCTAAAAAGTTACTAAGCACGAGAGATCACAAGACTGGTACAACAATAGTCCCGTTATCCCTGTCTAGAAACAACCTGGGGAGGGAGAAAAATTTTAAATTTGGGTCAGATCTTGAGGTGTGAAAGAATTAACTTAATTAATTTAAGATGCAATAATGCAGTTGATGCAAAATAAATAATCTCCTTCGTCACTCGTATGCATTTAACACATCAACCCGTATGATATTATTTGCATCCCAATACGTCCCAAGTAATAATTATGACATTGTGCCAAATTAATAATAATGAATTTGTCGATAATTAAATGATTGAGTGTACCAACTACATTTAATTACCAATACCTGTAATATCCCAGTTTGTTAAGTTTCACATAAATGGCATAAACATCTATTATGCTTTAAAGAATCACAGTTGTAATTTATGTCCACATTCTTAGACATTTCAATTTATCTCATATAAAGTCCGGGTAATTATATATATATATGTCCTTCATATATTTGACACAATAAGGCATCTACCGTTGGTATCTAGTTCGTACTCTATCAGCAAGTCTGGAGGAATCTCTTATCCTAAGCGGACATCACAAAATACAGACAAGTGAGGGGCGGTGTGACACCCCGCCTAATTAAATACCGGGCGATCACTCATTTTGAACAGTTTGGTTCATTCTTAGCATCACTGTCGTAAAAATGAACTTTCCAATTTAACACCCTAAATAATTAAGCTAAGTGTCAAAACCATATTTAAACGTTACTTTCCAAATTTTTATTTAAAGAAAATGATTTATTTATTTATTAACAACATTTCAAAAATTAAGAATTACACCACAATAAACCTGGAACACAATTCAATTAATTTAAAACACTCGTCAATCGAATGTCAACATGCGAAATATAAAGTAACACAATTCAAACTTAATAAATCCCATAGTGACAATACTAGAAATAAATGAAATACAAATGTCCCAATAACAATGAAATAATGGAAAGGGCGACACATGCCCAATAAATGAGAATGCTAGAAGTGGAGTCAATAAAGGAAGCCGTCTACGCAAGTGACCTGCAACTCCCACCTAAGCTGCAGCACGTTCCTTTCAAGGGATCCTAAGCAAGACGCCCCTGTGGCTGGGCACCTGAAATATATACATATATATACAAGAGAGAGGGAGAAAAAGAAACGGATCAGAGCCCGATAGTGTGTATGATTTAAAATTTGTTTAGCAGGTATTTAAATTGATACAGGCCAATGCAACAACATATTAGAGCGACACTCTCTTGAGAAATTCTCACCTCTCTTCTAATGTGCACGCCTATCGTACTAACCTTCCCAACGGTTTATCTTATCATTTTATCATACTAACCTTCCCAATAATTTAGCTTATCTTAATTTACTCATGAGATTTCAAAATCGAACAATATCATTGTTTAAAAAGAATACTTCCAATTAGCAGCACAACTCTCTTTTAGCTTTATTAATTTATAAAGTTTCCCAGTGTCATATTATACTTTCACAAAACAGGTATTTACAATTTGAGTCATCAACCATGTCCTACTTATCAAATCACAGTAGGCAGTTTCAAATTTCCAAATCTCATATATATATTAACTACTCGTATAATATATATAAAATAACAGCACCCCAAATAAAACTATGGTGCGTGCATACTTCTACTATCCAAATCCCATACCACTCATATCAAGGGGAACACAAATTCGGAATCACTCTCCAACTGTATTAACACATACACAAACAATGTCGAGGCGAAGCATAGATTCCAAGTCTCTAAGAGGATGGCACATACTCGCGTCTCTTAGGACCGTCTGAACTATCAATTCGATAGCCTGTACCAAGGATATATATCTTCTAGGGTACAAGTCAATATCCCCCATAAAGGTCCCATCGAGATAAGACTGTCCCAGCGCGGTAACCTCAAGGATAGCAAGTAGCGCGGTATGTTTTTCACATGTATATAATATATGTACACACAATCATATAAATATACCACTTTTATCATATTAATATAGGTTCCTCTCGTTACCCATAATTACAACATTTATCCTTAATTTCACATTATTAGTATTACGTATAAGGTTTCATCTCTAACCTTAACTCGAAGAGTTTTCTCACTTATTACGTGACACTCGTGGACTCTATCCTTCCAAGTAGAAAATTCAGTAGGTATACCTCTATTCACTATCGTAGCTATTCGCCGTAATCTCTCACTTGAAATACGTAGTTTCATCGTTCATTATATAATTATCCCAAAAGAAAAATTCTCGTCTTATAATAAAGTTCCCAACACTTATTCATATGTCCTACTGGTCTTTCCTGTCTCCCAAAACATTTTATTAAGAATACCCAAGAATTATTTCACGATAAATTTAATTTAACTAATTAAACAAGGGAAATAGGAGTTTGCCAGGAGGGGTCGATCGATCGAACCTTCGATCGATCGAAGCTCTATGCTCGATCGATCGATCAAGCAGGTATTTTGATTTCTGTAGAATTGCAGTTACGGGTTCTACCATCTATCTTCATCCAAATCCATATTTTTCAACTCCAAACGTCCCAAAAATTCTACTACTAACATTATAACATTGTACCATATGTTTTCAACGTAAAGCATGTGTATATCTATCATTAAACATGGATAATCAACCCAAAATTTTATCTAATCATCAAGAACCCTAGAGTTTTCTTAATCATGGTTATAATCTGTTTTTACCAGAATTTCCTTCTAATACATCATCAAAATTTCGTGGGTTATTCTTCTACATCACAAAAGATTTCCAGAATAAGGTTTAAGTCTTTACTACATGCAAATTCCTATCAAAATTTGGGTTTTCTTCCGTATATTTCATCCCTAATCATTCCTAAACTAATATGGAAATTGCACCAACGAAAATAGCAAGATAAAAACTTGCCTGGGATTTTTGGTATTCTGATTTACGGCTGATTTTGGTATGGTTGCGTTCCTCGTCTCGCAATCTACGCGTTGGCGGTGACGGCGGTGCAAACGGGTGGCTTTTTGGCCTTGAATTGCCTTGAGAGCTCTCTCCTCTCTTCTCCAATGGCCGTCACTTGTGTTTAGAGTTTCTAACCCTAGGTGACCATCCAGATATCTGATATAACCCTTGGAATTTTCGTGGGTTTAATTACCCAAAAAGGTGAAATGTCCTAAACGCCCTCCCGGGGTACCAATTAGGCCTAAAAACGCCCCGAGACCCAAATTAAAACCCCGGGTACACTTTTCTGACTATCTCGACCATTCCGGACGCGTTGGCGCACTCAAAACGACCATACGAATAACTTATAAAATATTCACTTTTTATTTATCAAAATTTAGTCCCGACGCGACACGAGCACGTTCCGACTTAAATTTCCGAAATTATCATTTAACTCACTCATGACATTCAATATAACCAATATAATATATTACTTTGCTCATTAGTAATATTCAACAAATTTCCCATAATTACTAACTCTCGTCACGTTAATAATTATAACATAATTAATTTTTGGATTTTTATTAAATAATTCATTTACATTAACTTTAATAAATCCCCAAATTAATATAGCATAAAAAATACGGGGTATTACAGGCGGTCCCTACGCATGATACATGTTCACGGCCCATACCCAGCAGTGACAAAGGCTGGGTCATCGTCAACACCTACCTCCTCATAGATGGTGCCTCCACATAGTACCTATATGACTTACACAATGTCAAGCCCACCTGTGCCGATGTGGTACCCGGTCCGAACGCACGAACCCCCAATCCGATAGAACAGTCCACGAACATTAGCATGTCCACACAAATACATATAAGTACATATTATTATCTTATATAATATGTATAGGTAATTACTCCATAATTACCAGAGAAATCCCACATAAAGTCCACCATATTTTCATTTATTAATAATTACCATCTAGTGAATTATTAATTCCACTCCATAAAATAATTACAACCAACTAGTTAATTGTAATTTTTCCTGTTTAATGTGGGTACATTTGTATTTTTAATAAATTCTTTATTGTCCCAAATCCGGTTCCACTCACTCACTTGAACTCATAAAAATACTTATAACTGAACCCCATGTCACCCGTAACACTAGCCCTAAATACCCAAGTCTATATCCCGACTTTTAATTTAATTAATCTAACATTAATTATTTTTCATTTAAGTAGTGTCACCCAACTACAATACACAGACCTACTCATTCGGTCCTTATCTTCACCCTTTAAAATTTGTTACACAGAATCCCACTATTAAGTTTAACACCCTTCATTAAATTTAATATTCAAAAATTTATTATATATCTCTACAATAAATTAAATCGGCTACCTGAGCCTAACTCCCATAACACCCTGCCTAAAAATATTCGAGTCACAACCCCGACTCTTAATTCCATAAGTATTAATTTATATTCATATTTTTATTCAAGATACTAAGCACATCTCAATCCCGCCCATATCCTAATTTCATTCGAAATTTCCATTCAAATTCATTCATATATTTTTGAGTGTTGTTCATCATAAACACTCTAAATCCATACCCCGAATTCATTCCTATCCAATTCCAAGGTATAAATAATGTTCCTTAATATTTTTCAGAGTCCTGCACTCATCTACGGACATCCTTAAGTAATCCGGATTTGATTTCTCATAAAGGATTTCGATTTCAGACACCTTTTCGTACTAAATTCATAACTAATTGAAAAAAAAAGAAAATACGAGACTGGCTGTCATGCATTCCTAACGAAAAGATCTATATCCATATCCAAAACCATGGTCATTTGAATGAGATAACAAGCTCATTTGAATGAGATACTAATCTCGTTTGAACGACTTTCAATGTCGTTCGAACGACCTTCTTAGTTTTCAGCCCTTCATCCTTCTCCTGCTATTTTTGCCATTGACGAGCCTCAACCTTCTTATTTTCTTAACAGTACGCAAGCAGAGTATTTACAATGCTTATTATTTATCCAAAATAGGTTATAATAATCCCTTTTACATTCAAACATCACCGATTTACTTTAACATCCATTATTCAACGATTTTGGTTCATATACGGTTTGTTAAATCCTAATCCTAGATTCAACTACATATTCTGCAAATCAACGATCCTAACCTCGGTATCTCAAATCTAAACATGATTTAAACAGTGATTGATACACACCCATCACCAATTTCATATTTAATTGACCCAATCTACTCAATTTATCAAAACCCTAAGAGATCTACCATAAATTTCAAGATTTCGATACCTAAATTTCTGGGACCAATTCTACATTAAATTCAGTCCTCTACATGCATAGATTATTTATTCATCATCAAAACTAAATCCCATAAATTTAAGGGTCATTATGATGCATCAAGAACACATTGGAAACTTAAATTAAGCAAGAGAATTCTTGCCTTAGAAATTTGTGGAAGAAAGCCCCTTTGACTCCTTGCCCTTTTTTTCTTCTTTTGGTTCTTATCCTTTCCTCTCCCATAATATATGTGTTTAGGTCTGTTCTTAATAGTAGTGGGGAAGTATTTTACCCCCACTTAAACACTAATTAAACCTAATCCCGAGTTGGGCTTGAAACTCAAAATGGACCCGAATCCATACCCAGACTAGTCCAAAAGTTCCCCAACCTATATACTATTGACCCGGGACCATTTCTAAAGATTTAAAACACCAAAACGAGCCTCTAGCGCTTCCCAAAATGAGTCCCAATTATTTCTATTTCACTTAGACATTTTTATTATATTTAAACGACAAGCGTCTGTAAATTTATTTATGTGTGATTTATTTTTCACTAGCAAGCCCGTTATGTCCAATTGAGTCTTATATATATAATCATGGATAATTGTTTATTTAAAATTAATTTTTTTTACTCATTTAATTTAAATCCTCCCAATTTAATTTATTCTCAAAATAAATCTGAAATATTTTATTTCGAAATTACGGGGTATTACAGAAAACCCTTTTTTTTTCCACGATACAACTTTTTGTAAGAATTATTTTTATAAATTTTACAAACAATGTTCATTTTTTTTAATAAAAAAATTGGAGCTATTTTTTAATTACTCAAGACAAAAAAAGAGACTTTTATTTACCAAAAACCATAATTACATTTAAGGAGAGGTATAAAAGCTCGAATGTTGTGCGATATGCATTTGCAGCGATCCATCTCTAAAGTTTTTTTTATAGCATCGTCACTTTCATAACTTGAAATGTTGTTGTCCTGCAATACGATTGGAACGAAAAATATTCTAGAATTATCACTTGTGAATATAACTATGTAAATATCATTATGGGTATAGAAATGAAGCTGAAAATGCACTAATTTTTCATTGAATTATAGATATCATATATAACAGTTAGTAGAAGGATAAACAATTGAATATATTTTAGCCTGAGTATGTATAACAAGTGATCGTAATGGAACAATTATATTTGTACAAAAGCATTTGTGCTATTTTCATTTGGACTAAATCAGCAATTTAATTCTTATTTGAAGGTAGTTGATGAAACAAAATCAATTCCTTAAATGAAAATGTGTTCGGAGTTTTCACATTACAATTTGATTATCTAAATATCTTTTTATAGGTGAAATTTTAGAGAACTTTTGGAAGTAAGGAAAATGGGTTGATAAACTTGCTCTCCTATATACCAAAGGTTCCTATCAATGTTGATAGCACCCATAGTGTGAGTCTAATCAAATAAATTCTTCAATGTTTCACTCTCTTACTTACTATTTCTCCATTCTACAAAAAACATGTAACAACATTATTCATCTAAAAAACATAGAAAAAAATTAGTAAGATATACTTTAAGATATTTGTTTTGAAAATTAATTTTCTTGAAACAAAACGAATGTGTTCACACTGGATGCAAAATTATTATTTTCAAAAGGGGGTTGGGTACTCATGTAAAAAATATTATTTTTCTATGTTTCACCCCATTAACAAACATATGTAGGCTTGTGTTATTGCACTGCTCGAAAAATACTGTTCTACACATGGGCCACAACCTGTTTTAAAATGAATAAAAAAGTTGAAAAATCATTTTTAATTGTTAATTGTTCTCACTATTATTTTTAAATTAATTTAATATATAGTAAATTGTATTTCTTTAATAAAAAAAATGTAGCATAAAAGGAATATTGATGAAATATAGTTTCAGTAAAAGTAATTATCGTTGAATTATTTTACATTATGTTATTAATGGGGCAACTTGAACGATGGAGTCTTTATCTCTATGAATAGTTGAAATGAAGGACATAAGAAACTATTATTATGAATAATGATAGACGAACCGGGAGTAAACACCGGGCAAGTATCAGTTCTTCCTTTATCCAAATCCAAAGTTCACTTTTCCTAATAATTAAAAAAAAATCATGAATATCAAACCACCTGATTGTGAGAACATAGCCTCTTCTTATCCAAGTTAAACCAATGCCATACAAATCTAAAATCTTTACATGAAATAATATCAATTAAAAAAATGCTTTTCATATAAGAGCATAAATTTAAAAACAAAAATAAAAATTCTTCCATAGCGTGCAAAAATATTAACCATTAATTATGACATATATCACATTGAATGCAAAAATTTAACGTAATATCATTTTGAATACTATTTGAATAGAAACATTCTAGTAAATAATTTGACCATTAACTTACATTTTTTTTGACAAAAAGTACCAAAATGCCATTACATTTAGGGTGGATTCTTTTTGTAGTTACCATTAATTTACAGTACTATGATTTTTTGACATCCTCATTTTTAAGAACAAAAAATGTACTTCACTAAGTTTGCCTATTGTGGATGGCCTTAGCATTTTTTTTTAATTTTACAACATTTAAAACAATTTTTGTATTTGTCAAAACTGTTTAAAAATGTAAAAAAAGTTATTTATTTATTTATATTAAACTAACTTTAACTTTTTCAAACAGTTTTTTTCAAAAAAAATATAATTTTTATATTAAAATAGTGTTGTTTAATAAAACATTTATTAATTTATAAACAAATATTCTTTTCTCAAAAAAGGTTTTAAAAAAAATAGTTAAATAACCCTATTAGAAACTATACCATATTTTCTAAAAGAAAGGAACACCTCACTGAGTTCCCCAAACCAAAGCATTCCAAGAAGAAATGTCTTTTACTTTAATCTCACCAAACACTCCACAAAAACCTTTACAAGTACCCAAATCATTAAGCAGACCCAACAAAACATTCAGATTTTAGATGCAGTAAAAACATGTTTATTTTTAACACATTTTAGATGATAACGGTATTATTGTCCTCTTAACGACTCACAGGTTCAAAACTCTCTGAATCTAGAGACTGAAATCCGAAGTAAAATTAGTTTACAATAATATCCTTATCATTTTTTTGAAATCACAATAGTATAAAAAAATCATATCAGAATCGTTTCAAAATAAAAGATATTAAAGAGTTCTATAAACAACACAACTATTTCTATAATATAGATAACCCATATCAGATTCGTTTCAAAATAAAAAAATAATGAAGAGTTCTAGAGACAACACAACTCTCTCGAACAAAATCTAGATATAGACACATAAATAAACAAAAAATGTTTAGAAGAGTTTGACAGCTCCACAATCTTGGAAAACAAAGTTCAACAGGTATCTCTCTTCTCCCTTTTCCCTTCTTCGAACGATTTTTTTTATATTTTTATAACTGTAAAAAAAAAATTAAAAATAAACCTCAAATCAGAACGTTGCCTTCAACTCCCATTTTTATATAAATTAAAGAGAATAAACACCCAAGATTTTTACAAACCAGTAATGACGTAGAAGATGGAAAAAGATGCTTGCTTGATCGTTATTAACGTAGCTCCCATTCAAACTTCCTTTGTTGCTACATGAAGAAAACCTTTTTTCGAAGTACATAGATGAGAAAACTGTTGGAGCTAATGTATAGTTGTAGGTTTTGTATGTTCTTTTATAGAATTGAGGAGTTATTTGCGGTCTAAATTATTTGCCTGACTGACTTATTAATATTAAGAATGTCCTGTCTTGTCCATTTGCTGCTTCTGTTGTCCTTTTAATTGAGTGGTTCTAAAGCATCAAAATAGGGTTTTAGGAAATCAATGCTTCTACTGTGTTGTGACACCCCGCCTAATTAAATATCGGGTGATCAGTCATTTATTAAATTAAAAGAGGTTTCTCATTTGGTTCATTCTTAGCATCATTATTGACTACTTTTTAAAACTTACTAACCACCTAGTATTCAAAAAGTCGATTTCAAAATTTTATCTTTTTATTTAAACAATAACAACATGTAACAAAATATAAATTAAACCATTCACACAATCACTGAGTCTAAATCAATACTGAATAATAAATAAAAGAATGGACGAATAAACTATCGACTAAAATCTCAGAAATCCACAATAATAATAATCGAAAAGAAGTCATAAATTGAGTACAAAGTCTGACTGAAATAAAATAGTTGGGGCAACATACACAAACGAAATAACTGAGCTGCAACCTATTCTAGGAATGAAAGAACTGAAGCGACTGACTACGCCCAAATCCTGCAGCATCCAGTTTGCTGTATCTACGTATCCCCGGAATAGATCATCAAGTCTGGTGTCCCTGTGGCAGGATACCTAAAAGGTTTTAAATATATTTTGCAAGTACGGGTCAGAGCCCAAATCCTTTAGAAAATATTTTGCAAGTGAATTAAAATGCAACAATTAAAATGCATGAAGGCTTTTCATATTTAAGTTAGTGTCGCACTCACTTGAGATGATACTCACCCATCAACTATTGTGCACGTAATGCTTCTTCCTAAGTAACCTAGTTACACTACCCCGTCTAACTAGCCTTGTCCTGAAGAACCTTTACACTCTACTCTAACTTGAGTAATTTATACCTTTACATCATAAGTTTTTTATCACATTAACTTAAATAATTCTCTTTAAAAATCTATATATAACACTCTCACTAGTTATATATAATTAATACCTTTATTTAAAGTAATTTGCCCGTATATAAATATTTGCACTCTTATATACGTATATAATTAATACAATTATATTCCATGTATTTTAACCGTATATAATTCTACACTATATATACGTATCCTATATTACAACAATCACACAGATGTCATGTATATATATAATCATCCTCTCGAGTAGGCCCTCGCCCGATGTTCTATATATATAACCATCCTCCCGAGTGCGTGGATGCCTGGGTTTCAGTCTATGCAAACGAGGATCCTCTTCAATGAAGCATTTAGTAGGGGTCTGCAGATATTCCATATTGTGACACAAATGAAATCGAAAGCTAAATTGTGATCGCGCCCGTGATGATCATTGTATTGGCATAATGTATAGACAATTATTATCTTAATTGATCTTGCAGTTGGTAAATACTCATTGTACAAATATTTATTTGCCTTTGATATGTAAATGTTTCTGTAATGACATGTTTAAGTTTAATTACATAATATCTATTAGCTGTTAAGTGTAGGATGATTTCTCAACTAGTTTTGCCACAATCGTCTGTAATAACTAAAGTCCATCCAGAAATCACTTAAATTCGGTGACTATTGTTTCTCTCTCTCTTCTATTGTTCTGCTTCCCTTTATTCTCCCTTTGTTTTCCTTCGTCTGGTTCACATTTAAGAACACTTATGTGTGTGTGGGGTATATATATGTGCCAACTTGTATGTATTTGGAGCTAAATATACATATATGTTGTCGGAGGTCCATGCGATTGATGACAAAAATTTACACCGAGATCTATTGTCATGTGTGCATATATATATGTGTGGGTGTGTGCGTGCGTGTTTGTATGTGTGTGTGTAATTATATATGCGAGTTTGAAACTATAATCCAAAAAATTTGATTTGTGGTGTGCTTAAATCTTTATACACCGATTATACATATATGTGGGCCTTTAGACTTTGTGATTTCACTGGGGTGATAGGGGATGGGGTTCGCCGGAATGTAGGAGGTATATGAAAGTTACCAAATAGAGGGGAAGTCGTTGGAGAACTCCGTAACAGTCACTTTTTAAGATATAGAGATTGTGAATTGGTTAAATGTTAGGTCTAATGAGAGTCCAAATTATGGTTAACTAAGGATTAGGGTTTATTATGGATAGTTTATGGTTAACAAAGGATTAGGGTTAATTATTTTAGAAGTGTGATTTATTTTGGA